>CM035843.1:108375223-109725223 GCA_020510985.1 Pholidichthys leucotaenia | reverse complement strand
CCAGAAGCGGTTCCGCTGGCAGCAACCACGTCCGTAGAGGTGGCGCGCGCTTTTTTAACAGCATGGGTGGCACGTTTTGGAGTCCCATCGGACATTACATCCAACAGGGGCCCTCAATTTGTTTCCGAACTCTGGTCCGCGATGGCCCGCAGCCTGGGTGTTACAATTCACTGCACAACCGCGTACAACCCACAGGCCAATGGGTTATGCAAGCGTTTTCATAGATCACTCAAAGCAGCACTCAGGGCTTCATTGACGGATGCAAATTGGGTAGACAAGTTACCATGGGTTTTATTGGGGTTGCGCTCCACGCCGAAAGAGGATCTGAAAATTTCCCCGGCAGAGCTTGTTTTTGCGCAGCCACTACGGCTGCCTGGGGAATTTCTGCCAGATAATCCCGCGCCCGGCAACTCCCCTTCTCAGCTTTTGCAGCGTAGCGCAAACACAGGCACGCTGCCGCGACCTGCCCACCACAGTTTTCCACGTGTTTTTGTGCCTAAAACTTTGAAGAACGCAGGGTTTGTGTTTGTCAGACATGACGCCCACTGCCCTCCATTGCGCCCACCCTATGATGGACCGTTCAGAGTGCTGGAAACAGGGGATAAACATTTTTTGCTAGACTTGGGGGGTAGGAGGGAAAAAATTGGCATAGACAGACTCAAACCCGCTTTCGTTGTGGCGGACGAGCAAGTGCTGTTGGCTAGGGCCCCTCGGCGTGGAAGACCCCCACGGAGAGCTCCCCAGGGAAACGATTCATCAGAGCAGCCACATGGGCAGAGTGAACCCCCCCTCCCCTCTCCACGGCTCACCCGCAGTCAGATACACTTCCAGCAGCCTCCCACCGGCACAGCAGCGCCACGGAGGTGGTAAAACCCAGTTGCAGCAGATATGGGAGGAGGCTGAAGCCGAAACAGCGTGTGGACTGATGTGCTATTGTTCTATCTAAGTTGCTGGGGGGGGCAGTGTGGGCCTCAGGCCTCAGGTTATTTCACACCTTAGACAGAGACAATGAATACACATGGGAGAACAGTGGGAGTGGGGGTTGAATGAAGTGTGATGTAGATGTCCTGCTGTTATTAGGAAGTGCCTTGAATCTTGTGAAGTGTAACTTGATGTAGAGAGAAGGATGTTTAATGTGTCCAGTCATTCTGTTCAGTGCTCGTGAGATGTGAGTGTGCAATAAATCATTTGAAATGAATCTGCCTGTGATTTCACACACTCCACAAAACATAAATTTGTCAATAAGCCATGGTTAACCAAAGGATCACAAAAGGCGTGTAAAAAGAAAAATTTATTATATAAAGCTTTTCTAAAGAAAAGGACAAAAGAAGCAGAGCAGCGGTATAAAACATACAAAAATAAGTTAACATATATAATAAGATGTAGTAAAAGAGACTATTACAGTAAAGAACTGGAGAAAAACAGAGACAATATTAAAAATACATGGACAATACTTAACAATATTCTTGGAAAGAAAAACAGAAATACAAGCTACCCAACCAATTTTTCAAAAAATAATACAATGACTCAGAGTGTGAATGCAGTTTCACCTGCAGATGAATTTAATAACTTTTTTGTTAACATTGGTCCTAATTTGGCTCGAGAAATACCCATTATGGCACCTACGGGTGATACAATAAGCAAAAACACAGCTATAAAAGACTCCATTTTTATAAAGAACACAGACGAGAGAGAGGTCATTGAAATTGTTAAATCGTTTAAAAGTAAGACATCTGCGGACTGTGATGGTATTGACATGCTCTTAGTCAAAACTATTATTGAATGCTTAGTGAAACCACTGACGTATATTTGTAACCTGTCTCTCCAAACAGGTATATTTCCCAATGCAATGAAAATAGCTAAAGTAATTCCGATATACAAGACAGGTGACAGAGGGGAACTTTCAAACTATAGACCAATTTCACTATTGCCGCAATTTTCCAAGATACTTGAAAAAATATTCTGAGAGAGAATTGATAACTTCATAATGAAAAATAGTTTAATGTGTGAGCAGCAATATGGGTTCAGACACAAGAGGACAACTGCATTTGCTCTAATGGAATTTATAGAAAAAATATCAACTGCCGTTGAAAATAAAGAGTATTCAGTTGGGGTATTCCTGGATCTTAAAAAAGCATTTGATACAGTGGATCACAATTTATTATTAAAGAAACTACAAAATTGTGGTATTCGAGGGGTAGCACTGTCCTGGTTAAGTAGTTACTTAAAGAATAGATATCAGTATGTATGTGTTGGTAACAACAACTCACAGTTACTGAAGGTTACTTGTGGAGTCCCACAGGGTTCAGTTTTGGGGCCATTATTATTCAATATGTATATAAATGATATATGTAAAGTCTCGGAAAAAATGGATTTAATACTGTTTGCCGATGACACTAATCTATTATGCAGTGGAAGCAATTTGGAACAACTTTTGGATACACTCAGAAAGGAATTAGGAAAGCTTAAGCTGTGGTTTGATTCAAACAAATTAACGCTCAATTTAAATAAGACAAAATTTATAGTTTTTAACAACCATCACAACAACTTAGTATCTAAATTCAGTATAAATGGTGTAGAGATTGAAAGGGTATCTGAAACTAAATTTCTTGGAGTAATAATTGATAATAAACTGTGTTGGAAGTCGCATATTAATTATATTAAAGGTAAAATATCTAAATCAATTGCAATACTACACAGAGTGAAATATTTGCTGAATCAACCCACATTATATACTTTGTATCATTCATTAATACTCCCATACATGACCTATTGTACTGAAGTATGGGGAAATACATATAAAACAAACATATATCCAGTCTTTATGCTTCAGAAGAGAGCCATTAGAATAATAAACAAAGCTGCTTACAGGGAACCAACAAACCCACTTTTTCTTAAATTAAAAGCTCTCAAGTTGAAAGATCTGGTTGACTTTAAAACTGCAGTAATAATGTTTAAAGTGAAGAATCTATCACTGCCCGCAAATATCCAAAAGTTGTTCCAAATAAGGGAGAAACAATACCATTTCAGAGGAACATGTATACTTCAAAAACCTTCAGTGAGAACTACCACCAAGCAACACTGTGTTTCAGTGCAAGGAGTCAGATTATGGAACGATTTTGGACCTGAATTAAAATCATGTACAATGCTTGGACAATTTAGACAAAAACTAAAGGAAGAAATACTCCAAACATATATACAAGATGACATGTAAAATCACACAAGGATTGTCATATCCAGTCTGTGTTGTGTTGTTGCTTAGTTTTTTTTGTCACATTTTGTCTTAGCTTTGTTCCGAATTGTAATCGCTCTTGTTTTGTTTTTCTTTTGAATTCTTGGATGGAATATGGGTGGGCAATATAAGCTGCGGCTTCAGCCATCACCCATTTCGGATAACTTATGTTGAACTGTATAATCAGAGGAGTTATTGTTTAATTTGACCTTGTTGGATTTTTCCCCTTTGTTATATTATTCTGTTTCTTTATAATCTTTACTTTTAATCTATCCGAAATAAAGATTCATTCATTCAATATTAAGATGTCTATTAGTCCCACAATGGGGAAATTACAAGTGTTTCTCCAAATTCAACACAAAATGCCACTTTTAATGACTACTGCAGTTTCAAAATTATTCAATCCCTTCATGACAAACATCTTTAGTGCTTAGTAGAGCACCCTGTTGCTGTTATAACCTGCTGCAAACGTGATGCATAACCAGACAGCAGCTTCTGGCAGCATTCCTGAGGAATCTTAGCCCATTCTTCATGGGCAAAGGCCTCCAGTTCACTTATATTCTTGGGTTTCTGTGCTACAACTGCCTTTTTCAAATCCCCCCAAAGATTTTCAGTGGGGTTCAAGTCAGGTGACTGTGATGACCACTCAAGTATCTTCCAGGATGTCTTCTGAACCCAAACCTTGGTGGACTTTGAGGTATGCTTGGGATGATTGTTGGAAGGTCCAATGGTGCCCACTCTTCAGCTTCCTTACAGATGGCATGACATTTTCTCCCAGGATTTCCTGATACTTGATTGAATCCATCTTGCCTGCCACACAATGAGGTTTCCAGTGACACAGGAAGAGAAGCAGCCCCACAGCATCACTGAGACACCTACGAAAATCAGCTGATAAATGTCACCTGGCAGCAATCAGCTGACTCTTCTGACGAAGGCTGCAGTGCAGTTGAAACATGTAAAGAAGGTACAGACATCTTTCTATTTTATTTTTTGTCTTTTATATGAACAAAAGATAAATAATTAAAAGAAGACAAAATGAACCCATTTGACGTACCACCATGCTTCACTTTAGGCATGGTGTTCTTTTCAGCATATGCTTCATTTTTTCTCCTCCAAACATATGCCTGAGCCATAGGCTGGAAAAGTTCCAGGTTTGTTTCATTGCTCCACAGAACAGAATCTCAAAACCTCTTCAGCTTATTTTTAAAGTTTTGAGAAAATTGAAGCCAACTTTTCAGTGTGTCTGCCTCTGTCACTCTCCCACAAAGCACTGACTTTTGAAGAACCTATGAGCTGCTGAAGCTTTCATCTCCTTCAGAGTCATCGTAGGCATCTCAGTAGACTCTCTCACTAGTTCCCTTCTTAACAGTCAGTCAGGGCGTGGGTTGGGTCCCATGTCTTCATTTATTTTTATTTTATTTGTTTATTTGTCAGGGACAGTGCAATAAACATAGACAAAAAAGAAAATCTGATGTGTTGCACAGAGAGTGTATAGCATTAAGCTAGTTTGCAATCTGCATCTGGATCTATAGTTGGTATTTCTTTAAAGCATGGACTCCAGTCCACATCCTCACCTCGAGTTTACTTCATTGAATTTTCTGCATTTATTATCATTTATTAGATTCATGATTCTGTTTGCAGTTCTGAACATTATTATGATTATTATGATTATAGTTCATTTTAGTCATTATTTGTATTATGATTGTCATGGTCTTGTCTCCCCTGACCCCCTGCTCATGTTCTGTCTCTCCCTCTGTGATTTTGTGTGAGCCCCGCCCATCCTGTCATCTTCAGGAGGAAGAGGACACCTTCTCAGCCATTGCAGATTAGGGGGGAGACAGTGGCTGGGATGAGAATCAGCACCTCCAAGTCCGAGTCCATGGTCCTCAGCCGGAAAAAGGTGGATTGTCCTCTCTGGGTTGGGGACAGGCTCCTCCCCCAAGTGGAGGAGTTTAAGTATCTTGGGGTCTTGTTCACGAGTGAGGGCAAAATGGAGCAAGAGATTGACAGACGGATTGGAGCAGCATCTGCAGTGATGCGGACGTTGTACCAGTCTGTTGTGGTGAAGAGGGAGCTTAGTTCTAAGGCAAAGCTGTCGATTTACCAGTCAATCTACGTTCCTACTCTCACCTATGGTCACGAGCTTTGGGTAATGACCGAAAGAACAAGATCGCGGATACAAGCGGCTGAAATGAGCTTTCTCCGTAGGATTGCTGGACTCACCCTCGGAGATAGGGTGAGGAGCTCAGTCATCCGGGAGAGGCTCAGAGTAGAACCGCTGCTCCTCCACATTGAAAGGAGTCAGTTGAGGTGGTATGGGCATCTGATTAGGATGCCTCCTGGACGCCTCCCACTTGAGGTGTTTCAGGCACGTCCCACTGGGAGGAGACCCCAGGGCAGACCCAGGACTCGGTGGAGAGACTATGTCTCCCAGCTGGTCTGGGAACGCCTTGGTATCCCCTCTGAAGAGCTGGAGCAGGTGGTTGGGGAGAGGGAAGTCTGGGCTTCTCTGCTTGAACTGCTGCCTCCGCGACCCGGACCTCCGGAAAAGCGGTAGAAGATGGATGATGGATGGATGGATGTGGGGGTGGTTGAGGACTACAAATATCTGGGTGTCAGGATCAGCAACGGGTTGGAGATCCAACACCGATGCTGTGCACAGGAAGGGGATGAGCAGACTCTACTTCGAGGAAGCTGAGATCCTTCAACGTGTGTAGCAGGATGCTGGAGCTTTTCTACCAGACTGTTGTTGTCAGCACCATCTTCTTTGCTGCTGTCTGTTGGGGTAGCAGAGATACCAGCAGACTTGACAAGATTATCAAGAGGGCTGGCTCTGTAATTGGTCTCAGACCTGAGACCTTTGAGATAGTGGTGGAGAGGAGAACACTAAAGTGCGATCCATCATGGACAATCCTGATCACCCCCTCCACCACACAATGGACAGACAGCAGAGCACTTTCTCCAGTAGACTACTACAGCTTCGCTGTCGAACGGCCAGGTACAGGAAATCTTTCCTGCCGCATGCCATTTCACTGTACAATAACTCACTATGATGTTGTATTCTGGTCATAACGATGCTGCCATACTGCACCTTACAGTTTAACTGGCACCTTACATTTCACTCTGCTCCTGATAGTCCTGCATTGTGCAGCGGGTATGATTCATGTGGTTTTACGGGTCATCATATATTAAGCTATGATGTATATAGGTTTTTATAGTAGGGTTAGTTTTACTTTCCGTGGGTAATCCCTTTGTCTGTCATGCGTGTGTTTCTGTCATTTGGTTGTCTACTGTCATGCTGCTGTTACACTATAATCTCCCAGTTTGGGATCAATAAAGTACATTTATCTATCTATCTCCGTTTTCCTCATACGTCAGCTGTCAAGTCATTATTGGTCTCTCCACCTGTGCCGTGTTGTCTTAATTGTCCCCTTGATTATTTTTGTTCCACTTGTTCCGCTCGGGTTCTTATTGTCAGTGATATGGTGTGAATGGTTCACTTTGGTTCACTTTTTAGCCCAAAAAGTGAGACGGCGAAAGAGAGGAAGACGAGCGGGCGCCCTCGTGCGGCTTCGCAGGAGAGGCACGCGCACGGCTTTGCCTGGAATATTTCTGTCCAATGTCAACTCTCTTTATAACAAGGTAGATGAATTGAGACTGCTGACGCGATTTAAGGACCTCTCCACCTCGTGTGCCCTCTGCTTCACTGAGACCTGGCTCAAGGAAAAGACACCGGACAGCGCGCTCCTCCTCGAGGGATTTCAGCTGTTTCATGCTGATCGAGACACGGGGCTCTCCGGCAAGACCACAGGCGGAGGAGTCTGCTTCTACATCAACAGCAGCTGGTGCTCCGATGTAACTGATCTCCCAACACTGTTCTCCCGCTCTGGAATATTTATTCATCAACTGCAAGCCATTTTATTCCCCGCGCGAGTTTGCTTCATTCATCCTGGCCGCTGTTTACGTCCCGCCCGACGCGGACGTGCGCGAGGCTTAGCGCGCGCTTGCGGATCACATTCAGCAAGCGGAGCGGACTTTCCCGGACTCTCTGGTTATTGTGGTTGGCGACTTTAACCAGAGCAACCTGAGCCACGAACTCCCCCGATACAAACAGTTTATTAAATGCCCCACCAGAGGAGAGAACACGCTGGATCACTGTTACACTACAGTTAAGGACGCGTATCGCGCTGTTCCCCGCGCTGCGCTCGGACTATCTGATCACGTGATGGTCCACCTGATTCCCACATACAGACAGAGACTGAAGCTCACAAAACCTGTTGTGAGCACTACGAGGAAATGGACCAGTGAAGCTGGGGAGGAGCTGAGCACGTGCTTGGAAATAACTGACTGGGACATGTTTAAAGGAGCCACGCATGATCTGGATGAGTACACGGACACTGTGACCTCATATATCCACTTTTGTGAGGAGAGCATTCTTCCATCGCGCACCAGGGTGAGTTACTCTAACGACAAGCCCTGGTTCACAGCTAAGCTCAGACAGATCAGGAAGGAGAAGGAAGCAGCGCTGAAAAGTGGAGACAGGGACTGCTACAAGGAGGCCAAATACCGGTTTAGGAGAGCTGAGGAGAGCTACATCTGTGTATTCTGAGAGACTCCAGCAGCAGTTCACTGCTAACGACTCTGCTTCTGTGTGGAGAGGACTGAGGCAAATTACCAACTATCAGCCTCAGGCTTCTAAAGGACAGGATGACAAAGCCCTTTGTCAAAGACTGTCCCAACACTATGCCCGTTTTGACACCTCGTCAGCTGTGTCCAACTCCCCCCCTCCCCCCAGCGCCACTGCCTCCATGGTCCCCACTTCATCAAAGGCGCCCCCCCTCCTCCCCCCTGCCCTTGCCATCAGTGAGCAGGACGTGCACAAACAGTTCTCCAGACTGAACCTGCGCAAGGCCCCCGGTCCGGACGGCGTGTCTCCCTCCACCCTGAGACACTGTGCGAAGGAGCTGACTCCTGTCTTCACAGACATTTTTAACACCTCCCTGAAGTCATGCCACGTGCCGGCCTGCCTCAAAACCTCTACCATCGTCCCTGTCCCCAAGAAGCCACGGATCACTGGACTTAACGACTACAGACCTGTAGCGCTCACCCTCTGTAGTCATGAAGTCCTTTGAGCGCCTGGTCCTGTCCCACCTCAAGACCATCACCACTCCCCTCCTGGACCCGCTGCAGTTTGCCTACAGAGCCAACAGGTCTGTGGACGACGCAGTCAACCTGGCCCTCCACTCCATCCTGCAGCACCTGGACTCCCCGGGAACCTACGTCAGGATCCTGTTTGAGGACTTCAGCTCTGCATTCAACACCATCCGCCCCGCTCTGCTCCAGGACAAGCTGTCCCTGCTCAACGTGCCTGACTCCCTCTGCAGGTGGATCACCGACTTCCTGACGGACCGGAGGCAGCATGTGCGGCTGGGAAAGACTGTCTCAGACTCTGTTAGCATCAGCACCGGATCACCCCAGGGCTGTGTACTTTCCCCCCTGCTCTTCTCCCTGTACACCAACTCCTGCACCTCCAGCCACCAGTCTGTCAAGCTGATCAAGTTTGCGGACGACACCACCCTCATCGGGCTCATCTCCAACGGCGACGAGTCCGTCTACAGGAGAGAGGTGGCCCAGCTGGCATCCTGGTGCAGCCACAACAACCTGCAGCTGAACGCTCTGAAGACAGTGGAGATGATCGTGGACTTCAGAAAAGTCACAGCCCCTCTGCCCCCCCTTACCCTCACAGACTCTCCCATCACCACTGCGGATTCCTTCCGCTTCCTGGGCACCACCATCACCAGGGACCTCAAGTGGGAGCCGACCATCAGCTCCCTCATCAAAAAGGCCCAGCAGAGGATGTTCTTCCTGCGGCAGCTGAGGAAGCTCAAGCTACCCACCAAGATGTTGGTGCAGTTCTACACGGCCATCATCGAGTCCATCCTCACCACCTCCATCACCGTGTGGTACGCAGGAGCCACCGCCAGGGACAGACTAAGACTGCAGCACGTTGTGCGCGCTACTGAGAAGGTGATTGGCTGCAAGCTCCCATCCCTCCAGGACCTGTACATCTCCAGGACCCGGAGGCGTGCAGGTCGGATCATAGCCGACCCTTCACACCCTGGACACGCACTGTTTTCCCCCCTCCCCTCAGGCAGAAGACTTCGGTCCATTCAGACTAAAACCTCCCGCTACATGAACAGCTTCTTCCCCTCTCCCATCAGACTGCTGAACACTAAGTGACTTATTAGACTTTCGTGCATTACGTACAGCAGCTCAACCGGACTCATGACAATTATCACTGTTTTCTTTTTGCACTACCGACTGCACTATGTGGAACTCCACAATATCTGCTGCTTGTTAATATATTTAAAAATTGCATAGATTAGTATTACTTATTCATATTCTACCTTTTATTGCATGCATAGTTTTTTATTTTTATCTTTAGTGCTACTCCATGTTTAATGTTGCAGCATTGCACCGAGACAAATTCCTAGTTTGTGTACTACATGAACAATGGCAATAAATCTCATTCTGATTCTGAACAACACACTCCTGCTTGACTGTTTCTATTCTGTTTTTGCCTTAGTCTTTTGTTGCTGCTTCCAAGCTGTATTAATTTCTGTTAAGCCCTCGAGTTGTGTCTGGGTAACCAGCTCTTAATAAAATTGTTAAAACTTACATCCAGTGGGTGTGTCTGCGAGTCGGGAGGTGCTGGGTTAAGGGGGGTAGTACCTCTCGGCAAAGTGGGCTCCCCTGGGCGGGGGGACTTCTTTGGGCATGGGGGTCCCCGGGGTGTGTGACAGAGGCGCTGGGGCGGGCCCGCTGTGGGGGTGCCTGGGGGGGCTTGCGCCGGGGGCGCGGGCTGGTCTCCGCCCCGAGGGGTGGGGTTGCTGGCCTTCTGGTGCCCGGGGGTGGGCGTTGGCCCTGCTGAGAGGGGGGGTGGGGGTCAGGCGGGTCCGGGGGTGTGGGCTCGCCACGTCGGCCACCGAGCAGCCTGGCCTCCCTTGATGACCTCAGACGTTTGTGCCCTGTGGGGGTTGGTGGCGCTGCCTTGCCTGCTCGGGGTTCCCAGGGGGAGAGCTGCTGCGACCGGCCCTCCGCTTCATATGTTTCCTGACAAACACTCACATGCACACTTATTTTGCGCGCGTTCTCATATATATGCACGCAGACATACACGCACAAGTTAACACATGCGGAAATCAGACTCGTGTTGAGACATCTTTGGTGGAAGAAGCAGTTTGTCTTTTGTTTGTTTTAGTTGTTGTTTTTTTTTTTTTGTCTGTTCCCCTCCCTTTTCTTTCCCCCTCCACACACTTTCTTTCCCTCTTCCCCATCCTGTTGGGTCTTCCATGGGTAAAATAATTAAAATAAAGTATTAAAAGTTATTACAGGAGGAGTTTACAACAATATACAATACAGAGTTCGGTACTGTATAAGCTCCTCTTGGCAAAGTAAATCTGTTTTGGCACAGTAAGGGTGACAGATCCCTGTTCTGTTTGCCTAGCTGCCTGACAGGACAAGGGGAAAGAAAAAAAAACTTATGTCCAGTGACTGGGTCCAGTCTCCACGACACACTGTGACAGGCCTCCTCTAGGCAGATTTACACATGTGCCATATACTATTTGTTAGTGATGGATTTAACTGAACTTCAGGGGATTTTGAGTAACTTGGAACCTCTAGCTCCCATCCATCTACATGACAGACAGCTATGCTGGCCAATAATACGGCAGCAGGTAGTATTGCGCTGGGCTAGGTTTTCCATTTTATTCCAAACCCAGAAGAGTTAAAGTAACTTCTTGGAAAGAAAAATGAGATAAAGGCCATTTTATTTAAGAGAAGTGAGTGTTTTGATATTTTTCAATAATCACATGACCAATAGATGCATTTCAGAAGTTTAAAACCTACAAAAACATCATTTTCTGTCAATGACCCCTTTGATATTAAATAGTAAAGTTGGAATATTGACTAAGTACAGCCATGGAAGCACCAAAAAACAAGTGTAAATCACACTCTAAAATATAGTTTTACTTTGGCTTAAATCACTTCTAATTATTTTCATTCCTTACTTCTTTACACTCATTGTGTTGCTTATATTGGACTTGGGCTTCCTGAATCCTTCTGCTTCCTTACTCTATGGCTCACTCCGCTCTACTTCTGTAGCTGCTCGTCATGCTCCCTGAAAAGCATCCTGGAACCTGATCTCGTGTGACACATTCTGCCTCCTAAAAGACTAAAAAAAGAATAAGTACAGTTACATGAATAAAACTCCATCTAGATCACAGTTGCTGCTAAGAAGAAAAAAAATAAGCGGAACAAGTAACAGAGGAAAGAAACACCCATGATACAACACCGTTCACCTGAAACAGATAAAAACACTTTATTTCAGTGATTATTAACAGTGACCAATAAAGAGAGCATATTGGGTTTACCCTCTGTTGTTCTGCATGTTTCAGTCACCATCAATCAATCATCATCATCATCATCACTTCAACATTCTGCTGCAGGCACCAAGTTAAAGAGAATACTGGACTGTACACACGGGGGGGGGGGGGGGGGGGGGCAATAAAAACCACCACAGCCAGTCCGGCAATACTGCAAGGCCACCGTGGGCAAGACTCACACACAGCTGAAAAAAGAAGTCCATGTACAGCTCATCTGTGTTTAGCTCAAAAGAAAACCGTGCAGAGATTCAAATTTAAATAGGTTCAGTCTTTTATTTCCACAGATGTCCTTTTGAAAAGGTCAAGTGTTTTGTTTTTTTTTGTTCAGCGTTCAGACGTCCTTTATAAAATAAATTATTTGAAAATATATCCTGGCAATAGTCTGTCCATGTCAGCTTCACAGGAAAGATGAGAGGGCCATCCATCAACTGACTTCATCCTCTGGTCAGTAGGCAGGAAAAAAGAGAGAGGATGCATTCCTATTTAGAGTCATCAAGGTCATCATCTCACACGCAGTCGAGACATCATCCACTCAAGACCCTGGCATAACCTGGAGGGAAACGGGACCAAGGGAGTGCCACAGGAAAGTTATATATTAAGACAGATAAGAGTTGAGTTTAAAACTATGCACATTTATCGTTTTCTCCCAAAGCTTAAAATTAAAATTTTGCTTATAAATGCCAAATATTATTCTGCAAACATGCAATTACTATTTAGGAAGACTGATGAGCAAATGCAATGCTCACCCCTCCCCAGTGAGGGCACAGCAGGCTTGGATGTGCCACTGGTGGTCTTTGACCGAGGTAAGCTGGAGGCTCTGGGAGATCTCAGCTACAGACATACAGCCTTTTACATCCTGCTTGTTGGCAAAGATCAAGAGCCCTGCCTTTCTCAGGTCCTGGAGAACAAATGGTACATGACAGCAAAATGTAAGTTTTTTTTGATGACATAAAATACAGTATTTTTTTTAACTTGTATATTATTAAAATCTGTAGCAGGAAAGAGTCCATATACTGTATCGTCATAAGTCTGAGTATTTGTTTGCATTTTTAGATTTTCATAAAAATGCTGTGATTTTTAATTTTAAAATAAGACAATGCAATAAAAAGTCATTGATGTAAATTCTTCATAATGTTTACTGGTAATTGTGTATTATTTTTCCCTTTTCTTTTTAGTTGAAAAATGCCTTATCCACACTGCAAAGGAAGTGGATTTTTTTTCCCTCCTAAACACTTCCAGTAACAGAATTGGCTTCAATTCTGAAAAATGGCAACCTCAATTTCTTTAAATTACGCCAAAAAATTTACTCTCTCAGCTAGGGCTACTGATCCTTCTCACTCTTGAGAATAATTTTCACAGTTTAACTTTTAACATAGTTGTTGTTAAAGGCGGTGTCATACAGCAGGTGACCTCACCCCTTGCCTGTTTACAATGGAACCTGTGTGAAGAGGTGATGATCACAAGGCATTGTCTTGCAAAGCAACAGGCAATAGTTCTGCTTGCGTATGTCAAGGCTTGTGATGCAATCTTATGAACTTGAAAAGATTTCAACTTTTCATTGCTTTCACATGGACAATCAAAGCCCTCATTGATGATGAACATTGTAAGATAAAAGTATACTGCTTATCCACGTCCAGATAAACACTACAATGGATTCTATTCAATCTAGGGGGAACATTTGATCCTATCATCAGAATATTAAAGATAAATGTACTGACAATTTCAGGTTAATAAAAATTGCATGTTATCATGAAGCTGGAAACTTATAAAATTACATTTTCATATCATCTGTTGTTTTAAAAACTTTTAGAAAATGTGTACAGTGTGTGATGAAAACGGTTGGCTACTGCTGTGTGTCAGGCCTAAATATTGGGCCGAAAATATTTTGCCTCTTGCTGCCGTTTTCACCGACTGTGTGATGTCCCCTTAATTTTCTATAATTACAATTTAGTAAATATTTTAAAAATGTAATTTCCCAAACACAATGAATATTTTACATTATGTCTCAAACAGTAAATTGTCAAAAGTGATATTTTAACCACATTTATTTCCTGATGTGCAATTTTAAAATAAGTGGTGTTTTTCCCCTAAACAACTGAGCATACACATATTGTGCTTCTCAATATATGTAATATGTGTATGGGAGCTGTTAAGCCCAAGTCATTTACAGAGTGCAAAGTGAAGGGTGTTAACTCACTTCATGTGCTAACATTCTGTAGAGTTCTTCTTTGGTCACTGAGATCCTTTCTCTGTCTGTGCTGTCAACCACCACAATTACAAACTAGTCAAGAGGAGAAGGGACAGTTAACAGAAATAGTGAATTAGCAGAATATATTTTGCCTATCAGAGATAGAAAGCAGAGATGGATCCTAACCAAGTACAGGCTCAGTGGTGACAAACTGGCAATCGAACAAAAAATGAACATGCAGCCTGTATGCTTTGGTGTTAAAAGAGGTACAGTGGTGTGAAAAAGTTAGCCCCTTCCTGATTTCTCATTTTTTTGTAGGTTTGTCACACTTAAATGATTCAGATCATCAAACAAATTTAAATATTAGACAAAGATAACACAAGTAAACACAAAATGCTGTTTTTAAATGAAGGTGTTTATTATTAAGGGTAAAAAAAAAATCCAAACATACATGGCCTGTGTGAGAAGTGATTGCCCCCTTATCACATCTTTGGAAAGCTGAGTTCAATTTCTCTAGCCACACTCAGGCCTGATTACTGCCACACCTGTTCTCAATCAAGAAATCACTTAAATAGGACCTGCCTGACAAAGTGAAGTAGACCAAAAGATTCTCAAAAGCTAGACATCATGCTGCAATCCAAAGAAATTCAAGAACACATGAGAAACAAAGTAACTGAGATCTATCAGTCTGGAAAAGGTTATAAAGCCATTTCTAAAGCTTTGGGACTCCAGCCAACCACAGTGAGAGCTATTATCCACAAATGGTGAAAACATGGAACAGTGATGAACCTTCCCAGGAGTGGCTGTCCCACCAAAATTACCGCAAGAGCGCAGCGACGACTCATCCAAGAGGTCACAAAAGACCCCACAACAACATGCAAAGAACTGCAGGCCTCACTTGCCACAGTTAAGGCCGGTGTTCATGACTCCACTATAAGAAAGAGACTGGGCAAAAATGGCCTGCATGGCAGAGTTCCAAGACGAAAACCACTGCTGAGCAAAAAAAACATAAAAGCTCATCTCAGTTTTGCCAGAAAACATCTTGATGATCCCCAAGACTTTTGGGAAAATACTCTGTGGACTGACGAGACAAAAGTTGAACTTTTTGGAAGGTGTGTGTCCCATTACATCTGGCGTAAAAGTAACACAGCATTTCAAAACAGGAACATCATACCAACAGTAAAATATGGTGGTGAGCTGTTTTGCTGCTTCAGGACCTGGAAGACTTGCTGTGGTAAATGGAACCATGAATTCTGCTGTCTACCAAAAAATCCTGAAGGAGAATGTCCAGTCATTTGTTCATGACCTCAAGCTGAAGTGCACTTGGGTTCTGCAGCAGGACAATGATCCAAAACACACCAGCAAGTCCACCTCTGAATGGCCTAAGAAAACAAAATGAAGACTTTGGAGTGGCCTAGTCAAAGTCCTGACCTGAATCCGACTGAAATGCTGTGGCATGACCTTAAAAAAGCGGTTCATGCTCGAAAACCCTCCAATGTGGCTGAATTACAAGAATTCTGCAAAGATGAGTGGGCCAAAATTCCTCCACAGCGCTGTAAAAGACTCATTGCCAGTTATCGCAAACACTTGATTGCAGTTGTTGCTGCTAAAGGTGGCCCAACCAGTTATTAAGTTTAGGGGGCAATCACTTTTTCACACAGGGCCATGCAGGTTTGGATTTTTTTTCCATTAATAATGAACACCTTCATTTAAAACTGCATTTTGTGTTTACTTGTGTTATCTTTGTCTAACATTTAAATTTGTTTGATGATCTGAAACATTCAAGTGGGACAAACATGCAAAAAAATGAGAAATCAGGAAGGGGGCAAACACTTTTTCACACCACTGTACCTAGGGTGAGTGTAGAATCAACAATTAACCTAACAAGCATGTCTTTGGACTGTGGAAGGAAACTGGAGCACCCAGAGTAAACCCACACTTAAAGGTGATAGAGATAACATTATGACCCCCTGGGCAGTAGGTGTCGAACTTACTCTTGCCCCAGCTGCTTGGTAGAGACATGTGACATCAATCTACTGGCTGTGACCAGCTGTGGCATCCTTACTGGCCCTAGATAGTATATGTATATACACACTAGACAGGACATGGCTATGCGCCAGGCTGGTCATCTTCCATATACAGTGGAAATCAAAATTAGAGAACAATGTATTCTTCAGGGGGCGATGCGGTGGCGGAGTGGTTAGCACTGCGGCAGCACAGTAACTCACCCTTGGCCGGGGGATCCTGGGTTCAATCCCAGCCCCCGACCAACAGTGATCTGTGTGGAGTTTGCATGTTCTCCCTGTGTCTGCGTGGGTTTACGCCGGGATTTCTCCGGTTTCTTCCCACATGCCAAAAACATGCAGGTTAGGTTAATTGGCATCAAAACTGGGGATTCTAAATTGTCCTTAGGTGTGACTGTGAGAGTGAATGGTTGTCTGTCTCTGTGTTGGCCCTGTGATGGACTGGCGATCTGTCCAGGGTGTACCCTGCCTCTCGCCCAAAGATGCTGGGATAGGCTCCAGCCCCCCCGCGACCCGAAAAGGATTAAGCGGAAGAAGATGAATGAATGAATGTATTCTTGAGTTATTCTGAAATATTGTTTTTCTTCACTCTTCAGAATTTGACAGAATATCAGCTGTGGCTATACCACTGCTGTAACTAGCATTTTTTTTTCAATAACCAAGGCATTTCAACACAAACTTTTATTTTGTAAAAAAAAACAAAACAAAAACAGCACAATTAGAGAACAGTAACCACTGTGTCAGAAGAGATTTAAACAATGTTTTTTTAGGGCTATAGGATTAAAAAATTAATAGGAAGTGCAGAGGCCCTTGCTTTGAATGACTTCAGCACATCTGCACCCACAGGACATCACTAGTTTCTCACACTGCTCTGGTTTGATCTTGGTCCATTTGTCTTGCAGTCTCTTCCACAGTATAAATTAAAAAAATCCACCTTGGCACTTCTCCTGCATTAAGGTGCATAATATTCCACAGCCCTAGTGTACATCAGCAATCGGCACATATTTCATAATCAAAAAGTTTGTTTCTCCATAGTCCTATTTAATTAGCAATGAACAAGAAAAATCTGCTACTGACCTCTGTGTTAGTGTAGTATGTATTCCATGATGACCTGAGGGACTCCTGGCCCCCTATGTCCCACATTAGGAAATGGGTGTTGTTGACAACAATCTCCTCCACGTTACTCCCAATTGTAGGGGATGTGTGTACAACTTCATTCATTGAACTATTTGAGAAAAAAAAAAGAAAGTAAAAAAGAAAACATGTTATAGGGGAGAAAAGCAAATTATCTCACATATCAGATCTGTGAAGACAGTCAAAAAAGCTGTACTGAAATTTGGATACTTACAACTGGTAAAGAATTGTGGTCTTGCCAGCATTGTCCAGGCCAACAATAATAACTTTGTGCTCTAAAAGAAAATAAAGACACAAAGACACTATCAAGGACTGACTAATGTATTATTCTTATGCAAAGTGGGCCACGAAATCTGTTAAAATATGTCAGCATTGAGCAGTCCAGACAACAGTGTTTTTGTATTCTGTGCCATCCTTTGATACTAAATTGTGCCGCTTCACACATCTAGCATCACTGGTACATTGTGATGCTGTGAACAGTGTACTTTCACAGCTACAGATGAGTTAGTGGGTCGTTTTAAGCAAGCTTGTTCAGTCATGCTGAAACCAGCAGTGATGGCATATATAGCATTTCTCTAATGCATAAAGACACTTTACTTGTGAGAAACAAAAAGGATGCGACACTTTCATTGCACTGCTACATTGCTGTTGCATCTAATGCAACTAGTGCACAGAATGCAAGTATTCCTGTCTAAAACAGGTATCGCAAATAGGCTCTACAGGCCCAAATGTAGACTGTGTTTGAAAGTGGAATACAAAAAGGTGTAGGCTATATGTCGGCAATCACACATTAGACGTTGTGAATATTAATTACAGAATACCTAAATATTGAAAGTGAATGGGACATCCAATATTAGCGACTGCTTCAGATCCCTTGTTTATTTGTTTGTCAGATCACTTATTTGTGTGATCTTTTATCACTTATATTCAAGACAATAGTGTATCTTGCACTTTTGGGAATGGGGGTTGTTCAGTCAATTATTTTAGTTTATATCACTGTTCAGTGATGGAGTTCAGTGTAATATTGAATTTGTTCCGTGTATCATCAATAAACTCATGCAGTACTATAACAGGACACATATACAAATGTTTGAGACCCACTGTAGTGCATCATTTTATACTGGTTTTTTAAAACTGTAATCAACCAAATTAACTACAAAATAGCCAACATTATTATACACAGCAGAAGGACCCATTTGACTACAACCACTGCATCAGTGCTGCTCATTTGTCAGTAAATATTTAACTAAAAATGATTTATCTCGTTATTTGGGAGTTTTTGTGTCCTGCGTTTGGTCGTTAAGTCATTCTGGCCATTCCGCTCCACAATCATGGTGGTATTATTATTAAGTTTTTCATGTTTAGATACTCTCGCAGGAGGGGAGACTTGGGGTCCTGCATAGTACAGTGGTACCTCATGGGCGAAGCAGAGACTCCCGCCTACTACTGACCGGGCAGGCTGGGCATGCCTCCCCGCGATGGACCATGGTCTGCCCAGTTGGGCTGCTGCTTCTCCTGGCATGTTCTGTTTGGATACCCCAGTGTTCTTTGTCAGACTCATGTCCCCGGTGACACTCCGCTCAGTCTGCTCATGTGCCTCATGTTCTCCACATATGCTGAATTGATGAAGATGGACATAGCCTATCTAAATGCTGGCCAAGCGAGGTTTAACCATCAAATTGAAAAAATGGAGAGGACTCTGACAGCGGCAAATGGACAACTGTCTAGGAAAATGGATTACATCATGATCATGCTGAGAGCCGTCCATGAAGGATTCAATGTCCAGCAATGAAGGATTAAGTACTGAATCTGTAAGAGGATATAAAGTTTCTTTCTCTGGGATCAGTACTATTCGACTAATCTGACTCCCCTCACACAAGTCCTCCAGATTATCTGCAGTTTTTTGTTTTCAAAACATTTGAGCTGCACTGTCTCCACGGACAGCCAGCTGCATGGCCCAAGGACAAATGCCAGCAGCTAAGACAAAACATCTCCTGCCAAAGAGACTTTGTTGTTCTTAACTGATACAAACACCTACACTCAACACTACACCCACACTGACTCAAAAACTGATGAAAAAGATCACTCACTCACTGCTCTCTTTGTGTCCTTGTGTACTTTTTTGTCTGCTAACTGTGCATTGAGGGCTTTTTTTCTTGTAATCATAATATTGATCATATATGACCGGTATTCTGACAATCAATGGTTTTTTGCTCTTTCCTATTGTGTTATCCTTTTCTTCCCTATGCATCCTGTACCCATCTGATGACAGGCGCGTTCTCAGATGCTGCCGTGTCACCGGAAATGCAGGTCGTTTTCTGTGTCAAGTCAAATCCCTCGTATGTTATCAGTCATACCTGTTAATGTACTTGGCAATAAATCTTTTCTGAGTTCTGAGTTCTGAATTATCCTTTAGACCCACGCAATCATGGTATCTTTATGGTATAATTTTTTAAGCATTAAATCTTCAGTATTATCTTTTTCTTGTCAAATTTGTTGCTTTTCACATCCTTGTTTTGCTCACAGAGCGCTGTGGTTACTGATGCCGTGATGCCGCGTATTATCCAATCAGTACGGAGTCAATGCAAAGCCCCGTCCACACCTCTAGAAGCCAGAGCATGAGGAGAGAGCGATGACTACACTTTTATTGATAAAAATTACATATTTTGACTGAAATACATATAAAATCTTAGGTCAGTCTGACCAATGGCTCAAGAGGTACAGTATGTGTGGAACAGACAGACACACAGATTCCGTGCATTTACAGATAAATATAGTGCTGTGGACATGGGCAGGGTAAAAGTAAAAGATAAAAAAGCATGAAAGGAGAAAATGCACAACACAGTTAAGGATTGCACAGGAAAATAGTTCTAAAACCAATTTCTGACACAAAGCTTTACTACCAGCAAAAGTCAAAGAGCAGACAGATTATTATAATTCAGACATTACAGACAACACAGACTAAAAGACTCCAATGCAGGAAACCATCAATCAAATATCTGAATGGGCTACTGCTTCAGAGGCTGGCTGTTTGATGAGCTTATAGTAGTATAATGTGTTTATAACTCGGTAAGCATCACCTTTAATTTATTTATCCATTTTGCATCAGCAGCCATTAACAAGAGCACGATGCACTCAGTAGAGCTGGGCAGTGTGACTCCACATCATAATCATAATTAATTGAACATTTTTATCACAGTTTTGTTGTTGAACGTCTTTTTTACCCTCATGTAGACACAGCTACAAGGTGGTGTAGCCTTTCAGTTCCAGTTTTTCATCCATCAAAGTGAAACAGACATACATTTATTGACAATCTGCTTACTTTTACTATGGAAGTTTCTTTTATTTTGGAAGTTTCTGTTTCCTGCAGTCGGATGGAAGCAGCATTTGCATACCTGTAAACTCAGAAGGGGTGAAAAACGTGACAAACTAAACCTTGTAGGGCAGTCTGGGGGCATCCCTCCCCCAGAAAGATTTTGTCATTTTAACACGTAAATTAAGCATTCTGGTGTACTCTGAGAAGAAAATAAAGGGGAAAGACAACATTTGCTTCAGATAACAAAACACATTTATTAACAGTGTTTAACACACTTAACACTTAATGTAAAGTCAGTTTTGTGTTTGTTTTTTCAATCCCTTTTTAATGCTATTTATTTGTCTTTTTATTCTTCTTTTTTAAATTATCATGAAGAGATGCATCCAAATTTCATTATGCTTCACTGAATAATGGCAATAAAGGAATTCTATTCTATTTTTAAAAGTATTTTTTTCCAACCTTTCAATGCCACACATTAATGTAGCAGTAAACTTAAATCTATAAATATCCTGTAAAATAATTAAACACCATAACACATGACACCCAAAGGGGGTAATAAAACTGTAGTAATTAACTCAAGCATACTTAAATTATATGATCAGAGGTGCGTATAGTAGCCAGAAATTGTACTCATGTAAAAGCAGTGTTGTCTTATGAAATTAATAATTAAGAGTAGACACCCAAAAAACTGCTACATAGCTAAGTAGGGGACTAAAGCACCTACTGAAAAAAAATACTTGAGCAATGACTTAGTCTTGAAAGTCTGAGGTTTTTCTCCTAAATCCATCCATCTTCTTCCGCTTAATCCTTTTCAGGTCGTTGGGGGGCTGGAGCCTATCCCAGCATCTTTGGGTGAGAGGCAGGGTACACCCTGGACAGATCGCCAGTCCATCGCAGGGCCAACACAGAGAGACAGACAACCATTCACTCTCACAGTCATACCTAAGGACAATTTAGAATCCCCAGTTTGAGGCCAATTAACATAACTTGCATGTTTTTGGCATGTGGGAGGAAACCGGAGAAATCCCGGAGTAAACCCACGCAGACACGGGGAGAACATACAAACTCCACACAGATCACTGTTGGTCGGGGGCTGGGAACAAACCCAGGATCCCCCAGCCAAGGGTGAGTTGTTGTGCTGCCGCAGTGCTAACCACTCTGCCACCGCGCTGCCTTTCTCCTAAATTTATAACCATTTTCTACTTCCGTTTTCTATTTTTTCTCTGAAAATTTGGGTTTTTACCTAAATTTGCAACTATTTTCCTCACAAATTTGTAATTTCCTTTAGTAAAATTATGACTCTTCATGTACATTTGAGACTTTATCATTAATTTGTGGATTATTTTATGGATAATTTTTGTCTATTTTTGTAATGAAATTACTGTTTTTCTAATACATTTTGAACAATTTGTTAATTTTTTTCTCGCAATTGAAACTTTTGATCAGAATTTTGCAGAGCCAGAATAGAGCAATAAATTAAACTCTGATTTCAAAGCAATATATACAAGTATTAATAAAGTTATATTTAATGAAATAAAATTAATTAAAATGACCTTATATTTCTATATTCACAATTTTTAAAACACTTTTCCCCAACCAGACAACAGGAAAAACCTCCCATATTTTGAACTCTAAATGTTGGCAGGTTTAGTTTGTCTGAAGGCTGGAGGATGTTAACGGATTTAAGCCACTGACTTTGTGAATTTGGGTCATTATAACTTGCCAGATACATTAAAATGAACATAAATTACTTAATATTGTCGTAGTTGGTGAAGAGACTACAGCCGCAGCACAATGACAGAGTGGAAATGAAGCTGCCAAATTAGATTAATTTTCAAGTTGCAGCAGATAAACATGTATGTCACAATTACAAACATCTGAGAACAAGAAGGAAAAGAGCACTTTTTTACTCACTCTCCCACAGAGTCTGCAGGGCTCTGACTGCCTGCTGGAGACAACGGTTCCTGGTTCCCCTCACATTAACGGGAACTTCTGCTATTCTTTTTGTCTGTGAAAGCTCCCTCCAAAAAAAAAAATTATAATTCCAAACTCCCACTGACAGTGGCAAAAGATGGGAAAGACGGAAGACGACACAGCTATCTTGATTGTGATTGGCCAAATGACGACACGTCACGTGATGCATTCCACCAAAGATGTTTTATTATCAAGAAGATGATTGCCCCCCGTTGTTTCTGAAAGTGCCGTCTCTGTGAAACTGCCCCCCCCCCCCAAAAAAAAAAAAAAACTTTGATTCACGTGAGTGACATATTTGGGATTCATTTTGGCAATTTTCGCTGAAAAGCGACTAGTTTGCAGGTATGCATTTGACTCCATTTTCATACCCTGGTATACAGCTTGTATTTTTTTTCCCAACACTAAAGCAGTTCTACACCACTATGACTGACTTCATGAATCCTTAGCATTCACCAACTTTTCTGACAAATGTTTACGAAAATCAGGGCTCACCTCTGTCAGTAGCAACAACTAATAACATCCACACAAATGTTTGCCAAAATCTTTGCAAAAGACAGTTGGCGAACATTCACAACTGTTAGCAAATGACATATACGGATAAGGATAAGCCATCTTTATTGTCATTCAAATCCATACAGTCAATCATGTACAGTAGAACAAAATTATGTTTCTCTTATCTACAATGTTAATCACACATATATATAGAATCAGAGGGGTTGCTGCCATGCAAGGTGCCGCCGCAAATTTCCCTCCTCCGTTCCATTATTGCTGAGCACCAAACTGGACATCAGGAAGTTCCGCTTTTATAAGGTCTTCAGCATGACCTGGCTGAGATTCAAACCCCGTCCTCCCGGGTGTGGGGCGGATGCTCTACCAACTGAGGCCCCACTCGGGTTGTATGTGTGGAACATCAGCCCCACACCCGGGAGGTTGTGGGTTCAAGCCCCAGCCAGGTCATACCAAAAACCATATAAAACTTCCACCCTTCTAGCTTGGTGCTCAGTCAAATTGGGAAAGGAATAGAACGGGGAAAGGAAAGTTGTTTGTGGCAGCACCTTGCATGGCAGTGGCCCCTCCAATGCTAGATGTGACTTGACATTGCAGATAGGAGAAACCTAATTTGGTTCTACTGTACAGGATTGGCTGTATGGATTGAACGACAATAAAGTTGGCTTTCTTCTTCAAATTGTCTCTTCCTCAGATTGTGACGATTAGCAACTACTTGCCACTGTTTGGGAACATTGGGGACATTCTGCCAGCTCCAGGTAAAATGTCAGGTGAATCTTGAACCCAACCCTATAAAAAGGGTGGGCAAACCCTGCCTAGCATTCAGATTTCTCCTGACCCTAAAATGGTTCGGAAAGCATGCTTAAAGTTTTTTAAACAGTTGCTAGTGTTCACTACTTAGTGAACGAAAAAGAACTTCAGCAATACGTGTTATAATCATTTGCAGAAAAATAAATGTGTTCAAAATTTCTCTGCGACAAGAAAAACTGTCATCTTAAAAACTCTTTGCAAACTGTTACAAACCCTGACGAAACCGAAAAATTGTAATGTTTGTCAGCATTCGTCGCTCCGTGATATACTACTTAAGTCATGATGTCTTTCCACGGAGCAACAGGAAAGACTCACATACGTAAATACCTGATGATTATCCATCCATCCATCTTCTACCGCTTAATCCTTTTCAGATCACGGGGGGCTGGAGCCTATCCCAGCATCTTTGGGCGAGAGGTAGGGTCCACCCTGGACAGATCGCCAGTCCATCGCAGGGCCAACACAGAGAGACAGACAACCATTCACTCTCACAGTCATACCTAAGGACAATTTAGAATCCCCAGTTTGATGCCAATTAACCTAACTTGCATGTTTTTGGCATGTGGGAGGAAACCGGAGAAATCGTGGAGTAAACCCACGCAGACACGGGGAGAACATGCAAACTCCACACAGACCATTGTTGGTCGGGTGCTGGGATCGAACCGAGGATCCCCCAGCAAAGAGTGAGTTGCTGTGGTGCCGCAGTGCTAACCACTCCACCACCACGCTGCCCCCTGCTGATTATTGATATACTAACCATGACAAAGCACTGTTGTGTCATAATGAATGTAATAATTTATTTAGTGTCCACATTCATAAGGTGTCAGTACATGAACAGACACAGTGAGGAGACTATCCAAAGGGGAAAAAAACCTGAGATGGAAATAATTAAATCTGTTTGATGTTTCTATTTTATTTTATTTTTTTGTTAACTGCCCTGCCCTAAGTCACAGTGAGACAAAGACAAAAGGACAAGACAAAAAAAGACAAGAAAATATGGCTAAAGGACAGAACATATCTGATGACTAGGGGTGTAACGGTACGCTTAAATTCACGGTTTGGTACGTACCTTGGTTTTAAGGTCACGGTTTGGTTAATTTTCGGTACAGTAAGGAAACAAAATGCAAAACATAAAACTGCTATTCCCACTACAGTGGGAATAGCTTTGACAAAAAAAAAAACAAAAAAAAAAAACAACTGCAACCTGTCAGCAGTAAATTCTCCAATAAATAAAATGTATACAATAAAATAAATAAAATTCTCTTTTTGGGAAATGAACGATAAAGACAGATACAACAGTAGAAGTTTGAATAGTCTGAATTATTCTTTTATTTTTTTGGAAATTAAAGTTCCTTATTGCCTGACACAATGTTTTTAACCAGGGTGCTCTGGTTTGTTCAGATTTCTGTGGGAAATGATCAAATTGCACTTCTTAATTCCTCAATAATTTGTCATTGTTGTATATAGGTTCTGAAGGCACCCATGCACAACAACAGCAAATTATTTGCAAGTTTTTGGACAATTAAGAAGTTAAATTAAGTAATGTTCCACAAAAATCTGAACATACCAGAGCACCCTTGAAAAACACTGGCCTAAAGTGCAGCATTAACAGATTTAGCCTTTTCATAAAAGGATGGTATTATTTTCTGGCTGAAGTGGACACAACAAGGAACTTCATACCGGGGCTCAGTTACCTTCAGCATGAGTTCTCAACAACTGAATATGGCCTTAGACCCGCTGCTATAAAAACATCAATGGCATTTGTTATTGCTTTGGCTCAATCTGAAAAGCCCTGGAGAAGCTGTCTAAATGCTGCTGGAAGCTACGCTTGCACCGTGCTAGTTTTTGTTTGTGCTGCACTGACATTCACAGTTGTGTGATGCCGTTTCAAATGAGTTAACAAGTTTGACATACTGCCAAAAGCATATCCGATGCCGTTTTTATTTTATTCACTTGCCTTTGTCCGTTTACATATTTCACCGGAAAGCCAAAGAGTTCCCAGACAGGAGACTTATGAAGAGGGTCTTCAAGCTCTGGCTTCTCCGTAGCATTACAGCCAGCCATGACGTCCACTGCTGGGCTGCACTGTTTGTTTACACGTATGGCTAATAGCGCGAGGCAGTTACACTTCCTGTCCGTCCCTCAATATGGTCCAGGTGGAACCTCGGTACACCTCTGTACCACATCGAAAAATCTGAATACAAATACATGTATCGTTACACCCCTATTGATAACAGTACAATAAACACCAGTTCAGTAAATGTAACTGAATAGCAAACAATGTGTAACACTGTTAGTAGAATTAGCACTACCCAAATGCAGGGATTCCGTAAGGAAAAGGAACACTGAGGTTGTCGCGCCAGTCCACTTGCCATCATCCGTGTTACTGCTGTATATGTCTTGCTGTTCAATAAGGTGGCTCTTGCAAAGTGTCTCAACACCAAAAATATAGTCTACAATAACGAGCGCAATTGAAAAAAGCGACTTTGATAGTGAGCTGCACAGTTTTGTTTTAGTAAGATTCAAAGTGTGAACAAACTTAAAAGCCAAGTGTTATCATAACATTGCTATTATCCACTATGCACCTGTTCTGAGAACCCTGAGTCTATAAAAAATATATATAATCAAAGAAAACACAAAGACAAGTGTACTAATCAAATGATAAACTTAAGTACTGTTAATTCTGAATTTGAATAATTGTGAAATCATTTGCATTTGATTTTCATGTAACCATACTATCTTTAGGAAACAAGCAAAGTATTTAGCTTACGGCTATGTGTGTTGGTAGATTTTTTTGCATTGTTTGCAGAGCCTGTCATAGCTCCGTGCACTTACTTCTACTCATACAACTCCTTAATTTACATGCCTCAATGTGCAATAAAAACTTGAGAACATGCAAAGCTATTGTGAAAAGATAATAGCTTTTTTATAGCCATCTGCATAACAATGAACAAGTTTAATGGACATTAGACCAAACAAAATACTATGTGTCTTTTTTTAAAAAAAATTAATATTAATCATAAAAAGTAATTGAATAACTAAGTTAGCACATCAGCCTTGTACATTTAACCCCAGCATTCATCAGGTATTAAAATAACCTCCTGCAAACCGGTCCAGCCACTCATTCATTTATGCACCTGGAAAAGAAACATAAGGAAGTGAAACAGCTTCTCTCAGAGAAGAATAAGGTCAAAATCCCTCATCTATGCAACTCTAAAAATTTGAAAGCTCAACAAAATAGAAAACCCTTCATGAAGAAGAAGAAGCTGGAGCACAAAAAAACGGCAAAGAACAAAAAGGTCATGCAGGTGCAAACTAAGCTTCCTGCACATATTTTAGCAACAACAAAAAACTTAACTCCTATGAAAGCACAAATGTGGGTGCCTCTCCGATCATCTGTAGGTCTGCAACTAACAGTCCATTTTAAATTATTCAGTCAAATATTGAGACAATTTAAGATGAAAATTAAGAAATTCTGATGTATTTAACCTTAAAAAACTGAGACCTGTGTGTATGTCATCTGTTTACCTTGTACAACCAATTTAAAATGCTCAAGGTTCTGAACAAGTATTAGAGGATATGTAATTAGTCATCAGTGAGTCAATACTGTCACCATAACTTGGCCACCATAGCATCACAGCCTTTAACATTTAACTGTGAAACAGGCTGCTAATCTCTTATAAACTGCCATCCTTACAGGGAATACACAGCTGCTCTACTTGGATGAACATACTTTACAGAGTGCACACCTGCAGCAAGGCTGACTGTTCATGATGATTAGTCCATTACTACCTCTGCCAAGGAGGCTATATCTTCACTGCTGTGTGTGTTTGTCTGTTTGTTTGACTTTTAGAAGAATTACACAAAAACTGCTGGACAGATTTTGACTGAATTTTTATCAAAGGTGACCCTTGGCTCAAGGAAAAACCCAGTAGAATTTGGGTCAGCTCTGGAGCAGTATGTATATTCTGGATCACTTTTTCACTTGCTTTTTTAACATTATGATGTAGGGCTTTTTCAGCAAGCATTTATTTGGTGTGCAAACAGCCTTGGCAAAGGTACACATTCTCTGAGTGCCCTGTAGTTTCTTATTTTATTAGCAAAAGTCTATAAAGAAGCCCTATCTGACAATGTTTAAAAAAAGAGAAAAGGGATCAGAATCTGTATACTGATCCAGATATGTCTCAAAATGTAATGGGTTCATCTGTCTACTGAAAATTTCTTTAAAATCCATCCAGTCTTTTTTGTGTAATCCTGCTAAAAGACAAAACAGACAAACCACAGAGCACTTAACCACCTTAGAGGCCCATTACACTGATCTCATTCTCAGACTGTCCTAATCTGTCCTAAAAAGTTGATGAAACGGGGTGAAAACAAGCAATTTGGAGCCAAAAAAAAAAAAAAAAATGTCTGAACTAAGATACTACTTCGTTGTTACATGGTTCAAGACAAGTCCATCTCATTTTCATTCCGACTGTAGACAGTTCTTACAACGTTAAAAAATGAGAAAAAGTAGCCATCCATCTAGTTTCTAATCAGTTACTGCCAAGTTCAGCACAGTCCTTACCCAGTTAAAACCTGTTCCTAGCCAGTTTCACTCCATCCTAAATCACTGTTACAGTTCCTAACTTGACAGTCTCGATCAAACTAGTTCTTACTCAGTCCAGCAGGTTATCACTGCATCCTCATTGAGTCTCTAGTATGTTAAAAATGGATCTCCATTGCATTCTAGCCAAACGGTGCCACATTCTTGCCAGCTGTCATTCCTCTTCACTGCTTCAAGCTGTACACATAACTGCTTCTATTTTCATTATCATAACCAACAGATGACAAAAAGAAGTTTTACTCAGAGGTACTTTAACTACAACCATAAATGCCACATTCCTCTTCCCAAAAAATACAGATGTTGCAGATTTAGGAGCTGCACATTAGGGATGTGTTTCTGTCAGTAAAAGCCTCCTCAATTATAAATTTGATGATTATTTTTATCTACAAGGCTTACCTGTCACACTGAAACCCAACCACTGAGGCTGCCCATCGGTTAGTGTGGAGAAAGAAAGAACAGCGGTTATAAATAGGATAATATCTGATATAAACTGATTTTTTTTCATTTATTTTTTTCTAAATAAAAAAATCAGTAGTTCACAGAGCTGGAGGGAGTTTGGCTGGAAAAGCCTAATTAGATACTTTATCACACCTTCCCAGAAGGCTCAGTACAAAGGGAACTCCCCAACTTGTTGGAGAAAATGTGGTAGTACAAATGCAAATCATTATCATATATTTTGGCTCTGTCATGTTATTCAAAATTATTGGAAGGAAATTCATAAAGCTATACAAGATATTTTTGGATGTCAGTTACCACTGGAAAGCAAAACTCTATTCTTTGGGTTTGTGCCTGCAGACTGGTCAAAGAGGGTCAAATATTTATTATGCATTCTACTGATTGCAAGCAGAAAGGCAATTACAATAAAATGGCTTTCACAGGAGAGCCCATCTCTTGATTTGTGGAGGGACATTACAATGGATATTTATAAGATGGAGAAAATAACAGCTTATGTCAATTACAAAAAGGATTTGTTTATGTCACAATGGGAAAAATGGACTAAATATGTAACACCACTCAGGCCGGACTTTCAATTTGCAGAACTGATATAGCAGACGTTGTTAATATATATACAAGAGCGTGAACATCAACACTTACTCCCTATATGCAGATGTTTATGCTGACCCTCCCTTTTTTTTTCCTCATTTCTTTTTCATTTAAAAAAAAAAGGGACATTCAAATGTAATTATCAAATGAAATGATGGCTTAAACCTACTTTCAAAAGAATGTCAATAAAGAGAAAATTTCCAAAAAAAAAATAAATAAAAAAATCTTTTTCTAACAAAAATACTTGTCAATAAGCCAAGACCAGTTAATATGGTGTGCCACATTTACTAGCTGGTTCTTGACACATTTCTATCACATTCGAAGTGCGGCAATTCCATTTGCAGTACGGCAATCACATTTACAGTATATCCTCACTCAGTCTTTTTTCCGGACGGGATGGTCGGGAGAAATTTTTGAACATGCTCAAAGTTCTGGAGCACCCTTCCTGTCCACAGAGTTCTTACTCCGATCGTAGTTAAGTGTCAACAACATCCATTCAGTTCCCACTCAGTTTCACCCCATTCTGTCAAATTTTCCAGAACCTAGTGAGAACTATCTCAGCGTGATGGTCCCTTTAGCAGAAGTTATGATTGGGTTATGGACAATGATTACAATGGGGAAAAAAAAAATCTGTGATTTCAGAAAGACAGTAGTCAAAAAAAATATATTGATCAATACTAAAAATTTGTATCTGATTTGATACCAAGGGTACTGAAAATTTTATTGAGTACTTGATACTTTTCTGTGTATCGGTACCCAACTTGAAATGCTAATTTTGTGACAACCCTGTTTCAGAAACGGTAGGCACAAGGAAAATGGAGCATATTTCAGATGATCAGACAGTTTGGTAAATGTTTTTACTGGTTTCACTGTATAGATAAGCGTGCAGTAGTCAATGCACCAGAAGCACGGCAAGATGTGAAAGCGATAACAGGAGTAGGTTACAATTATGTTCAGACAAAGCATGCATTTTCTTTAGACTCCACTTTGTAATGTCAAACCAAGACTAAATTAATAATCCCTGTCCAATTATGAACTGGTTTGGTTACCTGCAGAGGGCTGAAAACACCTCTATATTACTGGAGCTTGACAAAGATTGCACAAGCCTCATGATCTCTATAAATAAGACTGAATACCATGTTTAAGAAAAAAAAAAAAAGGATCCAGAATTTGGCGTTTTGATGGTGGCAGAGCAGGCTTAGATTAACCAAAAAATGTTTAGTCACAGGCCAAAGGTAATCAATCACTCACAACAAAATTTTATTGGTTTCCCATGTTTAAAAGAGAAACTGAGCAGTAAAATGTCATCTTCTTGAATGTAAAGTATTCGGGGATTCCTGTAGTGTGTCAAAAGTACAGTATGTGACTGATGATGTGATCACACTGCAGGACAAAGTCAACACTTAAGTTTGCTCCATTGATGGGGCCAATCACTGGACCACAAACTATACGTCAGGTTACAGAGGTATCACAATGACCTGCTTACATACCCAAGTGACAAGTAGTTACACCTGCGCTACAAAACAGCATAAATAATTAACAAGCTAATAAATAATACGAGGTTGTAGAAAATTATATTAATCATTAGATGAAAAAAAACGTAATGACATGAAACGGTACGCAATATATCCAATGATAAGACCGACAGAAAGAGCCACTGCAGTCAGGAAAGTGGATTTATAAACAGTCATGGACAGAAAACAGGTTGCTGGGTTAATAATGAGCACAGCAGCGGCCCTTCAATGACCACCAATGGGCTCCCACGTCTTTTCCATTAAAAACACCACAACACCATTCTTACCTTGATGATTAAAAAGCCTCCATAGCTTTGTAAATAGTATTCCCATGACTCACGGTGAGGTTTTCTGTTGCCAGCTTGTAACAATCCGCTGTAGCTTAGCCAGCTAGCCTTGAGGATATCCTAGCTAGCTAGCTATGCTAAATCCACCGACGGAGAGTTTTCAGAGCGTTTAAGTACATCTGCCATACTTGTATGAACTAATATAAATACCACCTGTCTCACAGAGAGAGTATGTACGAATGGCGGTTGATTTATTGCAACAAAAAAAACAAAAACAAAACCAAAGCGCCTCCAACCTCTGTGGCTTGTTGGTTTATGTCAGCTGGCTGTTGAGTAGGAACGGTACGGCGCATGCGCAAAGTCTGTCAGTCGAATATCAGGAAAACTGAAAGAGAAGAGCAACCATCCATCCATCCATCCATCTTCTTCCGCTTAATCCTTTTCGGGTCGCCGGGGGGCTGGAGCCTATCTCAGCGAAGAGCAACTATTATATTGTGAAGTACATACGTGGGTAGAGTAGCCAGAACTTATAGTAAAAGGAGCCTTATCTCATGATATTATAACTCAAGTGCAGCGCGGTGGAGGAGTGGTTAGCACTGCAGCAGCACAACAACTCACCCTTGGTCGGGGGATCCTGGGTTCGATCCCAGCCCCTGACCAACAGTGATCTGTGTGGAGTTTGCATGCTCTCCCCGTGTCTGTGTGGGTTTACTCCGGGATTTCTCCGGTTTCCTCCCACATACCAAAAAAAAAAAAACCATGCAGGTTAGGTTAATTGGCATCAAACTGGGGATTCTAAATTGTCCTTAGGTATGAATGTGAGAGTGAATGGTTGCCTGTCTCTCTGTGTTGGCCCTGTGATGGACTGGCGATCTGTCCAGGGTGTACCCTGCCTCTCGCCCAAAGATGCTGGGATAGGCTCCAGCCCCCCCGCGACCCGAAAAGGATTAAGCGGAAGAAGATGGATGGATGGATGGACAAGTAAGAGTAGTAAAGACTTTACTCCTGTTAGTTTTTTGCTCGCAATGGCATTCAGATAAGTTATATTTTTATGTTAACTACCTCTGCCAAAGAGGTTATGTTTTTTATATTGGCTGGTTGGTTGGTTTGTCTGTGTTTGTTTGTTAGCAGGATTACACAAAAAACAACTGGATGGACGCTGATGAAATTTTCACCAGAGGTGGTGGCCCTTGGGCGACTGATGAACCCATGAAATTTTGGAGGTGATCATGTGAGTGTGTAAGAGAGATCACGAGTAAATGTGAGTGAGTCTGAGCATGAATGTGAGTGTATATATGAATGAGCGTGAGTGGAAGGAAGCATGTGTGAGTGCGAGCAACCGTGAGGGTGAGTAGGAATAGGAGTGAGACTGAACAAGTATGGGAGTGGGTGAGAGTGAATGAGTGAGTGTGGGTGTGCGAGTGTAAGACTGTGTGAAGGAGAGGGTGAGTGAGAGTGAGTGCGTGAGTGTATATACTGTATGTGAGAGCATGAGGGTGAGAGTGAGTGTCTGTGCTGGTGGGGGGTGCTGGACTGAGGGGATGGCATCTCCTGGCCACATGGACTCCTTTGGATTGGGGAGGCTGGCCCCCCGTGTGGCTCCCTGCAACCCTTCTGCCGCCTTTCCTGGGTGTGGGGGCCTGGGGGCTCCTGGGGTGTGGGTCGGGGGTGCTGGTGTGGGTGCAGTCACACTATGGGGGGGGGGGGCGAGTGCCAGGGGCATGGGCCGGTTTCCGGTCGGGGAGGGGGGTCTCCTTCTGGTGCCTGGGGCCCGGAGCTGGCGTTGGCCCTGCTGGGGGGGGGGCAGGCTGGTCCAGGGGCGCGCTACGCCGGCCTCCCTCAGCCATCCCTCCTGGGGCGGTTGCATGGCTGTCCTGGGGCTTGCTGACTTTGGAGCATTTGTGGGGGTTGGTGGTGCTGTCTTGTTTTCTTGGCGTTTCCGGGGGGGGTGGGCAGTGTTGCTGTGACCTGCTGCCCTCTTTGTATGTTTCTTGGCAAACCACTCACACGCACACACTCACTTTGAGTGTGTTCTCATACATGCGCATACACACTCATGCACGCACACATATGTTCTTTTACAGGTGCAGATACCAGACTCATGATGAGACCTTTTCAGAAGAAGAAACAGTTTGTCTTCTGTTTGTTTCAGTTGTGTCAATTTGTTTGTTCTTCTCTTTTTTCCTTCCCTCTCCCCACCCCTCTCTATCCCCCCCCCCCGATCTATCATGGGTAAAATAATTTACATAAAGTATTAAAAGTTATTACAAGGGAAGTCTCTAAATAATATACAGTACATAGATACATATGTGCTGTATAAAGCTCCTTTTGGCAAAGTAAATCTGTTTGGCACAACAAGGGAAGCAGATTTCTGTTCGCTTACCTAGCTGCTTGACAGGCCGGGGAGGAGGGGGGCAGAATTTGGTAGGTGATCCAGCTCAGGATGCAGATTAGAGATCACTTTTTCACTTTCTTGAAAGGGGTCATTGACTGCACTTTCTTCCACATTTTAACAGTTCACATATGTCTTAATGAAATGTTTGTCACAATTTTGTTCACAATTTCTTTATTTTTTAATTATTGAAGCACATTTGTTTCGTATATTCCTTGGCTTTCTTGAAACACTCTGGTTTAAAGCCGATCACTTTAAGAAACATCCTTCACCTATTCAACCCTCCCTCTTATATCAGTTAGCCATTAGCTGACTAGCTTTCAGCTTTTAGCGTTCTTCTAGTTCAGATGAGCCACGCTGGTTCACTGATTCATAGTCAACAGCGCAGCGCGCGCCACCTCAGCCCACTCCCCAACAACCTCGCCGTGACTCCACAGCAAATCACCATCAGCGCGTGCCGGACTGCCTCCCAGTTGCCATAACCAATCCTGTCTGGGAACTTAGGATGCCGGCCAGAGGCTGAGCCGAGGCAAGGCTTGCTGAGAACTGACTGTTTTGAAATTTTTTTGATGATTACGTGACTAGTAGACTCATTTCAGACATTTAAAACCTACAAACACACCATTTTTCAGTCAATCACCCCTTTAACATTGCCAGATAGGGCATTGGCAGAGGTATGCACTCTCTGAGTGCCCTCTAGCTTGTCATTGTTCGCTACATAAATGTGCAACTTTTTATTAAATTTGCAACTTTCTTGTTCCTTTGCAAGTGATCCATATCCAATGATTTCAAAACCAATTTCAATGGAATAAAATGATAATTCACTAGTGTCTAAAGATGGAGTGATAGGAACGAGTCATTACACTATTAACAAGCACATTTCTTTTTCCACAATATTTTTTATTGAACCTTTTTTACAAACATGAACAAGCACATTTCTAACCAGCAATCAAATTAATGAAATTAAAAGTACAGACGTGGACAGAATTGTTGGTACCTCTCTGTTAATGAAAGAAAAACCCACAATGGTCACAGAAATAACTTGAATCTGACAAAAGTGGTAATAAATAAAAATTCTATGAAAATTAACCAATGAAAATCAGACAGTGCTTTTGAATTGTGGTTCAACAGAATTATTTTAAAAACAAACTCATGAAACAGGCCTGGACAAAAATGATGGTACCCTTAACTTAATATTTTGTTGCACAACCTTTTGAGGCAATCACTGCAATCAAACGATTTCTGTAACTGTCAATGAGACTTCTGCACCTCTCAGCAGGTATTTTGTTCCACTCCTCATGAGCAAACTGCTCCAGTTGTCTCAGGTTTGAAGGGTGCCTTCTCCCGACGGCATGTTTCAGCTCCTTCCACAGATGTTCAATAGGATTTAGATCAGGGCTCATAGAAGGCAACTTTAGAATAGTCCAATGTTTCGCTCTTAGCCATTTTTGGGTGTTTTTAGCTGTGTGTTTTGGGTCATTATCCTGTTGCAAGACCCATGACCTGCGACTGACACCACGCTGTCTGACACTGGGCAGCGCATTTCTCTCCAGAATACCTTGATAGTCTTGAGATTTCATTGTACCCTGCACAGATTCAAGACACCCTGTGCCAGATGCAGCAAAGCAGCCCCAGAACATAACAGATCCTCCTCCATGTTTCACAGTAGGGACGGTGTTCTTTTCTTGGTATGCTTCATTTTTGCGTCTGTGAACATAGAGCTGATGTGCCTTGCCAAAAAGTGCTGTTATCTCGGTGTTGAACCTGGCGACCGTGAACAGTTTGTTTCCCCACCGACAGATTAAACAGCATGAGAGGGACTATTACGGCTCTGGACTGAACAGACTGGTTGTGGTGGGCTTTATGGAGGTAGAGGCCTGCTACGGGTCGGTCGTGGTGCCCCAAGCCCGGATTCATGTCACCACTGTGGGGGTTAACATCATGGGGTGTAACCTATTTTATAGCCTTGGTTTTTCGATCGCCAATGCGTCGGGTGAGGAGTGGTTGGGCTGCGGACTGTGGAGCCGTCCGACTCCGCTGATGGATGGCGTGGAGGTGAGGGAATCGGACTGGTTGGACATGTGTTAGGAAGGAGAGCATGTTTGGCGCTACGCGAGGATGCCGTGGGTTGGACCCGATGCCACACTGTTTGATGCCCAAACTGGGAGTGCGGAATGGCACGACGGGACCTCGCAGGCAGCCTGTAAGGACGAGGCACCCACGTTGGATCCAGAAAGAGCGGGCTCAGAGAGCGAGTTGTTTCATCACTCGGGAAGACGGTCAACCATGGGAAACATGGACTGGGCCCAGGAGTCGACTAGACCGTTGATGGAGACCAGTCAGACCCAACATCATCGAAGGAGGAGGTCGAGGGCTTCCCTGCAGGTCGACGATATGGTGCGGCCCAGGGTTGAGGCCCAGATGAGAGGTGAACACGGCTCGTGCGAGCGGTGTGATGAGAGGAGACCGTTCTGAGTGGAGGCCGTTCGGAGTGACGGGTTTCTACACTTGTCTGACCAGACCTGGAGGCATCCGAATGAGCTGCGCAGGGTGGAGGAGACGAAGCGGCGCAGTGGGAGCCCTGAGGTCAAGAGACGGAAGCGTCAGGAGAAAGACCCGCCTGAGGGCTGAGAAAATTGTTTTAATTTTTGTCTGTGTTTTTCTCCCCAGTCCGGATATGTTTAATCCTTTATTTACGTTTGTCTGCTGCTGGTTTGGTACCCTGATTTGATTTTAAAAAAAAAGAGAGTACTAATTTGAGGGAAGTTTTCTATTATGATTATGATGAGTATTGATTGTATTTTGACCTGAGGGGTTTAAGTGTTTAAATTATGTGATTTTGCAAATTTTAGGGTGAAATTTTATTAGAATGACATTTTGTGTGCCCAGGTTTGGGGTGGTGGGGTGTGTTTGACCCATGTAAATTGTTTATGATTGAGTATTTACATACCCAACGTTTTGAAATGTGCCCAGTGTGGGGCTGAGTGTTGGGGGGGGGGGGGCGCCAGTAGCTATTATTTGTCTTGTGATTGTGTATTTTGTGTGGAGCTGTTCCGGGATTATTTTATTTGGATTTTGTTTTCGTAGTTACACGGCTTTGTTCTGTGTTCAGCGGCAGAATAATCCGCCCAGCCGTGTGGGGGTGCTGGTAGCCTACCTGGCCCCCCAGTTGTGTGCATGGATAGGTTGTTTTTGTCTTTGTAATTGTTTTGTTTTAGTGTGTGAGTCGGGAAGCAAATTTTTTTTTTTTTTGGGGGGGGGTGTATCTGTGCGCTTGGCATTTTTTGAAGGGGGAGGGGGAAATGTTGTGTATGTAAATAGGCTGTAGTAGTAAGATGGCAGCCAGGTTGGTCATGGGCTAGACCGGGGTGGCTACTGCTGGTTTCCGGTGGTGATGCCGCCCATGGTATAAAGGAGTGGGTGGAAGAGGCTCAGCCTCTTTCGTCGTGGGAGCCACCTGGTCAGTGGGCATGTGCCGTGAGCCTGTGTATGTATACAACACTGTATGTAATAAAGCTCCGTTAAACTGCAGCAACTGTGTGCTTGCTTTATACCAGTTATGGACATAACAAGTACATGTACTTGACTAAATTTAACTAGTTACTACCTAACTCTGATAAGGTGTTTTGAATGTTTTTCTGTTCTAATGATTTTTCCTTCTCAACAACAGTGATCTGAAGAGTAACTACAAAATTGTACTCAAGTATAAGTCGTGTATTTACTTAAGTATAAGTAAGTGCAGTTGCCAAAAAAGTGAGTGCAGAAGTATCTGACATGGTGTGGGTTTGTGAGACTCAGACATACATAGGCACAGAACCACCACAGAAACAGAAACACGTTTAAGGATATTAATTAAATAAATAAGAGTGAATGAATGAGGATGTCAGTGTGCTGGCAGTCCTGATGAGCGAACAAAGCAAAGACAATGAGTAATTGTTCTTAATGCCAATTGAGAAAACTAGGCTGGAATAATTTGTTCTCCTACTCTGTAACAGCATAGGTAGATGGTGGGGAGAGTGAGCAGGCCACTGCACACCAACACAGGATGACTGGAGCAGGTAGGTGAAGGGTGATTGGCAGGGCAATCTTCAACTTGAACCAGACTGGGGAGATGATTTAGCTCAGGGGTCACCAACTGGCGGACTCTGGTCCAGATCCGGACGCTGACAGTCCTGCGTCTGGACCCCGAAGCCTTTTAATATAATTTGTGAAAAAAAAAATGATACTGTTTTGTTTTAACAAAATGAAAAAAGCAGAACTGAAACACTGTATTGGCGGATGCCCAGACATTTTATGGTGTGACACCTTCAATTCAATTCAATTCAACTTTATTTATATAGCGCCATTTCACAACAACAGTCATCTCATAGCACTATCAACTGTAGGGGGGAACCCCCACAGTTGCAGAAAAACCCCAGCAATCAGGCGATCCCTGTGAGCAAGCACTTGGCGACGGTGGAGAGGAAAAACTCCCTTTTAACAGGAAGAAACCTCCAGCAGAACCAGGCTCAGGGAGGGGCAGTCATCTGCTGCGACTGGCTGGGGGGTGAGGGGATAGAGAAGAAGAAAAGAACAGACATGTAGAGAGCAAACAGCACGATGGGGACTCAATCTATGGGAGAGAACAAACAAATGTTAATGACCAGCAAAAAAAAAATATTTCATAGAGAGTGAGGAAAGGAGTGAGGCCCAGTGCATTACTGGAGGTCCCCCGGCTGACTAAACCTATTAGCAGCATAACTAAGGGAGGGTTCAGAAACACATGATCCCTCCCTAATTGTAGGCTATATCAAAAAGGTAGGTTTTAGCCCTATTCTTAAAAACAGAGATCGAGTCTGACTCCCGAATCCAGATTGGCAGCTGATTCCACAGGAGAGGAGCTTGATAACTGAAGGCTCTGCCTCCCATTGTACTTTTGGAGATTCTAGGTATTACAAGTAATCCTGCATTTTGGGAGCGTAGTGCTCTGTTAGGATAATACGATAGTATCAGATCTTTTAAATAAAAAGGAGCCTGATTGTTTAGAGCTTTGTAAGTAAGAAGAAGGACTTTAAACTTAATTCTAAACTCTATGGGAAGCCAATGAAGGGAGGCCAGAACCGGAGAGATATGATCTCTCTTTCTAGTACCTGTTAAAACTCTTGCTGCAGCATTTTGGATCAGCTGAAGACTTTTTAAAGATGTTTTAGGACAGCCTGATAATAAAGAATTACAATAATCTAATCTCGAGCTAACAAAAGCGTGGATCAGCTTCTCAGCATCACTCTGAGACAAGATGCTCCTAATCTTGGCAATATTACGCAAATGATAGAAGGCAGTCTTAGAAACAAATTTAATATGTGAATTGAAGGACAAATCCTGATCAAAAATAACTCCAAGGTTCCTCACAGAGCTATTAAGAGAAAGAGTAACTGCATCCAAACTGAAAGTTTGATTTGGAAAGGAATTTCTAAGGTTTTTTGGACCAACAAGAATGACTTCAGTCTTATCTGAATTTAATAGCAGGAAATTACAAGTCATCCAAGCTTTGATTTCCTTAAGACAGGCTTCTAACTTGGCTAATTGATTACTATCATCTGGCTTCATTGACAGGTATAATTGTGTGTCATCTGCATAACAATGAAAATGTATACAGTGCTTTCTAATAATGTTGCCTAACGGAAGCATATATAAACTAAAAAGAGTAGGGCCTAGCACAGATCCCTGTGGAACTCCATGACTAAGCTTTGAGTTGAAAGAAAACTCATTATTTACATGAACAAACTGGAACCTATCAGATAAATAAGATCTAAACCACTGCAACGAAGTTCCATTAAGTCCAACATAGTGTTCTAATCTAGCAAGTAGAATATTATGATCGATAGTATCAAAAGCTGCACTAAGGTCTAAAAGGACAAGTACAGAAACTAGTCCATTATCAGATGCAATGAGGAGGTCGTTAGTGACCTTCGCTAAGGCTGTTTCAGTACTATGATGGATTCTAAACCCAGATTGAAACTCTTCAAGTAAACCATTTCCCTGCAGGTGGTCAAATAATTGTGTAGCAACAACTCTTTCTAAGATTTTTGAAATGAAAGGGAGATTAGAGATTGGTCTATAGTTAGCTAAAGCTCCTGGATCTAGCGTTGGCTTTTTGAGTAAGGGTTTAATTACAGCCGTTTTAAAAGCCTGCGGTACATGGCCTAAAGTTAATGAAGAATTGATTATATGAAGAATAAAGCTACCAATAAGTGGGAAGACTTCTTTAAATAACCTGCTAGGAATAGGGTCTAAAAGACAAGTTGAAGGTTTGGATGAGGAAACTATTTTGTCTAACTCACAAAGGTCGATTGGAGTAAACTCATCAAGACAGACATCAAAAGAAGGAGTTGTAGTAGTTACAGTATTTAAGTTAACTGTGGGAAGAATCTGATTGATTTTATCTCTGATGGATGAAATTTTATTATTGAAAAAGTTCATAAAGTCCTGACTAGTAAGCTCTAAGGGAATGCTAGGATTAACAGAGTCCTGACTCTTTGTCAACCTGGCTACAGTACTGAAAAGAAACCTGGGATTATTCTTGTTCTCTTCTATTAATGCAGAGTAATAACTTGTTCTAGCTTTTCTAAGAGATTTTTTATAAATTAAAAGATGATTTCTCCAAGCTAAATAGATTTCATCTAAATTAGTGGAGCGCCATTTTCTTTCTAATTGATGAGTCTTCTGTTTTAAGCTACGAGTTTCTGTGTTGAACCAAGGAGTTAGAAATCTCTGATTAGACTTTTTCTTTTTTAAGGGGGCCACCAAGTCTAGAGCCTGATGCAGAGAAGCTGAAACACTATCCACCATGTTATCAATTACAGAAGGAGTAAGCTGTCTATAGCTTATTTCCGTTGTGTTGACACATGGCATAGAGGAAACAATCTGCATAAATTTGGAAACAGCATCATCTGAGAGGCATCTACTGTAATAATATTTTTCTTTAGGAGCCAAATAGTCAGAAATAGTAAAATCAAATGTTAACAGACAATGGTCTGACAGTACAGGGTTATGAGGAGACACTACAAGATTTTCTATTTCTATGCCATATGTCAGAACAAGGTCCAATGTATGGTGGAGGTAATGAGTAGAATTTCCTACTTTCTGAGAAAACCCAATCGAGTCTAATATTGAATTAAAAGCCACATTAAGGCAGTCACTATCTACATCCACATGTATATTAAAGTCCCCTACTATAATTATTCTATCAGATTTCAGCACTAAATCAGCTAAGAAATCAGCAAATTCGGATAAAAATTCTGAGTAGGTTGATGGGGGACGATAAACTATGGCAAATAAAATTGGGTTTAACCTAAAATTGCTAAAGTGCCCAACACTGAGGACCAGGCCCTCAAAGGAATTATAACATGTTTTTTGCTTTACATTAACTAGTAATTTGGAATGGTAAATTGTTACTACTCCTCCTCCACGACCAGAACTTCTGGGATTTTGACAGTTTAAATAACCAGAGGGAGTTGATTCATTTAAACCAACATAATCCTCTTGCCCTAACCAAGTCTCTGTAAGGGAAATTAAATCAATCTGATGATCAATTAACAGATCATGGACTAACAGAGACTTGGGAGTTAGAGACCTAATATTTAATAAACCACATTTAATTTTTAAATTATGAGGAGGAACAGAGGCCAAATCATTCAATTTAGAGGCTTTATGTTTAATTTGAGTTTTACCAATATTTTGCTTTATCACTTTGGGATGCTTATACATTATATTTTTATTCACTTTGGAGGGAGCAGACAACGATTCTCTGATGGGGAAGACGGGGGCTAAGCTGAGGGGTGGCGGATGAAGAGGAGCTGCAGAGAGGCGTGTAAGACTGCGACTCTGCTTCCTGGTCCCAGCTCTGAGTAGTCATGGTTTTGGAAATTTGGACAAAAAAGATGCCAGATTGTTAGATAAATGAGAAGCACCATCCAAAGTGGGATGAATGCTGTCTCGTCTCATAAGACCAGGTTTTCCCCAAAAAGAGCTCCAATTGTCAATGTAGCCCACGTCATTTTTAGGACACCACACAGACAGCCAGCGGTTCAGGGATGACGAGCGGCTAAACATGTCATCACTGGTCAGATTGGGGAGGGGCCCAGAGAATACTACAGTGGCAGACATCGTTTTTGCAAACTCACACACCGATTCTATATTACCTTGATCATTCCCTGCAGAGCATGGATATAGATGGAGGCAAAATCACTGTTTGCTGCGGTCGTTACATAAAGTGACAGGCACGCTTCCTTCCCGGTGTGTACCTGCATAACGAAGCGCTGTTGCCACTCTGGCTGCCTCCGATGGTACAAGTCCACCTGGGGGTCTGTTGACGGAAGGTCCCCACACCTCCTCCACATCTCCCCCAGGACCTTTTGGCACGATACCGACATGATGTTGTTTATGGAGATAATTTCCATGACCCTCTGATTGACATGATATTAGGCTCAGGGAACACACACACAGGCTCGAGTTAGATTCAAAGCTTTATTCAACAACAGTGGGTGTGTGGGTGCGTGTGTGAGGAATGTGGATGGATTGATGGTGGACAGGAAGCGCCGAGAGCAGAACAGTTCACCGTGCAGCCAGGCAACCCTACAGGCAGAGCAGAGACGCAAGTTAGAGACAGTCACACACCCCATGGGGTTAACACTCGGTGTATTGCTTATGTGCAGGTGTTGTGGTGGCTGGCGTTGGCTGACACAGGACTTCTGCCTGGGAGACAGCGCTCCAGTGCGCACTCGGCGAGAAGAGGAGAGAGCTGCGGAGGTTAAGGTGAGGATGGGAAATCCGCCGCCTGGAGGGTCCACCTGTACACAGGGGAGAGACTGAAGAGCAGGTAAGGAAACAAACAGCTTACGTGCTGGGTGAAGGATGGCGCAGGCTGGGGAGAGTCAGTCATGCGCTGAAGTTTGGGAGCGTAGACGAGCAGATGGCTCCAGACTGAGGCTGTAGGCAGAGCGGGTTAAATAGTCCATGGCTGATGAGCTGCAGGTGTGCGTGCCGCTGGAGCTGATGACGGGCGAGAGCGAGTTGTGACAGTACCCCCCCCCCCCCGAGCAGCGCCTCCCGGTGCTGGCTTATCTGGGTGCACCCAGTGAAACTCCGTGATGAGATGTTTATCCAGCACCCAGGAAGGGTGCACCCAGGACCTCCACTCAGGGCCATATCCCTCCCAGTCCACCAGGTACTGGAGTCTGCGACCCCAGCGGCGGGAGTCCAGGATGGCAGTGACCCCCCAAGCCGGGTCGCCACCGATCATCATGGGAGGAGGAGGAGCTCTGGGAGGAGGACAGAGAGGATCAGAAACCACGGGCTTAATACGGGAGACATGGAATGTAGGACAGACACGGAGGGAGGGGGGAAGAGCCAAACGCACAGCCACCGGATTGATTACCTTCGTCACAGCAAAGGGTCCAATGAAGCGCTGAGCCAGCTTCTTCTTCTCTGCCTTTAAGTTAATGTCCCGGGTCGACAACCAAACCTGCTGGCCCACCTGGTAACAAGGAGCGGCTCTCCTGTGGCGATTAGCGACTCTGGAGTTGCGCGCCGCCGTGCGTAAAAGCGCCTGGCGCGTCTTGGTCCAAATGCGCCGGCAGCATCTGAGATGAGCCTTGATCGAGGGAACTGCCACTTCACCTTCTTCTTTGGGAAACAACGGAGGATCGTACCCCAGGGATGCCCGGAAAGGAGACATTCCCGTGGCCAATGATAAGATGGAGTTGTAGGCGTACTCCACCCAGGGTAGATAGGTGCTCCAGGAAGAAGGACTTGAAGAGGTGACGCAGCGCAACGCCGCTTCCAGCTCCTGATTGGTGCGCTTGCACTGCCCATTAGACTGTGGGTGGTGGCCGGAGGACAAACTCACCGTAGCCCCCAGTGCATTGCAAAAGTATTTCCAGACCCTGGACACGAACTGAGGCCCTCGGTCAGAGACGACATCCACCGGGATCCCATGCAGCCTGACCACATGTTGAACTAGCAAGTCGGCCGTCTCTCGCGCTGTAGGGAGGCCGCGGAGTAGCACGAAGTGGGCCGCTTTAGAGAACCGGTCCACTATGGTCAGGATGGTATCGTAGGAGTTGGACGTGGGGAGGCCGGTGACGAAATCCAGGGCAACATGAGACCAGGGCCTCCCGGGGACCAGCAGTGGGTGGAGGAGACCAGCTGGAGGGGAGGTCGTGATCTTACCCGTTGCGCACTGGGGACAGGCACGGACGTAATTGGTGACATCACTCCAGAGTCCGGGCCACCAGAAGGATCGCTGGAGGAGCTCTACCAGCCGGGAGATACCAGGGTGACAGGCGAACTTCGACGTGTGTGCCCAGTGGATGACGTCACCCCGGACAGACGATGGCACGAACAGTTTCCCAGCCAGACCGCCGCCAGGATCGGGTTCAGCTTCTTGTGCCCTCTGGACCTTGTCCTTGATCGCCCATGAAACGGCGCCCACAACGCATGAGGTTGGCAGGATGGTGTGGTCACGGTCGTCTGGTTCCTCAGGAGCGAACTGCCTGGACAGCGCGTCAGGTTTGTAGATCTTGGAGCCAGGGCGATAGGTGATGGTAAATCTGAAGCAGCCGAAGAAGAGTGACCAACGCGCCTGGTGGGCATTCAGACGCTTGGCCGACCTCAGATACTCCAGATTCATGTGGTCGGTCCAGACCACAAAAGGCTGCACTGCTCCCTCCAACCAATGACGCCACTCCTGTAGCGAGAGCTTCACAGCCAGGAGTTCTCTGTCACCGATGTCGTAGTTTCGCTCCACTGCGGACAGGCGCCGAGAGAAGAAGGCGCAGGGATGCACCACCCCGTCCACCGGAGATCGCTGGGATAACACTGCCCCCACCCCCGTATCAGATGCGTCCACCTCAACCAGGCGCTGGAGTGTCGGGTCAACCTGGGTCAGGACCCGGGAGGAGGAGAACTCCATCTTCAGTTTCTCAAAGTCGGACGCCGCGTCCTCCGTCCACTGGAATGGCACCTTGGGAGAGGTGAGGCGGGTCAGGGGAGAGGCGATGGCACTGTATTTTGGCACAAAACAGCGGTAGAAGTTGGCAAATCCTAAGAATTGTTGCACTTGTTTCCTTGACGAAGGGACGGGCCACTTAAGATAAGATAAGATAAGATAAGATAAGCCTTTATTAGTCCCACAATGGGGAAATTCCAGGATTGCAACAGCATAGGGATAGCAACACTCAGAGCAACAATCAGAAGGCAAGAAAAAACAACATCTAGTAAACATATGTCCATATTACTATAAATGTATATATATAGACACACAGTGCAGAGCATTATGCAGAGCACTTCACCACCGCTTTGATCTTGGCAGGGTCAGGGAGAATCTTATTGTGGGAGACGACGAAACCCAAGAAGGAGGTCTTGTTGGTATAAAATTCACATTTCTCCGCCTTAACGTACAACCTGTTCTCGAGGAGTCGCTGAAGGACCCGCCTCACATGAGCCTGATGCTCCTCCCGAGACCGGGAGAAGATCAGGATGTCGTCCAGGTAGACGAAGACGAAGACCCCCAAGAAGTCACGAAGAACGTCATTAATGAGTCACTGGAAGACGGCCAGAGCATTGGTGAGCCCAAACGGCATGACCAGGTACTCAAAATGGCCGCTGGGCGTCCGGAACCCCGTCTTCCACTCATCACCTTCCCGGATCTGAACGAGGTGGTACGCACTGCGGAGGTCCAGCTTGGTAAACCAGGAGGCCCCCTGGAGGGAATTGAAGGCTGAGTCCATAAGGGGCAGCGTGTATTTATCCTTTATAGTGATGTCATTTAGGGCCCGGAAGTCAATACACAGCCGCAGGGACCCATCCTTCTTGGCCACGAAGAAAAACCCGGCTCCGACTGGGGACGAGGAGGGCCGGATGATGCCTGCGCTGAGCGACTCCTTGATGTAGGCATCCATAGATTCACGCTCCGGGGCTGAAAGGCTGTAGAGACAACCAGATGGCAAGGGCACCCCCAGGCGGAGGTTTATAGTGCAGTCATACGGGCGGTGGGGGGGAAGGGACAGTGCCTTGGACTTGCTGAAAACGAGCCCCAGGTCGTGGAACTCTGGGGGCACCAAGGAGAGGTCCAGCGGGGGCGAGTCGGGAGCGGGGAGTGGCACCGACGGGGCACAGGCAGCGGACTGGAGGCAGGCGCTCATACAGAAGGTACTCCAGGGGAGGACGCTGCTGGACTGGCAATCAAATGTTGGGTTGTGAAGACGCAGCCAGGGGTAGCCCAGGATGACGGGAGAAGCCGAGGTGGGCAGGACAAAGAGGCTGAGATCTTCCCTGTGATTGCCAGAAATGATGACGGAGATAGGCTTGGTTCTGTGGGTGACCCTCTCAAGTGGGGTACGGGCGAGAGTGACCAAGTTAAGAGGGGCTGGCAGCGCTTGGCACGGAATGCCCAGGCGGGTTGCCAGGCTTTGAGAAATAAAGTTTTGTTCTGCCCCCAAGTCCACCAGTGCGTGAGTGACATGGCCAATGGGGTTATGACAGAACCTGACCGGGAGGAGGCATTTGGTGAGGGGATTAGAAAGGGCTGCGTCCACGAGGCCCCCTACAGCGACTTGCGGACTTCCCCTTTTGGGCCGGACCGGGCAGTCCTCCACGGAGTGCTGGTCATCCCCGCAATACATGCAGAGGCCCAGCTCCCTGCAGTGCTGTTTCTCCACTAGTGGAAGCTTGGTCCGCCCAATTAGCATTGCCTCGGATTCGTCGGCGGACTCTGGAGCGGGTAACGCCAGGGGGTGAGACCGAGGAGCGCGGGTGGAAGTTCCGCTCGAGCGGCTGTAAGCTTTCTGCTCGGTGGCTCGCTCCCTCAGCCTGTTATCTAGGCTAATAGCAAGGGAAATTAATTTGGGTAGCCGTTCAGGCAAATCCCGGCTGGCCAGCTCGTCCTGTAGACTGGAACTCAGACTATGGGTGAAAATGCTGCAAAGTGCGGCATCGCCCCACCCGACTTCCGCCGCAACCACCCGGAAGTCGACAGCGTAGTCGGCGGCTGACCGACTACCCTGACGAAGATTAAGTAGCCGGGTGGTTAAAACACTGTCCCGATCCAAGTGATCAAAAACCTCGTTGAAATTGTGCACGAACTGGGCGTAGGTTAGGTTCGCGTAGCTGGGCCTCGCCATAACGGCGTAGGCCCAAGCTAATGCTCGCCTTTTCAGGAGGTTAGCCACATACCCAATTCGGTTATGATCGGACAGGAAATCCCCGGGGACACGCTGAAACACCGACTCACACTGGAGGAGGAACCTGCGCGCTTCGCCGAGTTTCCCGCTGAAGCGCATGGGCGTCGGGATGGGTGTGAGCCGTGTTGGCGGTCCCGGGCTAGCTTGGCTAGCCGGGGAGGTGGCATCAGCTGGCCGGCTATGCAGAGCCGGGGGAAACGCCTGTTGAGGATCCAGGCGATCCAACCGGTGAGAAATTTGGGTGAGTTGATTCAGTATCACCTGTTGTTGATGAGCAATTAAATCTACTCGAGCCTTGAGAGTGGAAAGCCGGTGTGCGAGCCCGCTGTCCACTGAGCCACTTTGCTGGAGCCGTACTGACATGATATTGGGCTCAGGGAACATGCACACAGGCTCAAGTTAGATTCAAAGCTTTATTCAACAAAAGTGGGTGTGTGGGTGCGTGTGTGAGGGATGTGGATGGATTGATGGTGGACAGGAAGCGCCGAGAACGGAACAGTTCGCCGTGCAGCCAGGCAACCCTACGGGCAGAGTAGAGACACAAGTTAGAGACAGTCACACACCCCGTGGGGTTAACACTCGGAATATTCTTACGTGCAGGTGTTGTGGTGGCTGGCGTTGGCTGACACAGGACTTCTGCCTGGGAGACAGCACTCCGGTGCGCACTCGGCGAGAAGAGGAGAAAGCTGCGGAGGTTAAGGCGAGGATGGGAAATCCGCCGCCTGGAGGGTCCACCTGTGCACAGAGGAGAGACTGAAGAGCAGATAAGGAAACAAACAGCTTACGTGCTGGGTGAAGGATGGCGCAGGCCAGGGAAAGTCAGTCATGCGATGGAGTTTGGGAGCGTAGACGAGCAGACGGCTCCAGAATCAGGCTGTAGGCAGAGCGGGTTAAATAGTCCGCGGCTGATGAGCTGCAGGTGTGCGCGCCGCTGGAGCTGATGACGGGCGAGAGCGAGTTGTGACACTGATATCATGTAAAAACAATAATTTGCTGTGTGTTACTGAACATGAAAAGCGCCACACACATTCACGTCTTCTCTCCCTGTGACAGCGTATTACCCAGACAGGCCCAGACAAGAATAAAAAGATAAAAACATTGTTGACACAAAAAAACCTCAGTGGAATTCTGTAGTGTGGAATTATATTTCCTGTCCCTTTTTTAGGCGTACAGTTTGAAATGTTTTTTTTTATACTGAAAATATAATATAGAGGTGGACTTTTTGTGAGATTTTGTTTTTAGATATTAATCTTTTTAAAATGCATGTACTTTAGTTTGTGTTCTCCTGTAAAACTTTACATTTTTAGGATTTAAGTTATAGATTTTAGAATTTTAGAGCTATTTGTTTGGAGTCAGAAGTACATTTGATGTTGCCCTGTATTATTTTGATTAAATTATTACATGTTTTGTTTGAAATTAAGCAAAGAATTTATTTGATTTTTTAAAAATTAATATAGAACTAAAAGCAGTTAAAACATTAGCTTAATAAAATAATGTGTAAAAGCAAATGATACTGGCCTGCTGGAGACAACTATGGTCTTCTTAAAGAAGGTCCATGAAAAGATGAGCACATTTTCAGATAAAACTGTCCATGTGGCTTGTCACAATTCTCTTCCATTTATTTTATTAAAAGATTCATTCATTCATTCATCTTCTTCAGCTTAATCCTTTTCGGGTCGCGGGGGGGCTGGAGCCTATCCCAGCATCTTTGGGCGAGAGGCAGGGTACACCCTGGACAGATCGCCAGTCCATTGCAGAGCCAACACAGAGAGACAGACAACCATTCACTCTCACAGTCATACCTAAGGACAATTTAGAATCCCCAGCTTTGATGCCAATTAACCTAACTTGCATGTTTTTTGGGTTTTTTTTTTTGGTATGTGGGAGGAAACCGGAGAAATCTCGGAGTAAACCCACACAGACGGGGAGAACATGCAAACCACACAGATCACGGATCAAAGTAAATTCATGGGTCACTGCAAACACTTGGCCTTAAAAGTACCAAGCTGTCACACAGTGAAAGGGGAAAAAAATCCTCAAAACAAAACCAAAAAAATGCATTGAGAATCATTTTAGAATCAAATTGGAGACCCTGAATCATAATTGTATCATGAAGTGCCTAAAGATCCCCAAGCCCTAATTCGGACCTTGGCTGGATGGTGGATTGACTTACAGTATCGGACCTCTTGTACTTTTAGTTGGTGACTCGTGGTTAGCTGATGGGTAATGAGGGCTTACTTGTAAATGTCCGTACATTTGTTCCAGGAAGGAGTCCAAATCCATCACGAGGAGTCCAACAGCGGGGACCTGTGCACAGGTAGGGAAGGAGAGATAAGCAACGTATATTTGTTTCCTTGTTTGGGTCCAGTATTTAACAGGAAGTAGGCTGAGAGGCAAAACAGGAGCAAGGCTAGTGATGTTACACTCGACACTGCCCACTCGACACTGATTTGAGCAATATAAAGTGGAAGTGTCATGAGCTGTGCATCGAGCGCTGTTTCAGTATGCCCACAGTCACGTGACTGTAGCAAGTGAGGCCTCGTTATGTCGGTCACATCACGTGACTTGAGGGCTCTTGGCAGTAGTGCAACAATTTGGATGCAAGCTGCTGTTAAAACCCAAAGAAGAGGAATGTCACAAACCCCTGGGAGAAAATGAAAAACCCAGTCGCAGGAGTAGAGAGTGTCATATTTATTAAAGTTCACAAAACCACAAGTTCAGTTCCACCACAAAAATACAGAGGGATGCAATGATAAGGTTAGGCCACCAAACATACAGGGCGTCAGCCGGACGCTCTACAGCCCGATCAATAGAGAGCCTAGTGCCGCAGGGCTGCGTTATGCACAAAAACAGGAAAGGCGATCAGCCCGGTGCTGCAGGGCTGCTTAGCACAAGAGAGAAGGCAAACAAGACACTTACAAGGCTAGAGCAAATCCAGGGCAGAACATGCAGTCTGGAGGAAGAGGCAGAGAAGCAGGATTAGCTGAAACACCAAGGAGTGATCGTCTTAAATTTCAGGCTGAGTTGAACGCAGGGAGTGATACTCATACGGGGAGAACTAGCTGCTGTGTATGGAGGCGAATGCCCCGACAATCTCTCTCTTCAGAAGCGGCAAACATATACTCCTGAAGCTAACGAGCAAAGAGATTGCCGGTGCGAGAATGCGTGGGCAGAACTGATTGACACCAGGTGTGTGAGAGACCGTGGGAATGAGGGTGAATGGAGCGTGTGCATGTGTGTGTGTGTGTGTGTGTGTGTGTGTGTGTGTGAGCACCCGTGACAGTGCAGCTGACGGTGCTTGACAGGAGGAGGGGGCGTGCCAGAGCAGTCAGGAGGAAAACTAGGCCAAAGCATAACAATAAGTCAGAATTGGGTTTGGCCTCCAAACCCGGATTCATGACAAGGAAGACTTGAGGGTTTGCAGGAAGTTTGAGAAGGATGGGCATTTGAATATAAGTCAGGGAGAGTATTATACAAGTTAGAATTAGGTTTAGGTTCAGTAACATTAAACAAAAACGCATTACATTTACTAAATATTGTCATGTGTCTGAGGTCCAATGTCATCCCAGACCTCAGACACAGTTTATTGTTGTATTTTGTATCTCTGTTTTTGTCTCCTTATTTGTCTAAGGTTTTTCTGTGTTTCTGTCTCTGCCCCTTCCTCTCTCTCCAGGCACCTCCCATGGGCTCCTCAGCCTGCTGCTGCAGTGAGCATCTTGCAATCAATGCACCTGCTGCAGCTACGCACCTGTTTTTGTGTCACTAGTTCACTGTGCATTTATACTCTGTCTGTTCATTCACTGTTGTGGCAGTGTTAGTCAGTATCCTGGGTTCTGGCATTACTCTGTGTTTGGTCTACTCTCCTTTGGACTTCGTTGGGTGCTGTTTTTCCCTGGCGCTCAGCTCTGCTCCGAAACGCACAATGTAAGTCTCCTTTTTTCAAGTTCATGTTTTTTGTTCTTCCCCCAGCGGCCAGCCTAACCCTGGAGCGTGACATGAACTCCCTCCTTGTAGCAGAGTTTTCCAAACCTTTTTCACCTGTTGTGTAGTTTATTATTTGATTGCTTATGTTGTACACTTTTTGTACCATTGACTCTTTGTTTAATAAAACACACACTTCACCTTCAAGTGGGTTTGTCTCTTTTCATCCATGCGCTGCGCAAAATTGCACGCACATGACAGTACACTGCCACCAGAAAGAGCCCAGTGGTGAAGTAGTGTGGGTTTTTTTTCACCTTTTTGTATGTATGAATCTCTTACCTGGTTGGAGTTCACCACATCTCCGGCTCGCCATCCTCACCGAAGCAGAAGAGGGGCAGCAGTGGGGACTCCCAGCGTGGAGGAGGAGTGGGCGGCAATGTTCATCCAGGGTTTCATGGATGACGCCCATGAAGCCTACGGGCCCAGTGAGAAATGGAATTGCCTGAATGGGGCTTTGGGTATTCTAGAGCAGTGATTCTCAACTGGTGGGTCGCGACCCAAAAGTGGGTCGCGGACCTGTTTTCAGTGGGTCGCGAGCCTTTGCCTGGGCAAATAAAATAGCAAGAAATAAATCAACATAGTGTCATTCACACTCCTTAACAGTAGATGGCAGTAGGTGGCGGGCGACACCATATTTCGCACCATAGAAGAAGACTCGCAACGTTTGTTTGTTTATGCTAATTGAGCATGACGAAACGGACTGGTTACGCGATCCCTTTGGAATCGACATGGAAAGCGCTACGTTGCCAAGCAACAAAGAGAGTCAGCTGGTGGAGCTATCATGTTACCGCACGCTGAAAAAGAGGTTCACGGAGGTAAGCCCCTCGCAGTTCTGGTGCAGCACTGTGATGAGCGAGTATCCTTCTCTTGCCATTCAAGCAGTAAAAACCCTCCTACCTTTCAGCACTACCTATCTCTGTGAGTGTGGCTTCTCAGTTCTGGTTCAGTTGAAGACAAAACAGAGAAACAGACTGGACATTGAGCATGACCTCAGAGTCGCTTTGTCTAATATAACTCCAGACATTGAGACTCTTGTCAAGAGCAAAAAACATCCCCAGTTCTCCCATTAATTCCTCCAGACTCAGGCCTATGATAAGATAAGATAAGATAAGCCTTTATTAGTCCCACAATGGGGAAATTCCAGGATTGCAACAGCACAGGGATAGCAACACTCAGAGCAACAATCAGAAGGCAAGAAAAAAAACAAAAAAAGCAAGAGCAACTAATATACATATGTACATATTACTATAAATATATATATATATATATATATATATATATATATATATATATATATATACACAGACACACAGTGCAGAGCATTGTAGCTGAATGGAATAAATATATGAGTATATAAACACACAGTGCGGAGCATTGTAGCTAGATGGAATAAATATATAGATATATAAACACACCCAGTGCGGAGCATTGTAGCTAGATGGAATAAATATGTAAATATATAAACACACACAGTGCAGAGCATTGTTGCTAGATGGGATGAAACAGCACAACCGTCTACTTAGTTATCCTACATGGTATGATTATGTACCCATACATATTCTCACCCTCCATAGTGACCGGTATTTTCCTAGTTGTATGCTGGAGGGGACCATTGTGTAAGTCTATTGCATCTTTTGCATTCAAAACTATTAGGTTGTTACGTCTTTTTGCTATCTCTGCGAGCAGCCCTGCTTAGGTTGTACAGTCTGACAGCCGTTGGTAGGAAGGACCTGCGAAACCTCTCGGTTGTGCACCTGGGATGATGTAGTCTGCTGATAAATGAGCTCCTCAGTGCATTCAGTATGTCCTGCATAGGATGGAACTCGGACTCCAGCAGAGATGACAGTTTAGCCACTGTCCTTCTCTCTCCTATCTCCTCCACTGGGTCAAGGCGCTGCCCCAGGACAGAGCTAGCTTTCTTGATCAGAATCAGAATCAGAATCAGAATCAGAAAGCTTTATTGCCAAGCATGTTTACAGTGTAAACAAACGAGGATTTTGACTTGACATTGGGCGCGCGATAAGCGCCTCCAATGATGCGGCTGCCATGAGGGCGCCTGTCATCAGTGGAGGGTAAAGAGGGGGAATGGGGGAGGGAATGACACAATAGGCAGAGAGAAAAAACATAGTTAATCAAAATAAAGATTACATAGATAATCAAAATTGTGATTACATAGAAAAAAAACCCTCTAAGCACAATTAGCAGACTAATACAGATCACACAATACAAAGGAGCAAAGAGAGACCAGTGTGTGTGTAGTCAGCATGTAAATAATCAGTGTGAGTGCAGTGTTGAATGTATCAGTTGCTGATGTACAACAAAGGGGGTGCCTCCTGGCAACGGATAGTTGTTATGTTCATGTATTCAAAACACAGATAAGCATGTCCCAGAGTCTCTCTCTCTTCGTGCATGCCAGATGGCAAAGTTCTGTATTAGACACATGATAGCACTGTCCTTGAAGAGTCCGGTCTGCTGAACAACAGCAATTGATGTTAATTGCTTGGGTTAAAGAGAAGCCAAACTCTCTTCTGTTTTGTCTTCATCCAGGAGGAGAGGGCGCCGAATCAAGGTCAAAGGCACAGTTCACTCAGAGCATAGAATTTCCATCTCTCTTGCAATTCTGTGCTTCATAATTTCCATATACAGGCTTTAAAATCATTCCCTGGAGAGCACCAGCGACTCCAGATGTATTCCACCTGCTGAATCAGCCACCATTCAGTTCACCATAGCCGCTATCAGCGCACTCCCCAACTGGTCGAATTTGTTGTTGAAGGAGCTTTGCCGGATCCGCATTTTGATCAGCTCTCCCAACTTCTTTAATTTCTGATACATCAGGAAACTCCAGAGCCAAAGTAGAAATCCTGTGATCATAGCCAAACAAATAGATGTCTTCTGCATCTCAGTCGAATCACAGACACATGAATTCTCAATTGTCCATGAGTCCCACTTGGGCTCCCCCTAGCCCGATCTTCTTTTGAAGTGGTGTCAATCGCATTTAAAGCCCACCAAATCCATAATTTTCCATTTGGAATAAGATTCAGCCAGAAGAAGAGCGACACAGACAGAACACAGCAAGCTGGGATCAGTAAGGGAATGGGAGGTGGGAGAGGGAGAGAAAAGTGTCTGCTCTCTCTGAAAGTTTGTTCAGTCTCTTCCTATCGGCTGTGGTAATGCCACTGCCCCAGCAGACCACTCCAAAAGTGATGGCTGATGCCACCACCGTGTCATAGAATGTCTTCAGCAGCACCCCTTGTACACCAAAAGACCTGAGTCTCCTCAGTAGGAACAACCTGCGCTGTCCCTTCTTGTAGAGTGCATCAGTATTGTGTGACCAGTCTAGTTTATTGTTCAGATTAACACCCAGGTACTTGTAGGATGTCACCATCTCGATGTCTGTTCCCTGTATATTTACTGGTGCTGTGAGGAGTTGTCCTTGCCTGCGGCAGTCCACCACCAGCTCCTTAGTTTTCCTCGCATTGATCTGGAGGCAGTTCCAATGGCACCAGTCCACGAAGTCCTGGATAAGCCCTCTGTACTCAGCTTCATCTCCATTGGAGATGAGGCCAACGATCGCAGAGTCATCAGAGAACTTCTATAGATGGCAGTGTGTTGTGTTGTGTGAGAAGTCCGCAGTATAAAGGGTGAACAGGAAGGGAGCCAAAACCGTTCCCTGGGGGGCCCCCGTGCTACCGATGATCGTGTCGGACACACAGTCCCGGGTTCTCACAAACTGAGGCCGGTTCGTGAGGTAGTCCAGGATCCATGATGACAGGTGCTGGTCCACCCCTGCGCACAGCAGCTTGTCCTTCAGGATCATCGGTTGGATGGTGTTGAAAGCACTGGAGAAGTCAAAGAACATGATCCTCACCGCATTCCCGGGCTTCTCTGTCCCACCTGGAGAAGGGACAGAGACACCTCTGTCCCCCTGGTGGGACGGAGGTGAGCAAGGAGCAGTCTCTCCAGGGTCTTCAGCAAGTGGGACATCAAGGCCACCGGTCTGATGTCACTGTTACAGGTTTTAGTGAGTGTTCCTTCATTTTCTTCAAAGCACATAACCTTATCAGTAGGTAAATACTGAAAAAACAATCAGAAGAAAAGTCAATTTTGAGACTTGAATTCTTTTGAATTGCACTTTTTGTTTAATTTTTAATTTAAAATGCAGCTAATTCAGCATTAAAGGGAATTGTTCCCTCTGTTGTATTGCCACTTACTGGTCATTTTGGTTAATCATTAAATTTGTTTTTTGTTTGTATACTGTGATATTCTGTTCTTCTACCTCAGGTTCAAAATGCACAATCTTTACATTCAATAAATTTGAGAATTTGAAAATCTTTGATTTGGGTCGCGGCTTGTCATTGAGGGGTGATGGTGGGTCCCAAAGCCAGACCAGTTGAGAACCACTGTTCTAGAGGCACATCTTGGACTCTGGAATCATCCACAGCACGTGGAACTGATATCCTCGGTGTGCGTGCTCCAGCGGGCATTTCCTGATCTTAGGAGGGGGGCGTTCCTTGCGGAGCTGAGGAGGAGACGCTCTTCTCAGCCCGTAGTTAAATCTCCTCCCGCCTCGACTCCAGCCCCGGAAAGACGATGTCGTCCAGCCCCGTATCACCGGAGAAGCACCATCTCCTCCTCACCAGCAGCCCTTCTCTCATCCAGTGAGATTATTCCCACAGCAGTCCTCTCTTCCAGTTTGCCTTCACCGGCTGTCCTGTCAGCCAACTCTTCCTCTCCAGCTGCCGCCAAATCCGTCTCCTCGATGGCTCCTCCCACTGCCCAGATGCTCTTTGTGTCTTCTTCGGAAATGCCCGTCTCCATGACGCCAGGGGCGGTTCCTCCTCTCTCCACAGTGGGGTCCAAGCTCTCCAGAGCCATGGAGAAGGACGACTCTCCACACACTGCAGCAGTGAACACCAAGGTCCAGGAGAACAGGCAAGTTTTGTTTCATTTAACCTCAACTTATAATGAAATGTCTTGCCTGATTCCCAGTAGGGGGACTCAGGAAAAGCAGTCCCCTGAGTTCTCCCCACCCGCTGCTGTTATGAACTGCTCACCAGCCCTCTCTATGTCTTCTCCTGTGGTCACTGAGTGTACGTCGGCGGAACCGTTGGGACCAGGAGGAGACAGGGGTCCGGGAGGACCATCTTCCTGTGCCAATAGTGAGCGAGACCCCAGCCGTCATGCCAGAAGAACCTCCAGCGTGGAGCACTCCGACTGGGGATGAAAGGACTGCATTGATCAGCACACCTGCTGTGGAGGCTGCCGTCGCAGAGCCTGCGCCTGAACTGAACCACCACAGAACTGGGCCTGAAACATTGCCTCCAGCCTGATCGTCAGAGTCCTGGATGGTGGTGGAGCTCGAGCTCAGGCAAGTGCTCTCTTTTGTCTTTGTCTTTTCTGTATTGGCGCACTCTTGCCTGGCTCTCTGTGAGGAGAGCCAGGTGCAGCCACCCGCTGCACCTGAGCTTGCCTCGCCGGGCTCCGCTGCTGCCGGTGACCCTGACCTTCTTCTTCTTTGTCCTTTGTCTGAGTCCTCTCCCAGGATTGCTGGAGAGAACCTGACATCGCCAGATGAGTCCAAGGATCCAGGATCACCACTGGAGGTCACTGTGGGTCCAGCTGTCCCCGCTGTGGGGGTCACCATGGGTGCCGCTTGTCCTCTCGAGGCCGTCGTCTGGGTTCCTCCTCGGTCCGAGCCTTCATGGGAACTGTGTCCCGACCGGGGACCATCGTGGATGCTGTGCCACAGTTTCAGTCTCACGTGGGTGCTGCACTCCAGTTTTGGTCCGCCATGGGTGCCATGCCTCAGCCCGGGGCCCACCGAGGGTGCAGCATTGGCCCAGCTGGGGCCCACCGAGGGTGCGGCGTTTGCCCAGCCGGGGCCCACCAAGGGTGCAGCTGAGCTCCAGCCCGGAGCCACTGCGGGTGCAGCCGAGTCCCAAGCCGGGACCACTGAGGGTGCAGCCGGCCAGCTTGAGAACGCTGAGGCCTTCTCTCCGCTTCCAGAGGCCTTCGGGGAGTCTCTTGCTCCTCTGCCGGGCGCTGTCATGGCCCACTGTTCCCCGCCACCAGAGGCCATTGGGGTTCCCCTTCTCCGGTCTGGCTTCCTGCCTTTAAGCCTCCTGGTGGGAAGACTGCGTCCTCATTCATCCCTCCGGTCCTGGTGGCTCAACTACACTGGCCGGCCACCCAAAGGACTTGTCTCCGTGTCGGGTGGCCCATTTGCTCTAGCAGGCCGCCTGACACTGTTCAGTTGGCCGCCTGCTGGGCCTGAGACTTTGGCCGGCCGCAAGAACCCTGGAGCCCTGTGGCTGGGGGGGGGGGCTTAGGGGTGTCAGGATTCAGGTGTTGTGTTGCGCTGGTTTTTGCCCTCCTGACCGTCCCCCACCCCCCCCCACCCCCCACCTACTCCTGGGGTGGTTTTGCTGTTCCCTTTTTTTGGGGGGGGGAGGGGGGTTTGGGTTGGGTGTTACTTGAGGGTGTCTGCAATCCACCCCTGGGGGGGGGGGGTCTGTCATGTGTCTGAGGTCCAATGTCATCCCAGACCTCAGACACAGTTTATTGCTGTATTTTGTATGTTTTTGTCTGCTTATTTGTCTAAGGTTTTTCTGTGTTTCTGTCTCTGCCCCTCCCTCTCTCTCCAGGCACTTCCCACGAGCTCCTCAGCTTGCTGTTGCAGTGAGCAGCTTACAATCAATGCACCTGCTGCAGTTACACACCTGTTTCCATTTGTGTCACTAGTTCACTGTGCATTTATACTCTGTCTGTTCATTCACTATTGTGGCAGTGTTAGTTAGTATCCTGGGTTCTGGCGTTACTCTGTGTTTGGTCTACTCTCCTTTGGACTTCGTTCGGTGCTGTTTTTCCCTGGAGCTCAGCTCTGCTCCGAAATGCACAATGTAAGTCTCCTTTTTTCAAGTTCATGTTTCTTGTTCTTCCCCCAGCGGCCAGCCTAACCCTGGAGCATGATGTGAACTCCCTCCTCGTAGTCAAGCAGAATTTTCCAAACCTTTTTCATTGTTGTGTAGCTTATTATTTGATTGCTTATGTTGGAGACTTTTTGTACCATTGACTCTTTGTTTAATAAAACATACACTTCACCTGCAAGTGGGTTTGACTGTTTTCATCCTTGCGCTGCACAAAATGCATGCACATGACAAATATTACACAGAGATACATGCATACATACTCATTCACACATTACAAGGCCACATTAGTGTGAAAAAAATAATCTTTAAATAACTTGATGACAAGGCTGTACAGTTGCGACGTGAAAATTGGTCTCTGCCAAGAATGAATGAACTGACGTAGCACTGGATGGAGGATCCACTCCACTTCTCAGCAATGAGGAAGACTGTATAATCATCATCATCATCATCATCATAGCAGTCTGCCGGGGGTGACAATGACTGTTTCATTTAGGTCTGATCAGATTCTTCCATGCAGCTCTGTCCTTCGCCCTCTGCTGCCAGGAACTCCTGGCCTTGTTAACCCGGGTGACACCCGAGCTGGTATGAGTTGCTTTCTGACTGACCATTTCATGAAACTGCTTGCAAAGTATTTGAGTATCACTAGCTTTTGCTGGACTAGCGGCACATTCTTGGTAGATAGAGGCATTGTCAGTGGCAAGGACAGGCCAAGACAAACTGACTCAAATATCTGTTGCGGTGACTGACCAGATGATAGGTTTGTTTATCTCTGCTCTTTGTGTAGTGCATGTCACGATGCACTGACTGGCAAAAGTCCACCACAGACCATGCGACAGATGTGCTTATCTGCCAGGAGTCCAGTCTCACCCTGTGTAACTGGGAGTGGTCCACCACAGACCTGTGACAGATACTCAGAATCAGAATCAGAATCAGAATCAGATTTATTGCCATTGTTCATGTAGTACACAAACTAGGAATTTGTCTCGGTGCCATGCTGCAACATTAAAAACATGATGAGATAAAGAGATAAACTAAAAAACTAAAGGACTAAAAATGTGCAATAAGTGTAGAAAAATAAGTAGTATTACTGATATTAATAAGTAATTAGTAATTAATTAGTAATTAATAAGTAATAAGTATTAATAATAATAATAATAATAATAATAATAATAATAATAATAATAATAATGATGAGTAATACTAGTCAAGGCAGTTTTAAATAAATTAGCAAGTAGCAGATAATATGGGGTACCACAGTGCAGTTGATAATGCAACAGAAAAACAGTGATGAATGTCATGAGTCTGGTTGAGCTGCTGTACATAGTGCACGAGAGTCAATAAGTCACTTAATGTTCAGCAGTCTGATGGCAGAGGGGAAAAAGCTATTCATGTGCCGGGAGGTTTTAGTCCGAATGGACCGAAGTCTTCTACCTGAGGGGAGGGGGGCAAACAGTACGTGACCAGGGTGTGAAGGATTGGCTATGATCCGGCCAGCACGCCTCCGGGTCCTGGAGATGTACAGGTCCTGGAGAGATGGGAGCTTGCAGCCGATCACCTTCTCAGCAGTGTGCACGACGCGCTGCAGCCTTAGTCTGTCCCTGGCAGTGGCTCCTGCATACCACACAGTTATGGAGGAGGTGAGGATGGATTCGATGATGGCCGTGTAGAACTGCACTAACATCTTGGTGGGTAGCTTGAGCTTCCTCAGCTGCCGCAGAAAGAACATCCTCTGCTGGGCCTTTTTGATGAGGGAGCTGATGGTTGGCTCCCATTTGAGGTCCCGGGTGATGGTGGTGCCCAAGAAGCGGAAAGAATCTGCAATGGTGATGGGAGAGCCTGTGATGGTGAGGGGGGGCAGGGGGGTTGTGACTTTCCTGAAGTCCACAGTCATCTCCGCTGTCTTCAGAGCGTTCAGCTGCAGGTTGTTGTGGCTGCACCAGGACACCAGCTGGGCCACCTCTTTCCTGTAGACAGACTCGTCACCGTTGGAGATGAGCCCGATGAGGGTGGTGTCGTCCGTAAACTTAATCAGCTTAACAGACTGGTGGGAGGAGGTGCAGGAGTTGGTATAAAGGGAGAAGAGTAGGGGGGAAAGTACACAGCCCTGGGGTGATCCGATGCTGATGCTAACAGAGTCCGAGACAGACTTCCCCAGCCGCACATGCTGCCTCCGGTCCGTCAGGAAGTCGGTGATCCACCTGCAGAGGGATTCAGGCACATCGAGCAGGGACAGCTTGTCCTGGAGCAGAGCGGGGCGGATGGTGTTGAATGCAGAGCTGAAGTCCACAAACAGAATCCTGGCGTAGGTTCCCGGGGAGTCCAGGTGCTGCAGGATGGAGTGGAGGGCCAGGCTGACTGCGTCGTCCACAGACCTGTTGGCACGGTAGGCAAACTGCAGCGGGTCCAGGAGGGGAGTGGTGATGGACTTGAGGTGAGACAGGACCAGGCGCTCAAAGGACTTCATGAGTACAGAGGTGAGCGCTACAGGTCTGTAGTCGTTAAGTCCAGTAATCCATGGCTTCTTGGGGACAGGGATGATGGTGGAGGATTTGAGGCAGGTCGGCACGTGACATTGCTTAAGGGAGGTGTTAAAAATGTCTGTGAAGACAGGAGCCAGCTCTTTCGCACAGTGTCTCAGGGTGGAGGGAGACACACCATCCGGCCCAGGGGCCTTGCGCGGGTTCAGTCTGGAGAACTGTCTGTGCACGTCCTGCTCACTGATGACAAGGGCAGGGGGAGAGGAGGAGGAGGAGGGGGGGACCGCTTTTGATGAATTAGGGGCCGAGGAGGCAGTGGAGCTGGGTGGAGTGGGGGAGTTGGACACAGCTGACGAGGTGTCAAAACGGGCGTAATGTTGGGACAGTTTTTGACAAAGGGCTTTGTCATCCTGACCTTTAGAAGCCTGAGGCCGATAGTTGGTGATTTGCCTCAGTCCTCTCCACACAGAAGCCGAGTCATTAGCAGTGAACTGCTGCTGGAGTCTCTCAGAATACACAGATTTAGCTCTCCTCAGCTCTCTGTTAAACCGATATTTGACCTCTCTGTAGCGGTCCCTGTCTCCACTTTTCAACGCTGCTTCCTTCTCCTTCCTGATCTGTCTGAGCTTGGCAGTGAACCAGGGCTTATCATTAGAGTACCTCACCCTGGTGCGTGATGGGAGAATGCTCTCCTCACAGAAGTTGATATATGAGTTCACAGTGTCCGTGTACTCATTAAGATCATGTGTGGCTCCTTTAAACATGTCCCAGTCAGTTATTTCCATGCATGTGTTCAGATTCTCTCCAGCTTCACTGGTCAATTTCTTCGTGGTGGTCACAACAGGTTTAGTAAGTTTCAGTCTCTGTCTGTATGTGGGGATGAGGTGGACCATCACGTGATCAGATAGTCCGAGCGCAGCGCGGGGAACAGCGCGATATGCGTCCTTCACTGTAGTGTAACAGTGATCCAGCGTGTTAAATCCTCTGGTGGGGCATTTGATAAACTGTTTGTAGCGGGGGAGATCGTGACTCAGATTGCTCTGGTTAAAGTCGCCAACCACAATAACCAGGGAGTCTGGAAAAGTCCGCTCCGTGTGTTGGATGTGATCCACGAGCACGCGCTGAGCTTCGCGCGTGTCCGCGTCGGAAGGGACGTACACAGCGACGAGGATGAATGAGGCGAACTCCCGCGGGGAATAAAATGGCTTGCAGTTAATAAAAAGAAATTCCAGGGCGGGAGAACAGTGTTTGGAAATTACCGTTACATCAGAGCACCAGCTGCTGTTGATGTAAAAGCAGACTCCTCCTCCAATAGACTTACCGGAGAGCTCTGTGACGCGATCAGCACGAAACAGCTGAAATCCCTCGAGGCTGATCGCGCTGTCCGGTATGTTCCCTTTAAGCCAGGTCTCAGAGAAACAGATAACAGACGAGGAAGCGAGGTCCTTAAATCGCATCAGCAGTCTTAATTCTTCTACCTTGTTCAAGAGAGAATTGGCATTGGATAGAAATATGCCAGGCAAGGCTGTTCGCGTGCCTCTCCTTCGCAGCCGAGCGAGAATCCCCCCTCGCTTTCCTCTTTTACGCCGTCTTACTCTTTGAGCCAAACAATGAATCAGATCGGCGGCAGGAGCTAAAAATACTGGGAGAAGGTCCGTGGGAGTAAGAGTCCTGATATTTAATAACTCATCACGGGTGTATGAGCTGGCAGACGCACAATCGATGAACAGAAACAAACAAATTAAAGAAATTAAAGGGCAGCGAAACACCATGGCGACCACTGTGGGCGCCATCTTGGATTAAGATACTGTTTTTAGTTCTGACAGGATGCCCAGTTTCACCCTCCACACCCTCGGAAGGGCAGGGTTGCCGGTTGAGTCGCCGACAGCCCGACCCATGAGACAGGTAATAATGGTTTTCATGGTTATCCGGTAGCAAGCAAACCAATGCCTGACCTGACACTGAGAAATGTCATTGACATTGAGATGTCAAATGACATTGAGAAAGAAGATCAGGAGTACATGAAACTAGGCACAGAGGAAATCAAACAGCTACAAGAGAAGGCAAGTCCTGAGGAAAAGAATAGATGGATAGAGAAAGGAGCAAAGAAGGATGAAGAAGGTTTGTGGAGATCAGTTGATGGAAGGCTAGTAGACCTGGCTAAGGTATTGTTGTTGTTGTGTAGAGAATCACACCTAAAAGGTCATGTCTCAAAAACAAAAATCTCTGCTTTGACTGAAGCAGATTGGTGGTATCCACATTTGGTTGAGGTTGCAGAACTAGTTGTCTCTGAATGTGAAGCATGCCAGAAGTTCAATCCTAAATGCACGTTAAAGGTCTCTATGGGAGCTTTCCCAGCCCCTGAAGGGCCATGGAAAGACATTGTGATTGACTTTACAGACATGGGCCCAGAAAACAGATGCAGAGGCTATAGATACCTGTTGGTGTGTGTGGATACATTTTCAAGATGGGTTGAGGCAAAAGCATGTAAAACAGAAAGTGCAAAGGAAGTGATTAAATGGCTGACAGGGGAAGTGATTCCTCTGCATTGTTTTCCAAGAGTAATCAGGTCAGACGATGACAGTCATACAGATGTGGACAAAATTGTTGGTACCCCTCTGTTAATGAAAGAAAAACCCACAATGGTCACAGAAATAACTTGAATCTGACAAAAGTGGTAATAAATAAAAATTCTATGAAAATTAACCAATGAAAATCAGACAATGCTTTTGAATTGTGCTTCAACAGAATTATTTTAAAAAACAAACTCATGAAACAGGCCTGGACAAAAATGATGGTACCCCTAGAAAAGATTGAAAATAATGTGACCATTGGGACATGTTCAACCAAGATGTGTCCTCTAATTAACATCACAGGTGTCTACAAACTTGTAATCAGTCAGTCGGCCTATTTAAAGGGTTACAAGTAGTCACTGTGCTGTTTGTTGACATGGTGTGTACCACACTAAACATGGACCAGAGGAAGCAAAGGAGAGAGTTGTCTCAGGAGATCAGAAAGAAAATTATAAACAAGCATGTTAAAGGTAAAGACTATAAAACCATCTCCAAGCAGCTTGATGTTCCTGTGACTACAGTTGCACATATTATTCAGAAATTTAAGATCCATGGGATTGTAGCCAACCTCCCTGGACGTGGCCGCAGGAGGAGACGGATAATACAAATGGTAACAAAAGAGCCCAGAACAACCTCTAAACACATTCATGGTGAACTCCAAGGTCAAGGTACATCAGTGTCAGATCGCACCATCCATCGTTGTTTGAGCCAAATTGGACTTCATGGGAGACGACCAAGGAGGACACCACTGTTGAAAACAAATGATAAAAAAGCCAGACTGGAATTTGCCAAACTGCATGTTGACAAGCCACAAAGCTTCCGGGAGAATGTCCTATGGACAGACGAGACAAAACTGCAACTTTTTGGCAAGGCACATCAGCTCTATGTTCACAGACGCAAAAATGAAGCATACCAAGAAAAGAACACCGTCCCTACTGTGAAACATGGAGGAGGTTCTGTTATGTTCTGGGGCTGCTTTGCTGCATCTGGCACAGGGTGTCTTGAATCTGTGCAGGGTACAATGAAATCTCAAGACTATCAAGGTATTCTAGAGAGAAATGTGCTGCCCAGTGTCAGACAGCTTGGTCTCAGTCGCAGGTCATGGGTCGCAGGTCATAGGATAATGATCCAAAACATACAGCTAAAAACACCCAAGAATGGCTAAGAGCGAAACATTGGACTATTCTAAAGTGGCCTTCTATGAGCCCTTATCTAAATCCTATTGAACGTCTGTGGAAGGAGCTGAAATATGCCGTCTGGAGAAAGCACCCTTCAAACCTGAGACAACTGGAGCAGTTTGCTCATGAGGAGTGGAACAAAATACCTGCTGAGAGGTGCAGAAGTCTCATTGACAGTTACAGAAATTGTTTGATTGCAGTGATTGCCTCAAAAGGTTGTGCAACAAAATATTAAGTTAAGGGTAGCATCATTTTTGTCCAGGCCTGTTTCATGAGTTTGTTTTTTAAAATAATTCTGTTGAACCACAATTCAAAAGCATTGTCTGATTTTCATTGGTTAATTTTCATGGAATTTTTATTTATTACCACTTTTGTCAGATTCAAGTTATTTCTGTGACCATTGTGGGTTTTTCTTTCTTTAACAGAGGGGTACCAACAATTTTGTCCACGTCTGTATAATACATCTGTATAAACTTGCACTGCAGTTTCTATGCACTCCTGCATCGTCAGTTCCATGTGAGAGGATTTTCTCTAAAGCAGGAGAAATCATCTCCAAGAAGAGAAACAAACTCAGCCCACGCACCGTGGAACAAATCCTTTTCTTGAATAAAAACCAAACAGAATAACCATATCTGCATTATGTGTTCATGTTATCAGTTCATCACCATTTACATTGCCCAGTTCCTAAGCACTTTCCCAGTTCACAAACACTTCTACCCTCAGGTCAAAAAAATGTATAAATGTGCCTGTCCAATGGTTAATTACATAAGCATATGTGAGGCAGGGATTTTACAACACAAGCATACTCCCAAGCTATTCTAAGATTGTGTTGCACATTAATATATGTTTTTTATTATGTTTACAAACATCAAAGGGAGCTAACACCATGACACATGTTTAACCAAGGACCGTTTATTCATCAAAAATATCTACCATTATTTCTACCCCCCCGCCAAAAAAAAAAAAAAATGTGTTCAAAGTACCACAACGATAGCCCCATATCAGACAGAATTGTGATGTAATAATAAACAGAAGCTCTCAACTCTAGAGTGGGAAACCGTAAAGCAGTTCACTTTTAGCCACCAGTTGGTACCAAGGAGGACTGTATTGAAAAGCTTCAATACAGAGTAGCAGCAATTTTCCATTCTAAATTACTAGTTAATGTAAAGCAAAAATCATGTTTTAATTCCTTTGAGGGCCTGGTCCTCAGTGTGGGGCATGTTGGCTATCTTGGCTTGAACCCAGTTTTCTTTGCCATAGTTTACCATCCTCCCTCGGCCTACTCAGAGTTTTTAACTGAATTTGCTGAATTTTTTTTAGCTGATTTAGTGCTGAAATCAGATAGAATAATTATTGTAGGAGATTTTAATATACATGTTGATGTAGATAGTGACTGTCTTAATAAGGCATTCAATTCAATTTTAGACTCAATGGGGTTTTCCCAGAAAGTAGAAAATTCTACCCATTATCTCCACCACACATTGGACCTTGTTTTGACTTATAGTATAGAAATAGAAAATCTGGTAGTGTCTCCTCATAATCCTGTACTGTCAGACCATTGTCTGTTAACCTTTGATTTCACTATTTCTGATTCTTTGACTCCTAATGAAAAATATTACTACAGCAGATGTCTCTCAGATGACGTTGTTACCAAATTTTTGCAGATTGTCTCCTCTATACCATGGGTCAACACAACGGAAATAAAAGATGGAGAGCCTGCTCCTTCCATAATTGATAGCATGGTAGATAGTGTTTCAGCGTCTCTGCATCAGACTCTAGATTTGGGGGCCCCTTTAAAAAAGAAAAAGTCTAACCAGAGATTTCTAACCCCTTGGTTTAACACAGAAACTCGTAGCTTAAAACAGAAGACTCGTCAATCAGAAAGAAGACGGCGTTCTACTAATTTAGATGAATTGGAGAAACCATCTCTTAATTTATAAAAAATCTCTTAGAAAAGCTAGAATGAGTTATTACTCTGCATATAGAAGAGAATAAGAATAACCCCAGGTTTCTCTTCAACACTATAGCCAGGCTGACTAAGAGTCAGGACTCAATCAATCCTCGCATCCCCCTTGAGCTTTCTAGTCAGGACTTTTTGAACTTTTTCAATCATAAAATTTTATCTATTAGAGATAAAATCAGTCAAATTCTTCCCACCTTAAACTTAAGTACATCAACTACTACAACTGCTTCATTATATCTGTTTAGATAAGTTTACTCCAATTGACCTTTTAGAGTTAGATAAAATAATCTCCTCATCTAAGCCTTCATCTTGTCTTTTAGACCCTATTCCTACCAGGTTATTTAAAATAGTCTTCCCAATTATTGGTAGCCGTATTCTTCATATAATTAATTCTTCTTTAATTTTGGGTTATGTACCACAGGCTTTTAAAATTGCTGTAATTAAACCCTTACTCAAAAAGCCAATGCTTGATCCAGGAGTTCTGGCTAACTATCGACCAATCTCTAATCTGCCTTTCATTTCAAAAATCTTAGAAAGAGTTGTTACTGCGCAATTGTTTGATCACTTGCAGGGATTTGGTTTATTTGAAGAGTTTCAATCTGGGTTCAGAGTCCATCACAGCACTGAAACAGCCTTAGTGAAGGTCACTAATGACCTCCTTATCACATCCGATAATGGACTTGTTTCTGTACTTGTCCTTTTAGAGCTTAGTGCAGCTTTTGATAGTATCGCTCATGACAGTTTACTTGATAGATTAGAACACTATGTTGGACTAAATGGAACTTCGCTGCAATGGTTTAGATCTTATTTGTCCAAGAGGTTCTTAATAATCAGGCCCCCTTATATATAAAAGATCTGATATTACCCTATCATCCTAACAGAGCACTACGCTCCCAATATGCTGGATTACTTGTAATACCCAGAATCTCCAAAAGTACAATGGGAGGCAGAGCCTTCTGCTATCAAGCTCCTTCTCTGTGGAACCAGTTACCACTCTGGGTCCGGGAGTCAGACTCGATCTCTGTTTTTAAGAACAGGGTAAAATCCTTCCTTTTCAATATAGCCTACGATTAGGGAGGGACCTTGTGTCTCTTAACCCTCCTTTTGTTCTACTGTTAATAGATTCAGACTGCCGGTTGACCTCCAATAATGTACTTGGCTTCTCACTGTTCATGTTCATTATGTCTGTTCTCTTCATCCTCTCTATCCCCTCACCCCCAGCCAGTCGCAGCAGATGACTGCCCCTCCCTGAGCCTGGTTCTCCTAGAGGTTTCTTCCTGTTAAATGGGAGTTTTTCCTCTCCACCGTCGCTAAGTGCTTGCTCACAGGGGATCGTCTAATTGCTGGGTCTTTCAGAAATTGTGGGGTTTTCCCTGCATTTGATAGCGCTATGAGATGACTTTTGTTGTGATGTGGCACTATATAAATAAAGCTGAACTGAAATGAATTGAAAGTAATGAACCCTTTTCAGATACAAGCGTCAGTGCTTGAGAAAGCTTCATTTGTCCATCACTAGTAATCCCTACCAGCTGACCAGTCCCTGGATAGAGTTAGCCGCTGGCTCCTGCCGTCTGGCCATGGCCAGTTAACTGGTTATGCATTCTCCTGCTCTTTAGTGGCTCGTCTGTCCATTTTTTCCACCCAGAACACATAAATTGTATACCAGTTTCACTGCTTTGTTTTTCTCAGCAGCTGCTTTTAATTTGTGGTAGCTTGGGGAAAATAGGTGATCGTGCTGATGCCTGTCCAAAATTAAGCAAATGCAAATAAAGTCTTTGACAAATGTTTGTGTTGTAATTATTTATATTCGTTGTTGCTCGGGGAGATTTGAGAAATTGTTTACCCCACAACACACAAACAAAAGAATATGCAGATTAATGTTAATAGTTTCTCAGTTTGCTCTATATTTCTTTACACTTGCCAGAAAACTCCAGTTTTGTCTCATTGGTCCAAAGGACACTCTCCTAGAAAGCTTGTCAATATGTGTTTTGGCAAATTAAAGTCTTGCTTTTCCAGTCATGTAACAATAATATTAAGAAAAGAAAGAATAATACACATTTTCCTATAAACTCTAAATTAATTCAATTTCCTCATATTCAACTCAATTCGAGTCAATTTTACTTGTATAGCACCAATCATGAGATTATCACAAAGTGCTTTACAGATTCATTGTGAGTATTCTGATACTCATAAAATAATTTTCTTTAGAGTTTGGCAGATGCATTCACTCTAATTTTTACAGACTTGCTATTTTTTAAGAAACATTTAAGCCATGTAACAACAAAAATAATGTAACGTTGGGGCTGTCATAAGGGGCGGGGGATTCTCCCGGCATGCTTTGTGCTGCGGGGGATTCAAAGACTGTTATTATTCTTGTGTTCTAAGCGTTATTGTTGTACCATTACAACTGTGTTATAAGTGCGGTTGCAATAGTGTTGTTTTCCCTTTGTGTGATAGATTACGTGTCTGCGTCACCCTGAGTGAGATGAGTGTCTGTGCGAATGACCTCCCCTCTGTTCCATGTAATGAGTCAGTGAAAAATAAATGCCTATACAGTGGTACCTCTACTTACGAAATTAATTCGTTCCGGAAGTATTCTCGTAACGTGAAAATTCCGTAAGTAGAGGCGCGTTTTACATGTAAATGCCGTAATCCGTTCCAAGCCCCCCAAAATTCGGGCATAAATTTTTTATAAATCATAAAAACGCATCAAAACATGTAACAAATACATGTTACAATTAGATTACTGCACAATAAACATAAAATGAGAGTTTAAAATGAGAGAAAGAATAATAAAAGATTATAATAAAAGAGAAAGAATAATAAAAATTATGTTCATTTACCTTTTAACTGCTATCGTCGTCGACGTCGTCACCTTTTGCCTTCTTTGGTTCATGTTCTGTCTCATCAGTGGTTTTTGCCTGACGTTTTGTGAAGAAACGATCCAAGGACGTTTGCTTTTGTCGGCTTGTAAGTGCTTCCTTTTGTTTTAATACCGTGCTGATCGTTGATGCATTACGGCCATATTCTTTGGCGAGATCAATCAAACGCATCCCCTTTTCATACCTTTCGATTATCTCCTTCTTTGTTTGTATGGACAAAAAAAACTCTCTTCTTCTTTTCTCCTTTTCCACTTATCTCCGTCACTTTCTTGGGGCCCATAGTGAATAAATGTTAATTCTGTACTGTACACACACGTAAAACTTTCACCTTGTTCTTAATAAAGTTTTGGAAAAAAAAAACAAAAAAAACTTCGTGGCCAATGGGATACCAGGAAGATGCTAGGCGATAGCCAATGGCAGAGCAGCTACAGGTATGTTTACGTTCGGTAAACTACGGGAGCTGCGAGGAGCGCGTACTTTTTTGCCTTTCGTATCCTGAAATTTCGTTCGTAACAAGAGGCAATATTTTCCCGTTGAGGCGTGTCGTAACCTGAAAATTCCGTATGTAGAGACGTTTGTAAGTAGAGGTACCACTGTACATCACAAATCCTCTCTCATTATTGTGTGAACCCTTGAAACGTCACACTGGTGTCAGAAGTGGGATTATTAAGAGATGGAAGCAAGGATCAAGGCAGAGATTTGGCAACTCGAGCAGCTTATCGACCAGATGGAGATGGAGATGGACAGCAGAGCAGACATGCCAGCCCCCAGAGCTGCTCGCCGTGACAGATGGGAAAGCGAACCAGATGGAGGAAGTGTGCCCCGTTTTCTGTCTTTTTCAAGGCAGGACGGAGAGTGCCAACGGGGGAACTACAAGTCAGCGATTCCACTGCAAATGAGGGCAATGATTGACAGGCAGGCGACCGTCCCACCAACCAGCCAAGCTTCCCTGCTTTGGTGGTGAAAGCCTCCTGGATGACTATGACTATTTGGTCCAGGTTGAACCGGATGCTGTGCTGAATGGCTGGACACCTGAAGAGACAGCTATGCAGGTCGTGCTGGCTCTGGAGGGCAGAGCTCTCTACACACTGTCTGATCTCCAGCCTGAGGAATGGCACAGCTGGCCAGCGCTACAAGGAGTGCTCCAGAGGTGGTTTAGGAGGGCAACCCACGCTGATCACGCCTGGGAACAGCTGGTCAGCTGCTGGCGAGGTAACCGAGAGAGGCTGGAAGCCTATGCAGTGGACATATGGCTGCTGACACAGCGTGGCTACCCGGATTTCGAGCCGGAGGCGGTGGAGAAGGTCGCCCTACAGAACTTCATCAGAGGGCTCTGTCTGGCCTGGCCTGGCTCCAAGAACACGTCCAGATTCATGCCACGAGCAGCTGGGAGACGGCCATGGCAGAAATGGAGCGGGTGGGGCCAATAATGGATTATGCAGTGGACGTGTCACCACCGAGGCAGAGAGCTTTCCAGGCCACAACGGACAGCGAGGACGAGGACGAACTGTGCCTGGCCTCAGCTGCGTGGACGGTGAGTACGACAATGGCAGTGCGAGGAGGGATGCTTCCGCTGTGGAGAAACCAGGACACATCGCACGTTACTGCCCTGCACCCGCCCCACGACAACCCGCCCCTTTGCCGGCATTAAACTAGAGTGAGGTGTCACAGACGGGGACCTGCCGCCTCTCACAGACATTTTCCCCAATGAACCATCATGACAGTTGGGTCGACTTGGACACTCACCAGGACTGTACCTGCAGTGCTGCCTGGACAGCACACCAATCCAGGCCCTGGTCAACACCGGTTCTACCATCTCCCTGGTCCGACCCGGGGCACTGCCCGGTACAGATGAACTCAGACCGCAGGGATGGGAACCCACCAGGTGCTGCGTCACCACAGCCACCGGTGAGCGCACTAGACTGGGAGGGCAACGAGTCCTTGTGGTGGGAGTGGCCGGTCAGAACACAAACCGCCCATTCTGACTGGCTGACATCTAAGACCCCTGCATCATTGGACTAAATTTGCTCACAGAATGGGGCCCAAAGATAGACACCGCCAGCTCATCTCTCCTTGTGAGTGCTAAGACCATCATGCTCTGCGGCAAGAGCCAGACGAGGAACCAGGGGGCCTGCATGATTGAAGGGCCGTCAGTGCAGACCGAGCTGAGGAGATCGCCACCCGAACTGACCACAGCGGTGCCACCAGCGCAAGCAGGGGGATCGTCATAGCTGCCAGAGACAACGGGGGGGGGGGCAGCAGAGCGGATCGCTACATAATCAGAAACCCAGCAGGTGGTCAAGGAGTTGTTCCAGTGGAGCTGTTTCTTATTTTGTATTCATTTCATATTTACTGTCAGTTTCCTTTTTGCCTTATTTCTGGTCTGTGCTTTTATTTTGACAGCGCCCCATGTTACTTCCTCTGTAGCTTAAGTTTGCAGGCTGTCACAGTTGTCATGAATAAGCTGATTACTCTCACTCATGTTTACCCACAGCTGTAATCACCCACACCTGCTTTATATCATGTATTCAGTTCCCCTGTACCTACTGTATTTAAGGACGGCTGCAATGCTACAGTACTCATTGCAACATCCTACTGTTTGTACCGACGGTTGTGCTCCATCTGAGCTCTCTTTATTCTTTATTTTCCTGGTGTCCCTGTTCACCTCAGCCTGGTTCCATCCAGGCTGTTCTCCCATCTCTCCTCAGACATGAGCCCTATCCCCCCTGGCGTTTCCGCACGCCAGACTGTTCCTCTTCCCGGTTGTATTGTGTAAGTTTTTGTCTTATGTTATTTTTTGTGTGCTTTTTTTATTAAACGTCTTGGCAACTCACAATACAGCTTTTAGTGTCCTCAGTCCACTCTTGCCAGGGCAGTTTATGATAGAAGGACATTGCCAGTCTAGACACCAGCTGCTGTGGGTTGCCTTTTCCTTTTTTACCTACCTATTTTCGTGTTTTTGTGGCGTGAGAACGGACAACATGTCACCAGCACGCAAGGGCTCCACCAACCAAGGGAGGTTGGCCACCAGAGGTCCCACCGTGGATGAACTGTGGGCTGCACAGTTCATCCAGGACTTTGTCACTGAAGCTCTTACGTCACAAATGTACAAGGAGGTTTTGAAGAACGTGGAGTCGGCGGCAATTATAATGGAGGCGCATCCCGGGCTAAGAAAGCACCCTGAGTTCGCTGAACTTCTGATGACCCTCCCCACTCTTCAAGTAACTTTCCGTGGGTTGGTAAGAAATTCATCACCGTCTGTACCCGAGCCAACAAAGATGTGTTCCCCGGTACAGACGTCTGCAGCCTGTCGCTGCTTGCCAGTTCCAAGACGCCACCCTCCAGTATCAACTGCAGCTCACCACCGAGCCCCATCTGTACCTGAGCTGACAAAGAAGCATCCCTGGGTACAGACATCATCAGCCTCTCGCCTGTCTCCGCCTCCTCACCAGATGACCTCCACTGCTCCCAGAAGGAACTCGTCCGGTCCAGCAGCAGCAACCATCATGCCCCAGGAAATAAGGCAAGTATTTTTTCCGTTCTCCTGCATGTAAAAATGAAATATCTTGCCTTATTCCTGACATGTTTCAAGACCCAGAGAGCAGACACAGACTCAGAAATAAACTCAATTATCTTTATTGTGTATTGTAGAGTGTGTGGGTGCGTGTGTGTAAGAATGTAGCAGCCGGGACGAGCAGAGCACCGTGCAGACTGGCAACCCTAGGGAAGAGCAGAGACAAGAGTGGTTAGTGCCAACACTCAGGAGAGATGGTACGGTGATGTGCAATCTTACTGTTGATGAGTTGGTGAACTGCCAGGAGAAGGAGGTCCGCCGCCACAGATTTCCACCTATGCACAGGGAAGCACAGCGTGGGTTGGAAATGATGAAGGTGAAAGAGAGCTTACTTGGCAATGGGGAGCTGGAACTCCCAGGAGAATGACAAAGAGAAGAGGATTTCTCAGGAGAGTGACAAAGTAGTGCCGAGGTCCCATCAGACCAGAGAGTAAGATGACTCCGTGCAGACCCAAGGGCAGCACGGCTTAAATAGTCAGGCTGATGAGGAGATCAAGTGTGCGCACAGCTGTGGAGGATAAGGCAACAGGCAGGCAGAGCGAATCACCACAGTACTCCCCCCCCTACGTGACGCCTCTCGGCGGCTGATCTAACCTACCCAGGTGCATCTGGTGGAAGTCCCTGATGAGCTGAGGATCCAGCACGAAGGAGGGATGCACCCAGGACCTCCATTCTGGGCCATAACTCTCCCAGTCCACCAGGTACTGGAGGCCGCGACCCCGGCGACGGACGTCCAGAATGGCATTGACCCTCCACGCCGAGTCGCCATCAATCACAACTGGTGGAGGTGGTGTCTTGGGAGGGGGGCACAGAGGGCTGGAGCAGAACAGCTTCACCTGGGAGACGTGAAAGTTAGGACAGATGTGGAGGGAGGGAGGGAGAGCTAGGCGCACAGCCACAGGGTTAACAATATGGGTGATAGCAAATGGGCCAATAAACCGCCGAGACAGCTTTCTAGGCTCAGCCTTGAGGTTGATGTTTTGTGTAGAAAGCCATACCTGTTTCCCAACCTGATAAGATGGAGCCGGAATCCTGCGACGGTTGGCAATGGTGGAATTGCGGTCTGCCGTGCGCTGCAGAGCAGCCCAGGTAGCCTTCCACAACCAGCAACAGCGCATCAGGTGGGCACGTACAGAAGGTACGGTAATGTCCCCCTCCTCCTCGGGAAACAGCGGGGGGTTGTAGCCCAAAGAGGCCTCAAACGGGGACATGCCTATGGCAGAAGAAATGGAGAAATGGTGGTGTTATGAGCGTACTCCACCCACGGCAGGTAGGTGCTCCAGGACGCTGGGTTGGCAGTGGTGACGCACTGCAGCGCTGCCTCCAGCTCCTGATTGGCCCACTCACATTGACCATTGTTCTGCGGATGGTACCCCGATGGCAGGCTCACCATAGCCCCAATGGCGTTACAGAAGGCTTTCCATACTTGTGAGACGAATTGGGGACCTTGGTCGGACATGATGTCCAGAGGGATGCTGTGAAGCTTCACCACATGGATGACGAGTAGATCCGCCTTCTCCTTCGCCGTGGGCAGGCCTTGCAGGGGAATGAAATGGGCTGCCTTGGAGAACCTCTCCACAATGGTGAGAATGACGGTGTTGTTTGCAGAGGATGGGAGGCCGGTGATGAAATCCAAGGCCACGTGGGACCAGGGTCTGCCAGGAATAGGAAGCGGGTGGAGCAAACCAGCTGGAGAAGAGGAGGACGTCTTGCCGGTGGCACACTGGGGGCAGGCGCGGATATACTCCTCGATGTCCTTCCGGAGCGATGGCCACCAAAAGGTCCTCTGTAGAAGAGTCACTGTGCGTGCCATCCCCGGATGGCACAAGAGCTTGGAGGAGTGGGCCCAATTAATCACCTCACCCCAGACGGCAGAGGGCACGTACAACTTCCCCACAGGTCCCCCGTCCGGGTCCGCCTTGGTATCCTGCACCCTCAGAACCCTCTCCTTGATACCCCACGAGAGGGCGCCAATGATGCAGGATGGGGGAATGATGGGATGTTTTGGTATTTCCACCGCATCCGAGGCGAATTGCCTAGAAAGGACGTCCGGCTTGGTGTTCTTGGACCCGGGGCGGTAGGTGATGGTGAAGTCGAATCGGCCAAAAAACAGGGACCAGCGGGCCTGGCGCGCGTTCAGTTGCTTAGCTGTCCTGAGGTACTCCAGGTTCTTATGATCTGTCTAGACGATGAACAGCTGGGAGGCCCCCTCCAGCCAGTGGCACCACTCCTCCAGTGCCAGCTTCACCGCCAGGAGCTTCCTGTCCCCGATGTCATAGTTTCTCTCCGCCAAGGAGAGACAGCGAGAGAAGAACGTGCAGGGGCGAATCTTGCCATCCACCGGGGAACGCTGGGATAGCACTGCTCCTACACCAGAGTCCGAAGCGTTGACCTCAACCAAGCACTGTAGAGTGGGGTCCACCTGCGCCAAGATCGGGGAAGAGGAGAAATGTGACTTTAATTTCTCAAAGGCAGCCTCAGCCTCCTCCGCCCACCGGAAGGGCACCTTGGAGGAGGTGAGGCGCATGAGAGGAAGGGCAATGATGCTATAGTTTTTTATGAAGTAGCAGTAGAAGTTGGCGAAACCCAGAAACTGCTGCAAATGCTTCTGGGAGGAAGGAGTCAGCCACTCTACCACCGCTTTTACCTTGCCTGGGTCTGCAATGATTTCCTTGTGCGAGATGACGAAGCCCAGGAATGACATGGTTGGAGTGTGGAACTCGCACTTTTCAGCCTTTACGAACAACTTGTTCTCCAGCAGCTGCTGCAGCACTCACCTCACGTGCACCCGATGTTCCTCGAGGGACTGTGAAAAAATCAGGACATCGTCAAGGTAAACAAAGACAAACGAGCCCAGAAAGTCCCTCAACACGTCGTTGATGAGCCGCTGGAAGACAGCTGGAGCGTTGGTCAATCCAAACGGCATGACGAGGTACTCGAAATGACCGCTAGGGGTCCGAAACCCCATCTTCCATTTGTTTCCCTCACGGATTCGCACCAGGTGGTTGGCATTGCGGAGGTCTAGCTTGGTGAAAGAGGAGGCCCCCCGGAGGGAGTCAAATGCCGTGTTGATGAGCGGAAGTGTATATTTGTCCTTAATGGTGATATTATTAAGTTCCCGGAAGTCGATGCATGGTCTCAGCGAGCCATCCTTCTTGCCCACGAAGAAGAATCCCGTCCCCACCACCGAGGATGATGGACGGATTATGCCCGAGCTCAGGGTCTCTTTAATATAGGTCTCCATGGCCTCCCGCTTCGGAACTGACAGGCTGTACAGCCGGCTAGATGGTAACGGGGCTCCGGGCCAGAGGTTAATGGCACAATTGTATGGGCAGTGGGGGGGAAGAGATAAGGCTTGGGACTTACTGAAGACGGCCCCGAGATCGTGGTACTCCGGGGGAACCTTGGACAGGGGTGTCAGGGATGCCGAGAAGCATGGAGGCCGAGCACGCAGCAGACTGGAGGCAAGCACTGAGGCAAAACGAACTCCAAGAGACTAGGTTCCCAGAGTGCCAGTCAATGGTCTGGTTGTGCAACCAGAGCCATGGATATCCTAAGATGACCAGAGAGGTGGAGACCGGAAGCACAAGCAACCTGAGCTGCTGAAGGTGGTTTGCAGACACAATAACTGAGATTGGGGCAGTTTGCTTGGACACCAATAGCAGAGGGGCTTTGGACAGGGTGATGAGCTTAAGAGGTGTCTTTAGCTGGTGACAGGTGAGCCCCAATTGGGTTGCCAGTTCCTCAGAGATGAAGGTCTGCTCGGCCCCTGAGTCGATGAGTGCATGTGTGGAAATTTCAACATGATTATGAACAAAACGGATGGGTAACAGAAATTTAGTGAGGGGATTGTTTTGGAGTGAGTCCGTGAGTCCCCCTACTGCGACACATGGATTCCCTCTTTTGGCCAGATGGGACAAGTGGTGAGCTCATGTTCATCACTGCCGCAATGCAAACATAAGCCTAACTCCCGGCGGCACTGTTTCTCCGCCGGTGGTAATTTAAACTGGCCTACTACCATTGGCTCAGGGGAGTCTAGTGGATCAGAGGGAGGCAGGGCCAGCAGTGGGAGCTGTGGGGAGCAGCGAAACTGGGTGCCCAAGCGACCGGAAGCTTTCCGCTCGTTGGCTCGCTCTCTTAGCCGATTATCCAAACTAATGGCCAGGGAAATGAGTTCAGTTAGCTTATTGGGTTTCTCCAAGCGGGCTAGCTTGTCCCTCAGGTTAGGGCTAAGGCTACGGATGAAGATGCTGCAAAGGGAGGCATCTTCCCACCCTACCTCCGTGGCTACCACCCGGAAGTCTACAGCATAATCGGCTACGGATTTGTTCCCTTGCCTTAAGTTGAGGAGCCGGGAGGTAAGCACGCTATCTCGGTCAGAATGGTCAAACACCTCATTAAATTCACTCACAAACTGGTCATAAGTTAAATTGGCATAATCCGCCCTAGCCATAACCGCGTAAGCCCAGGCTAACACCCACCCCTCCAGAAGATTAACTGCATAGCCAATGTGGCTGTGGCTGATAGGAAAATCCCCTGGCACCCACTGGAACACTATTCCACATTGTAATAGGAATCCCCTTGTTTTCCCTAGCTTACCGTTGAAGCGAGTGGGCATGGGAACAGGGGTCAGCCGTGATGGTGGAGAAGGAGATGGGATGGAGCTAGCTGGAGCGGCTGTGCGACCTGAAGCTGAGGGAAAGGGCTGAGGACCTGACAGGCGATCCAGGCGATGAGTTTATCTGGACCAGTGGAGTGAGTATGACCTGTTGTTGGTGTGATAATTGGTCTACTCGAGCCTCTAAGATGTTAATTTTGTGTGCTAGTGCACTGTCTGCTGGGTCGTTCTGACGGAGTCATACTGACATGTTTCAAGACCCAGAGAGCAGACACAGACTCAGAAATAAACTCAATTATCTTTATTGTGTATTGTAGAGTGTGAGGGTGCGTGTGTGTGTAAGAATGTAGCAGCCGGGGCGAGCAGAACACCATGCAGACTGGCAACCATAGGGAAGAGCAGAGACAAAGGCGGTTAGTGCCAACACTCAGGAGAGATGGTATGGTGTTGTGCAATCTTACTGTTGATGAGTTGGTGAACAGCACGAGATGGTACGGTGATGTGCAATCTTACTGTTGATGAGTTGGTGAACAGCACAGGCTTGATCTCGAGGGCTCTGGCCAGTGGGACAGTGTCTTTGGCCCCGGTTGCAGAGGGAGTGTAGCAAGGCTTGGTGGAGTGTAGAGAATGCTCGGTCGCCGTCAGGATGAGGAGGTCCGCCGCCACGGATTTCCACCTGTGCACAGGGGAGCAGAGCGTGGGCTGGAAATGATGAAGGTGAAAGAGAGCTTACTTGGCGTTGGGGAGCTGGAACTCCCAGGAGAACGACGAAGAGAAGAGGATTTCTCAGGAGAGTGACGAAGTAGTGCTGAGGTCTCATCAGACCAGGGAGTAAAATGACTCAGTGCAGACCCAAGGGCAGCACGGCTTAAATAGTCAGGCTGATGAGGAGATCAAGTGTGCGCACAGCTGTGGAGGATAAGGCAACAGGCAGGCAGAACGAATCACTACAATTCCTGGTGGTGAGGCTCAGCAGCAGCCCAATTTAGCTGAGTCCTTACCGGCTGCTGCTGTAATTTTTTCCTCACCTGCTTCCCCCGTGTCCTCTTCTGTCTCCCCTGAAAGTCCACTGGTCCTGAGGGAGTGTTGCCGGATGACGGAGGGGCCTGTGGCCCTGGAAGATTCCATTCCAGCCCCGCAGCCACGTGTTGGACTGCAGAAGAGCGCCCCCTGTGCCCTGAAGACTGAACTGACAAGAGAGTGTCCCCTGCCTTCAGCTGCATGGGTCTCTGCACCAGCGGTGAGGCAATCTCCAGTGTCAGCCGCCACGCCTGGGGGTTTTTCAGCTACACTCGCCATCTCGCCTGCTGCCAGGATCGCCACAGCAGAGTCCCCACAGTCCTGGATGGTGGTGGAGCTTGAGTCTAGGCAAATACTCTGTTCTATTTAAACACCTGCAGATCTAGAGAAATCTTGTCTAGCTCGTGGTGAGGAGAATCAGCTGCAGATGTCCTCTGCTCCTGAGTTCTCCTCAGCGGGTTCCACTGCTGCCGGTAATGATTTTCTGGTGTTTCCCCTGTCTGAGGTGGCCGTGTCAGGGTGGGATCATCGGACAAGTGGAGTCGAGACGCCCCAGCCTGGATCTTCGGAGTCCTGGACAGCGGTGGAGCTCGAACTCAGGCAAGTTCTCTTTTTTTGTTTTCACTTTAGCTGTCTTAGAGAGATCTTGCTTAGCTCTTGGTAGGGAGGACCAGTTGCAGCTGCCAGCTGCACCTGAGTTCTCCTCACTGGGCTGCACTGCTGCCGGTGACTCTGACCCAGTGTTTGTTTCTACTCTGTCTGAGTCTTCTCCTGAGGTTTCCGAAGGTCCTCCATCTCCGCCTGAGGTTACCGTGGGTCCTCCACATTTGCCCGAGGTCACTGTGGGTCCTCTGTCTCTGCCTGAGATCACTGTGGGTCCTCGATCTCCACCTGAGGTCGCTGTGGGTCCTCCACCTCTGCCTGAGGTCACTGTGGGTCCTCCATCTCCGCCTGAGGTTGCAATGGGTCCTCCGATTTTGCCTGAGGTTACCGTGGGTCCTCCATCTTTTCCCAAGGTTGCCAAAGGTCAGTCGTCTTTGCCTGAGGTCACCAAGGGTTTTCCATTTTCGCCTGAGGTCGCCAAAGGTCAACTGTTGTCGCCTGAGGTTGCCACTGATCAGCCGTCTTTGCCGCCAGGTTTCCTCACTGATCAGCTGTTTTCCCCGACTGGTTTTCCTGCTGATCAGTCATCCCCTTTGTCTGGTTCCATCGCTGGTCAGCCATTCTGGTCAGCAACCCTCATCGCCTGGCTTCTTCACTGGTCAGTTATCTTCTTCGTTTGGTTTCCCAGCTGGTCAGCTGTTACTCCGCCTGGTTTCCCTGTTGATCAGTTATCCTTGCTGTCTGGTTTCCATCCCTCAGCCTCTGCAGTCCGCAGGAGGCACAGGTTCCAGCTGCCGCCTCCAGGTGGGGGCGTGTCGTGCCTTGCGGCCCGTTGGCCCTGTTGCGACCCGTTGACCCTGGCCCTGTTGGCTCATAGATGTGGGAAGACCACCCGATGGATCACATCATTTGCTTGGGTGGCTCTGGAACTCTGGGAGGCTACCCGATTTATTCCACCTCTTGATCGGGTGGTTCTGGGACTTGTATAAACCACCTGAACAGCCTTATTTTTCCACCCAATTATCCTAGAGTTCTGTTACACCTTATCTGTGCTGTTTTGTGGGTCATGTGCGTTGTTTTTGTTTCAGTCCCTCCTAGGCTGGTTTCCCACACCACCCTCCCAGGGTTGATTATTTGTTCTATTACTGTTGGGGGGGGGGGTTCTCTTTTTGATGTTACGTTAGGGTGTCTGGGGATCCACCCCTTGGGCTATGTCATGCTGCTGAGCACGGGGGGGAGCACCGTGCTCAGGCTTCCAGTTATGTGTGAGGTTATTTTCTGCATTTCCCTATTTCTGTTGTATTTATATGTAGTATGATTTAGTGTGGTCTTTTGTTTCTGTTTGTTCTTTTGCATCCCTGTTTCTCACTGTTACTCTTAGCCCTGCTTTTGTAATTTGATATTAAGTATTCCAGTCTTTGTATTTATCTCTTCTGTGCTTTTTGGTCTGTTTCTCTTTGTTAGTAGTATCTGATTTGTTTCTTATTTTGTATTCATTTCATATTTTCTGTCAGTATCCTTTTTGCCTTGTTTCCAGTCTGTGCTTTTATTTTGACAGTGCCCCGTGTTACTTCCTCTGTAGCTTAAGTTCATGGGCTGTCACAGTTGTCATGAATCAGCTGATTACTCTCACTCATGTTTACCCACAATTGTAATCACCCACACCTGCTTTGAATCATGTATTCATTTCCCCTGTACCTATTTAAGGACAGTTGCAATGCTACTCACTGCAACGTCCTATTGTTTGTACCAATGGGTGTGTTCCGTTTGAGCTCTCTTTCTTCTTTATTTCCTGGCGTCCCTGTTCACCTCAGCCTGGTTCTATCCAGACTGTTCTCCTGTCTCTCTTCAGATGTGAGCTCCGTCCTCCCTGGCGTTTCTGCACACCAGCCTGTTCCTCTTCCCGGTTGTATTGTGTAAGTTTTTGTCTTATGTTATTCTTTGTGTGTTTTGTTATTAAACGTTTTGGCAACTCACAGTACAGCGTTTGGTGTCCTCAGTCTGCCCTTGCCAGGACAGTTTATGACAAAGGATGGTTTGTGGTGGTTCTTTGTGGATTACCGGTGCCTGAATGACATCACCCGTAAGGACTCTTACTCCTTGCCCTGTATCAATGACATGCTGGATTACATCACCGGCTCCAGCTGGTTCAGCTTGCTCAACCTCTGCAGTGGCTAATGGGAGGTAGAGCTGTCAACAGGGGCCCACCAGAAAACAGCCTTCTCCATCGGGCAGGGACTGAGGCAGTTCAAGGTGATGCTGTTTGTACTTTGCAATGTCCCAGCCAACTTTGAATGTCTGATGGAGCGAGTGCTGGCTCACATCCCTTGGAGCCGCTGCATCGTTTATCTCGACGACCTGCTGGTTCACGCAGCCGATTTTGATGGCGCCCTGTCCAACCTCCAGGAAGTGTTGGATGCTGTCCACCGGGCCAGGCTGCAGCTGGACCCATGGAAATGCCACTTGTTTCAGTGAGAAACTACCTTCCTGGGCCACGTCATCAGCGCTGCAGGAGTCACCACTGATCCAGAGAAGGTGGCAGTGGTGAGAAACTGGCCAGTGCCGTGGGATGTAGGAGAACTATGGAGCTTTCTTGGACTGGCTTCCTATTATAGGAGGTTTGTGAAGGATTTCGCCACCATCGCCAGCCTGCTGCATCAGCTGACACAGAAGGGCCGCACGTTCTAGTGGAGTGAGGACTGTGCTGCTACTTTTTCCTGGCTTCATTCGGTGCTCATCTGAGCCCCCATGCTACAGTACCCCGACCCAAACCACCCTTTCACTGTGGACACAGACGCCAGCAACCAGGGCATCGGGGCGGTGCTATCTCAGGAGAGAGAACACGGAGAGCAGGAAGTTGCTTTTTTCAGCCACAGTCTCAACAGAGCAGAGAGGAATTATTGCATCACCCACCGAGAGCTGTTGGCAGTCATCCAAGGGCTCCGCTATTTTCGCCTGTATGTGTACTTGGGGAGGTTTCAGCCCAGGATGGACCACACCTCCCTGACCTAGCTACTGAACTTTAAAGAGCCAAATGGACAGTTAGTGAGATGGCTGGAGGCACTGCAGGATTATGATTTTCAGATTGTGCTTCGAGCAGGCCGCCTCCATGCCAACGCTGACACGCTGTCTCGGCGTCCCTGTGCTGAGGAGACCTGTCGGCATTGTCAGCGGGCAGAGGATTGTGACCCAGCAGTCTCACGGGATGTTGCTCTCCAGACCGCTGTGGCCAGGGATAACGCAGTGGCGCACAGCTCCTCCTCAGATAATCAGCCAGCTCTCCCCAGTGATGACGTCACAGAGGCCCTCAGCACACAGCAGCTTCAGAGTGAGCAGGATGGAGATCCTGTCATCTCCTGGGTCCGGCAGTGGTTGGATGTGGGCCAATGGCCTGCTTGGGAGGCTGTGTCTGTGCTGGACCCAGAGACCAAGGCCCTACATTCCCAGTGGTCCAATCTCTGCTGTCATGAGGGTGTTGTTTATCGGCGGTGGCAGTCTCCAGCTGGGCAGCGCCACATCTGGCAGCTGCTGGTTCTCCGACAGCTCTGCCTGAAGGTGCTCCAGTTGGTCCACGGGTTGGTGGGGGCGGGTCACTTCGAAGTGACGAAGACCCTGCAGTGCCTTTGGGCCCGGTTCTACTGGCCGGGGTGTCATCAGGACGTAGAGCTCCATGTCCACCGCGGTGACACCTGCACAGACCAGAAAGGGCTGACTCCGCAATCCCACACCCCCTTGCAGCAGTACCAGGTAGGGGCACCCATGGAGCATGTGGGAGTGGACATTCTGGGCCTTTTCCCGACCATGGATTGGGGGAACCATTATGTTCTGGTTGCAATGGATTACTTCACCAAATGGCCAGAGGTGTATGCAATCCCTGATCAGAGCGCCGCCACCACAGCATCAAAGCTGGTTGATGAGATGTTTTGTTGGTTCAGCACACCAGAGGAGCTGCACAGCGACCAGGGACAGAACGATGAGGAAGACGTCTTCGGGGAGGTCTGCAGGCAGCTGGGCATCCGGAAGACCCGGCCCACCCCACTGCATCCACAGAGCGATGGCCTGGTTGAAAGTTTTAACCGGACCCTGACCACTCAGCTCACCATCCTATTGAACCAGCGACAGTGAGACTGGGATCTGCATCTGCCCCTGGTTCTGTGGGCGTACCGGACAGTGATTCATGAATTCACCTGGTGCACCCCTGCAGCGCTGATGTTTGGACGCGAGCTGCGCACCCTGGTGGACTTGGTGCCCCCCCCCCCCCCCCGGAGCCGGAAGGCAAACCAGGGTTGGATTATTTCTTTTGCTTGACAGAACGTCTTCACATGGCACACAAACTGGCTCGGGAGGCCCTGGCAGTGGTGGGGAGTTGACAGAAGGGGAGAGACTTTGCACCTGGGGATCGAGTCTGGGTTTTCTGCCCGGAGTGGAAAAAGGGACTGTCACCAAAGCTGGCAAGCCACTGGTCAGGACCGTGCATGGTTCTACAGAGACTGTTGGATGTAGTTTTACAGGGTGAGGCTGCAGAAGAGGAACCAAGTGGTGGTGTTTCACCGCAACCACCTCAGGTGGCTGAGCCAGAGACTCCATCCCGACCGGATACTCCGGTCAAGGCTCGAATGAACACTAATGGGCCCATGTATACCACCCACTGTCAACAGCGGGTGCCCCAGCACCTGGACAGGTTCGTATTGGACTTTTGAGTTGGACTTATTATTCTGGGGACAGAAATCAGTCCGGGGGGGGCAGTGTAATGTTGCGGCTGTGATAAGGGGCGGGGGATTCTCTCGGCATTCTTTGTGCTGCAGGGGATTCAAAGACTGTTATTATTCTTGTGTTCTGAACATTATTGTTGTACCATTATAACTGTGTTATAAGTGTGGTTGTGATAGTGTTGTTTTCCCTGTGTGTGATAGATTATGTGTCTGCGTCACCCTTAGTGAGATGAGTGTCTGTGTGAATGAGCTCCCCTCTGTTCCATGTAATAAGTCAGTGAAGAATAAATGCTTATACGTCTCAAATCCTCTCTCATTATTGTGTGAACCCTTGAAATGTCACAATAATAAGCAGGGGCGACTGGTGCTAAAGCTACCTATATTATCATATAGCTTTCATTTATTAAAAATCCCTGGTGCTTTATTTTGTGAAAAGACTAAAATAGCCTACAATAAAATGCAGGTGGCCGAATCAAACATAAAAATCAAATGCTTATGCCACGTAAACACAAGTTTATCAACTCAAGTATTATCAAGGGACTAAAGCTGGAAATTAACTCTGTTTATAATCTTGCATATTTACATTTATTTGCTCATTAAAATGCATTGTCCCTTCAATAAAGTGACGGCGGTGCCTGGTCTGGCTGAAGCTACTTTGTCTTCCGGTAGACTCAACTTTACAACCCTTTCACCGGTGAATTTTCATTGCCATTGCTTTAGACTATTGTATGAATGTAGGGCTGTGCGATTTGACCAAAAATTTCACATCACAATACAAGTAGTCTTATTTGATGATAACGATATATATCACAATATACATTTCCAGTAAATTCTATAGTTTATATCATCATCATCATCATCATAGCAGTCTGTCGTGGGCGACAATGACTGTTTCATTTAGGTCTGATCAGATTCCTCCACACAGCTCTGTCCTTAGCCTTCTGCTGCCAGGAACTCCTGTCTATGTCCAACTTCTCCAAGTTTCTTTTTACAGTGTCTTTAAATCTGAGCCTTGGTCTACCCTGATTGTGTTTGCCCTCGCATAACTGTGAGTAGAGTAACTGCCAAGGGAGACGCTGGTGGCCCATCCTCTCAACATGTCCAAGCCATCTCAGGTTCATCTGTATTAGCATGTGTAACCCTTGCCTTATGTTAATTAGGTAAGGGAAATTATTAAGTGTAGACCAGCTGCTAGGTTCATAAGGGTTACAATAGGGAATTAGAGTGAGTGTGGAATGAAATAGCTGGAGGCAAGAAATGAGCAATAATGGTTGCTATTTATAGGGAAAAAGTGAGCAATATATACAGACAATTTACCACTATACAAATATACAACGGCCGGTATGAAATAAAACCCCAAAGATGTCCTACTGAGCTCAGTGTTTGTCCTTTCGGGTTAGTCGTTTGACCAGTCAAGATATCTCGTATCTCCAGACTCAGGTTTCTTTTCCTCTTTTAAAGCGGCGACTTGGGTTGTTACCACTTTGAATCCTGGGCACTGGAGAGAGGAAGGGTGCTCTTCAATCGAGATCTTGGTTAGATCTCAGATCAATCTCGGTTCAGTCTCGGGTCAGGCTCGCCATCTCCATTCGGAGAGAATCCAGGATCCAGAAGGTTCTTGATCGGCAACCAAAAAAACCTAGCCTGTACGACAATAATGGTATTATTGTTTACAGCTAGAGTAATTCGTCTTCCAATCCCTTCTTATATAACACCATAGCTTAGTGTTTAAATTCTTCTCTCATATTACTATTGTTACAATCCAGCAATATAGTAATCTTACATTTCACATCTTACATGCATGTGTTCTTTTCTCACAATCTCTCTGGTAGCACATGAAATACCCTTTTTTTTCATGTAACCAATTAAATGAATTCCTCTTTTTATCTCTGCATCATTTAACCATGAAATTATGATTAATCCTTTCTAACCTTGTCTTTGTAATTCATGAAATGAAATACAATTAATTTATCACATAACCAGGGAATATACTGTCCCATAACTTCCAATATTCCCTTTTAAAAATCAGTAAAACCCTGTCTGAGCTACTGGGTTTAGCATAACCTATGGATTTACATAGTAGACCAACACCATATGCTTTAAGCATCAAACTACGCATTGCATTCGACAGAAATAGTGCATATGAACTAAAAGTACTTCAGCATACTGTTGGGAACTGAAATCACATTTAGGAAAGCCATACAGACACAAAGACAGCCTTTTCCATTGCTTTTAAACAGGAAAAAAAATCCACTCGCGATTAGCATTAGCATAGCGCTAACATTAGCATAACATTAGCATGTATCTGACTCACCAAGATGAGGTTTCAGTGTGAACACAGCAAAGGACACAGCCACAATGCCCCTCACACTCGTGCTCCCGTCAACTTAGGATAATAAAGGTTGCAAATTAGCATTTGGAGAGTGTTTAGATCCATTTATAGCATCTTTCTGAATGAAACTCACCAAGAAGAGGTATCTGTGTGAATCAGACCGCTTCACAACCTCTCTCATCTGCGCTCATATCGTGAAAGACTGAATTCCAAGTGCGCGCTTGCTGCCTCTACTCGGAAGGCAGGGCTAATATCACTCTTAACGAATGGAAAGACCCAGATCACCCAATGTGACCATGAAACGGAAATTTAAAAGTTGGATGATGAGGATCGCACTTCCTCTTCCCCAAGATAGTCGGTTTTCAAAATAAAATCACACAATTGTATTAATACAATTGACATCTGAGAAAAAAAGGGTCATTTTCTCAGCTGGGTTACATATGTCCTCCATTGATGGTAGACCAGCTCGTTTCAACACTTCTATGTTGGTTATCTTGTCTTTCCATGAGATGTTCATTATGGCTCGAAGGTGTCTCATCATGTACGCGTGGAGTTTCTTCACCTGCACTCTGTAGACAGTCCAAGTTTCAGCACCATACAATAGAGTAGCCAGTACTGTTGCTCTGTACACTTTGCATTTCACATGGATTGACACTTGTCGATTGTTCCAGTCTCTCCCTCAAGTTTCCAAACACAGCGCTCGCTCTTCCCATTCTGAGAGATAGTTCATCCTCCAGCCTAGCATTCTCTGAAACAGTACTCCCTAGGTACTTGAAAGTCTTGCACTTGACTAGTGGCTCTGTACCAATGCTGATCTCTTCTGGTAGTGATGTTGATAATTGGAACTTTGGTGGTTGATAAAGGCACTCTAGATTCTTGATGTTGATTTGGAGGCTGAATTTGCTAGATGCTCTTGCAAATTTCTCAACTAAAGATTGCATATCTTCCACGCTGTGTGCAACTAGAGCACTGTCGTCGGCAAAGAGCATTTCTCTTACTATCTTTATCAATGTCTTACGCTTGGCTTTAAACTGTGCCACATTGAACAAATCTGCTTCTTTCCTTGTTTGAATGTATACTCCTTCTGAAGTGTCTTTGAAGGCCATCTCAAGCATGGCTGCCAGATATAGCGAGAAGAGTGTAGGTGCCAGCACACACCCTTGTTTCACCCCGTTGCTTACTGAAAAGTCTTTAGATACTGAACCACTCATTGCCATGTTTGCTTGCATACCTGTATGGAGTGCCTCAATCAGGCTGACAAACTTCTCTGTACAACCATATTTCTTGAGTACCTGCCAAAGTCATTGTCGTGAAATAGTATCAAAGGCTTTACTGAAGTCTATGAAGACTTCATAAAGCGGCATGTTCTGTTCGACACACTTTTCTTGAAACTGTTTCAAGCAGAAAATCATGTCCATTGTGCTTCTTCCACTTCTAAAGCTGCACTGGGTTTCCGGTAGTACATTCTGCGAGATGTGCTCACTGAGTCTATTAAGTAGTACACGTGAGAGAATCTTACCAACAGTGGCTAGTAGTGATATACCTCGGTAATTTCCACAATCCTTCCTGTCACCTTTCTTGAACAAAGGCACAATACTTGCATCCTTCCAGTCTTGAGGTACTTTCTGGGCATCCCATATCTCTTGGATGAGCTTGTGCAGGCAGTTGGTCAGCTAAACACCACCAAATTTCCACCCCTCTACTGGAATTCCATCTCTTCCTGGAGCTTTACCATCCTGTGTTGTCCTGATAGCTGCCATTAGTTCATCAAAATTTGGTGGTTCACCCAGACTTGATACAGCTGGTCGCTGCACTAGAGCTTCTTTAGCCTCTTCAGTGAGATCTCCAGGGTTGTTTAGTAGTTGGTCAAAGTGGTTTGCAAATCTGTCCAGGATCTTGTCTTTCTCCTGCAAAACCGTTTCACCATCCATAGCCTTTAGTTGGATCAGTCCTCTTGGTTTAGGGCCGTAGATTTCTCTCAAACCTGTGAAGAATGTTTTCATATCCTTCCTGTCTGCTGCAGTTTGAAGTTTCTCGGCTTTTTCATCCCACCAGTTGGACTTCATCTCTCTGGTGTACTTCTGTAGCTCACCCTGAGCCTTTGAGTATTTCTTCTTCTTCAACCTTGTGTTACACTGTAGGTTTTCCTGCCTAGCTGTATTCCTCGCTTCTAGTGGTTTCTTCAGGTGTTCATCATGCTCATCAAACCAATCTTGATGTTTCCTCTCAGGGTAGCCTAATACATCACTCGCAGTCTGATACACCGTATCCTTCAGTGTTGCCCATTTCTCTTCTATGTCATTCTCTGAGTTGTTCCTGTCCCAGTCTATTAAGTTTTCATCCATTTCCTGTGTAAGTTCTTCCTGCTTCTTTTGGCCTTTCAGTGCACTAGTGTTTAGCTTCCATGGTGGCTTCGCACCCGTCCTGCAGTGCTGTTGTCATCTGCAAATCCTTAATCTAGATCTCAGCATAACATGATCAGTGCCACAGTCCGCGCCGCTCATTGCTCAGGTGTCCAATACATCCCTTCTGTCTCTCTGCCTGACTATGATGTAGTCTAATAAGTGCCGGTGCTTGGATCTTGGGTGCATCCATGTCTTCTTGTGTGCGTCCTTGTGCGTAAATAGAGTGTTGGTTATCACAAGGTTGTACTCTGAACATAGTGCAAGTAGAAGTTCTCCATTAGCATTGCACTTGCCTACTCCATGACTGCCTAGCACTCCTTTCCATTTCTCTGTGTCCGAACCAACTCTGGCATTAAAATCTCCAACGAGTATCAGTCTGTCATCAGTCGGTACACACCTAATAGTCTCATGTAAATCACTGTAGAGCTCTTCCTTCACCTCCTCTGTGTTGGTCATTGTTGGGGCATATACACTGATGAGTGTGGCATACATCTTCCGCTGTAGTGGGAGTCTCATAGTCATTATCCTGTCGTTGATTGGCACCGGTTCCTCATCAAGCATTGCTGCTATCTCCTTTCTAACTGCAAAGCCCACTCCTGCTTCTCTCCTTTCTTGAGTTGATCTCCCACTCCAAAAGAAGATGTACCCATGGTCTTCCAAGCTGTCATATCCAGGCAATCTTGTTTCACTAAGTGCAGCTATGTCTACATTGTACCTGTTCATTTCAAGGGCCACAGGCGCGGTCTGTCTTTCTAGGCGCTGTGATGTTGTTCTGTTCAACAGAGTGCATACATTCCATTCTGCTACACACAAGGTTGCTGTTTTCCTCTTTTTTTGTCTTCCTGCTTCTAGCTTACTTTTCGCTGCGTGTCGGAGTGTGAACAGATCAGCGCGGACCTTGTAAGCCCGGGCGGCGTCCGAGCCGGTATGAGTTGCTTTCTGATTGACCATTTCATGAAACTGCTTGCAAAGTATTTGAGTACTGCTAGCTTTTGCTGGACTAGCAGCACATTCTTGGCAGATAAAGGTAATATCAGTGGCAAGGACAAGCCAAGACAAACTGACTCCAGTATCTGTTGCAGTGACTGACCAGATGATAGGCTTGATTATCTCTGCTCTTTGTGTAGTGCATGTCACAATGCACCAACTGGCACAGTCCACCACAGACCTTGTGACAGATGTGGTTATCTGCCAGGATGTCCAGTCTCACCCTGTGTAACTGGGAGTGGTCCGCCACAGATCTGTGACAGATATTGTTTTTAGTTCTGCCAGGATGCCCTGTTTCACCCTCCACGCCCTTGGAAGGGCGGGAATGCCGGCTGAGTCGCCAACGGCCCGACCCATGTATAAAATAACCAATAAAAGGACCAAATCTTTTTCTAGTTTAAATTACATACTGAAAAAAAAAATAATTGTACAAATTCATCTGTCATTAATTTTATGCACTTTTCTCTCTAAATTTTGCTGTTGTAAAATTGTTTTTTAATGTGCATTTGAGATGACGTCAACTTTATTTATTCATTATTATCACTACTTGACTAATTAAAAATTATTAAAAATCAAATTACATTAAGAGTTAATTTCTCCGACACGTTTTAATTAATTTATTATTTATTTAGTGTGTATGTGGCCACTGTCCCTCACTTTTGCAGCTTTAGTAATATTTTTTCAGACAAAATTAAGAGACTCGGCAGTGATTTAAACCAGAATGACGGTCTGATACATTGTTTCCTATTAACAACAAGTTAGCATCGTCATTTAGCATTTGCCGTTTTATAATTAGAGAGAGATGGTGTTAACGTTACTTACCTCCAATTAAAAAGAGGTTAGAGAACTATCCTCTCTGACGAAGCACGGTGGGAAAAAGTCCCACATCCCTGGCACAAAAGTAGCAGCTCCACAGAAGTAGTTGCAAAACATTAGCTTGCTGTGGTTAACCACCGGAACCCGTCGAGGACACAGTCCAAGGATGGATAATTTTTTCACACATAAGGAGTTGTTCAGAATCAGAATCAGAAAAGCTTTATTGCCAAGCATGTTAAGAAAAACATACGAGGAATTTGACTTGACATTGGCGCGCTAACATGTAAGCGCATCACAATGACACGGCTGCCATACAAGGCGCTTCATCAAAACAGTGAGGGATAAAGAGGGGAAGAGGGGAAGGGAAGACACATTGGGCAGAGAGAAAAAACATTGTTATCAAAATAAAGCTCGTATGTGAGCGAGATTGTGATTACACAGAAAAAAAACCCTCTAGTTGCACAAATAGCAATACAGATCCACACAAAAACAAAGCAAGTTGAGAGAGACAGTGTGAGTGTGTGTGTGTCAATGTATAATCAGTCATGTAGTGTTGTATGCAGTGTGTGTATCAGTACTGGAGACGGCAAAAAAACCTCCCTGAGCAACGATTAGATGTTATGTCTCAGTGTCCTCCAGCATAGTTAACAAGTTCACAAGAGTTCATTCTCTCAATGCATGTTCGATGGTAATTCCCATACTGGGCACATACGCTGTCCTTGAGAGATCAGATTACTGCACACCAGATGTTAATGTTAGGGAAAAGCAAGCCAAAACACTCTTCTGCTTTGTCTACATCCAGGAGGAGAGAATCAACAGGGCGCCGAATCAAGGTCTAATAGGCACAGTTCACTCAGAGCAAAGAATTTTCATCTCTTGCGATTCTGTGCTTCATAATTTCCATATACAGGCTTTAAAATCACTGGTCGAATTGTTGTTGAAGGAGCTTGCCGGGTCCGCATTTTGATCAGCTCTCCCAACTTCTTTAATTTCTGATGCATCAGGAAACTCCAGAGCCAAAGTAGAAAATCCTGTGATCATGAGCCAAAGATAGATGTCTTTCGCATCTCAGTCGAATCACACAGACACAGGAGTTCCCAATTGCCCATGAGTCCTCCACTTGGGCTCCCCCTAGCCCGATCTTCTTTTGAAGTGGTGTCAATCGCATTAAAGCCCACCAAATCCATAATTTCCATTTGGAATAAGATTCAGCCAGAAGTAGAGCGACACAGACAGACACAGCAAGCAGGATCAGTAAGGGAATAGGAGGGAGTAGGAGAGGGGGAGAAAAGCGTCTGCTCTCTCTGAAATGCGTCTGCTTTCTCTGAAAGCCGGAACTCCTTCAGAACTCCTTATAAGAACTCCTTATACAAAGATATAGAGTGATGATAATCAAGTCAGTGGCGATAATGCACCTGTAAGCTGGTTGCCAACCGCCAATCAAATCTAAAAGAAGAAGAAGAAGGAGCCCACCTGGCGCACTGCGGGGAAGAGGCGGGGCGGTGACAAGTGGAAACGGGGTATGTGTATGGCAAGCCGTTTTAACATTTAATAGCTAGCCTGGATATGTATTGTAGATATCAATAATTCAATTTTTCCTAGTAAAAATGAACATTTCAGACATCCACAATGAAATTCTTCCTCTCTATAATGATCATTTCAGATATCTATGACATCATTCTTCCGAGGAGAAAGACATCACTTATCCTCATTCATGTGTATTGGGTTTTCACTTCCAGATATCTACAATTACATTCTTCCTATCTAGAATGAACATTCTGAATATCTGAAATAGAATTCTTACGAGGAGAAACTGTTATTTCAGATATCTACAGTCCAATTGTTACTAATCATTGTTACGTCTGTAAAATGACCAGGCAGGAGGCGAGTCTTTATGCAACTAACTCTCTCAACTTTATTACAGTGAACTTGGGTAAATATACATAGTGGGCCGTGCCCACCTGACGTCACCCTGAGGGTGGGCACGGCATTACATACATACACACTCTCATACCCAACATTCTCCTCCCCTTTAGAAAAATGCAAAACCACACACACAGTTGATCCTCCCAAATTTGAAACCCGAATCACGTACTAAACAGAGAATAACAAACAGTAATAACATGGCCTATCACATTCACTCAAAGAACAACTAAAATGGACCATGTCTCTTTAAAATGTCTAAAATAATCCTGTATTACTAACATTCACTCACATGCACACCAGCAAACAATATATACAAAATACACACACACACACACACACACACACACACACACACACACACACACACAGAGATATTTACACCATATAAATATTATTTTGTAATATATATTATAATATTATTTTAGGTAACTCCAGTGTCTCTGGGCAGCCACCATCTTCTAATCTGCCACGGAGGACCCGGGCAGCCCCACAGCATCAGTGTCTACCCCCAGGGTCAAAGGCCCCCTCCCTGGCAAAAATGTCTCTACCCGCCATTTGGCGCTTTCCCCTCTGGGCCCGCCGTGCTGCTGATCGGTGCACCGCCTCTGCGTGCCCGACGAGCCGTTCCCGACTGCCTTACGCACCGCCGTCATGGCTCCAGACGCTCCGGCCCCCAGTAGCTGCACTTTGGGGAGAAACAAAGCCTGTTTGGAGGCGATTTGGAGGCGATTCAGGATTTTTTTCAGGACCCTACTAAAATGAGGAACATGTGGCGAGGGACACAGACTATTACTGATTACAAAGGAAACGCAACACCTTTAAAGGATGACAGTCTTCTTAAATGAGCTGAATAAGCATTTTGGAAGGTTTGAGGCACAAAATCACACTCCAGCAAGGGAGAAAACCCCCCTCTGATGAGAAATCACTAAGTCTCAAAACAAATGGCATCTGCAGGACATTGAGGAGAATCAACATCAGGAAAGTGGCAGGACCCGATAACATTCCTTGGGGGCGGGGGGGGGATGCTCAGGGAATGTGCAACCCAGTTGGCCCCAGTACTGACAGACATTTTTAACATCTCCCTGAACCAGGCCGTCGTTCCATCATCTTTTAAATCACCACCATTACACCAGTGCCTGAAAAATCTACAATCACTAGTCTGAATGACTTTCACCCAGTAGCGCTCAAGTCTATTATAATGAAGTGCTTTGAGAGACTTGTAAAGCAGCACATCACCTCAAAACTCCACTCCTTATTTGATCCACGTCAGTTTGCTTACCGCCCTAATCGCTCTACAGAGGACGCCGTTTCTTCAGTTCTCCATCTGAGCCTTCAACACCTGGAGGAGAAGAACACCTACGTACAAATACTGTTTGTTGATTTTAGCTTAGCATTCAAAACGATAATCCCCCAGCACGTGATAAGCAAACTGGCCTCTCTGGACTTTAACACCACCTTCTGCAATTGGATTCTTGATTTTCTCACAGATAGACCACAGCAGGTGCGCGTAGGGACGAACACCTCTTCGGCCATCACCTTGAGCACAGGCTCTCCTCAATGCTGTGTCCTGAGCCCGCTGCTCTTCACTCTGACGGCCCACAATTGCATCGCCAGGTCCTTGACTAATCATATTATCAAATATGCGAATGATACAACAGTTTTGGGCCTGCTCAAAGACGATGATGAGGTGGCCTACAAAGGGGATGTGGAGCAGCTAGTGGACTGGTGTGGAAAAAAACAATCTGATCCTGAATGTCAACAAAACAAGAGATTATTGTTGACTTCAGAAAGACACAGACTCATCACACTCCTCTGCTCATGAATAACACAGCAGTGGAGGTGGTGGAGAGTACCAAGTTCTTGGGGTGCATGTTACGAACCGTTTGTCCTGGTCGGATAACACTGCATCCGTCATGAAGAGAGCACAGCAGCAACTCCATTTCCTCCGCAGGATGAGAAAGAACTGCCTCCCTCCTCCCATTCTCACCACCTTTTATAGGAGTACAGTCAAAAGCATCATGACCAGCTGTATCTCGGTTTGGTGCAGCAGCTGTACAACTGCAGACTGGAAGAACATACAAAGAGTGGTGAGGACAGCAGAGAGGATTATATGGGAAACTCTTCCTTGCATACGGGACATTGGACTCAGACGTCTCACAAGTGCGAACATCATCACCAGGGACAACACACATCCTCAGCATGGTCTGTTCACTCTGCTGACCTCTGGCAGGGAGTATTGCAGTTTGAAGACCAGGACAACCAGGTTTCAGAACAGTTTCATCCCACAGGCATTAAGACTACAAAACTCTGGTCAAATCTAACTTCTGAAAAAATACTCCTTGCCTGGCAGCTAGTGCAGAGGTACAGTTTTAGATTGTATAGATGTATCTTTTAGCTGTATAGATTTTTATATATATTGGGAGTTAAATTTTAAAATGTTGTAATTGCACTTTAGCTCAGATAAGTTGCAAATTCTTCTGATCTATCTTGTTTTATCTATTTACAGTATTTCTGAATATTGTTCTGGAGAGCAAAGCAGCGAAATTTTGTTTTACGTGCACTGAAGTGTATGTCTGAATGACAATAAAGTTTGGAATATGAATACAAATAAACAAATAAGCTTTTCTCAAATCTCCCCGAGTAACAGCTGTATGAGAAACAACTAGAAATAATGGCAACACGAGTATTTGTTCAAGACTTTATTTACCTTTGCTTAATTTTGGACAGGCATCAGCACGGTCCCCTATTTTCCCCAAGCTGTCACAAATTAAAAGCAGCTGCTGAGAAAAACAAAGCAGCGAAACTGGTATATAAATTTTGTGTTCTAGGTGAAAAAAAATGAACAGACGAGCCACTTCACAATAGAAGAATGCATAACCAGTGTAAAAATTAATTTTGGACAGCAGAATCTTTTCAGTTAACCAACCAATAATCACAGAAGAAATACTATATCTTAGTTTAACTTTTATTGAATTATGCAGGAAGTCAAACACGGCCATGGGTCTCAGTAGCTCAAACTGGTTAAGACTCCGAACAAAGGAATCCCCTCCTACATATAGCTTCTGAGTTGATGGCGTTCCCAGCAACTCTCCAACAATACATGTCCATTGTCCAAACTGGTCCAAACTGGTCTTCTCAGTGTCCAAAATAGCTTCCACATCCTTCCTCTCAGCACTTCAGTGGCTCCAGATGTCTCCTCTTTATGACCCCTCTCAGCAGATGTCTCCTCTTCAGTCCTTTATAGCATCCTGTTGTTTAGCCCGCGCAACCCCATGCCCATATATGGATGCAGGAAACAGAGACTAGAGCTTTAGTGTGTGTGCATGTGTGTGTGTGCGCAACTTGTGTGTATGTGTGCATGTGTGTGTGTGAGCTTGTGTGTATGTGTGCATGTGTGTGTCTGGTGTGGTGCGTGTAAGAGCACTTTGTGTAATATCTAAGTAATTAATCTTCACTATTTATTATAACACCAGTTAGTAGGCCATGACCAGACAGCAGGAGCCACCGGCTAACCCTATCCAGGGACTGCTCAGCCGGTACAGATTACTGGTTAGCTGCTGTCAGCTAGTGGTCAGCCAGGACCAGAGACTGGTCTGTCAGTGTTCAGCGGCCCACGAGTATCGTGCGAATGGTCAGCTGGGTCCTGTCATGCAGTCAGTCGGTCTCCTGCGGCATAATCCATTGAATCATTATTGACTAATATTAAGCCATCATACCATATTTGTCAATATCAATAATAACATTAACAATCGTAGTGCTAACACATACAGCTTATAATCCATTCAGTAAAATAACAATTTTTGCCAATTAGTTAAATGCAGTACTGGTGGATAAGTACAGTACAGTTACAGAAAAAAGATCTTCTCATAATACAGTTGACTGGTTCTGTCAAATTCCTAGCCGCCATCTCTAAACGACTAGGTATTTCCCTGCAAGCTGAATAAACATGAGCATCTGTTGCATCTACAGACATATTTCAAGTTGACTCATTGTCAAAAGTTTCAAAAGTATGTTACGAAACAACACAACTTTTTTTTTTTCTTGCCTTCTGATTGTTGCTCTGAGTGTTGCTATCCCTGTGCTGTTGCAATCCTGGAATTTCCCCGTTGTGGGACTAATAAAGGCTTATCTTATCTTATCTTATCTTAACTTACCAAGATGACTTTGTGAAAGTTTATCTAGGGACATATCCCTGTCCAAAACCATTAATAAATGTGAGTTAAAAACATCTTGATTTGCAACAACCGCAAAGACCGCTGGACTAAAGTGGCCAACCAGTGGAAAAGTGGTATTTGCCGCTCTGCCAAGACCAGCCTACCACTGACCATTTTTCGATCTAGCTGTCTCTCCAAAAGAGCCTAGGAGCACATGACTCATTCTTGCTTCTGAAAAGGCATGAGCAACCAGGAAATCCAACATGGAGACACCTTATGTATGTGAAAATGATTATGGATGATTTTTTTCCCCACACACTCCACATACTGATCTTGACATCCTGAGCTAATTGGCAAACCATTATGTGGTGATCTACTTGCCTGATGGTGTTTTTATCAGTGCCACATTGTGGTCATCCAGGAATGGGTGCTGTTTCCATCAATCTCTGACCACACTTGAACTATCAATACCAGTGCTTGACTATGTCATACGATGGAGCATCTTCCCAAGAAGTCTCCTTTCATCTCATTGAACGTCTCCCGTGGTGTGCAGCCTCTCAAGTACAGGAACCTGATAATCACTCTGCAGTCAACTGCCTCCATTATCACACCTTACTCCACCTTAGCTCTAGTAAAAGAGAACCTCTTAGAAGTTCATAAAAAATTGCCACGTGACCTATAGAGATGTGGATTATTATATATGTGCAATTTCAGCCGTCTACAGTAACTTGAAGTGGGTCAGGGGAAATCTTTAATGAACTGCCCTTGTATGCATACTTGAGTAAATCTAACCTGTTACTACTTGCCTCTGGTCAACAATAATTTAAATATAAATAAGAAGCCAAGAAAAAGTGATTACATAAGGCAGTATTTTCCTCATTTCATAACACTGAAGAATTAACTTTCTATTCTAAGTAAATTGACAAAAAAGAGGACCAAAAGAGCAGGTATGTGTATGTTTTTGAATAAAAAATGAAAGAAAATCAAAACAATAAGCCAAACAACAGCATTTTGGCAGTTTATTTCTTTATTTCAAAATGTCAGTGCACACAAACTTCTAAACAATGCATCATTCTCACACAGGCAGTATTCATATCTTTCAAATTGTTGCTTATGCGCCACTGATTTCAAAACGACAATAAAAGCTACTGGTTTGGCAAAAAAAAAAGAAGAACTGAAGTCTCCTTGTCAATCTTCTTTTTCAGATTCAAAGCAGAACAGAACTTCTGGCTTTTTTTTTTTATAAGGAAATATGAGCTCGAGATTTTTAATATTGAAATACTAAAATTTAAAAGATACAAGGATTTAAAATGTGCTGTTTTTATTTTTTAACCAATGTTGACAACATACATGAAAATCAAGAATGCAGGCAGCTGGCAGCTCTATATATTTTTTTAATTAACATACTTGATACTGTGATGGAGATGGCACAGTACCTATGTGTTTTTTAGGCAGTTTCTCACATCAAATGAAACTCAGGAATACAATGAAACAAATGTAACTGGAAATAGAGAAAATCGGCAGGTTGCTGCTCCTCATTGACAATGATTAGTAATACCTGATGTTGTAAACACATTAATTTATTACTGAATCCCCAGTTGATGCCAATTAACCTAACCTGCATGCCAAAAACATGCAAGTTAGGTTAATTGTCATCAACTGGGGATTCTAAATTGTCCTTAGGTATGAATGTGAGAGTGAATGGTTGTCTGTTTCTCTGTGTTGGCCCTGTGATGGACTAGCAATCTGTCCAGGGTGTACCCAAAGATGCTGGGATAGGCTCCAGAACCCCCCCACCCCCACGACCCAAAAAGGATTAAGCGGAAGAAGATGAATGGATGGAAGTTATTTTCTTAGTCAGATATTTGGATAAATGTAAATGCAAGACTCTAAAAGAAAAAAGTATAATTAGACAAATATTTGGACATGGAAGCCCTCAATGAAAGTCACTACCTAAAACCCAATTCTACCTATTCTGAATGCTGCTGACCATTTAACAAACAGCAGTTAGTACTGAAAAAGTTAAAGTCTAATGTAACTAATACGCTGATAAAATTTGTAGCATTGACCTTGGGTTCCAATCTATAAAATCATTCTTTGCTGAAGAAAAATTGTTTCATCTCAAAAGTTTAGCCATGAACTGCTTTGTTCACCCAAGGACCAGAGCTGTAACACTACCCATCAGCCATAAAGTGGAAGTTAATCCCTTCTCCAGGACTTTCAGTCATTTTCCCTTTCTGCTCTTTGGCAAAGGAATGATTCAAATCGACAGATTTATGGTTGATATAATCCAGACTTGGGAATCAAGATTCTCCAGTAAACAATCAGTTTCACAGTGCCATCTGGTGGATGAATCAGGAATATTTAATTTTTTTCTCTTTGCAGTGGAATTTATGCATTATGGACAAATAAATTAATTCATATTCTTTCTCTCAAGACAGTATGCACTACTGAAAACATGGTTGAACTTTTCAGATGGACAATTGTGGTGAAATATTTTTATTGATATGATTACCTCTGCCAAGGAGGTTATGTTTTTGTCTGTTTGTTTGTTAGCAAGGTAACTCAAAAAGTTATGGACGGATTTTCATGAAATTTTCACAGATTGTCAGAAATGGGGTATCCTACAGATGATTAGATTTTGGTGGTGATCTGGATCACCATCCACAAGAAAACCGCCATTACGCAAAATGCCATTTTCGTGAATAACTACTGAACCACTAATGCTATCATTGTCAATCCAATTGCTTGTCATATGTTTTCATGGTCAAGGAATCTGAAAACGTACACACAAACACTGTATGGGGGGAACTGTGGCGCTTGGCGGAGGTCTGCGCTCTCCGAGTGCTTTTTCTAGTTTAATATGTGTTCCTTTATTTTCAGGAAGAAATTAATTTTTGCATGCTTACTATCACAAATTAATTACAGTTACAATGTAGAGACATTGTATGTTCCCTTATTATTGAGTAGAACATCTTAGTCACTAACGTTTAAGGAATTTATGCTTTTTTCAGCAATATATGTGTTTTAGGAATATTTCACTATTCATATCAAATTTTGCTCTCTGTCTGTGGGAGACCTCCACCTCAGAAATTTGAACTGACCAATGGGCTCCTGCACCTATCTTCATTGCCTTTTTAGTCAGTTTATGACTTCTGCCAAACAATGAAGCTCAAATGTAATTGGTTCAGCCCAGTTGTCATGAGGTTTAGTGAAATCCTGGCACACCCGAGAAAAACTTGCTTTTTGTTTCCTTTGTTCAGTTTTGGGGTGGTGGTCAAGCTGTAAGGAGCAGAGTTCTCTGCTCTCCCATTTTTTTCTATCTTCCAAGTAAGGCCCAGAGCCTGTCATGCTCTGTGCTTTTCTTTAAATTACTGTGTGAGAAGATTTTCTTTGATTTTTTTTTAAGCTTAAACCAATTCATTTAAACCACCAACACCGGAAGAAATGGATTTGTGATGTGTTTTTGCCTCAGTCTGAATTTCTGATGGGACTTTGTACAATAAACTAATTTTTTCTTCAGTGCATAAGAGGAGACTGCAGCCAGCCTGCTGAAGAACCAGGCCTTTGTGATCTCGGGAGTAGGCCATAACCGTGGTAAGGAGCCTGTCTGCCAGTATTCCAATAGAACCCACGCCGGTCCAGTTGAAACAGAATCCAGTGGACCGCCTGCTACCTGCTGGGACACAATGATTCTGCTTGGCTGACAGTCTGTTGTTTAATTTAAACTTAATTGTTCAGAATATTCCTGGTAATAAGTTCTTTAAACTTAATTTCATGCAAACCCCATCAGAATTTCAAAATGCATTTTGTCCTTTCATTAATTTACGTTCTTTTCAGAGTAACACCAATTTTCCATTTTTATAAATAATTTAATCATCATTTTCTTCATAAAATTGCATCCACTTTTCTTAACCAATGCTATTTTATGGCTTTCCAATTTCCAGTATACTGACAAGTTAAACTAGGGTTCTTCGGGTCCACAAATGTTTGATTCACAGGTTACACTCAGTGACTCAATAACAGTCTATGATGCTCATAATACATGTTGAATTCTCTGTTTTAAAGTTATCCAAATGTGTTAACCTATTCTGTTCTGACATTTCTCATTAAACTACTGAAAGACATATGGGAGTTATTGTTTGATTTCATGTCCATCTTCTTGATTATCAGCAGACAACAACGCACAAGGTTTTTTTTTTTTTTTTTGAGACTGATTCATAATTGGTACAAATAAAGAATTGTTAATAAAATTATCATTTACAGACATGGTCAAAATTGTTGGTACCCCTCTGTTAATGAAAGAAAAGCCCACAATGGTCACAGAAATAACTTGAATCTGACAAAAGTGGTAATAAATAAAAATTCTATGAAAATTAACCAATGAAAATCAGACAGTGCTTTTGAATTGTGGTTCAACAGAATTATTTTAAAAAAACAAACTCATGAAACAGGCCTGGACAAAAATGATGCTACCCTTAACTTAATATTTTGTTGCACAACCTTCTGAGGCAATCACTGCAATCAAACGATTTCTGTAACTGTCAATGAGACTTCTGCACCTCTCAGCAGCTATTTTGGCCCACTCCTCATGAGCAAACTGCTCCAGTTGTCTCAGGTTTGAAGGGTGCCTTCTCCAGACGGCATGTTTCAGCTCCTTCCACAGATGTTTAACAGGATTTAGATCAGGGCTCATAGAAGGCCACTTTAGAATAGTCCAATGTTTCGCTCTTAGCCATTCTTGGGTCTTTTTAGCTATGTGTTTTGGGTCATTATCCTGTTGCAAGACCCATGACCTGTGACTGAGACCAAGCTGTCTGACACTGGGCAGCACATTTCTCTCTAGAATACCTTGATAGTCTTGAGATTTCATTGTACCCTGCACAGATTCAAGACACCCTGCGCCAGATGCAGCAAAGCAGCCCCAGAACATAACAGAACCTCCTCCATCTTTCACAGTAGGGACAGTGTTCTTTCTTGGTATGCTTCATTTTTGCGTCTGTGAACATAGAGCTGATGTGCCTTGCCAAAAACTTCCAGTTTTATTGCATCTGTCCATAGGACATTCTCCCAGAAGCTTTGTGTCTTGTCAACATGCAGTTTGGCAAATTCCAGTCTGGCTTTTTTATCATTTGTTTTCAACAGTGGTGTCCTCCTTGGTCGTCTCCCATGAAGTCAACTTTGGCTCAAACAACGACGGATGGTGCGATCTGACACTGATGTACCTTGACCTTGGAGTTCACCATGAATGTGTTTAGAGGTTGTTCTGGGCTCTTTTGTTACCATTCGTATTATCTGTCTCCTCCTACGGCCATGTCCAGGGAGGTTGGCTACAGTCCCATGGATCTTAAATTTCTGAATAATATGTGCAACTGTAGTCACAGGAACATCAAGCTGCTTGGAGATGGTCTTGTAGCCTTTACCTTTAACATGCTTGTCTATAATTTTCTTTCTAATCTCCTGAGACAACTCTCTCCTTTGCTTCCTCTGGTCCATGTTTATTGTGGTACACACCATGTCATCAAACAGCACAGTGACTTCTTGTCACCCTTTAAAAAGGCCGACTGACTGATTACAAGTTTGTAGACACCTGTGATGTTAATTAGAGGACACATCTTGGTTGACCATGTCCCTATGGTCACATTATTTTCAATCTTTTCTAGGGGTACCATCATTTTTGTCCAGGCCTGTTTCATGAGTTTGTTTTTTTTTAAATAATTCTGTTGAACCACAATTCAAAAGCACTGTCTGATTTTCATTGGTTAATTTCATAGAATTTTTATTTATTACCACTTTTGTCAGATTCAAGTTATTTCTGTGACCATTGTGGGTTTTTCTTTCATTAACAAAGGGGTACCAACAATTTTGTCCATGTCTGTATCTGAACTGGTGCCCTACAAGGATATGAGTGTAATGAAAATAAATCTTCATTCCTACTCACATTCATATTTACATTAATACTTGTACCAACAATAAAATACCTATAAAACCCATAAATCCACTACAAATTGCTGTTGTACTCCTGTTGTACTGGAAGCATTCCTCCTTGATTTTAATTGTAAACACTAAAGAATAACATTACTTGACACTTTTAATATAACTCTCATAATCAAATTTCCATCATAAACGAACATAAACGCTACACTTCTAGGTCAAGATGACCCCTCGTTCCTGAGGTTTGAAGCTTTGTGATGTCTTAATATCTGCATGATTTTTTTTTTTTAAGTTTTACTTCTGTCATAATAATAGCAAATGACAAGTCTGGCATTTAGAGAGAACAAACAAGGTTGGGAACAGGAAGCTACTGTGTGAAACCCTGAAGAAAAGCAACTTCACATCAAAAACAAATCTGTAAAACTCTGGATTTGAGTTGTCCACAGGATTTATAAGGTACATATAAAGATAGCAGCACATAAACTGGCAAAGTATTTTTAAGATGCATTTCCTCTGCTTTGAACGGCTTCTGGACATGTGCAAACAAGTTCTGTGCTGCTCATCACTTGCTGGATGCTGCCTGGCACTGGTTTGACTCAGGCGGTGACCTGTAATTACAGACCGACTGGCATGCTACAGTAACAGCTGAGACGGCAGAAAGGGTCCAGAAGAATCACTCGGTACTACAGGCCTGCTCTGACTACAGGTAAAATATTCAGATTAGATCCACCTTTAAGCTTCATTTTGAATAAAAGCTTGTTCTGCTCTTGTGCCATTTTCCTATTCATTCACACAGAGGTGGGTAGTTCTTAGTTACATTTACTCAAGTCATTTTTCAACAAGAAAGTATTTTTGTGGATACTTTTTACTCTTACTTTTTAAAGGTCCTATTCACTGAAAATTGTATTTTTGTAGGTTTTAACCTTCTCAAGTGCATCTATTGGTCACATGATTATTGAAAAAAACATCAAAATGCTCACTTTTCTTAAAAAAAACAAAACAAAAAACACATCCTTGAATCATTTCTGTGTCCAATTAGCCATTTTAACTCTTGCGGGTTTGTTCCTTTACATCAAGAAAAGGTAAGCCCAGCCTCGATAGGTGCTGCTGCTCTTTTATTGGCCAGCATAGCTGTCTGTCTGCAAGCATAGATGGCGGGGAGCCCAGCCAAGTCATTAACTTCAGAGCTAGGGAGTTCGGTATGAACAGTAGATGGGAAATGAAGAAGTATCATACTGCTGCTTTAAAATTATCGTATTTTGACCCAAACTATCTATGTACTAAAATAACTTTAAAAATCACAGGCTAAGACAGTACATTTAAAACCAAACCTATTCTATATGTATGGAAGTGCAGTAACCTAAGGCAGAGGCTTGGCCATTTGAATTAAACAACTGCTGTATGCATTGTCACACACACCCACACAGTGAACTGCACCTTTTTGCACAACCACTGCTTCTCTTCTTTAACGCAGGGTCTAACTCCAGGCAGGGTGATAATGCTGCTGTCACCAGTGGAGGTGCTTTGTTTTCTTATCAGTGTCCGTGTCTGGGCTCCTGGACTCTTTTCTTTTAGTACTTTTTTCCTCAGAGTCTCAACTCATGTTCACTGATTTTTTTTAATTTTTTTTAAATTTGCTGCGGTGTCAGTGCAGCTGCCCAAACAAACGTGAGCTAAGTGCTGCTGATGTGATTGGCACATTTGGAAGTGAGGAGGAGCCAACCTGGTATGAGCTGATCAGCTATGAGCATCATTTTCTGGTGATGTGTGGGTATTCACATAAATACAAATGATGTTTTTTGGGGGGTGCACAGAAATGCCAAAACTATTGTATATTTGACCTTTTTTAAAACTATCGATCGTATTGTAGAGGGTAAAAGGGAAGGATGTGGAGGCGAGGCACGAGCGTAGGTTGACACAGATTCTTTATTCACCCTCTAACATAAATGTACAGCCTGTGGCTCCAGCATGGCTGCTGGGGCCGAGTCCCAGTACAAGAGCCTAGAAGCTTCCCCAGTCTCTCTGCGTTCTCTTTATATAACTTTATTACCTCGCATAGAGACTGGGGCTGGCGCATTATGCATGGATGTGAACAAAGGCCATGTGTGGCACTCATCACATACATTCGCCTCCCTGCGCTACATGCTACAGCATGGAGCAGCAGGGGGCGAAGGCGCCTCATAGTCTGGTCTAATTACCCCGCTGGGGGGCTACCCCCTTCAGTCCATTGTTCAGCCCCTCTTCCTGGTTCTGGGTGTGACAGAATGTCCACCTGCAGTGTCTAGTGTCCACCACAGTATATTGTATATGTTGTGTCTGAAAGTTAGGACAGCGAAGGTGGTGGCTGTGCTGAACAGTAGCTTTATTAACCTTTTAACTGGCCACATTTCATGGACAGCTAGCACGCCCCCAGTGGCACAGTGCAGCAACTGTGCCTGTCAACTCACTCTGACATCCCCAGCTGTACTGGTGATTTGTACTGATCTGTCAGTTCAGAAGGTGGCAGGCGTGCGTTGGAGGACTCATGGATGACACGTAATACACCCAAGAAGAAGAAATCCTTCTTTCTGTTTCCTGTTTTTCTTCTTTGAGCCCAGAAAGCAAATATGGCCACCATGCTCCGTCGTATACCGTCACATAAACAGCTTCGTACACAGAAAATAGCCGCGGGATACAAGCAAAATTTACATGGGATAATCATAAGACTTTGTACACGTGGTAGAGAGCGTGAATGACCGATAGAACGCAAAATAACGACCACGATGGATGAAAACGCAGCGACCACACCGACCAGCCAGCCCCCCCTTTGTCAACAGTAAGTGACAAATTTCTTTGTTTCTTTACATTTACTGATGTTGTGGTTCATATACTTTGAAGATAAAATAACAAAATGCCCCCGTAGATAAAACGGTGTCAAAAAACCGAACCATTCTTTGTGTAAATATGTCCAAAGTCCACTTTTGACTGAGTTATGTAATTTATATAGCTGCTGTGACATTATGCAAATTAGATGCATAAATTTATTCCTATCTGAAACTTTGGATCATATTCTACATCTGTCTAATTGACAGTAAGCAATTATCTCTTGCAACTTTCAAGTTATAGCCTTGGAAATCTGAACTACTTTATTGACAAAAAAATCTTTACTACTCTTGACCACTAGGGGTTATGTCACCATATGGCAACTGGGACAGTTAGAGTTAAAGGAGTAACTAGTAGTGTCATAAACTCTACGTGCGCTTCTTTACAGCGCACGGAGAAGGAGAAAAGGGACGAATGGATTTAAGCGCTGGGTTAAACCACACACACATTTATTAACACAAAACTACACATACAGACACCAGACAGCTCGGATACACTTAGAGTCCTCTAGGACGCCCAACACACACACTGGAGGAGTACAGCGGCGAACAGAACACAGGCAGTTACTCACAGTGCGGGGGCAGTCCGAGTAGTTACAGCGATATCAACGAGCACACATGGATTCAGTCCTTAGCGACGTGACGGCTAGACAGCGGAGCAAGGCCATCCAGCGCATACAGTGAACCAGCAACGTTTGTCCAGCAATGAGCTGCTTATGAACAAACGCTGCTGATGCAGCGAATAAGGAACATCTGGGCGAGATGCGAGGAAGATGATTACCGGGGAAGGAAAAGGCTGATGGAGTCAAGGGAGAGCGAGGGGGTGTGGCCGGACCGACAGACTGTCAGTAGCGTGGGAGAAAGTATGTCACAATGCTGACTAACAGCTGCCGGTCAGGCAGTGGCTACGGATGTGGAAGTATTGTACAAATACACCCAAAATGCACATAGCCAGTAAACCAGAACCCCCAAAGAGATCGAGACCGAGCCGGGGAAAGTCAAACCGGCTCAGCTCGTGACAGAGCGCCCCCTTTAAGGTGTGGATTCCCAGACACCCCAGGTACATCAACACCTCCCCCCCCCCCCCAGGAGTAACAACAAGAAACAACCCGAACACGGGTGGGAGGTAGGGGGAACAGGAAGGAGGGAACACAATACCCTGCCCAGGGTCCATGATTAACCCCCCAAAGTCCACGGGCGTTGGGGCTCAGGAGGACGCCCAGAGTCCCAGGCCCAGCAGAAGGTCCAGTGGACAGAGTTCGGCGGCCTGCCGGGAAACGTAGGCCACCTGACTGGGGGAGTCAATTCTTCTTCTTTTTTTTTTAACCTGTTAAAGGAGAGACACTTGTGCGTGTATGTCTGCGTGCATATATACGAGAACGCGTGCAAAATAAGTGTGTGCATGTGAGTGGTTTGTCAGGAAACATACGAAGCGGAGGGCCGGTCGCAGCAGCTCTCCCCCCGGGAACCCCGAGCAGGCATGGCAGTGCCACCAACCGCCACAGGGCACAAATGTCCGAGGTCAGCAAGCCCCAGGAAAGCCAGGCATTTGCCCCCGGAGGGACAATCAAGGGAGGCCAGGCTGCTTGGTGGCTTCTGGTGGCCAGCCAATGTTGCTCAGCCACCAGGACCGAAGGAGTGAAGCAGGAGGAGGCCTGCCCACTGGAAGGCTGACCAATGGGTACCCGGACCAGAGAGAGGGAACCTCCTTGGCGTCCTTCGGGTGGTCCGCGGTGGCATCCATGGTGGCCCCTGACCGGGCTGGCTTCGCTGCACCCATGATGGACTCCGGCGGGAGCCTAGCTGCACCCATTGTGGCCCCTGACTGGGCCGGCTTGGCTGCACCCGCGATGGACTCCAGCAGGAGCCTGATTGTACCCGTGGTGACCTCTGGCCAAGGCTCGGCTGCACCCACGATGGACGCCAGCGGGAGCCTAACTGCGCCCACAGTGGCCCCTGGCTGAGGCTCAGCTACACCCATGATGGCCCCCAACTGGGCTGGCTTCGCTGCACCCACGGTGGACCTCGATTGGGTCGAAGCTGCACCCGTGGTGAGAGGACTGGTCTGCAGAAACACCAGGCGGAAGAGGCGATCGACCTTGGCAGGAGGGGCTGAAGCGGTGACGTCCTCCCTCAGCGCCCTCCGGCGGCAACTCCGCAACGCCCACGGTGGGCCCGAACGGGCCAGAGCGGCACCCACGACAGTCCTGGTCTGGGACGTGGCTGCACCCACGATGGGCTCTGGTTGGAGCACCATTGCACCAGCGGTGACCCCCATCGGGGCCCTCATCGCTCCCGCGGTGGCCTCCCCAGCGAGGGAGGTGGTGCTCCTAACGCCACCTGGCACTGGATCCTGATCCTCGGCGGCTTCTGGTGAAATCAGCTGCTCTCCAGTGATCCTGGCTGGGGACTCCAACCCTGGAGGGAGAGAAAAAGAGACCGGGTCAGGGTCGCCGGCAGCGGTAGAGCCCGGCTAGGCAGCCCCGAGGGCTACTACGAGCTGCCCCAGGTCCCCTTCACCATGAGTCGGGCAGTGTGTCATAGACAAATGACAAATTGTCATAATGGAGCACACTTGCCTGAACTCGGGCTCTACCGCCATCCAGGACTCCGGCGATTTGGGGTGCGTAGTCTCCATCGTTGTGCCCGGTGCTGTGCCCCCGCCGACCTCCTCTAGGGCTGCCAACCTCTCATCATTGGTTGGCAACCTCGGTGATGGCAGCTCCTCTCCGGCAACCCTAATGAGGGGGTCGACAGGCATGGGAGAGGAGAAAAGGTTAGGGTCACCGGCAGCGGCAGAGCCCGGCGAGGGGAGTCCATGCCCGGCTGGGAGCTACACCCGGCTCTCCTCCCCAAGAGCCAGACAAGATCTCTCAATCATTGATAAATGAACTACAGGAGCGATAACTTGCCTGTGCTCGAGCTCCACCGCCATCTAGGACTTTGACGCTGTCGACGGTGATGGTCCGGATCCCGTCGGCTGGGGGTCAGGTCCAGGGGGTGGCTCTGCTGCAGCAGTCCCTGCAGCAGGCATGATGGTGGTTGCAGTCCTATTGTCCACCTGCAGCAGCTCCAATGCTGGAGATTCCTCTGGCGAGGCTGCAGGGGGACCTCTCCGTGCTGGCTCCGGGCAGGAATCATCCGAGGCCACAGGCTCCTCCACCATCGGTTGGCCCTGACCCTGGGCTGACAGGTCCTCGGGGTGAGTTGGAGGAGACACGGAGAGGGAAAAAAATGGGTTAGTGCGTGCAACTGGAGGAGAGGACCCAGTGGACTGCTTATACTGGGCCCCTCCCCCGGGAGAAAGGCAGGATTCTGTGTCATTAGCTGGTAAACAATGAAGAAATACTTGCCTGCCCTCCCGGTCATCATCGTTCCCAGCTGCAGGCAGGAGACAATCCTCCCTCTCCGTGTCCACAGTGACATGGGCCCCATCGGATGCTTGCAGAGGAGCTGTCTCCATGACAACAGGGGAGGGTGTTACCGGGGTGGACTTGGCGGACCTCACGGCAGCTGGAGAGTAGAGGGCTGCCGAAGGTGAAGAGGAGTTCTCCCGGTGTCTTCCAACTGGCGGGTTGGTCTTGACAGTCCTGGTCCTACGATGCTCCTCCTCGACTCGGCGGTTGACTGTGGCGAGCAGGTTCGCCCACTCCTCGTCAGATGGTGCATTCAGGGTCAGCATAGGCGTAGGAGATCAGACCCTCACCGCCGGTGAAGCGCGTCCACAGACCTCCCTCTCACGACGTTCCTCTTCAACCCGGCGGTTGAGCGCGGCGAGCAGATTAGCCCACTCCTCATCTGAGGGTGAATCCGTGGGCTGAGCAGGTGTAGGAGGCAAGACCCTCACTGCCGGTGAAGCACGTCCGTAGACCTCCCTCTCTCAGCATTCCTCCTAGATCCGGCGGTTGAGCATGGCGAGCAGATCCACCCACTCCTCGTCCGTTGGTGTAGTTGCAGGGCAACGCCTCCGTGCGGGCTCCTGGGCAGGATCATCCAGGGCCTCAACCTCCTCCATCGTCTGGCGGCCCGGTTCTTGATCCGGCAGGCCCTCAGGGGGAATGGGAGGAGGCACGGAGGGGAGAAAAAGTGAGTTAGTGTCTGCAGCTGGAGGAGAGGACCCAGCGGACTACTTAAACTGGGTCTCTCCCTCGGGAGACGGGCAAGATTTAATACTATTAGATGGAATAGACAGGAAAAATACTTGCCTGCCATCCCGGTCGTTGACATCTGCAGCTGCAGAAGGCAGGCATTCGCCCTTCTCCGTGCCAGCGATGGCTTTGACCCCTCCGAAGGCTATTGGAGGAGCCGTCTCCCTGACGACGGAGGTAGGCGTGGCCGGGGTGAATCCAGTGGATCTCTCGGCGGCTGAAGCAATGATGGCCGCTGGAGAAGAGGAGGTATTCTCCCGGCATCCCCCTGCGGGACAACGCTGTCCCTTATGTGGCTGAATCGACTGTGCTGGAGTGAGTGGAAGGTTGAGCAACGCGCCACGGAGGCTGCCAATTTGCAGGTAAGCGGGCCTCTGTTCCTGCGTCGTGGGAAATGCCAGACCCAGAGAGGAGCGCTGGAGCAAGCAGACTGTGGAAAGCAAGTCGGCATACTGCGGGTAGATCCATAGCCCGGGGTATTCTTCCAGAATCCCCACCACCACCACCTCTCGGGTCCGCTGGCAGCGAGAAACTCATCCACATAACTCCAGATGTAGACAGCTGCCAACTCCTCCTCCTTGCTCGGAGGCCCCGCTGCCGCCCCCTTTCTCTGGTGGGACCGGGGCATAACGAATTCCAACACGGGTTAGTCCAAAACAAAGGAACAGTTAGTGATAAAAGGGAAAATGGTGTGTGGGTGAACCCGCTAAATCCTTTTAATTGGCTGACTCATTCTGTCATAACAGAACATAACAGAACCTGGGCCAACAGGTAGACCACCAGTTGACCCTGCACGACTGAGTGGGTTATTCTGCCACTTCTGAAGCAGTCGTGCCCCGCTAAACAGTCTTCGGAGTCACTGCTGTGTTTTTAGTTCAGGGGGCCTCTGGAGAGCCTGCAGTGGGGGCAGCCCTGAAGGCACTGGGTGCGGTGGATCTGGGTGTTCTGCTGCAAAGTCCCAGTCCGGGTCCCACACTAGCTGGATCGGCTCCAGCATCACGGCTTAATCTGGGGCAGCTGTTCTCACCCTTTGCAGATGGCTGACATGCCATCTCGAACCATCGGCTATCTGAAAGGTGGCTGGCCCCAACTGCGTGGTGATTCTCATCGGCAATGGCGGGATTGTCTGTGGGTCCAGGGATTCGGATTGTCAGACCCAAACCCATTCCAGCACTGCGAGCGGTGATCAGTTTGGCTGCACTCAGTGTTGTTGTTGTGCGGGCATGCCTTTCATGCCAGCGGCAGGACATGTCCTCGGTTGGCATTGGTCTGCTGGGTCCTGCTGGGCCACACACTCTCTATCCTGCAGTGCTGTGGCAGCTCCCTGAGGCTGATGCCGGGCGAGGATGCGAGATAAGTCCGGTTTCTGCTCCCTCTCTCCTGATGTTGATTGTGGTTGCGGCGTTGTATCGCTGTCACTGGCGACGGGATGCGCGCCGGGTTGTTGTCATTCATCGGGGTCCCTTTTGGCCACGAACTCTGTCTCCTGCAGCTCCGCAGTGGCTCCTTGAGGCTTATGCTGGGCGAGGATCAGAAGCGAGTCTGGTTTGTGCCCTTTCTTCATGTTGTGCTCTCTCTGTGGTGTCAAGCTTGGAGTGGCTGTACCCTTGTCCGGGTGTAATGCGCTCCCATCATCAGCGGTCAAACAAAGTCCTAGATTGTCATGGATGGTAAAGCCCAAATCATGAAAGAGGTTGGACCCCAAGATGTTGTCCCCATGTATGGCTACCTGGAAGGTGAATGCCGGGAGGACTCTTGACCCATAGTGAACCGTCAGCATTATGGCTCCTACGAGGCTGATGCATGTGTGCCCACAGTTGTACAGCACTGCTGGATTCTTCCTGATAGGGTGGTTAGGAAAGAATTTTTTGACTGTGACCCAGTTCATCATGAACATCACGACAGCAGTGTCCAGTGATAACGGCAAGCTGATATTGTCGAGCCTCACCGTGCACCATTTGTACGCCGCTCTTTTGGAGCCCACTGCATGAATGGTGGTAGTTGGTGGTTCAGCTGAACTGGGTGGCCAGCTTGGTGTTAGTCGTGTTGATCAGCACACCTTGGCAAAATGATTAAGCTTGTCACATCGCTGGCATTGCTGCCCCCTGGCCGGGCAGAATCACGCTCACTCTTGGTGTGTCGGGGAGCTGCAGTTACAGCACGACTAGTGTCTCATGATGTTCCTCAGTCCTGCGGTGTTCACCTCAGCATCCTCTGTGAAGATCAAAGTGTAACTGGGTTCCTCTGCTGAGGTAACTGCATGTGCTAGCAGGGTCTGTTGTTGTGGGTTACCTAGCTGTGATGTTAGCTTGTTGGTGGCCTCTAGCTGGAATGCTAACCCCACCGCCTTCGCCAGTGGCAGGTTGTCCGGCAGCATCAGTAGCTTCACCCGCAGCCGCGGGTTATTGGTGTGCTCCACTAGCTATTCCCGCACCATTTCATCCTCTAGTTTCCCAAACCTGCATGTGCTCGCCAGACAGTGGAGGTCCATGACGTACTGCTGGGCCGTCTTTCCCGCTCTCTGTCAGCGCTGGCGGAACCTTATCCTCCTTGCCAGCATGTTTTCGGGCATTGTGAAATGTCCGGCTAGCAGCGTGATACGCTCATCATATGTGTCCACTAGTCCCAATGAGCTAAACACCCGCAGTCCCTTGATACCCAAGCTGTGAATCAAGATCACCCGCAGCCACGTCTCACCAACCCTAGCTAGGTCCATAGCTGTTACCTACATACAGAATAAATCAAACCAGTGAGGCCATGGGATGGGCGGCTCACCTGGGGTCACAAGGAACGGTGGTGGGGGTGCCAAGCATGCTTCCATGCTGATGGTATAAAGGTTTGTCGCCATTGTTGTGTCTGAAAGTTAGGACAGTGGAGGCGGTGGATGTGCTGAACAGTAGCTTCATTAAAGGAGTAAACAGTAGCACATGCTACATACAAACAAACTAGCAAGCTAACCTAGGTAGGGTACAGGCTGGTGTGTTGATAGAGGCAGAGTGCCAAAGAGGCTGAGCTGCTGTCAACAGTCCCTTAAATAGGGCTGGACGTGATGACATCATCCGTGCCTCCGTCATCACGTCTGCGCAGTCTGTTGTAATATGGTGCTTCACAACAGTATAGGCCTGAAAACTATCGGCTAAACATGATAATTATTGTATATCTGGCAACACTGGTTATGAAGTGCGGCATGTATTATTTTCTTTAGATTTCAGTCACCCTAATAAACATCACTGTTTCTACCTGGTTCACTAATACACAGTTGATAAAGCATCTCATTCTTATTTTATTTCACGTGATGCTACAGTGATCTTTTTTTAACCTGTCCTGTCCAGCAGCTTGGCAAGCAGAAGAGATATTTGTTTGCCTTACTGTGTGAAACAGATTTGCTTTGCCAAAAGGAGCTTTGCTCATATTCGATATATGCTGTATATAAATAGTATTTATAGACTCATCTTGCTATATAAAAACTTAAACACAAGAAACAGTTGCTGCTTGTGAGAAGATCTCCACATGAGCCTGATGTCTGTACCTGAAAGAGAACAGACAGATGTGTGTGTGTGTGTGTGTGTGCCCGCGCACGTGCAAGAGAGTGTGCATGTGTGTGCGTGACTTGTCAGGAAACATACAAAGAAAAAAAGAGGGTAGCAGGTCGCAGCACTTGAGTAGCTATTATAATGCAACACTACTTTTACTTGAGTACAATTTGTGGACTACTCTACCCACCTCTGCAGTCACATTGAATCAACAACAGGACTGATTTTTGGGTTCAAATGCCCATTTGGCTGGCACATAGGCCAAAGGGGAATGTGAGGTACCACACAGAAATAAGAGGTTTTTGTTTGTTTCTTACAGCCTACATGAGTGCAGTAAATTTATAATGACACATAAAACCGTCTCAGCTTTTGTGCTCATGGTGGTCACATAAATAAAAGACAATCAGGCAACGGCTCAAAGCCGGTGCCTGGAGTCCTGGCTGTATCCTCCTGGGGACCCTCGGTTGCGATGAGGCTTATACGAGTCTTGGTAGGGGTCCTGGTAGTCTTCCTCCACCAGAGGAGAGTGGTCCCTGCTGTGCTGTGAGCCTGAGGACAGGCGGTTGCGATTCTTCCGTGTCCGCTCGTTATGGCAGTTCTCATCGGCTTGCATTAGGCTGTGACGTTCAACTGGTGAATGGTCCATTGTTGTGTGATTGCTGTTCCGGTTTCTCTGGGCCTGTATCAGAGAGGAAGTCATGATTCTTGAGGGGGCTTGGCTTTGTTAAAGAGCTGACAGACAAACAACAGACTACACAGAGCTATGCATGGCTCAAGAAAACTAGAGTGTTTTAAATTGCTCACAAAATCCAATGGTGCTCCTAGCTTCATATCTTCTGCACTGTATTCTTACATTAACATTTACAGTGTTGTGCAAAAGTCTTGAGCCAAACTTATTTGCTTTATATTTTGTTAGGAAAATAGGTGTAGTGATTCACTGGACTGTGTGAACATAAATGGAAGTACAGTATAAAGAGCAGAAACAGAGTTTACACAATTGTAACTAGCTTGAAAGTCAATATTTGGTGAGACTATCATTATTCTTCAACACAGCCTGTAATTTCTTTAAGTAGCTTATCAGTCTGTCCAGGATTTCGCAATGTCCTGGAATCCTGGAATTTCCCCACTGTGGGACTAATAAAGGCTTATCTTATCTTATCTTATGTCAACTCATGCAAAATCACTGGCTGGCCACGCCTTTTGCATGACCTTGCACCTTTGTCCAATCACTGCAACTTTCCCACAATTTTGACCAATCCTCGTCAACATCCAATTTTGCCAATCAAATTTGTCCCAGAGCAGCGCTCAAACACTCAGTCTAACCAATCAAATGCATTGCTGCACTGCGCTTACTTCCATGTTTACAGTGAGTATTAACGGAACACATCTGCAACAGTGTGTGATAAAAAAAAAACACCTGCGAGGTTTCCCCACACTGCCCCTTCCTCTGTCTCCCCCAGCCTGCCGGTGGATGTCTTGCCACTTCTCTGTCTTGACCGTATGTACAAAGTGCTGGGTTTGTGTTGAAAAATGTCCGCCTGCCTGAAAACCACCCCATCGCGGGAGAGCGCGTGAGGAGACGCCGTAAAACCACAAACGAGCAAATCTAACACTACAGCCAGTGTTTGAACATTTTATACATCTTTAGAGGTAAACCCATTGCTACATCTTGTCAATGAGCTTTAAGGCTGTGAGTCTCCAATCTGGACACGGACCCCCCCCTACTGTATGACTCCCAGTAAATGAAAGATCAATATCTGATGAGACAGGTGTGTGTCAAGACTCAGCAGATGAGTTAGTCATGGAAAGAGAGAGAATATTGTCTGTAATTTTTTTTTCAGAAAAACACAGACTCCAATAGACAATACACTTGGTACTGAGTGAGTGGGGATGGCTGCGGTTCGGGAGTATTCAAGGTGCTGCCAGTAATTTCTAACTCTCTACTCTTTAACATGCATTCAGTGCAATTTAGCTGTTGTAATGGATATTGTGTTAAAGTCTGTATTTGCTGTTGCACAAGAGTTTTTCTGTATAGCAGAAGTTTCTGCTTAATTTTCAAATCACTGTTAAATAGGAAATTTTTGACAATCCTGTGCTTTTCTTGTGGTGTTATATAGAATATCATTGCAGTAAACTATGGAAAAAAGCATCTGCTTTAAAATTTGTAATTCTTCCCACAACTTTTAGTGCAAAAAAACCTCTCAAAACATCGCGACTTTTATCGCAACTTTTTAAAAAAAAGCTCCCGCAAATTCAGGCTTTTTGGGCCACAACAATCAAAAACACATCCTGTGAAATCCTGGAGGGATTGGCTTATAGCCCTCACGGACTGTTGAAGGATATTCAAAGCTGTTCTTTGAATGTTGGCTACCCCCCCTTCCCCATTCTGATGATCCATCCATCCATCCATCCTCTATCGCTTATCCAGGTCTCTGGGTCGAAGGGGCAGCAGTCCAAACAGAGAAACCCAGACTGCCACCGAGTTCACATACTGCAGTACCATGAGTCCACTGGAGGGCGGACCCATGTGGCTCCTTTGGGTAGACTAGGTGTTTGATGTCACTTTTTTCATATGGGTCAGCTGGAACGCTCTTGGTCTGGCCCTTCACCCAGGACCAATTTATCTTGGGAGACCCTAACGCCCGTGGCAGGAATCCGTGGGTAAATAACTCCTACATCCCGATTTAGCTGAAAAGCTCCTGGTCCTCCTGTTTCCAGGTAAGTGACAGTCTCATTTTCAATGAGAATTGAAAATGCAATTACTCTGCAATGGTGATACTTTTACTCTGGAGACAGGGACAACTTTTTCAGGTGAGGTCCCTGTCGGATAATGTAAACCTAAAACATGGCGTTATTTTGGGGGATTTCCACAGTAGGTTGAACACTGCTGCACAAGTTATAAAGGCAACTTGGCCTGTCTGCATCTCATTCAGACCGTGAATTCATGTCTATTCATGTGTTTACATTGAGTTATAATGTAATCACACCACGTGAAAAATTTGTTTGTTCGCATTTGGTCTGAACAGACCTTCAGAATGGCTTCTTGATAGTGATCTTTCTACTGAGACCATTCTGATAAGGCTTTTACTAACAGTAGATGGATCAGCTGAAGGTCCAGATACATCTCTCATTCAGAAGTTGCATTAACAGAATGTTGTCTGTCACTGAAAGACCTTTTTTAGCAGTGACAGAAAAATGAGAAGGCTGTCATTTTCACATATCACACTGTGAGTGATCTATTGTGACTTTTACTGGAAATTCCCACCTGTCCACTTTACAGCACATATTAAATAGTGATTATCAAGTAGTGACTCACTAGTCTTTGTTCATCACGTCACTTAAAAAATAAATAAATACATAATCTGGATGCTGTACTGTGTAAGTTCACGATTTAAACTGAACGTGAACAAAAACATAAGCTATTCAGCTTTTCATCTGCTGTAGATAGTTTTTTTATGTCTTCGACTTCCTTCTTTTGTCCTCCACTGGACTAGTTTCCTCAGTTTTATTGAGGGAACTGGACAATGCTCAAGTATGAGGACTGGACCCAAAATGCTTAAGACTACTTGAAAAGCATTAGAATAAAGTCTGACTCCTTGGAAGCAAAATATAAAGAAATAAGGGGTGGCTTAAGACTTTTGCACAGCACTGTGGATTGTAAAACCTGTTGAAAGTAGCAGTCATCTTGTGAAGTGAATTCTCTCTTGCACAAAGCCACTGGTAAGTTTGTGCACCAGAAACACCGTGATTAGCTGAGCGGAGCAGACACCCGAGTAATGACACATAAATGTGGCTTCACTTCAACATGGGAATATGTCCAGCAGTGAAATGAGTTCAGAGTTAACAGATAACAGTGGGACCCCGGTGTACTCACACACAATCTGCTAAAAATATGTCTTTTTAAAGCCAAAAAAACATTCTCTGATGTGAAAACAAAGCCAAACGACTCACCTACTGTACGTGAGAATGCACAAGAACAAGTGGTACCGTACTCATGAGTCAACAAATATTTACTCCAGCAGAACACACTATGTTGTGTAATTAAGGGCAACAGAAAGCTTTAAAGCTGAGTGTCTGTTAATAATGAAACGTGAAAGGGCTTCTTTATAAATTATGGGCAGAATTTAATAAAAGGGACATGAGAACAAAAAAATCTACTGTACATTCATGTTTGAAATATTTGTATAGTCTCAAATTTACATCTGCAGCAAGAAAATAACACATATACCCAGACTCACTATAATGCAATGAAAACATGAATGGACAATCCACTTTGGTGCTGTCTTATTTTACTGCTAACAGCATGTTTTTAATATGTTACATGAAAATTAATAAGAAATAGGTAGCTGAGTGCAAAGGAAAATATTAGCTGCTGATGTAGCTGACTGAAGGGAACGTAATCTATCTACATACTGTAGATAACTAAACTGCAAAAATTTAGAGCTATTCTTCATGTCATGTTTCCTCGAGGAGCAAGCAACAAGAGTACCCAATTGAGTGTGGGATTTTTAAAAAAAATAAGCAAACAGAAAGCGGAGGTATTCACCTTATTCCTAGCCCCCATGATGCCTTGCGTGAATTATGGGTGCCCCTTCCGGTACTAGTTTAGAACGTGTGGTTGTCACTGAAACAAGACACTTTTCCTTGTTAAAAAACAATGACTTTGGCATCAAAAATGTGGGAGCACAGCCTTTTGCACCTCAAAAAGAGTAATATAATCATACCACTTTCCACGACTATGGAGGGATGGGAAGATGACCTTAAAAAAATGGCCTGGCGGACAGTAGCAACGTTAGTTAGCTCTGCTGCTAAGATGCTAACGCTGTAAACAAATAAAAACTCCGAGATATATCAATGTCTCCACCGCAATAAGGTCAGATGCATTTTGTTAAAAGATGTTGGGCATAATCAAATTTACCTCAAAGCAGACATAGAATCTAGTCAGATTCAAGTGCACCCCACTTGAGGTGTGTATGGAGTGTCAGGGAGGGATAGTTCCTCTGATGGGGCAACAGTCGCACATCCGGGTGGTCGGTCCACTTTGGTTCCCACTTGGCACTCAGCTCTCACCTGTGGCTCCAAGTAGCTGTTTGCATGCAACAGCGGCCACACCCCGGTAAACCGCTTTGACTGGCGGGCGAAACCAGGTGAGGGTAGCTGGTGGGTTTGAAACCCTTGGTGAGGTAGGCCTTGTCTACCTATGCATGCGTAGACTGAACCCGGCAGACTGCATGGAGGAAACCACCAGATTGGCTCAACGGGCAGGATGGCAGACCCAGCAAAGCATTGTGGAGCGCAACTAGGGCACAGTGAGACACGTAGGACACTGCTGGCCATCCACTGCATCCTAACCTATCTCCAGCCATCTTGACTATGTTTTGCCTCTGGATACAGATAGGTTGGGGCGAAAGAGCGAGGCTGACGACCCTGTGCAGCTCTCCCTCACTTAAATCAAAATCATGCGCAAGTCAAAACATCACCCCCACACCCCAATTTCCTTCTCATCTCTCCCCCCTCCTCCCCCCGAGTCCTGTGGCGATGGGCAAGTGACAAAGCAGCAGGTGCGGATACACTGGAAGCTGTAGCCACAATCCCACACACAGGTGGCCCAGGGCATAGGGTCGCTCTCTACTGGACTGAAACAGCAGTGGACTTCGGCAGCCCCCTAGGTGTCTGAGCAGCCCTTTTTAGGATTTGCTCTGCTCATGGCCTGAGGAAGGGGCTAGAAAAGGTGCCCTAAACATAGCCTGCTTCATTACACCCTGGCCAGCAAGCCGCGGCTGGTGGGGATCCCACCCTAGTGGTTAAAATTCTCAGAAGAAATCAACTAAGGTGACATCATTCACCATTGGCACTTGGAATGTGGGAACACTCATGGACAGCTCCAAAGTGGACAGACCTGAGAGACGGACAGCACTTGTCGCAAGAGAACTCAGCAGGTACAACATCCACATTGCAGCTCTGAGCGACACCAGGTTTGCAGACGAAGGTCAGCTGACAGAAGTCAAAGCCGGCTACACCTTTTTCTGGAGCGGCCGAGGCAGTGAAGAATGCCAAGAAGCAGGAGTGGGTTTCGCGATCAGATCCAATCTGATCAGCAAGCTTATCAGCCTCCCCAAAGGAACCAACGACCGCCTCATGACCCTGCGGCTCCCCCTCTGAGGAAAATGGCATGCCACATTCACCAGTGCGTATGCCCCCACCATGACGAACCCAGATGAGATCAAAGACAAGTTTTACGAGGACTTAGAGACTCTCACTGAAGGCGTACTGAAGGAGAACAAACTCATTGTTCTTGGAGACTTTAACGCCAGAGTTGGTACAGACTACCAGACATGGGAGGGGGTCCTTGGGAGAAATGGGAGTTGGGAAGTGCAACAGCAATGGTCTTTTCCTGTTGAAGACGTGCGCCTCTCATGACCTTCTGATCACTAATACCGTCTACCGCTTGCCAAATCGCAACAAGACCTCCTGGATGCATCCACGCAGCAAGCATGCTGCGTGGATGCATATTGATTACATTACTGTGAAAAGAAGAGACAGGCAGGACGTTAGAGTGACGAAGGCGATGTGTGGCGCAGACTGCTGGACGGATCACAGACTCATTCTCTTAAAGCTCAACATGCACATCCAGCCCAAACGGCATCCACAGGGGAAAAAGGCAAACAAGCGACTCAGTGTCAGCAAGCTGGAACAGCACTCTGTGCGACAGAACCTCAGTGAGGACCTGGACAGCAAGCTTAGTCAGCTCGACCTCAGGGCATACGGAGCAGAAGAAGACTGGGCAGCTTTCAGAGACATGGTGTACGACACTTCACTCACTCATCTGGGCCAGAACACGCACAAACACCAAGACTGGTTCGATGAAAATGATGAAGACATCCAAAAGCTGCTTGACGAGAAGCATGAAGCCCACAGAGCATACCAGCAAGACAGCAGATCTGCCACTAAGAAGGCAACCTTGAACTCCATCAAAGGAAAGGTGGAGGCAAAGCTCAGAGAGATGCAGGACTTCTGGCTCAGCAAAAAGGCAGATGAAATACAACAGTGCACTGACAGCAGCAACTCCAAATGCTTCTATGATGCTGTTAAGACCATCTACAGGCCTCAGTCTTCTGGAATATCACCACTGTTCAGTGCTGATGGGCCCACTCTCGTCACCGACAAGAATGCAATCCTGGAAAGATGGGCAGAACATTTCAGCAGCATCCTGAACAGACCTTCGTCCATCACTGCAGAAGCCATCACTCGCATGTCCCAAGTAGAGGTGAACACATCTCTGGCAGAACCTCCAACGGAATCAGAAGCCCAAAAAGCAATTAAACTCCCTTCGAACGGCAAAGCACCAGGCTTTGACTCCATCCCAGCTGAAATCTACAAGGCAGGAGGACCAGTTCTAATACAGAAACTCACCGAGCTCTTTCAGACCATGTGGCAGCAGGAAGTTATCCCCCAGGAGCTCAAGGATGCCTACATTGTCCATCTCTACAAAAGAAAAGGAAACAGGCAGTCCTGCGACAACCACTGTGGGATCTCTCTCCTTGCCATCGCTGGCAAGATCCTCACAAAAGTCCTTCTCAATCGCCTCATTCAGCACATGGAAGGCGGTCACCTGCCAGAGAGTCAGTGTGGCTTCAGAGCGGGTCGTGGAACTGCTGACATGATCTTCGCCGCATGCCAACTTCAGGAGAAATGTCAAGAGCAGAACAGGGATCTCTATACAACATTTGTAGATCTGATCAAGGCTTTTGATACCATCAGTCATGAGGGGCTGTGGAAGATCACGGCAAAGTTCGGCTGCCCAGACAAGTTCATCAGCATGGTGGGCCAGTTCCACAGCGGCATGCTTGCTCAAGTACTGGACGATGGAGACTCCTTTGAAGCTTCCCAGTCACCAACAGGGTCAAGTAGGGCTGTGTACTTGCACCTACACTTTTCAGCATGATGTTCACAGCCATGCTGTCTGATGCCTTCTGCAACAATGAAGGAAGCGCCATCAGGATCAGGTACAGAATGGATGGCAGGCTCTTCAGCCTGCAAAGGCTCCAAGCCAAAACCAAGGTGGAGGGGACTTGGTGCGCGACTTCCTGTTCGCAGACAATTGCGCACTCAACGCTACTACAGAGGCCCAGATGCAGCAGAGCATGAACTGTTTTTCCACTGCTTGCGACAGCTTTTGGCTCCCTTTCTGTTCACCCTTTATACTACGGACTTCTCACACAACACACTGCCATCTACAGAAGTTCTCTGACGACTCTGCGATCGTCGGCCTCATCTCCAACAGAGATGAAGCTGAGTACAGAGGACTTATCCAGGACTTCGTGGACTGGTGCCATCGGAACTGCCTCCAGATCAACGCGAGGAAAACTAAGGCGCTGGTGGTGGACTGCCGCAGGCAAGGACAACCCCTCACAGCACCAGTAAATATACAGGGAACAGACATCGAGATGGTGACATCCTATAAGTACCTGGGTGTTCATCTGAACAATAAACTAGACTGGTCACACAATACTGACGCACTCTACAAGAAGGGACAGCGCAGGCTGTTCCTACTGAGGAGACTCAGGTCTTTTGGTGTACAAGGGGCGCTGCTGAAGACATTCTATGACACGGTGGTGGCATCAGCCATCACTTTTGGAGTGGTCTGCTGGGGCAGTGGCATTACAGCAGCCGATAGGAAGAGACTGAACAAACTGATCAAGAAAGCTAGCTCTGTCCTGGGGCAGCGCCTTGACCCAGTGGAGGAGATAGGAGAGAGAAGGATGGTGGCTAAACTGTCATCTCTGCTGGAGTCCGAGTTCCACCCTATGCAGGACATACTGAATGCACTGAGGAGCTCATTTAGCAGCAGACTACATCATCCTAGGTGCACAACCGAGAGGTTTCGCAGGTCCTTCCTACCTACGGCTGTCAGACTGTACAACCTAAGCAGGGCTGCTCACAGAGATAGCAAAAAGACGTGACAACCTAATAGTATTGAATGCAAAAGACGCAATAGACTTACACAATGGTCCCCTCCGGTATACAACTAGGAAAATACCAGTCGCTATGGAGGGTGAGAATATGTATGGGTACATAATCATACCATATAGGATAACTAAGTAGACGGTTGTGCTGTTTCATTCCATCTAGCTACAATGCTCCACACTGTGTGTGTTTATATATTTATATATTTATTCCATCTAGCAACAATGCTCCACGCTGTGTGTGTTTATATATTTACATATTTATTCCATCTAGCTACAATGCTCCGCACTGTGTGTGTTTATATATTTACATATTTATTCCATCTAGCTACAATGCTCCGCACTGTGTTTATATATATATTTATATATTTATTCCATCTAGCAACAATGCTCCACACTGTGTGTTTATATATCTACATATTATTCCATCTAGCTACAATGCTCCACACTTTGTGTGTTTATATATTTACATATTTATTCCATCTAGCTACAATGCTCCGCACTGTGTGTTTATATATCTACATATTTATTCCATCTAGCTACAATGCTCCGCACTGTGTGTTTATATATTCACATATTTATTCCATCTAGCTACAATACTCCGCACTGTGTGTTTATATACTCATATATTTATACCATCCAGCTACAGTGCTCCGCACTGTTTATATATTTATATACCTATCCCATCTAGCTACAATGCTCTGCACTGTGTCTGTATATATATATATATATTTATATGTACATATGTATACTCGCTCCTCTTGTTTTTTCTCTTGCCTTCTGATTGTTGCTCTGAGTGTTGCTATCCCTGTGCTGTTGCAATCCTGGATTTTCCCCATTGTGGGACTAATAAAGGCTTATCTTATCTTACAATCAGTACAAAGAAAACCGAGGTCCTGCACCAACCTGCACCGCAGAAGACTTATATGGAACCAGCTATCACTGTCAACGGGGAGACCCTCAAGGCTGTTGACAAGTTCATGTACCTCAGCAGCCCACTCTCCAGGTCTGTCAACATCGACAACGAGGTCGATTCACGCATTGCCAAGGCAAGCTCAGCATTTGGACGGCTACATGCAACTGTGTGGGAAAGGAGAGGAATCAGGCTGACCACAAAACTGAAGGTGTACAAGGCAGTTGTCCTGCCTTCCCTACTGTACACCTGTGAGACCTGGACAGTCTACGAGTGACATGCCAGAAAGCGAAACCGCTTCCACCTGAACTGCCTCAGAAAGCTTCTGAAGATCACCTGGCAGGACAAAATCCCTGATAAAGAGGTCCTTTCCCGAGCTGAGCTGCCTAGCATTCACCCCCTGCTCAAGAGAGCCCAGATTAGGTGGGCTGGCCACCTTGTTCATATGCTTGACTCACGCCTACCAAAGAGACTGTTCTACAGCAAATAGCAGACAGCAAGCGCTCACAAGGTGGTTAGAAGAAGCGCTACAAAGACACTCTTAAGGCCTCCCTGAAGAGCTTTGACATCAGTCCTGACACCTGGGAGACCCTAGCGCTAGACTGACCAGACTGGCGTAGCCGTACCAGCAAAGGTGCTGCCTCCTTTGAGCTGAACAGGATTGCCAAGGCCCAGAGAAAACATGAGCTTCGTAAGTCCAGAGCCACCCCTGTATCTTCTGCCTGTGCAGACCACCTGTGCCCGACCTGCGGCAGAGCTTTCCGTGCCCGCATCGGACTGATCAGCCACAGCTGGACATACCGCACCCAGTCCTCTTCCCTGTGATGTCCTTGGTCATTGTTGAGAACAATGGACGAATAACAAAATGAATTTGAAAAACTTTTAAAAATGCTATTTTAAATGCCCGCCTACTCCACTCTTGCTGACTGATTTAACACGACTTCAGCTGAAACCGGAAGTTCTGCCCGTAATCGTTCCTACAGTGGCACCCCCAGGAATAAGGTGGATAAAACCGGAGAAACCAACTGAAATAAGCTATAAAATAAAGCTATGGTGCAAGGGCTGGAAAAACAATGCTCAGCACATAAAAATATTAACTAACTTGTAGAGAAAAACGGTAAACTACAGTGGATATAAGAAGTCTACACACCCCTGTTCAAATGCCAGGTTTTTGTGATGTAAAAAATGAGATCAAGATAAATCATTTCAAAACTTTTTCCACCATTAATGTGACCTATAACCTGTACAACCCAATTAAAAAAAAAACCAAACTGAAATCTTTTAAGGGGAAAAATAAAAAACTTACAATAACCTGGTTGCATAAATATGCACACCCTTAAACTAATACTTTGTTGCAACACCTTTGGCTTTTATTACAGCACTCAGTCTTTTTGGGTAGGAATCTATCAGCATGGCACATCTTGATGTGGAAATATTTGCCCATTCTTCTCTGCAAAAATGCTCCAAATCTGTCAGATTGTGAGGGCATCTCCTGCGCAGAGCCCTCTTCAGATCACCCCACAGATATTCGATCAGATTCAGGTCTGGACTCTGGTTGGGCCATTCCAAAACCTTAATCTTCTTCTGGTGAAGCAATTCTTTTGTTGATTTGGATGTGTGCTTTGGGTCATTGTCGTGCTGAAAGGTGAAGTTCCTCTTCATCTTTCTAGCAGAAGTCTGAAAGTTTTGTGCCAACACTGACTGGTATTTAAAACTGTTCATAATTCCCTCCACCTTGACTAAGGCCCCAGTTCCAGCTGAAGAAAAACAGCCCCAAAGCATGATGCTGCCACCACCATGCTTCATTGTAGGTATGGTGTTCTTTTGGTGATGAGCAGTGTTGTGTTTGTGCCAAATATACCTTTTGGAATTATGGCCAAAAAGTTCAACCTTGGTTTCAACGGAACATAACACATTTTCCCACATACATTTGGGAGATTTCAAATGTGTTTTTGCAAAATGTAGAGAGGCTTGGATGTTTTTCTTTGTAAAATAAGGCTTCCGTCTTGTCACCCTACCCCATAGCCCAGACATATGAAGAAGACGGGAGATTGTTGTCACATGTACTAAACAGCCAGTACTTGCCAGAAATTCCTGCAGCTCCTTCAATGTTGCTGTCAGCTTTTGACAGCCTCCCTGACCAGTTTTCTTCTCATTTTTTCATCAATTTTGGAGGGATGTCCAGTTCTTGGTAATGTCACTGTTGTGCCATATTTACTCCACTTGATGATGACTGTCTTTATTGTGTTCCATGGTATATTTAATGCCTTGGAAATTCTTTTGTACCCTTCTCCTGACTGATACCTTTGAACAATAAGATCCCTCTGATGCTTTGGAAGCTCTTTGCGGACCATGGCTTGTGGTGTAAGATGTGACTACAAAAATGTCAGGAAAAGCCTACTAGAACAGCTGAACTTTATTTGGGGTTAATCAGAGGCACTTTAAAAGGTGGCAGGTGTGTGCTGACTCCGATTTAACATAAGTCTGAATGTGACTGGTTAATTCTGAACACAGCCACATCCCTAGGTATCAGAGGATGTGCATATTTATGCAACCACGTTATTGTAAGTTTTTTATTTTTCCCCTTAAAAGATTTCAGTTTGTTTTTCTATTGGATTGTACAGGTTATAGGTCACATTAAAGGGGGAAAAAGTTTTGAAATGATTTATCTTGGTCTCATTTTTTTTACATCACTAAAACAGCATCTGAACAGGGGCATGTAGACTTTTTATATCCACTGTAAGTATAAACAAACCAGGAGTGTAGACACAGTATGTGGATTATCCAGAGGCACACAGGAGAACAACATCAACAGTGTGACAGGGAGAAGGACAAGACTGAATTTCAGGGGAAGTAGACAATCAGGGGAATGCAAAACAGCTTGGAGCAAATGGAGGTGAGGGGAATAACATTAATGAGGCAGACACAAAAAACAAAACAAAACATAAAACAAGGAATAAAACACATCTAAGGAAAATCACCAGAAATTAAACCTAAGACTAAACTGGAAATCCTAACAAAGGACTAATAGGAAACACTTTACAAAATAAATGAGGAAACAAGTTAAACTAAACAAAAGCAAGACAGGAAATGCTTTCAGAACAAACTATAACTAAAGAAGGGCAGAACAAAAAAAAACAGCATTGCCACTGATGTGATAGTTGTCCTCCATGGTATTTTCCCAGATATAGGTGTACAATTTGAAATTCTAGTATCAAGAAAACCTTGTGTATATGTGATTTCTCATGATTCGATAATGGCCTTTGTCTGATCTATTAGTGTGCATGTAAACATAGCTGATGTAACTGTGTATTTTCTGTCCATAATGTTGGCAAATGTAAGATTATTGATGAGCAACAACTAAACTCAATGATAATCCTGCTCGATTTTACTGAAAAAAATATGGCTCTTTTTCTTCTTTGTACTCCTCTTAAACTTAAGACGTTCACCTGAATGGCAGCCGGATAGGGAGACAGGGCGGTGGAGCCCAGATTCCGTCCCAGCAGGGGGTTAAGGGGCATGCTAAGTGAAGTGTGTGTAGCACGCCAGTACGCCTCCAGGTACTCCGCCAGGTGTTCACACGCATCTTCCAGCTGATTCTCATCCAAGATAATATCAAACATCTCCTGATGTGAGAAAGGAGAAAAGGAAAGTGTTGCTGCTGTATAAGCAATGGGTTTCTTCCCAAAGTTCTAGCTGCCAAAAAAATTAACCAAGCAATCGCTGCTTTTCTAGACTCAAATAGAGGGACGGCGATTTACTCACAGAAGGACACTGTGCTAGTTTCTCTGCAGCAACAAGCTGCACATTCAGGTGTTTGCTTTGAGACTTCCCTCTTGATTTAATAAGCCGCTGCAGGACCTGTGAGGAAAAACAAAGACACCGGAGTAAAAGGTGAGGAATACGTCTACCTCCAAATGTGCAGCAAACAACCATTACACTAACTGACCTTTTTTTCCCAGCCAAGAAGTTTATGATTTTTGTCTGTTTGTGTCAGTTTGCCTGCCTCTTAGCTGGATTATTACCTTGATTTAACTAGGAGATTTGGGAAGGATCTAAATCAAGAGATGGATCCAGGATAGGTTTAGGTTTCCCCTCATTGGCAAAAAAATGTAGGTTTTTAGGGCTTCTCCCAAATATTCCTTCAATACACTGGTATTTGGTTTTCTAATTTGGTATTTAGATATGCACTTTCCTCAAAAAACTGCCTGATGAAATAAAGACAATTTACAAATTTACGCTTACCAAATTGCAAAAAAAACCCCAAAAACATCAGTTTTAAGAAAAAAATATCATATCTTTACATGAAAAAAGGAGTAACATGATGTACAAACATTTAAGAGAAATAATCAAATTTACATGACAACAACTGGGAATTTATGAGAACATAATAGAAGAAAAGGGTACAAAAAAATTTAAAGGGGAAAAAATAGCATATTGTATTTATAATAAAAGACTGTAGATTTATGAGAACAAAAGGTCTCACCCTTTGAAGAAAATGTGCAAATAATAAAAAAAAAATGTTGCAAATTTACATGAAATGTCCCAACTTTAAATAAAAAACACATTTCTGAAAGGCACTGATTTTTTTTTAACCTTTATTTATACAGGGAAGGTCCACTGAGAGGCAACTTCTCTTTTTCAAGGACACCCTGTTCACATTCATACAGTTACATCTGGAAGCTGCGCAGTACAACCACAGACTGACCTGTGGCCACTGAGCAGCTCCGCTGGAGCAGCTGGGGTTAGGGGCCTTGTGTGGTGTAGTGAGTATGGCGTGTGTGTGTGCTGCCATACCCGCCCCTTGCGTGATGTCAGGCAGGCAAGGCCCTTGTGTATAAATAGTTTGGTTCTCTATAATAAAGGGTTGTTGTTGGCTGCATGAAGATCGACTCTGACTCTCTCATTATTCATACATAACATTTTGGTGACGAGAAGAAAACTATGGCAGTGTATGGGCTACCTCAACCCCTGATACCGTTCCTAGAGTACAAGGGAGAGCTGGTGATCCTGTGGCCACAGTGGTGGGCCATGTTTGAGGGTTACATCGGAGCACTGAGCCTAAGCAGGCAATGGGAGACGACGATGAGCACTTTTGGCTCACCATCTCGGCGTGGAGGGCTGAAGAATTCTCAGTACATTGGGTGTGACGGAGTTGTATGAAGATACTGTCAAGCGGCTGGCTGAATTCTTCGCCGGGCAGACGAGGACCACGAAGCTGTGGGTGGCAGGAGTATTGGCGCCAAGAGCGGCTAGGCTAGTTAGCTTGGAGAAGCTAACAGCCCATTCGGTGCCTATGGGCAAGTTAGCCGCAAAGCTAACTGCGTGCCAAAAGAGAGCTCCAAGCTGCCAGCTAGACTTCGTGGTGGGACCGGGACTGCGAGAAGGAGAGTCCCCAGTCACTGAAGATGGCGGGCCAGCTGCAAAGCACAGGAAGGTGGAGGACCGGAGCGCTGATGAGTTGGACGGCGCGGTGTGCAACGACAGCGGAGAGGGAGAGCAGCAGGAGTCATCCCTGCAGCTGCAGGCTAGGCAGTGAGAGAGCGGGACCATGGAGGCTGAGAGCCCCGGGGAAGAGCAGTGACAGCCGGGCATGGAGACGATGCAGTGGAGCGCCTGGGACAAGGGTGCTGGGAGCAGCGACGAGACGCCTGGGTCGGACAGTGATGCTGAGAGCCCAGGGGGAGAGCAGCTGCAGCCGGACATGGAGTCGACACAGCAGAGTGCCTGGGACAAAGGTACTGAGAGCAGCGATGAAGTGCCTGGGTCGGAGAGTGACGCCAGCGAAAGCGATGCTGTGAGCCCCGAGGGTGAGCAACAGGTGCTGAACACTCCGGAAAGTGGACAGGCCTTGTCACGCTCAAGGTCGCCACGGGACACGGTGCTAGTGTCCGAGCTGTCCTGGATGTGGGCACCGTGCGGCATGGGGGAGGATCTGCGGCGGCAAGGTCTCCAGTATTCCCGGAGCACGGCTGTGGAGGACTGGTGAACAAGGGACCACAGGGGCTGGGTCAATAGCGGATCTAAAAGCAGTCGGGGGTGGACCGACAAGCATGGAGGGACGGCGTGCCGGACAGCAGCACTGCGGGTCCCGGGAAAAGGAGCAGGCGAAGGTGAAGAGGGACATTCTCACGGAGGATATTGTTTTTGATCCTGGGGGCAGACGGCGGCCAGGGGTGCGCATGTCGTGGGGCTGCCTGGGGCCTCTGAGCCTGGCTTATCTTCGGCAACCAAAGGAGTGGATGGTTTGGGGCTGTCCTGGGCCCCCGGGCCGGTTTTACCCCTGGCTGCCAACGGACATCGGTATAACTTAAATGTTAGAATGTAAATATGTACATATATATCGCTGGTGTGCATGACAGTATGTATGTGGTGTTATGGGATTATTTTTTATACGTTTTAAGAGACTTGGTCCAATTTTGTTATTCTTTTGGATGAGTGTGTTAGGATATTTTATTACAGTTAATTATTCCTCGTTCCCTTAGTGCATGATTCGGGTCCTAAATTGGGGAGGGTCTCAATTGCGTGTGTGGTCTTACACTTTTGTAAGGGGGAGGAGAATTGTGGTGTAGTGAGTGTGGCGTGTGTGTGTGCTGCCATACCTGCCCCTGGCAGGACGTCAGGCGGGCACGGCCCTTGTGTATAAATAGGTTGGTTCTCTATAATAAAGGGTTGTTGCTGGCTGCATGAAGATCAACTCTGACTCTCATTATTCATACATAACGCCTTGCTCAAGGGTACCACAGTGGGGTTAAGGAGGGTGGTGCAAACACTGCTGTTATCTGTTCCACCCAGAGCCGATCCTGCTGGTCCAAGAATTGAACTGGCAACCCTCCAGACACCAGTTTACATCCCTAACCATTAGGCCACTACTGCCTCAACTGATATTAAAGCAACACCACTACAGATCGTTTTCAATTCTATGTAAATAAAAGAATCTTTAATTCAAAATAACATTCTGGTGTAATTCTAATTGAAATAAATAACATTTCTTTAAAAATCAGGAGCTAAATCAAGAGCTAAATCAGTTGTAAATCCCAAGTCTGTGTTTTTCTGCTGTGAACGTTTAGTTAAGCTCCTCCCCTTGGAAAAAAAAAACAAGTTTAGACAGAGCGTTTTTAGTTACGTCAGTATAACAGGTTTGTAGAGTTGAGCCAATCAGAGCTAAGAACTGTGTCTTGGGAAAGAGGGTGACACTAAAGACTAAAGTTAGCCTCCAGGGCTAGTTAGCATTTCTGGACAGCTGCTTTGAAAATGACCCAAATTAAGATGGGTTTTACCATTAAACTGCTTAAAGGACCGATGCAGTTTCAGTCATTATCCTGAGCCACCATACATACAACTGGGCATGTCCTTCAACTGGTAAATATTTTTATCACAGGATTTATTCTATTTAATGTAGCACCAGCCACCATTAGCCTTTAATGTGCCTGATAACAGTAACCTACTAATGGTACGATTTTACGTGCAGTTAATGTCAAAGCCTTGTGGCAAATAGGTAAAGTGCTAGAGAAAAATGACCCAGAAATATTCAGATGAGCCTGGGTATATTTAGATGCTGCATGTGCTGATTTCTTTGTCCAGACCTTTTTGGAGAGATGCTGCTGCATATTAAATACAGGGAGAGAAAAGCAATGTAACTAGACGTGATGTCTGACAGTTTTGCACCCAGGCAGCACAGCAAAGTGAAATACCTTTGGAGTGTGCTGAGATCGTGCAGAGATGATTGTGCACAGATTGAATGCATAGTGTTGTTTGGCAGCTGGAGCTTAAGTTTTGGATATTATAGATGCACGAGTACCAGTGGGGACTGCGGTGTGCTCGCTGTGCCACTTTGCTGTGGTGTTTGTGTGCGCCACAAGTGCTGAGTGGCTGTTTGGAAACTCTGCAGTCACAGCAGCATTGCATTGTAATTTTTTAAACATCAGATCTTTAATACTCATTTTCTGGTCAAATTTGCCAGCTCTTTGACTTTTGTATGCTGACGTTGTGGAACAGAGGCAGCACATCAACATCCTCGTAGGCAGGATGTGGGTGGGCTTATTCACAGATCCTGGAGTTTGAAGGAGGAGGAAAAGTAAAACAAATTGACAGGAAACTGTAACACAATGAAAGGATGTTTTATTTATTTATTTATTTAATTATTTTTGTAGAAAAAAGCATAAGATACCATTTTAAACAAAGTAGATTTGTTTTTATAGGGGATTTATATCCACCGGAGTCCGTCTTTAAGACTACATATAATTTGCTCTTGATACCAAATCTGTGAAGCCACAAAGTTTCATCAGGCTTCAGTCTTACCTTGGGTGAGGATACTTTAACGTGGACGATAATGGGTGCTAGTGAGGTCTTGATAAGCTGTGCTGGGTGATTAATGGTGTCCGCATCCAAGACCACCAGCTGCAGTGACCTGGCCAGCTCAAAGATCCTTTCTATTTCGCTCTGGACTTCCGCTACAAGTGAAGCAGAACATACATGAACAAGAAGCAACCACAAGATAGCTGCACAATATCGAAACACCCACAAGACATGCACATCATTGAGTGAGACAGTTCCTGTAGCTTTACCAAGACTGGAGCGGGTGTTGGACCTCTCAATGATGGCCCTCTTATTGGGGTTGTTTAGTACTGACCTCTTGGCCAATGATATGTCAGCCGTTACCCTTGTGATGGATATCCTGGAACGGCACAGAGCATGCGTGTCATAAAGGAGTGCACTGTGTTGAGTCAGCGGAAGCCACAATGGAGGCAGCTACATTAGGGACTTAGCTATAATGTGATGAATTCTCTTTAAAACTGGGATCTGACAATTGACGCCATGATGCAGGATGATAGGAAAAAAAAATTCAACTCACTCACCTCCCTTCAAATCTGTGCTTCAGGAAGTCAAACAGAGCCTTCTGCATCATGTCTGTCACCTAAGAGAAAGAGAAAAAAGGAGTAAAAAAGGTAAGGCTGGATGCAGACATTTTAATTTGAGGAAGATGAGAAAAAGAAAGCTGTGGCATCAGAGGTTGGCACATTTGATGGAAATACTATAGATAGATAGATAGATAGATCCAAACTGGGAAATTACAGTGTAACAGCAGCATGACAGTAGACAACCAAACGACAGAAACACAAGCATGACAGACAAAGGGATTACCCATGCAAAGTAAAACTAAAAACCTATATACATCATAGGTTAATATATGATGACCCGTATAACCCCTTGACGCCTGTCGTCGCGAATTCGCATCAAACCGCTTCCGCTCCAAATGCAACCAAAATACCATCTGTATTCCTCCACTTCCGGGTGGAGCATTTCCAACACATACCTAGGAGCCTTTTGCAAGCATTAGTTTCTCGTAGGAATGGTCAGAGACGGAGCACCATCCATTTCCTGATTGCTAGGGTTAGGGTTAGGGTTAGGGTTATAGTTTGGCAGTCATGAGAGTTGAAAATACTGAAAATAACTTTGTTGCATAAATAAAAGATTCTTCATACTTGAGATGGGAACAGGTGCTTTTTTACCATTTTTGTTTTACCATTTTTGTTACCATAGATGTGCGGACAACCGGTCGACAGTCGTTCAGGTTCGATGGAGATGACTTCTTGGGGACAGGAACCAGGCAGGATGTCTTCCACAGCACCGGTACTCTCTCCAGACTCAGGCTCAGGTTGTACAGGTGTTTCAGTACCAGAGCTAGCTGGCTGGCACAGGCCCTCAGGGTCCTGGCGGAGATGCCACCAGGGCCCGCCGCCTTCCGCTGACGGAGTCTCTCCAGTCGTTCTTTAACCTGGTCTGTAGTCACCATGATGTGAGGGAGGGTCCTGGTGTCCCCCAAGGAGGAGGAGGAGGGGGAAGATGGAGAGAGGTGCTGCACAGGAGGGTGGGTGGGGGCCTGGCTGTGTTTTGTGGGTGACAGACTGTGAGTTGAACCTATTAAAAAACAGATTCAGTTCATCAGCTCTCTCCTGGCTCCCAGATGGCTGCCTGACTCTCCAGTTATTTGTTTTACCCCCCCCCCCACATCTTTAGCATTGTTTTGCCTGACTTTATCTTCCAACTTCCTCCTATAATTGTCCTTGCACCTCCTCAGCATCTCTCTCAGCTCATGCTGCACTCCCCTCAGCTTCTCCTTGTCTCTGGACCTAAAAACTCTCTTCTTTTTGCTCAGAAGTGCTTTCAGGTCACTGGTGACCCATGGTCTGTTGTTGGAGAAGCAGTATACAGTCTGAGCTGGCATGGTTGTGTCTTCACAGAATCTAATGTATTCTGTGATGCAGTCGGTCATATTGTCTATGTCCACCCCATATGGTTCACAGAGTACGCCCCAGTCTGTCGTCGCAAAGCAGTCCTGTAGTGCATCAGCATCCTCCTGTGTCCACCTCCTCACAGTCCATGTATAAGCAGGCTGCCTTTGCACAAGGTGTCATGTTCACTGCGCAAACAGTGCAGCAAACATAGGGAATAGCAACGAGCCCAAAACGCAAAGTAAGTAACGTGTTTATTTACAATGGATGAATGTGTTGAATGTCCAAAAACAGTCACAACGGAAAGAGGAAGACACCCCGCTACAAACTCAGTTGGTGTACAGGTATGCCTAATGCGCTCCCATTAGGCAGGAGTGGAGAAAAAGGCACAAGGGAAGACTTACAAACAGTGTTGGAGCGGAAAGGCTCTGAGGGAACAACATGCTTCAGTCCAGGGGTAAACCAACAAATGCGAGACTGGATGCCCAGAGTTGACATGTTAAGTTGCCACACCAGCTGGTTGCATTCTACCCTATAAATACACAAACCTAGAATGAGGGCAAATGGACACAGCTGTGTGGCCACCCAGTACGTGACTGATTGAACAGTGTGTGTGTGCGTGCGTGAGTGTGAATGTGAGTGTGTGTGTATGTGTGCATGCGTGCATGAGTGTGTGAGTGCGTATGTGGTGAACCAGAAAACTGGTGAATGCCTGGTAAGAGGAGGAGGTGTGGCTGTGAGATTGATGGAGAGCAAGGCTCAATCCATCAGCTGGAATTAATAATCAATAATTAATCTCAACAGCCACAAGTCATGCTCGGGGTGATGACTCCAAACATGACAGTGCCCCCCCCTCAAGGGGTGGACACCAGACACTCACCGTACCATCAAAGCAAAGAACAAAACCCGCCCCCCCACCCCCATCCAAAAGACCAACATACCAAACCAGGGTGGGAGGTGGGGGGAAGCAGGCTAGGAGGGATCAATCGAAGATGGGGAACACCACAAAACAACACAATGGCAACACACTCCCCAACCCCAAAACTAACTAACCCACCCCACCCCAAGAGTCCCACAGTTCAGGGGGCCGGCCAGAGTCCAAGGCCCAGCAGGTTACCGTAAGTTCAGGGGGCCGGCCAAGATCCCAGGGCCAGCAGGTGGCCTGCAGAACAGTATCAGGTGGCCTGCCAGAGAAAAAGGGCCACTTGACCTGGGAACTTAATCCTTCGGGTGACCTGCCCCCACGAATGGGCCACCAGGACCGGAGAGGTAGATGAGGCGGTGGCCTACCCACCGGAAGGCTGAGGGGTGGGTGTCCAGACAGGGGAAGACAGACCCCTGAGGTCACTGGTGGCAAAGGGAAAAAGTCCCCGACGATGCCAGGCAGAAGGAGGAGAAACACCCACAGGGCCTCCAAAAGGGAAAGGAAGACCCCAGCGTCCCCAAACTGTCCTGTGGCACCCCCGGTGGTCCCGACATAGGACTGGCACTTAGTAGAACCCGTGGTGGACCCGGGCTGGGCCATGGCTACATCTGCGGTGGTCCCGGCCTGGGACAACGCTGCACCAGCGGTGACCCCTTCCCGGGACCTCACTGCTCCTGCGGTGAGCCCTGACTGGGCCTGCGTTCCACCCGCGATGGACCCCGACCAAGCCATGGTTGCACCCACGATGGAGTCCAGCTGGACCCCTGCTGCACCCGTGGTGGGACCCGGCTAGGCCACTGCTGACCTCAATGCCATCTTGGCCATGTGCCAGCTGACCTGTGTGAGCACCCAAGCAAGGAGGTGGTTGATCATGGGCACCCTGGACTGGGACCGGGTGTCCCCGACAACCGCCTCGACCGGAACCTCGGTGGCCTCTGGTTGCGGACCTGGATCCACGGACTCGTCCGGCGATGGAGGACTCTCTCCGGTGACTCTAGAAAAGGACTCAGAAAGAGAGGGGGAAGGGTCAGAGTCACTGGCGGCGGCAGAGCCCGGTGAGGCGAGCTCAGGTGCAGTGTTTGGCTGCACTGGCTCTCCTCACCTAAAGCTAGGCAAAAATGCTAAATTATGGACAGGAAAAAGACAAAAGAGAGCACTTGCCTTAGCTCAAGCTCTACCGCCGGCCAGGACTCTGGCGAGCCGGGTGATGTCTCCTCAGGTTCAGCCTCCACAAGGTTCCGCTTGGGTGCTGACTCTGCTGTGGCGGCCTCCACAGCAGGCGTGATGGTCTCTGCAGTCTTAATTCTCCCAGCTGCCATGATCCACGCTGGCGACTCCTTCGGCGTGGTGGCTGGGACCTGGTTCACCGTGGCTGCGAGATGACATCCTTCCCGGACCTCTGGCTCCTCCCGATCCAGACTGCTCGGCTCCGGTTCCGGCAGACACACCAAGGGAAGAGGAGAGAGGGCTGGTGAACAGTTATAAACAGCAGCAGCAGGTGGGGAGAGCTCAGGAGACTGCTTTCCCTGAGTCTCCCTACCGGGAATCAGGCAAGACATTTCATTATTAATGGGAGTCAAATGAAAACGTACTTGCCTGTTCTCCCCGGTTTATGGTGTGATTAACAGCTATTGCTGTTTGGGCATCTTCACCCGTCTGTCCAGGAAAGGAGGTGCTAGGCTCCTTGATAGAAAGTTTGGGAGCCGCCCCTCTCGTCTCAGGAACGGGAGACCCCGGTGAAAAAAAAAACAGGCGCTCCACTGTTGCCGGTGAACAACCCGAGGAAGAAGACCTCACAGCGGATGCAGAGAGAGATCCTGCAGATAGGGCTGCTCAGGACTGACGATCCGCTGCGGAGGTGACATGCTAAGTTGCCACACCAGCTGGTCGCATTCTAAAATACACAAATCTAGAATGAGGGCAAATGGACACAGCTGTGTGGCCACCAAGTGCGTGACTGATTGAACAGTGTGTGTGTGCGTGCGTGAGTGTGAATGTGAGTGTGTGTGTATTTGTGCATGCATGCGTGCATGAGTGTGTGAGTGTGTATGTGGTGAACCAGAAAGCAGGTGAATGCCTGGTAAGAGGAGGAGGTGTGGCTGTGAGACTGATGGAGAGCAAGGCTCAATCCATCAGCTGGAATTAATAATCAATAATTAAAACCCAACAGCCACAAGTCACGCACGGGGTGACAACCCCGAACATGACACAAGGGGAATGTACTTGGGTGTGAACATGACCATGCAGTGATCCGATTTGCCAATGGGGGTTAGAGCTGTTGCACTATATGCATCTCTGACATTGGCATAAAGTAAATCCAGTGTTTTGTTTTCTCTGGTGAGACAGCCAACAAACTGGTGAAAGTTTGGTAATGTTTTTTTCCCAGTGAGACATGATTAAAATCACCCATGATGGCCATAAATACGTCTGGGTGCTTCTTCAGTAATGTGGCCGCAGTGGAGCTGATGTCACAGGCCACCGCTGTGTCAGCTGACAGAGGGACGTAGACGATAATAATTAAGGCACATTTCATTTCTCACGGCCTATAATAAGGCCGCATACTCACAGCCAACAGTTCAATGTCCGGGCTGCAGCACTTTTCCATTCATCCATCTTCTACCGATTTTCCGGAGGTCCGGGTCGTGGAGGCAGCAGTTCAAGCAGAGAAGCCCAGACTTCCCTCTCCCCAGCCACATGCTCCAGCTCTTCAGAGAGGATACCAGGGCATTCCCAGACCAGCTGGGAGACACAGTCTCTCCACACAGTCCTGGGTCTGCCCCGGGGTCTCCTCCCAGTGGGACGTGCCCAAAACACCTCAAGTGGGAGGCGTCCAGGAGGCATCCTGATCAGATGCCCATACCACCTCAACTGGCTCCTTTCAATGTGGAGGAGCAGCGGTTCTACTCTGAACCTCTCCTGGATCATTGAGCTCCTCACCCTGTCTCTAAGGGTGAGTCCAGCAATCCTACGGAGAAAGCTCATTTCAGCCGCTTGTATCCACAATCTCGTTCTTTCGGCCATCACCCAAAGCTCATAACCATAGGTGAGAGCAGGGACTTAGATTGACTGGTAAATCGACAGCTTTGCCTTAGAGCTTAGCTCCCGCTTCACCACAACAGACTGGTACAACGTCCGCATCACTGCAGATGCTGCTCCGATCTGTCTGTCAATCTCTCGCTCCATTCTCCCCTCACTCATGAATAAGACCCCAAGATACTTAAACTCTTCCACTTGGGGCAGGAGCCTGTCCCCAACCCGGAGAGGACAATCCACCTTTTTCCGGCTGAGGACCATGGACTCAGACTTGGAGGTGCTGATTCTCATCCCAGCCGCTTCACACTCAGCGGCAAACCGTTCCAGCAAGAACTGTAGGTCATTGCTGGATAAAGCCAGCAGGACAACATCATCTGCAAACAACAGAGATGAGATCCTGTGGTCACCAAGCATGACACCCGCCATTCCCTGGCTGCGCCTAAAAATCCTCCCCATAAAAACTATGAACAGCATCAGTGGCAAAGGGCAGCCCTGGCGGAGTCCAACTCTCACTGGGAATGAGTTTGATCAAGTGTTGGCAATACGAACCAAACTCTCACAATGGTCGTACAGAGACCGAATAGCTCGTAACAACAAGCCCGATACCCCATTTCCCAAAGCACCCCCCACAAAAAACCACGAGGGATGGGGTTGAATGCCTTCCCCAAGTCCACAAAACACATGTAAACTGGTTGGGCAAACTCCCATGAACCCTCGAGGATTCTTGAGAGGGTAAGGAGCTCATCCGATGTGCCACGGCCAGGACGAAAACCACATTGCTCCTTCTGAATCCGAGGTTTGACAAACGGCTGGACTCTCCTCTCCAGTACCTTGGCATAGACCTTCCCAGGGAGGCTGAGGAGTGTGATCCCTCTTAAGTTGGAGCACACCCTCCGGTCCCCTTTTTTGAAGAGAGGAACCACCACCCCAGTTTGCCATGCCAAAGGCACTGCCCCTGACCGCCAAACAATGTTGCAGAGGCGTGTCAACCATGACAGCCCTACAACAGCCAGGGCCTTGAGATCTCGCCCACCCCCGGGGCCTGGCCACCAAAGAGATTTTTAACCACCTTGGCGACCTCAGCCCCTGTGATAGGCGAGTTGTCCCCCTATTCCACAAGCTCTGCTTCCTCTGTGGAAGGTGTATCAGTGGGATTGAGGAGATCCTCAAAGTATTCCTTCCACTGCCCGACGATATCCCCAGTCGAAGCCAACAGCGCCCCATCTGCACCATACACAGGGAGGACAGGGAGCTGCTTCCCCCTCCTGAGCCACTGGACAGTTTGCCAGAATCTCTTCGAGGCCGACCGAAAGTCTTGTTCCATGGCCTCACCAAACTCCTCCCATACCCGGGTTTTTTCTTCAGCAACCACCTGAGCTGCATTCCGCTTGGCCTGCTGGTACATCTCAGCTGCTTTGGGAGTCCCACAAACCAACCAAGCTTGATAGGACTCCTTCTTCAGCTTAATGGCCCCCTCACCACTGGTGTCCGCCACTTGGTTCGGGGGATGCCACCACAAGATGCTCCGATGACCTTGCGGCTGCAGCTCTGGGCCGCTGCTTCAACAATAGAGGTGGAGAACATGGCCCATTCAGACTCCATGTCTCCAGACTCCCTCGGAATGTGGTTGAAGTTCTTCCGGAGGTGGGAGTTGAAGACCTCCCGGACAGGGGCCTCAGCCAGACGTTCCCAGCACACCCTCACCATACGTTTGGGTCTACCAGGTCTGAATGGCATCCTCCCCTGCTATCGGATCCAACTCACCACCAGGTGGTGATCTGTTGACAGCTCTGCACCTCTCTTTACCCGAGTGTCCAAGACATACGGTTGCAGGTCTGATGACATGATAACAAAATCGATCATCGACCTGTGACCTAGGGTGTCCTGGTGCCAGGTGCACATATGGACACCCTTATGTTTGAACATTGTGTTTGTTATGGACAAACTGTGGTTAGCACAGAAGTCCAATAACTGAACACCACTCGGGTTCAGATCGGGCAGGCTGTTCCTCCCAATCACCCCCTTCCAGGTTTCACTGTCGTTGCCCACGTGCGCATTGAAGTCCTCCAGCAGGACAATGGAGTCTCCAAGAGGAGCGCCCTCCAGCACCCCAGTCACAGACTCCAAAAAGGGTGGGTACTCTGAAACATCATTTGGTGCACAGGCACAAATGATGGTCAGGACCCATTTCCCAACCTGAAGGCGCAGGGAAACAACCCTTTCTTCCACCGAGGAAAACTCCAATATAGAGGCAGCAAGTTGGGGGGATACAAGAATACCCACCCCTGCTCATCACCTCTCACCCGGGGCAACTCCAGAGTAGGCCAAGCTCCAGCCCCTCTCCAGGAGACTGGTTCCGGAACCGGAGCTGTGTGTTGAGGTGAGGTCGACTATATCTAGCCGGTATCTTTCAACCTCATGCACCAGCTCAGGCTCCTTCCCCACCAGACAGGTGACATTCCACGTCCCAAAAGCCAGTTTAGGAAGCTTGGGATCAGTCCACCAAGGTCTCTGCCTTTGACCGCCACCTGATCCACATAGCACTGGACCCCCATGATCCCTCCTGCAGGTGGTGAGCCCACTGGAGGGCGGACCCATGTAACTCCTTTGGGCTGAGCCCGGCTGGGTCCCGTGGGCGGAAACCCGGCCACCAGACGCTAGCCATCGAGCCCCTCCCCCAGGCCTGGCTCCAGGGTGGGGCCCCGGTAATCTCACACCGGGCGGGGTACACTGAATCTTTGTTCTGATCCCCCTCACGGATCATCACCTTATCGTGGTGGGGGGTTTGCGTGCCCCAGTGATCCCAGGAGCTACGTTGTTCGGGGCATTCTGCCTCTGGTAGAGTCACCCAAGACAAACTGGTCGTGGGTGAAGGGCCAGACTAAGAATGATCCAACAGACTCTCATGATAAATACTAGAACAAGGATTCAGCTGCAGCACTTTTCCTTCACATAAATATGTCCAGGATTACACCACCTTTCATTGACAAGCAGTGCCACTCCTCCTCCCCTCTTTTTCCTACTGCTTATCACGTCTCTGTCCCCCCAGATAGTCCTAAAGCCAGGTATTGCTACGTTTACATCCGGGATCTGTGAGTGTAACCATGTCTCTGTGAAACATATGATACTACACTCACGATATTCCTTTTGCGTCCTGACCAGCGCTGAAAGCTCATCTGTTTTGTTTCCGAGCGATCGCACATTCCCAGTGATGACCATCGGTACAGCCGGCGTATGCTTCCTCCTCCTCCTCATCTTAGCTCCAGCCCTTTGTCCGCGGTGTCTCCTCTTTAGCTCATCCAGGATGAGGGGCTTTGCTTCGAGCAGCAGCGCTGGCCCCCTCAGTTCAATCAGCTGTTCGCGTGTGTAAACAAAGCGTCCGCCCCCATCTCTGTTGATCTCCATTGCCCGAGGAAGATTAATACTTTATTCAGTTTGTTCAGTCCAGTTTCCAAAGGCCCCCCTCCCCCCTTCCAAAAGAATCATATTCCTCTGGCTTTTCTCTCCCAGAACCAGACTAAAAGTGTTGTATGTTAATTCTAATTCTAAACCTGAAAATGCCTTCAATCGACACAGCAATATAATTCTATCTTTACTGTATTCTTGATACAGAAAGTTGAAAACTTCTCAAAAAATAATTTACATTTTTGATAGATAAACTCGAACATGTATGAAATAAAAATAATCTATAAAAATGCATCTGAGGCCATCTTGAAGTCTTCAACTACTGTATATTCTACCAAAATGACCACAGCACGTCTTGTGAATAATCTGTTTTCACATTTTTATTACCTCCACTGAGGAGGTAATGTGATTGGGGCAGTTTGTTTGTTTACAGAAAAACTACAGGATGGATTTTGATGAAATTTTCAACAGAGGTGGCCCTTGGGCTGCAGATGAACCCATGAGATTTTGGAGGTGATCCATGAGCACATACCTCCACCAAGGCCCTATCTTGCAATGTAATATAATTGTCCCTCTGTCTATCAGTAGAATTACACAAAAATTACTGGACGTTTTTTGGACAGAGGCACAGATGGACGATAGTACGAATGGATGGATGGACTGAGGTATGAACAGAGGGAGGGAGGGAGGGACGGAGTCTCGGCAGTTTTAAGTGCTCTCTGAGTGACCTCTAGTGTTTTTTTTTTTTTATAGTTTTTCAAATATTTTTATGTATACTGTATTTTCAGCCTTCTGTATCGTTTCTATTTTTCATTTATATATTTTCTACAATTCAAGACTTGTGAATAACACAACATAACAAAAATAATTTTTTTGTAACTTGTCTGTGTTTTTTCAACTGATTTAAGACAATTTTGCACAGCTGAATCCGAAAATGACATCCGTTTCTCTTGATCAGGTCAGGTTTTTATGCTAAGTTGTAAGCAGTTGTACAGCAGTTGTACAGGTGTACTGTAAATTGAATAGTAGACATTGATAAAGGTAAGTACATGTAAATTGAATGTTACGTCAGCATTGTTCAAAATTCAAAGAATTTCAAGAAATAAAAAAGAATTTTGCATCATATAAAGCAAAAATACCCGTACATGTAAACAAAAACGTAAAAAAAACATGTGGCCATAGTTCAAAAAGTTGACCTGATTGAGCAAAACCAATGTGATTTTTGGATTCAGCACATCAAAATTGTCCCAAATCAGCCAAAAAAAAAAAACTTAGACAATAAATTTGGTGTTGACCAATGTAATGTGTGTTTCCATATTTTTAGATTTTCATAGTTTTTTTTATTCTAAATACATTCTATTTCTTGTATCATGAAAAAAATATAGATAGAAATACATTATGTAAACTGAAGTCATTTGAAGTACAGAATTATTTTTTTTTTTTGTTACTTATTTGTACCCGTAGGTAGACTTGGTTTGCAGTCTGGTGACAAGCCACCGGCTGCTGGTCGCTGCGTGCGCGAGCGCCCTAAACCTACATGTTTTTGGTGTGCGGGAGGAAACCGGAGAAATCCCGGAGTAAACCCACGCAACACGGGGAGAACATGCAAACTCCACACAGCTCACTGTTGGTCGGGGGCTGGGATCGAACCCACGATCTCATGATCCCCGCGATCCCCCGGCTGAGGGTAAAACTGTGCTGCCACAGTGCTAAACCACTGCACCACCGTGCAGCCCACGGAATTAGATAACAAACTCCAATTTTAGTCTGATTCTGGAGGAACGGACTGGGGGGGAAGGGCCTGATACCATAAATTGCACGCCACTTTTAAGGTTATTACATATTTGCATTATTACAACTTTGCATGTAGTTTCACACAAAACCAACCCTTTTAATACTGCACAGCATTATCACACAGCCGGTTCCATCATCAGCAATAGTTTGTAAGTACAACATCACTTATAAGGAGGTAGGCTGTGATGGATGGATGGCATAAAAGGTGTGCTTTGGAGCAAGACACATCAGTTTGACTGTCACCTGTGCCTTTTCTGTTGCTAGGTTTATGGTAGAAGCTGGGGGAGAGGTTACAGTGAGGACTAAGGAGATAAAATGACATGCTTTCATTTCTACATTTAAGAATCTAAAATTCCATCTTAATACTCCTGCCGACCATAGGAAATTTGGCTGGCATTTTAAGGGGCTAAATCGTCCACAGCTCGACTCGCCGTTATTTTCACCACTGCCAGATGTGGCCTGTTTTTCACACCCAACTACAGCTCCTTTTTAATATTGCTAGACCACACATGAAACTCCATGCCAAAAATGTTAAAACACATTTTAATACATGCCAAATCACTTAAAAAATACATGGTGTGCTTTTCATACACATTTCCAAGATACAAGATTGCTCTTTTCTCTCTTTCAAACTAAAATAGGGGCTATTTTGAATAAAGTGATTAGGAGCTACAATGAGAAGTGTCACAAAGACCAAAGCACAGGTGATGAATTGGCTCCATCACTCAGCCTCTGGTTCACTGTGAGACCTTGAAATGAAACAAAGAAATTAAGATGCACAGCCATCCCGACTCAAGGCAGGTGAGACATGTATAAAAATAGCCAAATCTTTGTGTTCTGCAGTGCCAGATGTCACAATAAATACTTCAAATAAAACAGGCAGTAACAGGCAGGAGAATCGTACTTACTGAGCTGAAACATGGAACAGATCACAAAAAGTGCTATTGCCAAGCACAGTGACACAGGATCCCTTTTGAACGTTTTCTTGTTGACATTTTAAAGAAAATATGGCATTTATTCCAAACATGCTTATCTATTTTTTTATTTTAGTAAAACATGTCAATTTATGGGCACAGTTGTATTTTAACACAGTCGTATTTTAACTAGGGATGAGCCAATACCAATTTTTCAAGACCGATACTGTGACTGAGTATCGGCTGATACCGATCCAAACCCGATACGTCTCTTATTTAAAACAACAAAAGTACAGAACATACTTTCGTAATGCCTGGTTGCATTTTGTCCACATATAAAAACATAAATCTAAAAGTCAAAGAATATATTACAAACTTGACTCAGCTCAGCAACTGGAGTGGTGGCCTAGTAGTTGATAGAGCATCTGCCCCACAACTGGGAGGTTGGGGGTTCAAGTCCCGGCTGGGTCATACCAAAGACCATATAAAAATGGTACTTCCTGACTTCTAGCTTGGTGCTTATTGTAATAGAATGGGGGAAGGAGAAGTTGTTTGTGATGGCACCAATCCATCTGATTCTATGTGTGATTAACATTGTAGAGAGGAGAAACTGAATGACAATAGAGATGGCTTCTTCAATGTTGCTGCTTTTTTTTATTTTAAATTTGCAATGTTGGCAGCATTTCACTGGTCAGGACAATGTAAATATGCATTCTGAAGTTTTAAGTGCAAGTTTATGCAAAACTTTAAAGCCGAGTATTAAATAAACATTCAGATGAATTTGAAAGTGCCACTTTATGCATGAGGTAAAAAATGCTGTAGATCTGAAAATAAAGGAACTAACCCTTTAAGATGTATTTTTACAATCTATTATTATTATCGTAAGTATTCTCCTGGTTCTCAGTTTTTTTTAGTAGCGTTTCTGATATTATTCTCTGTCCATTCTTAGTTTTTAGGTTTGCTCTTATTTTGAAGTCATTCTTGTTCCATTTCCTGTAGCCGTATTGTTGTAGTCTTGCTTCCAGTTAACTGTTATGATTTGTGATTTACCTTTCTGTTACCTAACTGTCATCAGCTGTTTCTCATTCTCCGCTGAAAGGATAACCCATGTTGTGTCTTCTTTTCTGTGGTTTTCCATGCTCCTGTCATGTTTGTACTTTAAGTTTTTTTCTTTTGTATGTTTCAGTTTTAGCATCTTCCAGCCTCTGACCTGGAAAAGCAATGGCTGCTGATGTGCGACACATATCCTTCTGCTCGGTTCTTGACAGAATTTGGCATACTCTTTACTGTGATGCTTTTGCAAGTGTTTTATCAAGTTGGTGCTGTTAACATTGTAAACGCTGGTACCACCCAACGACACAGTTCCATAATTTTACACAGCAAACATACTGAGGCGAGTCCCACAGACAAGATCCAGTGACACATGACAGCCGCACACAGCGTGGCTGAGAACGGTGACTGGACTTTCATTTTAATATTGTTAATGTATTGAATTAGTAAATTACTTTTATTCCTTAACAATAATGAGCCAGCCATTTTGCGTGGATCGAATTCGATACCGCAGATCAGATCGGCTCATCCCTAATTTTAACCAAGAAGAATTGCAGGAAAAGTGACTGAAGTGGCAAGTAGGCATGGCGAAGCAGGGGCTGAAAGTCAACACCAGCAAGATGGAGGTTATGGTTGGTAGCAAGTAAGGAGAGACATAAAGCTTGTAGACAGTGGAGGAATCCAACCAAAGCAAGCTGAGCATTTCAAGTATCTGGGAGTGACTCTGAGTGAGAGTGAAATAAGTGGGGAGAAGCCAGTGGGGTCATAAATGACAAAAAGAGTGCCAAGGAAGCAGAAAGTTAAGATCCATGAGACCAGTGCTGCTCAGAAGCAGAGCACAAGTGTGGGTGATGAGGAAGAAAGAGGAGTGACCCCTGGACACAAGTGAAATGAGAAAGTTACGAAGAATTAAAGAAGGAATGTTGCGAGAGACATAAGAGAGAGGAAATCAGGCAAGAACTTGGAATGGATGACATCAGCGGTGAAGTGAGACAGGCTAGACTGAGATGGTTTGGATTGAGAGAGCTGGATAAGGTGGATGAAGAAGAAAAAGTTGCATTTTAACCACTACAAATCAGTACTATTCATGCAGTTGTGCCTATAAGTTTATAAACCCTGGTATACATCAACCTTTAAGCACAAATGTAATTTGGATTATAGGGTACATGTAGCTAGTTTTAATTTTATTTTCCACAGACATACACTTAATAGGTTGTTAATTATGCAAAATAATAAATCTGATCAAAGTACTTGTGTGTTTTTTGGTGAATATTACTTAAGATATTAACTTTAGAAAATGTCTACCTTTACTTTTATATGATGGCACTCTTAGCACTCAAGGCACAATAAAATTAAAAAAAAACTCAGCAATTTCTTCTATTGTTAGTTTTTAAAAATCCACAAACCACCTGTCATACTATTTGCTTTGATCAGAACTACACTCACCAACTGCATAGCTCTGCAAAAAGAGTTCTACACCTACGGGAGGCTTGTGACAAAAGAAGTAAGGATTAATTTAATCGATCTTCATGCAAGCTTGAAACGGCAAACATCTACTGCTTAACTCTGTGGTGCTGCTTATGAAGAAAATATTTCATAACACAATGTTTGGTTGGCTGCTGTAGGGGCTTGATTCATCTTAAAGTGACACACCAAAAATCTTTTTTTTTTCTTGTTAACATGTCTGTAACACATTTTTTATGACTTACAAGACATATCAAGAGTGAAATCACTCTTATGTGTCATGTCTGTGTTTTTTGCTGTGAAATTTCAGTTAAGCTCCTCCCCTTGGAAAAAGGCAAGATTAGACAAAGTGTTTTTGGTGATATAACTTTAACAGGACTGTAGTGTTGAGCCAGTCAGGATGTAAGAACTGGCTTTGGCCTGACTGAAATTAGCCTCCAGGATAAGTTAGCATTTTTGGACAGCTGCTTTGAAAGCTTGAATCAAATTAAGATGGGTTTTACCATTAAACTGCTTATAAGGACTGATGCAGTTTCAGCCATCAATCAACTGGGCATGTACTTCAACCGGTAAGTCTTTTTACCACAGAATTTATTCTGGTTAATGTAGCGCTAGCCACCATTAGTCTTGTGGAATGTGGGTGGGCTTATTCACAGATCCTGGCGTTAGAAGGAGGAGGAAAAGTGAAAAGATTTTGACATGAAACTGTAAGACAATGAAAGGGGTTTTTTTTAGTAGAAAAAAGGGCATAAGATACCATTTTAGATAATGTAGATTTGTTTTTTATAGGGAATTTATATCCACCAAGGTGTGTTAGCAGCAGTTAATAATGACGGACTCCCCTTAGCTGCAGCAGAGCACCCTAGCATAGGGCCTCCTAGCCGTCCCCCAGCTTCCACCTCTCCTGAGCAACCAGGAGAGAATGGGTGGGTGACGGTGATAAGGAAGCATAGTTGCAAGCCCCTGGTTCACCACCAACCTGTTCATGTTCCTAATCGTTTTACCCCCGCTCAGCGACACACCCGCTGAGAAAAAAACTAATCATTGGTGACTCTATAGTCAGAAACGTGAACCAGTGGCCATAGAGAAATGCATTCCCGGGGCCAGAGCAGGCGACATCGAGTCAAATTTGAAAATGTTGGCTAAAAGTAACTGTAAATACTCCACAATTGTTATCCACGCCGGCATTAACGACATCCGACTCCGCCAGTCAGAAGTTACAAAACTTACTGTGGAATCGGTGTGTAACTTTGCCAAAAACGATGTCTGCCTCGTAGTATTCTCTGGGCCCCTCCCCAATCTGACCAGTGATGACGTGTTGAGCCACATGTCATCCTTCAACCGCTGGCTGTATGTGTGGTGTCCTACAAACAACGTGGGCTACCTAGACAATTGGAACTCATTTTGGGGGAAACCTGGTCTTATTAGACGAGACGGCGTCCATCCCACTTTGGATGGTGCATCTCTTTTATCTAACAATCTGGCATCATTTTTATCCAAATTTCCAAAACCTTGACAACTCAGAGTTGGGCCCAGGAAGCAGAGTCGCAGTCTTACATGCCTCTCTGCAGTTCCTCTCCATCCGCCACCCCTCAACTTAGCCCCCGTCTTCCCCATCAGAGAATCATTGTCTGCTCCCTCCAAAATAAATAAAAATATAATGTATAAGCATCCCAAAGTCATTAAACAAAAAGTTGGTAAAACTCAAATTAAACATGAAGCCTTTAAATTTAATGACTTGGCCTTTGTTCCTCCTCATAATTTAAAAATTAAATGCGGTTTGTTAAATATTAGGTCTCTAACTCCCAAGTCTCTACTAGTCAGCATGGTGGTGCAGTGGTTAGCACTGTTGCCTTACAGCTAGAAGGTTCCTGGTTCGAATCCCCAGGTTGGCAGGGGTTGGAACCTTTCTGTGTGGAGTTTGCATGTTCTCCCTGTGCTGTGTGGGTTTACTCCGGGGGCTCCGGTTTCCTCCCACAATCCAAAGACATGCATGTTAGGTTAATTGGCTGTTCTAAATTGTCCCTAGATATCTGTTTCCTATAGTCCCTTAGAATAGAGGGTTAGTATTAGTGAAAGTGCTTTGAGTGGTCTTTGTGACTAGAAAAGCGCTATATAAGTGCAGGTTAGTTAGTTAGTTAGTTAGTCCATGATCTGTTAATTGATCATCAGATTGATTTAATTTCCCTTACAGAGACTTGGTTAGGGCAAGAGGATTATGTTGGTTTAAATGAATCAATTCCCTCTGGTTATTTAAACTGTCAAAATCCCAGAAGATCTGGTTGTGGAGGAGTAGTAGCCACAATTTACCATTCCAAATTACTAGTTAATGTAAAGCAAAAAGCACGTTTTAATTCCTTTGAGGGCCTGGTCCTCAGTATTGGGCATTTTAGCAATTTTAGGTTAAACCCAATTTTATTTGCCATAGTTTATGTCACGGTGGCCCCTGCGAGCCACCATAAGACGCCACAAGTCACCGGTGAGTTTGCGATGATGTTTTATTCAGGACACAGAAGGATAACACAAAGCAACAAAGGAATAAGCCACGGTGGGCTAAAACACACTATACTAGGAACAGGGACTGTAAGGCTGATCAAGCACACTTACGATAGAGGATTAGGATGAGGGATGATCGTAGCCGAGGAATCAAATAAGGAAAACTGACGTCTGAGATGAGGAACGCTCGCTCGACGTCTGAACACGGGGATGTTTGACGGAGACTGCTGCATCGGGCTGCATTCAGCGACCGCTTTAAATGCCGGCTGCTAATGACCCCTGAATGCAGCCCAGCTGGCAGGCTTTGACAGCAGGAAGCTCCCCCGAGCACTGTCACAATAAGAGCCTGGGGAGCCAGAAGGTACTCACTGCTGTCAAGCCTGCCGGAGATGACGTATGACCCGAGCGCGGACGAGATCAGCGCTCGGATCATGACAGTTTATCGTCCTCCCTCAGTCTACCCAGAGCTTTTATCTGAATTTGCCAATAAATTATTCAATAATAAATAAATTATTATTCAGCACTAAATCTGCTAAGATTTAGTGCTGAAATCAGATAATAATTATAGTAATAATAATTATATAATTATTATATATTATTAATAATAATTATATAATAATTATATAATTATTAATAATAATTATAATTATTATATATAATTATTATTATTACTATAATTATAGTAATAATAATTATAGTAGGGGACTTTCATATACATGTAGATGTAGATAATGATTGTCAATATTAGAGTTGATGGGGTTTTCTCAGAAAGTAGGAAATTCAACCTTTATCTCCACCACACGTTGGACCTTGTTCTGACATATGGCATAGAAATAGAAAATCTGGTAGTTCATTCATTCATTCATTCATCTTCTTCCGCTTAATCCTTTTCGGGTCACGGGGGGGCTGGAGCCTATCCCAGCATGTTTGGGTGAGAAGCAGGGTACACCCTGGACAGATCACCAGTCCATCACAGGGCCAACACAGAGAGACAGACAACCATTCACTCTCACAGTCATACCTAAGGACAATTTAGAATCCCCAGTTTTGATGTCAATTAACCTAACTTGCATGTTTTTGGCATGTGGGAGGAAACCGGAGAAATCCCGGAGTAAACCCACGCAGACAAGGGGAGAACATGCAAACTCCACACAGATCACTGTTGGTCGGGGGCTGGGATCGAACCCAGGATCCCCTGGCCAAGGGTGAGTTACTGTGCTGCCGCAGTGCTAACCACTGTGCCACCGCGCTGCCCAAATAGTGACTGCCTTAATGTGGCATTTAATTCAATATTAGACTCGATTGGGATTTCTCAGAAAGTAGCAAATTCTACTCATTATCTCCACCATACGTTGGACCTTGTTCTGACATATGGCATAGAAATAGAAAATCTGGTAGTGTCTCCTCATAACCCTGTACTGTCAGACCATTGTCTGTTAACCTTTGATTTTACTATTTCTGACTATTTGGCTCCTAAAGAAAAATATTACTACAGCAGATGCCTCTCAGATGATGCTGTTACCAAATTTAAGCAGACTGTTTCCTCTATGCCATGTGTCAACACAACGGAGATAAGCTATGGAGAGCTTGCTCCTTCTGTAATTGATAGCATGGTAGATAGTGTTACAGCTTCTCTGCATCAGACTCTAGACATGGTGGTCCCTTTAAAAAAGAAAAAGTCTAATCAGAGATTTCTAACTCCTTGGTTCAACACAGAAACTCGTAGCTTAAAACAGAAGACTCGTCAATTAGAAAGAAAATGGTGCTTCACTAAATTAGATGACATCTATTTAGCTTGGAGAAATCATCTTCGAATTTATAAAAAATCTCTTAGGAAAGCTAGAACAAGTTATTATCCCGCATTAATAGAAAAGAACAAGAATAATCCCAGGTTTCTTTTCAGCACTGTAGCCAGGCTGACAAAGAGTCAGGACTCTGTCAATCCTAGCATTTCCTTAGAGCTTACTAGTCAAGACTTTATGAACTTTTTCAATAATAAAATTTCATCTATGAGAAATAAAATCAGTCAGATTCTTCCCACTGTTAACTTAAATACAGTAACTACTACAACTCCTTCAATTGATATCTGTTTGGATGAGTTTACTCCAATTGACCTTTTACAGTTAGATAAAATAATTTTTTCATCCGAGCCTTCAACTTGTCTTTTAGACCCTATTCCTAACAGGTTATTTAAAGAAGTCTTCCCATTTATTGGTAGCTGCCATGAGACTCAGGCTCTTAATTTACTTCTGACTATTTTCTGTATTTTTCCAGAGTTGTGCTATCTCCTGTGTATTGAGTTATGATGTCTCCTTGGTGGTTTATTGTTACCTCCGCCAAAGGGGGAGGTTTTACCTCCACCAAAGGGGGAGGTTATGTGATCATCGGCGTTGGTTTGTCTGTTTGTCTGTTTGTTTGTTTGTCTGTTTGTTTGTTTGTCTGTTTGTTAGCAAGATAACTCAAAAAGTTATGGACGGATTTTCATGAAATTTTCACAGATTGTCAGAAATGGGGTATCCTACAGATGATTAGATTTTGGTGGTGATCTGGATCACCGTCCACAAGAAAACCGCCATTACGCAAAATGCCATTTTCGTGAATAACTACTAAACCACTAATCCTATCATTGTCAATCCAATTGTTGTGAATCCAGTTGCTAGTCATATGTTTTCATGGTCAAGGAATCTGAAAACGTGCACACAAACACTGTATGGGGGGGAACTGTGGCACTAAACCGCCATTACGGAAAATGCCATTTTCGTCAATAACTACTGAACCACTAATCCTATCATTGTGAATCCAATTGCTTGTCATATGTTTTCATGGTCAAGGAATCTGAAAACGTACACACAAACACTGTATGGGGGTAACTGTGGCCGCAATTACGGAAAATGCCATTTTCGTGAATAACTACTGGACCACTAATCCTATCATTGTCAATCCAATTGCTAGTCATATGTTTTCATGGTCAAGGAATCTGAAAACGTACACACAAACACTGTATGGGGGGAACTGTGGCCGCCATTACGGAAAATGCCATTTTCGTGAATAACTACTGAACCACTAATCCTATCATTGTCAATCCAATTGCTAGTCATATGTTTTCATGGTCAAGGAATCTGAAAACATACACACAAACACTGTATGGGGGGAACTGTGGTTGCCATTACGGAAAATGCCATTTTCGTGAATAACTACTGAACTACTAATCCTATCATTGTCAATCCAATTGCTAGTCATATGTTTTCATGATCAAGGAATCTAAAAACGTACACACAAACACTGTATGGGGGGAACTGTGGCCGCCATTACGGAAAATGCCATTTTCGTGAATAACTACTGAACCACTGCTTGTCATATGTTTTCATGGTCAAGGAATCTGAAGACTGTATGGGGGAAACTGTGGCGCTTGGCGGAGGTCTGTGCTCTCCGAGTGCTTTTCTAGTTCCATTAGTTATTTATGTCCTTAGTATCATTATTGTTTTGTCAGCTTCTGTAGTTTAGGATTTATATTTTGTTTCTGTATGACATGAGTGCCTTACCTCCCCTTCCAGACACTCCCATCCTGTCATTTTCTCACTGTCTGATCCCTAGTCGTCCCAGCTGGGAGTTGTTGTTTAATTAGGTTACCTGCACTCCATGCAGCCCGCACCTGCCGCCCATTGCTTCATCTTGTTCCCCAGCTATTTAAAGACTGTCAGATTGTTTTTTCACTGTGGCAGTCTTAATTATAATCCTCTCTCTTTGCCACCAGAACCCCATCCCTGTTCTGGTGAGTTTCCCACTACTGAGCTATAAGTTTACCTATTTTTTATGCTTGGATTTTTGCTTTGTTGTACTCTGGCACTTTGTGTGCTTTTTGTTAATAAAAAACCACAAACTGCAGTTGGCGCGTGGGTCCGTCTCTCTCTGCCCTGAGGGGCTATTTATGACAGTAGCTCTATTCTTCAAATAATCAATTCTTCATTAACATTAGGCCATGTACCACAGGCTTTTAAAACTACTGTAATTAAACCCTTACTCAAAAAGCCAACGCTGGATCCAAGAGTTTTAGCTAACTATAGACCAAACTCTAATATGCCTTTCATTTCAAAAATCTTAGAAAGAGTTGCTATGCAATTATTTGACCACTTGCAGGGAAATGGTTTATTTGAAGAGTTTCAATTTGGGTTTAGAATCCATCATAGTACTGAAATAGTTTTAGTGAAGGTCACTAATGACCTCATTGCATCTGATAATGGACTTGTTTCTGTACTTGTCCTTTTAGACCTTAGTGCAGCTTTTGATACTATCGATCATAATATTTTACTTGACAGATTAGAACACCGTGTTGGACTTAATGGAACTTTGTTGCAGTGGTTTAGATCTTATTTATCTGATAGGTTCCAGTTTGTTCGTGCCAATAATGAGTTTTCTTCCAACTCAAAGCTCAGTCACAGAGTTCCACAGGGATATGTGCTAGGCCCTAATCTTTTTAGTTTAGATAGATAGATGTACTTTATTGATCCCAAACTGGGAAATTAGTTTATATATGCTTCCACTAGGCAACATTATTAGAAAACATGTATACATTTTCATTCGGCGCTGTGCCAACGAGTACTGGACTCAGCTCAGCCAAGACATTCAAACCGCTGCCATAACAGGGAACATCCATGGTATGTACGATGGCATCAAGAAAGCACTTGGTCCAGCTCAGAGCAAGACGGCCCCCCTCAAATCCTCCACCGGGGAGATGATCACAGAAAAGAACAAGAAGATGGAGAGATGAGTGGAATACTACTCCGACCTCTACTCCAGACAAAACACCGTGACACCGTCAGCCCTTGATGCCATCGACTGCCTGCCATCCATGGACAAACCTGACGCAGAGCCAACCATCGACGAACTCAGCAAGGCCATTGATAGCTTGGCCGCTGGCAAGGCACCCGGCAACGACGGCATACCCCCCGACCTGATCAAGCACTGCAAGACCACCCTACTGCTGCCATTGCATGACGTCCTCTGCCAGTGCTGGAAGGAAGGTGCCGTACCACAGGACATGAGGGACGCCAAGATCATCACCCTCTACAAAAACAAAGGAGAGAGAAGCGACTGCAACAACTACAGGGGCATCTCCCTCCTCAGCGTTGTTGGCAAAGTCTACGCACGAGTTGTTCTCGTTCGTCTACAGAAGCGTGCCAAACGTGTCTACCCCGAGTCTCAGTGTGGCTTCCGCGCTGAGCGATCGACGGTAGACATGATATTCTCCATCCACCAACTCCAGGAGAAATGCAGAGAACAGAACATGCCCCTGTACGTCGCCTTCATTGACCTCACCAAAGCGTTTGATCTGGTCAGCAGAGAGGGCCTTTTCAAGATCCTGCCAAAGATAGGATGCCCACCAAAGTTGCAAAGCCTCATCGAATCGTTTCACACCAACATGCAGGGGATAGAGCAGCACGACGGCAACCTCTCAGAGCCATTCAACATATGCAGTGGAGTGAAACAGGGCTGTGTACTTGCGCCAACATCTCTTTGGGATTTTCTTTGCTATGCTCCTGAGGCATGTCTTCAGCACAGCAACAGAGGGAATCTACCTGCACACAAGATCTGACGGTAGGCTTTTCAACCTCGCCCGCCTGAAAGCCAGAACCAAAGTACGCGAGGCTCTAATCAGAGACATGCTGTTCGCAGATGACGCTGCAGTCGCAACCCACACACAGCAGGAGCTTCAGACCCTGATGTACCACTTCTCCCAGGGATGCAAGGACTTCGGGCTTACCATCAGCCTGAAGAAGACTAACGTCTTGGCGCAAGGCACGGAAGCACCACCAACCATCACCATCGACGACTACGAGCTGGAGGTCGTGAATCAGTTCACGTACCTGGGGTCCACGATCAGCAACAACCTCTCCCTTGATACAGAGATCGACAAGAGGATTGGAAAATCAGCCTTCACACTCGCTCGCCTCACCACACGAGTGTGGGAGAATCCCAAACTCTCTGTCAAGACGAAGATGGCAGTGTACAACACCTGCGTCATCAGCACACTGCTCTATGGGCGTGAGACATGGACAACATATGCCCGGCAGGAAAAGAGACTGAATTCCTTCCACTTGCGCTGCATTCGCCACATCCTGGACATATCCTGGCAGGACAAAGTGCCCAACACATAAGTTCTGTCCAGCGCCGGCCTTCCCTCCATGTTCACTCAACTCAGGCAGCGCAGGCTCCACTGGCTAGGCCACGTTCACCGTATGGAGGATGGCAGAATCCCCAAAGACGTCCTCTACGGAGAACTGGCGACTGGCAGGAGAGACGTTGGCCGCCCACAGCTGCGCTTTAGAGACATCTGCAAGAGAGACATGAAGGCCCTGGAGATCAACACAGAGCGCTGGGAGGACCTTGCAACGGACCGCTCCAAATGGAGAGGCAGCCTGACCAGACAGCTCAAGGCGGGTGAAGAGAGACTGACTGCTGCAGCAGATGAAAAAAGGACCCGCAGGAAGAACCGCCACAGACCTAGCAGCACGGAGACCACCCACAAGTGCGACCTGTATGACAGGGACTGCCATTCGCGCATTGGCCTGTTCAGCCACAGGCGGTGCTGTTCCAGCAGAGTAGACGTTTAGGATTCTCTTCCATGGTCATCATAGACCGACGGAGGCCGATGACGATACATTTTCATTGTTATGCAGATGACACACAATTATACCTGTCAATGAAGCCAGATGATAGTAATCAATTAGCCAAGTTAGAGGCCTGTCTTAAGGAAATCAAAGCTTGGATGACCTGTAATTCCCATCCATCCATCCATCCATCTTCTACCGATTTTCCAGAGGTCCGGGTCGCGGAGGCAGCAGTTCAAGCAGAGAAGCCCAGACTTCCCTCTCCCCAGCCACCTGCTCCAGCTCTTCAGAGAGGATACCAAGGCATTTCCAGACCAGCTGGGAGACATAGTCTCTCCACCGAGTCCTGGGTCTGCCCCTGGGTCTCCTCCCAGAGGGAAGTGCCCGAAACACCTCAAGTGGGAGGCGTCCAGGAGGCATCCTGATCAGATGCCCATACCACCTCAACTGGCTCCTTTCAATGTGGAGGAGCTGCGGTTCTACTCTGAGCCTCTCCCGAATGACTGAGCTCCTCACCCTATCTCTGAGGATGAGTCCAGCAATCCTACGAAGAAAGCTCATTTCAGCCGCTTGTATCCGCGATATTCTGTCTGTCATTACCCAAAGCTCTTGACCATAGGTGAGGATAGGAACGTAGATTGACTGGTAAATCGACAGCTTTGCCTTAGAGCTCAGCTCCCTCTTCACCATAACAGACCGGTAAAACGTCAGCATCACCGCAGATGCTGCTCCGATCCATCTGTCAATCTCTCGCTCCATTCTCCCCTCACTCGTGGATAAGACCCCAAGATACTTAAACTCCTCCACTTGGGGCAGGAGTCTGTCCCCAACCCGTAAAGGACAATCCATCTTTTTCCGGCTGAGGACCATGGACTCGGACTTGGAGGTACTGATTTTCATCCCAGCCGCTTCACACTCAGCGGCAAACTGTCCCAGTAAAAACTGTAGGTCATTGCTGGATGAAGCCAGCAGGACAACATCATCTGCAAACAACAGAGATGAGATCCTGTGGTCACCAAGCATGACACCCTCCATTCCCTGGCTGCGCCTATAAATCCTGTCCATTAAACTTATGAACAGGATCGGATTGTAATTTCCTGCTGTTAAATTCAGATAAGACTGAAGTCATTCTTGTTGGTCCAAAAAAACCTTTGAAATACCTTTCCAAATCAAACTCTTAGTTTGGATGTGGTTACTGTCTCTTAATAGTTCTGTGAGGAACCTTGGAGTCATTTTTGATCAAGATCTGTTTTTAATTCACATATTAAACTTGTTTCTAACACTGCCTTCTATCATTTGTGTAATATTGCCAAGATTAGGAGCATCTTGTCTCAGAGTGATACTGAGAAACTAATCCACGCTTTTGTTAGCTCTAGATTAGAGTATTGTAACTCTTTATTATCAGGTTGTCTCAAAACATCTTTAAAAAGTCTTCAGCTGATCCAAAATGCTGCAGCAAGAGTTTTAACAGGTACTAGAAAAAGAGATCATATCTCTCCGGTTCTGGCCTCCCTTCATTGGCTTCCCATAGAGTTTAGAATTAAGTTTAAAATCCTTCTTCTCACTTACAAAGCTCTAAATAATCAGGCCACTTTTTATTTAAAAGATATGATACTATCCTATTATCCTAACAGAGCACTACGCTCCCAAAATGCAGGATTACTTGTAATAGCTAGAATCTCCAAAAGTACAATGGGAGGCAGAGCCTTCAGTTATCAAGCTCCTCTCCTGTGGAACCAGCTGCCAATCTGGATTCGGGAGTCAGACTCGATCTCTGTTTTTAAGAATAGGGTTAAAACCTACCTTTTTGATATAGCCTACAATTAGGGAGGGATCATGTGTTTCTGAACCCTCCTTTAGTTATGCTGCTAATAGGTTTAGACAGCCGGGGGACCTCCAACAATGCACTGGGCTTCACTCCTTTCTTCACTCATATAGCCTACAATTAGGGAGGGATCATGTGTTTCTGAACCCTCCTTTAGTTATGCTGCTAATAGGTTTAGACAGCCGGGGGACCTCCAACAATGCACTGGGCTTCACTCCTTTCTTCACTCTCAATGAAATATTTTTGCTGGTCATTAACATCTGTTTGTTCTCTCCCATAGATTGAGTCCCGTTGCGCTGTTTGCTCTCTACAGGTCTGTTCTTTTCTTCTTCTCTATCCCCTCACCCCCCAGCCAGTCGCAGCAAATGACTGCCACTCCCTGAGTCTGGTTCTCCTAGAGGTTTTTTCCTGCTAAAAGGGAGCTTTTCCTCTCCACCGTTGCCAAGTGCTTGCTCACAGGATATCGCCTGATTGCTGGGGTCTTTCTGCAATTGTGGGGTTTCCCCTACAGTTGCAAGTGCTATGAGATGACTGTTGTTGTGAAATGGCGCTATATAAATAAAGTTGAATTGAACTGAATTGTTACACCAACCATCAATCATATAAACTTTAATTCACTCATTCTGCCCCAACACATTTGGCGCAGTGTGCATTATTCTTTGTTTCGACTTCCAAACAAACGATGCTCCACTTTTTTTTTTCAGTCAAATGCAGTTTACCCAGAAGGTTGTTACCACGGCAACACCAAGACAGGAGGCGAGGACTGCGATTCCATGACAACTGACTTCAGCACCGACCTCCTTGGCTTCCTTTATGGTTTGCACTGTGCTTCAAACTGATATTCACTGAGCTCTTTTGATTTAATGCTGAATCTCTAAACCTCCATTTCAAAGGGAATTAGCCTTGATACACTGTAAGGCATTAATCAGCTTTGCACATAATGGTAATGACTGGATCATGTCACTCACTTTTAACATTTGAGTTAATAAACACATAGTGGAAGATATTAAAATAGTGAGTCAAACGGCTTGAGGATCAGCCGTGTGTCCTACCTCATATCCTTTCAGGGACGGTCCTACCAGGACGACCGGCCTCATCGAGGGAACCACATCATACGGAGGAATGTGTTCAGCCTGAAGGGTCGGAAACACACAGCTATGGTCAACTGATCTAATTAATCTTGGTGTAAGTGGATACAAATTCTGAATCAGAAAAACCACTGAGTGTCAACTTTTATAATAATCAGTTATGTAATCATAGTAGAATGATTAACGAAAAATGGCCAGATCTCTCAACAGTCTTTCAATGACCTCTCAGCAATTGCCAAGATCTCTCAATGATCTTTCAGTGGAGATCACTGAAGATCATTGGGAGATCATGAAGAGATCTTGGCGATCACTGAAAGATCATTGAGAAATCTGGCCATTTTTTCATCACTCCATGATCTCTCAGCGATCTCCACCTCTGTGTAAAGGGGTTATTAGGAAAAGTACAGAATCTACTACTCTGTTTGTGACTCTGATTTAACTTGCTTGCTTCCACATACCCTAACAATGCACAGATGATCGCTAACTCCACCCAAACTGTTGAGTGAACCACCTTTGTCAGAAGTGACCCACAGCAGTTAGTCCTGTTGTGTCTCCACCGTGTCCCTATGTTATAAATGTACACTGAAACTCAGGTCCTGTATCAGACTGCAGCAGACTGCTGTGGACTCTGCATCATTCTTGTCCATTTTGGAATGATTAAAGGTATAGGGACAATCTTTTGAGTGGAATTTCTTTATTTCATCAGTCTCCATACAGAAATTCATCTTTTTTCTTCGACACAAGGTTTAAATCAAACAATGGCAGTTTTCAATACTTTTACACCAGAAGCAATTAAGAAATGACATACACTAACTGGGAACATTGTGTAACAGGACAGTTAAAATGATCCCGGAACAAATGGTTTCTCAATCACTGAGAAAAAAAAAATCTTTGAATCTGGAAATGACTCAGATGCACCAAGCAGTTAATTCACAACCACAATCAGAAAACTCAGGACTAGTTTGATGGTTGCACTAATCTTCGTCTTCTTTTGGCTGCTCCCTTTAGGGGTCACCACAGTGGATCATCTGTCTCCATCTCATTGTATCCCTTGCCTCTTGCTCTGTAACACCAAGCCTCTCCATGTCCTCCTTCACTACATCCATGAATTTTCTCTGTGGTCTTACTCTTTTCCTCCTGCCTGGCAGCTCCATCTTCAAAATCCTTTGTCCAATATATCCACTATCCCTCCTCTGCACATGCCCAAACCATCTCAGCTTTGCCTCTCTTACTTTGTCTCCAAACCGCTCAACCTGAGCTGTCCCTCCGATATACTCATTTTTAATCCTGTCCCTCCTAGTCACTCCCAATGAAAATCTTAGCATCTTCGTGTCTGCCACCTCCAGCTCTGCCTCCAGTCTTTTTGTCAGCACCACCGTCTCCAAACCATACATCATAACAGTTCTCACTACCGTCTTGTAAATCTACCCTTTCACTCTTGCTGCTTCCCTTCTGTCACAAATCACCCCGACACTCGTCTCCACCCTCTCCATCCTGTCTGCACTCTCTTCTTCACCTCTCTTGTGCATTTTCTGTTGCTTTGGATGGCTGACCCGATATTTAAACGCATCTACCTTCACTACCTCTACTCCTTCCATCTTCAATGTTACACCTGCCTCCTTCTCATTCACACTCATGTATTCTGTCTTGTTTCTGACTTTCATTCCTCTTCTCTCCAGAGCATACTACCTCCACCTCTCCAGGTTCTCTTCCACCTGCTCCTTACTCTCACTACAGATCACAATGTCATCTGCAAACATCATGGTCCACGGAGACTCCTGCCTGACCTCGTCTGTCAACCTGTCTATCACCACAGCAAATAAGAAGGGGCTCAGGACCGATCCCTGATGTAACCCCACCCCCACCTTGAATCCATCTGTCACTCCTACAGCACACCTCACCACCGTCTCGTTCTCCTCATACATGTCCTGCACTACCCTCACATACTTCTCTGGCACTCCTGACTTTCTCATACAGTACCACACTTCCTCTCTTGGCACCCTATCATATGCTTTCTCTAGATCCACAAAGACACAGTGCAACTCCTTCTGACCTTCACTATACTTCTCCATCAACACTCTTAGAACAAACATTGCATCTGTTGTACTCTTCCTTGGCATGAAACTGTACTGCTGCTCACTGATTGTCACCTCTCCTCTTAACCTGGCTTCAACAACTCTTTCACATATCTTCATAGTGTGGCTGATTAACTTTATGCCTCTGTAGTTACTACAGCTCTGAGCATCACCTTTGTTCTTGAAAATTGGTACCAAAGCACTTCTTCTCCACTCCTCAGGCATCCTCTCCCTCTCCAAGATTGTGTTAAACAATCTGGTTAAAAAGTCCACTGTCATCTCTCCTAAACATCTCCATACCTCCACAGGTATGTCATCTGGACCAACCGCCTTTCCATTCTTCATCCTCTTCAAAACTGCCCTCATTTCCGCCTTGCTAATCCTCGGGATTTCCTTGTTCACTATCTTTCCTTCCTTTCCATCCTCTTCTCTCTCTCTCATTTTCTTCATTCATCAGCTCCTCAAAGTACTCCTTCCACCTTCTTAACACACTCTCATCACTTTTTTTTTTTTTTTTTTTTTTGTTACTTATTTGTACCCGTAGGTAGACTTGGTTTGCAGTCTGGTGACAAGCCACCGGCTGCTGGTCGCTGCGTGCGCGAGCGCCCTAAACCTACATGTTTTTGGTATGCGGGAGGAAACCGGAGAAATCCCGGAGTAAACCCACGCAACACGGGGAGAACATGCAAACTCCACACAGCTCACTGTTGGTCGGGGGCTGGGATCGAACCCACGACCTCATGATCCCCGCGATCCCCCGGCCAAGGGTAAAACTGTGCTGCCACAGTGCTAAACCACTGCGCCACCGTGCAGCCCGTGCAGCACTTGTTAGTACATTACCATTTCTGTCTTTAATCAACCTAACCTGCTGCATATCCTTTCCAGCTTGATCTCTGGCTAGCCCAGGGGTCTCCAACCTGGGGCTCCTGGAACATTCAGGTTTCTGTGGGAAATTTTCTAATTTCACTTCTTAATTGGTCCAAAGATTTGCAAATACAGTAATTTGTCATTGTTGTGCATGTGTTCTGTAGGCACCCTTGCACAGCATCGGTTAATTGTTCGCAAATCTTTGGACCAAGGGGTGGACAGTTAGAGGGAACCCTCTAACTGTCCCAGTTGCCGTATGGCAACATAACCCCTAGTGGTCAAGAGTGGTAAAGATTTTTTGTCAATAAAATAGTTCAGATTTCCAAGGCTATAACTTGAAAGTTGCAAGAGATAATGGCTTACTGTCAATTAGAAAGATGTAGACTATGATCCAAAGTTTCAGACAGGAATAAATTTACGCATCTAATTTGCATAATGTCACAGCAGCTATATAAATTACATAACTCAGTCAAAAGTGGACTTTGGACATATTTACACAAAGAATGGTTCGGTTTTTTGACACCGTTTTATCTACAGGGGCACTTTGTTATTTTATCTTCAAAGTATATGAACCACAATATCAGTACAATGTAAAGAAACAAAGAAATTTGTCACTTACTGCTGACAAAGGGGGGCTGGCTGGCCCGCGTGGTCGCTGTGTTTTCGTCCATCGTGGTTGTTATTTTGCATTCTGTCGGTCATTTACGCTCTCTACCACATCTACAAAGTCTTATGATTATCCCACGTAAATTTCGCTTGTATCCCGTGGCTATTTTCCGTGTACGAAGCCATTTATGTGACGGGGTCCGACAGTGCATGGTGGCCATATGTGCTTTCTGGACTCAAAGGAGCAAAACAGGAAAAGAAAATAAGGATTTCTTCTTCTTGGGTGTATTATGTGTCATCCATGAGTCCTCCAACATGTGCCTGCCACCTTCTGAACTGGCAGATCAGTACAAATCGCCAGTACAGCTGGGGATGTCAGAGTGAGTTGACAGGCGCAGTTGCTGCACTGTGCCACTGGGAGCGCGTGACCTGTCCATGAAATGTGGCCAGTTAAAAGGTTAAGAAGTGAAATTAGAAAATTTCACACAGAAACCTGAATGTTCCAGGAGCCCCGGGTTGGAGACCCGGGTCTAGCCAATCGATACAAGTCCTTTTCTCCTTCCTTAGTGTTTAGGCCTCTCATACAACTCAATATATGCCTTTTCCTTTGCCTTTGCCACCTCTCTCTTTGTCATGCATCTAGATTCCAAATACTCCTGTCTACTTTCTTCATCTCCCTGACTATCCCACTTTTTCTTTACAAACCTCTTCCTTTGAACACTTTCCTGTACCTCCTCATTCTACCACCAAGTCTCCTTTTCCTTCTTCTGTCCACTGGCTACACCACATACCTTTCTACCCGTTTCCCTCAATACTTTTGCTGTACTGTCCCAGTCATCTGGTAATTCTTTCCTACCACCCAGAGCCCGTATCAACTCTTTCCTGAACTCTGTGCGACTTTCTTCCTTCTGTAACTTCCCCCAATTAATCTTTGGCTCTGCCTCCACTCTCTCCCTCTTCTTGCTTTCCAAAGTCATCCTACAGACTACCATCCAATGTTGTCTAGCTACATTCTCCCCTGCCACCACCTTGCAGTCTCCTATCTCTTTCAGATTTCTCCTTCTGCATAAGATGTAGTCCACCTGTGTGCACCTTCCTCCACTCCTGTAAATCACCCTATGTTCCTCTCTCTTCTTAAAGTATGCGTTCATCACAGCCATTTCCATCCTTTTAGCAAAATCCACAACCATCTGTCCTTCCACATTTCTTTCCTTAAGACCATACCTAACCAGAACCTCCTCATCACTTTGGTTCCCTTCACTGCCATGTCCATTAAAGTTTGCTCAATCACCACCACTCTCACCCCTGGGAACACTCTCTACCACTTCATCCAACTTATTCCAGAATTCCTAATGCTGTAAATAAAACACGTACCAAAGGATTGATGATGAGGAATATGCATTTATAGTGAATATGAAAATAATGGCTTTAAAGGTCCCACACTGTGCATTTTTTCCAGGGATCAATCTTAAATTTTGGCATTCTCAAGTACATACATGTCACAATACTGAGCACGGGTGGGGAGCCGTGCTCAGCCTTCAAGCCTGTTAAGTCATTTTCTGTATCTCTGCATCTTTGTTTATTTTGTATTTAGGATGGTTCGGTGTATTTGGGTTCTGAGTTTGTCCTTTGTTTCTGTTCCTAGTTTCTTGTTATTTTATCTTAGTTTGGATTTTACGTATTTCTGTATTATCTTGTATTTATCTTCTTGTTTATATTTGTCCTTATCCTCAGTTCTCCCTTTGTAACCTCAGTGTTCATTAGTATTGTTTTAGGAGTACTTATTGGGCTTTGTATTCTTTCCTGGTTTTTGTCTTGGCAGATATTATTCGCTCATTAATGTATTTTGGTCCGTTTCTGTTGTAGAATTATTGTCAGTTACCTTTTCGCCGTGTTTCTCCTTTGACAGCTGTCTGTGTACTTCCGGGTGTCAACTCTGTTCGCGGGCTGTCAAAGCTGTCACCTGTTTAAGTTAATTATCCTCACTCATGTCATCAACACCTGATCCTGATGTTCAATTATTCTTGTCTGTCTATTTAAGCACTGTAGTTCAGTTTCTCATGGCCAGGTCATTATCAAACCTCCCAGGTCCAGACAGAGTCCCCGTCTTTCTCTGTATTCCACATTTAATATACAAACACTGTGTGTGTTTATATATTTATATTTATATATTTATTCCATCTAGCAACAATGATCCACACTGTGTGTGTTTATATATTTACATATTTATTCCATCTAGCTACAATGCTCCGCACTGTGTGTTTATATATTTACATATTTATTCCATCTAGCTACAATGCTCCGCACTGTGTGTGTTTATATATTTATATATTTATTCCATCTAGCAACAATGCTCCACACTGTGTGTGTTTATATATTTACATATTTATTCCATCTAGCTACAATGCTCCGCACTGTGTGTTTATATATCTACATATTTATTCCATCTAGCTACAATGCTCCGCACTGTGTGTTTATATATTCATATATTTATTCCATCTAGCTACAATGCTCAGCACTGTGTGTGTTTATATATTTACATATTCATTCCAGCTAGCTACAATACTCCACACTGTGTGTTTATATACTCATATATTTATTCCATCTAGCTACAATGCTCCGCACTGTGTGTTTATATATTTATATATTTATTCCATCTAGCTTCAATGCTCCGCACTGTGTGTCTCTCTATATATTTATATTTATATGTACATATGTATACTCGCTGCTCTTGTTTTTCTCTTGCCTTCTGATTGTTGCTATTCCTGTGCTGTTGCAATCCTGGAATTTCCCCACTGTGGGACTAATAAAGGCTTATCTTGTCTTATCTTATCATATCTTAAGGGTATTCCCCGTCTCACCGGCGTTCCTATATGCCTCAACCTCCAAGTTGTCTGCCTTCTGTTATCCTGCCTGTTTCTCTATCAGTGTAAGTTCGTGTTTTTGTTATACTTTGTGTTTTGGTTATTAAATCATGCAAACTCACAGCCTGCATTTGGTGTCCTCTGCCTGCCCTTGCCAGGGTGATTTATGAAAATACATGTGTAGTTTTAAAGACCAAAACTCAATTCTTTGTCATTTTAGCTGTCTCTAAAGTTCTGTCAAAAACAGTTGTTTTCAGCCTGCTCAGACTGGGTAAAGATTTTTTGAATGGGCCAACCACAAGTAAGGTAGCAGTCAGGGTGCATTTATTTTGTTAACTTGGTTTTATGACATCATTAAAGTCAGGAAGTGCAATTCATTTCTTCAGGAGTTTAAAGGTGATAGAGACAACATTGTGACCTCCTGGCCAGTAGGTGTCGTAGTAACTCTTGCCCCAGCTGGCTGGTAGAGACACACAACATCAATCCAGTTATATTATTGGCTGTGACTGGCTGCGACGTCTTTATGACCATAGATACATACATATAAACACTAGATATAACATGGCTAACATTTTCATGGCAAATGAAGTTGCCATATTCTGTAGGCAATTAATGAATTAGACTGAAGAACATGCAGTAGAATGAAGCTAATGCAGTACATGCCTATGCGGCACAAAGGCTTGCTTATGTTTCTTTGGCTGGCTTGGCCAACTGTGACTAGCCTGGTGGCAAGCCATGTGCTATCTAGTGTTTGTATATACAGTGGAGAAAATAAGTATTGAACATGTCAACATTCTTCTCATTAAACATATTTCTGATGGAGCCACTGCCCTGAGATTTTCACCAGGTATCAGTAACAACCCAAGTAATCCATATATATAAAGAAATCAAGGCAACTGTATTCACAAAACAAGTTATTTTAATAAAGTGGAATGACACAGAGAATAAGTATTGAACACATGAAGAAAAAGAGGGGCAAAAAGGCATAGAACGCCAAGAAACCAGCTGAAATCCATCAGAATTTAGTAAGCCATCCCATCCCCCATCAGTGCAAATTAATTTCAGCTGGTTAAGTCCTGACTGATAACCTTTAAAGAGCTCTGTGAATATCAGATTGTCACACCACAAAGAAATCGTGATGGGCAGAAGCAAAGAGCTCTCACTAGACCTTTGCAACCTCATTGTTGCAAAGCATAATGATGGCATTGGTTACAGGTCCATTTCTAAACTGCTGAATTTTCCAGTGAGCACTGTTGGAGCCATCATTTGGAAGTGGAAAGAACAGAGTTCCTCACAAGATTTTTGACAGAAGAGTCAAAAGAATTATCAGAAGAGTTATCCAACAGCCAAAGTCCATTTGTGGAGAGCTCCAGAAAGACATGGAGTTAGCAGGTACTGCTGTTTCAAAGAAAAAAATAAGTAATACACTCAACTGACATGGGCTCTATCCCCGATCACCTCACAAGACTCCATTGCGGAAGAAAAAGCATGTTGAAGCTCATTTAAAGTTTGCTGCACAGCATTTGGGCAAGCCAGTAAAATACTGGGAGAATATAGTCTGATCAGATGAGACCAAAATTGAACTTTTTGGATGGCATAACACACAGCATGTTTGGAGAAGAAATGGCACTGCACATCCCATCATGGTGTGGGGGTGTTTTGGTGTTTGGACAAATGTACAGAGACATTCTTGATAAGAACCTGTTGCCATCTGCCAAGATGCTGAAGATGAAACAAAGGTGGACATTTCAGCAAGACAATGACCCCAAACACACAGCCAAGAGGAAACTCTCAACTGGCTCCAGAGAAGGAAAACTAGAAAAGTACTCGGAGAACGCAGACCTCCGCCAAGCGCCACAGTTCCCCCCATACAGTGTTTGTGTGTACATTTTCAGATTCCTTGACCATGAAAACATATGACAAGCAATTGGATTGACAATGATAGGATTAGTGGTTCGGTAGTTATTCACGAAAATGGCATTTTGCGTAATGGCGGTTTTCTTGTGGAAATTTCATGAAAATCCATCCATAACTTTTTGAGTTATCTTGCTAACAAACAAACAAACAAACAGACAGACAGACAAACCAACGCCGATGAAAACATAACCTCCTTGGCGGAGGTAATAAAGCTGCTAGAATGGCCCAGTCAGTTACCTGACCTGAATCCAATTGAAAATCTACGGAACAAACTGAAGACCAGAGTTCATAGAAGACACCCATGGAACCTTCAAGATTTGACAGTTTGTCTGGAAGAATAAGCTAAAATCACTCCTGAGCAATGCCTGCACTTAGTTTTTCCCATACAGGAGGCATCTGGAAGCTGTTATTACAAACAAAGACTTTTCTCCTAAATATTAAATGAATTTCACCAAACGTGTTCAATACTTATGCCCTGCATCATTCCACTTTATTAAATATAACTTGTTTTGTGAACACAGTTGCCTTGATTTCTTTGTATGTATGGATTACTTGGGTTGTTACTGATATCTGGTGAAAATCTCAGGTCAGTGGCTCCATCTGTCATAAACTGCCCTTTCAGCTGCCATGCCAGCAGAAAAACGGATACTAACAAAAGATAACAAGAGAGAAAAGAAAAAAGCAAAACCCTCAGTCGCTGGTGTCTAAGTGGCAGCACCGTTCTGTCATAAATTGCCCCTTCAGTGGCAGAACTGAGAACACCAAACACGAGCTGTAGGTTTGCACATTTAATAACAAAAACACAAAAATACACAAAACACTACACTACACACGAAGGCAGGGATAACGGGGGAAAGGCATGGATACTGAGACACGTAGAAAGCCAGTCAGGATAACAAACAATGAGCTGAATAACAGTCAGATTACTTACGTCTGAAAACTGAAGAGAGGCACAGATTTGCGTCTGGGTAAGAGAACAGTGCTGCAACAAACTGCGTTGCAGCATGGCTTAAATAGGCACATAACTAATGAACAAATGAATCCAGGTGTGGGTACAAGAGTGAGGAATAATTAACTTAACTGGTGACAGTTGTCAAAGCCCGCAAATAGAGGAAGTAAACAATGACTGTCAAAGTAAAAGCACCAACCGTGAAGAAAGAAAATCAGGAACAAATACATGAACAATAATACACTCAGAATAATAACTAAACGCATACCGGATAGGAGTAACAAAGGAGAAAACTGAGGTAAGCTAATAATGCAAACTAATAAGTTGTATGATGGCGGTAGCGCGCTCGGAGGCAGCGACCCCTCTTGGCATCAACGAGTGTGAGAGTTTTGAGTGGTTTGATCATCCCAGACGTACATTCTGTAAAACTTACAACCGTGAGACCTTATTAAATATCAAGGTACTGCACGCTGCAAGAATCGCGGCGATCGGTTGTGATTTGGACATTCTACGCCAGCATGGAATTCTGGCGGAGTCCCCACTGGAAGCCACCCGAGAGAGGAGGAAGCGGAAGCGGAGCAAACGCAAGCAGAAGCGCGGAAAAAGGGCTGGGATCCATGCTAGGCTAAAGGCTAACCCAGGGGTGGGCAGTGAGGGCCATTCCACTGCAGGTTTTCTGTTCCACCCAGTCTCTTCAGCAGGTGTTTGCTCTGATCAGCTTCAAGGATTGCTAATCACTGAAAACACCTGCTGAAGAGAGTGGGTGGAACAGAAAACCTGCAGTGGAATGGCCCTCCATGGCACATGATTGCCCACCCCTGGGCTAACCCCTCCAGACCAGCGGTACCGTCGCTTCTTCTCTCTAACGTCCGCTCCCTCGAAAACAAGGTGGACGAACTGCGTCTGCTGAGAGAAATCCGGAGAGAGTGGAGGGACTGCTGTGTGTTTGTTTTTACCGAGACATGGCTCCACGGCAACATTCCTGACGAGGCCATTCAACTGGAAGATATGGTGATGTTCCGTGCCGACAGGGAAACGGCGAGCTCCGGTAAGAGCCGGGGGGGTGGGCTATGCATCTATGTTAACAAGAACTGGTGCGTTAATGCCACGTTAGTGTCTAAACACTGCTCTCTGTTGGCGGAGTTCCTTATTGTAAATTATTGGCCATATTATTTGCCGAGGGAATTCAGCAACGTGTTTGTAGCTGGTGTTTACATAGCGCCGAGCCCTAATGCTAAAGCTAATGCTAAGAAGGCACTTGGGGTACTGCACAATGCGATCAGTGAAATCCAAACTTCACACCCGGACAGTTTTGTGGTGGTTGCGGGGGATTTTAACCACACCAGCCTAAAGACTGTGCTCCCCAAGTTTAAACAATGTGCAGACTTTAAGACCAGAGGAGAGAATATGTTGGACTTAGTGTACACAAACACAGATGCATATAAAGCGATACCCCGCCCCCATCTCGGCCGTTCTGATCACATGTCCATGATGCTGCTGCCTGCCTACAAACCTTTATTGAAGCGCAGCAGGCCAGCAGTGAAACAAATCAGGATTTGGCCAGAGAGTGCAACCTCTGCACTGAAAGACTGTTTTCCGCACACAGACTGGAAGGTCTTCAAAATAGCAGCCTCCCAGGAAGACAAGACAGATGTGGAGGAGTATGCTGATACAGTCACCAGCTACATCGCAAAGTGCACAGAGGATGTCACTACAGTGAAGACCATCACTATGCGGGGTAATCATAAGCCCTGGATGACTGCAGAGGTGCGCTCGCTGCTTACAGCCAGAGATGCAGCCTTCAGAGCGAAGGACAGGATCGCCCTCCACTCAGCCAGGTCTGCGCTCTCAAAGGGAATTAAGGTGGCAAAGCACGCCTATGCGGAGAAAATCCAGGGACACCTCTGTGACACTAGGAACACCAAGCAGATGTGGCAGGGAGTTCGGACACTGAAGGGCTATAAGTCTAGGCAGGGGGTCGATGATGACGATGCTTCGCTTCCAGACAGGCTTAACGACTTCTTTGCACGTTTTGAAGCATCAAACTCGACAATCAGAGGGACGGCTGGCCCACCCCCACCATCGGTCGGACCAGTTTTTACCATCAACACAGCGGACACACGGAGGACCTTAACCAGAGTCAACCCACGCAAAGCTGCAGGTCCGGACAACATTCCGGGACGTGTGCTCCGAGACTGCGCAAGCGAGTTGGCGGATGTCCTGACTGACATTTATAACATCTCCCTGAGTCAGGCCATCGTTCCCAGATGCTTCAAGACCTCTATCATTGTACCAGTGGCAAAGAAACCAGTTGTGTCCTGTTTGAATGACTATCATCCTGTTGCACTGACACCAATTGTGATGAAGTGTTTTGAACGGCTTGTCAAACCACACATTACAGCCTGCCTCCCTGCATCACACGACCCGCTTCAGTTTGCATATCGTTCAAACCGCTCCACGGAGGATGCTATAGTCACCACCCTACACTCTGTCATCACCCACCTGGACCAGAAAGACACCTACGCCAGACTCCTGTACATTGATTTCAGTTCAGCATTCAACACCATTATTCCCCAGAGACTGATGGAGAAATTACTCCTTCTCGGTCTGAACACCGCCACATGTCTCTGGATCCTGGATTTCCTGACTGAGAGACCTCAGTCTGTCCGGGTTGGAAACAACATCTCCAACTCTGTCACGCTGAGCACCAGATCCCCTCAAGGCTGTGTACTCAGTCCACTGTTGTTTACACTTCTAACACATGACTGTGTATCCAGACACGAGGGGAACCAGATTAATAAGTTTGCAGATGACACCACGGTGGTGGGACTTATTCAGAGGGATGAGGAATCAACGTACAGGGAAGAAGTGAGAGACCTGGAGGGCTGGTGCAGAGAGAGCAATCTGGTGCTCAACGTGGACAAAACGAAGGAGATGATTATCGACTTCTGGCGGTCACAGCCTGAGCACGTCCCCCTCAGCATCAGCGGCCGTTTAGTGGAGAGAGTAGAGAACATCAAGTTCCTCAGAGTGCAGATCTCGCAGGACCTGACCTGGAGCAAGAATTCGTTGGAGATCAGGAAGCGAGCTCAGCAGAGACTGCACTTCTTGAGGAAACTCAAACAGGCCTCTCTCCCCATCTGCATCCTCAGGACCTTCTACAGAGGTGTGGTGGAGAGTGTTCTGACGTACTGCATTGCTACATGGTACTCCAGCTGCAGTATGTCAGACAAAAAAGCCCTGCAGAGGATAGTCAAGGGGGCTGAGAGGGTAATTGGAGTCTCCCTCCCCTCTGTCCAAGAACTTTTTCAGAACCGTTGTAGGAGCAGGGCACTGAACATTGTCAAGGACCGTTCTCACCCTCTGCATAAACACTTTGAACTTCTTCCATCTGGTAAACGATTCCGGAGCATCAGAGGCAGAGCCACCAGACTGATCAACAGCTTCCTTCCACAAGCTGTCAGGATGCTGAACAGTTGACCCGGAATCTCTCATACACACTACTGCACCTACAGACATTTTGTATATATTATAGTTAGTTAGTTTTTCTTTTTCCCCAAGTATGTCTCAGGGATGTGTGAATGGATGGGGGGGTGGGGGTGGGGGGTGGAGCTATGTGGGAGTGTGTCTTAAATCATGCTGCTTCTTATATGGATGCCGAGAGAAACGCAATTTCATCTTGCCTGCACTACAGTTGTATGTACAGCAATATGACAATAAAGTTTGATTTGATTTGATTTTAATAAATACTGAGACTACAAAAGGAGAACTAAGACAAGGGCAAATTATAAACACAGGAACATAAATTAGAAAACAAGATAATACAGAAATACATAACAACCACACTAATACAAAATAAACAGAAGCATAAATACAGAAAATGACTTAACCCTTTGAGTGTGAGATTCGGTGTGCCCCTAGTGGCAAAGCGTGGCACTGTGCCTGTCAACTGATTTTACTTTCCTGAACATTGTCCCACATGCCAAAAACATGCAAGTTAGGCTAATTGGCATCAAAACTGGGGATTCTAAATTGTCCTTAGGTAAGACTGTGAGAGTGAATGGTTGTCTGTCTCTCTGTGTTGGCCCTGCGATGGACTGGTGATCTGTCCAGGGCGTACCCTGCCTCTCGCCCAAAGATGCTGGGATAGGCTCCAGCCCCCTGCGACCCGAAAAGGATTAAGCGGTAGAAGATAAATGAATGAATGAATGTTTACCTTTACTGAGGATTTGTACTAATCATGCTAGTTCACAAGGTGGCAGGCACGCGTTGGAGGACTCATGGATGACATGTAATACACCAGAGAAGAAGAAATCCTCCTTCTTCTTCTTCTTCGTCGTCTTGGAGAATACAGCACAAGATGGATGCGGACCGTCATTGTGGACATTGGCGATCACCCACGGATGAGGAAATTCGGAGAATTTGGTCCCGAATTTGCCAACTATGATTCTAAAAAGAGATTATTTAGCTTATGAAGGTAGATGTCTACATGTTTTTATAACACAGGGAGCGTGAGGCTCGTTGAATTCACCTGCAGGTATCCGGAGCGCCATGTTGCAGGAGGACAATCGCTGGTTGTATGTCGTCAATATAAGATAAATTGCCCCGGAATAAAAGCAAAATTACGGTGGAATACTCAATAACAGTTTCTGGATATAGGACAGAGAGCTAAAATGACCGGGAGAGGACAAAATAACCACTAGAATGCCGCTAAAGGATACTGCTTTGCCAGAGGTAAGTGACGAATGTCTTTGTTTGTTTGTATGCAAATTAGATGCGTAAATTCACTCCTACCTGAAACTTTGGATCATATTCTATGTCTTTCTAATTGACAGTAAGCCATTATCTCTTACCACTTTAAAGTTATAGCCTTGGAAAGTTCTGACATCTGATCTGACTAGTTTTTTGAAAAAAATCTTTACCACTGTTGACCACTGGGGGTTATGCTGCAGTTTGGCAACAGTCACACTCAAACGGTTAACCCAGCTAGAGGCTGAGCACGGCTCTCACCTGTGCTCAGAATCATGACACCATCAGAAAGATGTTTAATGAGAAAATGCTGACGTGTTCAATACTTATTTTCTCCACTTTATCTGTTCTCAAAAATGTTCAAAGTATTTTTTTAAATTAATATATAACTCTTTGGAGAATATAGACTTTTATTCTGCAACTTTCTAAACACTTTGTTGTATTATTTTTAAATATTCATTTTCATGAAAATACTAACTAGTACACCTTTAACTAAATAAAGACAATGTTTACTGAGTTTTTTACTATTTTAATAGCACACATGACCCACTGCCACATTTTATAATGTTAACAACCCACAAAAACCAATGTCATTACAAATGCATAAAATAGCCTTTATGATATACAGAAATAAAATAAGTTTTAATACTCACCACTTTTTGTTTTTGCTTTCCTGAAAAAAAAAGAAATGCCATGTGAATAAGTGTATGATGGCATGAAGTGATACTCCAACTAATGCTTTTCACCGGGCACAGAACATACCACAAATTTTTTGTATAAATAATGTTGTACAACAGTTAGTTCCGACCAAGCAATTTGATTGGACAATAGAGATTCCAGGAGTTACCATAATCCACGATAATTGTACTCCATTTTCACTGGATATGTATCACTCCGCTTCAAAGGTCTTCTAGTAAAAGTTAAATAACTAACAGTAATTTAGTATCAACTCTCTGACAATTGCAGTATTGTTTTGGATATCTTAATTGCATCCGTGACCCGGAAGTCCCACCATTTTGAAAAGGTCTTCCTCCGCCTGGCCCTGCTGTCATTTTAAGCTCATTAAGCGATTTCACGTCTGTTTAAAAAACATGCAGTGCGAAAGTTTGATTTATTGTCTCGATTAACAAACCGCAATAACTTTGTGATGATGGATTCTTTGTTTCATCTGAAAATGCGAAGAAAAGCGAGGAAAATGTGCTAAATCATTAGCATGTGTTAAATCGTTAGCATGCTAACTACTAGCTATCGGCTAACTACTGGTGTTTCTGATGACCAGCATTGGATACATTTTGATCTGGGATTTTCTAAAGTACTGAGTCAAAAGGTATGTTTTATAAACAATTATTACTTTTGCACTTGACAATATTTAATTTGTTTACAAGTGTGTGAAATGGCAATAGATGTCTTCATGCTTCAAAATAGCTGGTTAAACAAACAAATCATAATATTTTGCCCAGTATTGCTGTCATTTAATAAATTGTGCCTGCAGAACTGTTGTATAAAAGCAGTATTACATTCAAGTTTGTTATGGTACCATGAATATACTAACTCTGGATGTGATACTTGTGTGCCCTCCACTACACAATACCAAAACTTACTCTCGTGTAATATTGCTTAAATACGTATTCTCAACCAAAAACAGACACATTTTGGGGACCAACCTGCAGAATTTGGGTTTGGCTTAAAGGTACCTGACACCATTTCTCCCAGACTGGATGAGGAGTTCCCGCTGGATTTACTGCTGCAATGAGAACAGTGAACAGACAGAGAGAAGTGTTAATGTGAAACCTAAAAGAATATGATCTGTCAAGTGCTCCTACCCTTTGGAAGCACACTATGATCAGGCATTCTGTATAGGAAATAAAGTAGTCAGAACTGATGAACTGTGCTTTGAAGTTACTGGATCTATCGAAAAGCATCTTCTTGGAGTATCAGGTCTGTTTCAGACATCAGTGATCAAGGCTGTCCAGTCTTCTCTGTCGTCTGCTCGGAGGATGAGTTATATGTTGCTCATGTTTTTGCCTATGAAATTTCTTGGGCTGTTGATGTATGTTATATGTTGTCTACCATAATGTTTCTTTCCTTCTAGTTTCCCAGTTAGCATCACTTTTTCCAAGTTGTCTTTTCTGATCACGTGACCAGGAAATTTGAGCTGCCTCTTTCTAATTGTTGCGATGAGTGATCTTCTTGTTTTTGCCAGCTTCAACACTTCTTCATTTGTTTTCTTTTCTGTCCATGATATTATAGAAAAGCATCTATTTAATAATAATAATAATAATAATAATAATAGACAGAAATATGCAGTAGAACAACAGACACAAAAAGGAGTCAGCTGAGTTGGGTATCAAGTTCATTCTTCTTTAACTGTATCATAACCTAAAAGAATGATCATAACATCTGTCAGTCTATATTAGTAGAGCCAAAGGAATTTTTCCAACAGAAAACAAAAGCATTGATCTTCTTTCCTTCTTTCCTTTTAATACTACTGTAAGCTAGTGGTGTCACAATATACCAGACAATAACCCTGATACTGAAAAGTGCAACAATTTATATTTAGTTAATATTATATGTGCAGTATTATTTTGTAACTAATCCAGTGCCTCTTAAATTGTTTTCTGTTCTTGCTTTGTCTCAAAGCACAAGTATAGAAAAGCAGACTGGACAATAAATTGCTAACAGGCATAGCTGGCAGTTCTGCTTGTTTTCAGTTTTTTTGTAAGTAATTAGTTTTGGGGTTGTTTTCACAGACACAGTTGCTTGTTTGTTGTGCAAAATCTGTCACTACTGCCAGTGAATGTGCAACTTGGATAACACATCACACAAAATGAAAAACTATATATGAAGATGCTTTTCAACAACCTGAAAAAGACAGCTTTTCGTCTTTAACTTTTCAACCAAATCCAGACATTTTTAGACTGCTGGCAAAGCCGTCTTTTCAACATTTTTTTTCAACTAATTTGTGCTGGGATGGATTGCTGATATCGGGGAGTGGTGATTATCTAGTGAACCGGGAGCCAATTGTAGAGCAGCACTGAGTTTAAGGTGGAGATGAAGGTGGAGACTATGGAGAAGTGTGTGTATGGTGCAAAATGGAGGACTCCAATTAGTCATAAACTCAACCTGGATGCAGAACAACCTGAGGATAATTGGGCCTCATTCATGGAACGTGAGCAGAATGGATTTGTTTGTAAACTGTTGGTAGAGGAAAATTCACAAATGTTTTGGCATTCATCAAAATGTTAGTAGCTCTGAATTTTTCATAACTACTAACAAAATCGTTTTTAATGTTGCGGTTGACTACTGGGTCAAGAACACGATGGAACACTGCCCCAATCTCGGAGTTGACTTCCACTCCCACTTCGCAGACCTGTGCTATGCGGATGACGTGGTGCTTTTCGCCACGCATATAGACATAATCGCTGAGGCAGTGGAGCTGCTTGCAGAGGAAGCATCACCCCTGGGCTTTACCATCAGCTGGGCAAAAACAAAGATTCAGTCGCTGTCAGACTTCTTGCCACCACCACCACAAGTCATCACCATCAACAACGAGCCGGTTGACATTGTTAATGACTTTGTCTACCTCAGATCTAAGCTCACCAGCTCCTGCTCATCAGACCCAGAGATTACTCGCCGCCTGCAAGTGTCTCGTAGTGCTTTCAGCCACCTCCAGAGAGTCTAGCGGAACGGGAAGATCCACACGACCACAAAGTTGTGAATCTTTAACACCTCTGTGATCCCCGTCCTCCTTTACGGGTCCGAGACCTGGACCCTCTCCACCACAACCACCCACCATCTGGAGACATTCCATCGGACCTGCCTCCATAACATTCTCGGCATACAATGGTTCCACCACACCACAAACGATGAGGTCTACAGGAGGGCTGGCTGCCCTATCCCCATCTCCACCATCATCAGAAGAGGGAGGCTGTGGCTCCTTGGCCACGTGGCCAGGTTGGAAGATGGAACACCAGATAAGCAGGCCCTCTCTGCCAGCGCTTGTCTGCCCCCCCCCCCCCCCAGGGCTGGCATTGCCCCCGAGATCGGCACAGCCTGTCTTAGACAACCCAGGTTGCAATGATAAGAACTGAGGCTGACCTCATTACCCTAGCCCAAGATCGCCCTGCCTTCAGACAATTGGCCGTAACAGTCACTTAAGTGGCCAGGCGAGGATTAAGATTAAGGTTTACAAAATCTACTCCTGCTTCGGACCACTCAGTAGAGCATGTGTAAATATAAATGCACCTAACTATTGTTTGTCTTTATCACAGATTTCAACTTTAATTAGCCTTAATCTGTTCTGGGTCATGTTCACAATATGCAAATGCATTTCAATTCAATTCAATTCAACTTTATTTATATAGCGCCATTTCACAACAACAGTCATCTCATAGCACTATCAACTGTAGGGAGGACCCCCACAGTTGCAGAAAGACCCCAGCAATCAGGCGATCCCCTGTGAGCAAGCACTTGGCGACGGTGGAGAGGAAAAACTCCCTTTTAACAGGAAGAAACCTCCAGCAGAACCAGGCTCAGGGAGGGGCAGTCATCTGCTGTGACTGGCTGGGGGGTGAGGGGACAGAGAAGAAGAAAAGAACAGACATGTAGAGAGCAAACAGCACGATGGGGACTCAATCTATGGGAGAGAACAAACAAATGTTAATGACCAGCAAAAAAAAAATATTTCATAGAGAGTGAGGAAAGGAGTGAGGCCCAGTGCATTACTGGAGGTCCCCCGGCTGACTAAACCTATTAGCAGCATAACTAAGGGAGGGTTCAGAAACACATGATCCCTCCCTAATTGTAGGCTATATCAAAAAGGTAGGTTTTAGCCCTATTCTTAAAAACAGAGATCGAGTCTGACTCCCGAATCCAGATTGGCAGCTGATTCCACAGGAGAGGAGCTTGATAACTGAAGGCTCTGCCTCCCATTGTACTTTTGGAGATTCTAGGTATTACAAGTAAACCTGCATTTTGGGAGCGTAGTGCTCTGTTAGGATGATACGGTAGTATCAGATCTTTTAAATAAAAAGGAGCCTGATTGTTTAGAGCTTTTAAAACGTGTTCTTTAAAATGTGACTAAAAATGGCCCATAATTAATTTTGCTTAATTAATCAGCAATTCATATATTTAAACCAGATTATATGTCTTGAGAATTTGGACAAATCAATTAAAATAACTTAATACCCCATCTGTTGTTTAAACTATGCATAAAACAAATAGTATGGAAACCAAAAAGCTGACGTTCACCTTAAAAGTCCCTTTCATGTTTGATTTAAAGTGCCATGTGTCTTTGATAATTATAGACTTCAATTAAAAGGCACGTCTGAACAGTTTAAATTATGGACTGAGTCACTCTCTACACTGGTCTCTTCTATATTTCTATATGAAATATTCAAATTAAAAGAATATGTTGACTAATAAATGTGAAAATATGAGACCAATAAGCCTATTAAATGCTGACCTTAAGATAATCTGTAAAATTTTAGCAAGACGAATACAAGAAATATTATCAAATATTATTAACCGAGATCAGAATGGCTTTATAAAGGGAAGACAAGGCTTCCATAATGTAAGAAGATTATTCAATATTATTTACTCTAATAAAGAAGCACCGGATACAGCTCTCCTATCATTGGACGCCGAAAAGGCCTTTGATAGGGTCGAATGGCCCTTTATTTTTGAAGTCTTACAAAGGTTTGGATTTGGAAATAATTTCATAAAATGGGTTCAGATAATATATAATAATGCTACAGCAGAAATCCTAACAAACAGCAATATCTCAAAATCAATAAAAATCAATAGAGGATGTCGACAAGGCTGTCCACTTTCGCCTTTGCTGTTTACTATGGCAATTGAACCTTTAGCGATGGCAGTACGTTTACATCCGCAAATATATGGAATTAAGGTTGGACCAACAGAACATAAAAGCTCCCTGTATGCCGATGACATAATTTTGTTTATGTCGAATCTTAAAAAATCAATTCCGAACTTGTTGAATTTAATAAAGAATTTTGGGGAAATATCAGGATATAATAAATAAAACTAAATCTTCAATATTAATGCTAAATGAGTCCCAGAGAAAGCATCCAGCTTCTGAGGTAAATCAATTCAATGTTGTAAATCAGTTTAAATATTTAGGAATTCAAATTGTGCCCAAGCTGGAATCAGTCGCCAGTGCCAACTACGAAGCCTTAATGACAGACATTAATGAGTTAATTCAGAGATGGATGTCACTACCAATGTCGATGATTGGGAGAATTAATATACTTAAAAGTAATATCTTACCCAGAATACTTTATTTATTTCAATACATTCCTTTACCACCACCTTTAGATCTATTCTCAAGAATTAAAAAAAAGTTAGTGGAGTTTATATGGAACAATAGGAAGGCTAGATTATGTCTGTCCTTACTATATTTACCATTTGATCGTGGAGGTCTGAAATGTCCAAACTTTATGTTGTATTACTGGTCAGCACAACTGAGGTCTATGACATATTATTTTTCATCAAATGATCTCCCTCACTGGACTGAAATGGAATCATACAATTTACCTTTACCTCTTCCCATATTCATATACTCAGACTCTGCAAAAAAATTACAGAAACAAGTTAAAAATCCATTTGTAAAACATATGATCAAAATATGGTGTGAAACTAAAAAATATTTAAAAGAACCACACTTACTGTCACAATTTAGCCCAATATGGGGTAATCAATATTTTAAACCAGGGAGAGCGGATGCTGTATTTAAAGTATGGAATTTAAAAGGGATCCAAAAAATTCAAGATTTATATTTGTCATGTTCAGATAACATAATGTCTTTTGAAGAGCTGAGGATCAAATTTAATCTTAATAGAACACATTTTTTTAAATATCTTCAGATTAGGAACTTTATTCGATCAAATCAAAACAATGCTCTCACTCGACCTATTTATTCATCCTTGGAAAAAATCTTGACAAAAGATAGTAAGAGAAAAGGTATTATTTCAGAGTTTTATAACTCATTGACATTATCTTCAAGTGAAAACTCACAGAAAAGACTGAATTATTGGAAAGAAGACCTGCAAACTGAAATCTCAGAGGAACAATGGGAATTGGCTTGTACAGAAGCTCAAACCAAATCAATAAATGTACGTCTAAAATTGATACATTTTAAATGGTTAATGCGGATGTATGTTACACCGGTGGAATTAAATAGATATAACAAAAACATATCAGATACATGCACAAAATGTATGGAAAGTAAAGGAACCTCATTTCATTGTTTATGGGAATGTAGGAAAATTAGAATGTTTTGGGAAGAGGTGAGGGGAACAATTGAAAAAATAATTTCAAAACAAATCATATTGAATCCTAAATTGTTTTTGTTGGGTCTGCATCCAGAAAAGCACAACTTTAATAAAAGTGAAAGAGCATTCATAGACCTCAGTTTGCTTAACGCCAAAAAATGTATTGCACTATTGTGGAAAAAGACTCATAGACCAGATGTGACTCAGTGGTTAAGACAGATGTTAACAAACCTTCCACTAGAAAGAATAACATACATACTGAAATCAAAGGAAACTGTGTTTGAGAACATATGGAGACCTTTTATTGATTATGTAAAGAATTTAAACATAACTTTTGAAGAAGAAGGTGAATGATGTGTGTGGACCTTATAAATTCCAAACTGGTGAATGTATAATATGTATACTTATGTAATGGATTGCCTAGACTAAACAGAGGAGCATTGTTGAAGACCTGTTCCTGTTAGTGGTTGTTGGTGTGTTTTAGTACATTTTTTTTTTATTACTTTAGTGTTAGTGTTTGATTGTTTGTGTTATGTTTGTAAAAAAGGTTCAATAAAAATATTGTGGAAAAAAAAAAAGAATATGTTGATTATTTTGCCTAATGATCATTGTCAAATCTTTTATCCACTGTTAAATGACCACAAACGCAGTATCTAAATAAATATAAGAGAATTAAACACAAACATAGGTCAAAACTTTTTAAATCTTGACAACTCATGCCTCTCAGAAACTTGGTTAACCCCAACAACACCTCCAGCTGTTTTCAATGTATCAGGGTACAATACCGATAGACAAGACAGAAAAGATGGTAGGGAAGGAGGGGTCATGATTTATGTAAATGATGGTTATCAGTGCACACAACTTGATGACATTGCTGAAAATATGCTGGAATGTGTTGGAGTTAAAGTTGTACTATCACCAGAAATGCCTTTTGCTTTGATTGTGATCTATCGACCTCCATCCTCTCAGGATATATTCTTTAATTGTTGATCAAATGTACTGAAACAGTTTGGCAGCAAAGAGTTAATCCTCATAGGTGATTTCAGTTTAAATAGGCTTTGTAAAACACGCAGACAGAAATTAAAGGACATCACCAATAAGTTTCTTATGGATCAAATGATCAGTAACCCAACGAGAATAACCCGCTCATCTCAAACTCTCCTTGATTGGATTTTTACCAACAAACCTGACAGCATAACAATACAAAAAAAAAAAACCCTAATTACTGGCGTGTCTGACCATAATCTTACCTCAGTAGTACACAAAATGTCAAAATTACGATAGAAAAAGCCTACTGATTGTAGAAATATATCTTGTACATATCAAAGAAAAACAGAATCATTTGAAAATGAATTACAGAACGTAAAGTGGAATGAAATAAATTGTGACACAAACTGTGAACAGACATGTGAAAATATGATATCAACAATCAGAGAAATTATCTCAAAATATAAAAAAACCAACACTATCTAAGCACAAGAGAAAACAGGATCTACCTTGGCTAAATGAAAAATTATGGAATCTCATGAAAAAAAGGGATTTAGCTATTAAAAAATAGCTAAAAACTGATTTAAGTACAGATAGACTGATTTTTAAAAGCCTCAGAAATGAAGTCACCATGCAGCTCTGTAAAGCAAAAGCAAATTGCCTTTTTTTCCCCCCCTTGTCCTGTCAGGCAGCGAGGTGAGCAGAACAGAAATCTGCTACCCTTATTGTGCCAAACAGATTTACTTTGCCAAAAGGAGCTTTGTACAGTACATATACAGTATCTCACAAAATTGAGTACACTCCTCACATTTTGGTAAATATTTTATTATATCTTTTCATGGAACAACACTGAAGATATGACACTTTGATACAATGTAAAGTTGTCAGTGTACAGCTTGTATAACAGTGTAAATTTGCTGTCCCCTCAAAATAACTCAACACACAGCCATTAATGTCTAAACCGCTGGCAACAAAGGTGAGTACACCCCTATGTGAAAATGTCCAAACTGTGCCCAAAGTGTCAATATTTTGTGTGGCCATCATTATTTTCCAGCACTGCCTTAACTCTCTTGGGAATGGAATTCACTAGAGCTTCACAGGTTGCCACTGAAATCCTCTTCCACGACGACATCACGGAGATGGTGGACGTTAGAGACCTTGCGCTCCTCCACCTTCCGTTTGAGGATGCCCCACAGATGCTCAACAGGGTTTAGGTCTGGAGACATGCTTGGCCAGTCCCTCACCTTTACCCTCAGTTTCTTTACTAAGGCAGTGATGGTCTTGGAGGTGTGTTTAGGGTCGTTATCATGTTGGAATACTGCCCTGTGGCCCAGTCTCCAAAGGGAGGGGACCATGCTCTGCTTCAGTATGTCACAGTACATGTTGGCATTCATGGTTCCCTCAGTGAACTGTAGCTCCCCAGTGCCAGCAGCACTCATGCAGCCCCAAACCATGACACTCCCACCACTATGCTTGACTGTAGGCAAGACGCACTTGACTTTGTTCTCCTCACCTGGTTGCCGCCACACACGCTTGACACCATCTGAATCAAATAAGTTTATCTTGGTCTCATCAGACCACAGGACATGGTTCCAGTAATCCATGTCCTTAGTTTGCTTGTCTTCAGCAAACTGTTTGCGGGCTTTATTGTGCATCATCTTTAGAAGGGGCTTCCTTCTGGAACGACAGCCATGCAGACCAATTTGATGCAGTGTGTGGCGTATGGTCTGAGTACTGACAGGCTGACCCCCAACCCTTCAACCTCTGCAGCAATGCTGGCAGCACTCATACTTCTGTTTTCAAAAGACAACCTCTGGATATGACGCTGAGCATGTGCACTCATCTTCTTTGGTCAACGATGGCAAGGCCTGTTCTGAGTGGAACCTGTCCTGTTAAACCGCTGTATGGTCTTGGCCACCATGCTGCAGCTCATTTTCAGGGTGTTGGCAATCTTCTTATAGCCTAGGCCGTCTTTATGTAGAGCAACAATTCTTTTTTCAAATCCTCAGAGAGTTCTTTGCCATGAGGTGCCATATTGAACTTCCAGTGACCAGTATGAGAGTGTGAGAGTGATAACACCAAATTTAACACATCTGCTCCCCTTTCACACCTGAGACCTTGTAACACTAACAAGTCACATGACACTGGGGAGGGAAAAATTGCTAATTGGGCACAATTTGGACATTTTCACTTAGGGGTGCACTCACTTTTGTTGCCAGTGGTTTAGACATTAATGGCTGTGTGTTGAGTTATTTTGAGGGGGCAGCAAATTTACACTGTTATACAAGCTGTACACTGACTACATTGTATCAAAGTGTCATATCTTCAGTGTTGTCCCATGAAAAGATATAATAAAATATTTACCAAAATGTGAGCGGTGTACTCACTTTTGTGAGATACTGTATATGCACTGTATATTGTTGTAAACTCCTCTTGTAATAACTTTTAATATTTTTTAAATTATTTTACCCATGAAAGACCCGACAGGAGGGGAATAGGAAGAGGAGGTGTAGGGAGGGGGAAAGAAAAGGGAGAGGAACAGACAAAGAAGACACACAAACCAACAACTAAAACAAACAAAAGACAGAAAGCTTCTTCCACCGAAAAGGTCTCAACACGAAGGTCTGGTATCTGCACTTGTTAAAGGAGAGACATGTGTGTGTGCATCCGTGTGCATGACAGCACGCACAAAATAAGTGTGTGCATGTGAGTAGTTTCTCAGGAAACACACAAATAGGGCGGCCAGTCACAGCAACTCTCCTTCCCACCCCCCAGAAACCCCGAGCAAGCAGGACAATGCCACTAACCCCCACAGAGCACAAATGTCCGAGGCCAACAAACCCCAGGAGAGCCAGGCAGCCGCCCCAGGAGAGATGGCTGAAGGAGGCCGGGCCGCCAGGCGGCTGGCGCGGCAGGCCCACGCCCCCAGACCGGAACCCCCCCGCCCCCACAGTGTGGCCAACACCAGCCCCCAGGCCCCAGGCGCCCAGTGGCATGGGCTCCCCCAGGCACCCCCCACAGCGGGCCCACTCCTACCCCAGCACCACCACCAAACACCCCGGGGACCCCCATGCCCAAAAAAGCCCCCCCCATCCAGGGGAGCCCACGCAGCCGAGAGGCACTACCCCCTCAATCCAGCACCTCCCGACCAGCACACACACCCATTCCCACACATTCACACCCTCATGCTCTCAGATGCGCCCACACACACTCACTCACTCTCGCTTGCCTTCTCCCCCACACAATCCCACACTCGCACTCCCGGGCCCACCCAGTCTCTCCCACTCCTGTACCCACTCAATCTCGCTCCCACTCCCACTCACCCTCAGAGTCACCCGCACTCACTCATGCTCACACACTCTGACTTGTGTTCCGACCTACTCACATCCATTCGTGTTCTCCTCCACACACTCCCCCACACTCATTTACCCTTACTACTCAGGGCGACCGCGATGCAGACGCAGCGAGCATGAATGTGCACCAGCACCCGGCAGTGGCCAGGGAGACTGCGGGCACAGACCAGCAGCCCCACCCCCACCGACCCACCCCAGGGCAGCCGCGGCCACAGAAGCAGACCACCACCCCCAAGGCCCACCCGAGCGACTGATCAGTGGACCACCACAGGCGCTCCAAGATGCCACCCGACATGCAAAGCGCCACACAAAACCGCCCCACCATCACCATCTCCACTCATCACTCCCTCACTCTCGCTAACTCTATTATTCAATCACTCTCTTACTCCCTTGCTCGCATCTATTCATTTGGCAGCACTCAGGGATTTTGACAACATGACGGCCCCAGGCCCCCCACCGGGCCCCCGAGCCCCGGGAAAAAGGAGGGCAACAGGGGAGGGAGAAGACCCCCCCCATACACAAATCATGATGGGTGTGTGTCAGTTGTGTGATGTGATTGTGTGCAGGTGTGTGAACTACCAGAGTGCAGTTAAAATTGGGGGGATGGTGGATGGAGCACCACTAGCCACTGTGATAGGCAGCGGGACTCTCATCCCCCCAAGCCCTCAGTGTCTAAAATGCAATTAAAATTGAGGTGAGGGTGGCCCCACTGCACAGCAGACAGAGGTCTCCCCTTCACTGACACAGTGCAGCACAACCCCACCCCAAAACCCTAAGTGTATTCAAGATGATATATGTCGGCCTCCGTCGGTCTATGATGACCATGGAAGAGAATCCTAAACGTCTACTCTGCTGGAACAGCACCGCCTGTGGCTGAACAGGCCGATGCACGAATGGCAGTCCCTGTCACACAGGTCGCACTTGTGGGTGGTCTCCGTGCTGCTGGAGCTGTGGCGGTTCTTCCTGTGGGTCCTTTTTTCATCTGCTGCAGCAGTCAGTCTCTCTTCACCCGCCTTGAGCTGTCTGGTCAGGGTGCCTCTCCATTTGGAGCGGTCCGTTGCAAGGTCCTCCCAGCGCTCTGTGTTGATCTCCAGGACCTTCATGTCTCTCTTGCAGACGTCTGTAAAGCGCAGCTGTAGGCGGCCAACGTCTCTCCTGCCAGTCGCCAGTTCTCCGTAGAGAACGTCTTTGGGGATTCTGCCATCCTCCATACGGTGAACGTGGCCTAGCCAGCGAAGCCTGCGCTGCCTGAGTAGAGTGAACATGGAGGGAAGGCCAGTGCGGGACAGAACTTCTGTGTTGGGCACTTTGTCCTGCCAGGATATGTCCAGGATGCGGCGAATGCAGCGCAAATGGAAGGAGTTCAGTTTCTTTTCCTGCCAGGCGTATGTTGTCCATGTCTCACTCCCATAGAGCAGTGTGCTGATGACGCAGGCGTTGTACACTGCCATCTTCGTCTTTGGTGCTTCCGTGCCTTGCGCCAAGACGTTAGTCTTCTTCAGGCTGATGGTAAGCCCGAAGTCCTTGCATCCCTGGGAGAAGTGGTCCATCAGGGTCTGAAGCTCCTGCTGTGTGTGGGTCGCGACTGCAGCGTCGTCTGCGAACAGCATGTCTCTGATTAGAGCCTCGCGTACTTTGGTTCTGGCTTTCAGGCGGGCGAGGTTGAAAAGCCTGCCGTCAGATCTTGTGTGCAGGTAGATTCCCTCTGTTGCTGTACTGAAGGCATGCCTCAGAGCATAGCAAAGAAAATCCCAAAGAGTGTTGGTGCAAGTACACAGCCCTGTTTCACTCCGCTGTGTATGTTGAATGGCTCTGAGACGTTGCCATCGTGCTGCACTATCCCCTGCATGTTGGTGTGAAACGATTCGATGAAGCTTTGCAACTTTGGTGGGCATCCTATCTTTGGCAGGATCTTGAAAAGGCCCTCTCTGCTGACCAGATCAAACGCTTTGGTGAGGTCGATGAAGGTGACGTACAGGGGCATGTTCTGTTCTCTGCATTTCTCCTGGAGTTGGCGGATGGAGAATATTATGTCTACCGTCGATTGCTCAGCGAGGAAGCCACACTGAGACTCGGGGTAGACACGTTCGGCAAGCTTCTTTAGACGAACGAGAACAACTCGGGCGTAGACTTTGCCAACAACGCTGAGGAGGGAGATGCCCCTGTAGTTGTTGCAGTCGCTTCTCTCCCCTTTGATTTTGTAGAGGGTGATGATCTTGGCGTCCCTCATGTCCTGTGGTACGGAACCTTCCTTTCAGCACTGGCAGAGGACGTCATGCAATGGCAGCAGTAGGGCGGTCTTGCAGTGCTTGATCAGGTCGGGGGGTATGCCGTCATTGCCGGGTGCCTTGCCAGCGGCCAAGCTATCAATGGTCTTGCTGAGTTCGTCGATGGTTGGCTTGGCGTCAAGTTCGTCCATGGATGGCAGGCAATCGATGGCATCGAGGGCTGATGGTGTCACGGTGTTCTGTCTGGAGTAGAGGTCGGAGTAGTGCTCCACCCATCTCTCCATCTGCTTGTTCTTTTCTGTGATCATCTCCCCAGTGGAGGATTTGAGGGGGGGCGTATTGCTCTGAGCCGGACCAAGTGCTTTCTTGATGCCATCGTACATACCACGGATGTTCCCTGTTATGGCAGTGGTTTGAATGTCTTGGCTGAGCTGAGTCCAGTACTCGTTGGCACAGCGCCGAGCAGTCTGCTGAACTTTGCTTCTCGCAGCCCTGAGAATCTGGAGATTCTTCTCGTTTGGGTACTTCTTGTACTCGGCAAGAGCTGAGCGCTTGGCTTCAATGACAGGGGTCATCTCGGTCAACTTGGCATCAAACCAGTCTTGTGACTTCGAGGTCTTCCTCCCAAAGGTAGCCAAGGCTGTGTGGTGGATGGTGTTTCGCATCTCTTCCCACTTCTGCTTTGCAGATTCTCCTTCTTGTGGTACACCAAGTTCCTTCTCAAAGGTGGAGGCAAACCGCTCAACAAGTTCTGGTTGGGCCATCTTGCTGGTGTCAATCCGTGCCTTTCCAGGCTGTCTAGCACGATGGAATTTCTTCAGCTGCAGCTTGACCTTGCAACACACCAAAGAATGGTCTGTGTCGCAATCTGCACTCTGGAACAAACGGGGTGATTAGCATGTTCTTCAGTGAGGTGCGCCTGGTCAGGATCAAGTCCAGCTGGTGCTAGTGCTTTGAGCGCGGATGTCGCTAGGAAACCTTGTGTTGGGGCTTGGTCTTGAAGAACGAGTTTGTGATGCACAGATCGTGATAAGTGCAGAACTCAAGCAGCCGTTGTCATTCATTCTGCCCACGCCAAATGGTCCAAGATGCTATATGTTCCACTCAGAATCGGGGGGGGGGGGGGTCCCAAAGGGAGCCCGTCCCCCCTCTCCCCAGAAGCCAGCTCACAAAGTGGTTCAGGAGGCCACCCACTGTCCCCACATTTTAACTCAAGGCGTGGGCCGCCAGGCCGAGCAGCCCAGGACCTGCCACCGTCGCGCCCTGGTGCTCCCAGCACCACAAGCATGATGGAGCAGCCACACCCAAACCCATTCCCACACATCATAAAAGCAAATTTCTTCTTAGACATAATCAAAAATGCAAAAGGGAACAACAAAAAACTCTGGAAATGTTGTGATAAACTCACAGGAAAAAATGCAAAAAAAGTGAAGTCATACAACTCAGTTTGAATGGAAAACTTCAGTCAGATAGCTTAGATACAGCCAGCAATTTTAATGGGTATTTTATCAAATCGGTACAAGAACTGGGTCTGAATTTTACCCAAACATACCTGCACCAAATTAAAATAAATCATGAAACTGATCTAAACCTTAAACACACAAATGAGGTAAAGCTTAACAAAATGTTACCATCTCTATCAAGTTCCAGAGCTAAGGATATTCATGGACTAGACACTGTATTCTTGAAAAAACTTAAAGATACTTTAATAATTCCAATTACAGAACTAATAAATCAATCAATACATGAAAATATCTTCCCTGATGCACTGAAACCCACCATTGTAACCCCCATATACAAAGCTGGAGACAAACAGGAAATTAGTAATTATAGGCCGATAAGTATACTTCCTGTTTTGTCAAAAGCCATTGAAAAGGTAGTAGACCAACTGGTAGAACATCTCGAATCTGCCCAGCTGCTGCATCCCATGCAGTTTAGTTTCAGGCCAAACCACTCGATGGAGACTGCATGTTGTTACTTTATTGAAACGATTAAAGAAAATCTGGAAGGGGGGTGGTAGGCGCACATCTTTTTAGACTTGTGTAAAGATTTGATACAGTCAGTCACTCAGTCCTTTCTAAACTATCAGGATATCAACTGTCCATGAATACCCATAGCTGGTTAAAATCCTATCTTTCTGGTCGCTCCCTCCCAACAATATTGTATCCCAATCAAAGGCCTGCACCATGGGAGTACCACAAGGTTCAGTCTTAGGCCCACTGCTGTTTACTTTGTATATTAATGATTTGCCATCAGTATGTGAAAATGACAAAAAAAAATTCAGATGTATGCAGATGACACAGTCATCTACACACATGGGAACAATGCCAAACAAGTGGCTGACAAGTTTATGATAGCAATGGAGAAAGTGTCAAAATGGCTTAACCCCTTGCACTCTGGTCAATTTCCCTAAAAACGCCTAAAAATAACGTACCCAAAGTAAATCAAAAGCTGTTCTTCATCCCTTTGCAGCATCTTCATGGGGTTGGTCTCATTTAAAAGAAAACTCTTTGAATTTTTTGGCAAAACAGTCATAATCTCTCTAAGTGCTCCTGCCACTGAGTAACAGTCATCTAAACATACTGAACTTGAAGAAAATAAAGTTTGCCTGGGTGTTTTTTTAGATACAAATGCTTGCAAATAACACACAACTGTCAGATACTGGCTGGAAAATGCAACAGAAATGTAGAACCAAGTGTTATCCAGCTGAGGTCAAAATTTTGTAACAATACCACAAAAAATGAATATATTACACAGCCTTTTTTTTCTCAGGTTGTTCCCAGGCGTTTTTGAACTGTGCCAAATTGTGCCAAATGGCACAGTTTGGAAAAACGTCTGTAACTTTTGAATGATTCAACATAGAAGCTTCATCTTGGGCTCAAATGAAAGGTGACACTCAGGGCTGTGTGTGTGTGGGGGGGGGGTTGTTTATTTATTCATGAATGAATGAATGAATGAACAAACAAGCCCCCCACACACAAAGAAGCATGCCACGTAAAAAATGTGTGGCCTTTTTTTACAAGAAAAAATAACCTACAGTGCAATAAAAATTATACTAAAATATCTGCAATGTAGAGGATAACAACTCCCCCCCCCAGCTACAGAGAAGCGCGGCACACATAAAAACGGTCCATCAACGGTCCGTCATGTGGCGATGACGCACAGTTGTAATCACCGATCGGTCAAAAGTCATTTTGATTACTATTTTCAGTGATAAAGAATAATTTAGCTTATAACACTTACCTGTCCACAACAGCAGTGTCGCTGGCGAACATCTGTTCCTCATTGTCAGACGAACATGAAGCTGGTCCGCTTGTTACGACTCGTGGTTCTAGTCACACGACCCGGTCAAACCATGATTCCATTATTGCGGTTTTGCGCTTCCATGATTGCGGTTTTGGCGAACGATTTTTCAAAACGAATAAGAACAGTAGTAATAAAAAAAGACTGGTGAACGCTACCGTTACACACAGCGGCTTACACAAAACAGATTTTACGCACGGGACGCACGCTTTCAATCGTCGAACTTATCTGCTTCAATTGGCTCGTATTCGCAGTCGTTGGTAGGCGGGTCCTTCTTGCTAGGTTTTCAGTCATTGGTTCTTCAAGGTTTCAGAAACCCAATTCAAGGCTCTTATTTGTCGAATGAGAGGTCAATCAAATCTAAACCAATCAAAGCACTCCTTTGGCTTTCTGTTCGCGGCTGTGTCTGTAGTGGAAGTACGGAAATGCAGCTTTTTTTTTTCAGTGCGCACTGAGATGCACAGTGCGCACTAGGACGCACGAGGACGCACTAGGACGCAGAGACATGACCGCTCGCGGTATCCCGGAGTGCAAGAGGTTAATTAATCATGCCTCATTCGGAACGTAGGGAAAACAGCTACAATGTACTTTACCAACAAACAAGATCATACACACTATCCGACAGTAACTGTAAATGGAGCAAATATAGAAAATGTAACAGAGTTTAAGTATTTGGGCATCACATTAGATCCTACGCTCAGCTTTAAAAAGCATATAAAACAGATGAGCGGCATTCTGAAATATAACCTTGCAAACTTTCATTGCATCAGAAACTCACTTACTCTAAAAGCATCAAAAACCTTTCTGAATGCCATGATTTTGACACATTTCTCCTATTGCATCTCTTGCTGGTCAAAAACCAATAGCATGACTCTGAAACCCTTGGAATCCCTGTATAAACAATCTATCAAAATTCTGGATAAGAAGACATGACAGTATCACCATTGTGGTTTATTTGCCAAACACAAGATGTTAAGTTTTGAAAATATGATCATGTATGCAAATATAAGATAAGATAAGCCTTTATTAGTCCCACAACGGGGAAATTCCAGGATTGCAACAGCACAGGGATAGCAACACTCAGAGCAACAATCAGAAGGCAAGAAAAAAAACAAGCAAGCAAGAGCAGCTAATATACATATGTACATATTACTATAAAATATATATATATACACACACACAGACACACAGTGCAGAGCATTGTGTGTCTGTGTGTATTATGGCTGATCTTTAAAATTATCCACAGTTCTGCACCCCTGCCCCTTAAAATTTTTGTGTACCTGACTTCTGAACAAAATACCAGAGTAATAAGGACTTCCTCTAGGTGGCATTGTTGCATCCCCCTATGTAAAACTGCTTTTGGACAATCAGCTTTCTCATACAAAACTATAACAGAATGGAACAAGCTCCCCACTGCTTTAAAGACCAGATCAAATTACAGAGACTTTACCACAGAGACTAAAAAATGGATTTTAAGTAATCAAGCCTGCTAGCATTGACTCTCTCCCTTAAATGGGATTATGAAATTGTACTCTTAAATTGTTTTTTAGGTGTTCTCTTTTATCTTTTTTACCTTTTAAACTTACTCCCTGCTTGTTTCAGGGTCAATAGTTTCTGAAATCCAACCTGAATTGCTTTCTATATGTCCTGTTTTTCTTTTAATATCTTCCTGCCTGCTTCAGGGACTACAAACGGAAATTAGTGAGAATGCTATAATCTGATACAGAGCATCTTTACCCTGTGTTTAATGTTTTTCTGTACATGGTCCCTGACATATAAACCAATAAACTAAACTAAAGGATTTCTCATTAAGGAAAATAAGACACAAAATTTTAACCTTTGCATAGTTTGTTAAAATAAGTTCAAAAGCACTGCACTGATACAACATCACTGGAATAAAACAAAATTTTAAAAAAAAAGTGACGTGCTTCTTCCAGCTATTGCATTTTTTTCTGCAGTATCTGCCACCTCCATCCTGATCTTTTCCTTTTCCTGGATGGCCACTTCATTACTGATGAAAGAAAATCTTTTTCTCTCACCTTTACTTAACTCAAAATTACTTTAGTGTCAGCCTCTGAGGAGTTTTTCCTTCTATTCTTTAACTGTGTTGCACAGTCAGATCAACAGGAAGTAGCTCTCTACCTCCTTATATGGTGGGTCATGGGCAGAGATTTATGTTAACTGCTGGCACGGGAGTGCACAGCCAGTGTACGAATTACTAGGATTCTTGAACTTACACACAGATCTACGAATAAATCAGGGTTTTGCACAGCGTTCATGAATCTGGAGTTAGCTTTTAGTATCAAGGTGATTTACTTGCAAATCTACACAGATTTATGTTTCATCAATGTGTCCCATTGTGCGTGACTTTGTTGAGAATTAGGGCAATTACCTAGGAGCAAAAACAATTTTTATAAGGCCTATAAGTACTTATATCTCCTGACCTTGATGCAGACTCACTTAATTGTGATTGCACATAAATTTCTAAGAATTAGGGCAATTTCCTAGGAGGAGTATTGATTTTTTCTGAAATTACAAAGTACCCAGATCCCCTGACCTCCTGACCCAGATCTCCTGACCTTTAACCTTGAACACAACTTGGATACAGACCCACTGAAAGATACTTGTGAGTCAGTTTTGTGACCATCAAGACAACTGCCTATGAGGTGTAGCAATTTTTTTTTGAAAATCATCTACGTGACCAGCTTTCCTGGCTTTTGACCTTGACCTTAACCTTGAGCACAATATGGATGCAGACCCATCTGAGGATCATTGTATGTGAGTTTGGTGACCATCGGCGCAAATGCCTTCAAGGAGTAGTGATTCCCAAATGTGGACGAACGGACAGATGCCACTTCATCACATTAGCTCCTTTCAGTTTCACCAGAATGAGCTAAAAATTAGCTCATTAAAGTATAGTTCAAATCTCCAAATCTTTATGTCAACAGCAGAAGATACGAGAAAAAGGTGAAAGTTTTATGCACAGCCTCTTGGTGTAATTTTCATTTCAAGTTGAGTTAAATTAATTGCCCATTTTTACTCTTACTGTATATACTGTAAAAAAAAAAAAAACTTGTATAGTTATGCAGTGCATACAGTATTCACCAAAAATAAAGTCAAAGATCAATTTGATTGATTGGATTAGTTATAGGGACTATATCATTATCACAATATTTTCAGGGTGAGATGACAATGTGGTGAAAAGCTAATATCTCTGAGCAAAGATCAGTGAAGCCTAAACCCCTGCCTCCCATCTGATGGAAAATTCTGCGGTGGCTACGGTCCAGGCACACCTCTGAGAGCTTGGCCCACACAGCCCACCCTGGCTTTCCTCTACCTCCCAACATCCTGCTTATCTGCTGGCCCCGACTCATTTCTGAAGTGGCTCTCTCCTCTACACAAACTCAAACCCTTGAGCTCTCTTTACTCCTTTTGATCAATGTTTGTGAGGCCAATGATTCCCCCCTCTATCCACACTTGCTCATCTCTTTCTGTCCCCCTCCTTCTCTGCTCACCCATGGAAACGTCCCCTCTTCTGTTCCTGTTGAAGTCGAACATTTTCCAGCTTCAGAGGGCTGGGAATGAAGCCAATGTCACAGCCCTCTTTCACCAGGCGGCCAATCCACCAGTCATTGTTGTATTTCTGTGAAAGGAAACGATAGAATTGCTGTATGTCAGTTCAGAATTATTCCAAACATAATGCATATTCACTCATAAATTTAGGGTCATTGGTTAATACGGTAATTCATTTACAATCACACCCTAAATTTTTAAAGAGAGACTAAGGACACTATAATCCCAAAGAACTGTGCTTTTTTGACATTCCATCATTTTGTATATTGGATTAAAATCGAAAACAAAATTGGTCACTGAAACCATCTGAAGTAAACGTTGAACTTAAGATTTCAAGTCAACATGGACAAACCATTTTAAAGTAATATAATATAGTGGAAAATATACTAAAATATGGAAATATCTACAAATAACTCACAAATAGAGATCAAAGTTGAGCACAAGTCTTTTCCGAAGAGTCGTTCTAAAGAAGAAAAAGAAACTATCCTTGATTTGTACTTAGGCTTGTGCAACAACAGATAAGCAATTGAAAAGAGAAACCAATACAACTCTTTCTTTATAATCCACAACAGAAACTAAAGATTAAAGTTGGAATTTGAAATTTCAGAGGAACAATGGGAATTGGCTTGCACAGAAGCTCAAACCAAATCAATAAATGTACGTCTTAAATTGATACATTTTAAATGGTTAATGCGGATGTATGTTACACCGGTGGAGATAAATAGATATAACAAAAACATACCAGATACGTGCACAAAATGTATGGAAAGTAAAGGAACCCTATTTCATTGTTTATGGGAATGTAGTAAAATTAGAATGTTTTGGGAAGAGGTGAGGGGAACAATTGAAAAAATAATTTCAAAACAATTCATATTGAACTCTAAACTGTTTTTGTTGGGTCTGTATCCAGAAAAGCATAATTTTAATAAGAGTGAAAGAACATTCATAGACCTCAGTTTGCTTAATGCCAAAAAATGTATTGCACTATTGTGGAAAAAGACTCATAGACCAGAGGTGACTCAGTGGTTAAGACAGATGCTAACACACCTTCCACTAGAAAGAATAACATACATACTGAAATCAAAGGAAAATGTGTTTGAGAATATATGGAGACCTTTCATTGATTATGTAAAGAAATTAAACACAACTTCTGAAGAAGAAGAAGGTGAATGATGTGTGTGGACCTTGTAAATTCCAAATTGGTGAATGTGTAATATGTATACTTATGCAATGGATTACCTGTACTAAACAGAGGAGCATTGTTTGACTTGCTTTTGTTAATGGTTGTTGGTGTTTTTAGTATTTTTTTTAAATTTTTTTAATTACTTTAGTGTTAGTGTTTGATTGTTTGTGTCATGTTTGGTAAAAAAGGTTCAATAAAAATTTTGTGGAAAAAAAAAGTTGGAATTTGAAGAAAGTTCCTCCAAGAATTTGTAGCCGTAATGGTAAATAGCCCAGTTCTATGTTGCATCAATCCATATGGCTCCAATCTAGAAAATCACTCTTCACCGTAAAGAAATTGTTTCACCCAAAAGTCTGGTCAAGAATTGTTTCCTTCACCTAAGGACCACAGTTTGAAAACACATTCCATGGTAAAAGGTACGATAAGGATCCCATTTTGTGCCAGGAACGGATTAGTCTGAGTCATAAATCCCGGAGCTTCCTCACCAGCAAGGCAGTTTTATGCTTAAAGAACTGTTTTGAGACATCCCGGAACTTTGGACTGCATTCCACAGGTCGCTAGGAATTATCCACAGCTCAACATTGCCCCCTTCTGTCAACTCAGAGACAGGTTGGATTTAATCAGCATGGGAATTTTGTTTTATCTGCTGAAATAATCCTTTTTCCTCAAGACTTTATTTTTCCAACAAATACTTCTCCGAACACCGTTGAAGATGACCGTCTCTGTGTTGGACAATGATGGGTTTGAAATGTTTCATTAATCATTGATTTTAAATGTGCTGCATGCTTGAAAATGCTTAAATGAACCTTATTCTAATGCATGTTAATTATAGAAGGACAAGTTTATAAAAGTGCATGCTCACTGAAAGTTAGTCATGAATCACTGAAGTTAGCTTAGATTTTGTATTAAGTATATAATGAATTTCACAGTTAAAATCTGTATATGCCTTCTGAAGACTTAAGCCAGTCATCTGACTGGTACCTTCCAATCACCAAGCCGTTTCTGTTGGACGACACCCCTTTCATTCTGTTGGTCGGTTACAGACAAAGGACTGCTTTCTTATTGGACCATAGCCCATTCAAATCTCCCACGATAGCCGATAATTGGTTCTTCCTGCTTCCAGTCACATTTTATGACCCAAGAAGCGTGCTCAGTTGAATGGAGAGGAACACCCTAGTTTTTCAGTTCAGTTCAGTTTTTGTCTTTGTCGAGTTCAGTTGTTTTCTTGTTGGTTTCAGAAGTCTTGTATTCTTAAAGTTGTCTTTTGTTAAGTCTTTTTCTGTTTTTCTGGCATCTGAGGAGAGATCATCCTTTCTTGTTGAGCTCAACCCTTCTCAATGGAGCAAAACTCCAAAATGCCATTTTTCCTTCTCCTCAGATGCCATGTTTATTCTGCTGAACTTTTTCTATTGATTTTCGTTAACTCGCTGTTAAAGTGGTCTGATAGTGATTTTTTTTTTAACTTTTTCCCCTCAAGACTGCCTTACCCACATCCCATGATGCCAGAAGAACTAGGATTTCGTGGGTGGAACTGTCTAAATACATTTTTCCTTCAGCCTGTGGTTTTCTTATGGCTGGTGGATACCCCAAAGTTGCAGGCCAGGAAAGGATCTGTTGCCCAGGAAAGATGTCACACCTGCCCCGGGGCTGGCCATCCACTCTCCTGCTGGCTACACTCTATGGTCACCCCGCTGCTGAGTCTGTAAAAGCTACAACAACTGAAAAGGACTGTGGGCAGTCTTTCCTCCTTTTTGCCATCTGCTGGCATTCAAGATCACTGTTGGACTCTGAAGACACACTGTTCATAAGCCAGACTCCCACTTTCTATCCGCTGGCCTCAATGTGATGTCTTGTGGAGAAAGGAATAACAGACCGAGCTTTCCGAGCAGATGAACTTTATTCACTCTCTCACATCTTCCAGAATCAGAAACATTAACCTCCTGTAGAAGGGACTCTCTTTTATATCCCCAGCTCACATGTCCCTCCTACCTGTGGTCCTGCATAACCATTCACTCCCCCATGAGTGAATGGTTATGCAATAACAATTCCTTTGGTCCCCCAGGCCTTTGATCTCCATGCTCTTCCGTCAGAGGAAACTCCTGCATCTCCATGCCTTTCAGTCTAAGATGAAAACCACAGCATGGGTCCCCCCCCCCCCCGAGTCTCAGACTGAGTATTAACCCTCACGTTCTCTTGGCTTCAGCCTCCGACCATAGCTGCTGTAACGGGGGTCTTTGGCTACGCGGCACTGCTGTGCCGGTGGGGGGTTCCTGGGGGTGTGTCCGTCTGTGGGGGGACAATGGGGGGGGACATTCAGCATGCTCGTGTGACTGCTCTGATGAATCGTTTACCTGGGGAGTTCTCGGGGGGGTCTTCCGCGCCGAGGAGCTCGGGCCAACACCACCTGCTCGTCTGCCACAACAAAGGCGGGCTTAAGCCTGTCTATACAGATTCTCTCCTGGCGACCTCCCAAGTCTAACACAAAATGTTTGTCCCCGGGTTCCAGCACTCTAAACGGGCCATCGTAGGGTGGGCGCAATGGGGGCCGGTGGGCATCGTGCCTGACAAACACGAACGCTGCGTCCTTCAAGGTTTTTGGCACAAAAGTGCGGGGAAAACAGTGGTGGGCTGGGCCAGGTAGCGTCCCTGCGTCTGCACTATGCTGTGAACGCGGGGACGGATGGGTGTTCGGCGCGGGGTTATCTGGTAAAAATTCCCCGGGGAGCCGCAGCAGCTGAGAAAAAACCAGCTCTGCTGGGGAAGCTGCCAAATCCTCTTTCGGTGCAGAACGCAACCCTAATAGAACCCACGGCAACTGGTCCACCCAATTTGCACCGGTAAGCGAAGCCCTGAGCGCTGTTTTCAGTGACTTATGGAAACACTCGCATAACCCATTGGCCTGTGGGTTGTACGCAGTCGTGCGATGTATTGAGACACCTAGGCTCCGGGCCATCGTGGACCAGAGGTCGGAAACAAACTGAGTGCCCTGATCAGACGTGATGTCTGAAGGGGTGCCAAAACGTGCCACCCATGTTGTCAAAAAAGCGCGTGCCACGTCTGCGGATGCGGTGGAAGCTAGCGGGACTGCTTCTGTGGTGCGGTCCACCACTGTCAGGAGGTGCGTGAACCCCTGCAATGGCGGGATGGGGCCCACGAGGTCCACGTGAACGTGGTCGAACCTTTTAGCCGGGATATGGAACGGCTTCAAGGGGGGAGCTGGGCTTCAAGGGCTTCAAGGCTGGGCTGCGCGGGGGAGGAAACCGTTATAAAAGTTAACCATCCCCAAAAACTCCTGCAGCGCCCTGACCGTCTGAGGCCTGGGAAGATTCGCCACTGCGCGCACCATGTCGGGCAAGGGTATCGCTCCCTCCGGTGAGATGCGGTGTCCCAAAAAATCGATCCCCATCACTCTGAACTGGCATTTTGCCGGGTTAATTATTAACCCGTACTCCTCTAACCTCCGGAAAAACATCCTGAGGTGGGTTACGTGATCGTCCTTGGACACGCTGGCCACCAGGATGTCATCCAGGTAGACGAACACAAAAGGCAGATCGTGCAACACCGCATCCATCATGCGTTGGAATGTCTGTGCCACGCCTTTTAACCCGAAAGGCATGCGTAAAAACTCAAACAGACCAAACGGGGTTATTACTGCCGTTTTAGGTATGTCCTCCGCGTGTACCGGGACCTGGTGGTAACCACGGACCAGGTCTATCTTAGAAAAAATACGTGTCCCAGCGAGGTGAACGGAAAAGTCCTGAATATGGGGGATCGGGTAGCGGTCGTGCGCTGTAGCGTTGTTTAATCTGCGGAAATCTCCGCAAGGTCGCCACAATCCCTCGGCCTTAGGAACCATATGTAGTGGGGATGCCCATGGGCTATTTGAGCGTCTGATGATGCCCAGCCTTTCCAAGTTGGCAAACTCCTCACGCGCTATGGCCAGTTTAGCTGTGTCCAGGCGCCGAGGTCATGCGAAAACGGGCGGCCCGGTGGTGGTAATAAAGTACTCCACCCCGTGTTTAGTGATGGCCGCTGAAAACGTCGGGACCGTGAGTGCTGGAAACTGGGTGAGCAGTGTGCGGAACTTACCACCTGGAGCTGTGACGTTGGCTAGCGCTATTGGCCCGGTTCCTCGAGCTGTACAGGGGAGAGAATCAAAAGACATTGCATTAATCAGGTGTCTGTTAGCAACATCGACTAGTAGTCCGTGTGCACACAAAAAATCAGCGCCTAAGATCGGGAAACTGTATGCCGCTATGACGAATGTCCATTGGTACATACGGCTGTGCAAGGATACAGTCAGTGTCCTCTCACCAAAAGTCCTAATGTCTGAGCCGTTTGCGGTCGTCAGTTCGGGGACGCTAGTTCCCGCTAGCCGGTTGGCGTAGAACGGCAGGATGAGGCTCTTTTGGGACCCGGAGTCCACGAGGAACCGTCTCCCCGAGCGTGAGTCTGTCACGTACAGCAACTTGCTTTCTTCACCGGCAGTCGCAGCTGCTACCGACTGCCGGTCCTGGCATTTCCCGAATGCTTGAATTGGCATGGTGGGACGCATCAGTGTGCATCCTCTCCAAAACGGTGGTGGTAGGAACAGAGCGTGTCTCTCTGGTGCTTTCTGGCCCCCGCTGCCGCTACCATCGCTGGCTCCTCGCTTCCGCTGGCCGTCTTGCTGGGTTCCGACGCAGCTGCGTTCCGACGCAGCTGCGTTCACTGTGAGGGCTCTGGTGGTGAGGATGATCCGCTCTGCCTCCTGGGCTAGCGCACGGTAGTCACACGCAGCCAGCAGCGGCGAGTTGGCAAGGACCGCTCTGGCCACCGTTGGGAGGTTCCAGAGGAAAAGGTGGGCAAATAAAAAACGCCCGTCGTCCGTGCCCATCAACGCCAACATCTTCTCCATCAGTTCAACCACTGACCTGTCTCCGAACTCGGAGCATGTCAGGAGCCTCTCCGCTCTCTCGCAGTCCGAGAGCGTGTAGCACCGGGTCAGTGCGGTTTTGAGAGCCCCGTATTTGTCGCGGGCTGGGGGCTGAGTCGTGTGAGCGTCCAGCACTGTGACCACGTAGTAATATCTGGTGTCATCTGCCGTTATTCCCCAGAGCGCGAACTGGGCCTCGGTGTGGAGGAACCAAGACTTCGGGTCATGCAGCCAAAAGTCTGGTAGTTTGACCGAAATGGCGCACACATTGCTGGGGCTTCCTGTCCGGGTCATCTCCGGGGTGTTCACCTCGTGTTCCATTATTCGTCAAGGGTCACCAGTGTGGAGAAAGGAATAACCAGACCGAGCTTTCCGAGCAGATGAACTTTATTCACTCTCTCACATCTTCCAGAATCAGAAACATTAACCTCCTATAGAAGGGCCTCTCTTTTATATCCCCAACTCACATGTCCCTCCTACCTGCGGTCCTGCATAACCATTCACTCCCCCATGACAATTCCTTTAGTCCCTCAGCCCTTTGATCTCCATGCTCTTCCGTCAGAGGAAACTCCTGCATCTCCATGTCTTTTAGTCTGAGATGAAAACCACAGCATGGGTCCCCCACACCCTAATTATAATTGAATATGATCAATTTTTCATGTTAAAAGTTAGTCCATAAGCTATAATAATAATAATAATAAGTTTATTTATAGAGCACCTTTCACAGACAGAGTCACAAAGTGCTTAACATGGTAAAAAACAAAATAAAAACACAGGCACATAAAACAGTAAAACAAAGTAGACAGTAAAAGCACATAAAAATACAATCGGCACATAGTTAAAAAGCCAGGCTAAAAAGGTGGGTCTTTAGTTGCTTCTTAAAAACACCAATGGAAGGTGCAGATCTAAGTTCAAAAGGCAAGGAGTTCCACAGTCTGGGAGCAACAGCAGCAAAGGCTCTATCGCCTTTGGTTTTGAGCCTAGTACTAGGAACTACCAATAGATTCTGATGAGAAGACCTGAGAGACCTGCTGGGCTGGTGTAGAGAGAGCAGGTCACTAATATAAAAAGGTGCTTCTTCATGAATGGCTTTGTAAGTAAGAACAAGAACTTTAAAATCAATTCTATAATTTACAGGAAGCCAATGCAAGGAGGCCAAAACAGGAGTGATATGACAGAATCTACTGGACCTAGTTAGTAATCTTGCAGCAGCATTCTGGACTAACTGTAGGCGGTGTAAAGAGGATTTGCTAAGACATGTAAAAAGAGCATTACAATAGTCCAAACGTGAAGAAACAAAGGCATGAATAATGATTTCTAACTGAGTGTAGGAAACCAATGACCTAATTTTGGATATATTCCTAAGGTGGAAAAAACAACTCCGGGTCAGAGATTTGACATGCTGATCAAAACTCATCGATTGATCGAAAATGACACCAAGATTTTTTAGATTAGACCATACGTTAGAGCTTAATGAACCAATGCTATTAACCAACTTAGGAATTAGATTATCAGGTGCTACAATAAGGACTTCAGTTTTATCAGCATTAAGTTGCAAAAAGTTACTAGACATCCAGTCCTTGATTGCAGACAGACAATCATGAATAATTTTTAAATTGTCAACATGGTCAGGCTTAAAAGAGAAAAGTAGCTGTAAATCATCAGCGTAGCAGTGATAAGACACACCTTTAAATTTGCTGATAATAGAACCAAGTGGCAGCATATATAGGGCAAATAAAAGTGGACCCAGAATAGAACCCTGAGGCACCCCACAGGTTAAAGGAGCAGAGTCAGATGAATAAGAGCCAACAGCCACGGAAAAGCTCCTACCAGAAAGGTAGGAGAAAAACCAATCCAGAGCTTTTCCAGAAATACCTACCCAATCTCTAAGCCTTTGTAACAAAATAAAATGATCAATAGTATCAAATGCTGCAGTAAGATCTAATAACACTAAAACAGAGCATTTGCCAGAGTCTGATGACATTAAAATATCATTTGACACCCTCAGAAGAGCGGTCTCTGTCGAGTGTTTCTGACGAAAGCCTGACTGAAATTTGTCAAAAATATTATGTTCAATCAGAAAGTCAGTGAGCTGCTTGGCAACAACTTTTTCTAAAAGCTTAGAAATAAAAGGAAGCTTAGAAATTGGCCTGAAGTTTTTAAAAACAGATGGATCAAGGTTAGGTTTTTTTAAAAGTGGCTGCACAACTGCATGTTTAAAATACGAGGGTACATAACCAGATTCAAGTGAACTATTAATGATATAAACCAAAGACGTACCCACTGAGCCAATTACCTCTTTTAACATTGAGGAAGGCAAAATATCTAAAACGCAGGAGGAGGATTTCATGGAGCTCACCAACACTAACAAATCCTCAAAAGAAATTGGGGTAAAATCACTTAAAAAGGCCTGTCTGTTAGGACAATCAAGGATTAAGGGAAAGGAATGAGTAAAACCAGCCCTAACAGCAGTGACCTTGTCAACAAAAAAAGGAAAGAAACTTGTTACAGTCATTACATGAATAAACAGGGGGAGCAGATAGATTAGATTTTGGTGATGATCTGAGAGTGCATACCTCCACCAAGGGCTTTGTTTGTATTTGTGCAGCAGGATTACACAAAAACTACCAGATGGATTTGGATGAAATTTTCACCAGAGGTGGTTCTTGGGCTAGAGAGGAACCCATTATATTTTGGTGATGGCTTATGGCTTATGATGGCTTAGGAGCTTATGGCTCCTATCATAGGAGCCATAAGCTGAAGGAAAATTAATATTCCTCTTTTCAATAACCTCCATTTTTTTAGAGTTACTCAGAAGTGCCTTTTTCATATAATCAGTTTTTATCATTTTCTCCATAAAACTGTATCCAATTTTATGCGTATTTTTGTTACAGTTACTTCAGTCTCCCATTGCAATACAGTTACAAATTCAAAATCTGGTTTCTCTTATTTCCACAAAGGTTTAATTATAGACTTTATGCTCAGGAATCCGTTACTAGTTAATATGATATTTGATACTTGTTGATCATTTCACCTGCTTACAAATCAACTGAATGTAATGTCGCTTAACTTGAGTTTGATTATCAAAACTGTTAACGATATATAAAAGTTTCTGCTTGATTTCTGTTGTGTGTGCTTTTCTGGGTCACGGCAGAAGAATTCACGAATACTGAGACTGGTTAATGAAAAGGTTCAAGGATTAGTTATTAATAAATTGTCCAGGTGGACTGGGTGCCCCTATGAGTGTTTTTCCTCCTGTTTGTGTTTGTGGTCACGAGGTAAACGTCCATCCCCACACACACCTCTAAATATAAATTAAATAATCCTTGTACCTTATCACACTTACAATCAGTTACATGCTATACCTAATAAAACATCTTGCTAGAAAACAGTTCTGTCCTGGTTCCTATTGATTTCAGAGGGTAATCCCATTCTGCATGGTAAATGGGGCTGCACGGTGGAGCAGTGGTTAGCACTGCGGCAGCACAGTTTACCCTTGGCCGGGGGATCGTGGGTTCGATCCCAGCCCCCGACCAACAGTGATCTGTGTGGAGTTTGCATGTTCTCCCCGTGTTTGCGTGGGTTTACTCCGGGATTTCTCCGGTTTCCTCCCACATGCCAAAAACATGCAGGTTAGGTTAATTGGAGACTCTAAAGTGGCCCTAGGTGTGAATGTGTGTGTGAATGGTTAAGGGATAGCGCCGTATCGTGGCTGCTTCATCCATCCAGGTGGTGGATGCCCTCAATTTCCCCTCTGGGGATCAATAAAGTATACTAAAAAAAAAAAAAAAATCTAAACACTAAAAACAGCCCCTCATGAGCAAGTTCCTCAAAGAAGAAATGCACCCCTAGAATGACAAATAGCCCATACCCCCAGCAATTGTCCTTCAAATGGAACTGAATCCCAATTCTGAATATTAAGGGATTTTGGCATGACCTAAGCCATAGAAAAAGTGATCTATAGGGAGACTTTGCAGGCTGCAGTGGACCCAGGTAGCTCAGCTGGTACAGCTTTGCATTCATACTGCCAGGATTGTGGGTTTGTGCCCCACTTTTGTCTTTATAGTTTTATAGCAGCTTTGTCTTTACCACTACCATGTATCAGTTCTGCCACAAAGGTGTCCAAGGTCGAGCACACAACTGCTTTGGGTTAACGCTGACTTTCTCACACTCTAACAAAATATTATGCTGAAGGACATTTCATAAACATGATTTTTGGAGCATTAACAGAATTGCATGAACTTTGCTGGTTAGCTGAAGCATTCCACTTCTGAATATTAAAGGAATTTGGTATGACCTAAGCCACAGAAAAAGTGATCCAAACAATGGGTGTTCAACATACTCCAGGCCAGGCTAGTTCAGGTGTCCAAAGTCGAGCATAAGCCTATCAAAAAAGCCACAAGAACTATTCTTATGCTTTGTACTCCAATATCTCAGGCTTGCACAACCACAAAAATAGACCCTCATGAGCAAGTCAAAGAATAAAAAAGTCAAACCTCACAATGAAAAATAGCCCAGATCTCAGGCATTTGTCTGTATTTGTAATATGGCCCCTTATCTTAGGGTCATGGATTCGAGCCCCACATTGAGAGGTTCTGATCGTCACTTCCTGTTTTGCTGTCTGCCTGTGTGGTTTGGTCTCCAGCTCTTCAGCCACTAGCTATGGCTACTACCTCTCTTTCCTCTCCTCCTCTGGTGTGCTCTCTCTGTCAGATGTTTAGCTACACCTCTGCCTCTTTTAGTGATAACGGTAAATGTAATAAATGTTGTCTTTTTGAGGCGCTCAAGGCGAGGTTGTCTGATTTGGAATCCCGGCTCCGCTGCATTGAAACACCGTCTGCGCCAGTTAATCTCGACGGACGCCCATTAGCTGCAGCGGAGCTAGCTAGCTTAGGTCCCACTGTCAGCGGTTCCCCGGCTCTCCTCAGCAGCGAGGAGACTGGGTGGGTGACGGTGAGAAGGAAGCCTAGTTGCAAAGCCCCGGTTCACCACCAACCTGTTCACGTTTCTAATCGTTTTTCCCCGCTCAGCAACACACCCGCTGAGGAAAAAACTCTGATCATTGGCGACTCTGTAGTCAGAAACGTGAACCTAGAGACTCCAGCGGCCATAGTCAAATGTATTCCTGGGGCCAGAGCAGGCGACATCGAGTCAAATTTGAAAATGCTGGCTAAAAGTAACTGTAAATACTCCACAATTGTTATTCACGCCGGCATTAATGACATCCGTCTCCGGCAGTCGGAAGTCACGAAACTTAATATAGAATCGGTGTGTGAGTTTGCAAAAACGATGTCAGCCACTGTAGTATTCTCTGGGCCCCTCCTCAATCTGACCAGTGATGACATGTTTAGTCGCTCGTCATCCTTGAACCGCTGGCTGTCTGTGTGGTGTCCTAAAAATGACGTGGGCTACATTGACAATTGGAGCTCTTTTTGGGGAAAACCTGGTCTTATGAGACGAGACAGCATTCATCCCACTTTGGATGGTGCTTCTCATTTATCTAACAATCTGGCATCTTTTTTTATCCAAATTTCCAAAACCATGACTACTCAGAGTTGGGACCAGGAAGCAGAGTCGTAGTCTTACACGCCTCTCTGCAGCTCCTCTTCATCCGCCACCCCTCAGCTTAGCCCCTGTCTTCCCCATCAGAGAATCGTTGTATGCTCCCTCCAAAGTAAATAAAAATATAATGTATAAGCATCCCAAAGTGATAAAGCAAAATATTGGTAAAACTCAAATTAAACATAAAGCCTCTAAATTGAATGATTTGGCCTCTGTTCCTCCTCATAATTTAAAAATTAAATGTGGTTTATTAAATATTAGGTCTCTAACTCCCAAGTCTCTGTTAGTCCATGATCTGTTAATTGATCATCAGATTGATTTAATTTCCCTTACAGAGACTTGGTTAGGGCAAGAGGATTATGTTGGTTTAAATGAATCAACTCCCTCTGGTTATTTAAACTGTCAAAATCCCAGAAGTTCTGGTCGTGGAGGAGGAGTAGCAACAATTTACCATTCCAAATTACTAGTTAATGTAAAGCAAAAAACATGTTATAATTCCTTTGAGGGCCTGGTCCTCAGTGTTGGGCACTTTAGCAATTTCAGGTTAAACCCAATTTTATTTGCCATAGTTTATCGTCCCCCATCAACCTATTCAGAATTTTTATCCGAATTTGCTGATTTCTTAGCTGATTTAGTGCTGAAATCTGATAGAATAATTATAGTAGTGGACTTTAATATACATGTGGATGTAGATAGTGACTGCCTTAATGTGGCTTTTAATTCAATATTAGACTCGATTGGGTTTTCTCAGAAAGTAGGAAATTCTACTCATTACCTCCACCATACATTGGACCTTGTTCTGACATATGGCATAGAAATAGAAAATCTTGTAGTGTCTCCTCATAACCCTGTACTGTCAGACCATTGTCTGTTAACCTTTGATTTTACTATTTCTGACTATTTGGCTCCTAAAGAAAAATATTATCACAGTAGATGCCTCTCAGATGATGCTGTTTCCAAATTTATGCAGATTGTTTCCTCTATGCCATGTGTCAACACAACGGAAATAAGCTATAGACAGCTTGCTCCTTCTGTAATTGATAACATGGTGGATAGTGTTTCAGCTTCTCTGCATCAGGCTCTAGACTTGGTGGCCCCCTTAAAAAAGAAAAAGTCTAATCAGAGATTTTTAACTCCTTGGTTCAACACAGAAACTCGTAGCTTAAAACAGAAGACTCGTCAATTAGAAAGAAAATGGCGCTCTTGTGGTATATATCACTCATATATTCCATACCTACATTTGTTAGAGCATGTGGAAATGTTTGGGACAGAATATACAAAGGAACTTCACACCTCTGAAAGAACAAAGGAATCTCACCGCCGTGTGAAGACTCATGACGTCACAGGACGCCATGGCAACAGACTTGACACCTTTACCCCCTAAAGCGAAGAGGGGGAGTTCCCATCACCTCCCAAGACAGGGAGAGGGGATGGCAGGACAATGGGGATTAAGATAACGGGGAGATGTTACCTTTTTCATTGAGTGGCTCTGACGTCAGCTGTTTCAATGAGTGGTGCTATGCGTGCTTGTATTTAACCAGCGAGCGAAGCAGAGCTCTGCCTCTTGCCTTCTGCCAAGCTCTGCACCAGATGAGACAAGATAGAAGAGTTTGTTCATTAAAGACTCTACTTTTGTAATACAAAACCACCTCGTTATTTCCAGCTCTTCTACACTCTACTAATTTAGATGAAATCTATTTAGCTTGGAGAAATCATCTTTTAATTTATAAAAAATCTCTTAGAAAAGCTAGAACGAGTTATTACTCTGCATTAATAGAAGAGAACAAGAATAATCCCAGGTTTCTTTTCAGTACTGTAGCCAGGTTGACAAAGAGTCAGGACTCTGTCAATCCTAGCATCCCCTTAGAGCTTACTAGTCAGGACTTTATGAACTTTTTCAATAATAAAATTTCATCCATCAGAGATAAAATCAATCAGATTCTTCCCACAGTTAACTTAAATACTGTAACTACTACAACTCCTTCTATTGATGTCTGTCTTGATGAGTTTACTCCAATCGACCTTTGTGAGTTAGACAAAATAGTTTCCTCATCCAAACCTTCAACTTGTCTTTTAGACCCTATTCCTACCAGGTTATTTAAAGAAGTCTTCCCACTTATTGGTAGCTTTATTCTTCATATAATCAATTCTTCATTAACTTTAGGCCATGTACCGCAGGCTTTTAAAACGGCTGTAATTAAACCCTTACTCAAAAAGCCAACACTAGATCCAGGAGCTTTAGCTAACTATAGACCAATCTCTAATCTCCCTTTCATTTCAAAAATCTTAGAAAGAGTTGTTGCTACGCAATTATTTGACCACCTGCAGGGAAATGGTTTACTTGAAGAGTTTCAATCTGCGTTTAGAATCCATCATAGTACTGAAACAGCCTTAGCGAAGGTCACTAACGACCTCCTCATTGCATCTGATAATGGACTAGTTTCTGTACTTGTCCTTTTAGATCTTAGTGCAGCTTTTGATACTATTGATCATAATATTCTACTTGATAGATTAGAACACTATGTTGGACTTAATGGAACTTCGTTGCAGTGGTTTAGATCTTATTTATCTGATAGGTTCCAGTTTGTTCATGTAAATGATGAGTTTTCTTTCAGCTCAAAGCTTAGTCATGGAGTTCCACAGGGATCTGTGCTAGGCCCTACTCTTTTTAGTTTATATATGCTTCCGTTAGGCAACATTATTAGAAAGCACTGTATACATTTTCATTGTTATGCAGATGACACACAATTATACCTGTCAATGAAGCCAGATGATACTAATCAATTAGCCAAGTTAGAAGCCTGTCTTAAGGAAATCAAAGCTTGGATGACTTGTAATTTCCTGCTATTAAATTCAGATAAGACTGAAGTCATTCTTGTTGGTCCAAAAAACCTTAGAAATTCCTTTCCAAATCAAACTTTCAGTTTGGATGCAGTTACTCTTTCTCTTAATAGCTCTGTGAGGAACCTTGGAGTTATTTTTGATCAGGATTTGTCCTTCAATTCACATATTAAATTTGTTTCTAAGACTGCCTTCTATCATTTGCGTAATATTGCCAAGATTAGGAGCATCTTGTCTCAGAGTGATGCTGAGAAGCTGATCCACGCTTTTGTTAGCTCGAGATTAGATTATTGTAATTCTTTATTATCAGGCTGTCCTAAAACATCTTTAAAAAGTCTTCAGCTGATCCAAAATGCTGCAGCAAGAGTTTTAACAGGTACTAGAAAGAGAGATCATATCTCTCCGGTTCTGGCCTCCCTTCATTGGCTTCCCATAGAGTTTAGAATTAAGTTTAAAATCCTTCTTCTTACTTACAAAGCTCTAAACAATCAGGCTCATTTTTATTTAAAAGATCTGATACTACCGTATCATCCTAACAGAGCACTACGCTCCCAAAATGCAGGATTACTTGTAATACCTAGAATCTCCAAAAGTACAATGGGAGGCAGAGCCTTCAGTTATCAAGCTCCTCTCCTGTGGAATCAGCTGCCAATCTGGATTTGGGAGTCAGACTCGATCTCTGTTTTTAAGAATAGGGCTAAAACCTACCTTTTTGATATAGCCTACAATTAGGGAGGGATCATGTGTTTCTGAACCCTCCCTTAGTTATGCTGCTAATAGGTTTAGTCAGCCGGGGGACCTCCAGTAATGCACTGGGCCTCACTCCTTTCCTCACTCTCTATGAAATATTTTTTTTTTTTGCTGGTCATTAACATTTGTTTGTTCTCTCCCATAGATTGAGTCCCCATCGTGCTGTTTGCTCTCTACATGTCTGTTCTTTTCTTCTTCTCTATCCCCTCACCCCCCAGCCAGTCGCAGCAGATGACTGCCCCTCCCTGAGCCTGGTTCTGCTGGAGGTTTCTTCCTGTTAAAAGGGAGTTTTTCCTCTCCACCGTCGCCAAGTGCTTGCTCACAGGGGATCGCCTGATTGCTGGGGTCTTTCTGCAACTGTGGCGGTCCCCCCTACAGTTGATAGTGCTATGAGATGACTGTTGTTGTGAAATGGCGCTATATAAATAAAGTTGAATTGAATTGAATTGAATTGAATTGGCTGTTATTTCTGTTGATTATCACAGTTCAGCTCTCCCTCTACTGAAGTGTTCAAAGTGAAGCACAAGTCTTTCTCAAAGAGTTGCTCTAAAGAAGCAAAAGAAACTATCTTTGATTTGTACTTCAATATCTCAGGCTTGTGTAACTACAGATAAGCAATTGAAGAGAGAAACCAATCCAACTCTTTCTTTATAATCCATAACATAAAACTAGAAAAGCACTCATAGAGCACATACCTCCGCCAAGGCTCCTTCCGTTTCTCATGGATCACCTCCAAAATGTAATGGGTTTGTGTGTAGGCCTATAGCCACTTGTGATGAAAATGGCATCAAAGTCTGTCCATCAGTTTTGGAGTATTGTTGCTAACACACTGTGAGAAGATAGCCTTGGCTGAGGTATGCATTCTCAGATCATCACCAAAATATAATGGGTTCCTCTCTAGCCCAAGAACCACCTCTGGTGAAAATTTCATCCAAATCCATCTGTTAGTTTTTGTGTAATCCTGCTGCACAAATACAAACAAAGCCCTTGGTGGAGGTATGCACTCTCAGATCATCACCAAAATCTAATCATCTGTTCCCCGTGCCATTACACACCTTTCCTGAAAATTTCATCAAAATCCGTTCATAACTTTTTGAGTTATATTGGTAACAGACAGACAGACAGACAAACCCCGATAAAAACATTACCTCCTTGGCGGAGGTAATAAATATTAAAGTTGGAATTTGAGGGCGTTCCTCCAAGGATTTATAGTCACAATGGCAAATAGCCCAGTCCTAATAAAACGTCTTGCTAGAAAACAGTTCAGTTCATCCATATTGATTTCAGAAGGTAAACCCATTCAAAACAGCTCCTCATGAGCAAGTTCCTAAAATAAGAAATACAACCTCAGAATGAAAAATGGCCCATACCCTGGCAATTGTCCTTCAAATGCAAAAGAATCCCATTTCTGAATATTAAAGGAGTCTGGCATATCCTAACACATAGAAAAAGTGATCCAAATGGTGAGTTTCCACCATACAGCAAAAGGCCTGACTAGCTCATTCTGCAGAGCATGAGACTCTTAATTTCAGGGTCGTGGAATCAAGCCCCATGTTGAGAGTCATTTCTGTTTATTACCACTATTCAGCTCTCCCTCTCATGAAGTGTTCAATGTCAAGCACAAGTCTTTCCCAAAGATTTGCTCAAAAAAAACAATTAAAAAAAACAACTCTCTTTGATTTGTACTCCAATATCTCAGCCTTGTGCAACCAAGCAATTGAAAAGAGAGGCTGGGGAGGCTGCCAACCTGAAGCGCATATTACAGCATCTCCATAAAGGGGGCCAGGAGTAGATGCTGGAACCCTTAAAAAAATTCACAACTCAGGCCATCAGGCCCTGGAGATTTACCCAATTGGAGACTCTGGTGTATGTGTGTTTATAAACAACTCGTGGTGTGGAGATGTACAGCCTGTTTACAAACACTGTTTGCCTGATGTGGAGTTTTTACTGCTGAACTGCCGTCCCTATTATATACCGAGGGAATTTACCGCTGTGTTTCTGGCCACTGTCTACATTTGCCTGCAAAGCAACTACACAGTAGTGCTAAGCAAACTCCATGATGTCATCAGCACAGTGGAGACGACCCATCCTGATATTGTTTTTATTGTTGCTGGTGACTTTAACCGGTGCAATCTACGGACTGTACTCCTCAAATATTACCAGATTGTGGACATTCCTACATGTGATAAAAGCACACTCGATCATGCTTACTTCAACATACGCGGTGCTTACAGAACGACACCCCGCTCCCACTTCGGGCAGTCAGATCACATCTCCCTGTTTATGTACCCAGCCTACAGACAAAAGCTGAAACAAACAAACCCTGTTATTAAGCAAATTAAATGCTGGACTCCAGAGGCTGAGAGCACCCTGCATGACTGTTGTGCCTGTACAGACTGGGATGTGTTTAAAGCTGCAGCCACCTGGGAGGACTCTTCTGTAAACATACAGGAACATGCTAAGTATGTGACTGGGTACATCAGCACACGTGTTGATACCATCATATCCACCATAAAAGTCAGGAAGTTCCCCAACCAGAAGCCCTGGATCAACAGTCAGGTACGTCAGATGTTGCGTGCTCGCTCTCTTGCATTTAAATCAGGCAATGAGGTTGAGTACAAAGCTGCAAAGTATGGACTGAGGAAGGCTATAACAACAGCCAAGAGGCAGTACTGGGAAAAGCTGGACAACCTCTACTCCACTCCTGACCCAGGGCACATGTGGCAAGGCCTACAACACATCACAGACTACGAGAGGACCAACAGCAGTACCACTAGCTCCACAGACAGTCTACCGGACGAGCTCAACATCTTTTACACCCGCTTTGAGAGCACCAGCTACAGTGCAGAGAGGAGACACACACCCGTGCACCCTCCCCCTCCACTAACAGTCTCACCAGGCCAGGTAAACAAAGCACTGAGGAATATCAACCCCCGCAAGGCAGCAGGACCAGACAACATCCCTGGGCGGACCCTCAGAGCATGCGCTGCCAAGCTGACTGATGTTCTCACATCCATCTTCAACCTCTCTCTCAACCGGAACATAGTCCCCTCCTGCTTCAAAACCACAACCATCATCCCTCTCCCCAAAAAGAGCCCACCGACCTGTCTGAATGATTACAGACCGGTAGCACTCACTCCAATCATCATGAAGTGCTTTGAGAGAGTGGTGCTGCCCCTCATTCAGGACAGCATACCGGATACCCTGGACCCCCTGCAGTACGCCTACCGGCCCATCAGGTGCACCTCAGATGACATTGCTGCAGCACTCCATTACTCTTTCTCCCACCTGGAAGATAAAGACTCCTACATTAGGATGTTTTTTGTTGACTACAGCTACGCCTGCAACAAAGTCATCCCCCACAAACTCACCAACAAACTGTCTTCACTTGGCCTGCACCCCACCCTCTGCGACTGGCTACTGGACTTTCTAACTGGCAGGCCCCAGACTGTCAGGATGGGTAAGAGGACCTCAGCCAGCATCATCACAAACACAGATGTCCCACATGGTTGTGTTCTCAGCCCCATCTTCTACAGCCTCTTCACCCATGACTGCATTGCCTCCCACAAGGACAATATCATCTTAAAGTTTGCGGATGACATAGCAGTGATAGGATGCATAGTGGTGACCCACCACACTCTACACGGACATTCCTCACACTCAGCAGGTCTGGAGGAAGCAGAGGACAATGTACATACAGAGGACAATTCACATACGGACAGAGAGTCCCTGGGGGCAACCAGAACAATGGACTATTGTTTATACATCCCCAGATGAGGGAGAAGACATCCGGGCGCCAGTTGGTCACACTAATGATATGTATTGACTGATATGTACAGTATATCACTATGCTAATGTGCCATGCATTCTCTCTCTGTTTGTATAACATGTATAAAAGAGCTTGCTACACATGCCTCAGCAGCACAGTAGTGCACAGAGCTACAAAGTGCGTGTCATTATGTTGGAGGAAATAAAACTCTGCAACCTTCCAGCTCGTTGCATCTCGCCTAATCTTTTACCTCCACACTGGGATCACGTCCCAGTGTGGAGGTAAAATGTGGTAAAATGTGACCATGACTATGGTCACGAGCTTTGGGTAATGACCGAAAGAACAAGATCGCGGATACAAGCGGCTGAAATGAGCTTTCTCCGTAGGATTGCTGGACTCACCCTCAGAGATAGGGTGAGGAGCTCAGTCATCCGGGAGAGGCTCAGAGTAGAACCGCTGCTCCTCTACATTGAAAGGAGTCAGTTGAGGTGGTATGGGCATCTGATTAGGATGCCTCCTGGACGCCTCCCACTTGAGGTGTTTCAGGCACGTCCCACTGGGAGGAGACCTCGGGGCAGACCCAGGACTCGGTGGAGAGACTATGTCTCCCAGCTGGTCTGGGAACGCCTTGGTATCCCCTCTGAAGAGCTGGAGCAGGTGGCTGGGGAGAGGGAAGTCTGGGCTTCTCTGCTTGAACTGCTGCCTCCGCGACCCGGACCGCCGGAAAAGCGGTAGAAGATGGATGGATGGAAACCTGGCATTTGAACAGGGATGTGTAGACTTTTTATATCCACTGTATGTATCGAATCTCCAGCGTCTGCTTCTTGCGTGATTTCTACCAGTACATCAATCCATAAGTAAAATTGCATGATTGCTCGCAATGTTTCCTAGTTTACAGGATAATAGATAGATAGATAGATAGATAGATAGATAGATAGATAGATAGATAGACAGACAGACAGCAGCGGGAGTGCACCCCTCCCATCCTGCCTCACATTCACTAATTCATCACGACACCTGAGGCAGAAGACACACCTGCACCCGCTCATCAGCCAGCATACTTAAGGAGGCGCAGTTCACGCTGGCTCGTCTGGGTTGCTGCCACCGTGTAGGTGTGTCTCTTGGACTGCGCGCGCTCTCCTGCCACATCTCACCGTCCTCAGTTCCTGCTCCACCTGGTCAGGCACCATCAGCTCATCTTCCCCCACTTACCCTACTGGTTCGTCTATTCCTTGCTGGGTCCTGCCGGTCATCCCTGGATTTTCCAAGTAAGTGGCAATTTGGTTCGCCCATTTCCCCTTACTCCATTCCTCTGCTCACAGCTCATGTCTTCTCTCCACAGGGCCATTCCTCTGGCGAGTGACTGTTTCTGCAGCTGTGCGCTTTGGTTTCTGAGATTTAATCAAACTTTCAAACGTGCCCCCCTGTGTGGTTCCTCCTGTGTGTTGGCATCGTGCACGTGTGCTGTCAAGCTTTATTAATCATGACAGAATGAGCCAGCCAGGAAGATAGCGCAGCCGGTGCCTCACCACAGGAGCTGTCAGCTATGGATCGCCTAGTGGCGACCGAGCACCAGCTTGCTGTGTTGATGCAACAGGTATCAAATATGATGAAATGCTTGGCTACAGCGCCTCCTCCGGCCGCTCCCCCCCAGCCTGCTCCACACACTACGGTGCGCCATACTACCTCAATTCCCACACCTTCACTGTACGCAGGGGAGGTGGGGAAATGTACGTTTTTTTTAATCCAGGTGCAAATGTACCTGGAGCAGGTCGGGGAGGAGCACCCGGACGACGTGGCCAAAACCCAATTCTTTACTCTGCTGCTCAGGGATTGAGCCCTCGATTGGGCACGGTTCACATTAGACAACCCCAATGGGCGCTGTTATACGTTTGAACAATTTGTGACCGCATTCTCCAGTGTATTTGGCTGGGCTGAGAGTCAGGGCAACATAATGGGCCACCTGATGACGCTCCGCCAGGGCACCCGGTCTGTGGCCGAGTACTCGGTGGAGTTCTGGGTTGTTGCGTCTGATTCGGGGTGGAACGATATTGCCTTACGCAGTGTGTTCCTCCATGGGTTGAATGATCAACTCCGTGACGATCTGGCAGTTCACCCTGTCCCGGAGACTCTTGATGGTCTCATAGATCAGGCAGTGGGATTGGATAACCGATACTGTGAGTGCACGAAGGAGCATGAGTCTTCCTCTCGCCCGCACTCCAAGAGTGTGTCCGCCATGGCTACTGGCACTGGCGGCGCCAGCTCTTCACCCAGACCAATTGAGCTCTCTCGGCACTTGACCGATGATGAGCGCCGGCAAAGGTGAAGGGCTGGGACGTGCACGTACTGTGGTTTAACGAACCACAGTCTGGATGAATGCTGCCAGCGGCTAAAAGACACGGCCCGTCAGTGGCCATGGGGGGGTCTGGTGGGCGGGACCAAATCTTTTTCCTCCAGTAATTTTTTAGTTTCGGCCCTTGTGCAATTGCCGGGGGTTGAAAGGAGGACTATGGCGCTGGTTGACTCAGGGTCAGAGGGTAATTTTGTGTCTGTCGAGTTTGTCAGTAAGGTGGGCATTCCCACACGTAAATTGCCCCATTGTCAGAGGATCACAGCTATATCTGGCTGTGAGGTCGCAGTGGCCGCTCGTAGCACGGTGCCTATATCCATCCTCCTTTCCGGGAACCACCTGGAGGAACTGTCATTCCTGGTTCTCCCTATATCATGTTCCCCGGTGGTTCTTGGTTATCCATGGCTCCACAGGCATAACTCCATGATCAATTGGGACAAAAACACCATCTCTGCCTGGAGCCCATTTTGTTTGGCCCACTGTATGCGTTCAGCGGAGTGTTTCCCGTCTCTGTCTGTTTCCCTTTCCCCGGCCGAGCTGCCAGGCCTCAGCCTCGTTCCCCAAGCATATCACGATTTAGCTGAGGTCTTTAGCAAATCAAGAGCGTTGTCGCTGCCGCCTCACCGCTCTTATGATTGTGCTATCGACCTCATCCCGGGGGCGAGGCTGCCGTCCAGCCGGCTGTATAGTATTTCTGGCCCGCAGAGGGAAGCGATGGAGCAGTATATAAAGGAATCGCTGAACACCGGCCTTATTCCGCCATCTTTGGCTCCCGTCGGAGCCAGATTCTTTTTTGTCGGGAAGAAGGATGGCTCACTGTGCCTGTGCATCGACTACCGGGAGCTCAACGCTATTACCATCAAGGATAAGTACCCTTTGCCAATGATTAATTCAGCTTTCGAGCTTCTTCAGCTCTCATGGGTTTTCACCAAGTTAGACCTCAGGAATGCGTATCATCTGGTCCGCATTCGCGAGGGTGATGAATAGAAGATGGCTTTTAAAACACACCAGGCACAATTCGAGTACTTAGTGATGCCATTTGGGTTCACTAACGCCCCCGCCATCTTCCAACGGTTAATAAATGACGTCCTCCGCGATATGCTTTACCAGTTCATCTTTGTATACCTTGATGATATTCTTATTTTCTCCCACTCACCAGAGGAACATGAGGTCCACGTCAGAGCCATTTTACAACGGCTCATGGAGAACCAGCTTTACGTTAAGGCTGAGAAGTGTGAGTTCTCCACAACATCTACCACCTTCTTGGGCTTCATCGTGGCTGAGGGGGAGCTGATTGCTGACCTGGCCAAGGTGAGGGCAGTGTTAGATTGGCCAACTCCCCACTCCTGTAAGGAGCTTCAATGCTTCCTCGGGTTTGCAAACTTTTACCACAGGTTCATCAGGAACTATAGTGGGTGGCACTGCCCTTGACGCAGCTGACCTCCGTTAAAGTTCCCTTTTGGTGGACTGAGGCAGCTGAACAGGCGTTTGCCAAATTAAAGCACCTGTTCACAGAAACAACTATCTTGGCCCAGGTCGACACTCAGCTCCAATTCGTCCTCGAGTTGGATGCGTGTGATTCGGGGGTTGGTGCTGTGCTGTTGCAGCGTACACCCTCCGATCAGAAGCTTCGCCCATGCGCATATTTCTCCCATCAGTTTAGGCCAGCCGAGAGGAACTGTGACGTAGGGGACAGAGAGCTGCTGGCCATTAAGTTGGCATTAGAAGAGCGGAGGCACTAGTTAGAGGCGGCCATTCACCCACCGTCGTGTGGACCAACCACAAGAACCTTGAGTACTTGCGGTCAGCCCACTGACTGAACACCAGGCAGGCTCACTGGGCGCTATTTTTCCAGCGATTTAATTTTACCATCACCTACCGGCCTGGCGCCCGGAACACCAAACCGGACGCGCTATCGCGCCAATTTGATTCCAGGGAGGTAGCCCCCCCTTCCCCCCCAAACCATCATACTGCCTTTGTGCGTCCTTGGAGCCCTTACTTGGGATATTGAGCAGAGGGTCCGTCAGGCCCAGTCCCAGGAGTCTGTGCCAGTAGGGTGCCCCCGGAACTGCCTGTACATCCTGACCACCCTCCGCAGCGATGTCATCCAGTGGGGCCACACCAGTTGCTTCGCATGCCATCCGGGCATCGCTAGAACTGTGGATTTCGTCCGGCGAGCGTTCAGGCGGCCCACGCTGCGGTGGGATGTACAAGAATATGTGAAGGCCTGTCAGACTTGTGTCCGGGGGAAGTCAGACTCCTCCTCCCATCGGGTCTCCTCCACCCCCTGGACCGCTTCTCCAAGGCTGTTCATCTGGTGGCTCTCCCGAAACTCCCTTCGGCCTTGGAGACAGTGGTCCTCCTCACTGAGCATGTGATCTGGATCCACGGCATCCCTGTGGACATTGTGTCTGACCGGGATCCACAATTCATGTCCCAGGTCTGGAGGGCCTTCTGTCGGACCCTGGGAACCACTGTGAGACTCTCTTCTGTAATCATCCTCAGAGCAATGGGCAGGCGGAGTGCACCAATCAGTCCTTGAAGGCTGCCTTGCGGTGCGTAGCAGCCGACAACCCATCATCCTGGAGCACACATCTGACCTGGGTGGAGTACTCCAGGAACTCTGCAGTTTCATCAGCAACCGGACTCACCCTGTTTGAGGAGTTGTTGGGGTACACGCCACCTCTCCTACCCATGGCCGAGAGGGACGTTTCGGTTCCACCTGTGGGGGCCCATGCTCATCGCTGCTGACACGTCTGGAGGTCGACTCGGGCCACCCTGGCTCACACCACAGAACGCACCCGGGCCGCTGCTGATAGGAGGCGGGTTCCGGCCCCTAAGTACGTCGTGAGACAGCAGGTCTGGCTGGTGGCGAGTCAGATTCCCCTTAAAGAGAAATCGAAGAAGCTGTCCACCCGCTTCCTGGGACCTTACACCATCTCTCGGATGATCAATGACGCGTCGGTCCAGCTGAAGCTGCCCCCGACCCTACGGGTGAACCCCACTTTCCACGTCGCTCACATCAAGCCCCTCTCGGTCAGCCCTCTCTGCTCCCCCCTCCCCCCAAAGCCGCCTCCCCCTTCTCGGATCATCGACAGCCACCCTGCCTACACACTACACTGTATGGTGCATACTGGATGTTCGCCATCGGGACCGCAGACTGCAGTATTTGGTGGACTGGGAGGGCTACGGCCCAGAGGAACAATCCTGGACTCCCTCGTTGCGAGTGCTGGACAAGGAAATGCTCCGGGCCTATCATCGGGCTCACCCGGAGAAGTCCCCCCGGACTGCCAGGAGGTGCTCCTGGGAGGGCCTGTCATGGGCAGTGGGAGCACGCCCCTCCCATCCTGCCTCACATTCACTAACTCATCACAACACCTGAGGCAGAAGACACACCTGCACCTGTGTGCACATTAATCATGACACAGACAGATAGACAGACAGATAGATAGATAGATAGATAGATAGATAGATAGATAGATAGAGAGATAGATAGATAGATAGATGTAATTTATTGATCCCAAACTGGGAAATTACAGTATTGTAATAGTAATGGATAGTATAGTAGTACATGCTGCATCAATAATTTAGGCAAGAAAAAATAGTCAGGTCTCGTGTAACATTTATAAGGAGAAGAGTAGAATGTGAATTCTTCCTCTTCTTCTTTTAGATTTGATTGGCGGTTGGCAACCAGCTCACAGGTGCATTACTGCCACTGACTTGATTATCATCACGCTATATCTTTGTATAAGAAGTTCTTATAAGGAGTTCTGAACAACTCCTTATGTGTAAAAAAAATTATCCGTCCTCATGTGAGGAATGGCTGCGCTTTACCAGAAGGATGGAGGGTTCACCATACATCAGCTAGGTTCAGTTCTTCACAAATGCCAAAGAGTGTATCTGCTTGTTTAGTTAAAGACTAGCTTTGGGACTGAAGCTGATCGATTAAAGGATTTAATAAAGAGTTAAAATCTCTTCCTATCAAGGCCTGTGTTGATGAAAATTCTATGAATTCTGCAAACACTTTGGTTAGGAACTCTGGAGAGTGATTTGGCGGGCAGTAAATATTCATAATAGTGATTTCTTCACCATGTAAGACTCCATGAAGAATGACAAATCTCCCACGTTTATCTTTAGTGCATGTCATGAATTCTGACTTATTGTTATGATTTGTCTTAGTTTCCTCCTGACAGCTCTGGCACGCTCCCTCCTCCTGTCAAGCGCCGGCAGCTGCACTGTCACGGGTGCTCACACAAATATACACACCCACACCCACACGCACACACACACACACACACACACACACACACATGCACACGCTCCATTCACTCTCATTCACACGCTCTCTCACACACCGGGTGTCAATCAGTTCTGCCCACACATTCCCACACCGGTAATCTCTTTCCTCGTTAGCTTCAGGAGTATTTGTTGGCCACTCCAGAGGAAAGAGATTGTCGAGGCATTCGCTTCCATACGCGGCAGCCAGTTCTCCCCATATGTTATTCACTCCCTTCGTTATTCTCCAGCCGGATTATTTCCCTTGGTGTTTCAGCTGGCCGTGCTTCTCTCCTCATCCTCCAGACTGCACGGTTCGCCTCGGATTTGCTCCAGCCCTGTAAGTGTCATTTTTTCGCCTTTCTTTCCCATGCTGTTTGTAGCCCTGCAGCGCTAGGCTTATCGCCTTTCCTTTTTGTGCCCACGGTATTGCAGCACTAGGCTCCCTTTTTGACCGGGCTGTAGAGCACCTGATAGGTGCCCTGTATGTTTGGTGGCCTAATCCCATCATTTCATCTCTCTGTATTTTTGAGTGCTTAAACTGAACTGAAACTTGGTGATTGGTGAACTGTGTTTTTGTGGTGAACTTAAATAAACATGACACTCTCTACTCCTGCAATTGGGTTTTTTATTCTCTGCGCACGGAGGTTTGTGACAGTGCATTTTACCAACTGGAATGGGAGGTTTATATGTATTAAAACAGCTACCCCTCTACTACTTGTTGTGAAAGAGGAAAAATATACCTGTCCAACCCAAATATATTTTAACTTCAGATGTTCACTATCATCTAGATGAGATTCTTGTAATAAAGCTATATCTAGTCCTTCCCTTTTAAGCAAATCATATACCTTTCTCTGCTTCACTTTCCCCCTCAGCCCTCTTACATCCCAAGAACAAAACCTTGTTTTAAGAAGTTACATAGTTATACTAGTAAGTGAGATAAATAGATCTTTTGCAGATTTTTTCAAATACAAATAGGCACATAAATCTCATGCTGCACTGCCCGTTACTTTTAGCTAACATAGGTGTGCTGTGTAAATGTAACTACTGTTAAACAATGGACCAGGGCTGAGCATAGAACACACATAGAACAGAAACATAAAAACATCCAGAAACACACTTAAAAAAAATGGTGTCCTTCCCCAAATAGAAGGGGATTGCTTCTGTAAGCTATATATCACAAAAATAAGGTAAGGAAAAAGAGCAAGTGACCAAACTCAGAAATGGCTGGGAACAATCCATAGCATCAGTAAAATAATGACGTAAAATAAGAAAAGAAACTGCTGATAAATAACATCTTTAAATCGGATAAACCAATAAAATAATGAGTGACGGCCTAGTTGACAGAGCAGCTGCCCCACATCTGTGAGGTTGGGAGTTCAAGTCCCAGCCACGTCATACCAAAGCCCATATAAAAAGGGCACTTCTAGCTTGGTGCTCAGTGTAATAGAATGGGGGATATAGTTGTTTGTGATGGCAGTGACCCCTCTGATTCTGCATGTGATTAACATTGTAGATAGGAGAAATGTAATTTCATTCTACTGTATATGATGGACTGAATGACAATAGGGATTTCTTCTTCTAATATGAAAACTTAACCATCTAAGTATAGGACTTCTAGCAGCATAAGACATTTTTTTTTTGTTTTGTTTTTTCCCCATTAGCTGTCCAGTGTCACACTATATACTGTAGTAGCCAGTATTATAAGTGTTCAAGCTGGTAGTATTACAGCATATGGACTCACTCTCCAGGTTTGCCGATCCTGTGATCCTCATACCTGATTTGGTGCGCTGGTCACAAATGACAGGACTTCAGCTGAGGAGAGAAATTTTTTTTTATCCCACTTATGGACACCTGTAGCTTCACTGGGAAAAGCATGTGCCGCTGCTTTGCTTCATAAAATTCTTTACACCATCGGAGCACCATAGCAGACAAATCATGGTAGAAGGAGATCCTTTTCCCCTCGTAAGTGATGTTGCCGTTTACTGCTTTACAACTTACTGTGGCCATCACCCTCTGTTTGTCAGGGAAAGCATGGAATCGGATGATGACCGGGTGCGGCCACTGATCTGAACCGGGCTTGGGTGCTAGTGAAGGATGGGCCCTTTCCAGCTTGATATGGCCACCTTTGCTGTCCACGTCAAGGAAAGTCGAGAGCCATTTCTCAAAAAAAGCCAGACCGTTACTTCCCTCCATGTTCTCTGGTAGGATGAGATGCGTATGTTCTTTCTTCTCTCCCTGTTTTCCAATTCCTCGACATGCTCAGTCAGAGACTCCATTTTCTTTTCCAATGCCAAAATCTTAGCTGCTTGAGGCCTGCTAGTCATTTCTAGCTTTAGCAACCTAGCTTTGGCCTCATCCAGGCAATGTTTAGTCTTGTTTAACTCTTTGGAGTGTGAGAGAATTGTCTCGGTCAGAGGGTCGAGTTTGTTGACGATGGCAGTCATTAAGTTGCTGGACATCAGTTCAAAAGCTTGAGCAAAACCGGGTTCAAGTTCCATTTCACTGTCGTCTTCCGCCTGTTTGCAGCCATGTTGAGCCAGCGGTGTTGCTGCAGCAGTGCTATCACTGGCTTGTTGTCTCTTCTTCTTCTTTTAGATTTGATTGGCGGTTGGCAACCAGCTTACAGGTGCATTACCGCCACATACTTCACTCTATATCATCACTCTATGCTCATGTTCACCTGACTCTCTCAATATCCTTATCGGCTTGTTGTCTTGATTTAGCCTGGCTTTTGGTCCTTGACGATGGCACTGTTTGGTGTTGTTTCGTCCAATATTGTTTCAGAGACATATTACTGCACAGGTAACAGTGAAAAGATCTCTGTTCTAAGTGAGAATGCTAGTTAAATTCCAGATGCTTACGGAGGTTCTCCCGAAACCGACTGTCTTCTAAGCCACCATGACGTGACACCCCCCCCCCCCCGCTTCATAGTGGTTTCAACATAGTCTCCCCTTCGGTCCACACACTACTTCCATTGGTGTTGCAGCGCTTGGATCCTTGCGGTTCAAAAATAAACCACATTTGGTCAAATTTGATGACTATGAACTTTTCAGCTCCCCTCGTACATAGAAGAAGTGATCCAAACAGTGGGTTTCCATCACATAGCAGCAGTCCTGACTAGCTCAGTTGGTAGAGCATGAGGCTCTTAATCTCAGGACTGTGGGTTTGAGCCCCACATTGGGTGTTATTGCTGTTTATTACAACTGTTCAGCTCTCCCTCTTATGAAGTGTTTAAAGTCAAGCACAAGTTGCTCTAAGAGAAGCAAAAGAAATTATCTTTGATTTGTACTCCAATATCTCAGGCTTGTGCAACAGAAAACAATCCAACTCTTTCTTTACAATCCATAACACAAAATAAAGATTAAAGTTGGAATTTGAAGGAAGTTCCTCCAAGGATTTATAATCATAATGGTAAATAGCCCAGTTCTCATTAAACATTTTGCTAGAAACAGTTCAGTCCTGGGGCCTCATGTACAAAGACTTGCATGGATTTCCTACTGAAAGATGACATACGTTTAAGTCAAGAAAACAGCGTAAGCAAAAAAAAAAAAAAAAATCCAGGGGCCTCATGTAGAAAGGGTACTTATCCACAAAAACATGGCGTACGTCCTTTTCCACGGAAAATTTCAGATGTATCAAGAATGAAATGACCGTGGAAATATGCGCAGCCCCACGCCAACTTCATGGTTGGCGTACGTATGTTACTACTATTATTGGTCCATTGACGACACTTAGAGGTGATGTTGGGAGACTGATAATGACGTGAAAATTATTGTACACACCAGAGAGACATGATGAACAAACATCCAAGTGTGCCCAATTGGATGAGTGGATATAAAAACAAGCGCAAAGAAGTGCAGAAAATGCCTCTAACAACAGAGGATTAGAGGATATTGCAAATCGCACAGTGAGAAGAGAAAGGGTATTTAGAGACAGAAGATTTCCTGGCTCAGGATGATGACTGGCTTGTCAGACGGTTTAGGTTTCCACGGGCAGTCCCTGTGGAACTGCGCTGAAGAGAGCTATAGCCACTCTTGGAGCACCACACGGTGAGGAGCTGTGCGCTGCCCATCCCAGTGCAGGTGCTGACAACTCTGAGGTTTCTGGAAACGTGCATTTCAGAGGGAGCTTGCAGACCCATCGGGAATTTCCCAGTCAACCCTGAGCTGAGCTATGCCAGCTGTGTGGGACGGCATTATCCAGCTGTCACCCAGGTACATCATATTCCCATACCATGCAGTTGAACAGGCCAACATCAAAGTGCAATTTGCAGCAAGAGCCAGTTTTCCTAATGATTCTAATGAACAGCATTGTTGGGAAAAAACTACAAGCTGGCACTATGAAGATGGATGGCTTCTTGGTGAGTAAATTCATCTAATTGTCCTAATAATAACCCACCTCGTGTGCAACGTGCCTGTGCGCCCCACAAATATCACCCTGTCTTCAAGACTTCATTGCAACTCTGTGGCTTGAGTAAGTGACTTACTTTTGTTCCTGATTAAACTACAGTTTCACAGCATTCTACCAAGCCCCCAATTGCCTCTGTGTGTACAATAGTTATGTCAATAAACACATGCGTAAACTTTAAAATGCAACAGTGTCACCCGTTCCCCGGCACACTTCATTCATTTACAATGTCATCCATGTAAGTTGTATATTGTGGTGACACAAAGGAGATGACACTCCACCCAGTACTTCAGGGTGTTGGGGGTGCTAGCCAGGGACACCAGAACACCGGGGGGGGGTATGTAGTAAATAAAGATGTGCCTTTCGCCCCCACTGTGCCAGGCTCACACCTGAGGACACAGGGGTGCGAATAAGTTAATGTGTATGTTGATGTGCGTTCACACTTGGTAACTGGTATGTAAATGTGTTTACCCTGAGTGCCCGAGGCGGGAAGAAAATGTATAAAGCAGATCGCTTTGGCACTCAGAGTTAGTCTGTTCTGTGTTGGAAGAGAAATAAACCTCTGTGTCGTCAGTTTGTGTCTCATCTGCTTTCATCCTCCACAATATATCTATAAAGGATGAGATTTGTATTTTGGACATAAAATATGTACTTGCCAAGTCTAATATGATCCGCTTTCAACTGACAGGTGACCGTGGCTACCCACTAAATAGGTTCATATTGTCTTTTTTTTGGTGACCATTTTCCTTTAATTCAACCAACTGATCCTCCCGGCTGGTCACAAACTGATTGATTTATTCACCGTTTAAAAAAACACTGTATAAAAGATACAACATACATTTAAAAACAATGCGATGACAAAAAAAAATGCACACACTTATTTCCATTGGGATCCCTACAAGAGATTACAGCTGGTTTCATAGCTGGAACTTTGTGCTTTGAAATCCAGCAGTTTAACCACTGAGCTATACATGGTGGCTGTTACAATGATCAGCTGATGCTTCTGAGGACGACTGCAAACGTCGGTCTACACATGTCAACATTAAAAACATCTTCTTATCCCTGTCAGAATAAAGGAAACAATAAACTAATCTTCTACGGCTGTGAGCAGGCTATTGAATTACCTGTATCCAGCGCTAATGCCGGATGACAGCGTGCCAAACAAAATGCTTTTACGTGCCTCTACCTCATTCAGAAGCACCTCTAACTCACATTCCATGAAATCCATTATTTTTGATCGTGGATACAGGTGAATCAAAATTTTTTTTTTTTTGTACTTATTTTGTACCCGTAGGTAGATTTGTTTTGCAAATGTGCAGCACTTGAATTTATCTATTTGCATACAATTGCAAATTCAAATTGAGGCGTGCCAAGGGAGGAGTCCGGTATTTCCTCACGTGTGTTCAATTTCAAGTCGATTGGAATGTACAAAGGAAATGTGCTTGGATTCCTGCATACAGACAGTTTCATACATCTGGATTTTTTTTTTGCTTACGGTGTTTTCTTGATTTAAACGTACGTCATCTTTCAGTAGGAAATCCACGCAAGTCTTTGTACATGAGGCCCCTGGTCCATATTGATTTCAGAAGGTAATCCCATTCTGCATGGTAAACATTAAAAACAGCCCCTCATGAACAAGTTCCTCAAAGAAGAAATGCAACCTCAGAATGAAAAATGGCTCATACCCCAGCAATTGTCCAAATGGAAATGAATCCCAGTTCTGAATATTAAAGGAATTTGGCATGATCTACGCCATAGAAAAAGTGATCCAAACAATGGGTCTTCAATATACTGCAGGCCAGGCTAGTTCAGGTGTCCAAACTGGAGCAAAAGCCTGTTCCAAAGAGTGATTCCAAAAAAGCTACAAGAACTGTCCTCATGCTCTGTACTCCAATATCTCAGGTTTGCACAACCAAAAAAACAGACGCTAATGAGTAAGACAAAGAACAAAAAATCCAACCTCATAGTGAAAAATAGACCAGACCCCAGGTGTTTGTCCTTCAAATGCAAACGAATCCCAATTCTGAATATCAAAGGACTTTAGCAGAGCATAATACATAGAAAAAGTGATCCGGTGGTGAGTTTCCAGCATATAGCAACAGGCCCAACTAGCTCAGTTGGTAGTGCATGAGACTCTTTTGAGCCCCATGTTGGGTGGTATTTCTGTGTGTTACCACTATTCAGCTGTCCCTCTCATGAAGTGTTCAGTCAAGCTCAAGTCTTTCCCAAAGAGGGAAAAGAAACTCCTTGATTTGTACTCGTACTTCAAAATCCTAGGCATTGTACAACCACAAAAATAGACCCTCATGAGCAAATCAAAGAACAAAAAATCCAACCTCAATGTGAAAAAATAGCCCAGACCTCAGGCAGTTGTCCTTCAAATGAATTCCAGTTCTCAATATTAAAGCACTTTGGCATAGCCTAATACAAGGGGGGACTGAAAAGTTCATAGTGGACAAATGTGGTCTTTCAACATAATCTTCCCTTCAGTCCACACACTTCTTCCACTGGTGTTGCAGCGCTTGGATCCCTGCGGTTAAAAAATAAACCACATTTGATCAAATTTACCACTATGAACTTTTCAGCCCCCCCCCCCCCCAAGACATAGAAAAAGTGATCCAAATGGTAGGTTTCCAGTTTACAGCAACAGGCCCAACTAGCTCAGTCAGTAGAGCATGATACTCTTAATCCCAGGGTTGTGGGTTCAAGCCCCACATTGGGTGGTGTTTCTGTGTATTACCACTGTTCAGCTCTCCCTGTACTGAAAGTCAAGCACAAGTCTCTCGCAGAGAGTTGCTCAAATGAAGCTATCCTTGATGATTTACAGTCCAGTATCTCAGAGCTAAGCAACTGAAAGGAGAAACAAAGCCAACTTTTTCTTTATAATTCACAACAGAAAATAAAGATTCAAGTTGACATCTGAAGGAAGTTCCTCCAAGGATTTATAGCCATAATGCTAAATAGCCCAGTCCTAATAAAACATTTTGCTAGAAAACAGTTTTGTCCTGGTCCATACTGATTTTAGAAGGAAATCCTATTCTGCATGGTAAACATTAAAAACAGTCCCTCATGAACAAGTTCCTCAAAGAAGAACTGCAACCTCAGAATGAAAATGGCCCATACCCCAGCAATTGTCCTTCAAATGGAAATGAGTCCCAATTCTGAATATTAAAGGAATTTGGCATGACCTAAGCCATAGAAAAAGTGATCCAAACAATGGGTCTTCAATATACTGCAGGCCAGGCTAGTTCAGGTGTCCAAAGAGGAGCATAAGCCTGTCCCAAAGAGTGATTCCAAAAAAGCCACAAGAACTGTCCTTATAAGGTTGTCTACGCTTACATCACCGATCTCATGAATGTGCAGAACAACGTGCGAAGGTATCAAAAAATTATGATTTCAATACATTTTTATGGCAATGTTAGCTAAATTTAAACAAAGAAAATGTTGGTCTGCAACTGGCTGATGTAGCCATCACCATCTTATGAAAGTGATAGCAATCAGAATACAAGTTTTTTAGATTCATATCAGCCAACAGAGATTACCAAAGGAGGATTTTGTGGGCTCCGTTTTCATATGAGTTGGCTGAGGAATGATATGATCCACATCTCCATCTGGCCATGCTGCAGGTATGTCTGTTTACCAAACTATGACTTTTATTTATCATTAAAAGTAACTTGCCTACACTTAAAGTTAATGCGAACATGTGAAAAACACCCGAATTTGCATCAGAGAGAGTTAATAGCTAAAATAGCATTAGCTTAGAAACATCGGCTCAGTCGAAATATTAATTACAATTTGAGCTGTTTATCAGCTTCAGAGTAAACATATTAACACTGCAATTAAACTAGTTTAAATATAAGACTAACACTCACCTGCTGAAGAATGGCCCAAAGTGCTGTAGAGCTGAAACGAAGTGTTGGGATTAACAGGGCAAATGATTGTAAATTAATAGTGTCTCCCGAATGGGAGGCTGTTTTTCCTGCAATCTCCAGTGGATAAATTTTGCAAACCTAAACATGACGGCTTTTGGGGGATTTCCACAGCAGGTACAATTTATTTTCTATTATTGGAGAGTTCCACCAATGTACAGCCAAACTGGCGCATTTATTCGTCGTTACAAATTTCAATAAATATTGTTTCTGGACACTCTATTGACTCATTCTTCCACATATTGTCTGGTAGATGGTAGGGACACTTTCTGAGATCACAAATTTATAGTTTTTGAACATATCTGATCCGATCTTGCGGTGAAAGCTTGACATAATATTGATATGCTGTATTGTTTCAGTGGTAAACTGCCAATTTTTCTTACCTCCACACTGTGCGCATTCACATGCAAAACCCAGATGTGCAGACAGCCCAATGCTCTGTACGCCAATATCTCAGGCTTGCACAACCACAAAAACAGATGCTCATGAGCAAGTCAAAGAATAAAATGTCCAACTTCATAGTGAAAAATAGCCCAGACCTCAGGCACTTGTCATTCAAATGCAAACAAATCTCAGTTCTGAATATTAAAGGATTTTGGCATACCCTAATACATAGAAAAAGTGATCCAAATGGTGAGTTTTCAGCATACAGCAATAGGCCTGACTAACTCACTCAGTAGAGCATGAGTCTCTTAATTGCAGCATTGTGGGTTCAAGCCCCATGTTGGGTGTTGTCTCTGCTTTTTACCACTGCTCAGCTCTCCCTCTCATGAAGTGTTCAAAGTCAAGCTCAAGTCTTTCCTGACGACTCCTAAAGAGGGAAAAGAAACAATCCTTGATTTGTACTTTAACATCTTAGGCATTGCACAACCACAAAAACAGACCCTCATGAACAAGTCAAAGAACAAAAAAAATCCAACCTCACAATGAAGAAAAGCCCAGACCACAGGCATTTGTGCAAATGTAAATGAATCCCAGTTCTGAATATTAAAGGACTTTGGCATAGCTGGCCACCACAGCCTGGCCACCAGACCAAGCCTCAACAGTGCTGTTTGACCATAACAACACCCAGATGGCCCTCGTGCACCATGGTCAGGATGCAGCCCTTTAGCGCCTCCGGGATCACCATGCAGAGTCCACTTGCCACACAGACATCATTCCAGTACGATAAATCATCTCTAACTCTTTGGAAGGGTGCTAGCTCTTACGGTACGTTGGATGGCCAGCTCTCGCAAATGAAGGTGCAGAGCTGGGTAAGTACTGGATCCTGCTCAGACACGGCCTGAAGCTCTTGCAAGGAGACGGTGGTCTGAAGTGGACCATGCAGCATGTGGACCAGTTCTGGCTCTAACAGTCCTGGTCGACGCTCAGTGTGGGGTTAGGTGTGGCCCGGGACAATAGGTCCGCCACTACATTTTCTCTGCCCAGCGTGAACTGGGTGGTGATGTTTTATGCTTGTAGCCTTTCCATCCAGCTGTAGATACGCAGAGGTCTGTGCCCCGACCCCGATGTTTCCAGCAGCACCGTGAGGTCCCTATGATCTGTCCGAAGTGTGAAGCGTCACCTGTACAGGTATATGTGCCAGCACTCGCACGCCCAGATGTATGCTAGCGCCTTCCTCTCCTCCACTGAGTACTTCTGCTCAGCTGAAGTAAGTGACCTCGAAACAAATGGCACTGGGCGCTTGGTCCCCCCATAGAGCTGGGATAACACACCTCCCACTGCCGTGTTGGACGCGTCACAGGTCACAAATGTGGTGCTCTACAGGTCAAAATGGGGGAGCACCGGTGGAGAAGTGAGCTGTATTTTCAGTCGGCAGATGGCAGTGAAGCACGCCGGGGTCCACTCCCAGAGTGCATCCTGCTTCAGAAGGGCGCCTAGCAGCTCTATTGTCTCTGAGTAGCAGGGAATGACGCGCTCGTATAAGTTCACCATGCCCAGAAATGATGATAGCTGTGCAGGGCATGGTGGTTCGGGTAGGTGAAGTACCACCTCAGCATTTGAATGAAGGGGGCTCAGGCCCTCGGCAGACAGGCGGAACCCCACAAACTTGATGGTCAACGCTTCAATGATGCACTTTCCCCATTAAGTGTGAGGCCGTGTTTTGTTAGTACCTCCATTACCTTAGCGAGGCAGGTGTCGTGGGAGGCAGATGCCGCGCTGTGCACCCCATTGTCATCCAAGTACACCACCACTCCTGGGAGACAGGCGAATAGTGTAGCTATGATTTTCTGAAAACAGCTCGAGGTGGAACTGAGGCCAAAAGGCATGTGGGGGTACCTGAATACTCCCATGTGGGTGATGAAGGCTGTTAGGTTGCGGCTGTCTAGGTGAAGGGGAACCTGCAGGTAGCTTTGGCGGAGGTCCAGTTTGGAAAAAACTTTTGAGCCATGGAACACCACCGTCAGTTTCTCCATCGTGGGCAGGGGGTATTTGTCGGGAATCACTGCTTTGTTCACTATTCTGAGGTCAATGCATGGTCGTAGGCTGCCTGACTTCTTCTTTGCCACCACCAAGTTGAAGATCCAGGGAGATGCGTTAACCCGCTCAATGATACTGGCATCCAAAAGCTTCTGCAACTCCACCATGATGTCGTCCCGCAGTGCAAGAGGTAGTCGACGGAGAGCCTGAATTTTCGGGGACACCATTGGATCAATGAGCGGTCAGTGGTTAAAAGAGGTGAAGTAGCCCAGTCCCACAAAGAGCACCAGCCAACAGAGCAGCCAGGATGAGGAGACTGTCAGAACGGTAGAGCCCATTGAGTCAGTGATGGTGAAACCCAGCTCGCTGATCAGATCGATGCCCAGCAGGTTGGCCCCCTGACGCTTCACTTGCAAGGTGAACAATGGAATGGCTTTAGAGCCGCAGCGTACAGAAAAGGCGACTGTCCCTACCATGCCGATCCTGACATGCCCGTAGCTGAATAAGTCCTCCACATTAGCTGTGATGGTCTTCCGAGGGAATGGTTTCCCGACTGTAGACTCACTCAGAAGAGACTTCGAGACCGCTGTATCCAACAACAGCAGCACACTGACACCACCTAGCTCCACTGTGTATCACTTGAATGGCCAGCTTTTGGTGCCAACTGAGTGAATGGTGGTTGGGCCTGGTGGGAGGGTCACTGAATTTGTGAAGGTTGAGCAGCAAACTCTAGCAAAGTGGTTGAGCTTCTGACAACAGTAGCATTTCTGCCCCCTGACTTCACAGGCAGGTGATTGAGTCTGGTGTCTAGATGAACCACAGTTACCGCAGGGCAGACAATCACCCATACTGTCCTGTTTCCTACCTTTCTTCTTTTGGTTGTAGCGGGTAGATGCAGGGTCAGAGCACTGGGTGGCGGCGGTGACAGCCTCTACTCGTGGGGCCAGACGAGGGGCTTGTCGGCTAGGCGGCGTTAGCCATGATAATAGCTGGATGGTCATTTCCATTTGGGATGTCATCCTCACAGCCTCATCTAATTTCAGGCCATTCTTCACCAGCAGCAGCCACGGGCTCCTAGTGTACTCCGCTAACTTGTCATGCACCACATCTTCCTCTCTGTCATCAAAGGCACACATGCTAGCCAGGAAACGAAGCTCGGTGACATACTGGTGGACCATCTTGTCCTCACGTTGGTGGCGCTGCCTAAAAGCGACCCTCCATGCTGTGATACTACATACGTCAGTGAAATGTTTGTCCATTACAGCAAAACAGTCCTCATATGTGTCTGCAGGGCCAAGAGAACGGAACACATGCTGCCCCTCGCTATCAAGACTGTGGATTAGTACATTCCTTAGCCTTTCGTCGCTAGCATCGGTTAACTCAACAGCGTCAATAAAAGTCCGGAATGACTCATGCCAGCGAGACCAGGGAATGGGTGGCTCACCTAGTACAGCAAGGAATGGTTTCAAAGGTTGCAATGGAGTCTTTTTTTATCCTCATTGCCGTTGTTATGTCTGAAATGAGGTGCTGACAACAGACGTGAACTCAACTCTCCTTTATTCATCATACAACTAGTTAGTTAGTTAGTTAGTTAGTTAGTTGTGACTAACGGCAGTGGCTCAGGAGGTAGAGCAGGTCGTCCAATAACCACATGGTTGGCGGTTCGAATCCCGCTCTCCCCAGATATCCTGCCATTGTGTCCCTGGGCAAGACACTTCACCCCAATTGCTCCTGATGGGTCTGGAAGCGCCATGTTAGGCAGCATGCCACCATCAGTGTGTGAATGGGTGAATAGCAGGATCTGTAAAGCGCTTTGGTCATTGAGAGATGAGAATAAAAGCGCTATATAAGTGAGTGTCATTTACCATAAATAGAAGGGTGGTGCCGTATGGCACCACGGCCAGTTCACCATGTGATGATGTCACCTGCGTGCACGTCACCATGTCGAAACACCACAGTCTCCCCTTCAGTCCACACACTTCTTCCATCAGTGTTGCAATGCTTGGACTTTGGCATAGCCTAATACTTAGAAAAAATGATCCAAATGGTGGGGTTTCAATCGACTAGCTCAATCGGCACAGCATGGGACTCTTAATCTCAGGATTGTGGGTTCAAGCCCCACTTTGGGTGTCATCTTTATTAATTACAACTGCTCAGTTCTCCCACTCATGAAGTGTTCAAAGTCAAGCAGAAGCCTTTCCTGAAGGGTTGTTCTAAAGAAATTTGCATTAAATTGTGGGGCTGTCCTAGGGGATTTGCCTGAATCGCACATTGACTTGTGTCTAGACTGGAGATTTACAGCTTTAAAGCTCAATGACAAGATGTAGCAGTGACTTTTATCTCTAAAGATGTATAAAATGTTACAACAGTAGCTGTACCATTAGAGTCGCTTGTTTGTTTGTGGTTTTACGGCGTCTGTCCTCATGTGCGTTCCCGAGACGGGGGGATGCGTTCAGGCAAGTGGACGTTTTCCAGCACAAACCCGGCACTTCATACATGCGGTCATTATGGCGACTTGAGGAGATGTTCACCGGCGAGCTGGAGGAAGAAACGATGTGGGAAAACTCGCAGGTGAGTCTTTTTTTTAAATCACACTGTTTTTTGCTGATGTGTTCTATATATACTCACTGTAAACAAAGAAGTGAGTGCGGTGCAGCGCCATATTTGATTGGTCAGACTGATGACGGTCACGTTTGCGCACTACTCAGGGACAAATTTGATTGGCAAAATTGGCGGAAGTTGACAACAATTGGCCAAATTATGCAGGGCTTGCTGAATTCATGGGAATTGGTAGAATCACAACATCACAAAATCCTGGAGGGACTGATTTATGGCTGTAATGGTAAATAGCCCAGTCCTAATAAAACATCTTGCTAGAAAACAGTTCAGTCCTGGTCTACACTGCCTTCAGAAGGTAATCCAATCCTGGATGGTAAACACTAAAAACAGCCCCTAATTTGTAAGTTCCTCAAAGAAGAAACGCACCCTCAGAATGAAAAATAGCCTATATCCCCAGCAATTGTCCTTCAAATGCAAATTAATCACGATTCTGAACATTAAAGGAAAATGGCATGACCTAATCCATAGAAAAAGTGAACCACAGGGAGGCTTCTCAGGTTGCAGCAGGCCTGGTTAGCTCAGGTGGTAGATCTTGGAACTCTTACTCCCAGGGTTGTGAACTTGACCCCCACATCGGGCTTTAGCAGCTTTGTCTTCATTACTACTGTTATGGCCTGCTCCTTTTTGGAGTGGGGCCTCTCTGTGTTTTTTTCTTGTGTTGTAGGTGGAGCTGTGAAGGACCGACCCTGCCTGAGATGTACGCTATAAAAGCCATCTCTGCACACCTGTCAGTAACGTTCTGCTCACGCTGGAGGCCGGTCACCTTCCTGGTGTTCGTGCTCTGCCTACTGCCCTCGTCTTCAGGTTCAGGTTCAGGTTACTTTATTTGTACCCGTAGGCAGATTTGTTTTGCAGTCAGGTGACATCCATATTTACAAACCACAATTACATTCATCATGAACACAAACACAGTCACACATGTAGCTGACTATAAACACGATAAAAGTACTCAAGGCTCCACCAATCAGGATGTAAGACAAAGAGATAAGAGAAAAAAACAAGGAGATAAGAGAGAAGGGTCATATTAAAAAGTTAAAAGACTAGTCAAAGAGGTTAAAAACTCAAAAGTCTAAAACCCAATCAAAGATTTAGAACCCAAATAAAAAACCTACAAAAATAAGTAAATATAAAATAAAATTAATAAATAGGTAACTAAATTATGTGCAATATGTTGTTACATCTTGTTCAACTCTTTAACTGCAGCAGGAACAAAGCTGTTTTTGTAGCGCTAGGTTTTACTTTTTGGGACAGCAAACCTCTGTCTGGAGGGAAGAAGCTGAAAGTGGCAGTGCAAAGGGTGGGAGTCATCATTTAAAATGGAGGTAGCAATCCTCTGTACTTGTCTGGTGTACAGGGATGTCAGGTTCAGCTGTGACTCACCAAGCAAACGACTGGACCACCTAACAACCTGATCCAAGGATTTCCTCTGTTTCAGTTTTATCTGACCAAACCATGACACTAAAGAAAAGGATAAAACAGATTCAATAAAAGCCCGATAAAACATTGTCATTGACTTCCGGTTATGGCTGCCACGTAGGACGGACGTGTCTCGCTCTGCTCTGCTCCTGGAAAAAAAAAATCGGCAAATAACTCTCTCATTTGGGACAGAACGTATCCCAGCATTTGGGCGAAGATATGTCGGCGAAGCCTAAGGCTGGAAAACCAGGAAAAGGAAAAAGCGAGCCGCCGAAACAGTCCAAATTAACGGACTTTCAGGTCTGTGACGCAGCAAACAAAACTCCATATATGGCGGAGGAGGCTGGCAACGCTGCGATGTCTGCGGGGAATGGCGCAGATGCGCTGATGGCTGCCATGAGTTCAATGAGAGCGGACTTTTCCTCTAGATTTGATGGGATTATGACAGCGTTGGAAGGAATAAGAAAGGAATTGGGTGACTGTGTAGAACGAACGGCGCAGATGGAGCTCCGTCTCGCTAGTGCTGAAGATGACGTCACCCGTCTTCAATTAAAGGTGCGCACTTTGGAAAAAAAAAATAAATCTCTGGAAGATAATATTTTGGATTTGGAATCTCGGTCGAGACAGAATAATTTGAGGCTGGTGGGTCTTCCAGAGGAATCAGAAGGTCGGGACGTATGTTCCTTTCTGGAAAAGTGGATTCCGGAGGTGCTGGGCAGCGAGGAGTTGCAATCAGCAGTGGTTCTGGAAAAAGCACATCGTATTGGCCCACGGAGAGATAAGGGACCGCCGAGGACCTTAATTATGAAGTTTCTTAGCAACAGAGACAGGATGAAGATCTTCAACGCTGCACGAGCTAAAAAAGGAGAGATTAAACACCAGGACCAGCAGGTGCGGTTCTACCCAGATTTGGCCACAGGAATCCAGCAATTGAGGAAGCAGTTTGATCCCGTACGTAAGGAGCTGCGCAACCTTGGGATTCGTCATGGTGTAATCTATCCTGCGAGACTGCTGACCACGTATGAGGGCAGAACCCACATCTTCAAGACCCCAGAGGAGGCGCAGGAGTTCATCAAGAAGATCAAAGAAGAAGAAGAGACTGGTGGGAGCTAAGCATGAACAAAATATAAGGTAGAATAATTAAGCATTTGCACAGGCATCTGACTGACTTGAAGTAAATAGTAAGTTTACAAAATATAGATTGTATTATATATTAAAAAAACAAAACAAAAACAAAACAAACAAAAAAAAAACTATGATGTACAAAGTTGTTAAAAATTTTGGAGTTAAGTTGGAAAACTACAGAGGAGAGTTAATGCTACGTCATTAAAAGCAGTAGAGTTAGGGTGATTGGGAGGATGAAGAAGGAGTGGCTTAGGCTGTTCCCCGTGGGTGTGGAACGGTCGATGGCTATATCGGGAGACAGAATTTTTCTTTTGATTTTGGGGGGTTTGCCACAAGTGTGGGAAGGGGAAATTTGTTTGTGTGTAGTTTGTAGGATGAATGTTCAACCACTCATGTTTTTGCTTCTCTGTATGAGCATGTTTACACTGCAAGGTAATCCCAAACTCTCTATTGATCATGGACCAAAGTGTTAATCTTAATTTAAATTCATGGAATTGCAGAGGTCTACAAAATTTTAAAAAACTTAAACAAGTTATGAATAAAATAAAGGACATGGGTTCAAGAATTGTGTTTTTACAAGAAACTCATCTGATAGAGGAGGATGTTAAAAGAATTAGGAGTAGATGGCAGGGAAGTGTATTCACCTCTTCATTTTCATCCCGAGCCAGGGGAGTTATGACTCTCATACATAAATCAGTTCCTTTTCAAGTGAAAAATGTAATTGGAGACAAATTTGGAAGATATGTAATCATTCAAGGTTCTTTGCTATTAGAAAATATAAATCTTGTGAACTTATATGGTCCCAATATAGATGATCAGAAGTTCTTTGCTAATTTATTTCTCATCTTATCATCACTTACAGGGCAACATATAATAGCAGGGGATTTTAATTGTACATTGAATCCAGGTGTGGATAGATCAACAGGACTGGATTGTACGCACATTGGATGTAGGATGACTATTAATCATTTTATGAAAGAATTGAGATTGTTAGATATATGGAGAGAAATGAAACCACAAGTTAAAGCCTATTCTTGTTATTCCAGTACCTACAAGACATTCTCACGTATTGATTATTTTTTGATTTCCACAGAATTAAGGTCCAAGATTCAAAACTGCTTTTATGATAACATCGTGATCTCTGATCATGCACCCTGTTGTCTAATATATGTAGATAAAAAATTGACAAAGGAATCAGGTAGATGGCAATTTCAGCATAAATGGCTTCAGGATGAGGAATTTGTCAAGTATATAGAAAAACAGATAGACGAGTTCTTTGACATCAATACTACACAAACATCAGCATGTGTAAAGTGGGAGGCTTTCAAAGCTTTTATTAGGGGACATATTATTAGTTATACAGGATCAAAATCTAAGAAGACTCGAGAGGAGAGAGCTAAATTGGAACATAAAATAAAAAGTCTTCAGGAAAAAGTGTATGCAGGAAGTGACCCAAGGTTGGAGAATGAATTACTGATTTTGAGAGCTGAATACGACAAAAAATCAGCGAATAGAGCTGCCTCGAGTCTTCTAAGATTGAAACAATCTTTTTATGAACAAGGTGAAAAATCAGGAAAATTATTAGCATGGCAGATTAAACAATTGGAAATTAAAACACCAATTACCAGTATTATAAGTAACGGACAGGTAGTTATAGATCCTTTAGAAATTAATAGAGCCTTTAGAGATTACTATGAAAAATTATATGATACCAAAAATGAACCTGATTTAACAAAACTAAATGGGTTTTTGAACGAACTATCTATACCGTGTATACCAAATGAAAACAGGGAGATATTGGAGTCTAAAATTAGTCAAGAAGAAGTTGGGCTAGCCATTGATAATATGAAATCAGGAAAAAGTGCAGGACCAGATGGTCTTCCAGTTGACCTTTATAAAAAATTTAAGAATAAATTAATAAAACCTTTTTTGGAAATGGTTTTAGAAGCATTTCAAAATAATAATTTACCATCATACATAAATAATGCCTTAATTATACTGTTGCCAAAACCAGGTAAGCCCTCTAATAAATGTGAAAATATGAGACCAATAAGCCTATTAAACGCTGACCTTAAGATAATCTGTAAAATTTTAGCAAGACGAATACAAGAAATTTTACCAAATATTATTAATCGAGATCAGAATGGCTTTATAAAGGATAGACAAGGCTTCCATAATGTAAGAAGACTATTTAATATTATTTATTTTAATAAAGAAGCACCGGATACAGCTCTCCTATCATTGGACGCCGAAAAGGCCTTTGATAGAGTTGAATGGCCCTTTCTTTTTGAAGTCCTACAAAGGTTTGGACTTGGAAATAATTTCATAAAATGGGTTCAAATAATATACAATAATGCTACAGCAGAAATCCTAACAAATAACAATATTTCAAAACCAATAAAAATCAATAGAGGATGTCGACAAGGCTGTCCACTTTCACCTTTACTGTTTACTATGGCAATTGAACCTTTAGCGATAGCGATACGTTTACATTCACAAATATATGGAATTAAAGTTGGACCAACAGAACATAAAATCTCCCTGTACGCCGATGATATAATTTTGTTTATGTCGAATCTAAAAAAATCAATTCCAACCTTGTTGAATTTAATAAAGAATTTTGGGGAAATATCAGGATATAAAATAAATAAAACTAAATCTTCAATATTAATGCTAAATGAGACCCAGAGAAATTACCCAGCCCCTGAGGCAAATCAATTCAATGTTGTAAATCAGTTTAAATATTTAGGAATCCAAATTATGCCTAAGCTAGAATCAGTCGCCAGCGTCAACTATGAAGCCTTAATGTCAGATATCAATGAGTTAACTCAGAGATGGATGTCACTACCAATGTCGATGATCGGGAGAATCAATATACTTAAAAGTAATATTTTACCTAAAATACTTTATTTATTTCAATACATTCCCTTATCACCACCTTTAGATCTATTCTCAAGAATAAAAAAAAAGTTAGTGGAATTTATATGGAACAACAGGAGGGCTAGATTACGTCTGTCTTTATTATATTTACCATTTGATCGTGGAGGTCTGAAATGTCCAAATTTTATGTTGTATTATTGGTCGGCACAACTGAGGTCTATGACATATTATTTTTCATCAAATGATCTCCCTCACTGGACTGAAATGGAATCATACAATTTACCTTTACCTCTTCCCATATTCATATACTCAGATTCGGCAAAAAAATTACAAAAACAAGTTAAAAATCCATTTGTAAAGCATATGATCAAAATATGGTGTGAAGCTAAAAACTATTTAAAAGAACCACAGTTATTGTCACAATTTAGTCCAATATGGGGTAATCAATATTTTAAACCAGGGAGAGCGGACGCTGTATTTAAAGTATGGAATTTAAAAGGGATACAAAAGATTCAGGATTTACATTTGCCATGTGCAGACAACATAATGTCTTTTGAAGAGCTGAGGATCAAATTTAATCTCAATAGAACACATTTTTTTAAATATCTTCAACTTAGAAACTTTATTCGATCAAATCAAAATAAAGCTCTCACTCGACCTATTTATTCATCCTTGGAAAAAATGATGATGAAAGATAGTAAAAGAAAGGGTATTATTTCAGAGTTTTATAACTCATTGACACTATCTTCAAGTGAAAATTCACTGAAAAGATTAAACTACTGGAAAGAAGATCTGCAAATTGAAATTTCGGAGGAACAATGGGAATTGGCTTGTACAGAAGCTCAAACCAAATCAATAAATGCACGCCTTAAATTGATACATTTCAAATGGTTAATGCGGATGTATGTTACACCGGAGGAGTTAAATAGATATAACAAAAATATACCAGATACATGCACAAAATGCATGGAAAGTAAAGGAACCCTATTTCATTGTTTATGGGAATGTAGATTAATAAGAATGTTTTGGGAAGAGGTGAGGGTAACAATTGAAAAAATAATCTCAAAACAAATCATACTGAATCCTAAACTGTTTTTGTTGGGTCTGTACCCAGAAAAGCATAATTTTAATAAAAGTGAAAGAACATTCATAGACCTCAGTTTGCTTAATGCCAAAAAATGTATTGCACTATTATGGAAAAAGACTCATAGACCAGATGTGACTCAGTGGTTAAGACAGATGTTAACAAACCTTCCATTAGAAAGAATAACATATATACTGAAATCAAAGGAAATTGTGTTTGAGAATATATGGAGACCTTTTATTGATTATGTAAAAAATTTAAACATAACTCTTGAAGAAGAAGGTGAATGATGTGTGTGGACCTTGTAAATTCCAAACTGGTGAACATAATATGTATACTTATGTATTGGATTGTCTAGACTAAACAGAGGAGCATTGTTGAAGACTTGATTTTGTTGGTGGTTGTTGGTGTTTTTAGTGCATTTTTTTTTTTTTGTAGTACTTTAGCGTTAGTGTTTGATTGTTTGTATCATGTTTGTTAAAAAAAAAAAAAGGTTCAATAAAGATATTGTGGAAAAAAAAAAACATTGTCATTATGGTTCGGTCAGTTTGGAAGCGTGCAAGTTTCCTTACACAATGCAAATGTTGCTGACCCTTTTTGCACACCCTTTCACAGTTCTCTTCAAAGTTTAAATTACTATCAATAATCGTCCCAAGATATTTGTAGGATTGTACACATTCAGTGGTCTGGCCTTTTAGTATGGTGACTTTGTGCCTGGGAGTTTTCCTCCTAAAGTCAATAATCATATCTTTAGTTTTTGTCATATTCAACTGCAGGTAGGAATCCTCACACCAGTGAACAAAATCATCAACCACTGGGCTGTGGCCACTCACACCATCCTGGAAGAGACTGACAACAACTGAATCATCAGCATACTTTATAATGTGTCTGTTGTCATGTCTGCTCTGACACATGTTTGTGTACAGGATGAAGAGTAGTGGTGACAACACACACCCCTGCGGAGAGCCAGTAGAAGAACACTTTTGGTCAGACAATGTACCATTGACCCTTACTCTCTGTGTCCTGTTGGTTAAAAAAATCCAGAATCCAACCCACCAGATTATTACTCAAATCAAATTGTTGCAGGAGCCTTTCAACTAAAATATGAGGTTGGATTGTATTAAAGGCGGATGAAAAGTCCACAAATAAAAGCCTGGCGTGTGTCCCATTAAAATCCAGATGCTCAGTCTGCTTTAGGACCTCAAATCTGACCAGTTTTTCAAAAATTTTCATTAAAATTGAAGTCAGAGCAACTGGTCTAAAATCATTTACCGTTTTAGGACAGCTGGATTTTGGAATGGGGACAACCACAGCATCTTTCCAGATCTTAGGCACATGTTGTGTCTGTAAGGACTTATTGAAAATGTAGTGAAATACGGGACTCAGTTCATGTACACAGGACTTTACCAAGCGCCCACATATATTATCAGGGCCCTGACTTTTGTTCACTTTTACAGTACAGAACGCCCTTTTAACATCCTGCACCTCGATATTAAATTGCTGATTGTCTTTGAGCTTCTGTTTCAAATCTTGGGTTTCTGTGCTACAATCAAAGGAGTCAAAACGACCATAAAAACAATTAAGAGCATTAGCCAGCTCTGTGTCTGAATTAGAACCATCTAAAAACACACGATTACTGCGCTCTGTAGGCCTGCAATAGTTTTCATACTGGCCCAGGCTGAACCAAGTTTCTTTTTTGCCATCTTGTGACATAACGCACGGCTCAGGAGACGCACACACACAGGCTTAGAGTAGTTCAAAGAGTTTATTAACAGCAGGAGTGAATGAGTGCGTGTCTGCGGGATGTAAATGTGTTGGTGATGGTGTCTGCTCCAGGCACAGAGGCAGGTGACCGTACAGCCGAGCAACCCTATGGAGAGAGCACAGGGAGAGGGTGACGGGCATACACCAACACAGGAGGGATTTATGGCGAGAGAAGGACTTACTTGGTGGGTCAGGACAGCTGGCACAACAAGGGGGCGAAGCCCGGAAGACAGCCACCTGGAGAGCTCCGTACAGCAGCGAGGATTGGGCGATGGAGTGGAGATGTCCGCCGCTGGGGAATCCACCTGTGCACAGGGGAGAAGACTGAAGAAGAGAGGTAAGCGATCTTCTTACCAAAAAGGTGATGCTGAAGAGAAGTATGCTCACAACGGTGAGGGACGAAGTCTGACGGCTTCAGGCCGAGCCTCCGGGCGAGACGGCCTTTATCCCTCGCCGCTGATGATTGTCAGGTGCGTGAGCAGGTGGCGCCGCTGATGAATGGCGCGGCGTGACAGTACTCCCCCCTCTAGCAGCGCCTCCTGGCGATGGCTTATCCGGGTGCGCTCGGTGGAAGTCCGCGATGAGCGATGGGTCCAACACAAACGACGGGGGCACCCATTGTCGATGCACGGGCCCATAGCCCTCCCAGTCCACCAAGTATTGCAACCCACGACCTCGGCGCCGGGAGTCCAGGATGGAGGAGACGGACCAGGCCGGATGGCCACCAATCATCCGGGGCGCGGGTTGCGCTGCAGGAGGAGGGCAAAGGGGGTCAGTGACTGCCAGTTTCACCCTCGACACATGGAAAGTGGGATGGATGCGGAGGGAGGGGGGAATAGCCACGCGCACAGCCACCGGGTTGATGATCCGGGTGATGGGAAAGGGACCCATGAATCGCTGTGCCAGCTTCCTCCTCTCGCCTTTTAATGTGACGTCCTGGGTAGACACATACACGAGTTGCCCAACTCTGTACGCCGGGGCAGGTCTTCTCTGCCGGTCCGCCACGGTCCTGTTGCGCTCCGCTGTGCGTAAAAGCGCATGACGCGCGGCAGCCCAGGTGGAGCGGAACTGCCTAAGGTGCGCCCTAACAGAGGGGACAGTTACCTCGTTCTCCTGCGCTGGAAACAGCGGGGGGTCGTAACCCAGGGACGCCTTGAAGGGGGACATCCCCGTTGTAGAAGAGCGGGCGGTGTTGTGGGCATACTCCACCCAGGCGAGATGGCTGCTCCAGGACGTCGGCTTGGATCTAGTAACACAGCGGAGCGCAGTCTCCAGCTCCTGATTGGTCCTCTCACACTGCCCGTTAGACTGGGGGTGATGGCCGGAGGAGAGGCTCACCTTGGCTCCGATGGCGTTACAAAAAGATCTCCAAACCTCGGATGAAAATTGGGGGCCCCGGTCCGAGACCACGTCCACCGGAATCCCGTGCAGCCTGACCACGTGTTGGACGAGGAGGCCCGCCGTCTCCAGGGCAGTAGGGAGACCTCGCAGGGGGATGAAGTGCGCCGCCTTGGAGAAACGGTCCACGATGGTCAGGACGGTGTCAAAGGAGTTGGAAACGGGGAGTCCGGTGACGAAATCCAGTGCGATGTGCGACCAGGGCCTGCCGGGGACGGGCAGAGGCTGGAGCAGACCCGCTGGGGGGGCATTTCCCGACTTGCTGGTGGCACAGATTGGGCAAGCCCGGGCGTAGCGGGCTGCATCCCTCCGCAGGCCTGGCCACCAAAAGGACCGTTGGAGGAGGCTGATCATCCGAGAGGTGCCGGGATGACAGGTGAGCCGGGAGGTGTGGAGCCAGTGGATGACCTCTCCTCGGACCGCAGATGGGACGAACAGTCTTCCCTCCGGTCCGCCGCCAGGATCAGGTTCCACCTCCTGCGCCTTCCGGATCTTGTCTTCAATGTCCCAAGAGATGGCACCGAGGACGCACGACCTGGGCAGGATAGTGTGGGGCGTCTCCTCAGCCTCCAAGGGGGTGAACTGCCTAGAGAGGGCGTCAGGCAGGCCGTTTTTGGAGCCCGGCCTGAAGGTGATTGAGAAGCAGAACCTGGCGAAGAACAGTGACCAGCGCGCCTGGCGGGCATTCAGGCGCTTGGCAGATCGTAAGTACTCTAAGTTCTTGTGGTCCGTCAGGACCACAAACGGCAGGTCCGCCCCCTCTAGCCAGTGGTGCCACTCCTGTAAGGCGAGTTTAATGGCCAGGAGCTCTCTGTCCCCCACATCGTAGTTTCTCTCCGCCGGGGACAGGCGCCGGGAGAAGAAGGCGCACGGCCGTTTGGCGCCATCGTCAGGTGACCGCTGGGATAACACTGCTCCCACTCCCGTGTCCGATGCGTCCACCTCCACAATGCACTGCAGCGCGGGGTCGACCTGGCGAAGGACCCGGGAGGAGGAGAACTCCGCCTTCAGCGCCCTAAAGGCAGCAGCGACCTCTTCAGTCCACCGGAACGGGACCTTCAGGGACGTGAGGCGGGTCAGCGGTCCAACGATCGAGCTGAAATTTGGGACAAAGCGGCGGTAAAAATTGGCGAAGCCAACAAACTGTTGCACCTGCTTCCGGGATGCGGGAGTAGGCCACTCCACCACCGCCTTCACCTTCTCTGGGTCTGGGAGCACCTGATCTTGAGCGATGATGAATCCCAGGAAGGATGTGGTCCTAGCGTAGAATTCGCATTTCTCAGCCTTCACGTACAGACGATTCTCCAGCAGTCTTTGGAGGACCCACCTCACATGGACCTGGTGCTCGTCCCTGGACCTGGAGAAGATAAGGATGTCATCCAGGTAAACGAACACAAAAAAGGCCGATGAAATCCCGGAGGACGTCATTAATGAGGCGCTGAAAGACGGCAGGAGCGTTGGTCAGCCCGAACGGCATGACGAGATACTCAAAGTGGCCGTTCGGGGTACGGAAGGCTGTCTTCCATTCATCTCCCTCCCGGATCCGGACGAGGTGGTAAGCGCTGCGTAAATCCAGCTTGGTAAACCAGGTCGCCCCCTGGAGGGAGTGAAAGGCAGTGTCCATGAGGGGCAGGGTGTAACGGTCCCTCTCAGTGATGTCATTTAGCGCTCGGTAGTCTATGCAGGGGCGGAGGGATCCGTCCTTTTTCCCGACAAAGAAAAACCCTGCCCCCACGGGTGACGACGATGGGCGAATAATCCCAGCGCTCAGTGATTCCTTCAGGTATGTATTCATGGTCTCCTTCTCCGGCGCCGACAGGCTGTAGAGCCGACCAGATGGCAGGGGAGCCCCCTGGCGGAGATTGATGGCACAGTCATATGGTCGATGCGGGGGAAGAGACATAGCTTTCGATTTACTAAATACCATACCCAGGTCGTGAAATTCTGGAGGCACCAGTGACAGGTCCGGAGGTGCTGTATCCGCCACAGGGGGAGCCGCGGATGGGGAGCAGGCAGCGGACTGAAGGCAGGTGCCCATACAGAAGGTACTCCATGCCGATACCCCAGCGGACCTCCAGTCCAGGACAGGGTTGTGGAGGCGTAGCCAGGGATACCCCAGGATGACGGGCGACACAGAGTTGGGCAGGACGTAAAATACCATCTCCTCCCGGTGGTTCCCTGAGATGATGACTGGGACAGGCATGGTTTGGTGAGAAACTCTCCCAAGGGAGGCACGGGAGAGATGGACCAGGGAGATGGGGTGTTTTAATGCCTGACAGCGGATGCCCAATCGGGTTGCCAGGCCTTGTGAAATGAAGCTGCCCTCTGCGCCCGAATCCACCAGTGCGTGGGTGAGGTGCCCAGTGGGATTGTGGCAAAAACGGATGGGCAGCTTTAATTGAGTGAGAGTGTCTAACCGGTTGGGATCCGCGAGGCTCCCTACAGCGATTCGCGGACCCCGCCGACTGGCTTTCCGCGGGCAACGCTCCACAGTGTGTTGGTCACCTCCACAATACATGCAGAGGCCCAACTCACGGCGGCGTTGTTTCTCCGCAGGGGAAAGCTTGGTCCAGCCCGTCACCATCGGCTCCGACTCCTCGGGGCACGATGCTGGCGGCGCCGCCAGGGGGCGAGCTTGGAACAGGTGCGGCGAGACTCCACGAGGGCGAGAAGAAGAAGACTTCCGCCCCGAGGAGCGCTCGCGCAGCCTGTTATCCAAACTTATCGCTAAGGATGTCAGCTCCGCTAGTGTCCCAGGGATATCCCGTCCAGCCAGTTCATCCCTCAGATCACTATTGAGGCTGCGGAGGAACAGGCCACAGAGGAAGCATTCCTCCCAGCCCAATTCCTCCGCCGCTACCCGGAAGTCGACCGAGTAGTCCGCTGCCGACCGGCCTCCCTGCTGGAGAGTGAGAAGCCGATCGACCTGGACCGTCTCGGTTTGAGAATGGTCAAAGACCTCCAGAAAGCGCCTCACGAACTGGTCATAGGTGAGGGTGGCATAACTGGGCCTCGCCATTACGGCGTAGGTCCAAGTTAACGCACGCCCCTCCAGAAGATTCCCTATGTAACCAATCCGACTGTGATCCGAGGGAAAATCTCCGGGCACACGGTGGAACACGGACTCACACTGCATAATGAACCCCCGCGCTCCGCCGAGCTTACCGCTAAAGCGGGCGGGGGTCGGAATCGGTGTGAGCCGAACCGGTGCCACTGGAGCCGGCTGGACGGCCGCTGGAACAGCAGGAGCCGCGCCACCCTGACGAGCCGGGGGGAACGGCTGTTGAGGATCTAAGCGGCCCAACCGGTTAGTTAAGTTTAATAATTGATTTAGGATAACCTGCTGTTGATAAGCAATCTGATCCACTCTAGCCTCGAGAGTGGTAAACCGGTGTGCGAGCCCGCCGTCCGCCGAGCCGCTCTGCTGAAGCCGTACTGACATAACGCATGGCTCAGGAGACGCACACACACAGGCTTAGAGTAGTTCAAAGAGTTTATTAACAGCAGGAGTGAATGAGTGCGTGTCTGCGGGATGTAAATGTGTTGGTGATGGTGTCAGCTCCAGGCACAGAGGCAGGTGACCGTACAGCCGAGCAACCCTATGGAGAGAGCACAGGGAGAGGGTGACGGGCATACACCAACACAGGAGGGATTTATGGCGAGAGAAGGACTTACTTGGTGGGTCAGGACAGCTGGCACAACAAGGGGGCGAAGCCCGGAAGACAGCCACCTGGAGAGCTCCGTACAGCAGCGAGGATTGGGCGATGGAGTGGAGATGTCCGCCGCTGGGGAATCCACCTGTGCACAGGGGAGAAGACTGAAGAAGAGAGGTAAGCGATCTTCTTACCAAAAAGGTGATGCTGAAGAGAAGTATGCTCACAACGGTGAGGGACGAAGTCTGACGGCTTCAGGCCGAGCCTCCGGGCGAGACGGCCTTTATCCCTCGCCGCTGATGATTGTCAGGTGCGTGAGCAGGTGGCGCCGCTGATGAATGGCGCGGCGTGACATCTTGCTTTCCAACTCTAATTTATAATTCTGTTTTGTGCTTAAAATTTTGGCCTCAGCTCTTCTGTGGCAACCTGCAGCTCAGAAACAACCCCCTGTTTAAAGGCAAGTGCTTTCCTCTGTAAGCAGGATTTAACTGATTTTGTAACCCATGGCTTGTTGTTGGGATATATTTTGACACGTTTACGTGGAACAATCATGTCTCTGCAGAAAGCCATGTATGAGCATGGCACGTCCACTAAAGAGTCCAAATCATCTCCGCAGGGCAGTGTGAACACCTCCCAGTCCGTACAGTTAAAGCATTCCTGGAGGCAGTGCACTGAATCCTCTGTCCACACGTTTATGTCGCTGGTCTTTACCTTGTCTTTGCAGTTTTATATGTGGGCAGCAAATGTACACAGTTGTGATCTGAGGATCCTAAAGGAGGAAGGGGAAGAGATTTATAAGCCCTCTCTATGGATCCACAGTACAGGATTTTTAAGTGTCTTCTTTAGAGACACATGGTTAAAATCCCCAAGAATAAAATTTGGAGCCTCTGGGGAAATCGACTGCAACCGCTGTACCACATCAAAGACGGTACTGGAGGCGGAGGCAGCACCCGCCCTCGGGTGAATATACACAGTCGTTATAAAAAGTTGGGGGAACTCGCGGGGCAGATAAAAGGGGCGTAGTGACACGGACAGCAGCTCCACATCTGGTGTACAAATGCGCTCTCTGACCGTGACAGATGTACAGTACTGTTTATTAATATATAAACATACGCCGCCCCCCTGACGTTTCCCCATAACCTTTTCCTGCCAATCCAAGCAAAGTGGGGCACCAAAGCCGTCAATACACAGGTCCGGGTCCCGGTCATGCGCCGTAAGCCACGTTTTCGTGTAAGCTGTGACACAGCAGTTCTTGAAATCCTTCTGATATCGTACATTTCCTTGAATTTCATCCACTTTATTTCTCAGGGATTGTACGTTCCCCATAATAATGGAAGGAAGAGGAATGCGGTTAAGCTGACGCCTCCTCAGGCTTAATCTTACGCCTCCACGCTTTCTGCATTTCCTCCTCTTGTCTCTCTTTTCATTGCTGTGTCCATGAAAATCTCTTAAAATAAAGTCTGGCAGTTGCAGCACAGACTCAAACACAGATGCTGCATTATCCATGTTTAAATGCAGTAACATGTCTCTGAAATACTGTGTTCTTCCTGGTGTGACCGCGATCGCGCTTACCTCCAAAACAAAGAGCTGGTAAGAAAGAAATGACAGTGCAAAAACAAGAAGGAAATCAATACTGATGGAACCAGGGAGCTCTTCGTTATATAGTCCACAAACATTCAAGGACAAAAACGGCAGAGAGAATTACATTAAAACACCTGAAAGTGCATAAAAACAGAGACACAGACGTCAAACTTGTTTCACCCGCTGCCGGTCGCTGCGTGCGCATGCGCCCATGTCTGTCGTTTGGCTGGGGTTGTGCAGGCGCCCCGTTTGTGTGTTTGTATCCTGGGGGCTTTCTGGTTCTGGGTTTGCCGCTGGGCATAACTACAGCCCCTGACAGAGGCGCGTGATTGCTGGGTTGGCCAGTGATTAGTTTGCTTTTGTTTGTTTCACACATGCACGCACGCGCACGCACGCGCGCGCACGCGCGCACACACACACACACACACACACACCAATTATTACAGACACCTTCTTTTATTAGATAGATAGATAGATAGTTTATTTCGAACACAAAAAATATAACAAAAAACAAGCAAATAGCAAATGCAATAAAGTTACAGTATACACTGTTCGAAAGGGAGAAGGAAGAAGTGAACACTTATTAATTCCAACTCCTCTTTTCCATCGATACACCCATGTGAATTTTATACAAATTACTACCTTTAATACCCCAAGTAAACAATTTACTGTATTTTTTACAGCTCAACATTAACACCTGTCCATTCTAACATACAATGAAGTCTATATTTCAAAACCAGTCTCAAACGACACAGATACACACAGTGCTGTCCCACCCACCATTCCATAGTGTCCCATAATGTCCCATAGTGAACATAATGAATCGTACATATAAATTCTACCCTTCTAACATATATCCTTTCAACAAATGGTGCTTATACCTCTTTTTAAATTGATTTCTGTTTGTACATAGTTTCAGTTCCGGCTCCAGACTGTTCCACAAATCCACCCCACAGACAGATATGCACATACTTTTCTTGGTTGTACGTATCTTGGGTTTTGTGAAGTTTAAGTCTCCTCTCAAATTATGATCATTGTCTCTTTTTTTAAATATTTTTTGTATATTAGTTGGGAGTTGATTGTTAATTGCCCTGTACATTACTTGTGCTGTCTTAAATTTAACTAAATCGATGAACTTTATGACATGTGACTTCAAGAACAACGAATTGGTATGGTCTCTATATCCTGCATTGTTTATTATCCTTATAGCTCTTTTTTGTAATGTGCATATTGCTTGTAGGTTGGTCTTGTAGGTGTTTCCCCAGACTTCTACACAGTAGTTAAGATAAGGTAAAAACAATGAATTGTACAATAAGACCAATGATTTGTAGTCCACGATGTGTCTTGTCTTCCCCAGTATGCCTATACATTTTGCTAATTTAGCCCGGATGTGACTGATGTGAGGTTTCCAGCAGATTTTACTGTCTAGCGTCAGCCCCAGAAACTTATTTTCCTGTACTGTTTGTATTCTGGTATCATCTATCGTTATCATTATTTCATGATTTATTTTATAATTTCCAAACAACATAATCTTTGTTTTTTTTAGATTTAGAGATAATTTATTTTTGTTGAACCACTGCGTTAATTTTTCCATTTCAGTTGTGACCACCTCTAAAACCTGCTGCAAATTCTCACCAGTGCAAAGGATATTTGTGTCATCCGCAAACAAAATAAATTTCAGAATTTTTGATACTTGGCATATGTCATTTATATACAAGATAAAGAGTTTGGGTCCCAAAACTGACCCCTGGGGCACACCACAAGTGATGTCCATGCAGGGTGATTTGTGCTCTCCAATTTGTACAAATTGTTGTCTGTTACTTAAATAACTTTCCACCCAACTCAGTCCTACCCCTCTTATCCCATACCTTTCCAGTTTCCTTAGAAGTATTCTGTGGTCAATGGTGTCAAAAGCTTTCTTTAAGTCTATAAATACTCCTACAGCAACCTTTTTTTTGTCTATACAACTAGTAATTTCTTCTATAAGTTCGATCAGTGCCAAAGATGTAGATTTATCTGCTCTAAAACCATACTGGCTATCTGTAAGGAGGTTGTGTTTTTCAATGAAATCATCCAGTCTCTTAGTGAATATTTTTTCAAGTATTTTGGAGAATTGTGAGAGTAAAGAGACTGGCCTGTAATTTGTGAAACAATGACTGTCTCCTGTTTTGTAAAGAGGTGTTACTTTTGCTATTTTCATTTTGTCTGGAAATGTACCAGTTTGAAATGACAGGTTACAGATGTGGGTGAGTGGCTTAACAATTCCCTCAATTACTTTTTTCACTATTGTCATGTCAATTTCATTCCAGTCCGATGATTTTTTGTTCTTAAATTTACTCACAGTCTCGATAATTTCCTTTTCAGTAATTGCACCCAAAAAGATTGTGTTTGGGTTTCTATCCTCTATTTCATTCACAGACCCACTGTGGTTTGTTTCTGGAGTCACTATTGATTTTGCTAATTCAGGACCAACGTTTACAAAAAATTTATTGAAACCACTGACCACATCTTCCATATTATTAATCAAACTGTCGTTTTCGATAAAATATTCTGGATAATTTGCATACTTAGGACGATTACTAATAATCCCCTTGAGTACTTGCCATATTCCTCTTATGTTATTTTTGTTATCCTCTAGTATTCTGTTGTAATATTCTTTCTTACAGGTCCTCATTATAGTGGTAAGCTTATTTTTATATCTTTTATATTTGATCTCAGCTTCCACTGTTCTGCATTTAATGAATTGTTTATATAATGTATTCTTCTTTTTACATGCATTTATTAACCCCTTGGTGATCCAAGGAATATTTTTTTGTTGTTGTCTGTCACTGTATTGTTTTATAGGACAGTATTTATTGTACAATGATTGAAGTATTTGTAAAAATTTATCATATGCTCCATTTATGTCATTTTCATCATAAACTATCTTCCAATCTTGTATTAATAATTCCTTTGTCAGTAAATACATTGATTCTTCGGTTCTTATTCTTTTATATTTAATATTTTTGGTATACTTTTTCTTCCTATAATCACATTGATAGACAACAAAAATCGGCAGGTGGTCGCTGATATCATTCAATAAAAGCCCACTCCTGATATTATTTTCCATAATGTTTGTGAATATGTTATCTATTAGTGTGGCACTGTGCGACGTGATTCTGCTAGGTCCTGTAATTGTTGGATGTAAGCCCATACTGTACATTGTGTTGATAAATTCTTCTGTCAAACTATGTTGTTTTGAGTTCATCAGATCTATATTGAAATCCCCAAAGATGAACATAACTTTATGAGTTAGTTTTGCATACATTTTTTCCATCCAGTCCTTAAATAAGTCAATGTTTGATCCAGGTGTTCTATATACACAGCTCACTACTACATTCTTCACATTGTCCAGACAGATTTCTATTGTAATACATTCAAATAAATCATCCACAGTTACTGAAAGATTTTCAACAACCTTGTATTGCAAGCTCTTGTCAACATAAATTGCAACTCCTCCTCCTTTTTTCACTTTTCTATTTATATAATTTAATTCATAGCCATCCATGGTAAAATCCACTCCTTTCTCTTCACTGAGCCACGTCTCTGATATTGCCACAATATTGAATTTTCACAATATTGCTTTTCTTTAAACAATAAACTGGTGTTTAAATTGGCACCTCTGTGTGGTCTCCCCTTCTTTGTCTTAGCCAGTGAGCCGGGCTTATGACAAATGGGGGCTCGTCCGCTCGTTTGAACTTGTTCAGTCTGTTTGAACTTGTAAACCATTTGTGGTGTGACAAATGGGGGCTCGTCCGTTTGTTTGATCCTGTCTGTCTGTCAGATTCCGGTCTGTCTGATGGCTCATTTAGTTGTTTTTGAGTGAAACTATTTGTGGAAGTAGCAGCTCATTTGTTTGTTTGGCGGATTTGTCCGTTTTTTTGTGTGTTAACTGGGTTAAAGCAGGTAGTGTTTTCCATTCATTTGGTGTTGATATCGCTGGTAAGTTCTCCTGTTGGGCTTAACAGTGAATTCCATTAGGGGTTCACTATCTGTCTTTGGTTTAGTGAGGTGTGAAAACAGCCTGGGGTCACATCCACGGGATTACCTGTGAGTCACCACGTAGCAGTTGCTTGACAGCCCAGTGGGTTTGTGATTAAAGATCCTCCCGCCAGTAGCTGCCGAAAACTAGGATCTACTTTAGTTAGATAAGATTTGTGACCAGTTAGTAAGGGAGGAGGATTTCCAGTGGATCAGTTTTGTATGGAAACACTTTCTTTTTTTCTGTTTGTGTCCCAGTTTGGTTTGCTCCGGTTGCACAATCTGCTCACATGTGTGAGTGGAGGTATGGCAGTTTTTTGTGAATGAGTGAGTGGCTGTGGCGTCCAGGTGATGTCAGCACTCAATAGTGTGCAGCGTTTGCTGAGAAGCACACATCTGTTGGGGAGACACGGAGGTGAGTGTCTGTTAATTTATGAATTTGTGGTGTTTTTTGATTTCGAGCACAAGTGAATTATTTTGAGTTGTTAGGCAGAATGCTGCACTTGTGTTGATTTGACGCATTGGTTTGATTTGATTGTGTGTGTGGGTGTACATGGCACCTGTTATGATGGCTGGAGGGCGTTTGACCGGTAATGCTGCCACGTTGTTTTATGAACAGTGGAAGGCATTTTTGCTGTGAGAGTTGGCATGAAGTCGGATACAATTGGAGAAACTTGGGCTGAGTGTTGGTGCGGCTGGTGATGCTGATTTGGGTCTGGGTGGTGCTCCTGGCTGTGCGCACTCAAGTAATGGTTCCTCTGATTTGTGCCCAGTTTCCTCTGTTTCGGAGGCTGTGCGTGCTCACAGTGTTGGTGAATTGGTTCCAGCATGCACAGTGACACTTGTGGTGTTAGCCACTCCAATTAATCATGCTGATTCTGAAAATCTGTCCGTTGACCCTCCACCTGTACAGTCTGTCTGTGATGTGCCAGTAACACCAGTTAATGTGCCAGGTGAATTGTCTTCCATGTTAAACTGTCTGTTGGAGCAGTCGGAGTTCTCCGCCTTCGTTTCTGATGGCTGTATATCTCTAGGTGGTGCAGTTAAAGTACCAGTAAAAATCTTAGACATAACGTTCGGCTCAGGAGACGCACACACACAGGCTCAGAGTAGTTCAAATAGTTTATTGGCAACAGGGGTGAATGGGTGTGTGTCTGCGAAATGTTAATGTGTTGGTGGCGGCGTCTGCTTCAGGCACAGAGGCAGGAGACCGTACAGCCGGCAACCCTATGGGAGAGAACACAGAGACACAGGGTGATGGGCACACACCAACACAGGAGGAGAATAGGCGAGGGAGAAGCTTACTTGCTAGGAACAGATGACTGGCACAACAAGGACGGAACCCGGGAGACAGCCACCTGCAGGGCTCGGTGCAGCAGCGAGGAATGACGAGGGAACGGGATTGTCCGCCGCCGAGGAATCCACCTGTGCACAGGGGAGCAGACTGGAAAAGATGAGGTAAGGACTTCTTACCACACAGCGTCGTGCTGAAGAATAGGTTGCTTCACGTCGAAGGGGAATGAAGTCTGACGGCTTCAGGCCGAAGCTCAGGGCGAGGCGGCTTATATCCCTCGCCGCTGACGATGAACAGGTGTGCAAGCAGGTGGCGGCGCTGATGAGCGGCGCGGCGTGACAGTACTCCCCCCTCTAGCAGCGCCTCCTGGCGATGGCTTCTCTGGGTGCGCTCGGGGGAAGTCAGCGATGAGCGATGGGTCCAACACGAACGACGAGGGTACCCACTGTCGATGCTCGGGCCCATAGCCCTCCCAGTCCACCAAGTACTGCAACCCACGACCCCGGCGCCGGGAGTCCAGGATGGAGGCGACGGACCAGGCCGGATGGCCACCAATCATCCGGGGCGCGGGTTGCGCAGCAGGAGGAGGGCAAAGGGGGTCGGTGACTGCCAGCTTCACCTTAGACACGTGGAAGGTGGGATGGATGCGGAGGGAGGGGGGAATAGCCACGCGCACAGCCACCGGGTTGATGATCCGGGTGATGGGGTAGGGACCCATGAATCGCTGTGCCAGCTTCCTCCTCTCGCCTTTTAAAGTTACGTCCTGGGTTGACACGTAGACACGTTGCCCAACTCTGTACGCCGGGGCAGGTCTTCTGTGCCGGTCCGCCACAGTTCTGTTGCGCTCCGCTGTGCGTAAAAGCACATTGCGCGCGGCAGCCCAGATGGAGCGGAACTGCCTGAGATGCGCCCTAACCGAGGGGACAGTTACCTCACTCTCCTGCACCGGGAACAGCGGGGGGTCATAACCCAGGGACGCCTTGAAGGGGGACATCCCTGTAGCAGAAGAGCGAGCGGTGTTGTGGGCGTATTCAACCCAGGCAAGATGGTTACTCCAGGACGTGGGTTTAGATGCTGTTACACAGCGGAGCGCAGCCTCCAGCTCCTGATTGGTCCGCTCACACTGCCCGTTGGATTGGGGGTGATGGCCGGAGGAGAGGCTCACCTTGGCTCCGATGGCGTTACAGAACGATCTCCAAACCTCAGAAGAAAATTGGGGGCCCCGGTCTGAGACCACGTCCACCGGAATCCCGTGCAGCCTGACCACGTGTTGGACGAGGAAATCCGCCGTCTCCAGGGCAGTAGGGAGACCTCGCAGGGGGACGAAGTGCACAGCCTTGGAGAAACGGTCCACGATGGTCAGGATGGTGTCATAGGAGTTGGAGACGGGGAGTCCGGTGATGAAATCCAACGCGATGTGCGACCAGGGCCTGCCAGGGACGGGCAGGGGCTGGAGCAGACCCGCTGGAGGGGCATTTCCCGACTTGCTGGTGGCACAGATTGGGCAAGCCCGGGCGTAGCGGGCTGCATCCCTCCGCAGGCCTGGCCACCAAAAGGACCGTTGGAGGAGGTCTATCATCCGGGAGGTGCCAGGGTGACAGGTGAGCTTGGAGGTGTGCAGCCAGTGGATGACTTCTCCTCGGACCGCGGATGGCACGAACAGCCTCCCCTCCGGTCCGCCGCCAGGGTCAGGTTCCACTTCCTGCGCCTTCCGGATCTTGCTCTCTATGTCCCAGGAGATGGCTCCCACGACGCACGACCTGGGCAGGATGGTGTGGGGCGTCTCCTCCAACTCCACGGGGGTGAACTGCCTAGAGAGGGCGTCAGGCAGGCCGTTCTTGGAGCCAGGCCTGAAGGTGATGGAGAATTGGAACCTGGCGAAGAACAAGGACCAGTGCGCCTGGCGGGCGTTCAGGCGCTTGGCAGATCGTAGGTATTCCAAGTTCTTGTGGTCCGTCAGGACCACGAACGGCAGGTCCGCCCCCTCTAGCCAGTGGCGCCACTCTTGCAGAGCGAGTTTGATGGCCAGGAGCTCTCTGTCCCCCACATCGTAGTTCCTCTCCGCCGGGGACAAGCGCTGGGAGAAGAAGGCGCAGGGCCGTTTGGCGCCGTCGTCAGGCGACCGCTGAGATAGCACTGCCCCCACTCCCGTGTCTGAGGCGTCCACCTCCACGATGCACTGCAGCGCGGGGTCGACCTGGCGAAGGACCAGGGAGGAGGAGAACTCCGCCTTCAGCGCCTGAAAGGCAGCAGCGACCTCTTCGGTCCACCGGAACGGGACCTTAGGGGACGTGAGGCGGGTCAGTGGTCCGACGATGGAGCTGAAATTGGGGACAAAGCGGCGGTAGAAATTTGCAAATCCAACGAACTGTTGCACCTGCTTCCGTGATGCAGGTGTAGGCCATTCCACCACCGCCTTCACCTTCTCTGGGTCTGGGAGCACCTGGTCATGAGAGATGATGAAACCCAGGAAGGATGTCGTTCTGGCGTAAAATTCACATTTTTCAGCCTTCACGTATAGCCGGTTCTCCAGCAGTCTTTGGAGGACCCGTCTCACATGGACCTGGTGCTCGTCCTTGGACTTGGAGAAGATGAGAATATCGTCCAGGTAGACGAACACAAAGAGGCCGATGAAGTCCCGGAGGACGTCATTGATGAGGCGCTGAAAGACGGCAGGAGCGTTGGTCAACCCGAACGGCATTACCAGGTTTTCAAAGTGGCCGTTCGGGGTACGGAAGGCTGTTTTCCACTCATCTCCCTCCCGGATCCGGACGAGGTGGTATGCGCTGCGTAAATCCAGCTTGGTGAACCAGGTCGCCCCCTGGAGGGAGTGGAAGGCAGTGTCCATGAGAGGCAGGGTGTAACGGTCCTTCTCAGTGATGTCGTTGAGAGCCCGGTAGTCTATGCACGGGCGGAGGGATCCGTCCTTTTTCCCAATGAAGAAGAACCCTGCCCCCACGGGTGATGACGATGGGCGAATTATCCCAGCGCTCAGTGACTCTTTTAGGTAGGCGTTCATCGTCTCCTTCTCCGGCGCTGACAGGCTGTAGAGCCGACCAGAAGGTAAGGGAGCCCCCTGGCGGAGGTTGATGGCGCAGTCACAGGGCCGATGAGGGGGGAGAGACGTAGCTTTAGTCTTGCTAAACACCATACCCAGGTCGTGAAATTCCGGAGGCACCAGAGACAGGTCCGGGGGTGCAGCGTCCGTAGCAGGGGGAGAAGCGGACGGAGAGCAGGCAGCGGACTGAAGGCAGGTGCCCATGCAGAACGTGCTCCATGCCGAGACCCCAGCTGACTTCCAATCCAGGACAGGGTTATGGAGGCGTAGCCAGGGATACCCCAGGATGACGGGCGACACAGAGTTGGGCAGGATGAGAAAGGTTATCTCCTCCCGGTGGTTACCAGAGATGATCACCGGGACCGGGACGGTCTGGTGTGTGACTCTCCCAAGGGAAGCACGGGAGAGGTTGACCAGGGAGATGGGGTCTTTGAGCGCCTGGCAGCGGATGCCCAATCGGGTTGCCAGGCTTTGTGAAATGAAGCTGCCTTCTGCGCCCGAATCCACCAGTGCGTGAGTGAGGTGCCCAGTGGAGTTGTGGCAGAAACGGATGGGCAGCATTAATTGAGTGTGAGCGTTTAACCGATTGAGATCCGCAAGGCCCCCTACAGTGACTCGCGGATCCCGCCGACTGGCTTTCCGTGGGCAAAGCTTCACCGTGTGTTGGTCACCTCCGCAATACATGCAGAGATCCAACTCACGGCGGCGTTGTCTCTCCGCAGGTGAAAGCCTTGTCCAGCTCGTCACCATCGGCTCCGACTCCTCGGGGCACGATGGTGGCGGCGCCGCCAGGGGGCGAGCTTGGAACAGGCGCGGCGAGGCTCCACGAGGGCGAGAAGAAGACGACTTCCGCCCTGAGGAGCGCTCGCACAGCCTGTTATCCAAACTAATCGCTAAGGATGTCAGCTCCACTAGCGTCTCAGGAATATCCCGCCCAGCCAGTTCATCCCTCAGATCATCATTGAGGCTGCGGAGAAAAAGGCCGCAGAGGGAGCGTTCCTCCCAGCCTACTTCCTCCGCCGCTACCCGGAAGTCGACCGCGTAGTCCGCTGCCAACCGGCTTCCCTGCTGGAGGGCGAGAAGCCGGTCGACCTGGACCGTCTCGGTTGGAGTATGGTCAAAGACCTCCAGGAAGCGCCTCACGAATTGGTCATATGTGAGGGCGGCATAACTGGGCCTCGCCATTACGGCGTAGGTCCACGTTAAAGCTCGCCCCTCCAGGAGATTCCCGATATAACCAATTCGGCTATGATCTGAGGGAAAGTCTCCGGGCACATGGTGGAAAACGGACTCACACTGCATAATAAACCCCCGCGCTCTGCCGAGCTTACCGCTAAAGCGGGCGGGGGTTGGAATAGGTGTGAGCCGAACCGGTGCACTCGGAGCCTGCTGGACGGCCACTGGAGCAGCAGGAGCCGCGCCACCCTGACGAGCCGGGGGGAACGACTGCTGGGGGTCCAAGCGGCCCAACCGGTTAGTCAAATTTAATAATTGATTGAAAATCACCTGTTGCTGATAGGCTAATTGATCCACTCGAGCCTCGAGAGTGGAAAACCGGTGTGCGAGCCCGCCGTCTGCCGAGCCGCTCTGCTGAAGCCGTACTGACATAACGTTCGGCTCAGGAGACGCACACACACAGGCTCAGAGTAGTTCAAATAGTTTATTGGCAACAGGGGTGAATGGGTGTGTGTCTGCGAAATGTTAATGTGTTGGTGGCGGCGTCTGCTTCAGGCACAGAGGCAGGAGACCGTACAGCCGGCAACCCTATGGGAGAGAACACAGAGACACAGGGTGATGGGCACACACCAACACAGGAGAAGAATAGGCGAGGGAGAAGCTTACTTGCTAGGAACAGATGACTGGCACAACAAGGACGGAACCCGGGAGACAGCCACCTGCAGGGCTCGGTGCAGCAGCGAGGAATGACGAGGGAACGGGATTGTCCGCCGCCGAGGAATCCACCTGTGCACAGGGGAGCAGACTGGAAAAGATGAGGTAAGGACTTCTTACCACACAGCGTCGTGCTGAAGAATAGGTTGCTTCACGTCGAAGGGGAATGAAGTCTGACGGCTTCAGGCCGAAGCTCAGGGCGAGGCGGCTTATATCCCTCGCCGCTGACGATGAACAGGTGTGCGAGCAGGTGGCGCCGCTGATGAGCGGCGCGGCGTGACACTTAAGGGATACGGGTGCATCAAATTCATTTATTTTGGAGTTTGTTTTGCCCTTTTCTGAGGTTACAGCTACGGGTGATTATGTCCTGGTGAGGGGTATGGAGCTGTCAGTGTTTCCTGCTCCGATAGATAAGTTTCAGCTGGACTGTCTGCTGGGCTGGCATGATGGAGATTGCTCTACAATGGTAAATCTTGCTAAGTGATATTTACCTCCGCCAAGGAGGTAATGTTTTTACCGAGGTTTGTCTGTTTGTCTGTCTGTCTGTTTTGTTTTTTTTGTTGTTTTGTTACTTATTTGTACCCGTAGGTAGATTCGGTTTGCAGTCTGGTGACAAGCCACCGGCTGCTGGTCGCTGCGTGCGCAAGCGCCCTAAACCTACATGTTTTTTTTGGTGTGCGGGAGGAAACCGGAGAAATCCCGGAGTAAACCCGCGCAACACGGGGAGAACATGCAAATTCCACACAGCTCACTGTTGGTCGGGGGCTGGGATCGAACCCACGATCTCATGATCCCCGCGATCCCCCGGCCGAGGGTAAAACTGTGCTGCCACAGTGCTAAACCACTGCGCCACCGTGCAGCCGTGTTACCAACATAACTCAAAAAGTTATGAATGGATTTTGATGAAATTTCCAGGAAAGGTGTGTAATGGCACGGGGAACAGATAATTAGATTTTGGTGATGATCTGAGAGTGCATACCTCCACCAAGGGCTTTGTGTGTATTTGTGCAGCAGGATTACACAAAAACTACCGCATGGATTTGGATGAAATTTTCACCAGAGGTGGTTCTTGGGCTAGACAGGAACCCATTATATTTTGGTGATGATCTGAGAATGCATACCTCAGCCAAAGCTCTTATCTTCTCACAGTGTGTTAGCAACAATACTCCAAAACTGATGAACGCATTTTGACGAAATTTTCAGGAAAGGCGTGTAATGGCACGGGGAACAGATGAATAGATTTTGGTGATGATCTGAGAGTGCATATCTCCACCAATGGCTTTGTTTGTATTTGTGCAACAGGATTACACAAAAACTACTGGATGGATTTGGATGAAATTTTCAACAGAGGTGGTTCTTGGGCTAGACAGGAACCCATTATATTTTGGTGAGGATCTGAGAATGCATACCTCAGCCAAGGCTCTTATCTTTTCACAATGTGTTAGCAACAATACTCCAAAACTGATGGACAGACTTTGATGCTATTTTCACTACAAGTGGCTATAGGCCTACACACAAACCCATTACATTTTGGAGGTGATCCATGAGAAACGGAAGGAGCCTTGGCGGAGGTATGCGCTCTATGAGTGCTTTTCTAGTTTTGGTAGTGAGTCAGCTGTCTCCCTTGAAATTTCCAAATTTAATCTTCTGGAAAGCTGGAGACTCACTTGGCAAGAGACAAGAAAACCACCTCAGCTCAACATCACTTCAAGCACAAAACCACCACCAGGTGCCCAGCTTGGCCACAGAGATTGGGTTATACGCAACCGTCTGCGAAAGGAAGTCGGCTGTTTCAATGCCAGCATGTATCGATGGGGCCTTTGCTCGTCACCAGCTTGTATTTGTGGCAACCCAGAGCAGACAGCGCATCATCTCCTATTAGAGTGCCCTGACCTTGGACCACCTGAGGGTATCCATGTGGATCTCACCAACCCCACCCTGAAGACAGTGACTTGGCTTCACAGCCTACATGACATTGCTTAGTGACTTTAGGAGTCAAATGAAAGACGAAGAAGAAGCTGGACTGTGATTTGGTTCAGGGAGATGTGGCCATGGCTGTGCATCCGGCATTGCCTGTTCCTGGTGTGCATATCATTTTGGGGAATGATTTTGCACCTGATGGGGTTTGGGCAGAATTGCCTCCGCCTCCCAATGTGATGTCTTTTCCCTCTAGTTCAGGGACAGGGCACGATCACCAAATTTCTGAATTGCTTCCAGCATGTGCAGTAAGGCACGCCATGAGTCAGAAGCAGGTCAGAAGCAGGTGGAAACAGATGATGGTGGCTTACATAATATTGTAAAAATACCTGATTCACTTCTGTCTGTGTCTTGCACTGATTTAGTTACAGAACAACGTGCTGAACCATCAGTGAGAGTGCTGTTTGACACTGTTCTTACAGATACAGACATTGAGTGTGCAGTTCATGGCTATTTCCTTCAAGATGGGCTGTTGGTTTGTAAGTGGATGCCACACAGTGATGTCATTGGCTCACTAGTGTATCAGGTGGTAGTGTCTTTAAAGTTCCGAGAGGGGGTGTTGTACACCGCCCATGATGTATTGGGACATTTGGGGGTTCAGAAAACATATAATTACATCCTCAAGTATCTTTTTTTTGGCCTTGTTTAAGAAAGGATGTATCCACTTACATTAAAATGCATCACACCTGTCAGGTAACAGGTAAGCCTAATCGGGTAATTAAACCGGCTCCTCTTGCCCCAATTTCTGCTCTGGTTCAACCGTTTGAACACTTTATTATAGACTGTGTTGGTCCATTGCCCTGTTCAAAATCTGGTCATAACTACTTACTCACAGTGATGTGTTTGAAAACGAGATATCTTGCAGCATATCCGTTGCGTACCATTACTGCTAAGTCGGTGGTTAAGGCATTAACACAGTTCATATGGTTTTTGGTATTCCAAAGATCATTCAGAGTGATCAGGGCACAAATTTTTCATCAAAATTGTTTGCACAGGTTTTAAAACAACTTTATGTGAAGCATAATCAGGCTTCCGCGTACCACGCTCAGAGTCAAGGTGTGTTGGAGAGGTTCCATCAAACTCTGAAATCATTATTGTGTGCATACTGCATGGAGTTGAATCAGGATTGGGAAGAGGGCCTACCCTGGTTATTATTGGCTGCCAGAGAGGTGGTACAGGAAAGCACGGGGTTTAGTCTGAATGAACTTGTGTTTGGACATTCAGTGTGTGGACCACTTTCTCTGCTGCATGATGTTGCTGCAACCTCTGAACCACCTTAGGGTTTGACAGAGTATGTTAATCGGTTTCATCGCAAACTGTTTTTGCCTGGGGAGAAGGCTGGGGTTAATCTGGCTTCCTCTCAGGCAACAATGAAACAGATATATGATCAAAAGGCTGAAGTTCATAAATTTAGTCCTGCAGAGCAGGTTTTGGCATTGTTGCCCATAGTGAATTCACCTTTTCAGGCTAAGGTTCATGGACCTTTTACAGTGTTGTGTCAGACTTCTGATTTAAATTACTTACTGTCAACACCTGAGAATAAAAAGAAAACACAGCTCTGTCATGTCAATCTGATGAAACCATATTACTCCCGGGGGACACAGGGTTTTGAACCGGTGGGGGGGGGGGGGGTCAGCAGCTGCTGCAGTGGCTGTGGATGAACATGTGTCAGAGGATGATGTTGGAGTTGTTTCTGATGACACTATGTCAAGCCATTATTTTTTCAGTTATCTTGGCTTTCTTAATTTAATTTTTGCACAATACCCCTCTGGTGTAGTTAGCTTATTTAGTAGTCTGTGTTAAGCACACCTGATTTTCTCTGAGCACACCTATTTTTTCCATGTCTGGCTACGCCCCTGAGTACCACATGGTGAGTAAAACATACCTCTTTGATGTGAAGGAAGTCCTTGGCATCAAAAGACACAGCAGTGCCAGCCACAGGAACGTCTTCATCCAGAGCACCGCAGTAACTGACGTTGGTCCTCACAGCGAATGCCACTGTTTTAGTCTATCAGACAACAGAAAAAAGACCTCACTAGTTAACAGGTGTCAATCATCATGATACACAAGTACCAAACACTTTATTAATGCACCTTCCTAATCAAGCTCAATCACAGCTTGACATCCCGGTAATCCAAATGGAGTTTGTGTCCAAAATCATTCATTCATTTACTAGCACCTTACCATCTTACCAGAAAAAAATCTGACATGATTTAGCTCATTTTTGGTGCAACAAATTAGTACTCTCACACAATTAAAATGTGACAGGCTCATGTCAACTAAAAATCAGACTGAACTCATTTTGTCCAAATGAATGATTATACTGTATTTTTGGGACTATAAGGCGCACCGGATTATAAGGCGCACTATCAATGAATGGTCTATTTGATGGTCTAATTTCATACATAAGGTGCACCGGATTATAAGGCGCTTTAAAGTGAGGTAGTCGGAGCCGGGAAAAAAAAATACGGCTGTAAATACGTATTTACAGCCGTAAATATGTATTTACAGCCGTATTTACTGCGCTTCGATGCCGAAATTTCACATACAAATCCTAATATACGTGTTCTATACACCATCGGCTTTTGGGTATTGACTACCTCGCGAGGTAGTTGGATCTGGGAATTTTATTTTTTTTTTTGCGTGCATGGAAAGAAAATCCTATCTATAGTCATTATAGACACATATAGCACGATTGTCTGCGAGTGTGAATGACCTGTTCCACGAGCAAATTTTTTTGGTCCGTGGCTGTTTACATCGCCAGGATACTCGCTCGGTACTCGATACGGCTTGCTCTCTGGCGGCAGCCCCAAGAAGTAAACAATGCAAACAAATGCCGAGACGCTTGAATTCTTTCGTCCCGAAAATATCATTTTTGAATATTAATTACAGCTAAACAGGAGCAGTTTCGATCCATGATCCATTGGCAGATAGTGGCGTAACTCGCTAGCAGTTTAACTTTGAACGACCTGTTGACACCAATATAGCGGTTGGAGTTCTTTGGTTAATCCACCCAGAATGATGGCAAGCTCCGAATTAGTTTGCTTCACTTAGGTTTTGACAGTATCAGTGAGATGGGCGCGCATGGAGTGGCAGATCAATAGGGATGGAGATTTGTGGAAAAAGCCATCCGGCCATTATGTTGAAGCACATATTACTCCGCGAGGCTCCTGACTACCGTAATGCTCCGACAATCCATCAAGCGGTTTGGCTTCGTAACTTACCAAAGTCATACTAAAACATTTTTGACAGATTTTTGAGCGCCGTGTACCACATAAAATCGGTTCGAGGTCAGTAAGCACAACCAGAATTAATACATAAGGCGCACCGGATTATAAAGCGCACTGTCGATTTTTGAGAAAATTAAAGGATTTTAAGTGCGCCTTATAGTCCAAAAAATACGATAATCGCTTTGAAGCAGTCATTGTTTGATGGGATACAATAAGGCATTGTGGGATACTTTGAGTGCACTTACGTCAGACAGCTCTACAGCATGATGAACACACTATATAGTGAGCAAAGACTGATTCCTGGCATCTATGGTGACTTTGCTTAACATCTTATGATGATGACGGATATTATGCTAAACTTGTGGATTTAAAACACAAGTTTTGAGGGGGGCAAGTCCATCTGTATATGAAGGCATGTCCATCTTCATTTAATGTTCCTTTTTCCATGTTGACACAGTTCCCATAGGTGTTAATGAAATGTCAGTGACATATCATGGTTCAAGTTCAAAGTTTACTTTATTGTCAATTCTACCACATGTTCAGCACATACAGAGAATTGAAATTGCTTTACTCTCAGACCGTTGGTGCATACAAATAACATCAAAACATGATCAAAATATGAGTTTAAATATTGCAGTATCATTTTAACTCCAGTTGAAGGATTCTTCCTCACAATAGGGGTGGGCCAGAAGATCGATTCAGTGATAGATTGTGATACTTGACACGACCGACGATGCACCAATCCCTAAATGCATGAATTGATCTTTTATTAATTATATACAGTATATATTCATGTAAACGTTACATACTCTCTTGGGTATTCAACCAGTTGTGTTTTCAGTAGACTAGATGGCACCAAGCAAGCACCCAGTCAAGTGAAGTCATACTGTAGCTTGTCCCGCGAGATTTGCAGCCAGATGGCACAAAAGCGCCCAGTGTCGGGGATAGTCATATCTTGTCTTGTGAGATTTGCAGCCAGCTTTGAAAGTTAGGAAGTAGTTAGCTTAAAGTTAGCTCAAATGTTGGGCCTTTTTGGGATTTTACAAAGATGGAAGGCGAGACCTTGACATGACACAACCCACAAGAGGCACTGCATAAAAAAAAACAACCAAAACTTAGAACACTCGGCCCAGCACACGTCTCGGAGCAGCATTAGCGACAGCTAAGCTAAAGAGACACCAGCATGGAGCTTGCTTTTTAATCGAATGCCAAGTAAATAAAGTTTATTTATGAAGCACTTTTCACAGGCATATAGTCACAAAGCACTGTATGATAAAATGGAAAAAAAGGAAAGTGATTGATAAAAAAATAATTTTAAAAATACAAGCTAAAACACAACATTAAAATAATTTAAATATATCAGACTTACCATTAAAAAGCAGTTGAATTGCAACTCAATAGAAACCCTTGTTAAACAAAAAAGTTTTCAGCTGCTTTTTAAGAGTCCACAGAGTCAGCTAAACATAGCTGGAGTGGGAGTCAATTCCAAACACCGTCCACCACCCTCCCTGTTTACAGAGACAAACACAGAGAAAATGAAGCCCCGAGAATACTTTATTATATGACAGAGATGTCAACAGTTTTACTTTGGGACATGATTTGAGGTTGAATAAGGTGAAAAAATTTGAAATATATGCGAACGTGATACTTGATATCGCGATATCATGATTATCATTGAATCATGATAGGACTGTATCGTGACCCAAATATCGCAATCCAAATCAAATTGCGAGCTCCCTCACGATTTCCACCCCTACCTCACACCAAGCTGTTTTTGTGGTTTCAGCATTAAATGCTAATGAGCCCCAGTTCATCCCACCCTCCTTCTTTTGTCACTACTGAGATGTTTGAATGATGACGCTATATATGCAGTTAGCTGGTTGGCATATAATAACCTGAGGTTCACATTTGGCCATAAAAATGGCCAGATGTGAAAATGTAACCAGACTGTCAAGTAGCTCATTTCGGCCTGACGAAATCACCTCGGGAGTGCTCAGATCTCCTGACTGTTGAACTTGACCTTAAACACATCCTAGATGCAAACCCATCTTAGAAGTATCTCAAACAGGTTCATTTTGTCTTCGTAGTGATAAACTGATATTGTTCGTCTATTAAGACAAAGCAAAGAGATGTATCATACCTTTGACATGTTTCAACTGTCATCTGCAGTCTTCTTCAGAAAGTGCCATCTGACATCCATGATGTGTCACATCAGCTGTTTTATCCTTTCCGTAGGCGTGACCAACCTGATAGATTTGACAGATCTGCCAGGTTGGTCACGTCCCCCGCCATGTGATGGTCTCTCTCCTCCAGAAAGACTCTCCTCCAGAGACCATCAGGCGGCAGGGGGCATGACCAACCTGGCAGATCTGTCAAATCTGTCAAGCCAATCACGCCTACGGAAATGTCTTAATTTGTCTTAATAGAGAAACAATATCAATTCCATCTCAGAGGTGCTTAAAGTCAAGGTCAGTGGCCTTGGAGGAGTAATGTTTTCATGAAATCATAAATATCAAGATCTCCTGACCTCATCGTAGGGCTGTCGCAATAACCGCAATTATGTAATACCGCGCTATGGACAAGCCTACTCGGAGGATAATGAGCAACCACAACAACTGTGGTGTTCACTTTTTTGGTGTGTGTGGCTAAATTGGGCTGCACGGTGGCGCAGTGGTTAGCACTGCGGCAGCACAGTTTATCCTTGGCCGGGGGATCATGGGTTCGATCCCAGCCCCCGACCAACAGTGATCTGTGTGGAGTTTGCATGTTCTCCCCGTGTATGCGTGGGTTTACCCCGGGATTTCTCCGGTTTCCTCCCACATGCCAAAAACATGCAGGTTAGGTTAATTGGAGACTCTAAAGTGGCCCTAGGTGTGAATGTGTGTGTGAATGGTTAAGGGACAGCGCCATATCGTGGCTGCTTCATCCATCCAGGTGGTGGATGACCCTCAATTTCCCCTCTGGGGATCAATAAAGTATACTAAATCTAAAAAAAAAATATCTAAATCTCATTGTTCACTTATGTGCGCTTATTGATTAATAAATAAATTGTTAAATGTTAAGTGTACTTTTATTGCCAACAGCATGTTTGCACCCGGTACTGACGGCAGCAGCACCCGGTACTGTGGAAGCTTCCATAGCACCGGGATAAGAGCCAAGAGCCAGACAAGAGACAAGAGCCACGCAGAGTCCTGTACGGAGGCTGTCCTGTTTAAATAAACTGAAAGTCGCTGCAGTCTCCAGTCCACACACACACCGTAGTTGAAATACTAGAGTTCCAGCCACTGCTTTATGGAAATGATCATTGTTGTTGTTTTTTTTTTTTTAACAGAATCAGCAGTTCATACCTAGAAAGACTGGAGCTCCGCACAGTTGTCACACACGCATATAAAGTTGAGTGCAGAGCTGCAGTGAGTTTCTCACAGCTTCCATCGTTTAAATTATGAGACCACAGGATCCTAAAAACATCTGCAATAATACCGCATACCTCAGTGCTGAGCTATCCACTGTCACCGCAGGGGAAATTCCTCTACCACGACAGCTCTACCTCAACACATTGGGCAAATGGCTAGGAATGAGTAGGAATTCCTGTGAAATGTGGACAGTCAAATGGATGGACGGCAGACACCATATCATCACATTAGCTCCCTTTGGCTTTGCCAGAATGAGCTAAAACTCAAATAAAGCATTATCAGAGATCGAGGAGAGCAGTTTTGATAGAATATGACCAGTTCCTGGGGTTTAATTAGCAAAGAAAGAACCCTGAATAAATGAATGGTTAACGCTGCTAATGGCAGCTACTGCTGGCCAAAGATTTTATGAAAAATTGCCCCATTCTCGATGACTGGGGCCACTGAGCTAGCTACATTAATGGCACAATTTCCAGGGCCATGGAGGACAAAAAAATTACCAAAATAGGCCAGAGTGACGCAAGATATATTATCAGCTGTGATTTACATGAACCAGCAGGGAACACTGATGTCTGGCAGGGTGACTGGGTTTTAGAGAAGAATCACAATAACTCAGGCGCCTCCACTAAGCTAATTTTGTAGTAGCACTGTAGGTAGGCAGGGTTAGACGCTGATAGGAACACTCCCACTACCTCATGGATGTATACTTCCCTGAAATTATGACCAATTAGTTGAATCAGCCACTAGGGCGTGGCAAGTTCGTAAGAAAAGTCTTGCAAGTGAGTGTATGTGACACTTGGGCAAAATTAGTTCATTTTTAATGAATTACTACAGAATACAGACACCTCATCTTTTAGCCTTTAGACACTTTTAAAATGATTATTCACTGTTGCAACATTGAAGATAAGTCAGAAAACATGGAAAAGCATGTCATCGGCCCTTTCAATTTAGCTGCTGTAGTTCCAGGACGCTGACATCATGCATGTTTGCTCAGGAATAGACTTTAACCCTCTTTCTGTTAATAATAAAAATCTTCATATGGAATCTGTGGCCAAACAGACCAGTTTACAAAAATGTTTTCTATTGTGGGGGACCCATGCTGTAGAGTTCAGTAGTTTTCCTCTCAGACTGAGAGAGCATGGAGATCAATGGGCTGGGGGTTAAGGGGAATTGTCTGGGGAGAGTGAATGGTGAATGCAGGACCTCAGGTAGCAGGGAGGTGTGAGTTTTGGGATATAAAAGAGAGAGTCCCTGCTACACGAGTTTAATGTTCTTATTCTGGAAGATGTGAGAGTGAAATAAAGTTCATCTGCTCGGAAAGTTCGGTCTGGTTATTTCATCTCCACAATGGTGACCCTTGACGCAGAATGGAACACGAGGCGAACACCCCGGAGATGACCCGGACGGGAAACCCCAGCAATGCGTGCGCCATTTCGGTCAAACTACTAGACTTTTGGCTGCACGACCCAAAGTCTTGGTTCCTTCACACCGAGGCCCAGTTTGCGCTCCGGGGAATAATGGCAGATGACACCAGGTAATTACTATATGGTCGCAGTGCTGGACGCTCTCACGACTCAGCAAGTAGCGAGCCTGCTCCAACAGCCTCCAGCCCACAACAAATACGGGGCTCTCAAAGCCGCGCTGACCTGGCGCTACACACTCTCGGACTGCAAGAGAGCGGAGAGGCTCCTGACGCGCTCCGAGTTGGGAGACAGGTTGGCGGTCAAACGGATGGAGAAGATGCTGGCGTTGATGGGCATGGACGTCGGGCATTTTCTATTTGCCCACCTTTTCCTCCGGAACCTCCCAACAGCAGCCAGAGCGGTCCTTGCCAACTCGCTGTTGCTGGCCGCGTGTGACTACCGTGCGCTAGCCCAGGAAGCAGATCGGATCATCCTCACCACCAGAGCTCTCACAGTGAATGCAGCGACGTTGGAACCCAGCAAGACGGCCAACGGAAGCGAGGAGCCAGCGATGGTAGCGGCAGCGGGGGCCAGGAAGCGCCAAAGAGGAACGCTCTGCTCGTACCACCGCCGTTTTGGAGAGGACGCACGCCAATGCGTGCCACCATGCCAATTCAAGCGTTCGGGAAACGCCAGAACTGGCAGTCGATAGCAGCTGCGAGCGCCAGTGAAGAAAGCAAGCTGCTCTACGTGACAGACTCACGCTCAGGGAGACGGTTCCTCGTGGACTCCGGCTCCCAAAAGAGCCTCATCCTGCCATCCTACGCCGACCAGCTAGCGGGAACTAGCAGCCCCGAGCTGACAGCCGCAAACGGCTCAGACATTAAGACTTTTGGTGAGAGGACACTGACTGTATTTCTGCACGGCCGTATGTACCAGTGGACATTCGTCATAGCGGCATGCAGTTTCCCAATCTTAGGCGCTGATTTTTTTGTGTGCACACGGACTACTAGCCGATGTTACTAACAGATGCCTGATTAATGCAACGTCTTTTGATTCTCCCCTGTACAACTCGAGGAGCCGGGCCAACAGCGCTAGCCAACGTCACAGCTCCAGGTGGTAAGTTCCACACACTACTCACCCAGTTCCCAGCACTCACGGTCCCAACGTTTTCGGTGGCCATCACTAAACACAGGGTGGAGCACTTTATTACCACCACCGGGCCGCTCGTTTTTGCACGACCTCGGCGCCTGGACACAGCTAAACTGGCCATAGCGCGCGAGGAGTTTGCCAACTTGGAAAGGCTGGGCATCATCAGACGATCAAACAGCCCATGGGCATCCCCACTACATATGGTCCTTAAGGCCGAGGGATTATGGCGACCTTGCGGAGATTTACGCAGATTAAACAACGGCACAGTGCACGACCGCTACCCGATTCCCCATATTCAGGATTTTTCCGTTCACCTCGCCGGGGCACGTATTTTTTCTAAAATAGACCTGGTCCGTGGTTACCACCAGGTCCCGGTGCGCGCGGTGGACATACCTAAAACGGCAGTAATAACCCCATTTGGTCTGTTTGAGTTTTTACACATGCCTTTCGGGTTAAAAGGAGCGGCACAGACATTCCAACGCACGATGGATGCAGTGTTGCGCGATCTGCAGTTTGTGTTCGTCTACCTGGATGACATCCTGGTAGCCAGCGTATCCGAGGACGAACACGTAGCCCACCTCAGGACGGTTTTCCAGAGGTTAGAGGAGCATGGGTTAATAATCAACCCAGCGAAATGCCAGTTCAGCATGACGGGGATCGATTTTTTGGGACACTGCAGTTTAATGTTCTTATTCTGGAAGATGTGAGAGTGAAATAAAGTTCATCTTCTCGGAAAGTTCGGTCTGGTTATTTCATCTCCACACTATCAGAATTCTTTAAATTAATGCAAATTGGGGGGGGGGGGTAACATTATTGCATGCCTTTCTTTGTGAGCTCAGATTTTTTTATGTTTTAACCGGGATGAGCCGATCCACTGTATCGGTATCGGGTTTGAGCCAGGAAAAATGGCTAGATCGGTATCGGTAAGGAATAAAAGTAATTTACCGATCCGATACATTAATAATATTTTTTTAACCTTTATTTAACCAAGAAAATCCCATTGAGATTAAAAACCTCTTTTTCAAGGGAGTCCTGGCCAAGAGGCAGCAAAAAAATCACAATTACACTTACAGTGACATACAAATCATATAAAACAGTTACAAATTAGTGAGGCCGTCTCAAGTGTTCTCAATCTGGATTTAAAGTCGTTCAATGAAACAAGTACCGTTAGTTTCCAGTCTTTTTGCAACATGTTCCATGTAGAGGGAGCTGAGAACATGAAAGCTCTTTTTCCCAGCTCAGTACGGGAAATTAAAACATATTATACATATTAAAATGAAGGCGTGATCGTGTTCTCAGCCGTGCGTCTCAGCCGTGCTGTGCACGGCTTCTGTAAACAGAGGCAACGAGTGTCACATCACTGGAGCCTGTCTGTGGGACTTGCCTCAGTATGTTGCTGTGTGGTACTGTGGGGGCATGGTGTGGGGGGTTTTCTCATACCAGAGAGGCAGGGGGAAGGGAAGAACAATGGACTGAAGGAGGAGGTGTCACCGGGGGGTATCAGACGGGACAGTTAGTTCTAGAAGAAAGGTGTGAAAGCGGCGCCGGTGTATGTTATGTTAATGTGCCACACATTCCTTTGTTAAACAACAATGTATGATGGTCGGAAGCTCCAGGTCTCGATGCAGTGGATTAAAGATATAAAAGGGGAATGCACAGAGACCCAGGAGCGCTGTAGGGCTGTAGCACTGTAGCACTGTAGCACTGTTTGCTGTTATGTTGTTGGAGAAAGAATGAAGCCTTGTGTCGTTCAGCTCGTTGCCTCGCCTATTCCTTTCTCCACACTGGTGACCCTGACATGCCATGGAGAGCGAGCCACACTGGTGGAGAGAGCGAGACGAGCACCACCCTGGAGACTACCTGGAGGGAGAGCACCAGCGCTGCATGCGCTGTTTCAGTCAAGCTCCCGGGCTTCTGACTTCATGACCTGGCAGCGTGGTCTTTGCACATAGAAGCCCAGTTTGCACTCCGCGGGATAACTATGGATGACATAAGATACTACTATGTGGTCGTGGGCCAGATGCGCACGCCATGCAACAGGCGACAAGCCTGCTCCAGGAGCCGCTGGCGTCCTGTAGGGACACCAGCGAGGTTGAGGAGACGTTGGTGGTAGCCAGAGCAGATGCCAGGAGACGCAGGAACGGGATGATCTGCTTCTACCATCGCCATTTTAGCTCATACGCCCAGCGATGCATGCCACCATGCCATTGCAAGAAGTCGGGAAACGGCACGGCCAGCAGTCAGTAGTAGTAACTGCTGGAGATAGAAACAAGCTGCTATATGTCACAGACACACGTTCATGGAGACGGTCTCTGATGGACTCCGGCTCCCAGAGGAGCCTAATCCTGCCGGTCAACGCACACAGGGGGGCAGGGAGCAGCGGTCCTGAGCTTACGGCCGCCAATGGACCCACCATCAGAACATTTGGTGAGAGGACATGGACGGTACGCTCACGCACGCAAATTGGGTCGACCGCCGGCCCTGGGTTCTTTTAGGGGTGTGCTCCGCACCTAAGGAGGATTTGGCAACCTCCCCAGCTTAGGACTGCGCTCCGCATCTAAGGAGGATTTGGCAGCACCCCCAGCAGAACTTGTTTTTTTTTCTCAGCCGTTGCTGATCCCCGGAGAGTTTTTACCGGAAAACCCTGCGCCGAGGCTGATCCACCTGCACAATTTTTACACAGACGGAGGCTGGGAGCGACCCGGCCCACCATTGTTTTCCCCACACATTTGTCCCAAGAAGCTTGCAGAAGGCCGGTTTTGTTTTCAGCAGGCACGATGCGCACCGGACCCCGGAACGGATGCCCACTGTTGTTGGCTCTGCAAGTTGGCAATCCCTTGGAAGGGGACCTGCGCTCGTGAAGCTGATGTGTGCCCCCCCCTTTCCCTCCACAGACTGACGTGCCCTCCAGTACACCTCACCAGCAGGACGGTTCTACTGGATCGGCAACCCATGCTACAGCCGATATGGGCGCCGGCTCGAGCCCAAAGGACAGGTTCAGGTTTAGGTTCAGGTTCAGGTTACTTTATTTGTACCCGTAGGTAGATTTGTTTTGCAGTCAGGTGACATCCATATTTACAAACCACAATTACATTCAACATGAACACAAACACAGGCACACATGAAGCTGACTATAAACATGATAAAAGTACTCAAGGCTCCACTAATCAGGACATAGGACAAAGAGATAAGAGAAAAAACAAAGCGATAAGAGAGAAAGGTCATATTAAAAAGTTAAAGACTAGTCAAAGAGGTTAAAAACTCAAAAGTCTAAAACCCAAGATTTAGAACCCCAATAAAAAACCTACAAAAATAAGTAATTATAAAATAAAATTAATAAATAGGTAACTGTAGAGGCTGGGTTAATCATCTCAGACTGGATGCAGAGGGTAAACAGAGAAGGACAATAGGTATGGAGATTATGGTGAGGTAGCAGGAAGAAGGAGTTGGGGGAGAAAGGACGAATGTATTGTGATGTGAAATGTCATGCAGATGTGAGATGGGCGGTTGATATAAAAGGAGAACCCCTGGTGTATTGAGACATGCTTTTTCTGTGTATGACTGATGTGAGAGTGAATAAAGTCGTCTGCTGCATAAATCTGTTTCCGTTATTCACACTCTCCACACTGTTGACCCCTCGACAAATCATGGAACACGAGGCAAGAACCCCGGTGATGGCTCGGACGGGAACCCCCAGTGACGCGTGCGCTGTTTCGGTCAAACTACTGGACTTTTGGCCACACAACCCGCGGTCTTGGTTCCACCACACCGAGGCTCAGTTTGCCCTCCAGGGAATAATGGCAGACGACACCAAATATTACTATGTGGTCGCAGCGCTGGACGCTCGCACGTCTCAGCAAGTAGCGAGCCTGCTCCAACAGCCTCCAGCCCACAACAAATACGAGGCTCTCAAGGCCGCGCTGACCCGGTGCTACACGCTCTCGGACTGCGAGAGAGCAGAGAGGCTCCTGACACGCTCCGAGTTAGGAGATGGGTCGGCAGTCGAACTGATCAGAATCAGAATCAGAATCAGAATCAGAATCAGCTTTATTGGCCAAGTATGCACAACACATACAAGGAATTTGACTTTGGCTAAAAACTTGCTCTCATTGTTCAGGTGGAGGATTTAAATAAGGATTCAATGACAACAGAGTATGTACAATAAATTACAGTCTGTCCACGTTTCTATATATGCAGTTATTTACTCAGACTAACCACACTTTGCAGAAATATATGAAAAAATATACAGTCACACAGTATTTCAATGTGAACTCAGATTCAGTGATATAATGTGAATGAAGTAAAAAGCAGTGTGAGAGTTATGTGCAATGTGATAATGGATGAAAAGTCATGAGTACAGCAACAGGTAGGACTAGGTGAATGTTAGGAGTTCATCAGAGTGATGGCTTGAGGAAAGAAACTGTTCCTGTGACGGGTGGTTTTGACCTTCAGTGATCTGTAACGACGACCAGAAGATAGAAGTTCAAACAGTTTGTGGCCGGGGTGTGATGGGTCAGCACAGATGTTTCCCGCCCGTTTCCTGGTTATGGACCGATATAAGTTCTCAATGGAGGGTAGGTCGGTACCAATGATCCTCTTCGCAGACTTAATGATCCGCTGCAGTCTGGTCTTGTCCTGTTTAGTGGCAGATCCAAACCAGACAGTGATGGAAAAGCAGAGGACAGATTGGATGATGGCGGTGTAGAAGACAACCAGCAGCTCCTGAGGCAAATCAAACTTCTTGAGCTGACGCAGAAAAAACAACCTCTGCTGGGCCTTTTTCCGGACAGTGTCTATATGGGAGGACCACTTCAGGTTCCGGGAGATTGTGGTACCCAGAAACTTGAAGGAGTCCACAGTGGACACTGTGCTGTTGAGGATGGTGAGTGGGGGGAATGAAGGGGGGTGTCGCCTGAAATCCACAGTCATCTCCACCGTTTTGGCTGGGTTAAGTTCAAGATGGTTCTGGCTGCACCAGAGGATCAGCTGCTCCACCTCCCGCCTGTATGCAGACTCATCATCATCCCGGATCAAACCAATGACTGTGGTGTCGTCCGCAAACTTCAGGAGCTTCACCGAAGGATCCTCTGAGGTGCAGTCGTTGGAGTAGAGGGAGAAGAGCAGTGGGGAAAGGACACATCCTTGGGGGGTGCCAGTACTAATTTTTCGGGAGCTGGATGTAAATCTCCCTAGCTTCACCTGTTGCCACCTGTCAGTCAGAAAGCTGGAGATCCACTGGCAGGTGGAGGGGGGCACCTTGAGCTGGAGGAGTTTCTGATGAAGAATGCCTGGGATGATGGTGTTGAACGCTGAGCTGAAGTCGACAAACAGGATCCTGGCGTACATCCCTGGGGAGTCGAGGTGTTGCAGGATGTAGTGTAGTCCCATATTCACTGCATCATCCACTGACCTGTTTGACCAGTAGGCAAACTGCAGTGGGTCCATCAGGGGGCCTGTGATGACCTTCAGGTGGTTCAGCACCAATCTCTCCAAGGATTTCATGACCACAGAGGTCAGGGCAACAGGTCTGTAGTCATTTAATCCTGTAACAGAGGGTTTCTTGGGAACTGGAATGATGATGGAGCGTTTGAAGCAGGAAGGCACTTCACGCAGCTCCAGTGATCTGTTAAAGATCCGAGTGAAGATGGGGGCCAACTCGTTGGAGCAGACTCTCAGGCAGGACGGAGACACACCATCAGGTTCTGCAGCCTTCTTGATCTTTTGTCTCTGAAAGACACGGCGCACCTCCTCTTCACAGATCGTTAGTGCTGGTGAGAGGTCAGAGTGGAGGAGGGATGGAGTTCCTGGGGCTGCAGATAATCCTTTTGTGTGGGTGGGAGGTGAGAACTGTAGGTTCTTTTCAAACCTGCAGTAAAAGCTGTTTAGGTCGTTAGCCAGCTGGAGGTTTTCCACAGGGTGGGGGGATGGTCTCCTGTAGTTGGTGATATTCTGCAGGCCTCTCCAGACAGAAGCAGAGTTGTTGGCTGAGAAGTTTTTTTGTAACTTCACACTGTAGCTCCTCTTAGCAAGCCTGATCTCCTTCGTCAGCATGTTTCTGGCCCGCTTGTACAGAGTCCAGTCACCAGTCCTGTAGGCCTCCTCCTTGGTCTGACGTAGCTGCTTCAGTTTAGGAATCAACCAGGGTTTATTGTTGTTGTATATGCAGAAGGTCTTGGTCTGCACACACATGTCCTCGCAGAAACAGATGTATGACGTCACAGTGTCAGTGAGTTCATTTAGGTTAATGGCTGCAGCTTCAAAAACACTCCAATCTGTACAGTCAAAGCAGGCTTGTAACTCCAGCTTTGATTCCTCAGTCCATTTCTTCACAGTCCTTACAACAGACTTGGAAGTTTTTAGTTTCTGTCTGTATGTTGGAATAAGATGGAGCAGACAGTGGTCAGAAAAACCCAGAGCTGCACGGGGGACGGCATGATAGGCGTTTCTTAAAACTGTGTAACAGTGGTCGAGTGTATTTGTGTCCCTGGTGGAACATTTAATATGCTGTCTGTATTTAGGAAGCTCATTTGTGAGATTAGCTCTATTGAAATCACCCAGAATGATAAGCAGAGAGTCTGGATGTTTTTCCTCCACGTCTGCTATCTGGTCAGCGAGGTGCTGCAGTGCCTCCATTGTACAAACAGCAGGCGGGATATAAATTCCGACCAGAATAAAGGAGGAGAACTCTCGCGGTGAATAAAAGGGTTTACAGTTTATGAACAGTGACTCTAGGTTAGGGCTACAAAACTTCTTCAACACTGTGACATCAGTACACCAACCTTCGTTTATGTAGAAGCAGATTCCACCACCTTTAGTCTTTCCAGAGAATTCTCGGCTGCGATCAGCACGAAACAGTTGGAATACGTCCAGGCGCACCGCGCTGTCCGGGCTGTGTTCACTCAGCCAGGACTCCATGAAACAAAGGGCGCCAGATCTGCTAAAATCCCAGTTTTTGTGAGTCAGGAGCAGCAGTTCGTCCATTTTGTTCGCCAAACAGCGGATATTTGCCAGATGGATCGATGGGAGTGGCATGCGAAATCCTCGATTCTTCAACCTGACTAGCGCACCGGCATGTTTACCACGCCGCCTTCGTTTCCGGCCAGCGCCAATAGCCGCTGCTCCCACAGCTAAGATCGACTGAAAAAACTTCAGATCAGCAGCAGAAACTGGCGGAGAAGTTGCACTGGGAGATAGTCTGAGTGAAAGTCGTTCCTCCCTTGAATAGGTGACTCGGACAGAAGAGCAGAAGTCCAAAAAAACACACAAAATTATCAAAAACATCAGAGAGCAGAAGCCAGTGGCTGCCATCCGCGGCGCCATCTTGGATTTTTTTTTTTTTGATGGAGAAGATGTTGGCGTTGATGGGCACGGACGACGGGCATTTTCTGTTTGCCCACCTTTTCCTCCGGAACCTCCCAACAGAGGCGAGAACGGTTCTTGCCAATTTGCCGTTGCTGGCCACGTGTGACTACCGTGCACTAGCCCAGGAGGCAGATCAGATCATCCTCACCACCAGAGCCCTCACAGTGAATGCGACGGCGTCGGAACACAGCGAGACGACCAACGGAGGCAAGGAGCCGCCGACGGCAGCGGCAGCGGGGGCCAGAAAGCGCCAGAGAGACACGCTTTGCTTCTACTACCGCCGCTTTGGAGAGAACGCACACAGATGTGAGCCACCGTGCCAATTCAAGCGTTCGGGAAAACACCAAGGCCGGCAGTCGGTAGCAGCTGCGACCGCCAGTGAAGAGAACAAGCTGCTCTACGTGACAGACTCGCGCTCGAGGAGACGGTTCCTCGTAGACACCGGAGCCCAGAAGAGCATCATCCTGCCGTCCTACGCCGACCGGCTAGCGGGAGCTAGCGGCCCCGGGCTGGTAGCAGTAAACGGCTCGGACATTAAGACTTTTGGTGAGAGAACACTGACTTTATCCCTATACGGCCGTATGTACGAGTGGACTTTTGTCATAGCGGCATTGAGTTTTCCAATCCTGGGAGCTGATTTTCTGTGTGCACACGGGTTGCTAGTCGATGTTGCTAACAGACGCTTGGTTAATGCAATGTCTTTTGATTCTCTCCCCTGTACAGCTCGAGGGGCTGGGCCAATAATGCACTGTGTGTCTGTGTGTGTGTGTGTATATATATATTTTATAGTAATATGTACATATGTATATTAGCTGCTCTTGCTTGCTTGTTTTTTTTCTTGCCTTCTGATTGTTGCTCTGAGTGTTGCTATCCCTGTGCTGTTGCAATCCTGGAATTTCCCCGTTGTGGGACTAATAAAGGCTTATCTTATCTTATCTTATCTTATAACACAAGCCAACGTGAGAGCTCCAGGTGGTAAGTTCCACACACTGCTCACCCAGTTCCCAGCACTCACGGTCCCGACTTTTTCGGCGGCCATCGCTAAACACGGGGTGGAACACTTTATCACCACCACCGGGACGCCCGTTTTCGCATGACCTCGGCGCTTGGACGCAGCTAAACTGGCCATAGTGCGCAAGGAGTTTGCCAACCTGGAAAGGTTGGGCATCATCAGGCGATCGAACAGCCCATGGGCATCCCCGCTACACATGGTCCCTAAGGCCAAGGGATCGTGGCGACCGTGTGGAGATTTCCACAGATTGAATAACGCCACAGCGCACGACCGCTACCCGATCCCCCATATTCAGGATTTTTCCGTTCACCTCGCCGGAGCTCGCATTTTTTCTAAAATAGACCTGGTCCGCGGTTACCACCAGGTCCCATTGCGCATGGAGGACATACCCAAAACAGCGGTAATAACTCCGTTTGGCTTGTTTGAGTTTTTATGCATGCCCTTCGGATTAAAAGGAGCGGCACAGACATTCCAACGCATGATGGATGCGGTGTTGCGCGATCTCCCGTTTGTGTTCGTCTACCTGGATGATATCCTGGTGGCCAGCGCGTCTGAGGACGAACACGTAACCCACCTCAGGATGGTTTTCTGGAGGTTGGAAGAGCACGGGTTAATAATCAACCCAGCGAAATACCAGTTCGGCGTGACGGGGATTGATTTTTTGGGGCACCGCGTCTCACCGGGGGGAGCGATACCCTTGCCCGACAAAGTGCGCGCCATGGCGAATTTTCCCCAGCCTCAGACGGTCAGGGCGCTGCAAGAATTTTTGGGGATGGTTAACTTTTATAACCGGTTCCTCCCCCGCGCACCTCAACTCATGCAGTCATTGTACGCCGCGCTCAAGAAACGGAAACCCGCGGACAGAGTCGAATGGACTCCGGAGCGGGAGCAGGTGTTCTCTGAGGTTAAAACAGCCCTGGCAAATGCTGCACTGTTGGCGCACCCAGATCCGGCGGCCCAGATAGCGCTCACTACCGACGCCTCAGACGTGGCCATAGGAACCGTCGTGGAACAATGTGTCGCTGGTTCTTGGCAGCCGCTCGTTTTTTTCAGCAGGGCTTTGCGCGATAGTGAGCGTAAATACAGTGCGTTCGACAGAGTTGCTGGCTCTCCACCTCGCCATACGCCACTTCCAGTTCTGGCTGGAAGGGCGCAGCTTCACCGCGTTCGTGGACCACAAGCTGCTAACGTTCGCGATGGCCAAGGTTTCGGAACCATGGTCGGGCCGGCAGCAGAGACAGCTGGCCGCGAGCTTGGAGTTTACGACCGATATTCAGCATGTGTCGGGTAAACTGAATGTGGTGGCGGACTGCCTCTCGCGCGCAGTAGTGGCCCCGGTCTGGGTGGGGATAGATTATACAGCCATGGCCGCAGAGCAGACTGGCGATACGGACGTGTGCGCGCTCCAGTCTGGACCAACAGAGTTAAGGCTGGAGAGCAGAGTACTGCAAGATGGCAAGCCCCCCCAATCTGTGACATCTCCACAGGACGCCCGCACCCGGTGGTCCCAGTTGCTTGGCGCCGCCGCATGTTTGAGTCAGTTCATGACTGGCACACCCAGGAGTGTGCGCGTCAGTCAAAATGGTGGGAGTGAAGTTCACGTGGCCAGATCTGCGCAAACAAGTGAAAGAGTGGGCTGCAGCCTGCATAGCGTGCCAACGAGCCAAAGTACACAGACACACGAAGGCTCCTTTGGAGCCGTTTTGTATACCGGCGAAGAGGTTCGACCATGTTCACGTGGGCCCCCTTCCGCCATTGCAGGGGTGCACGCATCTTCTGACAGTGGTGGACCACACCACACGCTGGTCAGAAGCAGTCCCGCTGGCGGCAACCACGTCCGCGGATGTGGCGCGCGCTTTTTTGACGACATGGGTGGCACATTTTGGAATCCCGTCGGACATCACGTCCGATAGGGGTCCTCAGTTTGTTTCCGACCTCTGGTCCGTGATGGCCCGTAGCCTGGGTGTTGCAATTCATCGCACAACCGTGTACAACCCACGGGCCAATGGGTTATGCGAGCGTTTTCATAGGTCACTGAAAGCAGCGCTCAGGACTTCGCTGACGGATGCAAATTGGGTAGACCGGTTGCCGTGGGTTTTATTGGGGTTGCGTTCTGCACCAAAAGAGGATTTGGAGGCTTCCCCGGCGGAACTTGTTTCTTCTCAGCCACTGCGGCTGCCCGGGGAATTTTTGCCAGATAATCCCGCGCCGGACAACTGCCTGTCTCAGCGTTTGCAGCATAGCGCAGACACAGGCACGCTGCCCGGCCCGGCCCACCACTGTTTTCCACGCACTTTTGTGCCAAAAACTTTGAAGAATGTGGCGTTCGTGTTTGTCAGGCACGATGCCCACTGCCCTCCATTGCGCCCACCCTGCGATGGCCCATTCAGAGCGCTGGAAACAGGGGACAAACATTTTTTGTTAGACTTGGGGGGTTGTCGGGAGAAAATATGCATAGACAGACTTAAGCCCGCCTTTGTGGTGGCGGACGAGCAAGTGATGTTGGCTCGGGCCCCTCGGCATGGAAGACCCCCACTGAGAACTCCCCAGGTAAACGATTCATCAGAGCAGCCACACGGGCAAGTCGACGGTTCCCCCCCCCCCTCGCCATGGCCCACCTGCAGACAGACACACCCCCAGGAGCCCCCCGCTGGCACAGCAGCGCCGCGGAGGCGGTAAACCCCCGTTACAGCAGATATGGGAGGAGACTGAAGCCAAAAGGACGTGAGGACTGAAACTCGGTCTGAGATTCGGGGGGGGGGGGGTGTAGAGGCTGGGTTAATCATCTCAGACTGGATGCAGAGAGTAAACACAGAAGAACAATAGGTATGGAGATTAAGGTGAGGTAGCAGGAAGAAGGAGTTGGGGGAGAAAGGACAAATGTATTGTGATGTGAAATGTCATGCAGATGTGAGATGGGCGGTTGATATAAAAGGAGAACCCCTGGTGTATTGAGACATGCTTTTTCTGTGTATGACTGATGTGAGAGTGAATAAAGTTGTCTGCTGCATAAATCCGTTTCCGTTATTCACACTCTCCACATAACTGTCATAACCCGAGTGTCGGTTCTGGCCACACTCGGGTCTCATATCTTTTGTTTCCCTGGCTTTGGCAGCTGAGGATTCCTTCCAGCTCCTCGGGCTCTTATTGTGAAGGCGCCCGGGGAAGCTCCCTGCTGTCAAAGTCAGCTGCTGCTCCGCTGTCATTAGGAGCAGCTGTGCCGCGTTGGGGTCATTAGCCGCCAGAGATATAAGCGGGTGCTAAATGTCCTCCAACGCGGCAGTCTCTGTTATGTTCTCCTGTTATGTCCACCTGTTACGATCATCTGCTATGATCATCTGTTATATTCAGCTACGTTCTGATGGTGCTCCTATATGCTCAGGTATGTTCCTGGTTGCCTAGCTCATCTTTGTTAACGTTGTCGTCTGGCGCATCGGGTGTTCCCCGGCTCAGACTTCACCCAGCCACTGTATGTGTTCTGTGTGTGTTCGTCCTTCTCTACAATAAATTACCACTGCAAACTCACTGGTGACTGAGGCGTCTTGTGACGGTCCGTGAGGGCCGTCGTGACAGTAGACTGCCGCCTAACGCCCAGAGAGGAGGCGTTGTTTCGAGACGCCATTCACCGTGCAGTTTGCAGTAGTGGACTGTTTATTCCTACCTGTCTGAGTGTCTACAGCGCGGAGTATGTCGTCATCCAGGGGCCGTTGTCGGCGCCTCGGCAGGCAGCAAGTGGAGGTTCTGAAGGAGGTAGACTACACCATCTTCACCGCTACGCTGTTGGACGCTCCCAGCGACGTTCGTAGATACCTGGACCTAGCCGAGGAGATTCTGGATTCTCTTCCCCGCTTCACCAATCATCCAGAGGTAAGCGTGAGGAGAGATGACATCGCCACCCAGCGTGAGAGACTCTGAGGGCTGGAGGGAAATCCTGCCAGGGAGCTGAAGCGGAGGAGACGTCGCCCTTCGCTTCGGGATCCCGCTCCTGCCTCCGTTCCGGCCCGGGAGTTCGCTCCATCCGGAGGTCTTTTCCCACCGGGCATGTCGTCACTCGGGATTCCCCCAGAGAAGCTGCAGTTGACAGCAGACAAGATCTGGGACCGGGTGGCTGCTGCTTGCTCCGCTAGGAATCCTCCAGCGTGTATGTAGCATGTGGTGGCGGCGGTCAGACTGGTGGAGAGGAATCCAGCGCTGCGTGAGTTTCCTGAGTTCGCGGACTTGCTTGCCGCTGTTTCCGCTCAGGAACGGCGGTTTCCGGACCTCACCTTCGCCTCACCCCCTACAAGGAACCATCGTCACACCGGCTTCCAACCTCGGCTAGAACCCCGTCTGGATGCTGTTCCGGGTCGCCGCAAGGACTCCACCCCCCACACAGCTGTCACTCCTGCGCCTCGTCAGAGGGGAATTCCCGCAGCCTCGTCTTCTCCCGGGCCCTCGCCTGCTGTCCCGTCAGCGCTCCATGCCCGACTGTCCCCAGCTGTCGCCCCCTCCTCCTCGTCGCCTATCCTGGCTGCTGTGTGTCACGAGAGCTCCGTTTCGGCGAGCCTCATCCCGGATCCGCCTCGAGTGGCCTCATCTCGTCTTCCCAGAGGGCCCTCTGTCGCCATCCAGCGGGGAAAGGAAGGAACGACGTCCCCCACAGCGGGAACCATCTTACCCTTAGGGGAAAGGCAAGTGCATGATAATTTCTCTCCTTTTGATATTGTTTTGCCTTGTCTGACTCCTGGGGGTGGAGTTCGGGGTATGCAGCCCCCCGAGCTCCCTCCACCCGCTGTGGATGAAAGTATTAACCCTGCTTCCTCTGTGTCTCCCCCCGCTGAGCGGTCCTCGACGTCAGGCCAACGTCGCTGGATGAGGAGGGGGCCTGCGGTTCTGGAGAGCCTGGTTCCGGTTCCGCAGCCACATCATGGGCGGAGGAGGAGAGCGGACTGCAGCGTGGAGCCATCGCCGTTGAAGAAGCGTCCCCGGGGTTCCACGGAGGAGCGGTCCGGTCCAGCAGGGCGAGATTCTCCTGCCACCACGCCGTGTGGGCCACCGGCGTGGACATCGGTGCCGGAGGACTCTCTAGCTGCACGCACCATCATGCCAGCTGTGGAGCCCGAAGCAGCTGAGTGGGAGCCTGAGGACGACCTCCTGACTTCTGAGCCCGGATCATCGCAGTCCTGGACGGCGTCAGAACCCGAGCTCAGGCAAGTGCTCTGTTTTATCTTTCTTCTTCACCTTTTAGAGCACTTTTGCCTGTCTCAAGGGGAGATGAGCCGGGTGCAGCCACCCGCTGCGTCCGAGCTTATCTCGCCGGGTTCTGGCGCTACCGGTGATCCTGATCCCGGGTTTTCTCTCTTGTGTGAGTCTTCTCCCAGGGTCGCCGGCGAGGGGCTGCTCTCGCCTGCTGCACCAGAGGTTTCGGGGTTGGAGGTCGAGTCTGGTGCCACACCGACCGGGTCCACCGGGAGTGCTGTTCCGGTCCAGTTGGGGTCCACCGGGAGTGCTCCGGAGGCCCAATCGGGGTCCACCGTGGGTTTGGTTCCGGAGGCCCAATCGGGGTCCACCGTGGGTTTGGTTCCGGAGGCCCAATCGGGGTCCACCGTGGGTGCTGCACCAGCAGGTCCTAGGTTCGGTGAGGGAGCTGCAGATCCCCGGCCACCGGATGCTGGACAGGCTCGTTTACTTCGTCACCCTCATCTCCACCGTCATCCTCCTCGTCTCCCTGAGGAGCGCTACCTGTCTCCACCTGGGGCCGTTGGGGTCCCGAACGCTCCGTCCGGTTCCCCCGCACCTCTCCTCTTCTCTGCGGGACCACCGGCTGCTTCCTTCCAACGGTTCTGGTGGGCTGGTGTCGCGGGACGGCCGCCTGAAGGACTGTCTCGTCGGTTTGGTTCTCTGGGTCGGCCCCCCGACCTATTTGTATTCCTGTGCGGCGACCTGCTCCGACCGCCTGAAGGACTGTCTCGTCAGTTTGGTCCTCTGGGTCGGCCCCCCGACCTATTTGTCTTCCTGTGCGGCGACCTGCTCCGGCCGCCTGAAACTCTCTTCTCCCGAGTATGGGACTGGGGTAGGCCGCCCGAACTGTCCTCTTTTCCCCTCCTTGTTCTGTGGTCTCTTGTTGCCGGACGACTCCCCGAACCTTTTGCCCCCATCCCTCCGGGTCTGGACTGCACCCTTCCCGGGTTCCTGATCTCGTCTGTGGGACTGTTGGGGTGTGTGGGGGGGGGGAGGGGGATTGTTGTGTGTTTTTGTGGCTCACCAGGTTGTTTCTGAGTTTGGTGGGGGGTTTTTTTTTCTCTTCCACCTTATGTCACTCTATTTGCCTATTTTGAACTTATTGTGGTTGCCCACATTTTTGGGGGTTATGGGTTTTTTTTCTCCCCCTACCGTTATAGCCTTGTTGGTTGTTTGTCTCTCTCCCTCCTGCCAGCGCCCCATCCACCCACCCTAGGGGGGTGGGGTGGGGGGCTTGGGTGTTACTCAGGCCGCTCAGAGCTCGGCCTTGAGGGGGAGGTACTGTCATAACCCGAGTGTCGGTTCTGGCCACACTCGGGTCTCATATCTTTTGTTTCCCTGGCTTTGGCAGCTGAGGATTCCTTCCAGCTCCTCGGGCTCTTATTGTGAAGGCGCCCGGGGAAGCTCCCTGCTGTCAAAGTCAGCTGCTGCTCCGCTGTCATTAGGAGCAGCTGTGCCGCGTTGGGGTCATTAGCCGCCAGAGATATAAGCGGGTGCTAAATGTCCTCCAACGCGGCAGTCTCTGTTATGTTCTCCTGTTATGTCCACCTGTTACGATCATCTGCTATGATCATCTGTTATATTCAGCTACGTTCTGATGGTGCTCCTATATGCTCAGGTATGTTCCTGGTTGCCTAGCTCATCTTTGTTAACGTTGTCGTCTGGCGCATCGGGTGTTCCCCGGCTCAGACTTCACCCAGCCACTGTATGTGTTCTGTGTGTGTTCGTCCTTCTCTACAATAAATTACCACTGCAAACTCACTGGTGACTGAGGCGTCTTGTGACGGTCCGTGAGGGCCGTCGTGACAATAACTAACTAACTAACCTGCACTTATATAGCGCTTTTCTAGTCACAAAGACCACTCAAAGCGCTTTCACTAGTACTAACCCTCTATTCTAAGGGTCTATAGGAAACAGATATCTAGGGACAATTTAGAACAACCAGTTAACCTAATATACATGTCTTTGGATTGTGGGAGGAAACCGGAGCCCCCGGAGTAAACCCACGCAGCACAGGGAGAACATGCAAACTCCACACAGAAAGGTTCCAACCCCTGCCAGCCTGGGGATTTGAACCAGGAACCTTCTAGCTGTAAGGCAACAGTGCTAACCACTGCACCACCGTGCTGTCCATATTGCACATAACTAAATTATGTGCAATATATTGTTACATCTTGTTCAACTCTTTAACAGCAGCAGGAACAAAGCTGTTTTTGTAGCGCTGGGTTTTACTTTTTGGGACAGCAAACCTCTATCTGGAGGGAAGAAGCTGAAAGTGGCAGTGCAAAGGGTGGGAGTCATCATTTAAAATGGAGGTAGCAATCCTCTGTACCTGTCTGGTGTACAGGGATGTCAGGCTCAGCTGTGACTCACCAAGCAAGCGACTGGACCATCTAACAAGGACAAGGAGGTTAGTGCCCCTTCTGGGTGTTCGGGGGGCTGTGTGGGGGTACTGTGTGGGGGTTTTCTCCACCCAGAGAAGCAAGGGGAAGGGGAAAACAATGGACCGAAGGAGGAGGTGTCACCGGGGGGTATCAGACGGGACAGTTAGTTCTATGCACCCTCCGGGAAGAGTAAGAATGACTGGAGCCATGGAGAGAAGAAAGGTGTGAAAGCAGGGCCAGTGTATGTTATGTTAATGTGCCACACATTCCTTTGTTAAACAACAATGTATGATGGTCAGAAGCTCCAGGTCTCGATGCATGGGATTAAAGATATAAAAGGGGAATGCACAGAGACCCAGGAGCGCTGTAGGGCTGTAGCGCTGTTTCACTGTTTGCTGTTATGTTGTTGGAGAAAGAATAAAGCCTTGTGTCGTTCAGCTCGTTGCCTCACCTATTCCTTTCTCCACAGTACCAGCATTTACAATTTTACACCATCAGCTGATAAAACACTTGCAAAAGTATGATGGCAAAGCAGTCGGCAAAGGACTATGCTGAATTCTGTCAAGAACCGAGCAGGACATTTGTCGTGCAGCAGCTGCATCTTTTCCAGCTCGGAAGGCTGGGCGCTAAAACTGAAACTTAAAAGAATGAAACTGAAAGTAAAAACCAGACTGGAGCATACCTTTCGGGGGAGAGTCTTTACAGTTGATGAGAGGGAGATGACAGAAACATGAATAGCAAATTACTTTGTATACTTTATTAATCCCAGAAGATGCAAGGCTACATGAAATGGAACAGGAATGACTTCAAAATAAGAGCAAACCTAAAAACTAAGTGTTATGTTGTGGCACACATATATGCACATATGTATATGATTGTATGATTCATACGTATACCACCTTAGGCTTCACATCTGAGACGGAACAAAGGACTGAGCCGTTCTGGAGATAACACGAGGGTGTGAAAGTTTAGTCTTTGGCATGCAAAGAGATAGCCTTGGGGGATTTCTCCCAGCGGCCAGAGATTGGGAGGTGGAGTGAGTTAAGATCGGGGGGAAGTTACATTGTGACTGGGATTAAGTACCATGTGACTGTATGTTTGATTTCCTGGGTATAAAAGGGACAGATGTGGGGAGATTCACTCTCTTTTCTGTGTTAGGAAGATGTTGGAGAATGTGAATAAAACCGACTTGAGAAATAAACTCAGCCTCGTCCTTCACCATTCTCCACACTGGTGACCCTTAGACGTATTATGAGCTGAAGCAATTCTCCCGAGCCAGACTCGTCAGGAGCCAGCCAAATGGATGCAGCCACAGTTCAGCTACCGGACTTCTGGCAGAACAATCCACGCTCCTGGTTTAACGCAGTCGAGGCGTAGTTCAACCTCCGGAGGATTTCGGTAGACGCCACAAAGTTCTACCATGTGGTTGCAAAGCTGGACAACCACACAGCCCAGCGAGTGGAGAGTCTGATCAACCACCCGCCGGACAGCGACAAGTACAGCACGTTGAAGGCTGCACTCATCCGTTACTTCACCCCCTCGGTGGAGGAGCGAGCAGAAGGGCTCCTGGCGCTGACTGAATTTGAGAGCGACAGACCTGCAGACCTGATGGGGAAGATGTTGAGGCTGAGAGACTCCGAAGATGATAACTTCATCTTCACCCACCTTTTCCTCAGGACCCTACCGTCAGCGGTGAGAGTGACCCTGGCCAGTTCACCACTGTTGGCCCGGCGAGACTACCACGAGCCGGGCCAGGAGGCGCAACGACTCGTCAACGCCAATAAACAGCGCGCGGCTACGGCCGCGGCAGCGGAGCTAGGCACAACGTCCGGAGATGGCAGGGGGCCAGAGGCTGCAGCGCCAGACTCACCGACGACGGCGGCAGCAGGGGCCAGGAAACACGGAGCAGACGACGTCCTTTGCTTCTACCATCGCCGTTTCGCAGAGAGGGCACGCAAGTGCATTCCACCGTGCCATTTCAAGCGCTCGGGAAAACACCAAGACCAGGGGTCGGTAGCAGCTGCGGCCCTCAGAGAGGAGAATAAGCTGCTCTACCTGAAGGAAGCACGCTCAGGGAGACATTTCCTCGTGGACACAGGCTCCCAGCTGAGTTTCATCACACCTTCCTACGCTGATCGGCTGGCGCCTTCCAGTGGCCCCGGGGTGTCAGCAGCGAACGGCTTGGCGATTAAGACCTTCGGTGAGAGGATTCTGCTTCTGTCTTTACACGGCCGTGCATTCGAGTGGACTTTCGTCATAGCGGCAGTCAATTTCAACAAGTTAGGGGCTGATTTTTTGTGCTCACATGGTTTGCTAGTTGATTTTGCTAACAGACGCCTGGTTAATGCACTCTCTTTTTATTCTATTCCCTGTACAGCTCGAGTGGCCCCGCCAACAGCACAAGCCAACGTCACAGCTGCAGGTGGTAAGTTCCACACACTCCTCACTCAGTTCCCAGCACTCACGGTTCCAACATTTTCGGCAACCGTGGCTAAACACGGGGTGGAACATTTTATTACTACCACCGGCCCACCCGTTTTTGCAAAAGCTCGGTGCTTGGATTCAGCTAAACTGACCATAGCGCGTGAGGAGTTCGCCAACCTGGAAAGGTTGGGCATCATCAGGCATTCAAAGAGCCCATGGGCTTCACCGCTTCACATAGTCCCAAAAGCTGATGGCTCGTGGCGACCTTGCAGTGATTTTCGCAGGTTGAACAACGCTACAGCGCACGACCGCTACCCGATCCCACACATCCAAGATTTTTCAGTTCATTTGATGGGGGCGTGCATTTTTTCTAAAATAGACTTGTACGCGGTTACCACCAGGTCCCAGTGCGCGCTGAGGACATACCCAAAACAGCGGTAATAACTCCTTTCGGGCTTTTTGAGTTTTTGCGCATGCCGTTTGGGCTTAAAGGCGTTAAAGGCGTGGCGCAGACGTTCCAACGCATGATGGACGTGGTTCTGCGCAACCTCCCCTTCGTGTTCGTCTACCTGGACGACATATTGGTAGCCAGTGCGTACGAACACGAAAACCACCTCACAGCAGTTTTCCGGAGGTTGGCAGAGCACGGGTTAATAATCAACCCAGCGAAGTGTCAGTTCGGGGTGGCGCAGATTGATTTTTTGGGGCATCGCGTCTCTCCAGATGGAGCGGTTCCTCTGCCCGACAAAGTGCGCGCAATAACAAATTTTCCCCAACCACAAACGGTCAAAGCATTACAGGAGTTTTTGGGAATGGTGAATTTTTATAACCGTTTCCTCCCCCACGCAGCGCAGCTCATGCAACCATTGTATGCTGCACTAAAAAAACAAAAACCCACAAACAAAATCGAATGGTCTCCGGAGCGAGACCGCGCATTCGCGGAAGTCAAAACAGCCCTGGCAAACGCTACATTGTTGGCACATCCAGACCCAATGGCCCGCATAGCGCTCACCACTGACGCGTCAGATGTGGCCATAGGAGCAGTCGTGGAACAGTATGTAGCAGGAGCTTGGCAACCGCTCGCCTTTTTCAGCAGGACCTTGCGCGATAGTGAACGAAAATACAGCGCATTCGACAGGGAGTTGTTAGCTCTCTACTTGGCCATTCGCCACTTCCAGTTTTGGCTGGAGGGACGCAGTTTCACCGCGTTCGTTGATCACAAACCGCTGACCTTCGCGATGGCCAAGATTTCAGAACCGTGGTCAGGCCGGCAGCAGAGACAGCTGGCCGCGATCTCGGAGTTTACTACCGATATCTAGCATGTAGCGGGTAAACTTAATGTAGTGGCAGACTGCCTCTTGCGCGCCGTGGCGGCTCCAGCCCGCGCAGGGGTAGATTTTGCAGCCATGGACGCGGATCAGGTTAGCGACGCGGAAATGCGCGCGGCCCCAGTCCACGTAGGGATAGATTATGCAGCCATGGCCGTGGATCAGGTTAGCGACGCGGACGTGCGCGCACTCCAGTCTGGACCAACAGGGTTAAGGCTGGAGAACAGGGTGCTGCAAGACGGTATGCCCCCCCAATCTGCGATGTCTCCACTGGGCGACCGCGTCCTGTGGTACCAGCCGCATGGCGCCGCCGCGTTTTTGACTCGATTCATTCTCTGGCGCACCCGGGAGTGTGCGCGTCGGTCAAAATGGTGGGAGAGAAATTTGTATGGCCAAGTCTGCGCAAGCAAGTTAGAGAGTGGGCGGCAGCCTGCACGGCCTGCCAAGGAGCCAAGTTGCACAGGCACACAAGAGCTCCTTTGGAGCCGTTTCACATCCCGGCTAAGAGGTTTGATCATGTTCATGTGGACCTTGTAGGCCCCCTCCCGCCGTTACAGGGGTGCACACACCTTCTGACAATGGTTGACCGCACCACACGCTGGCCGGAAGTGGTCCCACTGTCATCAACCACAGCCGAGGAGATGGCGCGCGCGTTTTTAACAGCATGGGTAGCGCGTTTTGGAGTTCGTCGGACATTATGTCTGACAGAGGCCCACAATTTGTTTCCGAACTTTGGTCAGCAATGGCCCACAGCCTGGGAGTGACGATTCACCGCACAACCGCGTATAATCCGCAGGCTAACGGGTTATGCGAACGTTTCCACAGGTCATTGAAGGCAGCTCTCAGGGCGTCGCTTAAGAATACAAATTGGGTGGACAGGCTACCATGGGTTTTATTGGGGTTGCGTTCTGCACCTAAAGAGGATTTAGAAGCCTCCCCAGCTGAGCTAGTTTTCGCACAGCCACTTCGGCTGCCCGGGGAATTTCTCCCAGATAATCCGGCGCCAGAGTGCTCCCCAGCTCAGCGGTTACAGAGTAGCACGGGCCCGAGCACGCTACCTGGCCCCGTTCACCACAGTTTTCCGCGTGTTTTTGTGCCTAAGGCTTTAAAAAATGCAGAGTTTGTTTTTGTCAGACATGATGCCCATCGCCCACCTTATGATGGACCATATAGAGTGCTGGAAACAGGGGATAAGCATTTTTTGCTAGATTTGGGGGGCAGAAAAGGAATGATTGGCATAAACAGGCTCAAACCCGCTTTTGTGGTAGCTGACAAAACTGTGCAGTTGGCTAAGGCTCCTCGGCGTGGCAGACCCCCTAGAGAGCATTCCCCAGAACACCCACAGAGATTGACTAACAGTTCTAATCCTCAGGCAGCAGCTCCACAGCAGGAAGACGCCGCGGGGGTGGTAAAGCCCGCTTTTTTTTTTTTTTTTTCTTCTTTTTTTTTTTCTTGCCTTCTGATTGTTGCTCTGAGTGTTGCTATCCCTGTGCTGTTGCAATCCTGGAATTTCCCCGTTGTGGGACTAATAAAGGCTTATCTTATCTTATCTTATCTTACAGCAGATATGGGAGGCGACTGAGGCCCAAGCGACATTTGGACTGATGTGTAGTAATTTTACCATGACTTGCAAACTGTTATTACGTTTGTTCCATCTTAGACGTTTTGGGGGGGGTCATGTGGCACACATATATGCACATATGTATATGATTGTATGATTCATACGTATACCACCTTAGGCTTCACATCTGAGACGGAACAAAGGACTGAGCCGTTCTGGAGATAACACGAGGGTGTGAAAGTTTAGTCTTTGGCATGCAAAGAGATAGCCTTGGGGGATTTCTCCCAGCGGCCAGAGATTGGGAGGTGGAGTGAGTTAAGATCGGGGGGAAGTTACATTGTGACTGGGATTAAGTACCATGTGACTGTATGTTTGATTTCCTGGGTATAAAAGGGACAGATGTGGGGAGATTCACTCTCTTTTCTGTGTTTGGAAGATGTTGGAGAATGTGAATAAAACCGACTTGAGAAATAAACTCAGCCTCGTCCTTCACCATTCTCCATAATGTCTGGAATCAGAGTCAGAGTCAAACTTATGCCATGCAGCGAACCAACTCTTTATTAGAGAACACACAACTATATTCAGTCTGGCCATAGACCACCTGATGTCACACCCAGGGTGGGTACAGCAAGCCACACGGGCCACACACACACACAGTATTCACTACACATCATTCCCCTCCCCCTTACAAAAATGCAAAACACATACACACAATTCAGACCCACCCCAATTTAGGACCTGAATCACGCACTAAGAAATGACAGGGAACAGTGAACTATAAATTAGATTATTTGTTTATTTGACAGGGACAGTGCAATAAACATAGACAATTAATCAAATGACAATCAATCTGATGTGTTGCACAAAGAGTGTATAGCTCTTAGCTAATTTGCAACTCTTGTCCCTGGATGGGCCTAATGACCTAATACATTCACCCAAAACAACTCAGATAAGATCCTCCCTTTTTTTTTTTTTACTATAATACACAAAATAATCCCACATCACGACATACACTCATGCAAACCTACAAACATATTTACATCACAGTGTTCATGTCACACCAATGTCCGCTGGCAGCCAAGGATAAAACTGGCTCAGAGGCCCAGGGCAGCCCCATGGCATGCGCGCCCCTGGCCGCCGCCTGCCCCCAGGATCAAAACCGACCTCCCCAGAGAAAATGTCTCCTTTCCACACCCCCGGCCGCTTCTCTCGTCTGGACCCGCAGTGCTGCTGCCTGGCACGCTGTCCCTTCGTGCCTGTCAGTCCGCTCCCGACCGCCTTCAACACTGCTGCAGCTGCCGCCGCTGTAGCCCCAAGCACTCCGGCCCCCTGTGGCTGAACTCTGGGGAAAACTAACGCTCGCTCGTCGGCGCCGCTCGTTGACTCGGGCACCTTGCCGTAACACCCAGCACCTTCATCCAAGATGCTCCAGCACTGAGGTACTGCCCGACTTCCATGGCGCCCGGCACCTCTTCTCTGTCGTCCGAGGTACTCCGCTGTGCCAGCTCTGTGTCCAGCTTCCACTGCTGCTTCCAAGGACTTTCAGCATCACCCTCGTCGGTGTCAATCGTTGACCCAAGCGCCTCGTCGCTGCACCCAGCACCTTCGTCCAAGATACTCCGCTGCACTGCCTCTGCATTCGGCTGTCGCTACTCCGACTCCAACGTGCTGAGCTCCTCGGCTGGCTTGCCATCTTCAGTGACCGGGGGCTCCTCCACTCGTGGCTCCGGTTCCACCTTGAAGTCTGGCTGGTAGCTCGTAGCTTGGTTTTGGCACGCACCTAGCTTCGTGGCTAACTTTCCCATAGACAATGACTGAGCTGCTAGCTTCCCTGAGCTAGCTAGCTTAGCTTCTTTTGGCACCATCAGCTCCATTACCCGCAGTTTCGTGGTCTACGAAGACCACAATTGGTTGGATTGGTGAACGTCACTTGTGGTAACATATCATCACTTCCTGTATTGCTGTCTGTCTGTGTGGTTTGCTCTCCTCACTCTCCTGAGGTTTTTGCTTTTAATTGTATTTTAACCACTTTTTTCCATCTACCGTTAGTTCTCATTTCTGTTTATCAAGCTTCTTGCACCTGTGTGCGCACTCCATGTCACCTAATCACCCTCTTTAGCCTTCTGTTCACCTTTCATCTGTGTTTTTGTTAGCTTCGGGTTAGCCACTTGCTATGGCTACTAGCTCTCCTTCCCCTTCTCCTCTGGTGTGTTCTCTCTGTCAGATGTTTAGCTACACCTCTGCGGTAACGGTAAATGTAATAAATGTTGTCTTTTTGAGGCACTTGAGGCAAGGTTGTCTGATTTGGAATCCCGGCTCCGCTGCATTGAAACACTGTCCGCGCCAGTTACTCTTGACGGACGTCCCCTAGCTGCAGCGGAGCTCGCTAGGATAGGCCCCGTTAGCGGTCCTCCGGTCCTCCTCAGCAGCGAGGAGACTGGGTGGGTGACGGTGAGAAGGAAGCCTAGCCGCAAAGCCCCGGTACACCACCAACCTGTTCATGTTTCTAATTGTTTTTCCCCGCTCAGCGACACACCCGCTGAGGAAAAAACTCTGATCGTTGGCGACTCTGTAGTCAGAAACATGAACCTAGAGACTCCAGCGGCCATAGTCAAATGCATTCCTGGGGCCAGAGCAGGCGACATCGAGTCAAATTTGAAAATGCTGGCTAAAAGTAACTGTAAATACTCGACAATTGTTACTCATGCTGGCATTAATGACATCCGTCTCCGGCAGTCGGAAGTCACGAAACTTAATGTAGAATCGGTGTGTGACTTTGCCAAAACAATGTCGGACTCTGTAGTGTTCTCTGGGCCCCTCCCCAATCTGACCAGTGATGACACGTCATCCTTCAACCGCTGGCTGTCTGTGTGGTGTCCTGCAAACAACGTGGGCTACATTGACAACTGGAGCTCATTTTGGGGAAAACCTGGTCTTATTAGACGAGACAGCGTCCATCCCACTTTGGATGATGCGTCTCATTTATCTAACAATCTGGCATCTTTTTTATCCAAATTTCCAAAATCTTGACAACTCAGAGTTGGGACCAGGAAGCAGAGTCACAGTCTTACACGCCTCTCTGCAGCTCCTCTTCATCCGTCACCCCTCAACTTAGCCCCTGTCTTCCCCATCAGAGAACCATGTCTGCTCCATCCATCCATCCATCCATCTTCTTCCGCTTAATCCTTTTCGGGTCGTGGGGGTGGGGGGGGGGGGCTGGAGCCTATCCCAGCATCTTTGGGCGAGAGGCAGGGTACACCCTGGACAGTTCGCCAGTCCATCGCAGGGCTCCAAAGTAAATAAAAATAAGCATCCCAAAGTGATTAAACAAAAAGTTCGTAAAACTCAAATTAAACATGAAGCCTCTAAATTGAATGATTTGGCCTCTGTTCCTCCTCATAATTTAAGAATTAAATGTGGTTTGTTAAATATTAGGTCTCTAACTCCCAAGTCTCTGCTAGTCCATGATCTGTTAATTGATCATCAGATTGATTTAATATCCCTTACAGAGACTTGGTTAGGACAAGAGGATTATGTTGGTTTAAATGAATCAACTGGGCGGTGCGGTGGCACAGTGGTTAGCACTGCGCCAGCACAGCAACTCACCCTTGGCCATGGGATCCCTGGTTCGATCCCAGCCCCTGACCAACAGTGATCTGTGTGGAGTTTGCATGTTCTCCCCGTATCTGCGTGGATTTACTCCGGGATTTCTCCGGTTTCCTCCCACAGGCCAAAAACATGCAGGTTAGGTTAATTGGAGACTCTAAAGTGGCCCTAGGTGTGAATGTGTGTGTGAATGGCTAAGGGATAGCGCCGTACTGTGGCTGCTTCATCCATCCAGGTGGATGCCCTCAATTTCCCCTCTGGGGATCAATAAAGTATACAAAATCAAAAAAAAAAAATCAAATCAACTCCCTCTGGTTATTTAAACTGTCAAAATCCCAGAAGTTCTGGTCGTGGAGGAGGAGTAGCAACAATTCACCATTCCAAATTACTAATTAACGTAAAGCAAAAACCATGTTATAATTCCTTTGAGGGCCTGGTCCTCAGTATTGGGCACTTAAGCATTTTTAGGATGGACTCCGATGGACTCCGGCTGGAGCTCTGCTGCACCGGCGGTAGACTCCGGCTCGAGCTCCGCTGCACCCACAGTGGACTCCAGCTGGAGCTCCGCTGCACCCACAGTGGGCTCCGGCTGGAGCACTGTTGCACCTGCAGTGGTCCCCATTGCTCCCGTGGTGGGCTCCCCAACGGGGGAGGTAGGGTTCTCCATGAACCCCGGCGCTGAACCCAGATCCTCAACAGCCTCTGGGGGGATCGACTGCTCTCCAGTGACCCTGGCAGGAGCTCTGAACCCAGAGGGAGAGAGAAAGAGACTGAGTCAGGGTCGCCGGCAGCGGCAAAGCCCGGTGGGGTGGTCCCGAGGGCTACTGCGAGCTGCCCCGGGCACTCCTCACCATGAGTTGGGCAGTGTGACATCAACATGGACATATGAGACCCCATGGAGCACACTTGCCTGAACTCGGGCTCCACCACTGTCCAGGACTCCGGCGATCTAGGGTGCGCTGGCTCCATCAGACCGTCAGGTGCTGCACCCATGTCAACCTCTCCCGGGGTGGCTGAGCTCACGTCGCCGTCATCTGCGGACACCCCAGGTTGCAGCGGCTCCTCTCTGGTGACCCTAGGAAGAAGCTCGGAGAAGACGGGAGAGGGAAGATGGTTAGGGTCGCCGGCAGTGGCGGAGTCCTTCAGGGGAGTTTGATCGCAGCTGAGGGCTGCACACGACTCTTCTCCCCAAGAGCCAGGCAAGATCTCTCCACAGCTGACAAGAGAATTACAGGAGAGGTCACTTCCCTGTACTCAAGCTTCACTGCCGTCCATGACTCCAACGATGCTGATGACGACGTCCCGGACCCAGTCGGCTGGAGGTCTGGTCCGGAGGGTGACTCTGGTGCGGCAGCCCCCGCAGCAGGTGTGATGGTAGTAGCAGTCTTGGTGCCCCCGTGCACCGTCTTGCACCCCACCGGCTCCTCCAGTGTGGCAGCCGGGGATTGCCTCACTGCTGAACCTGGAGCTGGACTCTCCAGGAGCTCTGGTTCCTCCCCTCTCGGGCAGCCTGGTTCTGAAGCTGGTGAACTCATAGGCACACAGACAGAGGGTTTGGGGAGGTCATCAGAAGAACTACTATATGCTGCTGGGGCGGAGCACTCAGGGGACTATAAACCCCGAGACTCCTGCCCAGGAGGCAGGCAATATTGTTCATCAAAAGTGAGAGTAAAATGAGGAAAAACTTGCCTGTTCTCCTGGCTCTGGATGTCCCCAGCGTTCCTCCTCGATCAGACGGTCTATCTGGGCGAGCAAACCCAGTCTCTTGTCCTCCGTCATCACGTCCGTGGATTGGGCAGCCCCCGGCCTGGAGGATGGAGCCGTCACGGCCCGTGAAGCTCGCTCTCGTTCCTCCTTCTAGCGGCGCCCCTCCTCAATCTGGCGATCTATTTGGGCGAGCAGAGCCAGTCTCCTCTCCTCCCTCTCGCGGTGCTCCTCCTCGATCCGGTAGTTGATTAGGGCAATCTACCTCAGTGTCTCCTCCTCCATGATGGCATCAGGGGATGGCGCATACCCGGGTTCTAGGGATGGCGCAGGGGCAGGCGAGCCGCGGGAGAAGGATGTCTTCTTCCGCTGGGAGCGCTTCTTCTGACAGGAGGATGGCTCCGATGTTGGAGAGGCCCACTCCGGCTCCATGTTTGGTGGGGGACGGAGGAAGGAGAGGATGTCATCCACCCTCGGAACCACTCGGAGATCAGGATGATGCCGCTCGATGTCTTCTGCAATGAGCCGCGCCCACCGAACCTCTTCGGGTGACTGTGATCACTGAGTGATGAAGAGAGCCTCTTCCAGCAGGTCCTTTGCTCTTAGCTCCTCGTCCATCCAGACCACCATGTTGATACTCGGGAGAAAAGGGGAAAAAAGGTGAAAAGAAAAAGAAAAAAAAAATGCACGTCTACTCTGCTGGGTTTTTTCCTGCTGGCCGGAGCATTCTGCTATAAACCCTCGTGTGCCATTACGTGGCGCACAGAGGGCAGAATGAAAAACCCAATCGCAGGAGTAGATTTGTGCATTTTATTAACAAAAAACCCAAAATAGCAAGTCCTGCAAACAGTCACACAGTGAACAGAGAGTTGAATAGATGCAATGATCACAAAGGAGGCTACCAGACATACAGGGACGCCACCTGGATGCTCTACAGCCCGGGGAAGGGAATGCCTAGTGCCGCAGAGCTGCTGTCGGCACAGGGAGAAAGGCAAACATTAACTTACGGTGCTGGAGCGATCCGGGGCTGTCCGTGCAGTCCGGTGGATGAAGATGAAACAGGCTGACAGAGTAACGTAGGAAATGGTAACTTGCATACATGAAGGTACACGCTGTTGTGTATGAAGTGCATAATGCTCCAGCGGTCTCTTTCTACTCTCACAACATTTAAGTAGTCAAAATACTAATGAGGGAAGAGACCACCGGTGTGAATGAGCGTGGGCTGGACGTAATTGAAAACATATGTGCATGAGTGAGTGTATGAGCGTGTGAATGGGAGTGAATGAAGTGTGTGTGTAGTGTGTCAAACACCCATAATGAGGATCAGCTGGCAATACTGACAGGAGGAGGGGGCGTACCCAAGCTGTCAGGGAGCGAGGACCCAAAGGACTCCCTGAAGCGCCTGATGGAAAATAAATAGAGAAGCGGGCCAACACAACCATGGGTCAGACCTGGGTTTGGGACCACCAAACCCAGGTTCATAACAGAAAACATACCTGCTGTGCTCTTGTGTCTGTCCTACTTCTGTACCACCGATCACACCAACAGTCCTTTTCGTTTTCAGTGCATGATCTACACATTGCCGGTGAGAAGCCTCCATTTATAGTCTATGGCACAACCCCGAACACCAGCAACAAGTACCAGAACTATGCCAAAACATTCAAAAAATACAAAAACTACAAGTGCTGAAATTAACTGCCATCTGAGTGCAAAACACGTATGTGGACTATACATTAAAATGAATTTGAAAAACTTTTAAAAACGCTATTTTAAATGCCCCTGCTACTCCACTCTTTCTGACTGATTTAACACTACTTCAGCCGAAACCGGAAGTTCCACTCATAATCGTTCCTACAGCGGCACCCCCAGGAATGAGGTGGATATTCTTTGACTTTTAGATTTCTGTTTTTATATGTGTACAAAATGCAACTAGTCATTAAAGAAGTATGTTCTGTACTTTTGTTGTTTTAAATAAGAGACGGTATCGGGTTTGGATCGGTATTGGCCGATACTCAAAGTCACAGTATCGGTCCTGAAAAAGTGGTATCAGCTCATCCCTAGTTTTAACGTGATGCATAGTACAGTATGTAGTGATGTTTTTCCCAGTGAAACTGACCTTTGCCCTCTCTAACTGAACAGTAGCCTGCTGCTCCCTCTCCTGCCGGCCTCCCTCCTTCTCCTCCTCCAGGGACACATCTGAGTCAGAGGGTCGACTTGTGTAGGAATCAGCTGAGCCCTGAAGAACAAGAAGACAGAAACAACCTGTTACCAGAAGCAATGATACATATCAAAGACAAAGAATGACAGGAAAAAAAAAACTTGCGATACAAATTAATCCTGATATCCAGGAGTCGTGACAACAAAGAAGTATCCCAAGTATTATGCAGTAACGTCACACAACCTATTCAAAAATGAACGCTTTCAAAAGCAAAACAGTACAAAGAGAAGTAGGAGATGACCTTTAAAGAGTCTGTGACATAATTCAACCAAGACATCATTAGAAAGAACTACTGTGTTTTTATTCTGTGTAGAAAAAAAATTCAATAAAATTTTGTTTCCATATACTACCATAAATTACATTGTGATGCAGAAGATTGCGATGTTCATTTGTTGAAATGGGGTCAAACTCCGCTGCCATTTTGTGACGTAATGAGGTGAATCAGAGATGTAAACAAGCATGGCTGAGTACACTGAAGCGGAGGAAGTTGTGAGCGATTTCAGCGAAGATTTGAGTGATTTGTCGATAGTTTTTGAGGAAGAAGCAGGATTGAGTGATAAAGAAGAGCGAGTTGGTTCTAACAAAGGACCGCAACCCTATTTATTTGAACCATATCATTCAGGAAGCGACGATGACTCGCACATTTCAGAGGATGAAGAGTCCGACGATGAAGGGCTAGAGATGGACATCGGTCGCCTCCAAAACACTGAATGGTAATATACAGATAGATCTAAATTTCCCTGATCGGACGGTCAGGGAAATATAAAAAAAAAAAGCTCAGATATTCAGTTTCGGTAGGCAATGACATTTATAAAAATGAAAACTGAAAAAAATAATATAACATTTTTTAACACAAAGTCGTTCCATTTGGAGTAAAGTCAACACTCGGCTTCAAAATTCATAGGGGAGGATTTTACTTTTGGTGGAAAAAATATAATAAAATCATGATCGCCTTATGTGGAAAAAAAAATCAATTACACAAACTCTTTTCCGGGCGAGTTTTGACACTGTTGCTTCTCTGTGCTGTTTTGATATGGGCGATCGCGATCGATTATTTAATCGTTTGGTTTACAGAAATTTTGGCTTCAATTTTTTTTTTTTATTTCCCCGATCGGGTGTTGGGGAAATAAAAAAAAAAAGCTCAGATATTCAGTTTCGGTAGGCAATGAGATTTATAAAAATGAAAACTGAAAAAAGTAATATAATGTTTTTTAACACATTCATTCCATTTGGAGTAAAGTCAACACTCGGCTTCAAAATTCATAGGGGAGGATTTTTCGCCTTATGTGTAAAGAAAAATCAACGACACAAACTCTCTTCCGGGCAAGTTTTGACACTGTTGCTTCTCTGTGCTGTTTTTTTTTTTTTTGTTACTTATTTGTACCCGTAGGTAGATTTGGTTTGCAGTCTGGTGACAAGCCACCGGCTGCCGGTCGCTGCGTGCGCGAGCGCCCTAAACCTACATGTTTTTGGTATGCGGGAGGAAACCGGAGAAATCCCGGAGTAAACCCACGCAACACGGGGAGAACATGCAAACTCCACACAGCTCACTGTTGGTCGGGGGCTGGAATCGAACCCACAATCTCATGATCCCCGCGATCCCCCGGCCGAGGGTAAAACTGTGCTGCCACAGTGCTAAACCACTGCGCCACCGTGCAGCGGTGCTGTTTTGCTATGTTGATATCATCTTGAGCTGTGGGTTTTCGTTTGAAAACCATAGGTATGGCAGTCAGTTTTACAACCCGTTTGTAACGAACTTTCAAGCCTAAAGATTCCTGTATAGCAGGCGCCTCCTCAAAACTGTCTGCAGTGAAATGATCACTACAGAGTACAGAAGATGGTGTTGGTTACCACTTGTTCCTTGTTCTCTGTACTTGCTTCACCCATTTTTTAAGAAGATCTGGATCTTTTGGGAATGAGAACAGGCTTAGACATTCACTGGAGCAATTAGAACACCCAGCCACCACGCAATGTTTCGGCATTTCTTTGCTGATATAGAAGCTAAACAGCTTGTTTACATTGACAGCACACGGATCAGCCGAGAGGAAACTCTCCTCATGTCGTCATATCCGGAAATGAGGCGCGTCTCAGGATATCACGTTAGTGCAACACGGTGCTAAATTTGAATTCACTTAGAAATATTTTTTGACTTATTTAGTGTTCGAAGTCAACAGAACCGACTATGTTGACAATTGAAGATAAATTCATACTGAATATTGAGCCATAGTTCCTACATTGTGCCACAAACACTTTAAGGGTTGAAAGACTGTTTGACATCTGATGAGGCTTATCATTAGAGCAAAAAACATTTAATTCCAAGTTTTAGGTGACATAAACTTTGTTGTTCTATTATAGTTACATTAGAGAACACAACAAAACTGACTAAATAAGGAAAGTGTGCAACTGAAGGAGGGTATTTCCCCAGTCATTAAAAGCACATAAGCTGATCTTGCTCCAGAATCACAGTAAAAAGCTGGTAGCCAATCAGTGATCAGAGACCACTGCTGAGGAGGTACTAGTTCAGACCTTCTAACTAAGTTACTGGCAACTAGAAAGTACTCAGAAAGCATTGTGCTGTTGAAATCACCCCAGAGTGTTACGATCTCCTGACCGTTGACCTTGACCTTAAGCACAGCCTAGATGCAAAACCACTTGAGGATCATTGTGAGTAAGTATGGTGAGCATCAGGCCCTAGGAGGAGGAGTGATTTTTCTGAAATCCCATAAATGCCAAGATCGCCTGACCTTTGATCCTGGCCTCCATTTGTTGTTGCCTCCTGTCACCTTACTTTCTTGTGTTTGGACAGGAAATACACAGATTTGGCAATTTTAAATACAAATATTGTTGAAATGATTGGAATCATTCAGAAATTACATTTCAACCAACAGAACACATCAGTGGACAAATAATATTTATAAAGATTTCTTTTTTATTTAGGCAGAGCCTCACCTGTCATGCACGTCACTGAGACCTAGCTGAGGATCATTGTGGGTGAGTTTGGTGAGCAGCAGGGCAAATGCTAGGAGGCGTAGCAATGTGAAACGTGGATAGACAATGGACACCACGTCATGCAATCAGCTCTTTATGGCTACATTAGTAATAGAAACCGGTCACATGGATGCACTGATAATGTCATGGTCTATATCCTTAAAGACTAAAGCACATTTTTCTTCCACTAAAACAAGAGTGGTGGGAAAATAGTGAAACTTGGAAGTTGTGGGTTCATGTCCTGGCTGAGTGCTACCATATAACCTGCATGCAGCCCTACCTGAGGATCATTGTGTGTGAGTTTATTGAGCATCTGGCCAATTGCTTTTGAAGAGTAGCGATTTTTGTGACTACAGATGGAATGCAAGGCATTTAAACAACAACAACAACAAAAAAAACAAAAACTGGCTTTCAGGCATGCTTGTCAGCATGAATAGATTAAAAGTATGTAGAAGAGCGCTTCCTGAACTCAAGAACAAACTTTAGTTTCTCTGAGGTGCTCTTTGGGTGGGAAACTTCATAAGAACAGCCAAAAAGAGACTCCAAGGCACTCTCATTTCAAAAGTAAAAATGCCTTTATCAAAATGGCTTTGGTTATATAAACCTATTAAAATCAATTAAAAACTCCAATGCATTTTGGCCATATGCCTTCATCAGGGAGTCAAACAGGCATCGAGAAGAGAGGAGGGTTCTCAGAAACCTCCACCTGGCTGCTGTGGTGTCCTGGTGCAAAAATGCACAGTGCAGACACCCACCACATCCAGCAGATGCCACCCCTACCACCTTCCAACCAACAAAATTCAAAACATAAACAACATGCCCACTCAACATATATAACCATTAAATTCTGCAGACAAGGCAAAGAAAAACAGCACTCAAAACCAAAACCAGGCAATCATATAAACACACTAAAATCCAGGTCCTCATTCAGGCCAGGATATTTAGTAGCTTGTAATTTGTAAATCCAATGTTTCCCGTTAATTTAATAGTCTTTGTCTGTTGCCTTTTCTTGTAGACAGTGGAATATGACCAATCCCACAGAACTGTAAGGTAGATGGGACCCTGTTTGACTCCCTGATGAAGGCATATGGCCAAAACCTGCTGGAGCTTTTAACTGATTTTAATAGGTTTATATGACCAAAGCCAATTTAATAAAGGCTTTTTTTACTTTTGAAATGAGAGTACCTTGGAGTCGCCTTTTGGCTGTTTTCATGAATAGATACCACATGGTTTGGAAAAGCCTTAAAACTAAACGAAACAAGTTCTGTCAGCAGCCAGAGTCCACCCTTTTGTTAAAAAGGTAATGGAATTCATCATGAGCAGCCACACAATCTCAACTTGTTTGCAATCTTTAAAACATCCCATTCCAATCATGTCAAACTGTTAAACACGCTCACTGATATCTTTCTCGCAATCATGATTTCTGTTTGTTTCTAGATTCCACACTTGTGAAAATAACCTGCTTAAAACTGTTCCTTCCTGGCTGTTCTACACCTCAGTCCTCCATCTGCTCTGCAGGCAACAGCCATGACGAATGCTGTAAAATAAGGTTTTTTTTTTTCCAATTTCTTCAAAGCAAAGTAACAAGGTGAATAGAACAGCTTAATATCCTTGACCCCTGAGCATGAAACAAAGAAAAGAACCACTATTAATAGATCTGTACTATTAACCCATCAATCATGTATTATTCTGTGAGCCATATTTGTAAACAGTGCTGACAGTCACCACAGAGCAACAACACTAATGTTGGCTCAGACTACTTCACCCTTGGCTGACTGGCACTTTAGCTGTTTGTGCTGCCATGTGGGAGTGCTGGCCTTGATCCAGTTTGTTACAACTGCTGGACCACTGAAAGAAAAGCTGTGTGTTTATGTATAAGACATATCATGTAATTTTTAAAGCTCCGAGGTAAACAGTAACCATACTGGAGATGCTTAGCTGCAAGAAAACAGATGCATTTTAAAATGATACAAATTCATTATACCAGTTATCGGTGATCCTTTGCAATAATTCAGTGCTCTAAATCCATAAAAGTCCCTCAACAAAATGCTCTTTGCTTGCAGTGGAAAATGTCAACTTTCGTTATCGTACAAGTGTATTAAAGCAGTGTGGGCTCCTGCACACAGACATCTCTCCGGGGTTAGCAGCCAGTTATTCTCCTTGTCAGAGGTGTTAAATAAAGCGATGGCTGCTACAAAAGTTACCACCACTCATTTCAATATGCTTCATGATTCAGTGGCCTCGGCGGTTCTGTGACCCACCTGTCTACAGACATTTGTAAACTTCTTTCTCAGCCAGTCTGTCAGCTTTTATTTATCACGTGAGGGGGAGGGGGGGGTTACAGTGACAATAGGCTGAAATGGCACCAAAGAAATTCAGGTAATGCCGCATGGGACATATATGTTATGTAAGAATTGAAAGTGACTAACCATGCAACTAGACATGCAACATAAAAAAGAAGAGATGATACACACTATGACATAATGTCTAACAAGAGTACTCTGAGGCGAGTGCAATATACCCCGCCTCTGTTTTCTCTGAAGATTCCAATATGTTACTAAACAAGAGCAGTTTTCAACTTTTCCATGCGCATCATCAGTGTATATCAAAGCCTGGTACTAAGTTTCAAAACATCTGAAACCAAAATAGCCTGATAAAATCACCCTGAGAGTGTTCAGATCTCCTGATTGTTGACATTAACCTTAAGCAAATCCTGGATGGGAGTACATCAGGGCTAGGAGGAGTAACGTTTTTCATGAAATTATAAGTGCCCAAGTCTCTTGACCTTTGACCTTGACCACAACCTGGATGCAGACCCACCTGAAGATCACTGTGAGTGAGTTTGGCAAGCATCCAAGCAATTTCTTAGGAGGAGTGGCAATTTTTCTGAAATCACTTAAGTGCCCAGGTCTCCTGACCTTGACATTGACCTTGAGCACAACCCAGATGCAGACCCTTCTGAGAATCATTGTGCATGTGTTAGGTGACCACTGGGGCAATTGCCTGGGAGGAGTAGTGATTTTCCTGAAATCACATAAGTGCCCAGATCTCCTGACCTTTGACCTTGAGCAGGTCCATCTGCAATATGTACAGTACATCATCAGTGTATATCTAACCCTGTATCAAGTTTCAAAACATTTGGAACCAAACTGTAGGAGTTGATTTTACAAAACAAGTGGAACAGACGGACAGACTGTCATGTACGGGGCTGGTGTTTCCTGCCCCGTTTCATGACCTGTGGCTTCAGCCTTTGATTATCTTTTTCATCTGGCAGATTATTGGTTCATCTGTCAGTCTTCAGCCACAGCCCTCCTCACCTCTCTCTGCCAGACACCTATCAGCCTATTGCCATCACCTGGGGCTTTACACACACACACACACACACACACACACACACACACACACACACACACACACACCAGACACTCATGCATACTGATTCATCCACTCTGTTTGCCACGCACCTGTTTCCACTTGCCGCTTGTTAGTATCTGGGGGTATTTATGGCCGGCAGTGGAAACGCTCAGTGCGTTGGCATCAGTCAGTCTACATGGATGATCTGGTTCACTCTCCCCTGGACTACTAGTGTTGTGTTTCCAGAGCCTTATGGCTCTGACATGATGTAAGTCTCCTGTTTTATTATTTTTCAGCCCTCTCCTGTCCGCTGCCAGTTCCGCCCTGGGAGCGCGTGGGGCTTTCCTGTTGAGCTTGTACCCAGTCATCTTCACCATACTACTCATCATTTGGACAGTTGTTATGGACACTTTGTACCTCATTTTTCCTTTGTTAATAAACACATTAAACTTCACCTGCGTTTGGGCTCGCATCAATTCATACATTCGCTGCGGACATGACAATATGCCAACACCACAAAGAGCCCAGTGGTGAAGAAATGTGTTAGTCACCTTTTGCATCATGTCCCCGATGAGCCGTTCCCACGCTGGCAGAAGTGGATGGGCAGCGGGACGTCCCAGCGCAGAGGAGGAATGGGCAGCCGAGTCAATCCAGGAGATCCTGGATGATGCCGTGGACGCGTACGGCCCCGGAGAATGACTGGACTGCCTGAACGGGGCGCTGAGGATTCTGGGAGCTCACCGTGGTCTCTGGAATTATCCACAATACACTGAGCTGCTGTCCTCCGTCTGTGCGCTCGAGCGGGTATTTCCTGACCTGGTGAGAAGGGCGTACCGCACCAAGCCAAGACAGAGATGCTCTTCTCAGTCCGCGGCCATCTTTCCCTCCCCGTCATCTCCAACTCCTACGTGGCCGCACCAAGGTCAGTGGCGTCAACGTCATCCGGCCCCGGATTCCCAGAGAAATAATCTTGCCCCACTAACTGCTTCCTTTGTTACACCGAGCCCAGTGACCCCTGCAGCGGATCCTCACTCACGTGTCCCATTCACGAAATTCTCCTCTACGTCCACAGCGAGGTCCTCTTCTTCGGTGTATTGGCAGACGGCTGAGGGGTGTTTATTTTCCTCACCGGCGGCTCCCATTCCTGTGGTGAGAAGGGCACCTCCCGAGCGGGCTACAGAGGGGCCAAGCACCGCCTTTCCCGCCGGACGGGTGACGACGCCCAAACAACAGCAGCAGCCAACATCTTAATCCAGGAAAACAGGCAAGTTTATTTTCATTCTGTTCTTATTAATGATGAAATATCTTGCCTGATTCCTGGTAGGGAAGCTCAGGGAAAGCAGTCCCCTGAGTTCTTCCCAACTGCTGCTATTGAGAATGGGTCACCAGCCCTCTCCATGCTCTCTCCCTTCTCCCCTGAATGAACATCAGAGCTGGACTGTCCTAAATGGGGGGAGCAAGAGGTCTGGGAGGATTCTTCCCCCGCAGCAACGGTGAGCCAGACACCAACCGCCACGCAAGAGGAATCGCCAGCATGGGTCACGACGACTGAAATAATGATGACTGCTGAGACCATCATGCCTGCTGCGGAGGCTGCCGCAGCAGAATCAGCACCCGAGCTGCACCTCCAGGAGGCTGAGACCGTGGAAACATCGCCTGGATCGTCAGAGTCCTGGATGGAGGTGGAGCTCGAGCTAAGGCAAGTGCTCTTTTTTGTCTTCCTTCTTTCCATAATAGAGCATTTTTGCCTAGCTCTAGGTGGGGAGAGCCAGCTGCAGCCATACACTGCATCTGAGCTCGCCTTGCCGAGCTCTGCTGCTGCCGGCGACCCTGACCCTTCTTCCTCTCTGTCCGAGTCCTCTTTTAGGGTCGCCGGAGAGGGGTCCATGTCGCTGGATGAGTCAAAGGATCCAGGCTCGCCACTGGAGGTCATCGGGCTGCTGCCGCTCCTGCTGAAGTGACCATGGGTCCAGCTCCCCTCCTGCCTGAGGCCGTCGTCTGGGTTCCGCCTCAGTTTGAGCCTCCATGGGTGCTGTGTCGCGGTCGGGGAACATCGTGGGTGCCACGCCCCAACATCAGTCCCACGTGGGTGCTACGCTCCAGCCTTGGTCCGCCATGTGCACCGTGCCTCAGCCCGAGGCCCACCGAGGGTGCAGCAGTGACCCAGCCGGGTCCCACTGTGGGTGCAGCAGGGGTCCAGCTGGACTCCACCGTGGCTGCAACCATAGCTCGGTCGGGGTCCATCGTGGATGCAACGCTGGCCCAATTGGGGCTCACCGCGGGAGCAATGAGGCCCCAGACTGGGGTCACCGCTGGGACCACCGAAGGTGCGGCCAGCCAGCTTGGAGACACCGAGGTCTCGTCCTTCTTTCCAGAAGTTCTCGGTGTATCCCTTTCTCCTCCACCAGGCTCCACCATGGTCTGCCTGGTCCTGCCACCAGGAACTGCAGGGGTTCCCCTTCTTCAGTCCGGCCACCCACCTCGTAGCCTTCTGGTGGGTAGGCCGCCACCTCGTTTATCCCTCTGGGCCTGGTGGCTCAACTATGCAAGCCGGCTGCCCGAAAGACTGGGTTCCCGGTTCAGGTGGCTCTTTCTCCCTGGCAGACCGCCTGATGCTGTATGGCTGGCCGCTTGCTGGCCCTGGGACTTTGGTCGGCCCCCTGAACTCAAGACCGTTTGTGGGCCCTGGGACTTTGGCTGGCCCCCAGAACTTGGGGACTCGGGTTTTGGGGGAGTTAGTTTTGTTTGGGGGTGGGAGTTTTTGTTTCTTGTTATATGATTTTCTGGTTGTTTAATGCCCTCCTGACCTGCTTCCCCCCACCTCCTGCCCTGGGTTGTTGTGATGGTGCATTTTGGGGGTGGGGGGGCAGGTTTTCTTTGTGTTGCTTTGATGGTACGATGGGTGTCTGGTCCCCACCCCTTGGGGGGGGGGCTCTGTCATGTACGGGGCTGGTGTTTCCTGCCTCGTTTCATGACCTGTGGCTTCAGCCTTTGATTATCTTTTTCACCTGGCAGATTATTAGTTCATCTGTCAGTCTTCAGCCTTCAGCCACTCACCTCTCTCTGCCAGACATCTATCAGCCTATTGCCATCACCTGAGGTTCCACACACACACACACACACACACACCAGACACTCATGCATACTGATTCATCCACTCTGTTTGCCACGCACCTGTTTCCACTTGCCGCTCGTTAGTATCTGGGGGTATTTCTGGCCGGCAGTGGAAACACTCAGTGCATTGGCATCAGTCAGTCTACATGGATGATCTGGCTCGCTCTCCTCTGGACTACTAGTGTTGTGTTTCCAGAGCCTTGTGGCTCCGACATGATGTAAGTCTCCTGTTCTATTATTTTTCAGCCCTCTCCTGTCCGCTGCCTCCATTCCACTCCACCGGAGTGGTGGCTCAGTTGGTAGAGCATCCGCCCCACACCCGGGAGGCAGGGGTTCAAATCCCGGCCGGGTCATACCAAAGACCATATAAAAATGGTGCTTTCTGCCTTCTAGCGTGGTGCTCCGCATAATGGAATGGGGAAAGTAAAGTTACACACAGAGCTACCAGAGGACTGACCCCCGCTGTAGCTTTCACTACTTACAGTAGCTGTGTGGCCTAGGGTCAGAGAAACGGAGATAGGCGCCGCCCATATACACCTTCAGGTGTGAAGGGATTAACTAACTAACCTGTCCGCTGCCAGTTCCGCCCTGGGAGCGCGTGGGGCTTTCCTGTTGAGCTTGTAGCCAGTCATCTTCACCATACTACTCATCATTTGGACAGTTGTTATGGACACTTTGTATCTCATTTTTCCTTTGTTAATAAACACGTTAAACTTCACCTGCGTTTGGGCTCGCATCAATTCATATGTTCGCTGCACTATTACACAGCAGACATGACACAGACGGGCACTGCCATAACATAATCCCCCCGCTGGTCAATTTTCCACTCCTTTTCAAAGCATTGGACAGCAAAATAGCAACTACAAAAGCACTGACATCATGATGGTGTATTGTTTCATGGAGCTACAAGGTTCCCAATTAAAATCTCCTGGTTAACAGTGTGTGTCTGTGTGGACTTTGCTAAATTTTTCTGGTGATGTTGCATGGGTTTTCTCCCACAGTACCTTGCAGAGGTAAAACAGGTGTTTTCTGTATACTTTATTAATCCCAGGAGGAAATTACAAGGCATCCACCTGGATGGATGAGGCAGCCACAATCCCTTCACACCTAACTTGCATGTTTTTGGCTTGTGAGGGGAAACTGGAATACCTGGGTTAAACCCATGCAGGCACGGGGAGAACATGCAAACTCCACACAGAAGGGTCACCAACGCTCAGGGAGTGGGATCAAACCCACAATGGCCAGGGGTGGAATCAATCCCATAACCTTCTTATTGCACTGCCACAGTGCTAATCACTGCGCCACCCAGTCTATAGCCTGGGAGGAGGTGTCACTGTGGCTAAGCAGTAAGACTAGAAAATTTAAGTGCTTTGTTCTCAACAGGGGCGGCGTGGTGGCGGAGTGGTTAGCACTGTGGCAGCATAGCAACTCACCCTTGGCCGGGGGATCCTGAGTTCGATCCCAGCCCCCGACCAACAGTGATCTGTGTGGAGTTTGCATGTTCTCCCTGTGTCTGCGTGGGTTTACTCCGGGATTTCTCTGGTTTCCTCCCACATGCCAAAAAACATGCAAGTTAGGTTAATTGGCATCAAAAACTGGGGATTCTAAATGTCTGTCTCTCTGTGTTGGCCCCGTGATGGACTGGCGATCTGTCCAGGGTGTACCCTGCCTCTCGCCCAAAGATGCTGGGATAGGCTCCAGCCCCCCCCCCCCCCCCGAAAAGGATTAAGCAGAAGAAGATGAATGAATGAATGAATGAATGTTCTCAACAGATATGTTGTCAAACAATTTTGTTTTTTCCAGTAATAACTGATTTCAAGGGTTCTTGTCAAAGTTCACCAGCCCTGTCTAACGGTTACATGTCTCACTGGCACATTCATTCACAGCAGGATACTGCGTCACTGTCATGGTTTCTTCCTCCAATGCATTGCATTATGGATGGTGTGTCCTACCCTTATCCCCCTTGGTCAAACTGCTACTGCCCCCATTTCAAAAGTACTCAAGTCCTGATACAGAGGTGGGTGGGGGATAGTGGGCAGCTTTCCTGTGTGTATTCACCATGAGGCACTCTCATTGCTGTAACAGTTAGATTTAGGGTAATGGTAGTATGAGGGGCTAATTTTCTTTTTTCTAAAAAAAAATAGCAATTTTTTTTTTCCTGTTGTGGCGGATGGTATAATAAGGCACGGCGAAGTGAAGTTTAAAAGGGTGTTTTATTCATCCACCATCACAGAACTCACTCCAGCACTGTGTAAGCATGCTGGAGCGAGCCCTCAGGCTCTCGTCAGCAAACAGGCGATGCGTGTGATCAAAAGCAGTAGTCAGAGAGCTGTAAGAGAGAGAGTGAACAAGCGATATTCAGTCACTTATATACCCAGCTAGACAATGCATGCATGGCACATTAGCATCACAGTACAGCAGGAAAGCATGGGACATTTACATGAGAGTCACGCATATCAATAGCAGGATTATTGGCAGGAAGGAGAGGCTGCCTAATGGTATCAGTCCATACATTTCACTGTTATGCTAATTGCTCCAGCTGAGCGCTCTGCTTGTCCGTAGACTGTGGGGGACACCCACACTGTAAATTTTAGAATTTTTTTTCTCATAAAATGGCAATGCTCATCTGGATGCTGGCTACATTTTTATTCTGTGTAATTAAATTGTAATTTGTGACTTTTATTAATTTTGAAATTGGCATCTTTTATCATAGCTTCACACCTTTATTCTTGGAAATTTGTACTTAATTTACATTTATACAGTTGAACCTCATGTCTAATTGGTCAATACCCCCATCCCCTTTGTTAGAAAATAACAACCGGACACGTTTGTTACAGGTGAGTAAAGATGACACCTTTGGGATATATCACTGGTATTTAACTTCTCTGTTAGATAATATGACAAACAGTTGTCTGTGGCATTCTATAGGATCTAGGATGTGTAATGTTCAACCTAGGATATTCCAAAAACATGTTGGCAATAATTAGACAATCACTTCTCTAATGCCAAGATAATCTACCTGACAGGTGTCACATTAAATAATGATAGTTTATTGTTCAGATGTGCCTTGGGCTGACATTGTAGAGTAGAGACTTCATGAAATAGCCCTCTAAAACAGATTTTTTTTTATTTTTCAGCAACAGTAAAAGATAAAGTCTTCAGGTTTTCACTACATTTTTCACTTATGCCAGCCATGATATGTCTCCACGCAATAACCTTCAACTTAAGCACTAATATCATTGTAATGCATCAATATAATTATATAGTGAGCTTCTTACCTCAACATTATAAGATAAGCTAAACCCTTTTTTTCTTGGGATAAGTAGGTTGATTCTTGCCTTTGATTAGAACAAGTCAAAAAATAATCCTCAGTATATCATTGAAATTCTTCCTTTAAGGTTATGACAATCCAAATCCATATGGACCCTTTTGTGCCTCAATGGAGTATGCTTGTCTCTCGTTAAGTTTTCAATGAAGTGGTTGGGAACTGCCTCAAAATTAAAAGATTCTTCAGTTTGTAATACACAAACATCAGTGAAAACATACCTGCCCCATCTTTGCTTTATTAGTCAGTTAATGTCACGTGTACAATGGGACAGGTGATGCATTGTCTCTTCTTGAGATATAACAGCACAGCGGCCTCTATCTCATGTTACCATGTGTGCTAGAAATATTTTTTCTATGTACAAACATCAAACTAATGTCCCATCTCTCTCCTGTCATCTCGTCTCCATTTGGGACATGTTTAAGGTAAAAAAAAATACAATAAGTAGTCGGCACAACCACTATGAGCAAAAAGCAAAGCGTAAAACTGTTCTAATGATTAACAATCAGCTTGTGGACTGGTCAAACCCACTAAATGATTAAACATTTTTGAAGAATATTTAGGCATAATGACTAGGGGAGTCACTCACTGGAGTGGTGACCTAGTTTTTTTTTTTTTCCACAATATCTTTATTGAACCTTTTTTTTTTAACAAACATGATACAAACAATCAAACACTAACACTAAAGTACTACAAAAAAAAAATGCACTAAAAACACCAACAACCACCAACAAAATCAAGTCTTCGACAATGCTCCTCTGTTTAGTCTAGACAATCCAATACACAAGTATACATATTATGTTCACCAGTTTGGAATTTACAAGGTCCACACACATCATTCACCTTCTTCTTCAAGAGTTATGTTTAAATTTTTTACATAATCAATAAAAGGTCTCCATATATTCTCAAACACAATTTCCTTTGATTTCAGTATATATGTTATTCTTTCTAATGGAAGGTTTGTTAACATCTGTCTTAACCACTGAGTCACATCTGGTCTATGAGTCTTTTTCCATAATAGTGCAATACATTTTTTGGCATTAAGCAAACTGAGGTCTATGAATGTTCTTTCACTTCTATTAAAATTATGCTTTTCTGGGTACAGACCCAACAAAAACAGTTTAGGATTCAATATGATTTGTTTTGAGATTATTTTTTCAATTGTTACCCTCACCTCTTCCCAAAACATTCTTATTAATCTACATTCCCATAAACAATGAAATAGGGTTCCTTTACTTTCCATGCATTTTGTGCATGTATCTGGTATATTTTTGTTATATCTATTTAACTCCTCCGGTGTAACATACATCCGCATTAACCATTTGAAATGTATCAATTTAAGGCGTACATTTATTGATTTGGTTTGAGCTTCTGTACAAGCCAATTCCCATTGTTCCTCTGAAATTTCAGTTTGCAGATCTTCTTTCCAGTAGTTTAATCTTTTCAGTGAATTTTCACTTGAAGATAGTGTCAATGAGTTATAAAACTCTGAAATAATACCCTTTCTTTTACTATCTTTCATCATCATTTTTTCCAAGGATGAATAAATAGGTCGAGTGAGAGCTTTATTTTGATTTGATCGAATAAAGTTTCTAAGTTGAAGATATTTAAAAAAATGTGTTCTATTGAGATTAAATTTGATCCTCAGCTCTTCAAAAGACATTATGTTATCTGCACATGGCAAATATAAATCCTGAATCTTTTGTATCCCTTTTAAATTCCATACTTTAAATACAGCGTCCGCTCTCCCTGGTTTAAAATATTGATTACCCCATATTGGACTAAATTGTGACAATAACTGTGGTTCTTTTAAATAGTTTTTAGCTTCACACCATATTTTGATCATATGCTTTACAAATGGATTTTTAACTTGTTTTTGTAATTTTTTTGCCGAATCTGAGTATATGAATATGGGAAGAGGTAAAGGTAAATTGTATGATTCCATTTCAGTCCAGTGAGGGAGATCATTTGATGAAAAATAATATGTCATAGACCTCAGTTGTGCCGACCAATAATACAACATAAAATTTGGACATTTCAGACCTCCACGATCAAATGGTAAATATAATAAAGACAGACGTAATCTAGCCCTCCTGTTGTTCCATATAAATTCCACTAACTTTTTTTTTATTCTTGAGAATAGATCTAAAGGTGGTGATAAGGGAATGTATTGAAATAAATAAAGTATTTTAGGTAAAATATTACTTTTAAGTATATTGATTCTCCCGATCATCGACATTGGTAGTGACATCCATCTCTGAGTTAACTCATTGATATCTGACATTAAGGCTTCATAGTTGACACTGGCGACTGATTCTAGCTTAGGCACAATTTGGATTCCTAAATATTTAAACTGATTTACAACATTGAATTGATTTACCTCAGGGGCTGGGTAATTTCTCTGGGTCTCATTTAGCATTAATATTGAAGATTTAGTTTTATTTATTTTATATCCTGATATTTCCCCAAAATTCTTTATTAAATTCAACAAGGTTGGAATTGATTTTTTTAGATTCGACATAAACAAAATTATGTCATCGGCGTACAGGGAGATTTTATGTTCTGTTGGTCCAACTTTAATTCCATATATTTGTGAATGTAAACGTATCGCTATCGCTAAAGGTTCAATTGCCATAGTAAACAGTAAAGGTGAAAGTGGACAGCCTTGTCGACATCCTCTATTGATTTTTATTGGTTTTGAAATATTGTTATTTGTTAGGATTTCTGCTGTAGCATTATTGTATATTATTTGAACCCATTTTATGAAATTATTTCCAAGTCCAAACCTTTGTAGGACTTCAAAAAGAAAGGGCCATTCAACTCTATCAAAGGCCTTTTCGGCGTCCAGTGATAGGAGAGCTGTATCCGGTGCTTCTTTATTAAAATAAATAATATTAAATAGTCTTCTTACATTATGGAAGCCTTGTCTACCCTTTATAAAGCCATTCTGATCTCGATTAATAATATTTGGTAAAATTTCTTGTATTCGTCTTGCTAAAATTTTACAGATTATCTTAAGGTCGGCGTTTAATAGGCTTATTGGTCTCATATTTTCACATTTATTAGAGGGCTTACCTGGTTTTGGCAGCAGTATAATTAAGGCATTATTTATGTATGATGGTAAATTATTATTTTGAAATGCTTCTAAAACCATTTCCAAAAAAGGTTTTATTAATTTATTCTTAAATTTTTTATAAAGGTCAACTGGAAGACCATCTGGTCCTGCACTTTTTCCTGATTTCATATTATCAATGGCTAGCCCAACTTCTTCTTGACTAATTTTAGACTCCAATATCTCCCTGTTTTCATTTGGAATACACGGTATAGATAGTTCGTTCAAAAACCCATTTAGTTTTGTTAAATCAGATTCATTTTTGGTATCATATAATTTTTCATAGTAATCTCTAAAGGCTCTGTTAATTTCTAAAGGATCTATAACTACCTGTCCGTTACTTATAATACTGGTAATTGGTGTTTTAATTTCTAATTGTTTAATCTGCCATGCTAATAATTTTCCTGATTTTTCACCTTGTTCATAAAAAGATTGTTTCAATCTTAGAAGACTCGAGGCAGCTCTATTCGCTGATTTTTTGTCGTATTCAGCTCTCAAAATCAGTAATTCATTCTCCAACCTTGGGTCACTTCCTGCATACACTTTTGCCTGAAGACTTTTTATTTTATGTTCCAATTTAGCTCTCTCCTCTCGAGTCTTCTTAGATTTTGATCCTGTATAACTAATAATATGTCCCCTAATAAAAGCTTTGAAAGCCTCCCACTTTACACATGCTGATGTTTGTGTAGTATTGATGTCAAAGAACTCGTCTATCTGTTTTTCTATATACTTGACAAATTCCTCATCCTGAAGCCATTTATGCTGAAATTGCCATCTACCTGATTCCTTTGTCAATTTTTTATCTACATATATTAGACAACAGGGTGCATGATCAGAGATCACGATGTTATCATAAAAGCAGTTTTGAATCTTGGACCTTAATTCTGTGGAAATCAAAAAATAATCAATACGTGAGAATGTCTTGTAGGTACTGGAATAACAAGAATAGGCTTTAACTTGTGGTTTCATTTCTCTCCATATATCTAACAATCTCAATTCTTTCATAAAATGATTAATAGTCATCCTACATCCAATGTGCGTGCAATCCAGTCCTGTTGATCTATCTATACCTGGATTCAATGTATAATTAAAATCCCCTGCTATTATATGTTGCCCTGTAAGTGATGATAAGATAAGAAATAAATTAGCAAAGAACTTCTGATCATCTATATTGGGACCATATAAGTTCACAAGATTTATATTTTCTAATAGCAAAGAACCTTGAATGATTACATATCTTCCAAATTTGTCTCCAATTACATTTTTCACTTGAAAAGGAACTGATTTATGTATGAGAGTCATAACTCCCCTGGCCCGGGATGAGAATGATGAGGTGAAGACACTTCCTTGCCATCTACTCCTAATTCTTTTTATATCCTCCTCTATTAAATGAGTTTCTTGTAAAAACACAATTTTTGAACCCATGTCTTTTATTTTATTCATAACTTGTTTAAGTTTTTTTAAATTTTGTAGACCTCTGCAATTCCATGAAGTTAAATTAAGATTAACACTTTGGTTTATGATCAATAGAGAGTTTGGGATTACCTTGCAGTGTAAACATGCTCATACAGAGAAGCAAAAACATGAGTGGTTGAACATTCATCCTACAAACTACACACAAACAAATTTCCCCTTCCCACACTTGTGGGAAACCCCCCAAAATCAAAAGAAAAATTCCGTCTCCCGATATAGCCATCGACCGCTCCACACCCACGGGGAACAGCCTAAGCCACTCCTTCTTCATCCTCCCAATCACCCTAACTCTACTGCTTTTAATGACGTAACATTAACTCTCCTCTGTAGTTTTCCAACTTAACTCCAAAATTTTTAACAACTTTGTACATCATAGTTTTTTTTGTTTGTTTTGTTTTTGTTTTGTTTTTTTAATATATAATACAATCTATATTTTGTAAACTTACTATTTACTTCAAGACAGTCAGATGCCTGTGCAAATGCTTAATTATTCTACCTTATATTTTGTTCATGCTTAGCTCCCACCAGTCTCTTCTTCTTCTTTGATCTTCTTGATGAACTCCTGCGCCTCCTCTGGGGTCTTGAAGATGTGGGTTCTGCCCTCATACGTGGTCAGCAGTCTCGCAGGATAGATTACACCATGACGAATCCCAAGGTTGCGCAGCTCCTTACGTATGGGATCAAACTGCTTCCTCAATTGTTGGATTCCTGTGGCCAAATCTGGGTAGAACCGCACCTGCTGGTCCTGGTGTTTAATCTCTCCTTTAGCTCGTGCAGCGTTGAAGATCTTCATCCTGTCTCTGTTGCTAAGAAACTTCATAATTAAGGTCCTCGGCGGTCCCTTATCTCTCCGTGGGCCAATACGATGTGCATTTTCCAGAACCACTGCTGATTGTAACTCCTCGCTGCCCAGCACCTCCGGAATCCACTTTTCCAGAAAGGAACATACGTCCCGACCTTCTGATTCCTCTGGAAGACCCACCAACCTCAAGTTATTCTGTCTCGACCGAGATTCCAAATCCAAAATATTATTTTCCAGAGATTTATTTTTTTTTTCCAAAGTGCGCACCTTTAATTGAAGACGGGTGACGTCATCTTCAGCACTAGCGAGACGGAGCTCCATCTGCGCCGTTCGTTCTACACAGTCACCCAATTCCTTTCTTATTCCTTCCAACGCTGTCATAATCCCATCAAATCTAGAGGAAAAGTCCGCTCTCATTGAACTCATGGCAGCCATCAGCGCATCTGCGCCATTCCCCGCAGACATCGCACCGTTGCCAGCCTCCTCCGCCATATATGGAGTTTTATTTGCTGCGTCACAGACCTGAAAGTCCGTTAATTTGGACTGTTTCGGCGGCTCGCTTTTTCCTTTACCTGGTTTTCCAGCCTTAGGCTTCGCCGACATATCCTCGCCCAGACGCTGGGATACGTTCTGTCCCAAATGAGAGAGTTATTTGCCGATTTTTTTTCTCCAGGAGCAGAGCAGAGTGAGACACATCCGTCCTACGTGGCAGCCATAACCGGAAGTCGAGTGGTGACCTAGTTGATAGAGCATCTGCCCCACAACAGGGAAGTTGAGGGTTCAAGTCCTGGCCAGGTCACACTAAAGACCATATAAAAATGGTACTTCCTGTCTTCTAGCTTGGTGCTCAGTGTGATAGAATGGGGGAAGGAGAAGTTGTTTGTGGTGGTGCCTTGCGTGGCAGCGTCCCCTCTGATTCTAAATGTGGTTAACATTGCAGATAGGAGAAACATAATTTTGTTCTACTGTACATGATTGACTGTATGGACTGAATGACAATAGAGAAGTTCCTCTTCTTAGGGGTGGGGAAAAATAATCGACACAGTGTAATATTGTGATATTTTGTGTTCATGATACTGTACTGATTCAGAAAAACCAGTCCTGGAATACCTATTAATAAAAGTAATAATAAATGTTGCAAAGACAAATTCAGTTTTGTTGGGTACCAGATGAATAAAAAAACAATTGACTTTTCAGTCCACTAAAAATCACACAGCTTCCACAGCATGTGGGACACTATGTGGTATATAGGAGTGGTGTCTATCTCCATTTCTAAGACCCTTAGGCCACACAGCTACTGTAAGTAGTGAAAGCAACAATGGGGGGGTGGTGTTAACCCCTTGCACTCCGGTCAATTTTCCTAAAAACGCCAAAAAATAATGTGCCCAAAGTAAATCGAATGCTGTTCTTCAACCCTTTGCAGCATCTTCATGGGGTTGGTCTCATTTAAAAGAAAACACTTTGAATTTTTTGGCAAAAACAACATGATCTCTCTAGTGACTGAGTTACAGTCATCTAAACATTGTGAACTTGAAGAAAATAAATTTGGCCTGGGTGTTTTTTTGGATACAAATGCTTGCAAATAACACACAGCTTCAGCTCCGGGCTGGAAAATGCAACAGAAATGTAGAACCAAGTGTTATCCAGCTGAGGTCCAAATTTTGTAACAATACCACAAAAAATGAATATTTTACACAGCTTTGTTCTCAGGCTGTTCCCAGGCGTTTTGGAACTGTGCCAAATTGTGCCAAATAGCACAGTTTGGAAAAATGTCTGTAACTTTTGAATGATTCAATGTAGAAGCTTCATTTTGGGCTCTAATGAAAGGTCACATTCAGGGCTGTGTCTGTGTGTGTGTGTGGGGGGGGTTGTCCACCCCCCCCCCCCCGCTACAGAGGACGGAGATCCACCCTCGCTACATAACGGATTACACTCGGATGCGGCATGTTTCCACAGCAGCGCTGTCACTGCGGCTCCCCCCCCCCCTTGCTACTGTGTGTGTGGGGGGGGGTGGCCCCCCCTTTCCTCGTTACAGCGGACGGAGACCGGCCATCGCTACATGACGGATTACACTCGGATGTGGTGATGTTTCCACAGCAACGCTGTCACCGTGGCTCCCCCACCCCCGCCGCGGGGGGGGGCGTTCACAGTCCGGAGGCGGCGAAGAACCGTGTAACCCGGCGCACGCCACAGTTGTAATTTACCGATCGGTCAAAAGTCATTTTTTGATTACAATTTTCAGGGATAAAAAATAATTTGGCTTATAACACCTTACCTCTTCACAGCCACATTGTCCTGGCGAACTTCTCTTCCTCATTGTCAGATGAACGCGACGCTGGTCCGCTCGTGGTTCTGGTCTCACGACCCGGTCAAAACATAATTCCATTATTGCGGTTTTGTGCTTCCATGATTGCGGTTTTTGGCGAACGATTTTTCAAAACAAATAACGGTAGTAATTAAAAAAAGACTGGCGAAGGTGTGTGTGTCACTCAGCCTTCGTCGTCATCCTCCATCGGTCTATGACCATGGAAGAAATCATAACGTCTCATAACGTCTAATCCTTTTTTGATCCGCTCCAGCAGTCAGTCTTCACCCAACCTTAAAAAAAACAGCTCGCGAACTTCTCTGCTTTAATTGGCTCACTGCATTCACAGCAGGTGGGTCCTTCTGGCTAGGTTTTCAGTCATTGGTTCTTCAAGGTTTCAGAAACCCAATTCAAGGCTCTTATTAGTCGAATGAGAGGTCAATCAGATGAACTAATCTGTTCGCGGCTGTGTCTGCAGCTTTTATTTTCAGTGCGCGCTTGGATGCCACTACATCACCATCACCACCTACATCACCATCTACACCATGCGTCCTAGAGCGCACGCCCTCATGCGCTCTCGTGCACTCTAGGATGCAGAGACTTGCCCGTCCGCAGTACAACGGAACGCAAGAGGTTAACTTTCCCTTTCCCATTCTATTATGCTGAGCACCAAGCTAGAAGGCAGAGTACGATTTTTACATGGTCTTTGGTATGACCCTGCCCAGATTTGGACAATGCTCTGCCAACTAGGCCACCACTGCAGTCCACTAGATGGTGCTAAATGCTCACTGTCTGGTTAGGTCGGTATAGAAAGGACTGACTCATGAGATCTAGCCAGAAGTTGAACAAGACAAAGATTGGGATGGTAAGTCACAATCAGTGGTGGACCCTCAGGCCCAGCAAAGCCTTCTCTGCTGGCCTAAACACTATCAGACTTATATTTACAACTTACATTGTTATACAAACGTGGACAAAATTGTTGGTACCCCTCTGTTAATGAAAGAAAAACCCACAATGGTCACAGAAATAACTTGAATCTGAAAAAGTGGTAATAAATAAAAATTCTATGAAAATTAACCAGTGAAAATCAGACAATGCTTTTGAATTGTGGTTCAACAGAATTATTTTAAAAAACAAACTCATGAAACAGGCCTGGACAAAAATGATGGGACCCTTAACTTAATATTTTGTTGCACAACCTTTTGAGGCAATCACTGCAATCAAATGATTTCTGTAACTGTCAATGAGGCTTCTGCACCTCTCAGCAGGTATTTTGGCCCACTCCTCATGAGCAAACTGCTCCAGTTGTCTCAGGTTTGAAGGGTGCCTTCTCCAGACGGCATGTTTCAGCTCCTTCCACAGATGTTCAATAAGATTTAGATCAGGGCTCATAGAAGGCCACTTTAGAATAGTCCAATGTTTCGCTCTTAGCCATTCTTGGGTGTTTTTAGCTGTGTGTTTTGGGTCATTATCCTGTTGCAAGACCCATGACCTGTGACTGAGACCAAGCTGTCTGACACTGGGCAGCACATTTCTCTCTAGAATACCTTGATAGTCTTGAGATTTCATTGTACCCTGCACAGATTCAAGACACCCTGTGCCAGATGCAGCAAAGCAGCCCCAGAACATAACAGAACCTCTTCCACATTTCACAGTAGGGACAGTGTTTTTTTCTTGGTATGCTTCATTTTTGTGTCTGTGAACATAGAGCTGATGTGCCTTGCCAAAAAGTTGCAGTTTTGTCTCGTCTGCCCATAGGACATTCTCCCAGAAGCTTTGTGGCTTGTCAACAGGCAGTTTGGCAAATTCCAGTCTGGCTTTTTTATCATTTGTTTTCAACAGTGGTGTCCTCCTTGGTCGTCTCCCATGAAGCCCACTTTGGCAACAACGGATGGTACGATCTGACACTGATGTACCTTTACCTTGGAGTTCACCATGAATGTGTTTAGAGGTTGTTCTGGGCTCTTATGTTACCATTCGTATTATCCGTCTCTACCATTTTTCATCAAGTTTCCTCCTGCGACCACGTCCAGGGAGGTTGGCTACAGTCCTGTGGATCTTAAATTTCTGAATAATATGTGCAACTGTAGTCACAGGAACATCAAGCTGCTTGGAGATGGTCTTATAGCCTTTACCTTTAACATGCTTGTTTATAATTTTCTTTCTAATCTCCTGAGACAACTCTCTCCTTTGCGTTCTCTGGTCCATGTTTAGTGTGGTGCACACCATGTCAACAAACAGCACAGTGACTACTTGTCACCCTTTAAATAGGCCGACTGACTGATTACAAGTTTGTAGACACCTGTGATGTTAATTAGAGGACACATCTTGGTTGAACATGTCCCTATGGTCACATTATTTTCAATCTTTTCTAGGGGTACCATCATTTTTGTCCAGGCCTGTTTCATGAGTTTGTTTTTTAAAATAATTCTGTTGAACCACAATTCAAAAGCATTGTCTGATTTTCATTGGTTAATTTCCATAGAATTTTTATTTATTACCACTTTTGTCAGATTCAAGTTATTTCTGTGACCATTGTGGGTTTTTCTTTCATTAACAGAGGGGTACCAACAATTTTGTCCACGTCTGTATTTGTTCCATGAAGATGTACTAAATTTTTCCCAATAGGTCTATTCTCTTCATTTTGTAGCTTTTCTCTTGGTTGCACTCCTTCCAGTATTGTAATGCATGTAGAGTTTTTTTGTCCAATCATATTTCAGCCATCTGTGTTGCCAGGGTCAAGCAAATCTGCCTTGGGCCTTCAGGAATTAACAGTGCGGCTCTGTAGGTTAAATTAACTGTTTCACTTATCCTGTTGCATTAACCAATCACATGTCTTCTGTAAGTCCAGGAGTACACATTGAAGGCATCCAAGAACGTCGGCATTTTCATGTCTTTTGATTGGATGGTTAGACTCCTCCACCCCCAATGCAGAGGATCCCAGCTATCAAAACGCCAGTGCAAGGACTTGCTTAAGCAGCTACAATATACTGTATCTGTTTAAATATAATAGCTGTTTTTCAACACACAATGGGTGACGGGGGGAAGAAAATGATTTGGTCACTGATATTTAAAAAAAATCAATTTTCCAGACGGACTTTTCAAGAAAAGCTGGTCATTGTGAAGAGGGGTCGGCCAACCCTGAAGCTAGCAGGCCCGTCTCAGCTGGGAAAGGATTTGTCTGTCACTTCCATATTAGCAACTAGTGGTATCCTTGGATTACAGGCTCCGAGGAGTGCTGCAAATTATTTTGCTGGGAATGCCTGTTGCTTGCAACTGATCGAGTAGATACTTGGAGCCAGACAAGGTTTGCAAACTTGTGCTGTCTACTGTCACACCATGACGATTTATGCAGCGTTTGTCAAATGTATAAAAATTGGTCTAAAATGCTGGGATACGCAGAAATTTTCACTTTTGGCCTTATGCATCGCATATCCATAATGACTTGGACATACACATAATGTATTAGTAACTTATATAGAATATTTCCATAACTTGCAAGTAACTTAAACCAACTAATGCTTAGCATGATGCCCACATTCACAACTTATGTGCAACAATAGTCTAACTTCTGTACAGCACAGTCATGCCAAACTGCCGTTGCCTCTCGATCCATGATTGCGCTGTGGGAGAGATGAGGCTCAAAGGCAGGCAAACTGATGGCGATAAAAAAAAGGTTTATTTTCAATAAAATGAAATAAAAAAAAGATAATGCACTGAGTATGGTTTTGCTGGGAGGCACAGCCAACAGGAAAGTGTGATTTATCATGGAAAACAGCTGCGCTCTGCACTTCAGGTGATCAGCTGATTGGATCCACCTCCTACGGTGTTCTGACATTTTGGCATATTTATCAGAAAAACATTGGACGGTTGATGGTACAAACTCCCGTCGAATGGAAAAACGCCGACAGGTCCCGTTATATGAAGAAATAGGTGTGTGTATGTATACGCTGCAGGCAGAGGCTCTGTACGTGTTTTTTTTCCAGTGAATCAAGGCTGCAAATATGCCATTCGCTCTGCGAATGCAGGACATATCAGCCATACGCTGGATACGTCGGAAAATTTTCAGCATGCTGAAAATTAATTTTCAGAGGAGCTCGGCGAACTACACCTGATTCAATGTACGCCACCGTATTCTCCACATTTTTCATACGTTTTGGCTGCCTAAATCATCTAGGTGTGACAGGGCCTTAACCACAGCAGCAGCGAGACACCAGCTGGACACTTAGAAGCAACAGTACTGTTAAACCTTTGGGGAAACAAGAGTGGATCTGCAGCTCAATGAACAAATGCACAGGGAAATGGCGCTCCACAACAAAAAGGTCAAGATTTTTAAAACGATAATTTTATTGTTAAAGTTATCTTTACCATGTTTTGTGTGGATGGCCCTATCGGCCATTTTTATGGTGTTTGGTATGAATAGCACTTAAATCGGGTAGCTCACCAATGAAAGGCCTAGTTGTAAAATACACGGTCTGCCACTGGTCACAATATTAATAACGATCAGTTAAAAAGACTAAGATCAAATACAATTCTGGGTCTGAATAAGTTTGTACTGATGTATACTCCATAAATATCTAATTGATATGCATATTTATAGAACCATCTGGCTCATCATAAATAAAAATGCTAATCTTTCTGGTTCTCAAATTCAACCAATTACAGAGTCACATTTACAGAAAAGAGTAAAATTTCCATGCTTCTCTTTTTTGGCATGTTTCCCCGACAGACAGCCACAGGATGGAGTGAAAAGCAGGGGAGAGTCCCCCATCTATTTTTTTTTTAAGTATCTAGCAGGGATGCATATGTCAACATGTCCCCAGACTTCCTGCCTATTCTGTCCCAAAGGTGTTGTTATGTATGAAATAAGTGAGCCGTGAGCCGTGTTATGCCGAGCATCCAACTGAAGTTCATTACAAGAATGTGGATATACGGTATATACAGTGGTCACAGCCCGCCTGATGTCAACCCCTCAGACGTCCGAAGTCAGCTATGGCAAGCCCCAGCAGCCAAACTTAGATATTACACCCCCCCCTTCAGAAAAATATAGAACAACAAATAACATCAGTCAATTAACCCCCCCCCTCCAAATTTGGGTAAAACAAAACCCCAATAAACACTTTAAAATAAAACATTCAACACATAATAAATCAAAACCTAAAACTAGGGTCTGTGGATGGACTGCCACAAGGCCCAGCACAGCTAAGTGGGGTATTCTGCCACTTCAGGTTGTTCCAGCCATGCTCCTAACTAAAGAGTCCTTAACTTCTTTTTTTTTTTTAGTCTTCCACATTAAAAGCAGTTCCACGGGGGGGGGGGGGGGGGGGGGGGCGCAGTAGCCCCGAGGGCTCGTGGCGGCCTCCTCCCTGGAGGTGCCGGACCCCTGGGGCCAATCTTCATGACGCCGGAGCCTGGGACCCATACTGCGATAGCAGACTCCCACGGAGCCCCGCTGCCTGGAGCCACCACCCAGACACGCTACAGTCTGTTTGTGTGGCAAACCGAATCGTTCATCTGCCGAAAGCATGTTGTCCCCAGCTTCGCCACGATCCTCAGCAGCACCTGTTGTTTTGCTGGCTGTGGCTTGTCTCGGGTACAAAAACAGTCTGGTACCTCTCCAGTGTCGCTCGTTGAAACGGACTCTCCACCCGCCAACTCGGTCGCTCCCAACACAGCCAGCCAAGCGCGGGCACCAAAGCCATCCGGCTCCTCCACTGAGCTGCTCTCCTCCCAAGAGCATGAAGTGTGTGCTTCGGTGTTGGTTGTTGAAGCGGACTCTTCACCCGTCCACTTGGTTGTAACCTCTGTAGCCTGTTGAGCGAGCAAACGAGAGCAGTCCGGTTCCTCCTCTCTGTCATCTGAAGCACTCTGCTGTGCCGCATTATGCACTTTGGCTATGCCCAGCTGCCACTGCTGCTTTTTGGGGCTCTCAGCATGTTCGCGCTCCCTCTCCCACAGCTCTGACTCTGGCTGCGAGGAAAACTGACGCAAGTCTGTTCGCTGCTCTCCCACCGTGCTGCGGTCACTCTCAGTGCTGTGCTCTTTAGGTGGCTTGTCGTTTTCGATGGACACAAGCTCCCTCTCGTGTGGCTCCGATTCCACCGTGTTAACTAATGCCGACTGCCCGGGTAGCTTCTATGTTTGGCGCCCAATTAGCCCCGTGGCTAACTTCCGTTGCTACTACCTGGGCCATTAGCTCCCCCCGCTAGCTAGCTTCATGCCTTTTGGTGCCAACAGCATTTCAACACACAGCTTCGTGCTATGTGTGTGTTCGGCAAAGTAGTCAGCATGCAGTTCGACAGCATCCTCATATGACTCCGTCGATCCTAACGTTTGGACAATCCTCTGCCCCTCTACACCAAGTTTGCAAACAAGAAGTGCACATTTCCTTACTTTGTCGAGTCCACCCAGGCCCAACGCAGCAATGTACATCTCAAACACGTCGAGCCACCATAGCCACATTATCGCTGGTTCCCCTGGGTGCTCAAGAAATGGCCATAGAGGTGCCCCGCACGCCCCCATGGTTTAATCCTTAGTCGCCAAATGTTATATATGAAATAAGTGAGCCGTGAGCCGGCTTATGCCGAGCATCCATCTGAACTTTATAACAAGAATGTGGCTATATATACAGCAGCTGCAGCCCTCCTGACATCAACCCCTCAGACATCCGACGTTGGCTACAGCAAGTCCCAGCAGCCAAACTCACATATTACAGGTGTGTAATGTCTACGCACAACTGACAGATAGCTAACATGCAGGATTCAGAGAAAGTCAAACACGGAAGTAGAGTTGAACTGTTTTACTGAGTCCTTTTTTCTCTTTCCATTCCTTTTCTCTTTCTCCTTTTCCTTTTTTCTTCTAAAACTGAAATCAATACAAAGTATAATGCTTTGGTTACAAAACCTTCAAAGTGAATTCACAACGCTTTACACTGGCTACGCATATGCTATGACAATAGCCTACATCCTGGTTAGCATAGCATTTTAACCTTAGCAAATAGAATGATCACCAAATAGTTTGGTTTTAACTCTAAACATATGAATTCCAGCTTATTTATATGCAGACATGCACAAAACGTGAAAGAAGTGACTAAACTTACAACCAAAGGCTCTCCAAGGCACACACAAAAAGGAAAACAGGAGAGAATCTTTCTGTCTGATACATGGAACACTGCTCCTTCGTAATTGACTTCTAACATTTAAGTTTCTGTCATGTTCGGGGTCTTCACCCCGAGCATGACTTATGGCTGTTGGGTTTAATTATTGATTATTAATTCCAGCTGATGGATTGAGCCTTGCTCGTCATCAGTCCCACGGCCATGCCTCCTCCTCACCAGGCATCCACCAGCGGTATGGTTCACCACATACACGCTCACACACTCATGCACGCACGCACACATACACACACACTCACATTCACACTCACATTGTTCAATCAGTCACGCACCAGGTGGCCACACAGCTGTGTCCATTTTCCCTCATTCTGGGTTTGTGTATTTATAGGGTAGAATGTGACCAGCTGTTGTGGCAACTTCACAATGTCAACCTTGGACATCTGGACTCGCTTCTGTTGGTTTACCCCTGGACTGAATTGTGTTGTTCCCTCAGAGCCTTTCCGCTCAGACACTGTTGTAAGTCTTCCCTGTGCCTTTTTTCTCCACTCCTGCTTAATTGGAGTGCGTTACGCATTCCCATAGACCAATCAAGTTTGTAGCCGGGTGTCTTTCCTTTGTGCCGTGACTGTATTTGGACTTTCTATACATATACCCATTGCAAATAAACACGTTACTTACTCTGCGTTTTGGGCTTGCTGCCATTTCATATGTTTGCTGCACAGGTATGACATTGCATGGCTCTTAAAGCCGTCTTCCACTTTGCCCTATCCTGGGTGTCAGCCTGGGTGAGGTTTGTCTGCTTTAAATCACTGGTAATAACCTTTATCCATGTCTTGCATGGCCTGCCCTTGGGCCTACACCTGCCAACATCAAGGAAGCAGATGTTTTTGATCATGCTTCTTTCAACATGGCCGTACCATCTAAGGTGGCTGACCCTAATGGTCGTTTCAAGGTCAGGGAGGTGCAACCTCTCACACAGCTCTGTCGTGCATATCTCATCTGTGGGTTTCACACCACACATCCAGCGCAGCATAGCCCGTTCATTCCTATGCAACTGAGAAAGGTCACACCTTTCAGTGGCCAACACTCACAGGTGTACAGCATGGCTCCTCTCATACAACTGCCATACACACGACCCCGTGTGAGAGAAGAGAGACTCCTGGAGCACAGCAAGGGCAAAAGTTCCCTAAACTTGCCCCAGGCAGCTCTGATTCTTGTGATAGTGGCAGCTTCACAGCCACCACCTGCTGAGATGCTGTCTCCAAGATAGCAAAAGGAGTCCACGACTGCAAGCTGGTGATCCTGCACCGTAACTGACTGTAAAGGTCTTCCATCAATGGGATGGGCTTTACCAAGACATCTGTTACATGTAAACGAGGCATCAGGAACTAGTCTGCCATGAATGTTCCTACATCTCTTATGGATCCAGTGCGATTAGCCAGTACAAAGGATGGAATTGACGCCAACATCTTTCCTACAGACCCCACATGAGTGATCTCCTGAGTCTCTTAATGACTGTAAGTTGGAACCTGAGATCATAATCTTGGTCTTATCCATGTTCATGTAAAGCCCTCTCGACTCCAGACCAGATTTCCAAAGGCTTAGTTTTTCCAAAAGCCCCTCAAGAGAGTCTGATGAGAGCACCAGATCATCAGTGTAGAACATCTCCCATGGACATCCTGTACTAAAGTCTCATGACAGCGCCTCTAAAATGATGATAAACAATAAGGAGTTCAAAACAGACCCTTGGTAGACACCTACTTGAACACTGAAACTTTCACTGTAGGAGTTATCAATCCTAATCCTGTTCATTGCATTGGTATACATTGCTTGCACAGTGCCAACTAACCACTCAGGAAGACCCACACGTCTCATGGACCACCACGACACTTCACAGGGAACACGGTCAAACGGCTTTTCAAGGTCAACAAAGGCAAGATACAAGTTCAAGATACAAGTACAAGAATTATGGCCAAAAAGTTCAACTTTGGTTCCATCAGACCATAACACATTTCCCCACACGTGTTTGGGAGATCTCAAATGTGTTTTTGCAAAATGAAGCTGGGCTTGGATGTTTTTCTTGGTAAGATAAGGCTTCAGTCTTGCCACCCTAGACGAGAGATTGCTGTCACATGCACTAAACAGCCAGTACTTGCCAGAAATTCCTGCAGCTCCTTCAATGTTGCTGTTGGCCTCTTGGCAGCCTCCCTGACCAGTTTTCTTCTCGTCTTTTCATCAATTTTGGAGCAATGTCCAGTTCTTGGTAATGTCCCTGTTGTGCCATATTTTCTCCACTTGATGATGACTTTCTTCACTGTGTTCCATGGTATATTTAACACCTTGAAAATTATTTTGTACCCCTCTCCCGACTGATACCTTTGAACAATGAGATCCCTCTGATGCATTGGAAGCTCTCTGCGGACCATGGCTTGTGTTGTAAGATGTGACTACAAAAATGTCAGGAAAAGCCTACAAGAATAGCTGAACTTTATTTGGGGTTAATTTGAGGCACTTTAAAATGGTGGCAGGTGTGTGCTGACTCCCAATAACATGAGCTTGAATGTGACTGGTTAATTCTGAACACAGTCACACCCCCAATTATAAGAGGGTGTGGATATTGATGCAAACAGGTTTTTTATTTTTTATTTTTCCCCTTAAAAGATTTCAATTTGTTTTTCAATTGGGTCGTACAAGTTATAGGTGACATTAATGGTGGAAAAACATCACAAAAACCTGGCATTTGAACAGGGGTGTGTAGACTTTTTATATCCACTGTATGCCTTGGTCACCAACACCATGGGCTATTCATTGCGCTTGGCTTGAGAGTCTTTTAGAAGGACATCACCCTCCTTCAGGTTTGGTCATTCCTCTTGCCATTTGCTCCGGCTCTGAAGCGTAGCCAGGTATTCACGTCTCCACCTGCTCCAGAAAGTGTCAGCCAGGTGCTGCACCTGCCGCTATCGTTGTGTGTGGAGGTCTGATTCTTTGAAATCACCTGGAGGAGGACAGAGAGTACAGACCTTTTGAGTGAGAATCATGGCTGGTGTCAGTAAGAAGGGCAATTCTGGGTCTGTTGAAACAGGAGTAAGAGGCCTTGAATAGACAATTCCTGTGACTTCTGCCATTAAGGTAGACAGCACATCATGTGTTAAGTGAGAGGGACTGGTCTGCTGCAGCATGGAGTCTAGTATGCATCTGGAGGCACCTATCATCTGCTCACAGGCCCCTCCAATGTGGGATGCATGAGGTAGGTTGAAGATCCATGAACAGCCCTCTTCGCTGAGGTACTTCCTTACTCTGGGTTCATGGGATTCTGTCAGTAGAATTTCCAGCTCTTTACAATAAAGCTCTTTACAGCTCTTTATAATAAAGAGCGATGGCAAGAACCAAGCAGACCGCCCGTAAAATCTACTGGAGGAAGAAGCTCCCCAGGAGACAGCTAGCCATCAGGGCTGCTCGGAGAGGCGCTCCGGCCACCGGCAGAGTGAAGAGGCCTCGCCGTCACAAGCCCGTGGCTCTGAGAGAGATCCGTCGCTACCAGAAATCCATGGAGCTGCTCATCCGTATGCTGCCCGTCCAGCGCCTGGTGAGGGAGATCGCTCAGGACTTCAAGACCGTCCTGCATTTCCTGAGCTTCGCCATCATGGCTCTGCAGGAGACCAGCGAGGCCCACCTGGTGGTCTCTTCTTCGCTAAGGGGGTCGCCATCATGCCCAAAGACTTCCAGCTGGCCCGCCGCATCCGCGGAGAGAGAGCTTAGACTTTCTGCTGCACATTCACCAACCAACCATAATGCTCTGCACTGTGTCTATATATATACATTTATAGTAATATGGACATATGTTTACTAGATGTTTTTTCTTGCCTTCTGATTGTTGCTCTGAGTGTTGCTATCCCTGTGCTGTTGCAATCCTGGAATTTCCCCATTGTGGGACTAATAAAGGCTTATCTTATCTTATCTTACAGGCCCCTACAAAATTAATCCCACAATCTGAACAGATCTGCCTGGCAGGTCCTAGCAGAGCAAAAAACCTTCTTAGGGCATTTATGAAGGTGGATGAATCCATTGAGTCAATTAGCTCAATATGTATGGCCCGAGAGCTCAACCTGGTGAAGAGAACGGCCCATCTCTTGCTTTGTGCCTGGCCTCCCCACATACGTCTTGCAACAACTGTCTAAGAGCCAAACATATCCAGCCCGACATATGTGAAAGGTGGTTCACGGTGGGCTGCACGGTGGCGCAGTGGTTAGCACTGCGGCAGCACAGTTTACCCTTGGCCGGGGGATTGTGGGGATCGTGGGATCGTGGGTTCGATCCCAGCCCCCGACCAACAGTGATCTGTGTGGAGTTTGCATGTTTTCCCCGTGTTGCGTGGGTTTACTCCGGGATTTCTCCGGTTTCCTCCCACATGCCAAAAACATGCATGTTAGGTTAATTGGCTGTTCTAAATTGTCCCTAGATATCTGTTTCCTATAGGCCCTTAGAATAGAGGGTTAGTATTAATGAAAGCGCTTTGAGTGGTCTTTGTGACTAGAAAAGCGCTATATAAGTGCAGGTTAGTTAGTTAGTTCAGTGCTCAGGCGATCAGTGGGTAAGTCCACCATCTTTTGTTTAGTTACCATCCCACAAAACTTATTGCGTATTAAATTAAATTAATCACCCTTATTGTCATTCAACTGTACAACCAATCATGTACAGTAGAACGAAATTGTGTTTTACCTATCTACTGTGTTAATCACACACACCCCAAGTGCAGAATCAGAGGGCCGCTGCCATGCAAGGTGCCGCCACAAATTTCACTCCTCCATTCCATTATTGCTGAGCACCAAGCTGGATGGCAGGAAGTTCCACTTTTATATGGTCTTCGGCATGACCCGGCCGGGATTTGAACCCCTGCCTCCCGGGAGTGGGGGCGGATGCTCTACCAACTGAGCCACCACTCCGGTGATCACACACTTATGAAGGATGCTGTTGATCTGTTTCCTTATACCCACAATCCAATATCTAGCAGTGCAAACAGCGGCTTCGGTGAACACAGGGCCCTGATGCTTGACTACTTTCATGGTCATGTTCTATGAGCAGTTTTGCAACATGGCTGCAACCTGGAATGACCACAGGGAACTTTTCCTCATAGCCTAAAGCAGCATGCTTCAGTCGGTCTCCAATATTTAGAAGACCACCATCGTCCAGGTAAGGGTTCAGTTTTTTCAAAGCACTGTTTCTTGGAATGTCTTTTCCATTGGTGATACAGGCCAGCTCTTCTTTGTAAACTTCCTTTTGCACATTCTTGATATTGACTGGTTCAGCTTGTGACAGTTTCTCCACTGTACATGGGTTTGTGCAGTGGTGCCATGACCTACACATTCTGTTTTGACCATCTGTTGCCTTATGAGACTGGACAATGTGTTCTATACAAGCTACAGCTCTCACCAGAGACCTCCATGAAGAAAATTGCTCAAAGCATTTGGATCCTAGATAGGAGCTTTTCGCTGACAGAGTTGTGGTGAGACAACAAACCTCCATGTCTTTATCTGATTCAATGAGATCAAACTCCTCCTCTTCCAGAGATGGTTCCTGTTGACCTTGTGACAAGAAAGCAGGTCCTGGGAGCCAGGTGGTGCTGCTCAACAGGACTGCTGGTACGGAGTGAGTGGCATGGTCTGCTGGGTTATGACTTGTAGAGACATAATGCCATTGTGATGGGCTTGAGACCTTCCTAATGCGCTGCACTCTGTTGCTGACATATACATAGAATTGCTTTGTCTGGTTGTGGATATATCCCAAGACAACCCCTGGGGCTACTGCATCTGGGATGGAGTCCAGTCCACTAGTTGCAATCTCTGCTATCTCTGTAGCTAGAACAGCAGCCCCCAGTTCCAGTCTGGGGATAGTATGAGGTGCTTGTGGAGTTAGTGTCGCTTTTCCAAAAACAAATCCAGTATGACATGCTCCTTCACTATCGATGACACATAGATATGTCACTGCTGCAATGGCTTTAACAGAAGCATCTGAGAAAATATGAAGCTCCTTTCTCTGGGCTGTAGAAAGGGTGGTAGTGCATATGGTCTGGAAATCTCCAGCTGCTTGAGCTCATACAGTGATTTCCTCCAGTGTTCCATTGCTCTTCCTTGTCCTTGGGAAGGGGGGAATCCCAGTCAAGAACCTCACTTGTTAATTCTCTTAGCAAGAACTTCCCCTGAATGGTGATGGGTGCGATGAACCCAAGTGGGTCGAAGAGACTGTTGACCGTAGCAAGTATCCCTCTCCATGTAAAAGGCTTCCCAATGTCAGCCACACAAAAGGTAAACACATCCCTCTTCAGAACCCAGCTAAGTCCAAGACTGTGTTGGATAGGAGTCAGGTCAACATCCAGGTTAAGGTCCTTAAGTTCTTTAGCACGAGCTTCGATGGGGAATGCCTCTATTACTGCTTTGTTGTTAGAAGCAAACTTGTGTAGTCTCAAATTTGAGGTGGCGAGCATCTCCTGTGTCCATGCTAACAAATCGATGGTTCCAGTAGCTGTGGGCAGTGACAGAAGTCCATCGTCAACATAAAACCCTCTTTCCACAAAGTGCATGGCATGTGAATCATATTCCTCTTCACCATAGGCAGCTGCACGACAGAAATCATAAATGGCCACAGCAGGAGACAGGCTGTTTCCAGACACGTGCACTTCCATGCGGTATTCAATGATCTCCTTGCTAGTGTCATTATCTTTAAACCAAAGAAAGCAAAGGAAATCTCTGTTGTCCTCCCTCACATTGAAGCTGTGGAACATCTGTTCTATGTCTGTGGTTACAGCCACTAGTTCCCATCTAAAGCGCAGCAGAACCCCTGAGTAGATTATTGTTTAAGTCAGGACCAGAAATGACTTGCTTTTGTGTACTGGAGTCAAAGACAACTCAAATCTCACCCGGCTTCTGTGGGTAGCATACCCCGAAGATAGGCAAGTACCAACACTTGCCCTTCTTGCAGTGGAGGTGCCACCTCAGCATGGTCACGACCAAGGATTTTCTTCATGAAGGTCAGAAAATGAGTCTCCATCTCAGGCTTCTTCGCCAGTGTGCGTAGAAGGGAAGTTAGCTGTGTCAAGGCCTGGTGTTTATTGTTGGGGAGTCGCTGGCATGGTGTTTTGAATGGGAGTGGTGCCACCCAACTGTTGCTGTTGACCATGACCACTCCGTCCATTACTTCCAAGAATTGTCTGTCTTCAATTGATAGCCCAACTTTGTTATCATCCTCTGATGTTTCAAAGATTTTGGTTCCTATAGCACAGGTGTTGAAGATGAGGGAGTCAGATGCAAGAGAAACCTCAGGTTGTGGTCTGATGTTGAGCTTCTCCTTGACACAGAACCAGCTGGGGCACGAAGGAAGGAGTGATGGACGTCCATTGTCAAGCACGTAGGTGTGGTAAGTACTTACAGCTGTAGACATATGTACTGATCCTAGGCAGACATCAGCTACTATGACCCAGCCTAGATCAAGTCTCTGTGCATAGGGGGTGTTGCTGGGTCCATTCCATTGCTCCCGTACTTTGCTCCCGAGCAATGGGCTTGAGGTGAGCATACCACTGCACTGCCTCAAGGGTTGGTATTTGGGCTCTGTCATCTGGCATGTTGTTGCACTCAATCAGAGTGGGTAGTTTCACCCTTGTTCTTCCCTCTAAGGACTCCACGATGGAACCCATAGCTCTTCTCCCTGTGGCCTCTGTAACACCAGCACAGGTACGCAAGGTGTATGCTGAGCTTTCTCCCTTGACATTCAACAGGTTGAAGAACTCAGTTCTGGCAAGCGAACAATTGCTCTGGTCATCTAGGATCATGTAGAGCTTGACTGCTTTCTCTGGGTGGCCATATGGGTAAACCTTGGCTAGGCAGATCTTGGAGCAAGACCTAGAATTTCTGTCATCCCCACAAACTCCAGTGCCCTTCAAAGTAACAGCAGGTTGAGTTGCTTTGGTTTCTCCCTCCCCGCCATACTCAGTTTAGGATAAAGGGGGTGGTCCTGGATGAAGGGCTGCAATGTGAGCATCACTGTCACACTCCCTACATTTGAAAGCTGCTTTGCAGTTTTTTACCAGATGAATGGTCGCAGTGCAACATCTGAAGCATATGCCCTTTTCCTTTAAGAAGGTCTTACGTTCCTCTAGGGGTTTGCTCCTGAAACCTCTACAGCGCCTGAGAGGACGTGGTTTCTTATGAAGTGGGCATGTCCTGTGGACATCTTCCAACCCACTACTTGACCTGCTTGTCCCACTCGCAGTATCTGGCAAAACCTCTGTCTTGTGGGTGTAAACTGAGCTCTTTGATTGACTCTTGACCAGCTGCTCCAGTTTTGGTGAACTTTGGTTCCCTGATGAAAGAGCAAAACTTCGGTCGTTGCATGTCCGTGCCTCTCTGCAGACAAAGTCACAGAAAAACGTAAAAAGAGGAAAAGCAACATGATGTTTAGCCTTGTATTGGAAACCTTCAGCCATCCACTTCTTTTGAAGACTATAGGGTAACTTGTCAATGATGGGTGCTACACCATGGGCTATGTCAAGGTAGGTTAGTCCGGATAAATAACCTCCATATTTGGCAGATTCAAGCTCCTGAAGGAGCTCTCCAAGCTCTGGAAGTTTTACTGCATCCTTGTTTCCAATTTTTGGAAAGCTGTCAATTCTGTCAAAGACAGACTTTTCAATAACCTCTGGGGTTATTGAAAGTCTTCAAGGCACTCCCAAGCCTTCTGCAGGCCTGTAGTTGGATTACCTACGTGTGTGGCTCAAATCCTCCTGACATGATGCCCAGACTGTTCTCCCAACCATTTTGACAGAAGGTCTAGCTGCTCACTAATTGATAGTTGCAGTCCTTCTATGGCATTTGCAAATGATGACTTCCATGCCCAATAGTTCTCAGGCGGATCATCAAACTTAGTAAGTCCTGATGTAATGAGATCACGGCATGCTAAGTATCTAGCAACATCATTCATGTTGGTGTTGTTGTTTGGCAGTGGTTGTGTCACACTCCCAATAGGTGAAGGAGTAAATGGCAGTGCTGCACAGTTGAGAGGGATTGCTAGTGTTAACTTCCGAGGCAGCTGTGTTGTATTATTAAACCTTTCAAGAAGATCTTTATCATTTCGAGATGTAAGGCAGTGCTGTCTCAATGGTGTTTCAGGTCTGAGCCAATGGACAATGGGCTCCATAGACAGTAGGTATGCCTCGACTCCGGCAGGAGTTGGTGATCCTACATTCGACTGGCACTGGACGTAGTCACGAACATGATCAGAGATGTTGATTACATCTGAATCCCTCTCTCCACACTCACTTTCTGCTGCTGCTTCTAGCGCTTTTGTCTCAGCGATTGCTGCAGCAAGTGCACCTTTGTGCTTTAAAGCTGTTAAGAGTTGCTTCCATGCGAGCCTCTTCTATTTTTAATTGAGCCATTTCAATCTTGATTTCAGCTTCCTTCTTGAGGAATTCAGCCCTGGCTCGGATGGTCTCTAGCTTTGCATGGGCTTTAGCAGTGGCAGTGGTAGCTGATGAGCATCTCGATACACTGGTTAAACAAGAGGCTATGGATCTTGTCTTGAATGCCTGGCCTTGCTCTATTGCTTCTTCACTCTTACTTGCCTTTGCCGCCATCGTGTGCTGCTGATGCCATCTAGGCATACGAAGAGTGATGATAAGGGAGGAATAATTTTAGTTGAAGTTTGTTTTTCCTGAAGTGTGGTGCCCACTGTGAGGTTGCTTTTTACTATTCTGTTTCAAAGGCGTGTAACATCTATGCACAACTAACAGATACCTAAAATGCAGGATTCAGAGAAAGTCGAACATGGAAGTAGAGTTGAACTGTTTCACTGAGTCATTTTTTCTCTTCCCATTCCTTTTCTCTTTCTCCTTTTCCTTTTTTCTTGTAAAATTGAAATGAATACAAAGTATAATGCTTTGGTTACAAAATCTTCAAAGTGAATTCACAACACTTTATATTGGCTACACATACTGTATGCTGTGACAATAACCTTCATCCAGGTTAGTTTAGCATTTCAACCTTAGCAAATAAAATGATCACCATATAGTTTGGTTTTAACTCTAAACATATGAATTACAGCTTATTTATATGCAGACATGCACAAAACGTGAAAGAAGCGACTAAACTTACAAGCAAAGGCTCTCAAAAGCACACACTGTTATGTCCACAAACCTGGAATGAAGACGGACGAGGATGCTGTGCTCAAACTGAACTTCATTACACAACGTTTAAGAAGTACACTGCACGCTTAACACTCAGTTATATCTATACTATATTGCTAAATCTTCTGGCGCTACATGAGTCGGCTGCCTTTTTGCAGCAGTGGCTCAATTCTGAGTTTCTTTCTCATTTTTATTTACGATCTATCTTTTTTCTTGCCACAACTTTATGATCTTGCGACCCTGCATCCACCACGGATGCCAAGGACACACAGATCGATGCACTGGTTCTGATATGAGCCATCTTTTGGCTAATCTGTAATTTCCCAGTTTAGGATCAATAAAGTACATCTATCGCAAATGTCTCCCAACCTGGCGAGTGAAGTAGCTATTGTGTACAGTAGGAGTCAGCTGCTAGCATTATACTGCCCCATGGTGCTAATGCAAAAACTCAAAATAACAAGAGAAATCAGGCGAAAACAATGTGGATGTTGAGTTGGATTGAAGCGACACGCGAGGAAAACAAGGTACAGACCGGTCCTTCCATACATTATTATGGGTGATGTGAAATCGCTGCTAAACAAGACTGACGAACTGGCGGCTATGTCCTGGTATGAGCGCATCTTCAGAGAGATTAACATTATGTTGTTTACTAAGACGTGGCTAACAGAACTAACAACAGATGCTAACATCGATCTGGAGGGTTTCCACACAATACAGGCAGATCGGACATCAAACAGCGGGAAGAGCAAAGGCAGGGGGAGGGGTGATAATGTATGTGAACAACAGATGGTGTAATCTTGGGCACATCACAATTAAAGAACAACACTGCAGCAAGGACATTGAGTTGCTAGCTGTTAGCATGAGACTGGCTTATCTCCCAAGGGAATATTCACATGTCGTTGGCATTGTTATTTATGTAAATCCCTCCATGAGCGCTGAGGCAGCATGTGATGTCATCCACTCAGTCACTAGCAGGCTGCAAACACAGCACCCAAATGCTCTCCTCTTCATCTCGGGTGATTTTAACCATACTTCACTGTCCTCCATTCTGCCCACGATCACCCAGTACGTCACGTGCTACACCCAGAGACAATAAAACATTGGACTTATTTTACGCAAATACTAAGGAGGCTTACACCTCATCGCCACCCCACCCCTTCCCCCGGTAGATCAGATCACAACTTCGTTCACCTCCTGCCTGTGTACAAACCCCTAGTACACAGACAACCTCCTGTTAGCCGCACAGTGAAAGCATGGTCTGAGGAGGCGATGGGCGCTATGAAGGACTGTTTCGAATCCACTGTATGGGAGCAGCTTTGTGATCCATATGGTGAGGACATCGACGGCCTCACACACACCATCACAGACTACATCAACTTCTGTGAGGACAACACCGTACCCACCGAAACCATACGGCGTTTCTCAAATAACAAACCCTGGATTAACCCTGAGATAAAGTCACTCCTGAAAGAGAAGAAAAGGATCTTCAGGTCGGGAAACAAGGAGGAGCTGAAGTCCGTACAGAGGGAGCTAAGGAGGAAGATCAGAGAGGGGAAGGACAGCTACAGGAAGAAGATGGAGGACAAGACACAACAAAGTGACATAAGCGGGGTCTGGAGAAGCGTCAAAACCATCTCTGGCCACCAGAATACCTCCTCCCAGGCCACGGGAGGCAGGGAGTGGGTAAACAACCTGAACCTGTTTTTAACAGGCTCGACCAACTGCCCTCTTCTCCGCCTGCCCACCAACCACTACTGCCTCCACCTTCATCTAGTAATGCTCACCATGGCCTCCCCCCAACACCCCCCACTCCCAGCACACAGCCCCCCTGCCCCAACCTGACTCTCACTAAGACCCAGGAGAGTGTGGAGCTGAGGAAGATAAAGACAAGGAAGGCCTCGGGTCCGGACTGCATCAGCTTGAAGCTCCTCAAGTCCTGCGCAGACCAGCTGTGTGTGATCGTGGAGCACATCTTCAACCTGAGCCTGAAGCTGGGGAAGGTACCACAGCTGTGAAAAACATCCTGTGTGGTACCTGTACCAAAGACCCCTCACCCTAAGGACCTGAACAGCTACAGACCAGTGGCTCTCACATCACACCTGATGAAGACCCTGGAGAGGCTTCTCCTTACCCATCTCCGCCCCCTGGTGGGACCAGCAATAGATCCACTCCAGTTTGCCTACCAGCATGGCATCGGGATGAAGGATGCAGTGATCTTCCTCCTACACCGTTCCCTGTCCCACCTGGAGAAGACTGGGAGCACTGTGAGGATCATGTTCTTTGATTTCTCCAGTGCTTTCAACACCATCCAACCGGTGATCCTGAAGGACAAGCTACTGTGCACAGGGGTGGACCAGCACCTGTCATCGTGGATCCTAGACTACCTCACAAGCCAACCACAGTTTGTGAGAACCCAGGACTGTGTGTCTGACACCATTACCTGCAGTATGGGGTCCCTCCAAGGAACAGTTGTGGCTCCCTTCCTGTTCACCCTTTATATTGTGGACTTTTCATACCATACACCACACTGTCACCTACAGAAGTTCTCTGACGACTCTGTGATCATCGGCTTCATCTCTTACGGAGATGATGCGGAGTACAGAGGACTTATCCAGGACTTTGTGTACTGGTGCCAACGGAACTGCCTCCAGATCAATGCAAGGAAAACTAAGGAACTGGTGGTGGACTACCACAGGTGAGGACAACCCCCTACAGCACCAGTAAACATACAGGGAACAGACATTGAGATGGTGACAACCTACAAGTACCTGGGTGTTCACCTGAACAATAAACTGGACTGGTCACACAACATCAACGAGCTCTACAAGAAGGGGCAGCGCAGGCTGTTCCTCCTAGCCTGCGCTGCCCCTTCTGCGCTCAGGTCTTTTCTTCCCCTTCTGCGCTCAGGTCTTTTGGAGTGCAAGGGGCACGCCTGAAGACCTTCTACGATTCGGTGTTGGCATCAGCCATCACATTTGGAGTGGTCTACTGGGGCAGCGGCATCACGACAGCCGACAGGAAGAGACTGAATAGACTGATCAAAAAAGCTAGCTCTGTTCTGCGGCAGTGCCTCAACCCAGTGGAGGAGAGAGGAGAGAGAAGCATGGTGGCTAAGCTGTCATCTTTGTTGGAGTCCGAGTCCCACCCCATGCAGGACGCACTGAATGCACCGAGGAGCTCATTTAGCAGTAGGGTGTACCATCCTAGGTGCGCGACAGAGGTTCCACAGGTCCTTCCTACCTACGGCTGTCAGACTTTATAACCTAACCAGGGCTGCTCAAAGAGGTCGTATTGAATGTACAAAACATAACAACCCTGCACGATAAATGGTCCCCTCCAGTATACAACTAGGACAATATCAACCATTACTGAGGGTGACAACACGGCTGATTCAAATACGAAATATACTGTCTGGGTACATATACATATTCTGTGGGGCAACTTAACAGACCGTAATGCTGTCTGTATCACCTAGCTACAATGCTCTTGCAATGTATATATATATCTGTGTACATATGTACAGTATATTTATTTGTTCTTATTATCTTATTAATTATTGCTTTGAGTAATGCTATCCCTGTGCTGCTGCAATCCTGGAATTTCCCCATTATGGGACTAATAAAGGCTTATCTTATCTTACATATGGTGGTGTGATGATATCACCCGCCGACTGCGTCATCACGCCGCACATTGTAAGGAATCCCATCATTACATTCTCTCCCCCCTTGCAAAATACAGAACACATTCATATCAGCCCTCCCCAATTTGGTACACTTATGCAAATGAACATTCAGAACTACAAACTAGGGTCAGCGGGTGGACCACCGCTGGACCTGACACAGTTGGGTGGATTTTTCTGCCACCTCCTCTTAGCCACATTCCTACCTAAACAGTCACTCTTTCTTCTTGACAGTCTTCCATGGAGAAGGTGGTTCTGCCGGAAGGGCCTTGTAGTGGGCCCATGGTAGACACGTCCCTGGAGATGCCAGGCCCCTGGGGCCAGGACCAATCTTCATAACGTTGGGGCCCGGGTCCCACACTGCATCAGCTAACTCCCGCAAAGCCTTGCCGTCTGGAGCAGCCACCTGGATATGGCAGAGTTGGTTTGTGTGCCAAACCGTCTGTCAGTCAAAATCATGCCAATCCCAGTTTCGCCACGATCCTCAGTGACATCCGCTGTCCCATTGGCTGCGACTTGGTCAGCTGTTGTCCCGGTCTCTCGTCAGTGCAGACTTGAACCCAGTCCATGACTTTAAGTAGCGCCTTACTTGGTCTCATATGCCACTGTGATCACTGTAGCACTGCATGCTCATCCGGTTTGGGGCGTCCGTCATGCCTTAACAGTTCTGTTGTTACTGTATTCATCGCGGACCCCTCACCCGACTTCGCCGTCGTTGTTTCCATAGTCTGAAGCTGGTCGTGGGTACAGAAGGTGTCCGGTGTCTCTCCCGTGTTGTTCACTGTTGCGGACTCTTCACCTGTCTGCTCAGCCATAACCCCCGTAGACCGAAGCGAAGCGTGGGTACTGAAGCAGTCCGGTTCCTCCTCTCTCCCATCTGACGTGCTTTGTTGTGCCACATTGTAGATAGTGTCTGTGCCCGGTTGTTGTGCCTCGAGGTTCTCTGCGTGCATGGGCTCCCTCGCCTGCGATTCCACAGCAGTCTCCGACTGGGCAAGGGTTTGAGGCAAGTCCTGCCACTGCTCTTCTCTCGGGCAGCTCTCCTCCTGTGCGCACGGGGTCGTTGGTTTGGTTTTGGTGTTGCCCTGAATTTTCTCGTCCCACACCACGTCATCGTCGTAAATGTCTGTGATGTCCCAGTTGCCGTAACCGGACCATGTGAATCCAGTGCTGCCACGGATGGTGAAGCCCAGTCTGCAGAAGACACAATATATGAAGACTCAATATATCACAATCATGTGATATATTGAGTACTGATATATCATATATTGAGATTTACCATCCTGATGTTTGTCTTGTCCAAATTCTGGCTAGATCTCATGAGTCACTTCTTTGCTGTGCTGACTTAACTAGACAGTGAGCATTTTGCAATATTTAGTTGACTGATATTTAGTTGACTGATATTTAGTTGACTGTTGATTTAGTTGGTTTTTATTACCTACACCAACGACGAGGGTGTGTGGGTAGTCCAGCCGGCCTGCTATATCTGTGTTCTAACTGAACAAGGAATGGGGCTCGTCGGCCTCCGTCGGTCTATGATGACCATGGAAGAGAATCCTAAACGTCTACTCTGCTGGAACAGCACCGCCTGTGGCTGAACAGGCCGATGCGCGAATGGCAGTCCCTGTCACACAGGTCGCACTTGTGGGTGGTCTCCGTGCTGCTGGGTCTGTGGTGGTTCTTCCTGCGGGTCCTTTTTTCATCTGCAGCAGCAGTCAGTCTCTCTTCACCCGCCTTGAGCTGTCTGGTCAGGGTGCCTCTCCATTTGGAGCGGTCTGTTGCAAGGTCCTCCCAGCGCTCTGTGTTGATCTCCAGGGCCTTCATGTCTCTCTTGCAGACGTCTCTAAAACGCAGCTGTGGGCGGCCAACGTCTCTCTTGCCAGTTGCTAGTTCTCCATAGAGGACGTCTTTGGGGATTCTGCCATCCTCCATACGGTGAACGTGGCCTAGCCAGCGGAGCCTGCGCTGTCTGAGTAGAGTGAACATGGAGGGAAGGCCGGCGCGGGACAGAACTTCTGTGTTGGGCACTTTGTCCTGCCAGGATATGTCCAGGATGTGGCGAATGCAGCGCAAGTGGAAGGAGTTCAGTCTCTTTTCCTGCCGGGCGTATGTTGTCCACGTCTCACTCCCATAGAGCAGTGTGCTGATGACGCAGGCGTTGTACACTGCCATCTTCGTCTTGACAGAGAGTTTGGGATTCTCCCACACTCGTGTGGTGAGGCGAGCGAGTGTGAAGGCTGATTTTCCAATCCTCTTGTTGATCTCTGTATCAAGGGAGAGGTTGTTGCTGATCGTGGACCCCAGGTACGTGAACTGATTCACGACCTCCAGCTCGTAGTCGTCAATGGTGATGGTTGGTGGTGCTTCTGTGCCTTGCACCAAGACGTTAGTCTTCTTCAGGCTGATGGTAAGCCCGAAGTCCTTGCATGCCTGGGAGAAGCGGTCCATAAGGGTCTGAAGCTCCTGCTGTGTGTGGGTTGCGACTGCAGCGTCGTCTGCGAACAGCATGTCTCTGATTAGAGCCTCGCGTACTTTGGTTCTGGCTTTCAGGCGGGCGAGGTTGAAAAGCCTGCCATCAGATCTTGTGTGCAGGTAGATTCCCTCTGTTGCTGTACTGAAGGCATGCCTCAGGAGCATAGCAAAGAAAATCCCAAAGAGGGTTGGTGCAAGTACACAGCCCTGTTTCACTCCGCTGCGTATGTTGAAAGGCTCTGAGACGTTGCCATCGTGCTGCACTATCCCCTGCATGTTGGTGTGAAACGATTCAATGAGGCTTTGCAACTTTGGTGGGCATCCTATCTTTGGCAGGATCTTGAAAAGGCCTTCTCTGCTTACCAGATCGAACGCTTTGGTGAGGTCGATGAAGGCGACGTACAGGGGCATGTTCTGTTCTCTGCGTTTCTTCTGGAGTTGGCGGATGGAGAATATCATGTCTACCGTCGATCGCTCAGCGCGGAAGCCACACTGAGACTCGGGGTAGACACGTTCGGCAAGCTTCTGTAGACGAACGAGAACAACTCGTGCGTAGACTTTGCCAACAACGCTGAGGAGGGAGATGCCCCTGTAGTTGTTGCAGTCGCTTCTCTCCCCTTTGTTTTTGTAGAGGGTGATGATCTTGGCGTCCCTCATGTCCTGTGGTACAGCACCTTCCTTCCAACACTGGCAGAGGACGTCATGCAATGGCAGCAGTAGGGCGGTCTTGCAGTGCTTGATCAGGTCGGGGGGTATGCCGTCGTTGCCGGGTGCCTTGCCAGCGGCCAAGCTATCAATGGCCTTGCTGAGTTCGTCGATGGTTGGCTTGGCGTCAAGTTCGTCCATGGATGGCAGGCAGTCGATGGCATCAAGGGCTGACAGTGTCACGGTGTTCTGTCTGGAGTAGAGGTCGGAGTAGTGTTCCACCCATCTCTCCATCTGCTTGTTCTTTTCTGTGATCATCTCCCCAGTGGAGGATTTGAGGGGGGCCGTCTTGCTCTGAGCCGGACCAAGTGCTTTCTTGATGCCATCGTACATACCACGGATGTTCCCTGTTATGGCAGCGGTTTGAATGTCTTGGCTGAGCTGAGTCCAGTACTCGTTGGCACAGCGCCGAGCAGTCTGCTGAACTTTGCTTCTCGCAGCCCTGAGAATCTGGAGATTCTTCTCGTTTGGGTACTTCTTGTACTCAGCAAGTGCTGAGCGCTTGGCTTCAATGATGGGGGTCATCTCGGTCAACTTGGCATCAAACCACTTCCGGTTATGGCTGCCACGTAGGACGGACGTGTCTCGCTCTGCTCTGCTCCTGGAAAAAAAAAAAATCGGCAAATAACTCTCTCATTTGGGACAGAACGTATCCCAGCATTTGGGCGAAGATATGTCGGCGAAGCCTAAGGCTGGAAAACCAGGAAAAGGAAAAAGCGAGCCGCCGAAACAGTCCAAATTAACGGACTTTCAGGTCTGTGACGCAGCAAACAAAACTCCATATATGGCGGAGGAGGCTGGCAACGGTGCGATATCTGCGGGGAATGGCGCAGATGCGCTGATGGCTGCCATGAGTTCAATGAGAGCGGACTTTTCCTCTAGATTTGATGGGATTATGACAGCGTTGGAAGGAATAAGAAAGGAATTGGGTGACTGTGTAGAACGAACGGCGCAGATGGAGCTCCGTCTCGCTAGTGCTGAAGATGACGTCACCCGTCTTCAATTAAAGGTGCGCACTTTGGAAAAAAAAAATAAATCTCTGGAAGATAATATTTTGGATTTGGAATCTCGGTCGAGACAGAATAATTTGAGGCTGGTGGGTCTTCCAGAGGAATCAGAAGGTCGGGACGTATGTTCCTTTCTGGAAAAGTGGATTCCGGAGGTGCTGGGCAGCGAGGAGTTGCAATCAGCAGTGATTCTGGAAAAAGCACATCGTATTGGCCCACGGAGAGATAAGGGACCGCCGAGGACCTTAATTATGAAGTTTCTTAGCAACAGAGACAGGATGAAGATCTTCAACGCTGCACGAGCTAAAAAAGGAGAGATTAAACACCAGGACCAGCAGGTGCGGTTCTACCCAGATTTGGCCACAGGAATCCAGCAATTGAGGAAGCAGTTTGATCCCATACGTAAGGAGCTGCGCAACCTTGGGATTCGTCATGGTGTAATCTATCCTGCGAGACTGCTGACCACGTATGAGGGCAGAACCCACATCTTCAAGACCCCAGAGGAGGCGCAGGAGTTCATCAAGAAGATCAAAGAAGAAGAAGAGACTGGTGGGAGCTAAGCATGAACAAAATATAAGGTAGAATAATTAAGCATTTGCACAGGCATCTGACTGACTTGAAGTAAATAGTAAGTTTACAAAATATAGATTGTATTATATATTAAAAAAACAAAACAAAAACAAAACAAACAAAAAAAAAAACTATGATGTACAAAGTTGTTAAAAATTTTGGAGTTAAGTTGGAAAACTACAGAGGAGAGTTAATGTTACGTCATTAAAAGCAGTAGAGTTAGGGTGATTGGGAGGATGAAGAAGGAGTGGCTTAGGCTGTTCCCCGTGGGTGTGGAACGGTCGATGGCTATATCGGGAGACAGAATTTTTCTTTTGATTTTGGGGGGTTTGCCACAAGTGTGGGAAGGGGAAATTTGTTTGTGTGTAGTTTGTAGGATGAATGTTCAACCACTCATGTTTTTGCTTCTCTGTATGAGCATGTTTACACTGCAAGGTAATCCCAAACTCTCTATTGATCATGGACCAAAGTGTTAATCTTAATTTAACTTCATGGAATTGCAGAGGTCTACAAAATTTAAAAAAACTTAAACAAGTTATGAATAAAATAAAGGACATGGGTTCAAGAATTGTGTTTTTACAAGAAACTCATCTGATAGAGGAGGATGTTAAAAGAATTAGGAGTAGATGGCAGGGAAGTGTATTCACCTCTTCATTTTCATCCCGAGCCAGGGGAGTTATGACTCTCATACATAAATCAGTTCCTTTTCAAGTGAAAAATGTAATTGGAGACAAATTTGGAAGATATGTAATCATTCAAGGTTCTTTGCTATTAGAAAATATAAATCTTGTGAACTTATATGGTCCCAATATAGATGATCAGAAGTTCTTTGCTAATTTATTTCTCATCTTATCATCACTTACAGGGCAACATATAATAGCAGGGGATTTTAATTGTACATTGAATCCAGGTGTGGATAGATCAACAGGACTGGATTGTACGCACATTGGATGTAGGATGACTATTAATCATTTTATGAAAGAATTGAGATTGTTAGATATATGGAGAGAAATGAAACCACAAGTTAAAGCCTATTCTTGTTATTCCAGTACCTACAAGACATTCTCACGTATTGATTATTTTTTGATTTCCACAGAATTAAGGTCCAAGATTCAAAACTGCTTTTATGATAACATCGTGATCTCTGATCATGCACCCTGTTGTCTAATATATGTAGATAAAAAATTGACAAAGGAATCAGGTAGATGGCAATTTCAGCATAAATGGCTTCAGGATGAGGAATTTGTCAAGTATATAGAAAAACAGATAGACGAGTTCTTTGACATCAATACTACACAAACATCAGCATGTGTAAAGTGGGAGGCTTTCAAAGCTTTTATTAGGGGACATATTATTAGTTATACAGGATCAAAATCTAAGAAGACTCGAGAGGAGAGAGCTAAATTGGAACATAAAATAAAAAGTCTTCAGGAAAAAGTGTATGCAGGAAGTGACCCAAGGTTGGAGAATGAATTACTGATTTTGAGAGCTGAATTTGACAAAAAATCAGCGAATAGAGCTGCCTCGAGTCTTCTAAGATTGAAACAATCTTTTTATGAACAAGGTGAAAAATCAGGAAAATTATTAGCATGGCAGATTAAACAATTGGAAATTAAAACACCAATTACCAGTATTATAAGTAACGGACAGGTAGTTATAGATCCTTTAGAAATTAATAGAGCCTTTAGAGATTACTATGAAAAATTATATGATACCAAAAATGAACCTGATTTAACAAAACTAAATGGGTTTTTGAACGAACTATCTATACCGTGTATACCAAATGAAAACAGGGAGATATTGGAGTCTAAAATTAGTCAAGAAGAAGTTGGGCTAGCCATTGATAATATGAAATCAGGAAAAAGTGCAGGACCAGATGGTCTTCCAGTTGACCTTTATAAAAAAATTAAGAATAAATTAATAAAACCTTTTTTGGAAATGGTTTTAGAAGCATTTCAAAATAATAATTTACCATCATACATAAATAATGCCTTAATTATACTGCTGCTAAAACCAGGTAAGCCCTCTAATAAATGTGAAAATATGAGACCAATAAGCCTATTAAACGCCGACCTTAAGATAATCTGTAAAATTTTAGCAAGACGAATACAAGAAATTTTACCAAATATTATTAATCGAGATCAGAATGGCTTTATAAAGGGTAGACAAGGCTTCCATAATGTAAGAAGACTATTTAATATTATTTATTTTAATAAAGAAGCACCGGATACAGCTCTCCTATCATTGGACGCCGAAAAGGCCTTTGATAGAGTTGAATGGCCCTTTCTTTTTGAAGTCCTACAAAGGTTTGGACTTGGAAATAATTTCATAAAATGGGTTCAAATAATATACAATAATGCTACAGCAGAAATCCTAACAAATAACAATATTTCAAAACCAATAAAAATCAATAGAGGATGTCGACAAGGCTGTCCACTTTCACCTTTACTGTTTACTATGGCAATTGAACCTTTAGCGATAGCGATACGTTTACATTCACAAATATATGGAATTAAAGTTGGACCAACAGAACATAAAATCTCCCTGTACGCCGATGACATAATTTTGTTTATGTCGAATCTAAAAAAATCAATTCCAACCTTGTTGAATTTAATAAAGAATTTTGGGGAAATATCAGGATATAAAATAAATAAAACTAAATCTTCAATATTAATGCTAAATGAGACCCAGAGAAATTACCCAGCCCCTGAGGTAAATCAATTCAATGTTGTAAATCAGTTTAAATATTTAGGAATCCAAATTGTGCCTAAGCTAGAATCAGTCGCCAGTGTCAACTATGAAGCCTTAATGTCAGATATCAATGAGTTAACTCAGAGATGGATGTCACTACCAATGTCGATGATCGGGAGAATCAATATACTTAAAAGTAATATTTTACCTAAAATACTTTATTTATTTCAATACATTCCCTTATCACCACCTTTAGATCTATTCTCAAGAATAAAAAAAAAGTTAGTGGAATTTATATGGAACAACAGGAGGGCTAGATTACGTCTGTCTTTATTATATTTACCATTTGATCGTGGAGGTCTGAAATGTCCAAATTTTATGTTGTATTATTGGTCGGCACAACTGAGGTCTATGACATATTATTTTTCATCAAATGATCTCCCTCACTGGACTGAAATGGAATCATACAATTTACCTTTACCTCTTCCCATATTCATATACTCAGATTCGGCAAAAAAATTACAAAAACAAGTTAAAAATCCATTTGTAAAGCATATGATCAAAATATGGTGTGAAGCTAAAAACTATTTAAAAGAACCACAGTTATTGTCACAATTTAGTCCAATATGGGGTAATCAATATTTTAAACCAGGGAGAGCGGACGCTGTATTTAAAGTATGGAATTTAAAAGGGATACAAAAGATTCAGGATTTATATTTGCCATGTGCAGACAACATAATGTCTTTTGAAGAGCTGAGGATCAAATTTAATCTCAATAGAACACATTTTTTAAAATATCTTCAACTTAGAAACTTTATTCGATCAAATCAAAATAAAGCTCTCACTCGACCTATTTATTCATCCTTGGAAAAAATGATGATGAAAGATAGTAAAAGAAAGGGTATTATTTCAGAGTTTTATAACTCATTGACACTATCTTCAAGTGAAAATTCACTGAAAAGATTAAACTACTGGAAAGAAGATCTGCAAATTGAAATTTCGGAGGAACAATGGGAATTGGCTTGTACAGAAGCTCAAACCAAATCAATAAATGCACGCCTTAAATTGATACATTTCAAATGGTTAATGCGGATGTATGTTACACCGGAGGAGTTAAATAGATATAACAAAAATATACCAGATACATGCACAAAATGCATGGAAAGTAAAGGAACCCTATTTCATTGTTTATGGGAATGTAGATTAATAAGAATGTTTTGGGAAGAGGTGAGGGTAACAATTGAAAAAATAATCTCAAAACAAATCATACTGAATCCTAAACTGTTTTTGTTGGGTCTGTACCCAGAAAAGCATAATTTTAATAAAAGTGAAAGAACATTCATAGACCTCAGTTTGCTTAATGCCAAAAAATGTATTGCACTATTATGGAAAAAGACTCATAGACCAGATGTGACTCAGTGGTTAAGACAGATGTTAACAAACCTTCCATTAGAAAGAATAACATATATACTGAAATCAAAGGAAATTGTGTTTGAGAATATATGGAGACCTTTTATTGATTATGTAAAAAATTTAAACATAACTCTTGAAGAAGAAGGTGAATGATGTGTGTGGACCTTGTAAATTCCAAACTGGTGAACATAATATGTATACTTATGTATTGGATTGTCTAGACTAAACAGAGGAGCATTGTTGAAGACTTGATTTTGTTGGTGGTTGTTGGTGTTTTTAGTGCATTTTTTTTTTTTGTAGTACTTTAGCGTTAGTGTTTGATTGTTTGTATCATGTTTGTTAAAAAAAAAAGGTTCAATAAAGATATTGTGGAAAAAAAAAAAACTTGGCATCAAACCAGTCCTGTGACTTCGAGGTCTTCCTCCCAAAGGTAGCCAAGGCTGTGCGGTGGATGGTGTTTCGCAGCTCTTCCCACTTCTGCTTTGCAGATTCTCCTTCTTGTGGTACACCAAGTTCCTTCTCAAAGGTGGAGGCAAACTGCTCAACAAGTTCTGGTTGAGCCATCTTGCTGGTGTCAATCCGTGCCTTTCCAGGTTGTCTAGCACGATGGAATTTCTTCAGCTGCAGCTTGACCTTGCAACACACCAATGAATGGTCTGTGTCGCAATCTGCACTCTGGAACGAACGGGTGATTAGCACGTTCTTCAGTGAGGTGCGCCTGGTCAGGATCAAGTCCAGCTGGTGCCAGTGCTTTGAGCGTGGATGTTGCCAGGAAACCTTGTGTTGGGGCTTGGTCTTGAAGAACGAGTTTGTGATGCACAGATCGTGATATGTGCAGAACTCGAGCAGCCGCTGTCCGTTGTCATTCATTCTGCCCACGCCAAAAGGTCCAAGACAGGAGGGCCAAGAGTCGTGGTCAGCACCCACTCTGGCATTGAAGTCTCCAAGGAGAATGAGTTGTTCAGAGTTGGGGACGATCCTGACAGTTGTTGCGAGATTCTCGTAGAACTCGTCTTTTGCCTCTGGTGTGGCTGTCAGTGTTGGGGCATACACACTGACGAGGGTGACTGGGCCTTGAGTGGTGTTCAGGCGGAGGGTGAGGAGTCGTGCAGAGCCAGTGCTGCTCGGTTCCACCATCTTCAGCAAGGTGTTCTTCACTGCAAAGCCCACTCCGTGTTCCCTGTGTTCGTCACTGCCCTTTCCCTGCCAGTAGAACGTGTAGTCCTTCTCTCTTAGTGTGCCTGCGTCAGCCAACCGTGTTTCCTGGAGAGTGGCGATATCCACTCCCAGTCTCTTCAGCTCATTATTGATGATGGCAGTCTTCCTGGTGTCGTTGATGTCCTTGAGGTTAGTAGCGAGTCCTGTCATCATAGTGCGGACGTTCCAAGTTCCCAGTTTTAGAGTTGGTCTCTTTTGTTTTATTGTCTTGCCTGGTGCGAAAGTTCTCAGCCTGCTGTTCGGACTTCTCCTCATCCCCATGCACCCAATGAGGAAAGCAAGCTGTGGCGGGACATCACCTTATTGGCTGGGGGCTGCCCAGCTTGAGGCAGGCGGTAGCTGTCCAGTGAGATCCGATGATCCCTCCCACCGTCGGGAATAACCCCTGGCGCCGAGCTCTACGCCAATTGAGCGGTGGCTTATAACCGGTAACTGTCATTCCCCGTGTTTTGTCTATGCCAAAGGCGAAGCTGGAGTGTCCTCTCCAGTGATCCGGTGTTCTACCTTCCAGCGTTGGGCGTTGGTAGGATTCAAGCCTGAGCAGGAAGATATGGAGGATAAGATGTTGCCCATGCAGCATGTCCCCCCTCTCCACGTCACTGATGAATCCAAAGGAACAGCAGGGCTGCTACAGTTTGGCACCAGCGTCGTTGCAGGAGCTGCCAGAACGATGTTGAGCACAACATAGAACTGCCTTAGGGGCTCCGACTCCGGATTTTTCCTCAGGGTTGACTCCCGAAGCCTTTTCCGTGACCGGGTATGCCGCAAGGCAGCGGAGGTTTGAAATCAGGGTTTACCTTCCCCTAGATGGGCTACCTTCCCAGGTTGACGAGCCACCATCTACCCGAAGCATCTGGTTTTAAGGCGCCAGAGATCCGCCCGCGCCCCTTCTCCTATTAGTAAAAGCAGTTCCGCCGGGCTTAGAGACTAAACCACACGGGCAGGCTAGGAGTTGGACTTAGTTGTCAGAGGCTTTTCGAGACGCACGCCATAAGGAGCATTTTATGAGCACTGGGAGCTTAACCCCAGTGCCGCTCCTGGCTATGACAACCTTGGAACCGGGAATGGGGCTAGGGGTCACCAAACTTGGTATACAGGTTCACCCTGACACCATGACCTCTGACTATGGGTTTGGGGTAAAAAGGTCAAAGGTTAAGGTTTTAATTCTACAGGGCTGAAAAAGGTCTGGGTCAGCATCTCAGGTGAGTCCATTCTAGTTACTATGGTACTCAAAAAAACTGAGAGTGTATTTGCAACATTTAATACTTTTATTAGAATATCACAATACCGGTGTCTCTGAATCAATACAATATTGTTGACACAAAGTATTGTATTGATTTTTTTTCCGCCATCCCTAGCTGAAATATGAAAATTAGTTGAGAATTTCAATCACTTCTATAAGGAACTGTTGTAAATAAAATGTTAATTTAGTGATTAGAAAAAAAATTGGTTCTTTTTTTAGATCCTTCCATTAGCCAAAGAACTGAACACAGTCTCAAAGCATGAAGTACCTGTACATGAGTACTGTCCTCACCAATACTACTGAGACAGCAACTTTTTGACATCCATCCATCTTCTTCCGCTTGATCCTTTTCAGGTCGCGGGGGGGGCTGGAGCCTATCTCAGCATCTTTGGGCGAAAGGCAGGGTACACCCTGGACAGATCGCCAGTCCATCGCAGGGCCAACACAGAGAGACAGACAACCATTCACTCTCACAGTCATACCTAAGGACAATTTAGAATCCCCAATTTGATGCCAATTAACCTAACTTGCATGTTTTTGGGATATGGGAGGAAACCGGAGAAATCCCGGAGTAAACCTACGCAGACACGGGGAGAACATGTAAACTCCACACAGATCACTGTTGGTTGGGGGCTGGGATCGAACCCAGGATCCTCCGGCCAAGGGTGAGTTGCTGTGCTGCCGAAGTGCTAACCACTTCTCCACCACACTGCCCAACTTTTTGACACTTTTAAAAAACTGTATTGCTATTTAACAACAAACATCCAGATCACTTGATGAGAGCTGGATGAAAATAGGACTTTTTTCTGAAAATACTGACACAAATGGTTTGTCTCCTTACAGAAGGGTGTCTCAGGCTCAAATTCACTTGATTCTGCTTTCCATTTTGCTGAGCAGCCAGCTGGTTTGTGCTCAGGGCCCTGTAGATTCAGCCAAATGGGGTGAAAAACTGGACTTCAGCACAAATGTTTACATAGCAGGTGACAGCCGCTCTGTTGAAGCCACACACTCTGTTAAACACAGCCTATTAACAGTACCCCTCCATGGAAGACAGTGGGAGGCACAGAAAGACAGATAACTCATGCATGAAGAGAGCCTCATTCACCACATGAGAATATTTCAAATGTCCTGACAAGTAATATTTTGTGAGCAAAAACCCAACTGGTTTGCTGCTTTTCTCTGTGAGAGTATGTGGGCATTGATTTGTTTAACCTTTTTGACAAATCCTTTAGTTTTAATTTAAGATTGCATGCTATACTACCCTTTTCAAATATGTGCAAATATGAGAGAGCAGCAGAGCATGTTCACACACCCACAGAAACAATGAAGTGAAGCTCCAAGGAGCTGGAAACATGCTTACAAAGGGCTCTTTGACAGGATGACTAAGTCATGATGTATTACTGTAAATTCTACTGTGTTCATCATTTTATTCTCCTTCTGTAGAGCATATATCATCAGGTTACTGGAGTCTGTTGTTCATAACTTTCACAGCAGACCAGATGCTTTGTATGTTTGTACTCTATCACTATGAAATGTTAACATGACGCAGAACATAAGATGCCGTGTGTCAAGATCAACAATATGGACTGAGTTGTTGGCTTCACAGATACAGGGATACAGCTATTAATGTGAAATTTTCATTTCAAACTTTTCCATCTAATACAGGTAAATACTGCAAATAATCTTGATGCCTTTAATCCTAAATTATATACTTTTTTCTGCCATGAATATAGAAACATTAATGGGAGGCTACATGGCTCAAGTAAAACAAATAAAATTTGTAACACAGGACTTGCACTGGTGTAATTCTTTGAAATTAATATAGACAGATGCGCTGTAGTGACAGTAGGGAGCAGGTAGAAGAGAACCTGCATCACTGAAGGTATGTATTGGAGAGAAGGGGAATGAAAGTCAGTAGAAGTAAGACAAAATACATGTGTATGAGAATGAGAAGAAGGCAGGTGTAACCATCCAAAACAATGGACGGTGCACAAGAGAAGAAGAGAGTGCAGACAGGGTGGAGTGGGTGAAGACTAGGAACGGGCTGAGCCAATATTTATTATCAGTATTGTGTTCAATTCAGGCAAAAATGACACATCGGTTATTGGAGCACAATAAATGATAAATTCTGAGCCATTAAAACATAAAATAAACCAATAAACCCCTTTTAAAACTGCCCATGTTCTGTGAACATCTCTCTGTCGCTGGTTGTCCCTCAGAGCTGCAGCTCCATTGTGCGTGTGTGTGTAATAGTCTGCATGCAGACATGTAATGTTGGCCAATAGGTGTCACACTTACTCTTGCACCAACTGCTTGGTAGAGACATGTGACATCAACCCAGTCATACTTTTGGCTGTGACCGGCTATGATATCTTTGCTGGCCATAAATATGTGAACACTAGATAAGATGTGGCTAGCTACTAGGCTAGTCACATTCTATATACATATACAGTATAGCTTACTTACATGATTACAATAAATAAAATAAACAACTGTTCGAATGTCTTGTTATCACAATGCTGCAGGTGCTATCAACCATTATAACTACCTACAGAATATGGCATGAAAACGTTAGCTAGACAGATAGATAGATTTGTTTATTTGACAGGGACAGTGCAATAAACATAGACAATTAATCAATGACAATCAATCTGATGTGTTGCACAGAGTGTATAGCTATTAGCTAATTTGCAACTCTTGTCCCTGGATGGGCTTTAGAAAGGAGAAACAAGTAAAAAAAAAAAAAAAAGGAAAGAAAAGGAATACACAATAACCACATACATCAATGCAAAAAACATAAATACATTATAAATACACAATTATAAATATTATAAATATTATAAATACACAAATATAACAACCTGACACACATTTGCCTATTTCAGGCCTCCCTCCCTTCGTCACTCACTATAAACAAACACATTCATTCCTTCCCTTCATTCACTCTCACCCTGCAGACAATCATTTCATACATGGGTACATTCTTGTTTATTTTTCAGCCAGTTTTTAATCTTTTTAGTGAATGTTTTAAAGTCCGTTATTATTTTAATTTCATTTGGCATTGTGTTCCAGATGTGACTGCCCTTTATAGAGAAAGCTGTTTGTCCAAATGTGGTTCTGCGGTGGAATATTTTACAGTAATTGTTAACAGAACTCCTGGTGGCTCTGCTGCTGTCCTGTCTTTGGATGAAACCAGCAAGTGGCTCAGGTGCTGATTTATGGAAACATTTGAAAGTTAATTTCAGTAAACAGAGGTCAATGAAACTCTCAAAACTCAATAGGTTGTATTTTTTTAAAATATTACAGTGATGCCACCTAATGGGCTTTTTGTCCAAAAAAATAGCCATGTCCTATTACTCGCTTCTGGAGTCTCATTCACACAGCTGCTCAGATGTAAATATTTTGATTATTTTGGTCGTTTAAAAAAATTTAAAAAATATTTTTTTCATCAATATATAATTTTTTCAATAGTATAAAGGCTTTAATGCTCCACCTTTCTGAACACTTTGTTCATGTATTATTTTTTAAGATTTGTTTTCATGAAATGACATGTCCTCTTCACCTTTAACTTATTCTAAAAAAGTATTTTTGATGTTGTTATTCAGCCATAATATTATCTTACATACTTAGTAAGCAGGCCTGAGATATTTCCTCAATCATTACAGTCATGAAAAAATTTGGACCCCCCTTTAAATATTCAGTTCTTTATTAAGAAATGTTCACACATTTATGTCTAACCTTGTTTTTGTTTTTATTTGCATTTTTAACATTTATTTTAGCCATTTTAAGTGGGAATGAATGTGGGGGTGTCTTAAAAAAGATGGGGGTGTCCTAATTAATTCCTCACTATTTGTTTAGAATTACATTTTACAGAAAATTTGAAAAAAAGTCTTTAATTAATTTTTAATTGTTTAATTGTATTGTATGAATCTCCCAGTATTTTTAACATTGATATTAAATATACATATGTTCAAATATGTAAAAAAAAAAAAAACAAACCACAGGCTTATACAGGGTGTCCTAATTTTTTCACATGACTGTACATGCTACAGACAATGACTAAAATCTAACTTAACTTTATGTTAGAGCTGTGATGAAGAACAGATGTATATGACTGTATTTATTAAGACTTCATATTCTTAATATAAGACTCATCAAAATCATATTGGACATAAACACATCTTTTATAACTGTATTTTTCCTGTGAAGTTTTCATAGAGTTCAGACTGCTCTTTGCAATTTAATGACTGATTTCAAAAATGATAAACTGTATTAGGTATTAATTCAATTCAATTCAATTCAATTCAACTTTATTTATATAGCGCCATTTCACAACAACAGTCATCTCATAGCACTATCAACTGTAGGGAGGACCCCCACAGTTGCAGAAAGACCCCAGCAATCAGGGGTCAATTATTTACATAGACTGCAGTGTATGATTATTTAATATTATACAACGAGTTCTGATCAAACAGTTTGATTGGACAAGAGGGATTCCAGGAGTTACTATGTTCCATGTTAATTGCACTCCAACATTTCACTGGATATATCACTCCGCTTCAAAGGTGTTAATGTAGCTGTTAATTACTAACAGTAATTTCCTGTCAATTCTCAGTGAGAATTGCAATACGGTGTTGGATACCTTAATTTCCACCTGTGAGGCGCTGTTTGGAAAGATTTCTTACCTGACCCGGAAGTCCCACCCTTTTGAAAAAACTTTACTCAGTTTACAAAGTCTGCCTAGCTCATTCTGCAGAGCATGAGACTCTTAATTTCAGGGCCTTGGGATCAAGCCCCATGTTGAGAGCCATTTCTGTTTATTACCACTATTCATCTCTCCCTCTCATGAAGTGTTCAAAGTCAAGTACAAGTCTTTCCCAAAGATTTGCTCTTAAGAAGAATAAAAAAAAAATATCTTTGATTTGTACTCCAATATCTCAGGCTTGTGAAACCAAGCAATTGAAAAGAGAGGCTGGGGAGGCTGCCAACCTGAAGAGCGTATTACAGTATCTCCATAAAGGGGGCCAGGAGTAGATGCTGGAACCCTTAAAAGAAAAGCCATTTCATGTCTGTTTAAAAAAAAAAATAGGCAGTGTTAGAGTTGGATTAATTGTCTTGATTAACAAACCACAATACCTTTGTGGTGATGGATTCTTTGTTTCATTTGAAAATGCCAAGAAAAAGCAAGCAAAGTGTGCCAAAGCCAAATCGCTACCATGCTAACAATCCACCAGCATTGGCCACGTTTTGATCTAGGCTGCCTGTGGTACCGACTCAACAGGTGACGGTATGTTTTATAAACACTGACTTTTGCACTTGACAATATTTAATTTGTTTACATGTGTGTGAAATGACAGTAGACGTCTTCATGCTGATTGAGATGTTTGGCAACAGTTACTGGCTACATTTAGAAGGGACTTTTTTTCTCAGCTGCACAAAATAACTGATTAAACAAACAAACTTGAGCTAAATACATAATATTTTGTCCAGTGCTGCTGTCATTTACTAAATTGTGCTTGTGGAACTGTCTAATAATGCCCTCCGCTACACGTCGGGCATTAGATGTATCACACCCGCAGTTGATACCGTCCTCCCTCTTGTGTAATATTGCTTAATTAATGTCCATACTGCATATATTCTCATGACGGATCTAAATTTTAATCAGTTATATTAATGCTGCTGTTTGGTATTAAAATTAATACAATGACCTTTCTTTTGCTGATATATAAATGTTACAGCTTAACATAGTCTATTATTGTTTTTATTAAAATAGAGATAAATGTGAAATTATATGCTCAATAAATGACTTCTTCTTTTGGCTACTCCCTTTAGAATTCACCACAGTGGATCATCTGCCTCCATCTCACCCTATATTATTAAATTTTTAAAATTATTTTTTAAAAAACACACACAGACATATGTAAGAAGAGGGTGATCACAACACTTCTCTACCCCCCCCCCCCCAGGAGTGAAGTACTAAAGAATGTCAAAGATGATTTCACTTGATGTCAACATTGAAGCAGCATTCCCAACATTACTATCGTGTGTGCAATTCTGCCCATCAGCTGCTCAGACAATACACATGGTCTGACAATGAGCTTTTTGTAGGTCACTATCTGCTGGCGTGAAGTGGGCAGTCTGGAGTCCATCGTGCCACACTCCAATCTTATCAGTCCAGATGCCAGAGCTCGGCCAGCTGTCTCATCTCCATCCTTCTCCCTCTAGTCAACTCTACCATATCAGATCCAGGTTAAAGGACTAAAAGCATTCCTTTATTTTAGAAGACAAGCAGTCGTCATTAAAATCAGCAGCCTGAAGGTCCAAAGTTAAATGTTTAGTGACTGGAGATCAAGACATACTCATACTGTCAAACTTAAAAAAAAAAAAAAAAATCAGACTTCTGCATAAAAGATCATGTCTTAAAGAATTTTTGTCCAAACGTTAATATCGGCAGCAGAACAACTATTACACAGGGTTACAAAAATAATTTTTTTGTAAGCTGTCTGTTTTTTCAACTGATTTAAGACAATTTTGCACCGCTGAATTCGAAAATGACATCTGTTTCTCTCGATCAGGTGCTAAGTAAAAAACCTGTACTTAGTACTTAGTACTGTGCATGTAGGCCTACTTACCTTTATATAAAGGTAAGCACATGTAAATTGAATATTACGTCATCATTATTCAAAATTCAGAGAACTTAAAGACATAAAAAAGAATTTTGCATCATATAAAGTGAAAATACCCGTACATGTAAACAAAAACGTATAAAACAACATGTGGCCATAATTCAAAAAGTTGACCTGATTGAGCAAAACCAATGTGATTTTTGGATTCAGCGCCTCAAAATTGTCCTAAATCAGATAAAAAAAAATTAAGACAATAAACTTGGTGTTGACCAGTGTTATCAGCACACACTGCAGGTTTACTAGGCTTTTTTTGTTTTACACAATAGCGGTTGTAAAGATGAGTCTGTGGGGACACATAATAGGTGGCACTCCACCCAGGACTGGAGGGTGAGGAGGAGAGAGGGATATCAGAAATGAATGGTGAAGAGGGGAGTGGAGATAGGAACAGCGCCATAGCGCTGGGAGGTTTTGGATGAAACAAAGAGGAGTCATCGCCCCCACTGTGACAGGATTCACACCGGAGTTCACCGGGGTGCGATAGTATGGTAATAAGTAATGCTTTGTGTACTGCATGTTGATGTGGGTGCAGGCTTTGTGTCTTGTACGTTAATGTCTCATACCCTTGGGTCTCAGAGGTGGGAATAAAGATGTAAAAGAGTGATCGCATAGAGACCCCAGGCAGTCTGTTCTGTTTGTTGGAGGTGAATAAAGTTCTGTATCATTCAGCTCGCTGTCTCGTCTGATTCCATCCTCCACAAGTCACACATTAAAGACTGCATATATGTGGTTTTGTACTAAGTAGTATATATCATCCCTGTGAGCTGTGAGAGTAAAGCTGATCAGCAATGCAAATATTAAAATAGCCACAAGCGGCAATCATTGGGTTCCAAGCAGGTGTAGACTTCAAGGTCTCGTTTAGTTTAGCAACAGCATTTAAAACCTAAGGTCTGCTACACATTAGTTTTTAAAGCAGCACTATGTAACTTTCTTGTTCTTTGTAGGAACACTGAAAAGGCCACAATTACGGCGACCACAACCCCAGTCCCAACAGCCAACCACATGGCTTTTTGTTACTGGTGGTTAAAGTCATGCCCTGTGATTTGCTGCTGGGCCCAAGTCCACAGTCACCACAGCTGCTGTCCCCCCAGTAATGACACCAAGAAATTAGCTGTTCAGGTAATGTGACTGACTCAGGCTATGAGGGAAGTGACATTTACTCTGACAAATGCAGTGTACCATTAAAATAACTTTGCAGACGTTATTTTGAGGGGAAAATCTTGCATAGTGTTATTTTAAAATGAACAGGAGAGGTATGCTGTACTTCATTTATTGTTCAGAACAATAAGACTTCCCTTGCAAGATTCAGACCTGACCTGAACACTCACCTTGACCACAACACTACACAACTGCTTTAGCTTTTGCCCTAACTTTCTCAAATGATAAATGTTTGATTGAAAGGCTTCCCAGCAGCAATAGCACAACATTAATTTATCTTGGGTGTCACACAAGCATCTTCACCCCTACACCACACAACTGCTTTGAGTTACATACTGCCTTTCTCGCACATGAACAAAATGTTCCATTGACAAGACAAAATGACTGACAGACATTTCATAAACATGATTTTTGGAACATTAACAGAACTGCATGAAATTTGTTGTTTTGTTGAAGAAAATTGTTGTGATTGTGAGGGTGAAGTTCCATCAAATTTGAATTATTCTATCTGGAGTTAAACCCAAAGATAAATGCCAAAGAAAAACTCTACAAATTGATTGGTCTAGAAAATCAAAACCAATTGACATTTTTTGATAATTTTAACAACTTTTCATTATCATCAGCTATAAATGATCTTTGCTTAAATTCAAGCAATTTAGATGAATGGCCTGAGAGGAGTTCATTTTGAGTTCACTTGTACATTTTTGAAAATATGGTGCAGAAAACTGCATTTTTAGACCATAAGACCTGTGAAGAAAAGTGGCCAAAGATTTCAGAGAATAGAATGATTAAAGAATTTTTAGTCTAGACTCAGCTATTCTCGAGATATTTGCAAAAACAAAAAAATGTTTATTATGGTATAGTTAGACTCCCATAATGAATAAAAAATCAAGGATTCAGTGTACCCCACCCGTTATGGGGTTACCGGGGCTGTGTCCTGGAGCCAGGCCTGGGGAAGGGGCTTGATGGCTAGCGCCTGGTGGCTGGGTTTCTGCCCGTGGGACCCAGCCGGGCTCAGCCTGAAGGAGTTACATGGGTCCGCCCTCCAGTGGGCTCACCACCTGCACAAATATGCATATATGCAGATCAGGTGCAGGTGAAGGCAGAGACGTTCGCAGTCTGATCCCTGGCTTTTGAAACTGGCTGTTGGGACGTGGAGCATCACCTCTCTGGTGGGGAAGGAGCTGGAGCTGGTGCACGAGATTGAGCAATACCAGCTAGATATAGTTGGGCTCACCTCAATGCACAGATCCAGTTCTGGAATCAGTTTCCTGGAGAGGGGTTGGAGCTTGGCCTACTCTGGAGTTGCTCCGGGTGAGAGGTGACGGGCAGGGGTGGGTATTCTTGTATCCCCCCACCTTGTTGCCTCGACATTGGAGTTCTCCTCGGTGGACGAATGGGTAGTTTCCCCGTACCTTCAGATTGGGAAACGGATCCTGACCATCATTTGTGCCTATGCACCAAGTAATGGTTCAGAGTACCCACCCTTTTTGGAGTCTTTGACTGGGGTGATGGAGAGTGCTCCTCTTGGAGACTCCATTGTCCTACTGGGAAACTTCAATGCACACGTGGGCAATAACAGTGAAACCTGGAAGGGCGTGATTGGGAGGAACGGCCTACCCGATCTGAACCTGTGTGGTGTTAAGTTATTGGACTTCTGTGCCAATCACAGTTTGTCTATAACGAACACCATTTTCAAGCATAACGGTGTCCATATGTGCACTTGGCACCAGGACACCCTAGGTCACAGGTCGATGATCAAATGTGTTATTGTGTCATCAGACCTGCGGCCACATGTCTTGGACACTCGGGTAAAGAGAGGTGCAAAGCTGGCGAGTGATCCCCACCTGGTGGTGAGTTGGAGCCGATGGCAGGGGCGGACAGCACTCAGACCCGGCAGACCTAAACGAATAGTGAGGGTGTGCTGGGAACATCTGGCTGAGGCCCCTGTCTGGGACGTCTTCAACTCCCACCTCCGGAAGAACTTAGACCACGTTCCAAGGGAGTCTGGAGACATGGAGTCTGAATGAGCCATGTTCTTCACCTCCATTGTTGAAGCAGCTGCCCAGAGCTGTGGCTGCAAGGTTGTTGGTACATCTCGTGGTGGCAACCCTCGAACAAAGTGGTGGACACCAGTGGTGAGAGGGGGCGGGGCCATCAAGCTGAAGAAAGTCCTATCAAGTTTGGTTGACTTGTGGGACTCCTGAAGCAGCTGAGGTGTACCGGCAGGCCAAGTGGAGTGCAGCTCGGGTGATTGCTGAAGCAAAAACTTGGGTGTGGGAGGAGTTCGGTGAGACCATGGAACAAGACTTTCCGTCGGCCTCGAAGAAATTCTGGCAAACTGTCTGGTGACTCAGGAAGGGAAAGCAGCTCCCTGTCCACACTGTGTATGGTGCGGATGGGGCGCTGCTAACTTCGACTGGGGACATCATCGGGTGGTGGAAGGAATACTTTGAGGATCTCCTCAATCCCAATGACACACCTTCCACAAAGGAAGCAGGGCTTGAGGATGAGGGGGACAACTCGCCCATCACAGAGACTGAGGTCGCCGAAGTGGTTAAAAAACTCTTTGGCTGCCGGGCCCCGGGGGTGGACGAGATTCACCCTGAGTACCTCAAGGCCCTGGATGTTGTAGAGCTGTCATGGTTGGCACGCCTCTGCAATGTTGCGTGGAGGTCGGGGACAGTGCCTTTGGCATGGCAAACTGGGGTGGTGGTTCCTGTTTTTAAAAAAGGGGGGCCGGAGAGTGTGTTCCAACTTTAGGGGATCACACTTCTCAGCCTCCCTGGGAAGGTCTATGCCAGGGTATTGCAGAGGAGAGTCCGACGGCTGGCCGAACCTCAGATCCAGAAGGGGCAATGTGGTTTTCGTCCTGGCCGTGGCACATCAGACCAATTCTTTACCCTCTTGAGAATCCTCAAGCGCTCATGGGAGTTTGCCCAACCGGTCCACATGTGTTTTGTGGACTTGGAGAACACATTCAACCGTGTCCCTCATGGTCTCTTGTGGGGGGTGCTGTGGGAGTATGGGGTATCAGGCTTGTTGTTACAAGCTATCTGGTCCCTATATAACCATTGCAAGAGTTTGGTTCGTACTGCCAACACCCAGTCAAACTCGTTTCCAGTGAGAGTTGGACTCCGCCAAGGCTGCCCTTTGTCACCGATCCTGTTCATAATTTTTATGGACAGAATTTCCAGGCACAGCCAAGGATCGGAGGGTGTCATACTCAGTGACCACAGGATCTCATCTTTGCTGTCTGCAGATGATGTTGTCCTGTTGGCTTCATCGACCAAGCGGTTGGGATGAGAATCAGCACCTCTAAGCCCGAGTCCATGGTCTTCAGGCGGAAAAAGGTATATTGTCCTCTCTAGGTTAGGGACAAGCTCCTGCCCCAAGTGGAGGAGTTTAAGTTTCTCGGGATCTCATTCACGAGTGAGGGGAGAATGAAGCAAGAGATTGACAGATGGATTGGGGCAGCCTTTGCAGTGATGCAGACATTGTACCAGTCTGTTGTGGTGAAGAGGGAGCTGAGCTCTAAAGCAAAGCTGTTGATTTACCAGTCAATCTACCTTTCTACCCTCACCTGTGGTCATGAGCTTTGGGTAATGACCGAAAGAATGAGATCACAGATACAAGCAGGTGAAATGAGCTTTCTCCGTAGGATTGCTGGACTCACCCTCAGAGATAGGGTGAGGAGCTCAGTCATCCAGGAGAGGCTCAGAGTAGAACCGCTGCTCCTCCATATCGAAAGGAGCCAGTTGAGGTGGTCTGGGCATCTGATCAGGATGCTTCCTATACGCCTCCCACTTGAGGTGTTTCGGGCACGCCCCACTGGGAGGAGACTCCGGGGCAGAAACAGGACACGATGGAGAGACTACATATCCCAGCTGGCCTGGGAACGTCTTGGTATCCTCTCTGAAGAGCTGGAGCAGGTGGCCGCAAAGAGGGAAGTCTGGGCTTCTCTGCTTGAGCTGCTGCCCCCGCGACCCAGACCTCCAGAAAAACAGTAGAAGATGGATGGATAGATGTTATGAATGTTTTGTGGGTCTTTGTTTGCAGGGGGAGGGTGGTGGCAGGCAGATGACTGGGTAGGTTTTCCAGTACGTGGAGGTAAATGGTTTGTTATCAGGTGAGAGTGTAGAAGAGCTCTGAAGAGCTGGAGCTGGGGAGAGGGAAGTCTGGGCTTCTCGGCTTGAGCTGCTGCCTCCACCTCTGGAAAAGCGGTAGAAAATGGATGGGTGGATGTTTATTATAGTGTCACCTATGTATGCAGTGCCTTGATTTTTGGTCTCTGAGTAGTGGGGACAGTTTCTGATCAGACTGTACAATTTCATGTTTCTCCATATTACCATTTTTGCTTCTCATGCACTTTTAGCAAAGAAGAAGAAGAAGAAGGGAAGAAGAAGAAGAAGAACAACAACAACAACAACAATAATAGGTTTCCCACAGCCCTGCTTGGAACCCTAAAAATCAACATTTTCACCAATAAAAATCCAATGGTAACTTTTTGTGTTTGTCAACATTCACTCTTTACTACATTAGGGTGGGCTGGTATAGAAATATTAGGTGGGCACATTTATTTAAAGCAGTTTGTCAGTTTCAATCCCTGACCCCCCCCCCCAAAAAAAAAAAATATAAGAGCATTAACAACAATCAGTTCTGGCAAAATGATAATTGGCAAGTAATATATATTTGTTGTTCTTGTTGTTTCTTACTTTTTCAAGTGCAACAACAGCCAAGCTGTCATGATTCAGAACAGGGTTCGACTCAAACGCAGAGCTGCCAGAATGATCACTCAGACTCCAATGAAAAGTTTCACAAATTTATTGAAAACTCACAGGAAATAAAAATGCAAAGTTCAAGAAAAACAAAACACAAAAGTGCCAACTTAAATTTTCACAAGACAGGTGCCCCCTGGAGCATACGTAGCCTATGGGAGAGAGCAGACAGAGTCCAGCGGGGAACTCCAGCAAGGACCAAGGGAAGGGGAAGGCAGAGACCTGGGTGGACGCCCTGATCTTCATGGTCAGGCGAGCGTGATCAGCTCCGGAGACACTCCTGCAGGTGGCAGCAACCTGAGGAGCAGGACACACAAGGTAAGTATACAGATAACTTTAATAACGAGGCACAGCTTGACATAAATTGTGGCTACAAACCCAGACAATTCAGTGATGAGCTCTCCACACGCTGGATGTTAAATACACTGGTTCATCAGATGCAGCAGGTGTGTCCAATCTTCCAGAGCAGGAAACAGGAACAGGAGGGGAGGGGGAGAACACTCGGCTGATCATCACAGTGCCCCCCCCCCCTCCAAGGGACACCTCCTGGCATCGCACTGGGCTTGTATCGATGGGTTCGATGGAATGCCCGAATCATACACTTGTCCAGGATGTGCGACCCTGGGATCCATGACCTCTCCTCCGGACCATATCCTTTCCAGTGAACGAGGTACTGACAACCCCGCCCTCGACAACGCACATCTAAGATCCGCTCCACCATATATGTAGTCTGGCTGTCAATGATCGGGGGGGCAGTGGGGGGTCCAGAGGAGGGCAGAAGGGACTGGTGGAGAGGGGCTTGAGCTTGGAGATGTGGAACGTAGGATGGATGCGCATAGAGGGCGGCAAGTCCAACCGAACGGTGACATCATTGATCAACCGCTTGACGGTGTAGGGGCCCAGATAGTGGGGGTAGAGCTTTCGGGACTCCGTTTTCAGCGGGATCTGATCGGTGGACAGCCAGACCCTCTGTCCCACCGTGTACTTCGGCGCGGCACCCGTCTGCAGTTAGCATACTGTCTATTGCGTTCCACAGAGCGAAGGAGGGCAGTCCTCGTGGCCCTCCACAGATGGCGGCACCGGCACGCATGGGCCTCCACGGATGGGACGGCGAGGCCCCTCTCCGCCATGGGCAGCAAAGGTGGTGTATTACCCATTGACGCTTCAAATGCCATGAGTCCAGTGGAGGAGGAGATCGCCGAATTATGCGCATTTTCCACCCAGGTCAAATGGGAGCTCCAGGTGGTCAGGTTTACGGATGCTACGCACCTTAAGGTGGCCTCCAGAGACTGATTAGCGTGCTCAGTGTGACCATTGCTTTGGGGATGGTATCCAGAAGTCAAGCTGGTGGTCGCACCCAAGAAGCAGCAGAACGCCTTCCACACCTGGGATGTGAATTGGGGCCCCTGGTCCGAGACGATGTCTATGGGAATACCATGCAGCCGGATGACGTGCTGCGTCAGCAAGTCGGCCGTCTCCGTGGCAGATGGCAGTTTGTGGAGAGGAATGAGGTGGATGGCCTTGGAGAAGCGGTCGACTATCGTCAGAATAACGGTATTCCCCTGGGATGGAGGGAGCCCGTGACAAAGTCCAGGACGATGTGAGACCACAGACGACCCAGCATCAGGAGGGGATGGAGGAGACCCACAGGAGGGGAGGAGTCAGTTTTATTAGCAGAGCAGGTCTGACAGGCCTTGACATACTCCCGCACATCCCTCCTGAGTGTGGGCCAACAAAAACCCCTTCACAGCAAGTCAATGTTGTTTTGTTGGCTGGAAATGTCAGAATGACAGGCGAAAAAGCTGGTATGCCCCCACTGAATCACCTCTCCATGTAGCGCGGCGGGGACATACAGCCGGTCCTGTGGGCCTCCCTCCAGGACGGGTTCTGATGATTGTGCCTGCTGGATCCTCTGCTCAATTTCCCACTGGAGTGTCCCGAGAAAGCAGGAGGGGGGGGGGGAATAGTCTCCGGGGGGAACGCAGCAGCTGTGGAGGAGGAGGTGGAGGAGGAGGAGTCAGGAAAAAACTGGCATAAGAGAGCATCAGCCTTGGCATTACAGGACTCTGGTCTGTACGAGATGGATAAATTAAACCTATTAAAGAACAGGGCCCACCGAGCCTGCCGAGAATTTAACCGTCTGGCCGACCGAAGGTATTCTAAATTTTTATGGTCGGTCCAGACAATGACCAGTTGGCTAGCTCCCTCCAGCCAGTGTCTCCAATCCTTCAACGCCAGCTTAATGGCCAACAGCTTGCGGTCCCCAACAGCGTAATTTCTCTCGGCTGGTGTTAACTGCCAGGAGAAATACGCGCACGGATGGAGCTTCTGATCGGAGGAGGAGTGCTGGGAGAAGACAGTGCCCACCCCCGAATCAGAAGAATCCACCTCGACCACAAACTGCGCCATGGGATCCACCTGTGCCAGACTGCGCACGTTGGTGAATAGGCCTTTTAAGGTCACAAAAGCTCGTTCAGCGGCCTCTGACCAATTAAACGGGCTTTTGGTTAACGTCAACTGCATAAGCAGTTGCACCACCCTACTATAGTCTTGGATGAATCGGCGGTAGAAGTTGGCAAAGCCCAGGAAGTGTTGGAGATCCTTCCTGGGCTGGTGGGTCGGCCAGTCTATTACCACCTTAATTTTCGCTGGATCAGCCTTTACAGTGCCTTTGGCGATGATGAACCCCAAAAATGAAGTAGAGCGAGTGGAAAATTTGCACTTCTCAGCTTTCATAAAAAGCTGGTTCTCCAGCAACCGCTGCAGGACGGACCAAACGTAGACTGAGTGCTCCTCCAGGGTGCGAGAAAAATCAAAATATTGTCCAAATGAACAAACACAAACTGGTTCACCATATCTCGTAGGACATCGTTAATTAACTGCTGGAAGATGGCAGGGGCGTTAGTCAGCCCAAACGACATAACCAAATATTCAAAATGGCCCAAAGGTGTTTTAAACGCCGTCTTCCACTTGTCCTCCCAAATGCGGACTAAATGATACACATTACGGAGGTCGAACTTGGTGAAAAAATGTGCCCGTTGGAGTAACTCAAACATTGAATTAATGAGAGGCAGCGGATACTTATCCTTCCGGGTAATCGCGTTAAGCTCACGGTAATCAATACACATCCGCAGAGGCCCATCCTTCTTCCACACAAAAAAGAACCCCGTGCCGAGTGGAGCGGATGACTGGTGAATTATGCCAGCGCTCAGGAAGTCTTTAATGTAGGTCTCCATCGCTTCCCTCTCTGGCCCAGATAAACTGTAGAGCCGGCTGGATGGCAGCCGCGCACCCGGGAGGAGATCAATAGCACAGTCATAGCCCCTGTGAGGTGGTAAAGATAGGGCCCTAGACTTGCTAAAGACCTCCCCTAAGTCATGATAAGCCTTGGGCACAGAGCTGAGATCCACTGGCTCAGCTGGAGGGGAGGAGATCGGGAGCGAAGGTGAGCATGTGGCCGAACGGAGACATGGTGAAAGGTATAAAGGACTCCAGGACGAAATGGAGCCCTGACTCCAGTTAATAATGGGGTTATGGGTACGGAACCATGGATACCCCAGGATCACGGTGGTGTTAGATTGAGGCAGGACATAAAACTGAATATCCTTGCGGTGATTCCCGGACAGAATGACCGAAATGGGCTCAGTCTGCTCAGTAATCGCCACGATGGTACTGCCTGAAACTGCCGAGACTGACAAAGGTGTTGGAACATTCCTGGTGGGTATCTGCAATTTCCGCACCATGGCCTGTTGGATAAAATTTTGCTCCACCCTTGAATCAACCAGGGCAGAGGTTTTGAACTCGGCCCCCAGTAACTGAATGAGGGTCGAACATTCAAAATGATTGGGAGGATTCTGCGAGGACCCTCCCACCAGACCCCCCACGGTTACTGATAGGCCGGGTCTTTTGGCCGCACGGGACATTTCGAAACAGCGTGACCTGGGACCCTGCAACAGAAATATGCCCCCTCCTTTTCTTGACGCCAATGCTCCTCCTGAGTCAGATGGGACCTACCAAGTGCCATTGGCTCGGAGGGGGCCAACGGAGCAGCATCAAGGGGAGGGGCGGCCAGCCGGGAAGCAAGTGGAGAAACAGTTGCCTTCTGCTCCTTCGCTTGTTCCCTAAACCGGCTGTCGAGGGCCATGGCCTGCGCGATGAGCTCATCCAGGGAGGAGGGAGACGCATGGATAACCAGCTCGTCACGGAGATGCGAATTCAGACCCGAGAGGAATGCACTGCGCAGGGCAACGTCGTGCCAACCAGAGTCCGCCGCAACAACCCAGAACTTGGTAGAGAAATCGTCCACAGACTGATCCCCCTGCCGAAGCCCCATGAGCGGGCTAACAATATTCCCCTCACTCTCTGAATGGTCAAAAGCCCCTGAGAACTCTCGCACAAATCATTCACACGAATAAAGGGGTCCTTCCGGGCTGCTCAAGATGGACTGTGCCCACTTAAGCGCCCGGCCCCGCAACAAGGTCATGAAATGTATTTTGGACACATCATCCCTATACTCCCCCTCCACCTGCTGGAAATACAACCGGCAGTGGAGCAGGAACCCCCTGCAACCCCTCACCTCCACCCCATAGGGGGCAGGTGTGGGAACAGAGATGTTCCTGCGGATGGCAACAGCTGCCGGGGCAGTAGGTGCAGGAGGAGGCGCCGCACCAGGAAGCCAACACAGGTGCTCGGTAACAGTCGCCAATTGCCGAGTGATAGTTTGAAGCTACTCAGAAAGAAACACGATATGGAGTTCCGTGGCACCCAAATGCTCGAGTGCTGACTGTTCGCCTGGCTGAGCGCTCCCTGAGCCTTGATCCTGGCTGGATCGTTCTGTCATGATTCAGATCAGGCTCAAAGGCAGAGCTGATTCAGACTCAATTCAATTGATTCAGACTCAAACGCAGAGCTGCCAGAACGATCACTCAGACTCCAATGAAAAGTTTCACAAATTTATTGAAAACTCACAGGAAATAAAAATGCAAAGTTCAAGGAAAACGAAACACAAAAGTGCCAACTTAAATTTCCATAAGACAGGTGCCCCCTGGAATGCACGTAGCCTATGAGAGAGATCAGACAGAGGTTATAAGGGACAGATTCTCCAAAGGGAAAATAACGCAGGAAAGCACACCTACAACTTGAGCAGCGGAGTCCAGCGGGGAACTCCAGCAAGGACCAATGAACGGGGGGGAAGGCAGAGACCTGGGTGGACGTCCTGATCTTCCTGGTCAGGAGAGCGTGATCAGCTCCAGAGACACATCTGCGGGTGGCAGCAACCTGAGGAGCAGGACACACAAGGTAAGTATACAGATAACTTTAAGAACATTGATAAATTGTGGCTGCAAACCCAGACGATCCAGCGATGAGCTCTCCACATGCTGGATCCTAAATACACTGGCTAATCAGATGCAGCAGGTGTGTAATCACGCAGGTGTGTCCAATCTTCCGGAGCGGGAAACAGGAATAGGAGGGGAGGGGGAGCACGCTTGCCTGATCATCACAAACCTGAAAATCTAAAATGTATAGTTTATCAGTTATACAACAAGCTGTTGTTATTGTTTTTCCCCTTTTATTTATTTATTTATTTTGAGTAGCAGTGATAGTTAAGTAAGAATAGTATCCAGTGTTGGGAGTAATGCGTTACAAAGTAACACGTTAATGTAACGGCACTATTTTTGCAGTAATGTGCTATGTAACGAAATTACTGTTTAAAAATTCAGTAATGCATTACAGTTACTGAAATTTGATCAGATGCGTTACGTTACTCGTTTTATTAATATGGATAGATATTTTTAGCGCAAATAAATGAATATACAAAACTGACCCTACCGTAGCTTACGCAGCCATCAGTTGATGTGACCTGTTGCAGAGAACCGAGTCTTCACTACTGAACGGAGGAAGAGATGAAGCTACTTTGTTGATAGATAGATAGATAGATAGATAGATAGATAGATAGATAGATAGATAGATAGACAGACAGACAGACAGACAGACAGACAGACAGACAGACAGACAGACAGATAGATAGATAGATAGATAGATAGATAGATAGATAGATAGATAGATAGATAGATAGATGCACTTTACTGATCCCAAACTGGAAATTACAGTGTAACAGCAGCATGACAGTAGACAACCAAACAACAGAAACACACACATGACAAAGGGATTATCCATGGAAAGTAAAAACTAACGCGACTATAAAAACCTATATACGTACATCATAGCTTAATATATGATGACCCGTATAAACACATGAATCATCCCACTGCACAAAGAAGGACTATCAGGAGCAGAGTGAAATGTGAGGTATCAGTTAGTCTGTAAGGTGCAGTGTGGCAGCATTGTTATGACCAGAATACAACATCATAGTGAGTTATTGTACAGTGAAATTGCATGTGGCAGGAAAGATTTCCTGTACCTGGCCGATCGACAGCGAAGCTGGAGTAGTCTACTGGAGAAAGTGCTTCGCTGTCTGTCTAGTGTGTGGTGGAGGGGGTCATCAAGATTATCCATGATGGATAGCAGTTTATTTAGTGTTCTCCTCTCCACCACTGTCTCAAAGGTCTCTGGTCTGAGACCAATTACAGAGCCAGCCCTCTTGATAATCTTGTCAAGTCTTTTGGTGTCTCTGGCCCTGATACTGCTACCCCAACAGACAGCAGCAAAGAAGATGGCGCTGGCAACAACGGTCTGGTAGAAAAGCTCCAGCATCCTGCTGCACACGTTGAAGGATCTCAGCTTCCTCAGGAAGTAGAGTCTGCTCATCCCCCTCTTGTGCGCAGCATCGGTGTTGGATCTCCAGTCCAACCCGCTGCTGATCCTGACACCCAGATATTTGTAGTCCTCAACCACTCCCACATCCTTCCCCCCAATCTGCAGTGGCTGAGAAGGTGTCTTCCTCTTCCTGAAGTTGATCACCATCTCTCTGGTCTTGCTGACATTCAACCTCAGGTGATTCTGCTCCATCAACTGCACAAATCTGTCTACCAGTGTCCTCCAGTGTCCTGTACTCCCCCTCCTCTCCTCCTCTTATACACCCCACAACAGCTGAGTCGTCAGAGAATTTCTGCAGGTGGCATGACTCTGTTGTACTGAAAGTCAGTGGTGTATAAGGTAAAGAGAAAAGGAGAGAGCACAGTCCCCTGTGGAGCTCCCGTATCACAAGCCACCACTCCAGACAAGACATTGCCCAGCCGGACAAACTGTGGTCTGCCTGTCAGGTAGTCAGTAATCCAGGAGATCACAGAGCTGTCAACCCTCAACACCCGCAGCTTCTCACCCAACAGCAGTGGCCGGATGGTGTTAAAGGCACTGGAGAAATCAAAAAAAGTGATTCTCACAGTATCTCCTCCATCATCCAGGTGCAGATGTGCTCGCTGCAGCAGGTAGATGACAACATTTTCAACTCCTAAATGGGGCTGATATGCAAACTGCAGAGGGCCCAGCCACATCTTCACCTACGGCCTCAGGTGGGCTAAGACCAGTCTCTCCAGGACCTTTATCACATGAGATGTGAGGGCAACTGGTCAATAGTCGTTCAGGTCTGATGGAGATGACTTCTTGGGGACAGAAACCAGGCAGGATGTCTTCCACAGCACCGGTACTCTCTCCAGACTCAGGCTCAGGTTGTACAGGTGTTTCAGTACCGGAGCTAGTTGGTTGGCACAGGTCCTCAGGGTCCTGGCAGAGATGCTATCAGGGCCCGCCGCCTTCCGCTGACGGAGTCTCTCCAGCTGTTTCTCCACCAGGTCTATAGTCACCGTGAAGTGAGGGAGGGTCCTGGTGCCCCCTGAGGAGGAGGAGGGAGGAGATGGAGAGAGGTTCTGCACAGGAGGGTGGGTGGGGAGGGGTGTGTGGGGGTCTGGTTGTGTTTTGTGGGTGACAGACTGTGAGTTGAACCTATTAAAAAACAGATTCAGTTCATCAGCTCTCTCCTGGCTCCCAGATGGCTGCCTGACTCTCCCCTTGCACCCAGTTATTTTCTTCATTCCCTCCCCCACATCTTTAGCGTTGTTTTGCCTGAGTGATCTGTTCACACTCCGACAGGCAGCGAAAAGTAAGCTAGGAGCAGGAAGACAAAAGAAGAGGAAAACAGCAACCTTGTGTGTAGCAGAATGGAATGTACGCACTCTGTTGGACAGAACAACATCACAGCGCCCAGAAAGACAGACCGCGCTTGTGGCCCTGGAAATGATCAGGTACAGTGTAGACATAGCTGCACTTAGTGAAACAAGATTGCCTGGATAAGACAGCTTGGAAGACCAAGGGTACATCTTCGTTTGGAGTGGGAGATCAACTCAAGAAAGGAGAGAAGCATGAGTGGGCTTTGCAGTTAGAAAGGAGATAGTAGCAATGCTTGATGAGGAGCCGGTGCCAATCAACGACAGGATAATGACTATGAGACTCCCACTACAGCGGAAGATGTATGCCACACTCATCAATGTATATGCCCCAACAATGACCAACACAGAGGAGGTGAAGGAAGAGTTCTACAGTGATTTACGTGAGACTATCAGGCGTGTACCGACTGATGACAGGCTGATACTCGTTGGAGATTTTAATGCCAGAGTTGGTTCGGACACAGAGAAATGGAAAGGAGTGCTAGGCAGTCATGGAGTAGGCAAGTGCAATGCTAATGGAGAACTTCTACTTGCACTATGTTCAGAGTACAACCTTGTGATAACCAACACTCTATTTAAGCACAAGGACACACACAAGAAGACATGGATGCACCCAAGATCCAAGCACTGGCACTTATTAGACTACATCATAGTCAAGCAGAGAGACAGAAGGGATGTATTGGACACCAGAGCAATGAGAGGCGCGGACTGTGGCACTGATCATGTTATGCTGAGATCTAGATTAAGGATTTGCAGATGAAAACAGCACTGCAGGACGGGTGCGAAGCCACCACGGAAGCTAAACACTAGTGCACTGAAAGGCCACAAGAAGCAGGAAGAACTTACACAGGAAATGGATGAAAACTTGAAAGACTGGGACAGCAACAACTCAGAGAATGGCATAGAAGAGAAATGGGCAACACAGAAGGATATGGTGTATCAGACTGCGAGTGATGTATTAGGCTACCCTGAGAGGAAACATCAAGATTGGTTTGATGAGCATGATGAACACCTGAAGAAACTACTAGAAGCAAGGAATACAGCTAGGCAGGAAAACCTACAGTGTAACACAAGGTCGAAGAAGAAGAAATACTCAAAGGCTCAGAGTGAGCTACAGAAGTACACCAGAGAGATGAAGTCCAACTGGTGGGATGAAAAAGCGGAGAAACTTCAAACTGCAGCAGACAGGAAGGACATGAAAACATTCTTCACAGGTCTGAGAGAAATCTACGGCCCTAAACCAAGAGGATTGATCCAACTAAAGCTATGGATGATGAAACAGTTTTGCAGGAGAAAGACAAGATCCTGGACAGATTTGCAGACCACTTTGACCAACTACTAAACAACCCTGGAGATCTCACTGAAGAGGCTAAAGAAGCTCTAGCGCAGCGACCAGCTGTATCAAGTCTGGATGAATCACCAAATTTTGATAAACTAATGGCAGCTATCGGGACAACACAGGATGGCAAAGCTCCAGGAAGGGATGGAATTCCAGCAGAAGCGTGGAAATTTGGTGGTGTTCAGCTGACCAACTGCCTGCACAAGCTCATCCAAGAGGTATGGGATGCCCAGAAAGTACCTCAAGACTGGAAGGATACAAGTATTGTGCCTTTGTTCAAGAAAGGTGACAGGAAGGATTGTGCAAATTACCGAGGTATATCACTACTAGCCACTGTTGGTAAGATTCTCTCATGTGTACTACTTAACAGACTCAGTGAACACATCTCGCAGAATGTACTACCGGAAACCCAGTGTGGCTTTAGAAGTGGAAGAAGGACAATGGACATGATTTTCTGTTTGAAACAGGTTAAAGAAAAGTGTATCGAACAGAACATGCCACTTTATGTAGTCTTCATAGACTTCAGTAAAGCCTTCGATACTGTTTCGTGACAAGGACTTTGGCAGGTATTCAAGAAATATGCTTGTACAGAGAAGTTTGTCAGCCTGATCGAGGCACTCCATACAGGTATGCAAGCAAACGTGGCAATGAGTGGTTCAGTATCTAAAGACTTTTCAGTAAGCAACGGGGTGAAACAAGGGTGTGTGCTGGCACCTACACTCTTCTCACTATATCTGGCAGCCATGCTTGAGGTGGCCTTCAAAGACACTTCAGAAGGAGTATACATTCAAACAAGGAAAGAAGCAGACTTGTTCAATGTGGCACAGTTTAAAGCCAAGAGTAAGACATCGATAAAGATAGTAAGAGAAATGCTCTTTGCCGACAACAGTGCTCTAGTTGCACACAACGTTGAAGATATGCAATCTTTAGTGGAGAAATTTGCAAGAGCAGCTAGACAATTCAGCCTCCAAATCAACATCAAGAAGACAGAGTGCCTTTATCAACCACCAAAGTTCCAATTATCAACATCACTACCAGAAGAGATCAGCATTGGTACAGAGCCACTAGTCAAGTGCAAGACTTTCAAGTACCCAGGGAGTACTGTTTCAGAGAATGCTAGGCTGGAGGATGAACTATCTCTCAGAATGGGAAGAGCGAGTGCTGTGTTTGGAGGGAGAGACTGTGGAACAATCGACATGTGTCAATCCGTGTGAAATGCAAAGTGTACAGAGCGACAGTACTGGCTACTCTATTGCACGGTGCTGAAACTTGGACTGTCTACAGAGTGCAGGTGAAGAAACTCCACGCGTACATGATGAGACACCTTCGAGCCATAATGAACATCTCATGGAAAGACAAGATAACCAACATAGAAGTGTTGAAACGAGCTGGTCTACCATCAATGGAGGACATGCTAATACAGATGAACCTGAGATGGCTCGGACATGTTGAGAGGACGGATCACCAGCGTCTCCCTCAGCAGTTACTCTACTCACAGTTATGCAAGGGCAAATGCAATCAGGGTAGACCAAGGCTCAGATTTAAAGACACTGTAAAAAGAAACTTGAAGAAGTTGGACATAGACAGGAGTTCCTGGCAGCAGAAGGCTAAGGACAGAGTTGTGTGGAGGAATCTGATCAGACCTAAATGAAACAGTCATTGTCGCCCACGACAGACTGCTATGATGATGATGATGATGACGATGATGATGCCTGAGTTTATCTTCCAACTTCTTCCTATAATTGTCCTTGCAACTCCTCAGCATCTCTCTCAGCTTATGCTGCACTTCCCTCAGCTTCTCATTGTCTCCAGCCCTAAAAGCGCTCTTCTTTTTGTTCAGAAGTGTTTTCAGGTCACTGGTGACCCATGGTCTGTTGTTGGAGAAGCAGTGTACAGTCTGAGCTGGCATAGTCATGTCTTCACAGAATCTAATGTATTCTCTGATGCAGTCAGTCATATTGTCTGTCCACCACATGTGGTTCACAGAGTACACTCCAGTCTGTCATCTCGAAGCAGTCCTGAAGTGCATCAGCAGCCTCCTGTGTCCACCTCCTCACAGTCCGTGTATGAGCAGACTGCCTTTGCACAAGGGGAACATACTTGGGTGATAACATGACCATGCAGTGATCTGATTTACCAATGGGGGGTAGAGCTGTGGCACTATATGCATCACTGACAGGCATACAGTAAATCCAGTGTTTTGTTTTCTCTGGTGGGACAGTCAACAAACTGGTGAAAGTTTGGTAATGTTTTTCCCACTGAGACATGATTAAAGTCACCTGTGATGGCCATGAATGCATCTGGGTGCTTCTCTAGTAATGTGGCCGCAGTGGAGCTGATGACGTTACAGGCCACCGCTGCGTCAGCTGACAGAGGGACATAGACAAGAATTACTAAGGCACACTTCATTTCTTGCGGCATATAATAAGGTCTCATACTCACAGCCAGCAGTTCAATGTCCAGGCTGCAGCACTTTTCCTTCACATAAATATGTCCAGGATGACACCACCGCTCATTAACAAGAAGTGCCACTCCTCCTCCTCTCTTTTTCCTGCTGCTTTTCACGTCTCTGTCCCCCCCGTATAGTCTTGAAGCCAGGTATCGCTACGTTTACATCCGGGATCTGTGAGTGTAACCACGTCTCTGTAACACACATGATGCTACACTCACGATACTCCTTTTGCGTCCTGACCAGCGCTGTAAGCTCATCTGTTTTATTTCCCAGCAATCGCACATTTCCGGTGATGACTATCGGTACAGCCGGCTTATGCTTCCTCCTCCTCCTCCACACCTTTGCTCCAGCCCTTCGCCCGTGGCACTTTTACGGAAATAGACAGATTATTTTTCCTTTGTCACAGTTAAGAACAAAAGCGTATTGGTGGGTTGCAAGCTAAGTGCTGGTTGAGACCTACTGCAATCTGGAGAAGCACCTGAAAACAGCAACAAAGCTCCGACAAAGCTAGTGCTAAGTAACGGCTAGCTATGCTAACAACTAACACTGTGTTAGTGGATCTGTGCTATCTGAACAGCCATGGCTGGATGTAAAGTGGAAATACAGCCATGGTTGGATTTCAAGCACAGGTATGCATCTGGACAGTCTGTGATGCAGCAAGAATTAAACCGTCTGATTGCCAGATATGTCATTACAGATTGAAGTCGGAATGTAAACAATGATTTTCCATCAGACAGCTGAGACTGTGATCCATTGATGTTAAAACACATTTACTTGCTACCTGGTTAAAGATTATTCAAAAATGGATTTTGATCTCGAAAAGGGATTTGAGGGACTGGATCATGTCTCTGTCACAGCAGACATTTGGACTGTGGATAATGGACATTTTCTTTGGATCACTGCACAGCGGATTGAATCCCATCCTCGTTGCCGGTGTTATGCCTGTAATTACCTTTGGTTCACAAAAGAGGCAAGGTGACTTGGAACACAGCTTTTATTGACTTACTCAAGCTGACAGCTATGTACAGACAGAGTACCGGCCAAGGTCCATGCGAGATAACAGAATGTGTAATGGCCGACCCGGCCTTACATAAGGTGGGGTGGAGACGTCACTGGGGGTGCATGTCCATCTTACACTTTCATATTAAAATATATATCTCACATTTCATAACAGTAAGATAAGCATGGACAGCTTTATGCAGTGTTGCCAACTCTCACTCTAAAATGAGGAAATTACTGACAATATAAAGTTGATTTTCTTCAGATTTTTACCACAATAAGAGCTCTCAAGGTAGGATAAAGCAAACTGAACATGTTCTAAAAGCTCTGCCTGAAACAGTCTGTTTTCAGCCTGACATTAATAGCCCGTAATGTAATCCATTCATTAAATTATCTTGCTATGTCTACAAAATGATTTATGTATGCATTTAAAAGTTACGTGAAAGTTACTTTTCCAAGTAACTAGTTACTTTAATCATGCAGTAATTGGTAAAGTAACTCAATTACTTTTGAAAAGAAGTTACTAATAACTGTAATTAATTACTGTTTTTTAGTAACTTGCCCTATAATGAAACCACAAGTTAAAGCCTATTCTTGTTATTCCAGTACCTACAAGACATTCTCACGTATTGATTATTTTTTGATTTCCACAGAATTAAGGTCCAAGATTCAAAACTGCTTTTATGATAACATCGTGATCTCTGATCATGCACCCTGTTGTCTAATATATGTAGATAAAAAATTGACAAAGGAATCAGGTAGATGGCAATTTCAGCATAAATGGCTTCAGGATGAGGAATTTGTCAAGTATATAGAAAAACAGATAGACGAGTTCTTTGACATCAATACTACACAAACATCAGCATGTGTAAAGTGGGAGGCTTTCAAAGCTTTTATTAGGGGACATATTATTAGTTATACAGGATCAAAATCTAAGAAGACTCGAGAGGAGAGAGCTAAATTGGAACATAAAATAAAAAATCTTCAGGAAAAAGTGTATGCAGGAAGTGACCCAAGGTTGGAGAATGAATTACTGATTTTGAGAGCTGAATACGACAAAAAATCAGCGAATAGAGCTGCCTCGAGTCTTCTAAGATTGAAACAATCTTTTTATGAACAAGGTGAAAAATCAGGAAAATTATTAGCATGGCAGATTAAACAATTGGAAATTAAAACACCAATTACCAGTATTATAAGTAATGGACAGGTAGTTATAGATCCTTTAGAAATTAATAGAGCCTTTAGAGATTACTATGAAAAATTATATGATACCAAAAATGAACCTGATTTAACAAAACTAAATGGGTTTTTGAACGAACTATCTATACCGTGTATTCCAAATGAAAACAGGGAGATATTGGAGTCTAAAATTAGTCAAGAAGAAGTTGGGCTAGCCATTGATAATATGAAATCAGGAAAAAGTGCAGGACCAGATGGTCTTCCAGTTGACCTTTATAAAAAATTTAAGAATAAATTAATAAAACCTTTTTTGGAAATGGTTTTAGAAGCATTTCAAAATAATAATTTACCATCATACATAAATAATGCCTTAATTATACTGCTGCCAAAACCAGGTAAGCCCTCTAATAAATGTGAAAATATGAGACCAATAAGCCTATTAAACGCCAACCTTAAGATAATCTGTAAAATTTTAGCAAGACGAATACAAGAAATTTTACCAAATATTATTAATCGAGATCAGAATGGCTTTATAAAGGGTAGACAAGGCTTCCATAATGTAAGAAGACTATTTAATATTATTTATTTTAATAAAGAAGCACCGGATACAGCTCTCCTATCATTGGACGCCGAAAAGGCCTTTGATAGAGTTGAATGGCCCTTTCTTTTTGAAGTCCTACAAAGGTTTGGACTTGGAAATAATTTCATAAAATGGGTTCAAATAATATACAATAATGCTACAGCAGAAATCCTAACAAATAACAATATTTCAAAACCAATAAAAATCAATAGAGGATGTCGACAAGGCTGTCCACTTTCACCTTTACTGTTTACTATGGCAATTGAACCTTTAGCGATAGCGATACGTTTACATTCACAAATATATGGAATTAAAGTTGGACCAACAGAACATAAAATCTCCCTGTACGCCGATGACATAATTTTGTTTATGTCGAATCTAAAAAAATCAATTCCAACCTTGTTGAATTTAATAAAGAATTTTGGGGAAATATCAGGATATAAAATAAATAAAACTAAATCTTCAATATTAATGCTAAATGAGACCCAGAGAAATTACCCAGCCCCTGAGGTAAATCAATTCAGTGTTGTAAATCAGTTTAAATATTTAGGAATCCAAATTATGCCTAAGCTAGAATCAGTCGCCAGTGTCAACTATGAAGCCTTAATGTCAGATATCAATGAGTTAACTCAGAGATGGATGTCACTACCAATGTCGATGATCGGGAGAATCAATATACTTAAAAGTAATATTTTACCTAAAATACTTTATTTATTTCAATACATTCCCTTATCACCACCTTTAGATCTATTCTCAAGAATAAAAAAAAAGTTAGTGGAATTTATATGGAACAACAGGAGGGCTAGATTACGTTTGTCTTTATTATATTTACCATTTGATCGTGGAGGTCTGAAATGTCCAAATTTTATGTTGTATTATTGGTCGGCACAACTGAGGTCTATGACATATTATTTTTCATCAAATGATCTCCCTCACTGGACTGAAATGGAATCATACAATTTACCTTTACCTCTTCCCATATTCATATACTCAGATTCGGCAAAAAAATTACAAAAACAAGTTAAAAATCCATTTGTAAAGCATATGATCAAAATATGGTGTGAAGCTAAAAACTATTTAAAAGAACCACAGTTATTATCACAATTTAGTCCAATATGGGGTAATCAATATTTTAAACCAGGGAGAGCGGACGCTGTATTTAAAGTATGGAATTTAAAAGGGATACAAAAGATTCAGGATTTATATTTGCCATGTGCAGACAACATAATGTCTTTTGAAGAGCTGAGGATCAAATTTAATCTCAATAGAACACATTTTTTTAAATATCTTCAACTTAGAAACTTTATTCGATCAAATCAAAATAAAGCTCTCACTCGACCTATTTATTCATCCTTGGAAAAAATGATGATGAAAGATAGTAAAAGAAAGGGTATTATTTCAGAGTTTTATAACTCATTGACACTATCTTCAAGTGAAAATTCACTGAAAAGATTAAACTACTGGAAAGAAGATCTGCAAATTGAAATTTCGGAGGAACAATGGGAATTGGCTTGTACAGAAGCTCAAACCAAATCAATAAATGCACGCCTTAAATTGATACATTTCAAATGGTTAATGCGGATGTATGTTACACCGGAGGAGTTAAATAGATATAACAAAAATATACCAGATACATGCACAAAATGCATGGAAAGTAAAGGAACCCTATTTCATTGTTTATGGGAATGTAGATTAATAAGAATGTTTTGGGAAGAGGTGAGGGTAACAATTGAAAAAATAATCTCAAAACAAATCATATTGAATCCTAAACTGTTTTTGTTGGGTCTGTACCCAGAAAAGCATAATTTTAATAAAAGTGAAAGAACATTCATAGACCTCAGTTTGCTTAATGCCAAAAAATGTATTGCACTATTATGGAAAAAGACTCATAGACCAGATGTGACTCAGTGGTTAAGACAGATGTTAACAAACCTTCCATTAGAAAGAATAACATATATACTAAAATCAAAGGAAATTGTGTTTGAGAATATATGGAGACCTTTTATTGATTATGTAAAAAATTTAAACATAACTCTTGAAGAAGAAGGTGAATGATGTGTGTGGACCTAGTAAATTCCAAACTGGTGAACATAATATGTATACTTATGTATTGGATTGTCTAGACTAAACAGAGGAGCATTGTTGAAGATTTGATTTTGTTGGTGGTTGTTGGTGTTTTTAGTGCATTTTTTTTTTTTTGTAGTACTTTAGTGTTAGTGTTTGATTGTTTGTATCATGTTTGTTAAAAAAAAAAAAGGTTCAATAAAGATATTGTGGAAAAAAAAACTTGCCCTATAATGGCAGTATCTCACTGGGCTGTGAAAGCTCGTGGTGAGCTGGAGAACGGCATTTGCAAGGGAGTTTCCAAAATCTCTTCAAACATTCACAGGGGTTTGCAATTTCCTCTTGTGCTCTCATGTCACAGGAATTTTCAACATGTTCAAAAAAGTATGTGCGACAAATTTTCTCTCAAAATAGTCACAGAGTTGTTGTAGGTGTCTTGAACCAGTCACAACCCAGTCCTGAACTCTCCTCAGTTGAGTTTTCAAGAGTCAGAAAGTGCAAGAAAAGTTAACAACCTTGAAAGGGGTTGGGGACCGATGAAACTAAGTTGCGACTAATTGGAGGCAAAAAGCAGCTGCAACACAGAGGGTGTTACACACAGCAGCCTGGGACCTTCCAACTCCAGAGTGGGACCTTCCAGCAGCGGCAGCAGACTGGCACGTTCTACAGGTGCATGTCAAAAAATTAGAATATCATGAAAAGTTCAATATTTTTTGTCACTCATTTCAGAAAGTGAAACCTATGCAGTATATAGATTCATTACACAGACAGTGATATATTTCAAGTGTTTATTTATTTTAATTTTGATGATTATGGCTTACAGCCCACGAAAACCCCAAATTCAGTTTCTCAAAAAATTAGAATATTGCATAAAATTAATTAAAAAAAATAGTTTTTTAATGGAAATGTTGGCCTACTGAAAAGTATGTCCATGTACACACTCAATAAGATAAGATAAGATAAGATAAGATAAGATAAGCCTTTATTAGTCCCACAATGGGGAAATTCCAGGATTGCAACAGCACAGGGATAGCAACACTCAGAGCAATAATTAAGAAGATAAGAAAATAAAATATGAGCAGTGAATAAACATATATACACATAAATATATATATACAGTGCGGAGCATTGTAGCTAGATGGAATAAACAGCATAATCGTCTATTTAGTTACCCTACATGGTATGAATATGTACCCATACATATTGTCACCCTCCGTAGCGACTGATATTGTCCTAGCTGTATGCTGGAGGGGACCATCTGTGTAAGTGTGTTGCATCTTTTGCATTCAATACTATTAGGTTGTCACGTTTTTTTGCTATCTCTGCGGGCAGCCCTGCTTAGGTTATACAGTCTGACAGCCGTAGGTAGGAAGGACCTGTGAAACCTCTCGGTCGCGCACCTAGGATGATGTAGTCTACTGCTAAATGAGCTCCTCAGTGCGTTCAGTATGTCCTGCATAGGGTGGGACTCGGACTCCAGCAGAGATGACAGTTTAGCCACCATCCTTCTCTCTCCTATCTCCTCCACTGGGTCAAGGCGTTACCCCAGGACAGAGGGGACTTTCTTGATTAGTTTGTTCAGTCTCTTCCTATTGGCTGCTGTGATGCCACTGCCCCAGCAGACCACTCCAAAAGTGATGGCTGATGCCACCACCGTGTCATAGAATGTCTTCAGCAGTGCCCCTTGTACACCAAAAGACCTGAGCCTCCTCAGTAGGAACAGCTTGTGCTGTCCCTTCTTGTAGAGTGCATCAGTATTGTGTGACCAGTCTAGTTTATTGTTCAGATGAACACCCAGGTACGTGTAAGATGTCATCATCTCAATGTCTGTTCCCTGTATGTTTACTGGTGCTGTGAGGGGTTGTCCTTGCCTGCGGCAGTCCACCACCAGTTCCTTAGTTTTCCTCGCGTTGATCTGGAGGCAGTTCCGATGGCTCCAGTCCACGAAGTCCTGGATAAGTCCTCTGTACTCAGCTTCATCTCCGTTGGAGATGAGGCCAACGATCGCAGAGTCATCAGAGAACTTCTGTAGATGGCAGTGTGTTGTGTTGTGTGAGAAGTCCGCAGTATAAAGAGTGAACAGGAAGGGAGCCAAAACCGTTCCCTGGGGGGGCCCCGTGCTACCGATGATCGTGTCGGACACACAATCCCGGGTTCTCACAAACTGTGGCCGGTTAGTGAGGTAGTCCAGGATCCATGATGACAGGTGCTGGTCCACCCCTGCGCACAGCAGCTTGTCCTTCAGGATCATCGGTTGGATGGTGTTGAAAGCACTGGAGAAGTCAAAGAGCATGATCCTCACCGCGTTCCCGGGCTTTTCCAGGTGGGACAGGGAACGGTGAAGGAGGAAGATCACTGCATCCTCCACCCCAATGCCATGCTAGTAGGCGAACTGGAGTGGATCCATCGTTGGTCCCACTAGGCGGCGGAGGTGAGCAAGGAGCAGTCTCTCCAGGGTCTTCATCATGTGAGACGTCAGGGCCACTGGTCTGTAGCTGTTTAGGTCTTTGGGGTGGGAAGTCTTTGGTACAGGTACCACACAAGATGTTTTCCACAACTGTGGCACCCTCCCCAGCTTCAGGCTCAGGTTGAAGATGTGCTCCACAATCCCACACAGCTGGTCTGCACAGGACTTGAGGAGCTTCGCGCTGATGCCGTCCGGTCCCAAGGCCTTCTTCACCTACACTGGTGGACAAACACCAGCAGATGACCTCTGTTCAGATAAAAGTAAATTTTGCATTTGATTTGGAAATCAAAGTCCCAGAATCTCGAGAAAGAGTGGAGAGGCACAGAATCTAAGTTGCTTGAGGTTTAGTGTGAAGTTTCCACAGTCAGTGATGATTTGAGGAACCATGTCATCTGCTGGTGTTGGTGCACTGTGTTTTATCAAGACCAAAGTCACCACAGTCGTCTACCAGGAAATTTTAGAGCACTTCATGCTTCCCTCTGCTGACAAGCTTTATGGAGAAGCTCATTTCATTTTCTAGCAGGACTTGCTTCCCCCCCCCACACACACACACACACTGCCAAAAGTATCAAAACCTGGTTTAATGACCATGGCATCACTGTGTTTGATTGGCCAGCAAACTCTCCTGACCTAAACCCCATAGAGAATCGATGGAGTATTGTCAAGAGGAAGATGAGCGACACCAGACCCAATAATGCAGACAAGCTGAAGGTCACTATCAAAGCAACCTGGGCCTCCATAACACCTCAGCAGTGCCACAGGCTGACCACCTCCATGCCGCGCCACATTGATACAGTAAATTAATCCAAAAGGAGCCCCGATCAAGTATTGTGTGTGTACATGGACATACTTTTCAGTTGGCCAACATTTCTATTAAAAAACTACTTTTTTAAATTCATTTTATGTTATATTCTAATTTTTTGAGAAACTGAATTTGGGGTTTCCATGGGCTGTAAGCCATAATCATCAAAATTAAAATAAATAAACACTTGAAATATATCACTGTGTAATGAATCTACATAATACATGGGTTTCACTTTCTGAAACGAGTGACAAAAAATATTGAACTTTTTCATGACATTCTAATTTTTTGAGATGTACCGTAGCTGCCTGGCACCTGTCAACAGCAGTGTGACCAGGATGGTGCTTGACCGCAGCAGCAGCAAAGTGACGTGCAGCAGGCTTCAGTATATCAGCCTGCTCCACATCCAGCATTACAAGAATAAACAAATGAAGATAAAACTTATGTATGATTTGATTCAGCAAAACTGTGAGGACTGGGGGGAGAGGAACAGCCCCCTTCCAACTGGTGAGTAGAAACTAAGCATTCATATGGCATAATTTTAGATTATTTAATAAATTTAAATAATAATTTATATTGTTCCAATTGAGCGATTGGCAGGGATAACTGTCGTGGGAATGTTGCTTAGGTTATGGGCAGCCATCGGGGAACAGTCATTAGTGCAAAAAAAAATCTCAATTTTCATCTTGTGCATGCTGTGAGAATGTCCTGCAACACTGGTATGAGATGTATGCAATGTCCCGGTGAACTCTGTTCCAAAATTTGCCTGGAGTTTGTGCAACATTAATGCAATATTTGTGAGACATATGCAAATGTGTCATGTGTGCCAATTCAGTGGGATTCCAAGTGAAAATTGCAGCACATTTGCTATTTGTTGCACAATTTGTTTAATCTCCAAATAGTTGTGTGCTGTCGCATGTCTACTGAAAAATTGACAAAATAAAATAAGCTGAGCAACCTGCAAAACCTGAGATTGAACAGGATCTACAAAAAAGTGCATCACTTGAGCTTAACTTTGTTCTCATTAACCTACATTTTCCTCTAAATTTGTTACTTGTTTTTACAAACTTGAAACTCTTTTCTCATAAATTTGCAGCTTCTTTTCTTATAAACTTGCAACCTTTTTTCTTAAATTTACAACTTTTTCCTTGTAAATTTGCAACTTTTTCCTAGTAAATGTGTGACTTTTTTGTAAATTTATCTTTTTTTTCCTCATAAACTCACAAATTTGCAACTTTTCTCCATAAATCTGAGACTTTTTTCTTGTAAATTTTCACATTTTTAATTTGTAAAATTACAGCATTCACATGGATGATGATTACAGTTTTACTTTATGTAAAGGTTTAACTTTTTTGTTCATCTAGACAATGATACAAGTTTATTTTTTTTTTTATGTTTGTATAGGGTCCCCCAAAAGCTAAAAACGGTCCTGATGACAATAATACTTTTAGTAACCCCCTCAAGAAAATGTTCTATTCATTGTCCCTAAACAGTGAAATAAAATATTTGCCCATGTTCACATCTGTTCATATCTCCAACTCTGCCAAAAAAAACTGCATTTCTGCAACAATAGACCATCCTCCTGTATAAACTGTATATGTGAGAAAACACCCTCTTTTTCAACCTTTAAGAAGCAACCAGTCCATCAGGTGGAGTTACAGTAAGGTCTTGACAGATTCTACCGCTGTGGGATTCCCTCCTGCTGCCCTCCACGCAGCAGCGGCTCCTGCATTTTCTGCCTTTGTAAGCATCTTTTCCCCCACGTTGAGACAGTTTTATACTTAAGATATCATCCTTCCTGTCAAAACATTTACCACTCTCTATCAAAGGCGTCTCCCTGCTTGTTGCACCCACCACCTGCATGTGTCTGACATGAAAATTTAATGACAAGGCAGTGCGTCCCCCTTCATGCAGATGTGGTCGGATGCAACAGCTCAACGGTATCATACAAAAGCGTATCTGTTGGTCTTTTCGGTAAGCATTGATGATGTACGATGGGATGTGAGGTGGCACTGGAAACATGCAGACAAGCTCATAATGCTGATTAAAAAGTGTGTGACAGCAGACATGTGAGCCAGTTTGGCATATGGGAAGATGGTAAAGAAATGTTGTCGGGGGAGCACAGGCTGACGTTATCATCACCAGAATCCTACATTTAGCTGATTGAGGTGGAGACACACATGCACAAGCAGGGACAAACAAACACTCGCTCCCACCCAGCTCTCTAATAAAAAAAAAAAACTCCCCACAGAGAAGAAGCGGCAACATAAAGTCTCAGCACATCTTCTGGGTGTTTATGGACATATCAGCCATTGCCACTCACCGCCTCCGAGTCTTCAAATCCATGGAGGTACAAGTTATCGTACATGGAGGAGTTAGATTCCAAAAACCTGCTTGGTGGCGCAAATTCAACCTGCTCCAGAGTGGATAGATGATGGAGACAGCAGCCTCGTTCTCCTCATGAAGGTAGACTGCAGACCCCGCCAGAGCAACAGATGCAAAAGAAGAAAAAAATGGCAAAACAGAAAAAAAGGAAAAGAAAGGTGACACCCAGGGATTTCCTGATGCTGGACTGGATGTTATTGTCCACGAGTCAAGCAAGCGTCGGTTCCCATCATAGAGGCAGTCTGGCTTATCCCCAGGGGCAGCGCAGACCTGGCATCTCATCTGCCTTCCCAAGCTCAGATCTCATGAGCCAATCGCCTTCACCAGCACCGGCTGATGACAGCAGAGGGATGCGGTCTACCAATTGGCTGGTGGAGGCTCCAGTCAGTGTGGATGGCTGTGAATAAGGAAGTGGGAGAAGCAGAAGAAGAAGAAGAAGGCGGGGGCGTCTGCAGCCTGAGAGCATCATTAACCACCAAGCTGTGCAAATTCTGTGCATGGATGTGTGTGTGTGCGTGAGGTAATGTTGCAAAGACCGACACTCAATCTATACACACACAGAATGGCAGCTATGCCCAGCAGCTGAGTGATGATGGTGATGATGATGATGATCAGGTTTTCATGCTTTGAACACACCGCTGCTGACATTACAAGAAGTGCTTGTGTTTTTTACAGCTTCAGGAGCACAAAGTGACCACAAAATCAATACGCAGATGTCTGTTACGGGGAAATTGATCCCAGAGATGATCGATCAAGAGGAGGAAGAGTTTAAAATTTCAACCTCTGAGAATATCTAAGTTGCAGAAATTATGAATACTACTGAGTGTGAAATAAAAATATATGTGATTAGAGCTAAGAGGTGCCTCACATTTTTTTAGTAATTGTATGTTTTTTCTCAGTTTTCAAATCTACTCCAAGGGTGAGCAGTCAAGAGGTTAAAAAAAAGTCATATGCACTGTTCAAAAAAAAAAATCCAATTGAACATTCCTGTTGTCTTTGCTACCTGGTCTGATATGGTGTGCTAGGAAGCGCAACAGCGCCCTCTACTGACTGTGATACAGAAGATGCTGCTGCTGCTATCAGATAACATGACGTAATCCAACTTTAGTCTTTGATAGGATGTGTTACACTGTATGGGCAAAAGTATCGGCTTCATTTATGGGAAACAGTAATGCTTCAGTCAATTAAGACATTTTGGACATTTCGATCCACAGCCATTTCTGCCTATAAAGCAGAGTATGCTTTATGGCCCTTCAGCCACTACCCCCCCCCCCCAACATCTTTTGGGGGAAGAATTGAAATTACCTTCAAGTTATTTCTCTTAAACTTTCAGCTTTCTTCTCATAAATTTGTGACTTTTTCTTTTAAATTTGCAATCTCTTCCTCAAAAATTTATGACTTTTTTTCCTCATAGCATCAAAACGAGTCATTCATTTAAATTTCTCATTAGCAATATAAAGCAAAAATAAAACATACCCATAATTAAGAATTGATTTTCTGATTTTCTGATCAAGATGAGAGAGGACTTTTATTATGGCTGAGATTATTTCACCATATAGTTAACAAACTAAGTAACTGTCATGGGCGGTGAAAGTGCGCCCCCTCCTTCCCGTTCATCTCTCCTCGGGTCATCAGCGCACCTGAGTGAGAGGACAAACCTGCGCCCTCTCATCAGCCAGCATTCATAAGGAGGCATCCTTCAGTGATTCAACGCTGGCTCGTCTGGGTATACTGCCTACTAAGACAGCAAGTATATGACTCACACTGCTAAAGAGATTATTAATCTGTGTGCTTTTTCTCCTCTTCAGGTTGCTGCCATCGTGCGGGTGTGTCACCAGGACTGCGCGCGCTCTCCTGCCACATCACCACTCATCCACAGCACTAACCTCCACCCGGTCAGGCACCACCAGCTCTACTCCCCTCAACCTGCTGCTTCATCTATTCCCCGCTGGGGTCCTGCTGGTTCTCTATCGGAGCTCCCGTAAGTGGCAATTTGGCTAGCACATTTTCCCTGACTCCATTCCTCCTCATACAGCTCTCGTCTTCTCTCCACAGGCTCCTTCCTCTGGTGAATGACTGTTTCTGTAGCTGTGCGAAGATTTTGCTATTTAATAAAACTCTCAAACATGTGTTGTTGTTCGATTGTCCCTTCTTGTTGCTGCATCGCACACATGGGCTGATTACTAATTACAGTCATGACAGAACGAGCCAGCCATGACCTCAGCTCAACAGGTGCAGCAGCGGGACAATCAGCTCTGGATCGCTTAGAGGCGACCAAGCAACAGATAGCCGTGATGGCCCAGCAGCTGCAAACCATGATGCAGCAATTGGGCACCGTCACGCAGCACTTGGCCAGTGCGGCTCCCCCGGCTCCTCCTCCTCAGCCTGCTCCAGTTGTTCTAGCTCCGGTGCGCCATACCACCTCCATTCCCCCACCTGCCCCGTACACGGGGGAGGTGGGGAGGTGTAAGGAATTTCTCCATCAAGTATGGATGTATTTAGAGCAGGTCGGGGTGGAGTACCCGGGGGATGTTGCAAAAATTCAATTTTTCACACTATTGCTAGAGGGACCGAGCCCTAAGTTGGGCTCGGGCCATGGCAGACAGCCCGGGAGGGCGAGGTTACACGTTTGAGCAATTTGTGGTCACTTTTTCCCACGCATTCGACCACACCAAGAGTCAAGGGAACATTATGAGTGGCCTTGTGACTCTCTGCCAGGGCGCTCAATCCGTGGCCGAGTACTCGGTGGAGTTTTGGGTCGAAGCGGCAGACTCAGGGTGGAACGAAGTTGCGTTACGCAGCGCATTCCTCCACAGGTTAAACGCCCACCTCCGCGATGACCTGGCAGTTTATGCGGTTCCCGACACTCTTGATGGTCTTATCAATCAGGCTGTGGGTTTGGATAACCGCTACCGTGAGCGCGCGAAGAAGCGACAGGCCTCCTCTTGCCTGCCCGCCGAGCGGGTGCCCGCTGCAGGGACTGACACTGGGGGGGCTAGTTCTCCTCCCAAGCTGATGGACCTCAGTCAGTTCCAACTGACTGACGATAAGTGCTGGCGAAGGAGGAGGGCTGGCGCGTGCATGTACTGTGGTTCTGTGAAGCACAGTCGGGACGAGTGCCCCCAGTGGCCAAAAGACGCAGCCCGTCAGTAACCGTGGGGGGGGGGTCTGGCGGGCAGGACCAAATTAACTCCCCCCGGCAATTTCTCTATTTCAGCCCTCGTGCAATTGCTGGGGGTCGAGAGGAGGGTGATGACATTAGTGGATTCAGAGGCAGAAGGCAATTTCGTGTCGATCCGGTTCGTTCGGGACATGGGTATTCCCACACTCAAACTGCCCCAACACCAAAGAATTACCACCATATCTGGCCATGAGGTTGCAGTAGTCAAACGCACGGCACCAATCGCCATCCTTCTTTCCGGGAATCATCGGGAGGAACGCACATTCCTAGTTCTCCCAATTTCATCTTTCCCGATGATTCTAGGTTATCCATGGCTCCAGAAGCACAGCCTCATTATAAACTGAGGGCAAAATTCCATCTCCTCCTGAAGCCCATTTTGTTTTGCTAATTGCCTACGTTCAGCTGAGTGTTCCCCATCTCTCCCTGTCTCTCTTCCTCCAGTTGAGCCGCCAGACCTCAGCCTCGTTCTCTGGGCATACCACGATTTGGGAGAGGTCTTCAGTAAGTCGAAAGCACTGTCGCTTCCACCTCATCACTCTTATGACTGTGCTGTGGACCTCATCCCGGGGCCGAGGCTGCCATCCAGTCGACTCTACAGTATTTCTGGTCCGGAGAGGGAGACAATGGAGAAGTATATCAAGGTATCACTGAACGCTGGCCTTATTCGGCCATCTTCGGCTCCTCTTGGGGCCGGGTTCTTCTTTGTGGGGAAGAAGGATGGCTCGCAGCGCCTGTGTATTGACTACCGGGAGCTCAACGCTATTACAGTGAAGGACAAATACCCCTTGCCCTTGATGAACTCCGCGTTTGAACTCCTTCAGCGCTCACGGGTATTCACCAAATTAGACTTGTGCAATGCGTACCATCTGATCCGCATTCATGAAGGGAACGAGTGGAAGACGGTGTTTAAGGCCCACCAGGGGCAGTTTGAGTATTTGGTGATGCCGTTTGGGCTCACCAGTTCCCCCACTGTCTTCCAATGGTTGATTAACTACGTGCTCCGCGATATGCTTTATTAGTTTGTGTTTGTCTATTTGGATGATATTTCGATTTTCTCCCGCTCACCAGAGGAACATGAGGTCCATGTTAGAGCTGTCCTACAACAGCTCTTGGAGAACCAGCTCTACGTTAAGGCAGAGAAGTGTGAGTTCTCCACCAATTCCACCACCTTCTTGGGCTTCATAGTGGCTGAAGGGAGACTGATCGCCGAACCGGCCAAGGTGAGGGCAGTGCTCGATTAGCTAACTCCCCACTCCCATAGGGAGCTTCAACGGTTCCTTGGGTTTGCAAACTTTTATTGCCGGTTCATTCAGAACTATAGTGGGGTAGCACTGCCCTTGACACAGCTGACCTCTGTTAAGGTCCCCTTTCAGTGGACCGAGGCAGCTGAACAGGCCTTTTCCACATTAAAAGGCCTGTTCACTAACACACTTATCTTGGCTCAGGTCGATACACAGCTCCAGTTTGTCCTCGAGGTAGATGCATCTGATTCGGGGGTGGCGCTGTCCTCTCGCAGCGCACATCTTCTGACCAGAAGCTCCACCCGTGCGTGTACTTCTCTTGTTGGCTTACGCCGGGTGAGAGGAATTATGACGTAGGGGACAGAGAGCTGCTCGCCATTAAGTTGACATTGGAGGAATGGATGCATTGGTTAGAGGGGGCTATTCACCCCATTGTCGTGTAGACTGACCACAAAAACCTATAGTATTTGCGGTCGGCCCGCCCACTCAATGCCAGGCAGGCTCGTTGGGCCCTGTTTTTTCAGTGGTTCAACCTCACCATCACTTACCGGCTTGGCTCGCGGAATACCAAACCGGATGTGCTATCGCGCCAGTTTGATTCCATGGAGATAGTGCCCCCTTTCTACCCCCAACCCATTCTTCCCTCTTCATGTGTCCTCGGTGCCCTTACGTGGGATATCGAGCGGAGGGTCCGTCAGGCCCAGTCTCGAGAGCCTGGGTGCCCCCGGAACCATCTGTACGTTCCCGCTGCCCTCCGCAGTGATGTCATCCAGTGGGGTCACACCAGCCGCTTTGCCTGTCACCCTGGGATCACCTGCACCACGGACCTCATTCGGTGGGTGTTCTGGTGGCCCACGCTGCGGCAGGACGTGCAGGAGTATGTGCAGGCCTGCCAGACCTGTGTCCAGGGCAAGTCGGACTCCTCCCCCCTGGCTGGACTTCTCCACCCTCTGCCCATCCCTGGTTGCCTGTGGTCCCACATTGCTGTGGATTTCATGACTGGACTTCCCCCTTCCCACGGAAAGACGGTCATACTCACTATCGTGGACAGCTTCTCCAAGGCTGTGCATCTGGTGGCCCTCCCTAAACTCCCCTCGGCCTTGGAGATGGCCACCCTCCTCACTGACCACGTGATCCGCCTCCATGGGATCCCTTTGGATATCATGTCTGCACATGGGATCACCTGCACCACGGACGTGGTGCAGGGCTGCACGGTGGCGCAGTGGTTTAGCACTGTGGCAGCACAGTTTTACTCTCGGCCGGGGGATCGCGGGGATCATGAGATCGTGGGTTCGATCCCAGCCCCCGACCAACAGTGAGCTGTGTGGAGTTTGCATGTTCTCCCCGTGTTGCGCGGGTTTACTCTGGGATTTCTCCGGTTTCCTCCCACATACCAAAAACATGTAGGTTTAGGGCGCTCGCGCACGCAGCGACCAGCAGCCGGTGGCTTGTCACCAGACTGCAAACCAAGTCTACCTACGGGTACAAATAAGTAACCAAAAAAAAAAAAAAAAAAAAAATGTCTGACCGGGGCCCTCAGTTTATGTCGCAGGTCTGGAGGGCCTTCTGCCGGACCCTGGGTATGACTGTGAGCCTCTCCTCTGGGAATCACCCCCAGAGCAACGGGCAGGCAGAGCACGCCAACCAGTCCCTGGAGGCCACTCTGCGATGTGTAGCAGCCGAACATCGTTCCTCTTGGAGCACGCACCTGACCTGGGTGGAGTATTCAATGAACTCTGCCGTCTCCGCGGCAACCGGTCTCACCCCGTTCGAGGCATCATTGGGATACACGCCTCCGCTGCTACTTATGGCCGAGAGGGAGGTCGCGGTTCCCTCCGTGGGGGCTCATGCTCGCTGCTGCTGGCACTTCTGGAGGTCCACGCGTGCCGCCCTTGCCCGCTCTGTCAAGCGCAACTGGGCCATGGCTGACAGAAGACAGGTGCCTGCCCCCAAATACGCTGTGGAGCAGCAGGTCTGGTTGGCAGCCAGTCAGGTCCCTTTGAAGACTAAATTGAAGAAACTGTCTCCTCGCTTCCTAGGGCCCTTTGCGATCTCCAGAGTGATCAACGGCACCTCGGTTCAGCTCAAGCTCCCACCGACCCTACGGGTGAACCCGACCTTCCACGTATCCCATATCAAACCCCTCTTGGTCAGTCCCCTCTGCCACCCCCCCCCCACCAAGCCACCTCCCCCTCCCCGGATAATCGACGGCCACCCCACCCACACAGTTCATCGGATTCTGGATGTTCACCGTCGAGGCCAGGGCCTCCAATACCTGATTGATTGGGAGGGCTATGGCCCGCAGGAGCGTTCCTGGGTTCCCATGTCCCGGATCCTGGATAAGGAGATGCTCCGGGTCTACCACCGTGCCCACCCCAACAAGCCCTGTGGACCGCCAGGAGGCGCTCCTAGAGGGGGGGGGCCTGTCATGGGCATGTCAAGTGGCAATTTGGCTAGCCCATTTTCCCTTACTCCATTCCTCCTCACACAGCTCTCGTCTTCTCTCCACAGGCTCCTTCCTCTGGCGAGTGACTGTTTCTGTAGCTGTGTGAAGATTTTGCTATTTAATAAAACCCTCAAATGTGTGTTGTTGTTTGATTGTCCCTTCTTGTTGCTGCATCGCACACATGGGCTGATTACTAATTATAGTCATGACAGCAACTGACTGATCGTCATATTAATCAATCCAGAAATTAATGATGGGAATTTTGCCAGTTAATGAAGCATTTTAATTCATAAAAGAAATTACAAATGCAAAAAAAGGGTCACTTTTAAAACTATTATTTTTGTATTCTCAAAAGAAGCAGCTTGGAGAATAGGAAGCTATGACACTAGAATAAGCAGCTCCTCCGTCATTGGTCAAAGCCAACAGACAGGTCTGCATCTAGGCTGTACTTAAGGTCAAAGCCAACAGACAGGATCTCCTGACTGTTGGCTTTCACCTTAAGTACAGCCTAGATGCAGACCCGTCTAAGATGTGCTTAAGGTAAAGGTCAGTGGCCTATGGGGAGTAATGTTTGTTGTGAAATCATAAATGCCCAGATCTCTTGACATTTGACAATGATCTTGAGCACAATGTGGATGCAGATCCTCCAGACGATCCTTGTGAGCTTGGTGACCACCGGGGCAATTGCCTAGGAGGAGTAGCTATTTTCAAGAAATCACATAAGTGTCCAGATCCCCTGACCTTTGACCTTGAGCACAACCTGGATGCAGACCCTCCTGAGGATCCTTGTGAGTGAGTTTGGTGAACATAGGGGCAATTAACTAGACGGAGTAGCAATTCCCATGAAATGTGAACAAACATACGGACAGACGGATGCCGTTTCATCGCATTTGCTCCTTTCAGCTTTGTTGGACTGAGCTAAAAGCAGGTAAGAAAAATCAAACTACTGAATATCACATAAAATTACCTTTAAATTTTCTAATTCAGGATGCCACTGACTTATTATGAGTCAATTTTTATTACAAAAACTTGTGCTGGAATCAAGTTTGAATGTTAGTTTATAAGTTTGAATGTTATTTTACAAAATTCAAACAGTAATATACAATATCAAAATCTTACTGACCCTGAATTCATTCCATAGGCTGCCACCAGGATTTACAGGAAGCAGACTGGTGTGTGCTACCAGCAGTGATCCTGTAGTTACCACACCCCATCGACTAATTCACAAATGAAAGGCTGCCGAGTTCAGCCATATGGCCTACAAATAAGCGGCTTAGCAGTGTGAAGTTCCTCCTTATCACTTTGCTGAAAAATGAGGTTAAAGGGCTGTCTCAGTTTGATGTATTATGATTCAGAAATTAAAATTTAATTTCTGGGGTGGCTTTGTAGAATTAATTACACTCTGCAAGTCTTATATTTGCATTTAGGATTAAAGTGGTAGACAATAAGGAATAAAACTTGGAGACCCAGAATAAATCCATTCAGAGGCAGAGATGAGGTCTTACATTTTTGCATTTCATTTTTAACTAAAGGCCCTGTCACACCTTGATGATTTAGACAGCATTTGCCAAACTTATAAAAATTGGTCTAAAACGCTGGCATACGCTGAAATTTTCATTTTTGGCCATATGCATCACCTATCCATAATGAGTTTAATGTATATATAATGTATTAGTAATATATAGAATATTTCCATAACTTATAAATTACTTAAACCAACGAATGCTTAGCGTGTTGCCAGCGTTCACAACTTGTGCGCAACAGTAGTCTAACTTATGCATAACTTCTGCATAGCTTATCCTAACTTCTGAATAGCGTGGTCATGCCAAACTGCCGTCACCTCCTGATCCATGAATCCTAGGGATGAGAGAGATTATCTCTGTTCAACCGAAATGATTCTCCCCTCCAAAGACCACAGCGGAGGGCGTGACCGACCTCGCAGAGCTGTCAAATCTGTTAGGTTGGTCACGTTGCCTAAAACAGCTGATGTGACACATCAGGAATGTCAGATGAGAGTTGTCACAACCTGGCTCAAAGGCATGCAAACTGATGGCGATAAAAAAAAAACCAAGATCATAAATGGAGTGTGCTTTTGTCGGGAGCTGCAGCCAAGGGACATAAAAGTTGGATTTATCATGGAAAACAGCTGAGCTCTGTGCTTCGGGCGATCAGCTGATTGGATCCACTTCCTCCGGTGTTCTGACATTTTGGCATATTTATCAGAACAGCATTGGGCAGCTGATGGTACAGACTGCAGTCAAAGGTAAAAACCATTACAAGGAGGGCTAAACAGCGATTTGGATCTTTATCTGTAGCTTGAAAGTGCTAGGACACATCCCCAACAGGTTCCGTTACACGAAAAAGTATGTGTGTTTAGCTCTGTGTGTGTGTGTGTGTGCGCTGCAGGCAGGAGCTGAGCTCTATAAGGGTTTTTCCTGTGAACCAACACTGCAAATATGCCATTATAAAGGTAGCTGTAAGTTAGAAACCCAGTCAGTAAGTTGCACATAGGTTCAAAGAGCGTTACTCATATGTTAGAAATAAGTTTTGGGAGGTCCGGTGACGCGGGCAGTGAAGATGGCAGCTTAGGTGGGGAGCTCCGCAGTGCAGACAGCCTTTTTACTTTTACAAGGGCGCTTTTCATTTGTTTCCTCGGTCGAAATTATTCTACATTTTTTGCAGTGAGACTACATTCGCGGAGAATAGGATTAAAAATGCCAGCGCAGCAACAGAAACTCAACATTCGCTCCAAAGCCGGTGCTAGCAAGGAAAGTTTGGCTAAAGCTAGTGATACCGCAACAAGCCCTCCTTCCGCTCCACCACCTTCAACAGATGCAGGTGTTGCCAAAGACCAAATGGCAGAGGACATTTCTAAGATCTATGCATTGCTGAAAGAAACATTGGAAAGGCAAGATGCTAAGCTCAACTCTATAGAGGTGTCAACAAGGGCAGTGAACACAAAGCTAACGGAGTTAGCCATTCAGCTGGGAGACGTGGAATCTCGCATTGCCTTTCTCGAAGATGCTAATGCAGCTCTGGATGCTAATCCTCTCACAACCCAGACACAGGTGGAAGATTTGCTTTTGAAACTGGATGACTTGGAAAACAGATCGTGCCGAAACAATCTACGTTTTGTCGACTTTCCAGAAAACTGTGAAAAGTCAGATGCCCTCACCTTCATGCGCAAAGCTATCCCAGATCTGCAGAAAACTGAGTTCCCTGAAGGGCTGGAAATTGACCGTGCGCACCGGAGCCTTGCCAGACGCAAACCTGACGGCCAGCCACCCAGGGCTATTCTGATTCAACTTCTACGCTTCCAGGACAGGGAGCATATTGTGGAAGCAGCGCGCGGGATGGGAAAGCTGGATTGGAATGGTCATCACATCATGATTTTTCTGGATTATTCCAGACGAGTAACCGAGATGAGGGCGGCGTTCAAGCAATGTAAACACACCTGCTGCATCAGAAGAAAATTGCATTCTCAGTTCTTGTTGTGAAGTTGGCAAGTGGTAAACAGGAGTTCACTGATCCCAAGAAAGCATTGAACCTGATCCTTTCACTACCTTGAGACATTGATGAACAATGGTATGAATACATGTTATATATTTTTGACGGAGGACTTGATGCAGTATTAATGTAAGGCTTCATTTTTGTTTTTGTTAACAACCGAACATAAAAGTCACTGCCCGCGCTTTATTATCTGTAAGCATTAGGCTGCTGCGATGTAGCGGCTCTCCCTGAGTTTGTTGCACTGTTTACAGTCACGGTCTTAGAGTTTTTTATTTTAGTTGGTGCTGTTCTTGTGCACTGATGGGTGACATTTGTTCTAGGTCACAGTTTATGCTACTCTATGTTTAAGTGGTTTTCGTTTCTTGTTTTTGTATTTCCAACTTTTACTGTGTTCATCTTTTACCCAGTGAGGAAGTTCTTGGTAAAGAATTGCTGGATATTTTGGATGGTAACATGTACTGTTTATGATGTCGGCTAATTGTCAGAGCTTTCTTAACCTTATAACTTGGAATGTTAAAGGTCTTAACCACCCAATTAAGAGGAAAAAAATTTTGGCGTTTATTAAATCAAAAAAATTGAATGTAGCGTTGCTTCAGGAGACCCACCTCACTAATATAGAATCTAAAAAACTTTGTCGGGACTGGGTGGGCCATGGGTTTGCGTCTTGCGGTAATAGCCAGAGCAGGGGGGTGGCAATCCTTATTCATAAACATCTGCAGTTCAAGTGTCTAAAAGAGGTTAGTGATGATGATGGATGACTCCTCATAATCCTTGTAGAAATCCAGGGCCATAGGATGATACTCGCTAATGTCTATGCACCAAATATAGTTGATTGTGCATTTTTTGCACAACTTGAACATAGACTAAGCGAAATGGGTAATTATCCCGTTTTAGTAGGTGGGGATTTTAACCAGGTCATGGGCAACATCTTAGATTGGAGCACCCCCTCACAGCGTTCATCTAAATCTGGCTCTAAACTGCAAGATATGTGCAATGCAATTGGTTTGGTAGATGTTTGGCGGCTTTCTAATCCGTCCACAAGGGATTACACTTTTTATTCCACTGTGCATAATGTGTTTTCCAGGATTGATTACTTTCTAATGTCAAAATCCTCTGCCTCCTCTGTAAATTCGAGCTCCGCTGGTAGCATACTACTATCAGACCATGCCCCTGTTTTTTTACATATGGTTCCGCCTTGTCAGTTAAAAAAAAATTCTAGATGGAGGCTTAATTCAAGTCTTCTTCTTAACCCAGATCTTGTGTCCTCTTAGAAAGCAGAGATCTCTCTATATCTCGAGACAAATTGGGATTCTGCTCCCTCTGCCAGTGTTGCTTGGGAGTCCTTTAAGGCATTTATCAGGGGTCATATTATTCAATATGCATCTAATATGCAAGTATGAGCTGAATTCAATCCTAATACAAGAAGCTGAGTTTTCCCTATTTCGTCTCAGGCACAAACAATTTGAGGAGGGGGATAAAGCTGGCAAAATGCTGGCTAGATACATTAAAATGAAAGAAGCTCAGTGCACTCTATCTGCTATTAGGGCGCAGGATGGTACTCTGGTGTCGGACTCAAATGAAATTAATGGTGCTTTCAGGGAATTTTACACTTCATTTTACTCATCTGAAATGGAGGCTGGATCTCAAGAGAGATATGCATTTTTGTCTTCCTTGTCTTTGCCTTCCTTAACGCCCCAATTACTAAAGATGAAATTGCGAAAGTTATTAAGAGCCTTCCGACTGGAAAAGCACCGGGCCCTGACGGATTCACTGTAGAATTTTACAGGGCATGTGTTGATGAGCTTTCTCCTTTACTTTTAGAAATGTTTGCGGAATCTTTTGAACAAGGTCGTCTGCCTCCTTCTTTAACGGAGGCTTTAATCTCGCTTATTTTAAAAAGCAATAAAAACCCGTTAGATTGCAAGAATTATAGACCAATTAGTCTTATAAACTGTGACTGTAAAATTCTCTCCAAAATTTTGGCATTAAGATTAGATAAAGTAATGATATCTCTTACACATTCTGATCAGGTGGGTTTTATTCGTTCCAGGGGTGTGGCAGACAATATTAGGCGATTCATTGATATCATATGGTCAGTCCAAAATGATCCCTCACTTGCACACCTCTCTCCAGTAGCAGCCCTCTCCCTGGATGCTGAAAAAGCATTTGACAGGGTTGAGGGGCAGTATCTTTTTGCTACTCTAGAGACTTTTGGTTTTGGTCCAAAGTTTCTTTCCTGGATCAAACTACTATATAATGAACCTAGAGCTTCAGTGACATCAAATCGAGTTACATCACGGCCTTTTAGACTCTATAGGGGCACGCGCCAGGGCTGCCCTTTAAGCCCCCTGCTTTTCGCTTTGGCATTAGAACCATTAGCTGTAGCTATCCACAAAGATGGCAACTTTCCAGGTATTCAGGTCCACGGCAGTACCCATAAGATAATGTTGTAAGCTGATGACGCATTGGTACTGATTACACAACCTCAAAAATCAATTCCAGCTCTCCTTAAAATTATTAACCAATTTTCACGTCTATCTGGTTATAGAGTTAACTGGACAAAATCAGAAGCTCTCCCCCTAACACCTTATTGCCCTAAAACACTGTTTACATTTGGTCAAAATACAGGCTTTTCTTGGCCAAAATTAGGAATTAAATATCTTGGCATCCTGTTTCCTCATACTTTATCGGATCTAATTCAGATTAATTTTGAGCCTTTGCTTGATAAATTTAAAATAGACATAGAGAGGTGATCGCCCCTTTTTTTGTCCCTTTGGGGCAAGGTCAATGTTATCAAGATGATTTGTGCACCCCGATTTAATTACCTTCTACAATCCCTTCCTCTTAGGATCCCAGTTGGTTATTTTCGGCAATTTGATAGGCTATGCAATAAGTTTATATGGAATGGTAAGCGCCCTAGATTAAAGTTGAAAAGACTACAAAAGACTACAGATTCAGGAGGTTTGGGGGTCCCAAATTTAATTTTATATCATTACGCTTTTAGTCTTAGACATTTGATTCATTGGGCTCTCCCCCCTGAGAGGGCTCCCACTTGGTTTTACTTGGAGAGTTATCTGAGCAGCCCTCTTCCCTTAATACATCTAATCACAACCAAACTTTCCTCTGAATTTCAGTCGCATCCTATAGTATCCTTCTTACAATACGTTTGGAAGAGGGTTGCTTCTATACTAGGGTTTAGCTCTCATCTTCATTCTATGGCTTCTATTTGGCTTAACCCAAGTCTCCACATTGGAAAATATCCATTTATTTGGAAAATCTGGGTGAAAAAGGACATTTTGATGCTAAAAGATCTATATGAAGGGGGAGCTCTCAAATCATTTGATGACCTACGGGCACAGTATGGACTTCCACAGAATCAGTTCTGGAAATACTTACAACGTCGACATTTGCTGTGTCAAGTCTTTGGATCTACAACTACCCCTCCTCCTGAGGCAGATTGGCTCACCCAGGCATTGAGCTCCTGTGGTACAAGATGTAAGGCCTCAAATTTTATTCAATGCTCCTTAAGATCTCAAATAAAGACTCTCCAACCCTCAAACAGGCATGGGAAAAAGATCTGAATTCACAATTTACTGATGCTGAATGGGCAAATATTCTAAGAAATGGGAAGAAAGTGTCTAGGGAATTGAAAACCAGACTTGTTCAATTTAAAATTTTCAATCGACTCTACTGGACACCCCATAAAATGTTTAGAGCAAATCTTATACACTCATCAAGCTGCTGGAGATGTCTACAGGGGGAGGGTACACTTATCCATATGATCTGGAGTTGTCCGGAAATCCAGGACTTTTGGTTGAAGATCCATAGACATATTATGACAATTGTCAAGCAAGATGTGCCATTCACTCAGAGACTTTTTGTCCTTGGGGATCCATCAGCTCTTCAGGGCTCAATCTCTGACGCCGAGTGGATTCAGACTGCTCTGATGGTGGGCCGAAAGATGATTATTTCCTATTGGAAATCTTCCTCTGCCCCACCCGTAGCTCAGTGGCTCAGGGAGCTGGGCAAACTAGCGCACTAGAACGCCTTTCATATAAACTTTTGGACAGGATGGATAACTTTTACAATAAATGGGGTTCCTATCTCACCTTTATAGGTGTTGTAGATTAAGCCAATTATTTTAGGAGTACTAGGGTGGAACTGGAATGTTTTATACTCTCACTGGGTATATCCACTCTTGGTGTTTTGTTGTTTTTTTGGTTGTTGTTCTGTTTTGTTGTTTTACTTTTTAAACTGAAAACCCAATAAAGTTCAAATCATAAAAAAAAAAAGAAATAAGTTTTGGATACGCTAGACATTTTGTTTTCTCCCTTGTCCCGTCAAGCAGCTAGGTAAGTAGAACAGAAATCTGCTTCCCTTACTGTGCCACAGATTTACTTTGCCAGAAGGAGCTTTATACAGTACATATACAGTATATGTACTGTATATTTTTTTATAGACTCCTCTTGTAATAACTTTTAATACTTTATTTAAATTGTTTTACCCATGAAGGACCCGATGGGGGGGGGGGGGGTGGAAAAAGGAGGGGTGGGGAGGGGGAAAGAAAAGAGAGAGGAACAAATGGAGGAAACAAACAGAAGACAAACTGTTTCTTCTACTGAAAAGGTCTCATCACAAGTCTGGTATCTGCACCTGTTAAAGGACAGAGAGACATACAGTATGTGTGTGTGCATGTGTATGCGTGTGTATGAAAGCACACGCAAACTAAGTGTGTGTGTGTAAGTGGTTTGCCAGAAAACATACAAAGAGGGTGGCAGGTCACAGCAACATAGCCACCCTCCCATCCCTGGAAACCCCAAGCAAGCAAGACAGCGCCACCAACCCCCACATAGCACAAATGTTCCAAGGCTAACAAGCCCGCAGGACAACCAGGGATCCACCCCAGAAGGGATAGCTGAGGGAGGTAGGGCTGCCAAGCAGCAGACGCAACGCACCCCCATCCCCAGACCAGCCAGCCCCCGCCCCCCCAGCGGGGGCCAACTCCAGCCCCCAGGCCCCAGGTGTTGGAGGGGCCAGTGCCCCCCTCTGGGCTGGAGACCAACCCACGCCCCTAGCGAGGGCCCCCCCAGACACCCCCACAGCGGGCCCACGTCCACCCCAGCGCCCCCGACACACACCCCAGGAGCCCCCAGGCCCCCACACCCAAGGAAGGTGACAGCAAGGTGCAAGAGCCCCATAGGGGGCCAGCCCCCTCAGTCCAAGGGAGCCCACGTGACCAGGAAGTACCAGGAAGCACCAGGAGGTGCCACTCCCTCAGTCCAGCACCCCCCGACCAGCACACACACCCATTCCCACACACTCACACCCTACGGTACGCTAGACATTTAGTGTCAAGACAATGTCTAGACAAACTTGCTCCAGAGCGCTCTTGAACGCAGACTGGGGCGACGGTTCATCTTTCAGCAGGACAACGACCCTAAGCACACAGCCAAGATAAACCAGGAGTGGCTTCATGACAACTCTGTGAATGTCCTTGAGTGGCCCAGCCAGAGCCCAGACTTGAATCCATTTGAACATCTCTGTGCCGTGAATCTGAGTTTGGCTGTTCCAAACCCATTTCTCACTTATTGTGATGTTTTGTCCCATTTTCCACCTGCCGCTTCAGGGAGCTATTGGGCCTTCGCTCCCTGACAGCTTGGGCACACCCCCATCCTCCTGTCAAGTGCCATCAGCTGTACTTCATCATGGGTGTTTACACACACATACACACACACTCCATTCATCCCCATTCACACGCTCATACACCCACTCATGCACAACAGGGTTTAATCACGTTCAGCCCACGCTTTCTCGCACCAGCAGTTTCTTTCCTCGTTCACTTCAGGAGTATTTCTTCGCTGCCTTTGTGGAAAGAGATTGTCGGAGCATTCACCTCCATACGTGGCAGCTAGCTCTCCACGTATGAGTTTTCATCCCCGTCTTGTAATCCAGCCCGTCACTTTAAGTCCAGTAACTCCCTTGATGTTACGGCTGGCCCAGCTTCTCTGCTTCATCCACCAGACTGTGCGGATTAGCCCCTGGATTGCTCCAGTCATGTAAGTTGTCATTGCCTTTCTCCCCATGTCTACAGCTGTTCTGTGACACTAGGCATTTCCGTGTTTGGGCTGCAGAGCTTCCAGGCGATACCTGTATGTCTGGTGGCCCAAGTTCATCTTCTTCAACTTCCTGTACTTGTGTGATTAAGCTGAACTGTTTATTGTATGGATTAATCTAATAAAATGGCACTTTCTACTTCCACAATTGAGTTTTCCATTCATTCATGACACTCTGGAGAGATCCGAAAATGGCTGTGCACCGACGCTTCCCATCTAACCTGATGGAGCTTGAGAGGTGCTGCAAAGAGGAATGGGTGAATCTGCCCAAAGATAGGTGTGCCAAGCTTATGGCATCATATTCAAAAAGATTTGAGGATGTAATTGCTGCCAAAGGTACATCAACAAAGTACTGAGCAAAGGCTGTGAATACTTATGTACATGTGATTTCTTAGTTTTTATTTTTAATAAATTTGCAAAAATCTAAAAAAAACAACAACTTTTTTTCACATTGCCATTATGGGGTACTGTGTGTAGAATTTTGAGGAATTAAAATAATTTAATCCATTTTGGAATAAGGCTATAACATAACAAAATGTGGAAAAAGTGAAGCACTGTGAATACTTTCCAGATGCACTGTAAGTCCACAATAGAGGTTAATAAGAGACTTATTACTAAATGCAATGTGGTTGCCAAGAAAGTAAAGCTGCAAAGCAAATAGATGTTTAATGTCTCCAAAGAGACCCAAAGTGACTGTTTCAAGATGCAGAATAACTGTTAAACTCATCATAAATGTACAAAGAGATAAAACAAACACTGGAAGTTCATTTTCTGGTGTTCCTTTTTGTCTGTGACTCTTAATCCTTTATCTAAAAGTGGTAGGGCAATTTAAAAACCTGTTGCCTCATAATCCATTAGTGCGTGGAGCTCCTCAGGTAGTCACGTTCTAACCACACGGAGGAAACATGTCTGTCCAAGCGGTGTGAGTGCATGTTCGGTACACCATCTGTGAATTTTCTACCATCACATCTCTGTAGCGGATCTGTTCTGCTTTTCATCCTAGTGACTCAGACTCTCATCTCTAGAACAAAATGTTCTCATTGTATAATCAGATGTACACAGGGGGACATGATGACACTTTAAAGAAATCAATTAAAGCAATTTTCTCTCGTGGTTAGATCTGTGAGAGGCTACTCTTTGTATTTTTGTTTGCAGACTGTGCTGTTCTCACTGCCTCAAAGTGGTTAAGTAACTGGTGTTTATCTTCTAAATTGCAACGCTAATCACTAGAAACAAAAACTGAAGACATTTTTTGTTATGTACTATGACAGTGCTTTTCAACCACTGTTCCGTGGCATGCCGGTGTTCCATGAGAGATCGTCAGATGTGCCACGGGAAATTGTTTAATTTCACTGAGAGAAAATGCCCTATTTTGCAAAGAATTACCAGGAAAAAAAAAAAAACAGGTGAGGAAATGTTCTGGGTCACATCACAGAAGGAGAACTTCAGTGGGAAACTGCATAAGTATCTGTACTGATGGAGCAGCTGCCATGGCCGGGCGATCCAAAGGCTTCGTTAGCAGAGTGAAAAACAGACACACAGATGTTTTTTTTTTCTTTACCAGCAGACCTAGCTCCTGTGTTGGACAATGTCATGTGGATGGTAAACTTTGTAAAGACCCAACTAAACTGGCCCAGGTTTCACACTGCGTGAGTATGAACACATTACAAGACTAAACTGCCATGACATGCTGTCATAAGCCCTGTTTCCACTTATCAGGAACCAAGAACTAATGAGGGGGCCAGGAACTTCTTAAGAGCCATTCCTGTATTTAGTCCTCTCACCTGTCATGTTTCCATTTATTATTGGGGTAGGAACCATGAGGGTGCTGTAAGCATCACAAAATAAACATAGAGCGGAGTGCTTGGGACCAACTTGCCACCGTTGTTGTCTAATAATTGTGGAGAGGAACTTGTTGAGATGTGTAAAATAAATTAAATAAATATGCCAGTTGGCTACAGAGAGAAGAGAGTTCAACTTTGCTTATTCTACTGCACACCAGATGACCGCTGTGACCAACTCTGTTTTACCAGAACTGATCGATTAAATAGCGTAAATAGCGCAAGTAGTACCAGTGGTGATTCCACCTCCGTCTGGCCAATGTGTGGACTTAATCGCTGGCTACAAACGGCTCAAGCCCCAGTCCTGTTAGTTGCCTCTCCGCTGTATTCTTGCTACCCTGATGCATTTATGGCTGCATATGATATATCTTGCTATTTCTCTCCACAATTATGGCGGTATTAACTTTTATATTTTTAAACATTAGGCTGTAATAGCGATACAAGCACATGGGGAGTCTCTTGTCTCCCGTTGACCAAGTTGTGTGTGCTTGAAGAGGAAATGCAGCCTTGTGTGGAGAGCTGCACTAGCAGCTTCAGCAGACAACAGCTGGCTGCCACCGGCCTTGCTGCTCCGCAGTGTTTGTGCATCCCTGATGCATGGGTCATCGTGGCAGTATTAACTTTTTAATTTTTAGATATTACAGCCACATAAGCACACCGGGAGGAGCACCAGCGGCCGAAACTCGTGGTCTGCTGTTGATCGACTCTATGGGCTCACATCCCAGGATAGGACAGTGGTAGCAGCTGGTGTTCTGTGCCATACCACTCCGTCTGTAATGCTTGTGTCTTCCACATTGCCGAACAGTCATCTAGACCCTCCGCAAACACTGCAGCATTATATTATAATTTTCTAAGTATCACATCGCCACTGCTATCTTTTTCTGGTCAAATTTGCTGCTATTCATTTCCATGCTTTTTGTTCACGAAGTCAGCTTAAGTAGCAAAATGCACAAGCCGAGTTGTATCCATTCAGCTTCAAGTCTATCCTAAACCCCACCCAACAATTTTTGGGGCTGCTCTGAATTAATTACTCCTGACCAAGGCCACCGGTCGGCTGCTTAAGGTTCCCGAAAACTCACCCTTACAGGAGGGTTCTGGGTAGTGGAAACTCATACGAGGGGAAGTTCCTACAAAATTAGTTCCTGGCTCCTGATAAGTGGAAATGTGGCTGTTGTGTCATTTTGTAACATTTTTGATAAGTGGTATGCCATGGGATTTTTTCATTGTAAAAAAAAATCCCCAACAGCACACTGACATCGGGCCAGTGTACCAGGTTTATGTCAGGAATACATCTAATAGAGGTTGTTTGCACATTGGCAAGACGTCAGTGACCTAAAACTTTTATCTTTCAGCTGCTCCCATTTGGGGTCACCACAGTGTATATCAACATCTGATATTGTGATTGTCTGCACATTTGATGTGGCAAGGATTTTATATGGTCTTTGCTATGACCCAGGTGTGACCCACAACCTTCTGGTTGTGGGGCGGACACTATCACTAATCTATCTATAAATACAAGAAATCTCTGTCTGTTTGTGTGTGTGTCTGTGTGTGTGTTCCTCACATATCTCTCAAAACTTTGGTCAGACTGGCCTAAGATTTTAAACATGCTTTCCTAAGGTTACAAGGGTGTGCATCCCCAAATATGGAGTCGCTCAGTCAAAATATGTAACTTTTATCAATAAAAGTTTAGCCACAGCTCTGTGACCGCTCTGTCTTCATCCTCTGGCTTCAAGAAGTGTGGGCGGGGTTTCGGATTGACTCCGTGCTCATTGGATAATACGCCGCATCACAGCCATGCTGATCACGCTGACTGGATAACACACAGCATCATGACTTGTCAGTCACCACAGCGCTTCGCAAAGATTTTATAAGTGCTATCCCCGAGTATGGAGTCGCTCAGTCAAAATATATACCATAAAGTAGCTGTGATTGCGTAGGTCTAATGGATAATTTGGCATGGAGAACACAAGGTGAGTGGGGGAGGACCGTGGCACCGCAAAGGACATCACTGGCACACGGGTGAAGCAGCAGCTGAGATTCCCATTAACTGGGCAACATTAGTGTCCGACAGGGCGCTTCACGATCGTTTGCTGGGAGGCATGCTCAGCCTGCCCGGTCAGTGGGAGATGACAGTCCTGACTGCTGCTTCATTGTGAAGCAGAATAACCAGATCAACTGCATATTGCATACGGACACATATGCACGCTTTGACTAAATGACAACAAGACGCAAAAATGCCCAAATACCAAAATAAATCATTTTTATTTAAATATTTACAGACAAATGGGCAACACTGATGCAAAAGTTGCAGCTAAATGGCTTTCTCTTGTCTCTCTCTCTCTCTCTCTCTCTCTCTCTCTCTCTCTGTGTGTGTGTGTGTGTGTGAGTGAGTGAGTGAGTGAGTGAGTGAGTGAGAGAGACAGAGACAGAGACAGAGAATGGTGACGGGATCGGCGCCCTACGTGGATGCCCTGAATTTCCCTCTGGGGATCAATAAAGTATACAAAATACAAATACAAAAAAAAATGTTCGGTATTTTGTACTTATAATATTGCTAAAATATAAAATGATGCACTACAGTGGGTCTCAAATATTTGTAAACATGTCCTGTTATAGTACTGCATGAGTTTATTGATGATAGACTATAAATTACGCATATAAACTAAATTATAATGATAACTGAACAACTCCCATTGCCCAAAGTGCAAGATACAACATTTATGAATAATAAAATAAAAGATCACACAAATAAGCAATCTGACAAAAAAAATAAATTTTATTTATTTAGCGAATGCAAAGTCCTTAAGCCAAGCAGTTGCCTCCTGGTTTGCTGTATGGAGGGTGTGTAATCCTCCTTCCAGTCTTTGGAGCGGGCAAGCCTCTATGATGTGTTCCATAGTTTGCTCCTCTCCACATGCGCACAGTGGGCTAGGGCTACTGCCCCATCTGTGAAGGCTGGCCAAGCAGGGGCCATGTCCAGTCCTGAAGCGACTGAGTGTAGACCACTGTCTCCTTGGGAGGTTGGTGCCCGGGACCTGTTGGTTGGGGTTTATCACCAGCTGTTTGTTTGGGACCTCCTTGGTCTCCCCTTCCTCTTGCCAAGCTGTCTGGATGGTAAAGTCAGCTGGGGGAGGGTTTTTCCAAATCGGCCGTCTGGATGAAAGTCGGGCAGTGGGTGGGGTGTAGATATCTGCATGGATTGGTAAGTGAGGAAAATCTTTAACTTTTTGGAGCATCCTTTGAGTTAATGCTGCTCGCCGGATGTGTGGAGGGGCTATGTTTGACAGTACAGAGAGCCAGGGGAGTGGTGTTGAGCGGATTGTTCCAGTTATAGTTCTCATGGTTGAGTTGAGCTGGGTGTCTACATGGTGTGTGTAAGATGACCTGGACCAGACAGGGGCACAATATTCTGCTACAGAGTATGAAAGGGCCAGTGCTGAGGTGCGCAGGGTGGAGACTGCCGCCCCCCATTTTGCACCAGCGAGCTTGCAGAGCAGGTTGTTTCGTACTTTCACCTTAGCAGCCGTCCCCTTTAGATGTTCCTTGAAGGATAAGGTCCTATCAAGGGTCACTCCAAGATAAGTTGGATTTGGGGCATGCTTAAGCTTGAGTCCGCTCAGGTGGATGTTTAGTTCTCTGGCAGCTTTTGCATTATGGAGATGAAATACACTGGAGACGGTTTTTGCTGGGCTTGGTTTTAGGCGCCAGATTTTGCAGAACTGGTCCAGTTTAGCAACATCTTCCGTGAGCACCCGTTCCAGTGGTTCAAAGTCTGGTGCTTGGAATGCCAAACAGATGTCGTCTGCATAGATGAATTTGCGGGATTTTGTAGTAGGCAGGTCGTTTATGTAGAGGTTGAACAGAGTTGGAGCTAGAACTGAGCCTTGTGGGAGTCCGTTTTTCTGCATTCTCCATGCACTTGTGTTCTGACTGAGGTGGACTCTGAACCTTCAGTTGGTCAGCAGGGTTTTTATAATTGCTGTTGCCCAAGCAGGGATCGCCTTTATAAGTTTCAGGAGGAGGCCTTTGTGCCAGACCATATCATAGGCGGCTGTAAGATCGAGAAACACAGCCCCTGTCTTCAGTCTGCTCTCGAAGCCATTTTCAATGAAGGTGGTTAGGGCCAGTACTTGTTCTCCTGTACTGCGGTCCTTGCGGAAACCTGCTTGATCCACACTTAGAATATCCTCTATTTCTGGGGAAATGCGTTGCAGTATTAGGCGCTCCATGATTTTGTAAGGAACGCTGAGTAGGGAGATTGGGCGGTAGCTTGCTGGTAGTTTGTGGTCTTTGCCAGGTTTTGGGATGGCAATGACCTTTGCTGCCCGCCATTTCTTTGGGATTGAGTTCGTTTGTGTGATCCTTGTGTAGAATTGTGTCAAACAGGTTAGGGCTCGGGGGCCAAGATTTTTCATGAATTCTGGGAAGATGTTATCGTATCCTGCTGCCTTTCCACATTTCAGGCCCTGTAGGACTTTCTCCAGTTCAGCAGCCTCGAAGGGTTCAGGGTTCGTTTCCTCTACAGGCATTTTTTGGTGTTTTTTTAGCTCAGTTGTAACTGCTCTTCTGGTGTCTTTGTCTTGGGGTGCTTTGGCGATAGTCAGTAGGTGGGATGCAACTTGGTTGGGTGTGACGGATGCTCGGCTTTGGCTAGGGGGCTTCTGTGCAGCTCCTAGGCGACGGATGAGGCTCCAACATTTCCTGCTAGAGTGGGTAAAGCTCCGGTCAGCAACTGTCTCCTCCCATTTCTTTCGCCGGGCTGTATTTAGCGATTCAATGAGATGGTCTGCTATCTCTGGGTCCCCTGATGTTTGATAGGATTGTAGGAGGGCAGCACTTTCTCCGTCCAAACATGGGACATAGAGGGGTCGGTAGCCTCGTGGGATTGCAGTATGGGCAGCCTTGAAGATTGCGCTGCAGAAGCGGTTGTATGCTTCATCTACAGTGATGGTGTGGAGTGGGATGGTAACAACGCTCCGGTCCAGAGTTTCACTGAATTTCTTCCAGTTGGCTTTGCGGAAGTTCCAGCGCATCTTCCTTGGGCTGTATATGACTGGAAGTTGTAGGCCAATGTGTACAAGCAGGGGCCGGTGTTGGCTGTGTGGAAAATCATCAAGAATGAGGATCTGTGTAGGATATGGCTCCCCATTCAAAGAGCTGACCCAACACAGGTCAGGAGAATAGTCCTTCTTCCACCTAGCAGAGTGGAAGGTTCCTCTTTGTTTGGGGTCGTATATCAAAGCGAGGTCATTTCTGGATGCCCAGTCTGAAAGTGCCTCCCCATCACTGTCCACTGCTGGGTACCCCCAGTCAGGGTGATGGCTGTTAAAGTCCCCCACATAGATGGCAGGGTGGGGTAGGGTGGGTAAGACCTGCAGATCCCAGTTGGCATTAGGGGGCTTGTACACATTGACAATATGGAAGCCACCAATGATTATGGTGTCTGAGAAATGTGTTGTTATCAGGTGATATGCTTCAACTGTGTCAGAACGCACATAGGTGGCACGTCCATGTTTAGCATGTAGAACATAGCACAGGAGGTCAAAGCCTTTGATGGTGAAGCGGCCAGCTTCCTCTGTGCCAATATGAGTCTCTTGGAGGCAGATTACATCAATTGAATGTTGGAAGGCGAGGACTTCAATAAGGCTTCGCTTGGCTGCAGATAGGCCTTCAACGTTTAGTTGTAATATGCGAAGGGCAGATCCTACCACAAAGTGCTCTTGGGGCTGTTTGCTTTCGGCTTTAGGACTGTGACTAGGATTCTTCTTTGACTTGGCACAGAGGCGTCGTCTCTTCGAATTTAGTCTGCTGGTAGGATCATTAGCTTCCCCAGGCGAGCCCGGGTACTGGCGGAGGGCGCGACGAGAACGCTGATCCATTGTGTGATAAAAGATCACACAAATAAGCAATCTGACAAAAAAAAATAAATAAACAAGTGGTTTTTAAACAGTGGCTAATATTGGATTTTGCATTTTGGAATGGAAGCTAACACTGACAAAACCAAAATCCTCAACCAACCAGCACCTGGTCAAACTTCCTCAAGGACCAACCTTAAGATTAACGGAAATCCTGTCGATGAAGTGGAGCATTTTTCTTACCTTGGTAGCATCCTCTCAAAAATACCAACTTGTGCAAAGGACATCGAAAACCGCATAAAAGCTGCACACTCTGCATATGGACGCCTTTGTCATCGAGTCTTCAATAATCATGCGATAACCATCCGCACCAAAATCATGGGTTTTCGGGCCGTGGTTCTTTCCACCCTTCTTTACGCCTGTGAAGCCTGGACCTTGTATCGTCGCGATATCAAGCGCCTTGAGAACTTCCAACAGAGAAAGCTCAGACAAATACTTGGCATTCGTTGGGAGGATCGACTTTCAAACAATGAGATTCTCAAGCGTGCTCTGCTGCCTAGTGTGGAAGCTACCATCTTGCAGCACCGCCTTCAATGGACAGGACATGTTGTACGGATGGACCCCACCAGACTACCACGAATCATGCTCCAGGGGGAGCTTGAGACAGGAAAAAGACCACATGGTAGGCCAAAACTGCGCTACAAGGACCAGCTAAAATGTTCCCTGAAGCAAGCCAACATAGACAAAAGATCTTGGGAACAATTTGCCACCGACAGAGCAGCCTGGAGAAGAAGAACTTGGGAAGGCACAGACTCATTTGAGAGGCTCAGAAAACAACAGGATGATGATAAACACAAACGAAGACAAGAAAAACAAAACCAACCACGTCCCCCACCCACAATAAAATGTGACTTCTGCCCACGACAGTTCTATCATAGGCTGGGCCTTCAGAGCCACATCTGCCATCGACGTCGATCACAGATGGCAACGTCCTGAAAACTAAGACGAAACCAATGCTCGGACACGAGCTGGAGCCGACTGACTGACCGACTAATATTGGATGTCCCATTCATTTTCAATTATTCTGTAATCAATATTCACACAATCAAATAAATCTCAGTTCAGTGCCTTTCATATTTGTCAAAGTCTAACATGTGATAGCTACATATTGGCTACACCTCTGTATTCCACTTTGAAGCACAGCCTACATTTGAGCCTGTAAAGCCTAATTGGGCTACCTGTTTCAGACAGAAATTCTTGCTTTCTACGGGCATGCACTAGCCATAATTTAATAGTAGTGTTTCTCACCTTGAATAATAAAATAGTGGCAGTCTTATAGAGCCAACCTAAATAAATAAAGATCATGATTAACATTTAACTGCAGAACACTGGAGTGGTGGCCTAGTGGTAGAGCATCTACCCTACAGCTGGAAGGTTGTGGGTTCATGACTGGATCATATCCAAGACTATTAAAGCTCAAATGTGCAGACCACCACAATATCAGTTGATGATATGAGGCAGGGGCTGAAAAGTTCATAGTGGTCAAATTTGACCAAATCTGGTTTATTTTTCAAGCGCTGCAACACCGATGGAAGACGCGTGTGGACCGAAGGGGGGACAATGTTGAAAAATAAAACACACATTTGGTCAACTTTGACCACTATGAACTTTTCAGCCCCCCTTGTACACTTGGGTAGTCGTGAAAGAGAGCAGCTGAAAGTTTAACATTGCTGATGTATAGCCAATGTCTTGCTCATGTGCAAACAACCTCTATAAGATGTATTCCTAATGTACTGTAAACTTCCCGACATTGGCCCAGTGTATGTGTGCTGCTGGGGATGTGCTGTGGCTCAGAAAAGGATGAAAACAACTCTGCTGCCTGGGTTCAAACCCACAACCTTCTTACTGCAAGGTAACAGTGCTCACCACTGTTCCACCAAGCTAAAGGTCTTAAAATCTGACAAAGAAAGTCAGATTATTCTGTTTACATGACTATTTTAATAATCAGATAACTAAAGAAATCTGATCAAAATTGGGTTATTAGTGTGGATATAAACGTAGCCAAAGATATAAATAGTTGGTCCATCAATGGCATTTGTAGTATAGACTTCACAGGATTTGATATTGGTATAAGACTGTGCTCTAAAGTTGATTAAATATTACATTTCAGTCCAGTTAAGATTTCAAAGCAGAGGGAAGATCAGCATGTATAAATTACCATATGATCAATGGAAGAGAAAATGAAAAAGAGGACAGCTTTGGTCTCAATTTTTTCCCCTTATCTCTTTTAGGTGAATGTTTGCTGTTAAATAAAAACTGCCATCTTTTGAAAAGAAGGAGGAGGTGTACGTTCCAGCTAATCAACATTCTGAGCTTGACCCCTGTTGTTGTTGAAGGCTGTTACCATGGATTCATGTGGGAATCAAAGAGAACCCAGTGCTCCTCTTCTCACCTGATGACGATCAGATCGGTGATGACACAAAATCACCGTGGGGGTGGTACTGAAATCTGTGGATGACTATACGAAAAAGCAGCGGGCAAGCGCTTTTATTGTGTTTAGCCATCCTTCAGGTTTCCCTACTTTTGCCTCTGATTTTTTTTGCTGCCTAAATAATCATGTTTTTTTTTTTTATAATCTGCCACCGTATAGAAATCCAAATTGTAAAGGACTGCACAGAATACAAAAGCTGCAAAAATTAATGAATAAGAAACTAGAGGACACTCAGAGAGAGCATACCTCTGCCAAGGCTCTATCTCACAACGTTAAAGAAATGTTACGAGCTGGGGCTGGGATTTCTGCCAGACCCAGTCTCGTGGCTTTTTCAGTGTATTTATTTGTCTCTTGTATCATTGTGCTCCTATTAGTGTTATTCTGCCTTTCATTTTTCTCCAGTTGTGTTTCTGTTATTTGTGGCCATGCCTTCTTTTGTAATTGTTTCTGGATTCATGGCTATTGTGTGGCGCACAAGGGAGGGAATGAAAAACCCAATTGCGGAAGTAGAAAGTGCCATTTTATTAACCTGTTGCACTCCAGGATACTGCGGGCGGTCACGTGTCTGCGTCCTAGTGTGCACTGTGCGTCTCAGTGCGCACTGAAAAAAAAAAAGCTGCATTTCCTTTCTTCCGGTACAGACACAGCCGCGAACAGAAAGCCAAAGGAGTGTTTTGATTGGTTTAGATTTGACTGACCTTTCATTCAACTAATAAGAGCCTTGAATTGGGTTTCTGAAACCTTGAAGAACCAATGACTGAAAACCTAGCAAGAAGGACCTGCCTACCAACGATAGCGAATGCAACGAGCCAATTAAAGCAGAGAAGTTTGACGATTGCAACGCGTGCGTCCCGTGCGTAAAATCTGTTTTGTGTAAGCCGCTGGGTAACACACCAGTGTGGAGGATACGATTAAGGGTCACCAGTGTGGAGGCAAGGATCAAATAAGTGCAGGCGGACACGGCAAACTAAAGGTTAAAAGGGTGCTTTATTCTTCCTCCATCACGAGGCTCACTCAGCGCTGTGGCAGCGCGCTGGTGTGAGTCCTGCATCTCTAGAGTGTCAGAATGCGAGTAAGAGTTGTGTGTAACGGTAGCGTTCGCCAGTCTTTTTTTATTACTACTGTTCTTATTTGTTTTGAAAAATCGTTCGCAAAAACCGCCATCATGGAAGCTGAGATGGTTTGATCGGGTCGCGTGACCAGAACAACGAGTTGTAACAAGCGGACCAGCGTCATGTTTGTTTGACAATGAGGAACAGATGTTCGCCAACGACACTGCTGTTGTGGACAGGTAAGTGCTATAAGCTAAATTATTCTTTATCACTGAAAATAGTAATAAAAATGACTTTTGACCGATCGCTAATTACAACAGTGCGTCATAGCCACTTGACGGACCGTTTTTTGTGCGCTGAGCTCCTCTGTAGCGGGGGGGGGGGGAGTTGTTATCCTCTACATTGCAGATATTTTAGTATAATTTTTAGTGCACTGTAGGTTATTATTTCTTGTAAAAAAAAAAAAGCCACACATTTTTTAAGTGGCATGCTTCTTTGTGTGTGGGGGGCTTGTTTGTTCATTCATTCATTCATGAATGAATAAACAACCCCCCCACACACACACACACAGCCCTGAGTGTCACCTTTCATTAGAGCCCAAGATCAAGCTTCTATGTTTCAGCATTCAAAAGTTATAGATGTTTTTCCAAACTGTGCCATTTGGCACAATCTGGTACAGTTCAAAAACGCCTGGGAACTACCTGAGAACAAAGCTGTGTAATATATTCACTTTTTGTGGTATTGTTACAAAATTTTGACCTCAGCTTGATAACACTTGGTTCTACATTTCTGTTGCATTTTCCAGCCCCGATCTGACAGCTGTGTGTTATTTGCAAGCATTTGTATCTAAAAAAACACCCAGGCAAACTTTATTTTCTTCAAGTTCAGTATGTTTAGATGACTGTTACTCAGTGGCAGGAGCACTTAGAGAAATTATGACTGTTTTGCCAAAAAATTCAAAGTGTTTTCTTTTAAATGAGACCAACCCGATGAAGATGCTGCAAAGGGTTGAAGAACAGCTTTTGATTTACTTTGGGTACGTTATTTTTAGGCGTTTTTAGGGAAATTGACCGGAGTGCAAGGGGTTAAATATAACGACAAAGTAACAAGTCCAGTTGATCAATAAATGTACATCTTAAATTGATACATTTTAAATGGTTAATGCGGATGTATGTTACACCGGTGGAGTTAAATAGATATAACAAAAACATACCAGATACATGCACAAAATGTATGGAAAGTAAAGGAACCCTATTTCATTGTTTATGGGAATGTAGAAAAATTAGAATGTTTTGGGAAGAGGTGAGGGTAACAATTGAAAAAATAATTTCAAAACAAATCATATTGAATCCTAAACTGTTTTTGTTGGGTCTTTATCCAGAAAAGCATAACTTTAATAAGAGTGAGAGAGCATTCATAGACCTCAGTTTGCTTAACGCCAAAAAATGTATTGCACTATTGTGGAAAAAGACTCATAGACCAGATGTGACTCAGTGGTTAAGACAGATGTTAACAAACCTTCCACTAGAAAGAATAACATACATACTGAAATCAAAGGAAATTGTGTTTGAGAATATATGGAGACCTTTCATTGATTATGTAAAGAATTTAAACATAACTTTTGAAGAAGAAGGTGAATGATGTGTGTGGACCTTGTAAATTCCAAACTGGTGAATGTATAATATGTATACTTATGTAATGGATTGCCTAGACTAAACAGAGGAGCATTGTTGAAGACCTGCCTTTGTTAGTGGTTGTTGGTGTTTTTAGTACTTTTTTTTTTTATTACTTTAGTGTTAGTGTTTGATTATTTGTGTTATGTTTGTAAAAAAAAAAAAAGGTTCAATAAAAATATTGTGGAAAAAAAACAAGTCCAGTTGACCACAAAATACAGGGATGTGCAAATGATGACGATAAGGCCACCAGACATACAGGGCGTCTGCCAGATGCTCTACAGCCACAGTCAAAAAGGAGCCTAGTGCTACAGCACAAAGGGAAAGGCGTTAAAGAGACTTACGGCGCTGGAGCGATCCCGGGGCGATCCATGTAGTCTGGAGGATGGAGAGAGAAGCTAGGCCAGCTGTAACACCAAGGGGTTAACTGAACTTAAAGTGCTGGGCTGAATACAAAGAAGGTAATGATAACTCCTACATGGAGAGCTAGCTGCCGCGTATGGAGGTGAATGCTCCAACAATCTCTTTCCACAACAGCAGCGAACAAATACTCCTGAAGCTAACGAGGAAAGAGATTGCCGGTGCGAGAAAGCGTGGGCTGAACTTGGCTGGACTTGGTGTGTGAGAGAGCATGCATGAGTGCATGAATGGGAATGAATGGAGCGTGTGTGTGTGTGTGTGTGTGTGTGACCACCCCTGACAGTACAGCTGATGGGACTTGACAGGAGGAGGGGGCGTGCCCAAGCTGTCAGGGAATGGAGACCCAAGCTCCCTGAAGCGCCAGGTGGAAACTAGGGCAAAAAATAACAATAAGTCAGAACTGGGTTTGAAAGCCAAACCCAGGTTCATGACAATTTGTAATTTGCTTTCAGTTTCCTGTGATTATGTTTGTTCTTTTCTCTGGGTTGACAGCTGTCAGGCGATTTCCGGGTTTGTGCTCTGCTGGGGGCATCACCTGTCAAGTTGTCAATCCAGCCGCTCCTCCCTCACGTAATCAGCTGATTCCAATCACTATTATGCCTGCTCATGCGTGTCCACACCGGTTACTCATTTTGTAATAGGTTTAATCCCTATTTAAAGGAGTTTGTTTTCCAATTGTGTTGCCGCTGCCTTGCATTGTCAACCCTCATCTCCACCAGAGCTTCGTCTGCTCTGGTGGATCATTCTGTAAGTAACTCTTTTTCGCTCGCCAGTTAGTTTGTTGGAGCGCTCTGTATAAATTCTTTATTTTCTTTGCTCGCCAGTTTGTTTGTTGGAGCACCTGGTGTTAATTCTTTATGTTAATAAATTTCATTAACGGCAATACAGCGCCTGGGTCATTTTCCTCTGCTCTGAAAGAGCAAAACATGACAAGAAAGTGAAAAAGTGATCCAGAATCTGCATCCTGACCCGGCTCACCTCCAAAATCTAATGGGTTCATCCGTAGCACAAAGGCCACCTCTGGTAAAAATTTCATCAAAATCTGTCCACTAGTTTTTGTGTAATCCTGCTAACACACAAATAAACAAACAAATTACATGACAAAATATAACCATATAAAGTCTAATGCTCTGATCACAGATGGTGTGCTTTCACTCAAAAACACAGCTATTAAGACTGAGAGTCACATACAGTATTCAATGAGTTACCAATTTTTTTATTTTGACAGCTTCAGTCTTTAAGAGAAACATGCTGTGTGAGAGAATTGCCATACCTGTGTTCTATTTATATTAGTGCTACAATGCTTAGTCAGTTAGTTAATTAGTCAACAATTGAAAGTAAACAACAACTAATTTGATAACTGACTGGGGGTGGGAATCACCAGAGGCCCCACAATACAATACTATCACGACACTTGGGTCGCAATGTGATACTATCACGATCTTGCAATACGCTAAGTATTGCAATATCATATATTGCGATTTCCCATCTTGATCTTTGTCTTGTTTCGCTCCCAGTTAGCTCTCAGCAGTCACGCCTTTGCTGTATTGCCATAGCCAGACAGTGAGCATTTACCACCATCTAGTGGACAAAAAAGTTATTTGGTTTTATAAGTGGCACATTTACAAAAAATGAAAATCACATATTTTCTAGAATCACCAATTTCCGAAAAAAAAGTTGCCCATTTTTGAGAAAAACATCACAAACTTTCACAAAAACGTCCAACAACTATCAGCAAAATTTTAAAAAAAATCTCAAAAAAACAAGAGTCCAAATGATTAGTCGACTAATCAGGAAAAAAAAATTGACAGATTAATTGGTAACAAAAATAACTGTTAGTTGCAGCCCTAGTTAGAAGGAAAAGGTTCTGTACGTCTGTGTGGAAGGGGAGGTCTGTGAAGCACTTTGAGCTGCATTTTGTATGTATGAAAAGTGCTATATAAATAAAGTTTGATTGCTTGCTTGCTTGATTGATTGAACTGACCTATGTGCCAACTGAAAAAAAAAAACAATAACGACAAACGCAAGCATCACAAATGACATCAAACCTAATATTTAAAATTTCATTCCTGGCCCTCATTAGGATGCCCATGACAGTCATCAGTCTGATTTATTTTGCCATTTCTGTATTTCCTAAGGGGAAAAAAATTCTCTCTTGTCAGCTCATGTGGGAGGAATTATAATCAGGTATGAAAAGCTTCAAAGAGGGAGAACAAAAAAAATGAGAGATGGACTATGACAAAGGCAGTAAATGAAAAAATGTCTGTCCTCAAATGGCCTCTACCCTAATCCTTTATCCCTTTAATAACTTGTTAGTGGGATGTCAAAGGCCACAGTAATACATCTTGCACAAACCAAAATTCTGGTGAAGTTGGGACATTGTGTAAAATGTAACTAAAAACAGAATACAATGATTGGCAAATCCTTTTCAGCCTATATTCAACTAAATATACTACAAAGACAAGATATTTAATGTTCCAACAGATAAACTTTAGTGTTTTTTGCAAATATTCCCTCATTTTGAATTTGATGCCTGCAATACATTCCAAAAAAGCTGGGACAGGAGCATGTTTACCACTGTGTTACATCCCCTTTCCTTTTAACAACTCAGTAAGTGTTGAGGATACTAATTGTTGAAGCTTTGCAGGTGGAATTCTTTCCCATTCTTGCTCGATGTATGACTTCAGTTGCTCAGCAGTCCAGGGTCTCCATTGTTGTATTCTGCACTTCATAATGCGCCGCACATTTTCAATGGGAGACAGGTCTTGACTGCAGGCAGGCCAGTCTAGTATCCACACTCTTTTACTATGAAGCCATGCTGTTGTAACACGTGCAGATTGTGGCTTGGCATTGTCTTGCTGAAATAAGCAGGGATGTCCCTGAAAATAACATTGCTTGGATGGCAGCATATGTTGCTCCAAAACCAAAATTATCTTTTAAATTGACAAACATCATATGTGTAACTTGTGACAAAATTTGATCAGGATCAAAAAATAATTTCACTCTTTTTATGGATTTAAGGTCCCATATGCAGAAGCAGCGAGGGCATGACTTAGGCTCTCTGTCATGAACATCCTCATGTGCTTTTACGCAGCGCACGGAGGAGCAGAAGGAAGAATGGAATTTATGCGCAGGATTCACCACAACACATTTATTAAACAGAAAAGCAAACAGCTCAAAAACAAAGACTGACAAAAAGGCTCCTGTGTACACAAAATGGCTGACGCAATGAGCGAACAGCAGGCAGACAACGGTGCACCGTGGCCACAAATACAAGCAACACATACGCTCGGGAGAACTTGGAGTCCTACAAGAGGCTCAACTGGCTGAGGAGGAGAAACTGGGCGAATGAGCCTAATGAGCCTAGCATAGCAGCAGTACTGCACACAGAAACGCAAACAGTCTTTACTCACAAACACAGGAGCAGTCCAAGTTGTCCAAGCCTTCAATGAGCACACACAACCCTTCGGTGACATCTCACCGTCATACAGCGACTAACGACCGTATGACTGCGCACAATGGTCCAGCAGTGTTTGACTGGCAGAGGCCGCCTAAGTACACACACTGCTGGCACCACAAATTGGGCACACTTGGGCGAGGTGCAGGAAAGACAATTACCGGGGAGAATCAGCTGGCTGTCAAAGAGAGAGGGGGCGTGGTCGGACCTGCGAATGTTAGACAACGCCCACATGAAAGTGGGTCAAAGAGGCTGCCTAACAACCGCCAGCCAGAACGGCAGCTACAGGCATGGAAAAGAAAAAGATCACAGACATAAAAACAACAAGAACTCAAAAGATAACAATACATAATAAACCCGATGCCTGAGCCACAGAGAACGCTCAGAACCGAGCCTACAGGAAAACACTGGCTCGGTTCATGACACTCTATTAATCTGTTCACCTGGGTAATGTTCCAAAAAGGTGTTTTGTGAACATTCCTCAACTTTCCCAGTCTTTTCTTGTCCATGTCCCAGTTTTTTTGGAATGTGTTGCAGGCATCAAATTCAGAATGAGTGAATACTTGGGAAAAAAAAATAAAGTTTATCAGTTTGAACATTAAATATCTTGTTTTCGTAGTGTATTCAACTGAATATGGGTTGATAAGGATTTGCAAATCATACAGTTTTTATTTAAATTTTACACAACGTTCCAACTTTGTATCATAAATTACAGACAAAATGTAACACAGAAAAGCTGTACAGTGTCAGAGACAGGAGTCAGGAACATCTGCAAACAGTCCTGCCAAACGTTAGCCTTATGAATTATAAATGGCTGCTAGACGCCTCATAAGGAGGTCAGCAGGCGAGATTTCCGAGAGAGCACAAATCGGGGCCATTGATTTCCTGAACCACAGCAGAGGCTTCCATCTTGACATCAAATCACAGTCACTAGGCTTTCACTCACTTTTCACTTGAAGCTGAACTTTGATCCCTCAGGCAAGAAGTGATGCAATAATGGATTGAGGTCAGAAACCAACACTGGTCCAGTGATGAATTTGACCCACTTCCACAAGTTTCTCAAAGTAATTACTTCCAACAGCCACCCATTCAGACAATAAAAGTGCTGGCAATACTGTGGCACTGAGATTGATTTTATCAATGCACAGCTCATAAAAAACTCGTAAAAATCCTCTTATACAAGGTACTAGTTAGCACATTTATTCTTTCTGATTTGATTTTGCATTGGCTGTGACATTAGAATTGGAGACACCACCATTCCAAGTTCATTTCTACCCATTTTAATGATAGTGGGAGGATCCCTTCAATGTACAAACCCATACTGACAGTGCTACTATGGCTGCTAGCCTGCTATGGAGTTAGTATAGAGACCGTGGTTTATGTTGCTATTTTTTTTTAAATTCAAGTCACCGAACTAGACAACCCAGTTCCCACCAGGTCCATTAATCCACAGTCAATAATATATCTTTGGTCATTCTGGATTATTCTGTTATATTTTGGACATAATGGACTGGCATTTTGGCCCACTGTTAGCATCGTGGCAAGCCAACGGGGAAAAGTTGATAGATGAGCCCACTTAGCACTAGCTTAGCTATCGAATCATGGTTGTGACTTAAACACATAGACCATACGTATAATTGGCTAGAGTGCTCATCACTAGCCACCAGGCTAGTTTTAGGTGGCCCAGTGCAGACGTCATATTGGTGCCAATAAAAAACACAAACAAGCCACTGCGCCACTACTGCATTGTCTTCATTTTGGCTGAAGTTGTCAGGTACAATGCCTGATCATGGTAGTCAATAAAGGAAAATAACAAAAATGTTTTAAAATGTGTTTTAACAGTGTTATTAATTGATTTAAATACTGATGTGACTGTTATCAGCACCCAAGTATCCAACATTACAAGACTGTCTCCTGTGTATGAAAGTGATTTTATGATGATGCTCATTCACAGAATAGTAATTGTGAGGATGCCAAGTCCAAAAAGATAGGACATGTAATTTGAGAAGAGCTGATTTTTAATAATAATAATAAATTGTTAATAATACTAATACTACTAATAATAATTAAACAAATATGCAGATCATGACAACTGAGACTACAATACCGGATCAGTCGAAGCCCAGGTTAACAACGACCGCCACAGGTGCGGTTAACCGACAGGGTGCCAGTGGAAATTGGGCTACTGCTGGTGGAACATCGAGGAGGAGGAGAGAGAGAGAAGGAAAGGTAGAAGTGGAGTGGTGGCTCAGTTGGTAGAGCATCCGCCCCACACCCGGGAGGCAGGGGTTCAAATCCCGGCCGGGTCATGCCGAAGACCATATAAAAGTGGAACTTCCTGCCGTCCAGCTTGGTGCTCAGCAATAAATGGAATGGAGGAGGGAACTCTGTGGCGGCGCCTTGCATGGCAGCGGCCCTCTGATTCTGCACTTGGGGTGTGTGTGATTTACACTGTAGATCGGTAAAGCACAATCTCGTTCTGCTGTACATGATTGGTTGTACGGTTGAATGACAATAAGGGTGATTTAATTTAATTTAATTTAATTTAGAAGTGTGGAGGTGAAAGTAGGGACGTTAAATGTAGGGACTATGACTGGTAAAGTCAGAGAGTTGACTGATATGATGGAGAGGAGAAAGACAGATATGCTGTGTGTTCAAAAAACCAGATGGAAGGGAAGCAAGGCTCTGAGCATTGCAGGTGGATTTACACTGTTCTACCATGATGTAGATAGGAAGAGAAATGGGGTAGGAGTAATCTTGAAGGAAGAGTATGTGAAGCGTGTTCAGGAGGTAAAGAGGGAGTCAGACAAGAGCATGAGTTTGAAGCTTGAAGTCGAAGGTGTGATGTTGAATGTTGTCAGTGCGTATGCCCCACAAGTTGGATGTCAGGTAGAAAAGTGGAATTCTAGAGTAAGTTGGATGAAGTGGTAGAGAGTGTTCCCAGAGGGAAGAGAGTGGTAATTGGAGCAAACTTTAATGGACATGTAGGTGAAGGGAACAGAGTTGATGAGGAGGTTCTGGGTAGGTATGGTCTTAAGCAGAGAAATGTGGAAGGACAAATGGTTGTGGATTTTGCTAAGAGGATGGAAATGGCTGTGGAGAACACATATTTCAAGAACAGAGAGGAACATCAGGTGACTTACAGGAGTGGAGGAAGGTGCACACAGGTGGGCTACATCTTATGCAGAAGGAGAAATCTATTCAATTCAATTCAATTCAATTCAACTTTATTTGTATAGCGCCATTTCACAACAACAGTCATCTCATAGCACTTTCAACTGTAGGGGGAACCCCCACAGTTGCAGAAAGACCCCAGCAATCAGGCGATCCCCTGTGAGCAAGCACTTGGCGACAGTGGAGAGGAAAAACTCCCTTTTAACAGGAAGAAACCTCCAGCAGAACCAGGCTCAGGGAGGGGCAGTCATCTGCTGCGACTGGCTGGGGGGTGAGGGGATAGAGAAGATGAAAAGAACAGACATGTAGAGAGCAAACAGCACGATGGGGACGCAATCTGTGGGAAAGAACAAACAGATGTTAATGACCAGCAAAAAAAAAAATATTTCATTGAGAGTGAAGAAAGGAGTGAGGCCCAGTGCATTATTGGAGGTCCCCCGGCTGACTAAACCTATTAGCAGCATAACTAAGGGAGGGTTCAGAAACACATGATCCCTCCCTAATTGTAGGCTATATCAAAAAGGTAGGTTTTAACCCTATTCTTAAAAACAGAGATCGAGTCTGACTCTCGAATCCAGATTGGCAGCTGGTTCCACAGGAGAGGAGCTTGATAACTGAAGGCTCTGCCTCCCATTGTACTTTTGGAGATTCTAGGTATTACAAGTAATCCTGCATTTTGGGAGCGAAGTGCTCTGTTAGGATAATACGGTAGTATCAGATCTTTTAAATAAAAAGGAGCCTGATTGTTTAGAGCTTTGTAAGTAAGAAGAAGGATTTTAAACTTAATTCTAAACTCTATGGGAAGCCAATGAAGGGAGGCCAGAACCGAAGAGATATGATCTCTCTTTCTAGTACCTGATAAAACTCTTGCTGCAGCATTTTGGATCAGCTGAAGACTTTTTAAAGATGTTTTAGGACAACCTGATAATAAAGAATTACAATAATCTAATCTCGAACTAACAAAAGCGTGGATCAGTTTCTCAGCATCACTCTGAGACAAGATGCTCCTAATCTTGGCAATATTACACAAATGATAGAAGGCAGTCTTAGAAACAAATTTAATATGTGAATTGAAGGACAGATCTTGATCAAAAATAATTCCAAGGTTCCTCACAGAGCTATTAAGAGAAAGAGTAACCGCATCCAAACTGAAAGTTTGATTTGGAAAGGAATTTCTAAGGTTTTTTTGGACCAACAAGAATGACTTCAGTCTTATCTGAATTTAATAGCAGGAAATTACAAGTCATCCAAGCTTTGATTTCCTTAAGACAGGCTTCTAACTTGGCTAATTGATTACCATCATCTGGCTTCATTGACAGGTATAATTGTGTATCATCTGCATAACAATGAAAATGTATAAAGTGCTTTCTAATAATGTTGCCTAACGGAAGCATATATAAACTAAAAAAGAGTAGGGCCTAGCACAGATCCCTGTGGAACTCCATGACTAAGCTTTGAGTTGAAAGAAAACTCATTATTGACATGAACAAACTGGAACCTATCAGATAAATAAGATCTAAACCACTGCAACGAAGTTCCATTAAGTCCAACATAGCATTCTAATCTATCAAGTAGAATATTATGATCGATAGTATCAAAAGCTGCACTAAGGTCTAAAAGGACAAGTACAGAAACCAGTCCATTATCAGATGTGATGAGGAGGTTGTTAGTGACCTTTACTAAGGCTGTTTCAGTACTATGATGGATTCTAAACCCAGATTGAAACTCTTCAAGTAAACCATTTCCCTGCAGGTGGTCAAATAATTGCGTAGCAACAACTCTTTCTAAGGTTTTTGAAATGAAAGGGAGATTAGAGATTGGTCTATAGTTAGCTAAAGCTCCTGGATCTAGCGTTGGCTTTTTGAGTAAGGGTTTAATTACAGCAGTTTTAAAAGCCTGCGGTACATGGCCTAAAGTACATCTGAAAAAGATAGGAGACTGCAAGGTGGTGGTAGGGGAGAATGTAGCTAGACAGCATCGGATGGTAGTCTGTGGGATGACTTTGCAAAGCAAGAAGAGTTGGGGGAAGTTACAGAAGGAAGAAGGTTGCACAGAGTTCAGGAAGGAGTCGATACAGGCTCTGGGTGGTAGGGAGGAATTACCAGATGACTGGGAAAGTATTGAGGGAAACGGGTAGAAAGGTATATGATGTATCCTCTGGACAGAGAAAGGAAGACAAGAAGATTTAGGGGTGGAATGAGGAGCTACAGGAAAGTATTCAAAGGAAGAGGTTAGCAAAGAAAAGTGGGATAGTCAGGGAGATGAAGAAAGTAAACGGGAGTATAGTAGAGAGAGGAGGATGAATAAAGGAGAGATGGTGAACAAGGAAGTCCTAAGGAGCAAGGTAGAAGTGAGGGAAGCTTTGAAGAGGATGAAGAATGGAAAGGCAGTTGGTCCAAATGACATACCTGTGGAGGTATGGAGATGTTTTGGAGAGATGACTGTGGACTTTTTAATCAGATTGTTTAACATAATCCTGGTGAGTGATTCAGATTCAGATAACTTTATTTGTCCCTTGTTGGGCAATTCAGTTTACAGTCCCAGCCATAAAAATGCAAACAATAACAGTAACATCTGCATTCATACTCATAACCAACATTCAGTATTCAGTGAGAAGCAACTTAGTGTAGGGTCCCAAGCAAGTCAGAAGGTGGGGAAACACACTACCTCCTTTAACACTGGGCATTCAACAGCTTAATAGCTAAAGGAATAAAAAAATTGGAGTAAAGGCCAGACCTCCTCCGGGGGGCAAGGTAGTGTCAGCCTGAGTGAGAGGATGCCTCAGTAGTGGAGAAGACATGTTCAGAGCTCAGACATACAGCTCAGAGCTGTAGTAACTACAGAGGCATAAAGCTGATCAGCCACACTATGAAGATATGGGAAAGAGTTGTTAAAGCCAGGTTAAGAGGAGAGATGACAATCAGTGAGCAGCAGTACGGTTTCATGCCAAGAAAGAGTACTACAGCCACAATGTTTGCTTTAAGAGTGTTGATGGAGAAGTATGGAGAAGGTCAGAAGGAGTTGTACTGTGTCCTTGTGGATCTAGAGAAAGCATATGATAGGGTGCCAAGAAAAGAAGTGTGGAACTGTATGAGAAAGTCAGGAGTGGCAGAGAAGTATGTGAGGGTGGTGCAGGACATGTATGAGGACAGTGAGACGGTGGTGAGGTGTGCTGCAGAAGTAACAGATGGATTTAAGGTGGGGTTACATCAGGGATCAGTTCTGATCCCTTTCTTGTTTAGAAGAGACATGGCAAAGGTGTTAGAATGAAAATGTCATGATTTGCCCCTTCGGGGCAGAGAGGAAAAGCTCAGGCGCTGAACTGCAGTTAGTGTATTTATTAACGGCAACTCAAAGTTCAAAAGGTGTGCAAAATAAACTTACAACAAGTTGTAGGAGAGATGAGTACAGGAATATTCGTCGGAACGGGGGAAGAGTTCCGATGGGGATGAGTAGGTAGCAATAATGAGGCTCCAATAATGAGCCTGTCCTTGGGGACAGGCTCCTGTCCCCAAGAAGCCACGGATCACTGGACTTAATGACTACAGACCTGTAGCGCTCACCTCTGTAGTCATGAAGTCCTTTGAGCGCCTGGTCCTGTCCCACCTCAAGTCCATCACCACCCCTCTCCTGGACCCGCTGCAGTTTGCCTACCGAGCCAACAGGTCTGTAGACGATGCAGTCAACCTGGCCCTCCACTCCATCCTGCAGCACCTGGACTCCCCGGGAACCTACGCCAGGATCCTGTTTGTGGACTTCAGCTCCGCATTCAACACCATCCGCCCCGCTCTGCTCCGGGACAAGCTGTCCCTGCTCAACGTGCCTGACTCCCTCTGCAGGTGGATCATCGACTTCCTGACGGACCGGAGGCAGCATGTGCGGCTGGGAAAGACTGTCTCAGACTATACTAGCATCAGCACCGGATCACCCCAGGGCTGTGTACTTTCCCCCCTACTCTTCTCCCTTTACACCAACTCCTGCACCTCCAGCCACCAGTCTGTCAAGTTGATCAAGTTTGCGGACGACACCACCCTCATCGGGCTCATCTCCAACGGCGACGAGTCCGCCTACGGGAGAGAGGTGGCCCAGCTGGCGTCCTGGTGCAGCAATAACAACCTGCAGCTGAACGCTCTGAAGACAGTGGAGATGATTGTAGACTTCAGGAAAGTCACTACTCCTCTGCCCCCCCCTCACCCTCTCAGGCTCTCCCATCACCACTGCTGATTCCTTCCGCTTCCTAGGCACTACCATCACCAGGGACCTCAAATGGGAGCTGACCATCAGCTCACTCATCAAAAAAGCCCAGCAGAGGATGTTCTTCCTGCGGCAGCTGAGGAAGCTCAAGCTACCCACCAAGATGTTAGTGCAGTTCTACACAGCCATCATCGAGTCCATCCTCACCACCTCCATAACCGTGTGGTACGCAGGAGCCACTGCCAGGGACAGACTAAGGCTGCAGCGCGTCGTGCGCACTGCTGAGAAGGTGATCGGCTGCAAGCTCCCATCTCTCCAGGATCTGTACATCTCCAGGACCCGGAGGCGTGCTGGCCGGATCATAGCCGATCCCTCACACCCTGGTCACGTACTGTTTGCCCCCCTCCCCTCTGGTAGAAGACTTCGGTCCATCCAGACTAAAACCTCCCGTCACATGAACAGCTTCTTCCCCTCTGCCATTAGACTGCTGAACACTAAGTGACTCTCGTGCACCATGTACAGCAGCTCAACCAGACTCATGTCAATCATCACTGTTTTCTTCCTGCATTACCGACTGCACTATATAGTTCTCCACAGTATCTGCTGCTGGCTAATATATATTTTAACTGTTGACCAGTATCACTTAATCTTATCCTACACTTTATTACATGTATAGTTTATTTCTCTTATCTTATCATGTTTAATGTTGCAGCATTGTACCGAGACAAATTCCTAGTTTGTGTACTACATGAACAATGGCAATAAACCTGATTCTGATTCTGATTCTGATTCTGATTCCAACAAGGAGTGGGTGAACGGGCAGACAGTAAGTAGGGCATGCAATCAATAAAGGCAAATGCCATCAGGTGAGGATCATATGAGTGGGCAGGAGGTGACAATGATTACAAAATGAGATCAGCTATGAGTAATGACAGCAGAGGAGACGGGACTGACAGCTTGACAGGAGCACTGCCCACTACAGAGCAAAACCCAGAAGTGCCACTGACAGCTGCAACCCCGAAGAGAGAGAACACAAAAGTACAAACACAAAGCGAGAACTAAAATGACAGCAAATACTTCCGGTTATGGCTGCCACGTAGGATGGACGTGTCTCGCTCTGCTCTGCTCCTGGAGAAAAAAAATCGGCAAATAACTCTCTCATTTGGGACAGAACGTATCCCAGCATTTGGGCGAGGATATGTCGGCGAAGCCTAAGGCTGGAAAACCAGGAAAAGGAAAAAGCGAGCCGCCGAAACAGTCCAAATTAACGGACTTTCAGGTCTGTGACGCAGCAAACAAAACTCCATATATGGCGGAGGAGGCTGGCGGCGGTGCGATGTCTGCGGGGAATGGCGCAGATGCGCTGATGGCTGCCATGAGTTCAATGAGAGCGGACTTTTCCTCTAGATTTGATGGGATTATGACAGCGTTGGAAGGAATAAGAAAGGAATTGGGTGACTGTGTAGAACGAACGGTGCAGATGGAGCTCCGTCTCGCTAGTGCTGAAGATGACGTCACCCGTCTTCAATTAAAGGTGCGCACTTTGGAAAAAAAAAATAAATCTCTGGAAGATAATATTTTGGATTTGGAATCTCGGTCGAGACAGAATAATTTGAGGCTGGTGGGTCTTCCAGAGGAATCAGAAGGTCGGGACGTATGTTCCTTTCTGGAAAAGTGGATTCCGGAGGTGCTGGGCAGCGAGGAGTTGCAATCAGCAGTGGTTCTGGAAAAAGCACATCGTATTGGCCCACGGAGAGATAAGGGACCGCCGAGGACCTTAATTATGAAGTTTCTTAGCAACAGAGACAGGATGAAGATCTTCAACGCTGCACGTGCTAAAGGAGAGATTAAACACCAGGACCAGCAGGTGCGGTTCTACCCAGATTTGGCCACAGGAATCCAGCAATTGAGGAAGCAGTTTGATCCCATACGTAAGGAGCTGCGCAACCTTGGGATTCGTCATGGTGTAATCTATCCTGCGAGACTGCTGACCACGTATGAGGGCAGAACCCACATCTTCAAGACCCCAGAGGAGGCGCAGGAGTTCATCAAGAAGATCAAAGAAGAAGAAGAGACTGGTGGGAGCTAAGCATGAACAAAATATAAGGTAGAATAATTAAGCATTTGCACAGGCATCTGACTGACTTGAAGTAAATAGTAAGTTTACAAAATATAGATTGTATTATATATTAAAAAACAAAACAAAAACAAAACAAACAAAAAAAAAAAAACTATGATGTACAAAGTTGTTAAAAATTTTGGAGTTAAGTTGGAAAACTACAGAGGAGAGTTAATGTTACGTCATTAAAAGCAGTAGAGTTAGGGTGATTGGGAGGATGAAGAAGGAGTGGCTTAGGCTGTTCCCCGTGGGTGTGGAACGGTCGATGGCTATATCGGGAGACAGAATTTTTCTTTTGATTTTGGGGGGTTTGCCACAAGTGTGGGAAGGGGAATTTTGTTTGTGTGTAGTTTGTAGGATGAATGTTCAACCACTCATGTTTTTGCTTCTCTGTATGAGCATGTTTACACTGCAAGGTAATCCTAAACTCTCTATTGATCATGGACCAAAGTGTTAATCTTAATTTAACTTCATGGAATTGCAGAGGTCTACAAAATTTAAAAAAACTTAAACAAGTTATGAATAAAATAAAGGACATGGGTTCAAGAATTGTGTTTTTACAAGAAACTCATCTGATAGAGGAGGATGTTAAAAGAATTAGGAGTAGATGGCAGGGAAGTGTATTCACCTCTTCATTTTCATCCCGAGCCAGGGGAGTTATGACTCTCATACATAAATCAGTTCCTTTTCAGGTGAAAAATGTAATTGGAGACAAATTTGGAAGATATGTAATCATTCAAGGTTCTTTGCTATTAGAAAATATAAATCTTGTGAACTTATATGGTCCCAATATAGATGATCAGAAGTTCTTTGCTAATTTATTTCTCATCTTATCATCACTTACAGGGCAACATATAATAGCAGGGGATTTTAATTGTACATTGAATCCAGGTGTGGATAGATCAACAGGACTGGATTGTACGCACATTGGATGTAGGATGACTATTAATCATTTTATGAAAGAATTGAGATTGTTAGATATATGGAGAGAAATGAAACCACAAGTTAAAGCCTATTCTTGTTATTCCAGTACCTACAAGACATTCTCACGTATTGATTATTTTTTGATTTCCACAGAATTAAGGTCCAAGATTCAAAACTGCTTTTATGATAACATCGTGATTTCTGATCATGCACCCTGTTGTCTAATATATGTAGATAAAAAATTGATAAAGGAATCAGGTAGATGGCAATTTCAGCATAAATGGCTTCAGGATGAGGAATTTGTCAAGTATATAGAAAAACAGATAGACGAGTTCTTTGACATCAATACTACACAAACATCAGCATGTGTAAAGTGGGAGGCTTTCAAAGCTTTTATTAGGGGACATATTATTAGTTATACAGGATCAAAATCTAAGAAGACTCGAGAGGAGAGAGCTAAATTGGAACATAAAATAAAAAGTCTTCAGGAAAAAGTGTATGCAGGAAGTGACCCAAGGTTGGAGAATGAATTACTGATTTTGAGAGCTGAATACGACAAAAAATCAGCGAATAGAGCTGCCTCGAGTCTTCTAAGATTGAAACAATCTTTTTATGAACAAGGTGAAAAATCAGGAAAATTATTAGCATGGCAGATTAAACAATTGGAAATTAAAACACCAATTACCAGTATTATAAGTAACGGACAGGTAGTTATAGATCCTTTAGAAATTAATAGAGCCTTTAGAGATTACTATGAAAAATTATATGATACCAAAAATGAACCTGATTTAACAAAACTAAATGGGTTTTTGAACGAACTATCTATACCGTGTATTCCAAATGAAAACAGGGAGATATTGGAGTCTAAAATTAGTCAAGAAGAAGTTGGGCTAGCCATTGATAATATGAAATCAGGAAAAAGTGCAGGACCAGATGGTCTTCCAGTTGACCTTTATAAGAAATTTAAGAATAAATTAATAAAACCTTTTTTGGAAAAGGTTTTAGAAGCATTTCAAAATAATAATTTACCATCATACATAAATAATGCCTTAATTATACTGCTGCCAAAACCAGGTAAGCCCTCTAATAAATGTGAAAATATGAGACCAATAAGCCTATTAAACGCCGACCTTAAGATAATCTGTAAAATTTTAGCAAGACGAATACAAGAAATTTTACCAAATATTATTAATCGAGATCAGAATGGCTTTATAAAGGGTAGACAAGGCTTCCATAATGTAAGAAGACTATTTAATATTATTTATTTTAATAAAGAAGCACCGGATACAGCTCTCCTATCATTGGACGCCGAAAAGGCCTTTGATAGAGTTGAATGGCCCTTTCTTTTTGAAGTCCTACAAAGGTTTGGACTTGGAAATAATTTCATAAAATGGGTTCAAATAATATACAATAATGCTACAGCAGAAATCCTAACAAATAACAATATTTCAAAACCAATAAAAATCAATAGAGGATGTCGACAAGGCTGTCCACTTTCACCTTTACTGTTTACTATGGCAATTGAACCTTTAGCGATAGCGATACGTTTACATTCACAAATATATGGAATTAAAGTTGGACCAACAGAACATAAAATCTCCCTGTATGCCGATGATATAATTTTGTTTATGTCGAATCTAAAAAAATCAATTCCAACCTTGTTGAATTTAATAAAGAATTTTGGGGAAATATCAGGATATAAAATAAATAAAACTAAATCTTCAATATTAATGCTAAATGAGACCCAGAGAAATTACCCAGCCCCTGAGGTAAATCAATTCAATGTTGTAAATCAGTTTAAATATTTAGGAATCCAAATTATGCCTAAGCTAGAATCAGTCGCCAGTGTCAACTATGAAGCCTTAATGTCAGATATCAATGAGTTAACTCAGAGATGGATGTCACTACCAATGTCGATGATCGGGAGAATCAATATACTTAAAAGTAATATTTTACCTAAAATACTTTATTTATTTCAATACATTCCCTTATCACCACCTTTAGATCTATTCTCAAGAATAAAAAAAAAGTTAGTGGAATTTATATGGAACAACAGGAGGGCTAGATTACGTTTGTCTTTATTATATTTACCATTTGATCGTGGAGGTCTGAAATGTCCAAATTTTATGTTGTATTATTGGTCGGCACAACTGAGGTCTATGACATATTATTTTTCATCAAATGATCTCCCTCACTGGACTGAAATGGAATCATACAATTTACCTTTACCTCTTCCCATATTCATATACTCAGATTCGGCAAAAAAATTACAAAAACAAGTTAAAAATCCATTTGTAAAGCATATGATCAAAATATGGTGTGAAGCTAAAAACTATTTAAAAGAACCACAGTTATTGTCACAATTTAGTCCAATATGGGGTAATCAATATTTTAAACCAGGGAGAGCGGACGCTGTATTTAAAGTATGGAATTTAAAAGGGATACAAAAGATTCAGGATTTATATTTGCCATGTGCAGACAACATAATGTCTTTTGAAGAGCTGAGGATCAAATTTAATCTCAATAGAACACATTTTTTTAAATATCTTCAACTTAGAAACTTTATTCGATCAAATCAAAATAAAGCTCTCACTCGACCTATTTATTCATCCTTGGAAAAAATGATGATGAAAGATAGTAAAAGAAAGGGTATTATTTCAGAGTTTTATAACTCATTGACACTATCTTCAAGTGAAAATTCACTGAAAAGATTAAACTACTGGAAAGAAGATCTGCAAATTGAAATTTCAGAGGAACAATGGGAATTGGCTTGTACAGAAGCTCAAACCAAATCAATAAATGCACGCCTTAAATTGATACATTTCAAATGGTTAATGCGGATGTATGTTACACCGGAGGAGTTAAATAGATATAACAAAAATATACCAGATACATGCACAAAATGCATGGAAAGTAAAGGAACCCTATTTCATTGTTTATGGGAATGTAGATTAATAAGAATGTTTTGGGAGGAGGTGAGGGTAACAATTGAAAAAATAATCTCAAAACAAATCATATTGAATCCTAAACTGTTTTTGTTGGGTCTGTACCCAGAAAAGCATAATTTCAATAAAAGTGAAAGAACATTCATAGACCTCAGTTTGCTTAATGCCAAAAAATGTATTGCACTATTATGGAAAAAGACTCATAGACCAGATGTGACTCAGTGGTTAAGACAGATGTTAACAAACCTTCCATTAGAAAGAATAACATATATACTGAAATCAAAGGAAATTGTGTTTGAGAATATATGGAGACCTTTTATTGATTATGTAAAAAATTTAAACATAACTCTTGAAGAAGAAGGTGAATGATGTGTGTGGACCTTGTAAATTCCAAACTGGTGAACATAATATGTATACTAATGTATTGGATTGTCTAGACTAAACAGAGGAGCATTGTTGAAGACTTGATTTTGTTGGTGGTTGTTGGTGTTTTTAGGGCATTTTTTTTTTTTTTTTTGTAGTACTTTAGTGTTAGTGTTTGTTTGTATCATGTTTGTTAAAAAAAAAAAAGGTTCAATAAAGATATTGTGGAAAAAAAAAATGACAGCAAATAAAGACTGAGGGATAAATACAAGCAAATACCCAATAAATAAATAGCAAGACTGCGATGAACATAAACGAGAATGAGTAGAACTAAGAAACAATACAAGACGACGCTTCGCTTCCAGACAGGCTCAACAACTTCTTTGCACGTTTTGAAGCATCAAACCCGACAATCAGAGGGAGGGCTGGCCCACCCCCACCATCGGTCGGACCAGCTTTTACCATCAACACAGCGGACACACGGAGGACCCTAACCAGAGTCAACCCACGCAAAGCTGCAGGTCCGGACAACATCCCGGGGCGTGTGCTCCGAGACTGCGTGAGCGAGTTGGCGGATGTCCTGACTGATATTTATAACATCTCCCTGAGTCAGGCCATCGTTCCCAGACGCTTCAAGACCTCTATCATTGTACCGGTGGCAAAGAAACCAGTTGTGTCCTGTCTGAATGACTATCGTCCTGTTGCACTGACACCAATTGTGATGAAGTGTTTTGAACGGCTTGTCAAACCACACATTACAGCCTGCCTCCCTGCATCACACGACCCGCTCCAGTTTGCATATCGTTCAAACCGCTCCACGGAGGATGCTATAGTCACCACCCTGCACTCTGTCATCACCCACCTGGACCAGAAAGACACCTACGCCAGACTCCTGTACATTGATTTCAGTTCAGCATTCAACACCATTATTCCCCAGAGACTGATGGAGAAATTACACCTTCTTGGTCTGAACACCGCCACATGTCTCTGGATCCTGGATTTCCTGACTGAGAGACCCCAGTCTGTCCGGGTTGGAAACAACATCTCCAACTCTGTCACACTGAGCACCGGATCCTCTCAAGGCTGCATACTCAGTCCACTGTTGTTTACACTTCTAACACATGACTGTGTATCCAAACATGAGGGGAACCAGATTATTAAGTTTGCAGACGACACCACGGTGGTGGGACTTATTCAGAGGGACGAGGAATCAATGTACAGGGAAGAAGTGAGAGACCTGGAGGGCTGGTGCAGGAAGAACAATCTGGTGCTCAACGTGGGCAAAACGAAGGAGATGATTATCGACTTCCGGTGGTCACAGCCTGAACACGTCCCCCTCAGCATCGGCGGCCGTTTATTGGGGAGAGTGGAGAACATCAAGTTCCTCGGAGTGCAGATCTCGCAGGACCTGACCTGGAGCAAGAATTCCTTGGGGATCAGGAAACGGGCTCAGCAGAGACTGCACTTCTTGAGGAAACTCAAACAGGCTTTTCTCCCCATCTACATCCTCAGGACCTTCTACAGAGGTGTGGTGGAGAGTGTTCTGACGTACTGCATGGCTACATGGCACTCCAGCTGCAGTATGTCAGACAAAAAAGCCCTGCAGAGGATAGTCAAGGGAGCTGAGAGGGTAATTGGAGTCTCCCTCCCCTCTGTCCAAGAACTTTTTCAGAACCGTTGTAGGAGCAGGGCAGGGCACTGAACATTGTCAAGGACCATTCTCACCCTCTGCATAAACACTTGGAACTTCTGCCATCTGGCAAACGATTCTGGAGCATCAGAGGCAGAACCACCAGACTGATCAACAGCTTCCTTCCACAAGCTGTTAGGATGCTGAACAGTTGACCCGGAATCTCTCATATTCACTACTGCACCTACGGACATTATGTGCATTATTTGTATATTATAGTTAGTTAGTTTTTTTTTTCAAGTATGTCTCAGGGATGTGTGAACGGATGGGGGGGTGGGGTGGGGGTGGGGTGAAGATATGTGTGAGTGTGTCTTAAATCATGTTCTTCTAAGATAAGATAAGATAAGCCTTTATTAGTCCCACAACGGGGAAATTCCAGGATTGCAACAGCACAGGGATAGCAACACTCAGAGCAACAATCAGAAGGCAAGAAAAAAACAAGCAAGCAAGAGCAGCTAATATACATATGTACGTATTACTATAAAATATATATATATACACACACACACAGACACAGTGCAGAGCATTGTAGCTGGATGGAATAAATATATGAATATATGAACACACAGTGCAGAGCATTGTAGCTAGATGGAATAAATATGTAAATATATAAACACCCACAGTACGGAGCATTGCAGCTAGGTGGAATAAATATGCAAGTATATAAACACACACAGTGCGGAGCAATGTAGCTAGATGGAATAATATGTAGATATATAAAAACACAGTGCGGAGCAATGTAGCTAGATGGAATAATATGTAGATATATAAAAACACAGTGCGGAGCAATGTAGCTAGATGGAATAATATGTAGATATATAAATATATAAACACACCCAGTGCTGAGCATTGTAGCTAGATGGAATAAATATGTAAATATATAAACACACACAGTGCAGAGCATTGTTGCTAGATGGAATGAAACAGCATAACCGTCTACTTAGTTATCCTACATGGTATGATTATGTGCCCATACATATTCTCACCCTCCATAGCGACCGGTATGTTCCTAGTTGTATGCCGGAGGGGACCATTGTGTGTCTTCTACTTATATGGATGCCGAGAGAAACGCAATTTCATCTTGCCTGCACTACAGTTGTATGTACAGCAATATGACAATAAAGGTTGATTTGATTTGATTTGATTTTAAGATATATGAAAACCAACCAAGGTTAAAATGACAGAAAACTAAGAACTCAAAAATACAACAAATATACAAATATGGAAAAAGACCATGAGACTGAGCATGGCGGAACCCCCCGTGCTCAGATCATTGCAAAAAAAATGAGAAGCTGTGGAAAAGAATCATCTTCACTGAAAGTACCATTAAACAACTACGCACATTAAACTTAAGTATCATTATTAACATTACACTTATTTTGGGACTTCCGGTTATGGCTGCCACGTAGGACGGACGTGTCTCGCTCTGCTCTGCTCCTGGAAAAAAAAAAAATCGGCAAATAACTCTCTCATTTGGGACAGAACGTATCCCAGCATTTGGGCGAGGATATGTCGGCGAAGCCTAAGGCTGGAAAACCAGGAAAAGGAAAAAGCGAGCCGCCGAAACAGTCCAAATTAACGGACTTTCAGGTCTGTGACGCAGCAAACAAGGCTCCATATATGGCGGAGGAAGCTGGCGGCGGTGCGATTTCTGCGGGGAATGGCGCAGATGCGCTGATGGCTGCCATGAGTTCAATGAGAGCGGACTTTTCCTCTAGATTTGATGGGATTATGACAGCGCTGGAAGGAATAAGAAAGGAATTGGGTGACTGTGTAGAACGAACGGCGCAGATGGAGCTCCGTCTCGCTAGTGCTGAAGATGACGTCACCCGTCTTCAATTAAAGGTGCGCACTTTGGAAAAAAAAAATAAATCTCTGGAAGATAATATTTTGGATTTGGAATCTCGGTCGAGACAGAATAACTTGAGGCTGGTGGGTCTTCCAGAGGAATCAGAAGGTCGGGACGTATGTTCCTTTCTGGAAAAGTGGATTCCGGAGGTGCTGGGCAGCGAGGAGTTGCAATCAGCAGTGGTTCTGGAAAAAGCACATCGTATTGGCCCACGGAGAGATAAGGGACCGCCGAGGACCTTAATTATGAAGTTTCTAAGCAACAGAGACAGGATGAAGATCTTCAACGCTGCACGTGCTAAAGGAGAGATTAAACACCAGGACCAGCAGGTGCGGTTCTACCCAGATTTGGCCACAGGAATCCAGCAATTGAGGAAGCAGTTTGATCCCGTACGTAAGGAGCTGCGCAACCTTGGGATTCGTCATGGTGTAATCTATCCTGCGAGACTGCTGACCACGTATGAGGGCAGAACCCACATCTTCAAGACCCCAGAGGAGGCGCAGGAGTTCATCAAGAAGATCAAAGAAGAAGAAGAGACTGGTGGGAGCTAAGCATGAACAAAATATAAGGTAGAATAACTAAGCATTTGCACAGGCATCTGACTGACTTGAAGTAAATAGTAAGTTTACAAAATATAGATTGTATTATATATTAAAAAAAAACAAAACAAAAACAAAACAAACAAAAAAAAAAACTAGGATGTACAAAGTTGGTAAAAATTTTGGAGTTAAGTTGGAAAACTACAGAGGAGAGTTAATGTTACGTCATTAAAAGCAGTAGAGTTAGGGTGGTTGGGAGGATGAAGAAGGAGTGGCTTAGGCTGTTCCCCGTGGATGTGGAACAGTCGATGGCTATATCGGGAGACAGAATTTTTCTTTTGATTTTGGGGGGTTTGCCACAAGTGTGGGAAGGGGGAATTTGTTTGTGTGTAGTTTGTAGGATGAATGTTCAACCACTCATGTTTTTGCTTCTCTGTATGAGCATGTTTACACTGCAAGGTAATCCCAAACTCTCTATTGATCATGGACCAAAGTGTTAATCTTAATTTAACTTCATGGAATTGCAGAGGTCTACAAAATTTAAAAAAACTTAAACAAGTTATGAATAAAATAAAGGACATGGGTTCAAGAATTGTGTTTTTACAAGAAACTCATCTGATAGAGGAGGATGTTAAAAGAATTAGGAGTAGATGGCAGGGAAGTGTATTCACCTCTTCATTTTCATCCCGAGCCAGGGGAGTTATGACTCTCATACATAAATCAGTTCCTTTTCAAGTGAAAAATGTAATTGGAGACAAATTTGGAAGATATGTAATCATTCAAGGTTCTTTGCTATTAGAAAATATAAATCTTGTGAACTTATATGGTCCCAATATAGATGACCAGAAGTTCTTTGCTAATTTATTTCTCATCTTATCATCACTTACAGGGCAACATATAATAGCAGGGGATTTTAATTGTACATTGAATCCAGGTGTGGATAGATCAACAGGACTGGATTGTACGCACATTGGATGTAGGATGACTATTAATCATTTTATGAAAGAATTGAGATTGTTAGATATATGGAGAGAAATGAAACCACAAGTTAAAGCCTATTCTTGTTATTCCAGTACCTACAAGACATTCTCACGTATTGATTATTTTTTGATTTCCACAGAATTAAGGTCCAAGATTCAAAACTGCTTTTATGATAACATCGTGATCTCTGACCATGCACCCTGTTGTCTAATATATGTAGATAAAAAATTGATAAAGGAATCAGGTAGATGGCAATTTCAGCATAAATGGCTTCAGGATGAGGAATTTGTCAAGTATATAGAAAAACAGATAGACGAGTTCTTTGACATCAATACTACACAAACATCAGCATGTGTAAAGTGGGAGGCTTTCAAAGCTTTTATTAGGGGACATATTATTAGTTATACAGGATCAAAATCTAAGAAGACTCGAGAGGAGAGAGCTAAATTGGAACATAAAATAAAAAATCTTCAGGAAAAAGTGTATGCAGGAAGTGACCCAAGGTTGGAGAATGAATTACTGATTTTGAGAGCTGAATACGACAAAAAATCAGCGAATAGAGCTGCCTCGAGTCTTCTAAGATTGAAACAATCTTTTTATGAACAAGGTGAAAAATCAGGAAAATTATTAGCATGGCAGATTAAACAATTGGAAATTAAAACACCAATTACCAGTATTAAAAGTAATGGACAGGTAGTTATAGATCCTTTAGAAATTAATAGAGCCTTTAGAGATTACTATGAAAAATTATATGATACCAAAAATGAACCTGAATTAACAAAACTAAATGGGTTTTTGAACGAACTATCTATACCGTGTATTCCAAATGAAAACAGGGAGATATTGGAGTCTAAAATTAGTCAAGAAGAAGTTGGGCTAGCCATTGATAATATGAAATCAGGAAAAAGTGCAGGACCAGATGGTCTTCCAGTTGACCTTTATAAAAAATTTAAGAATAAATTAATAAAACCTTTTTTGGAAATGGTTTTAGAAGCATTTCAAAATAATAATCTACCATCATACATAAATAATGCCTTAATTATACTGCTGCCAAAACCAGGTAAGCCCTCTAATAAATGTGAAAATATGAGACCAATAAGCCTATTAAACGCCGACCTTAAGATAATCTGTAAAATTTTAGCAAGACGAATACAAGAAATTTTACCAAATATTATTAATCGAGATCAGAATGGCTTTATAAAGGGTAGACAAGGCTTCCATAATGTAAGAAGACTATTTAATATTATTTATTTTAATAAAGAAGCACCGGATACAGCTCTCCTATCATTGGACGCCGAAAAGGCCTTTGATAGAGTTGAATGGCCCTTTCTTTTTGAAGTACTACAAAGGTTTGGACTTGGAAATAATTTCATAAAATGGGTTCAAATAATATACAATAATGCTACAGCAGAAATCCTAACAAATAACAATATTTCAAAACCAATAAAAATAAATAGAGGATGTCGACAAGGCTGTCCACTTTCACCTTTACTGTTTACTATGGCAATTGAACCTTTAGCGATAGCGATACGTTTACATTCACAAATATATGGAATTAAAGTTGGACCAACAGAACATAAAATCTCCCTGTACGCCGATGACATAATTTTGTTTATGTCGAATCTAAAAAAATCAATTCCAACCTTGTTGAATTTAATAAAGAATTTTGGGGAAATATCAGGATATAAAATAAATAAAACTAAATCTTCAATATTAATGCTAAATGAGACCCAGAGAAATTACCCAGCCCCTGAGGTAAATCAATTCAATGTTGTAAATCAGTTTAAATATTTAGGAATCCAAATTATGCCTAAGCTAGAATCAGTCGCCAGTGTCAACTATGAAGCCTTAATGTCAGATATCAGTGAGTTAACTCAGAGATGGATGTCACTACCAATGTCGATGATCGGGAGAATCAATATACTTAAAAGTAATATTTTACCTAAAATACTTTATTTATTTCAATACATTCCCTTATCACCACCTTTAGATCTATTCTCAAGAATAAAAAAAAAGTTAGTGGAATTTATATGGAACAACAGGAGGGCTAGATTACGTTTGTCTTTATTATATTTACCATTTGATCGTGGAGGTCTGAAATGTCCAAATTTTATGTTGTATTATTGGTCGGCACAACTGAGGTCTATGACATATTATTTTTCATCAAATGATCTCCCTCACTGGACTGAAATGGAATCATACAATTTACCTTTACCTCTTCCCATATTCATATACTCAGATTCGGCAAAAAAATTACAAAAACAAGTTAAAAATCCATTTGTAAAGCATATGATCAAAATATGGTGTGAAGCTAAAAACTATTTAAAAGAACCACAGTTATTGTCACAATTTAGTCCAATATGGGGTAATCAATATTTTAAACCAGGGAGAGCGGACGCTGTATTTAAAGTATGGAATTTAAAAGGGATACAAAAGATTCAGGATTTATATTTGCCAGGTGCAGACAACATAATGTCTTTTGAAGAGCTGAGGATCAAATTTAATCTCAATAGAACACATTTTTTTAAATATCTTCAACTTAGAAACTTTATTCGATCAAATCAAAATAAAGCTCTCACTCGACCTATTTATTCATCCTTGGAAAAAATGATGATGAAAGATAGTAAAAGAAAGGGTATTATTTCAGAGTTTTATAACTCATTGACACTATCTTCAAGTGAAAATTCACTGAAAAGATTAAACTACTGGAAAGAAGATCTGCAAATTGAAATTTCAGAGGAACAATGGGAATTGGCTTGTACAGAAGCTCAAACCAAATCAATAAATGCACGCCTTAAATTGATACATTTCAAATGGTTAATGCGGATGTATGTTACACCGGAGGAGTTAAATAGATATAACAAAAATATACCAGATACATGCACAAAATGCATGGAAAGTAAAGGAACCCTATTTCATTGTTTATGGGAATGTAGATTAATAAGAATGTTTTGGGAAGAGGTGAGGGTAACAATTGAAAAAATAATCTCAAAACAAATCATATTGAATCCTAAACTGTTTTTGTTGGGTCTGTACCCAGAAAAGCATAATTTTAATAAAAGTGAAAGAACATTCATAGACCTCAGTTTGCTTAATGCCAAAAAATGTATTGCACTATTATGGAAAAAGACTCATAGACCAGATGTGACTCAGTGGTTAAGACAGATGTTAACAAACCTTCCATTAGAAAGAATAACATATATACTAAAATCAAAGGAAATTGTGTTTGAGAATATATGGAGACCTTTTATTGATTATGTAAAAAATTTAAACATAACTCTTGAAGAAGAAGGTGAATGATGTGTGTGGACCTTGTAAATTCCAAACTGGTGAACATAATAAGTATACTTATGTATTGGATTGTCTAGACTAAACAGAGGAGCATTGTTGAAGACTTGATTTTGTTGGTGGTTGTTGGTGTTTTTAGTGCATTTTTTTTTGTAGTACTTTAGTGTTAGTGTTTGATTGTTTGTATCATGTTTGTTAAAAAAAAAAAAAGAAAAGGTTCAATAAAGATATTGTGGAAAAAAAAAAAAAACATTACACTTATTTTAAGTATGCACTTAAAATTTGTTTTCATAACATCCCAGTTTACTTATATGATAACAATAAATACAACAAACCATTATCTGGATATCCCATTATCACAATACTGCAAGAGTGGCCAACAGGACTATATCCTATACCGGTTTGCTGTCAAAATGTTAGCCATGAGCACTTTAGTCAATAGGGCTGTCTACGCTTACATCACCGATCGTGTGAACTTAGCCTTAGTGGCAGAGCAAGGTATAAACAAACCCTGTTCTCAGTGTATTTCAAAGGAAATGTTAGCTGCATTTAAACAATCAATATGCCGAAATGCTGCACAATTGGCTCATGTAGCCATCACCATCTTATGACTGATGATAATGGCAAACAGGCCCTGGAGGTTGCCATTGTGGAGAGAGGACAAGGCGCGTGCGCTCCCATGTGGATGCGAAGGATGTAGGCAATCCCCGGCTCTGGAATCCACACACCCGTGTGGAGGTAAAAGATCAGGCGAGGGACGCACCATGATGTGTTCTGAGGCTTCCTGTCCGGGTCATCTCAGGGGTGTTTGCCTCGTGTTCCATTCTTCATCAAGGGTCACCAGTGTGGAGGAACAAAATAAGTTCAGGCGAGACACGGCAAGCTGAAGGTTTAAGAGTTTTATTCCTCCATCATCATGAGACACACTGCAGCTCTGTGTGCTGTGTGTGAGCTAGTGAGGCATGTAAAGTCAGCTCTTTTATACAGACAACAGAGAATGCATGGCACATTTACATATTGATATACATATCAGACAATACATATCAATCGCATGATTAACTGGCGCCAGACTCCTCTCCTTACTCCGGGGATGAATAACAATAGTCATTGTTCTGGTTGTCCCCCTAGTGCTCTCTGTTCGTATGCAATCCCTGCTGAGCGTGAATATTATCAGTCTGCATTGTGCTGGGTGCCCACACCGCTCTCCCTACAATGGTCAGAAGGGGTTGTGACCCCCCCACCCCAACCCGGTCGTTTGGGCTCCAGCTCCGGTAGAACTGTCGGAGGGCATGTCAGTCCGTGAGGGGGATGGGGGAGGGGTGGAAAGGGCAGTGTGCTCCGCTCTGAGTTCCAGCACGTTGAACGGCCGTGGATCGTGGGCACATGGGCCGGTGTGCAGTCGTGCGTAATGGAACCAGACGGCGATCGGCCGGCTTTGGGAGTGAGGTGCGGGAAAAGCTCTAAAGTCATCGGGGAAAGCAATCAGCTAAATTCCCGTTGTGCACTGCGGCTGAGAAACCCATACAATGTCCTGTGTGCAGGCTGCATGTCTGCTTCAGGCGCGTGAGCAACCCTGAAGGTTCCGAGGATTGCGATCGGCCGTGTTTCTCGGGCATGTGCAGCGGTAGAGGACGAATGTATCAGTCTGTGGAGCCGGTTTGGTCTCGTGCATGGCGCACACTTGGCGCAGTGACCACATAGCTGAAAGTTGCGTGGTCCTCATAATTCTGTGTGCAGAAGGTCCGTTGTTGAGAGGTGAGTCAGGGTCAGGGAGCTTGATGGAAATCAACGCAGTCGGCGCCAATGGTCTTCCCTGTTCAGGTTGTTCCTGTGCGTTGCTCATGCCGCTGATCCTCGTGCGTCTCGGTCCAAGCGCCGCGTTCTCCGTCCGGCCCTGGAGGTTGCCATCGTGGAGAGAGGACAAGGCGCGTGTGCTCCCGTGTGGATGTGAAGGATGTAGGCGATCCCCGGCTCTGGAATCCACACACCCGTGTGGAGGTAAAAGATCAGGCGAGGGACGCACCATGATGCATTCTGAGGCTTCCTGTCGGGGTCATCTCCGGGGTGTTCGCCTCGTGTTCCATTCTTCGTCAAGGGTCACCAGTGTGGAGGAACAAAATAAGTTCAGGCGAGACACGGCGAGCTGAAGGTTTAAGAGTTTTATTCCTCCATCATCATGAGACACACTGCAGCTCTGTGTACTGTGTGTGAGCTAGTGAGGCATGTAAAGTCAGCTCTTTTATACAGACAAGAGAGAATGCATGGCACTTTTACATACTGATATACATATCAGACAATACATATCAATCGCGTGATTAACTGGTTGTCCCCCAAGGGGCTCTCTGTTCGGATGCAATCCCTGCTGAGCGTGAATATTATCAGTCTGCATTGTGCTGGTTGCCCGCACGTGTGCTGGGTGCCCACATTCATTCATTCATTCATCTTCTTCCGCTTAATCCTTTTCGGGTTGCGGGGGGGCTGGAGCCTATCCCAGTATCTTTGGGCAAGAGGCAGCGTACACCCTGGACAGATCGCCAGTCCATCGCAGGGCCAACACAGAGAAACAGACAACCATTCACTCTCACAGTCATACCTAAGGGCAATTTAGAATCCCCAGTTTGATGCCAATTAACCTAACTTGTATGTTTTTGGCATGTGGGAGGAAACCAGAGAAATCCCGGAGTAAACCCACGCAGACACAGGGAGAACATGCAAACTCCACACAGATCACTGTTGGTCGGGGGCTGGGATCGAACCCAGGATCCCCCGGCCAAGGGTGAGTTGCTGTGCTGCCGCAGTGCTAACCACTCCGCCACCGCGCCGCCCTGGGTGCCCACAACACAATACAAGTTTTTTAGATTCCCATTGGCCAGCAAAGATTACCAAAGAAGGATGTTGTGGGCTAATACCTGCCAAAGGAGAATGCCTTTTCATAATGGGATGCAGAGGCTGAGGGATGATGTGACCCATGTTTCCATCTGTTCTGACCACTTTATAACAGGTATGTGTATTTACCAAAGCTATAGACTCTTATTTAGCATTAAAAGTCATTTGCCTACAAGTAAAGTTAATGCAAACATGTGAAAAACACCCAAATTCGCATTCGAAGGAGTTGATAGCTGGAATAGAATAAAAAAAGAATAGAAAAGGGCTGGCTCAGTAGGAATATTCATTCCAATTTGAGCCGCTAATCAGTCTCAAAGTAAAAGTATCAACACTACAATTAAACCAGTTTAAAAATGAGACTGCCACTCACCTGCAGACAGATGGACCGAACCTCTGTAGAACTGAAAGGAAGTGGCGGGATCAACGAAGGCTACAAGTGTAAACAAACTGCAGTCTCCAATCTTTGTGGAGAAAAATAATATTTTCCCAGCTGTGAGCTCTGATGGATAAATTTTGCAAACCTAAACATGATGGTTTTGGGGGGATTTCCACAGTAGGTACAATTTATTTTCTATTATTAGAGTGTTAGAGTGAAGCTGGTGCATCTATCCAGTAGTTACAAATATCAATAAATGTTGTTTCTGGCCACTCTGCTGGATTGTTCTTCCACATACGGGCTGATAAACTGTAGCAAAACCTTTGATGATTACAAATTTAAAATTTCTGATTATATCTGATCTAATCTTGCAGTGAAAGCTCGTCATAATATTGATATGACATATTGTTTCAATGGTAAATTGGCAGTTTTTAGTACCTCTGCACGTTTTTCCCATGGGAGCATGCTCACCAAGTATCCGGATTGTAGATAGCCCTATTATTACCTCCGCCAAAGGGGGAGGTTATGTGATCATCGGCGTTGGTTTGTCTGTTTGTTTGTTTGTCTGTTTGTTTGTTTGTCTGTTTGTTAGCAAGATAACTCAAAAAGTTATGGACAGATTTTCATGAAATTTTCTCAGATTGTCAGAAATGGGGTATTCTACAGATGATTAGATTTTGGTGGTGATCCGGATCACCGTCCACAAGAAAACCGCCATTACGCAAAATGCCATTTTCGTGAATAACTACTAAACCACTAATCCTATCATTGTCAATCCAATTGTTGTGAATCCAATTGCTAGTCATGTGTTTTCATGGTCAAGGAATCTGAAAACGTACACACAAACACTGTATGGGGGGAACTGTGGCGCTAAACCGCCATTACGGAAAATGCCATTTTCGTCAATAACTACTGAACCACTAATCCTATCATCGTGAATCCAATTGTTTGTCATATGTTTTCATGGTCAAGGAATCTGAAAACGTACACACAAACACTGTATGGGGGGAACTGTGGCCGCCATTACGGAAAAGGCCATTTTCAAGAATAACTACTGAACCACTAATCCTATCATGGTCAATCCAATTGCTAGTCATATGTTTTCATGGTCAAGGAATCTGAAAACGTACACACAAACACTGTATGGGGGGAACTGTGGCCGCCATTACAGAAAATGCCATTTTCGTGAATAACTACTGAACCACTGCTTGTCATATGTTTTCATGATCAAGGAATCTGAAGACTGTATGGGGGGAACTGTGGCGCTTGGCGGAGGTCTGCGCTCTCTGAGTGCTTTTCTAGTTATCTCTGTGGTCTTAAAACCATATGGTGCTAATAGCTAACCAGCAAACATTAGCCTTAAAATGTCACCTGCCCCACCTCAACTAAATTTCTGGTGGTGATGAAAGAGGGAGAGTGGGGTGAACTGGGGCTGATGTATTTTGATCAAAGCATGTCACACACATTAAGACCTCTGGGAACTGTTAACATGTCAAAAAAGTGCATCCCTGAAAATATTCTAACTACAGTACCGCATCCAACATCAACTTGATCTCACCAACAATGCATAAAAATAACACATTTTACTACCTTTAATTATATATACAACATTTTTTTGCATACATGCAGTGAATTCAAGTTTTTCAGTCATGTGACCCGCGCGCCCAGCAATGCAGCCAGCGGCCATACTGCCGGTCAAGAGCGACGCCCGCCAGGCTTGTTTACATAACAAAGATCGTGAGTGTTGCAAACTTCTGAGTCTTCTGGAAGTGTGGGACAGGTTAGCTGGTAGTTTATCACTATTTATCATGTCTGAACGTGAAGGAGGTCTGAGTGAACAGACCAAACACCTCTCTGGCATCGAATTGAAGCGGTATCAGGATAAGATAGCCATTCTAGGAGGCTGTGATCCTTACACTGCACCTGGCGTGTTGTTCTCCCCCATCACAGCTGAGGATGTCACACTGCCAGACTTTGAGTTCAGTGACTTGATGATTTACCTGATCGTGCACCCTTCACCATACAGTCTGGAGAATTTTGAGGCTCACAAGACCAAGCGAGACTCACAAGCGAGTGTACTCTGTGGGAGTCCAGCCTTTCCTGTCTATTGCAGCAATCCACGTTTCTACGGTCAGGCTCTTGACTCAGTGCAGGAATCCTGTAGAAGCTCACATTCTCCTTCTGTCCACGCCTATTATGGCAGTGAACAGCACAACACGTCTCCGGCATGACAACAACAACAAAAACGGCGATGACAGGGCTTAGAAAACGTGTGAAAGTGGTTTGTTTACACAAGCTTGTGTACTATGCCCGCCAGCGCTTGACCGGCAGCATGGCGGCGCCGACCTGTGACCTAGATCCGTGACGTCACATGAAAATCCCCTATACACACTTTGTTTCATATTAATCATTTCAAATACAATACATCAACCTGTTTCATAATTTCTAAAGCATTTAGATCCTCATGGAAGCTGGAGAACGGTGGCACTAACAACTACTGTCCCACTCTGAAGTTCTGTGTTAGCAATCCAAATCTTGCATCTTATCAATCCTGTCTCTTTTCACTTTAACGTCAAGGTTGATGTTTCACTTATTGCGTGCATTAAAATACTCATTTTTAAGTGGCTGAGGTAAGGTTAATGGTTAGGTTTACTAATGGCACACTTCGACTGAAGCTAGTTGGGTAGCGATTTAACAAAGCTGACTGTCACCCCACATCCCTGACTGTCCTGCACTGACATTGTTTTTACCGCAGGCCGCAGCTACGTACATAGGCTTAAGTGACACTACACCTTATAGTGTACTCATGCATTGGTGTATCTAAACTTATACTGTGATGCTGGAGCAAACATTTTGCATAATCCATAAGCAGCCACATAGCATCTGTTATTAAAATGTGAACTGCCACATTTTACAAATGAGTCATGCATGTTTAAATTGGGTGTAGAAGGGCTGTGCTTCATTTCTGATGAAAACACATTTGTTAGAGTAGTAGCTGACATTGTTTAGAACATGTTGGACAACATCAGGATTTACTGGCTCATTGCTGAAAGGCAGTTTTTAATAGTTTCTATTGAGTAAATGGACAAATGTCAACATCACACCCTAACCTTGTTACAATGAAAAGACCTCTTAAAGTAGGACAGCTTTAAAGGCTCTGTTCCCATTACCAGCCTGAAGTGACTCAAATCCATTATGTGGGGCATTCTGAATGCATAAATCTGATCTACAAACCTTTTTTTAAGATTGGATCTGAGTCACTTTTGTATACAGTCGTATATAAGACATATATTCAATATGTGTTCATGTGATAAATGAGAAAGGCCACGTTGGAATCGTGGCTTTTCATAGCACCAGCATCTTGCTTCCTCTGGTCCTCATTGCAAAAATCTGACGAAGTGCTGGGAGCTATTCATGACAAAACACCAAATATATCTGTACTAAAAACATATCGAATGGTGTGTTGTTATTCTTTCTGGGGTATGTTGTTTGAAGACGTCACAGACCTCCTGTCAGAGATTTTAATGTCCTAAAAAAGGCAACCCTGAAACCGAGATGGATGCCTCCAGAAAAGCTAGCTATTAGCTAGCTCTAGTGCTAGCGCTTGCAGAATATATATACAGTGGGGCAAAAAAGTATTTAGTCAGCCACCAATTGTGCAAGTTCTCCCACTTAAAAGATGAAAGAGGTCTCCAATTTTCATCATAGGTATACCTCAACTATGAGGGACAAAATGAGAAAAAAATAATCCAGAAAATCACATTGAAGGATTTTTAATGAATTAATTGGTAAATTCCTCAGTAAAATAAGTATTTGGTCACCTACAAACAAGGAAGATTTCTGGCTCTCACAGACCTGTAACTTCTTCTTTAAGAGGCTCCTCTGTCCTCCACTCGTTACCTGTATTAATGGCACCTGTTTGAACTCGTTATCAGTATAAAAGACACCTGTCCACAACCTCAAACAGTCAGACTCTAAACTCCACTATGGCCAAGACCAAAGAGCTGTCAAAGGACACCAGAAACAAAATTGTAGACCTGCACCAGGCTGGGAAGACTGAATCTGCAATAGGTAAGCAGCTTGGTGTGAAGAAATCAACTGTGGGAGCAATTATTAGAAAATGGAAGACATACAAGACCACTGATGATCTCCCTCGATCTGGGGCTCCATGCAAGATCTCACCCCGTGGGGTCAAAATTACCACGAAAACGGTGAGCAAAAATCCCAGAACCACATGGGGGGACCTAGTGAATGACCTGCAGAGAGCTGGGACCAAAGTAACAAAGGCTACATCAGAAACACACTATGCCGCCAGGGACTCAAATCCTGCAGTGCCAGACGTGTCCCCCTGCTTAAGCCAGTACATGTCCAGGCCCGTCTGAAGTTTGCTAGAGAGCATTTGGATGATCCAGAAGAGGATTGGGAGAATGTCATATGATCAGATGAAACCAAAATAAAACGTTTTGGTAAAAACTCAACTTATCGTGTTTGGAGGAGAAAGAACACCATACCTACTGTGAAGCATGGGGTGGAAACATCATACTTTGGGGCTGTTTTTCTGCAAAGGGACAAGGATGACTGATCTGTGTAAAGGAAAGAATGAATGGGGCCATGTATCATGAGATTTTGAGTGAAAACCTCCTTCCACCAGCAAGGGCATTGAAGATGAAATGTGGCTGGGTCTTTCAGCATGACAATGATCCCAAACACACCGCCCGGGCAACGAAGGAGTGGCTTCATAAGAAGCATTTCAAGGTCCTGGAGTGGCCTAGCCAGTCTCCAGATCTCAACCCCATAGAAAAACTTTGGAGGGAGTTGAAAGTCTGTGTTGCCCAGCGACAGCCCCAAAACATCACTGCTCTAGAGGAGATCTGCATGGAGGAATGGGACAAAATACCAGCAACAGTGTGTGAAAACCTTGTGAAAACTTACAGAAAACGTTTGACCTCTGTCATTGCCAACAAAGGGTATATAACAAAGTATTGAGATGAACTTTTGTTATTGACCAAATACTTATTTTACAGAGGAATTTACCAATTAATTCTTTAAAAATCCTTCAATGTGATTTTCTGGATTTTTTTTTCTTATTTTGTCTCTCATAGTTGAGGTATACCTATGATGAAAATTGGAGACCTATCTCATCTTTTAAGTGGGAGAACTTGCACAATTGGTGGCTGACTAAATACTTTTTTGCCCCACTGTGTATATACATATATATATATACGTATATATACAGTGTATATATATATATATATATATATATATATATATAGATAGATAGATAGATAGATAGATAGATAGATAGATAGATAGATATATTGACTGCACTATGGGGTACTCCACAATATCTGCTGCTCGCTAATATATCTAAAAATTGCGTTGTCTAGTATTACTTATTCATATTCTACATTTTATTGCATGTATAGTTTTTTATTTCTATCTTTTATTTTTATCATGTTTAATGTTGCAGCATTGCACCGAGACAAATTCCTAGTTTGTGTACTACATGAACAATGGCAATAAATCTGATTCTGATTCTGATATATATATACACACACACACACACACACACACACACACACACACAGAGAGAGAGAGTCATTTTTCACACCTCCAGAAAAGCTAGCTATTAGCTAGCTCTAGTGCTAGCGCTTGCAGAATCATCATCATCATCATAGCAGTCTGTCGGGGGCGACAATGACTGTTTCACCCAGGTCCAATCAGATTCCTCCAAATATCTCCGTCCCTCGCCCTCCGTCGCCAGGAACTCCCGACCTTGTCAACCTGGGCGACGTCCGAGCCGGTATGAGTTGCTTTCTGACTGATCATTTCATGAAACTGCTAGCAAAGTATTTGAGTACCGCTAGCTTTTGCTGCCCGATCTGAACCAGAGTGGTGTTCAGTTATTGGACTTCTGTGCTAACCACAGTCTGTCTATAACGAACACCATGTTCAAGCATAAGGGTGTCCATATGTGCACCTGGCACCAGGACACCCTAGGCCGCAGGTCGATGATCGATTTTGTTATCGTATCATCAGACCTGCGACCGTATGTCTTGGACACCCGAGTAAAGAGAGGTGCAGAGCTGTCAACTGATCACCACCTGGTGGTGAGTTGGATCCGATGGCAGGGGAGGAAGCCATTCAGACCTGGTAGACCCAAACGTATGGTGAGGGTGTGCTGGGAGCGTCTGGCTGAGGCCCCTGTCCGGGAGGTCTTCAACTCCCACCTCCGGAAGAACTTCAACCACATTCCGAGGGAGTCTGGAGACATGGAGTCTGAATGGGCCATGTTCTCCACCTCTGTTGTTGAAGCGGCAGCCCAGAGCTGCGGCCGCAAGGTGGTCGGTGCATCTCGTGGTGGCAACCCCCGAACCAAGTGGTGGACACCAGTGGTGAGGGGGGCCATTAAGCTGAAGAAGGAGTCCTATCAAGCTTGGTTGGCTTGTGGGACTCCCGAAGCAGCTGAGGTGTACTGGCAGGCCAAGCGGAGTGCAGCTCGGGTGGTTGCTGAAGCAAAAACCCGGGTATGGGAGGAGTTCGGTGAGGCCATGGAACAAGACTTTCGGTCGGCTTCAAAGAGATTCTGGCAAACTGTTCGGCGGCTCAGGAGGGGAAAGCAGCTCCCCGTCCACACTGTGTATGGTGCGGATGGGACACTGTTGACTTCAACTGGGGATATCGTCGGGCGGTGGAAGGAATACTTCGAGGATCTCCTCAATCCCACTGATACGCCTTCCACAGAGGAAGCAGGGTTTGGGGACGAGGGGGATGACTCGCCTATCACAGGGGCTGAGGTCGCCAAGGTGGTTAAAAATCTCCTTGGTGGCCGGGCCCCGGGGGTGGACGAGATTCGCCCCGAGTACCTCAAGGCCCTGGATGTTGTTGGGTTGTCATGGTTGACACGCCTCTGCAACATTGCGTGGAGGTCGGGGGCAGTGCCTTTGGCATGGCAAACCGGGGTGGTGGTTCCTCTCTTCAAAAAAGGGGACCGGAGGGTGTGCTCCAACTTTAGAGGGATCACACTCCTCAGCCTCCCTGGGAAGGTCTATGCCAAGGTACTGGAGAGGAGAGTCCGGCCGTTGGTCGAACCTCGGATTCAGGAGGAGCAATGTGGTTTTCGTCCTGGCCGTGGCACATCGGACCAGCTCTTTACCCTCTCGAGAATTCTTGAGGGTTCGTGGGAGTTTGCCCAACCAGTTTACATGTGTTTTGTGGACTTGGAGAAGGCATTTGACCGCGTCCCTCGTGGATTTTTGTGGGGGGTGCTTCGGGAGTATGGGGTATCGGGCTTGTTGTTACGAGCTATTCGGTCTCTGTACGACCGTTGTGAGAGTTTAGTTCGCATTGCCAACACTCGGTCGAAGTCATTCCCAGTGAGAGTTGGACTCCGCCAGGGCTGCCCTTTGTCACCGGTCCTGTTCATAATTTTTATGGACAGGATTTCTAGGCGCAGCCAGGGAATGGAGGGTGTCATGCTTGGTGACCACAGGATCTCATCTCTGTTGTTTGCAGATGATGTTGTCCTGTTGGCTTCATCCAGCAATGACCTACAGCTCTTGCTGGGACGGTTTGCCGCTGAGTGTGAAGCGGCTGGGATGAGAATCAGCACCTCCAAGTCCGAGTCCATGGTCCTCAGCCGGAAAAAGGTGGATTGTCCTCTCCGGGTTGGGGACAGGCTCCTGCCCCAAGTGGAGGAGTTTAAGTATCTTGGGGTCTTGTTCACGAGTGAGGGGAAAATGGAGCGAGAGATCGACAGACGGATTGGAGCAGCATCTGCAGTGATGCGGACGTTGTACCGGTCTGTTGTGGTGAAGAGGGAGCTTAGTTCTAAGGCAAAGCTGTCGATTTACCAGTCAATCTACGTTCCTACTCTCACCTATGGTCACGAGCTTTGGGTAATGACCGAAAGAACGAGATCGCGGATACAAGCGGCTGAAATGAGCTTTCTCCGTAGGATTGCTGGACTCACCCTCAGAGATAGGGTGAGGAGCTCAGTCATCCGGGAGAGGCTCAGAGTAGAACCGCTGCTCCTCCACATTGAAAGGAGTCAGTTGAGGTGGTATGGGCATCTGATTAGGATGCCTCCTGGACGCCTCCCACTTGAGGTGTTTCAGGCACGTCCCACTGGGAGGAGACCCCGGGGCAGACCCAGGACTCGGTGGAGAGACTATGTCTCCCAGCTAGTCTGGGAACGCCTTGGTATCCCCTCTGAAGAGCTGGAGCAGGTGGCTGGGGAGAGGGAAGTCTGGGCTTCTCTGCTTGAACTGCTGCCTCCGCGACCCGGACCTCCGGAAAAGTGGTAGAAGATGGATGGATGGATAGCTTTTGCTGGACTAGCGGCACATTGTTGGCAGATAGAGGTATTATCAGTGGCAAGACAAACTGATATATATATATATATATATACTGTATATATATACTGTATATATATATATATATATACAGTTGTGTTCAAAATAATAGCAGTCCCACATCACTAGCAAGATAAATCACTGTTTTTGTTAGAATTTCAACTTCAACACTGCAAGTAAGTTTCTAGAAGGTTTAGTAAAGGTATAGAAAACCAACAGACCCAACAGGCATGACGTGCATGCTGCTGATTCTGTGAAACTGAATCATTAACTGAAAGGGGCGTGTTCAAAAAAATAGCAGTGCTGAGTTCACTTAGTGAGGTCATTGATTCTGTGGAAAAAAATAGGTGTTAAACAGGTGGCCCTTATTTAAGGATCAAGGCAACTGACGCTGCATATGCTGGGTGTGCATTTGTCCTTGAAAAACAGAGTAAAATGGGTCGTTCAAGACACTGTTCAGAAGAAGAGCGTTCTTTGATTAAGAAATTAATAAAAGAGGGGAAAACCTATAAAGAAGTGCAGAAAACGATAGGCTGTTCAGCTAAAATGATATCAAACGCTTTAAAATGGCAGCCAAAACCAGCAAGGCGAGGAAGAAAAAGAAAAACGACTATTCGAATGGATCGGCGAATAACCAAACTGGCAAAGGCTCAGCCAATGATCAGCTCCAGGAGGATCAAAGAAAATCTAAGGTTGCCTGTGAGTACTGTAACAATCAGACGACGTCTATGTGAAGCCAAGCTACCAGCAAGAAGCCCCCGCAAAGTCCCATCGTTAAAAAAAAGACATGTGCTGAAGCGGTTACAATTTGCATTGACTGGCCTAAAAAGAAATGGCGTAATATTTTGTGGACTGATGAGAGTAAGATTGTTCTTTTTGGGTCTAAGGGCCACAGACAGTTTGTCAGACGTCCTGCAAACACTGAATTCAAGCCACAGTACACAGTGAAGACGGTGAAGCATGGTGGTGCAAGCATCATGATATGGGGATGTTTCTCGTACTATGGTGTTGGTCCTATTTATCGCATACCAGGGATCATGTCTTTCCGGTTCCGGTTCCGCCGGACCGGCGGCGCCACACGAGTGGGCTGCCTGTTGCAACAGCCTTTTTTTTTATCTTCCTTCTTCTTTCTACACCTTTCACTCTGTATATATATCACGGACGCACGGATCGCCCCGGGGGTCTCCCGGGTCGGCGGACGGAGCCACGGTTTGCAGCGGGAGACGTTACAGCGGGGAGGAGCTAGTGCTAGCTAGCACTTGGCCGCCGCCCGGTGCCAATGGGAAACTCGACATACCGGGAGCTGTAGCGAAAACGACGCGGGTGCCGGGCTGGAGTTTAGGCGGCGTGAAAGAAATATAAGACAGAATAATAAAGAGCGATGGCAAGAACCAAGCAGACCGCCCGTAAGATCTACTGGAGGAAGAAGCCCCCCCCCCCCCCCCCCCAGGGCTGCTCGGAGAGGCGCTCCGGCCACCGGCAGAGTGAAGAAGCCTCGCCGTTACAGGCCCGTGGCTCTGAGAGAGATCCGTCGCTGCCAGAGATCCAAGGAGCTGCTCATCCGCAAGCTGCCCGCCCAGCGCCTGGTGAGGGAGATCGCTCAGGACTTCAAGACCGTCCTGCGTTTCCTGAGCTTCGCCGTCGTGGCTCTGCAGGAGACCAGCGAGGCCCACCTGATGGTCTCTTCTTCGCTAAGGGGGTCACTATCATGCCCAAAGACTTCCTGCTGGCCCGCTGCATCCGCGGAGAGAGAACTTAGACTTTCTGCTGCACATTCACCAGCCATAATGCTCTGCACTGTGTGTCTATATATATACATTTATAGTAATATGGACATATGTTTACTAGATGTTGTTTTTTCTTGCCTTCTGATTGTTGCTCTGAGTGTTGCTATCCCTGTGCTGTTGCAATCCTGGAATTTCCCCATTGTGGGACTAATAAAGGCTTATCTTATCTTATCTTATCTTATGGATCAGTTTGAGTACATCAGAATACTGGAAGAAGTCATGTTGCCATATACTGAAGAAGAAATGCCTTTGAAATGGGTGTTTCAACAAGACAATGACCCCAAACACACTAAAGACAGATGTCAACACTGCTATTTTTTTGAACATTACATTTCTTGACTTTCTGTAAAATATTATCAAATTTAATTACTTTTTCCAATTTTCTTGCTTTGAAATAGAATGTGCAGTGTCCCCAACGCATTTGTGTTCATTAAAATACAATTTATTTGAAGAATTTTGACGTTTATTCACATTTTTCAACACACTGCTATTATTTTGAACACAACTGTATATAGTGTTGTGAAAAAGTGTTTGCCCCCTTCCTGATTTCTCAGTTTTTTGTATGTTTGTCACACTTAAATGTTTCAGATCATCAAACAAATTTAAATATTAGACAAAGATAACACAAGTAAACACAAAATGCAGTTTTTTAAATGAAGGTGTTTATTATTAAGGGCAAAAAAATGCAAACCTACATGGCCCTGTGTGAAAAAGTGATTGCCCCCCTAAACCTAATAACTGGTTGGGCCACTCTTAGCAGCAACAATTGCAATCACGCAATTGCGATAACTGGCAATGAGTCTTTTACAACGCTGTGGAGGAATTTTGGCCCACTCATCTTTGTAGTATTGTTGTAATTCAGCCACATTGGAGGGTTTTTGAGGATGAACCACCTTTTTAAGGTCATGCCACAGCATCCCAATCGGATTCAAGTCAGGACTTTGACTAGGCCACTCCAAAGTCTTCATTTTGTTTTTCTTAAGCCATTCAGAAGTGGACTTGCTGGTGTGTTTTGGATCATTGTCCTGCTGCAGAACCCAAGTACGCTTCAGCTTGAGGTCACGAACAGATGGCCGAACATTCTCCTTCAGGAGTTTATGGTAGAGAGCAGAATTCATGGTTCCATTTACCACAGCAAGTCTTCCAGCTCCTGAAGCAGCAAAACAGCCCCAGACCATCACACTACCACCACCATATTTTACTGCTGGAACGATGTTCATTTCTGAAATGCTGTGTTAATTTTACGCCAGATGTAATGGGATACACACCTTCCAAAAAGTTCAACTTTTGTCTCGTCAGTCCACAGAGTATTTTCCCAAAAGTCTTGGGGATCATCAAGATGTTTTCTGGCAAAACTGAGATGAGCCTTTATGGGGTTTTTTGCTCAACAATGGTTTTCGTCTTGGAACTCTGCCATGCAGGCCATTTTTGTCCAGTCTCTTTCTTATGGTGGAGTCATGAACACTGACCTTAACTGAGGCAAGTGAGGCCTGCAGTTCTTTGGATGCTGTTGTGGGATCTTTTGTGACCTCTTGGATGAGTCGTTGCTGCGCTCTTGGGGTAATTTGGGTCGGCCGGCCACTCCTGGGAAGGTTCACCACTGTTCCATGTTTTCGCCATTTGTGGATAATGGCTCTCACTGTGGTTTGCTGGAGTCCCAAAGCTTTAGAAATGGCTTTATAACCCTTTCCAGACTGATAGATCTCAATTACTTTGTTTCTCATTTGTTCCTGAATTTCTTTGGATTGCAGCATGAAGTCTAGGTTTTGAGGATCTTTTGGTCTACTTCACTTTGTCAGGCAGGTCCTATTTAAGGGATTTCTTGATTGAAAACAGGTGTGGCACTAATCAGACCTGGGTGTAGCTAGAGAAATTGAACTCAGCTTTCCAAAGATGTGATAAACCACAGTTAATTTATGTTTTAATGGGGGGGGGGGGTGTCACTTTTTCACACAGGGCCATGTAGGTTTGGATTTTTTTTTACCCTTAATAATAAACCGGAGTGGTGGCTCAGTTGATAGAGCATTCGCCCCACACCCAGGAGGCAGGGGTTCAAATCTCGGCCAGGTCATGCCGAAGACCATATAAAAGTGGAACTTCCTGCCGTCCAGCTTGGTGCTCAGCAATAATGGAATGGAGGAGGGAAATTTGTGGCGGCGCCTTGCATGGCAGCGGCCCTCTGATTCTACACTTGGGGTGTGTGTGATTAACACAGTAGATAGGTAAAGCACAATCTCGTTCTACTGTACATGATTGGTTGTACAGTTGAATGACAATAAAGGGTGATTTAATTTAAACACCTTCATTTAAAAACTGCATTTTGTGTTTACTTGTGTTACCTTTGTCTAATATTTAAATTTGTTTGATGATCTGAAACATTCAAGCGTGATAAACATACAAAAAAATGAGAAATCTGGAAGGCGGCAAACACCTTTTCACACATACACATACAGAGCCATTTTGAGGAAGGCCTCCTGAAATTTGAGAGGAAAAATAAGGTATGTTTGTTTCTCATGTATATTTATCTGTCTATATGTTTTGACCTCTCCCCTGTGGCTCGCCGCCTTATCATTTTGATGATCAGGCAAACGTGCATCCCCCCCTCGCTTTCTGTTTCTGTGTTTCCCAGCTCCGGAGCTCATCAGCGCACATGCGTGATTGACACACCTGCTGCTTCCTGGTCTATCAGTGTATTTAAAAGTCAGTGTGTGAAGAGCTCGCTGCTGGATTGTTGGGTATTGCTGCCAAGTCAACTCCAGTCAATGTCGTTTGGCAAGTTGTATTATTCTGTTGCCTTATCCTTCTGTGTCTTCTCCTCAGGTTTGCTGCCACTCCAGCAGTGTGTTTCCAGGGCTGTGCATGCTCGCCTGTACCACACTACTCAAGGACAACATCATTTCCACTCAGGTCACCCAGTCATCGCCACCATCCCGTCATCTCCCTGCAGTCTCCAGTCTCTCCTCTTTTGTGTTCCAAGCTGGAGTTCACTGTCGGGCCCTCAGCTTGTGTAGTAAGCCTCTCACCCTCTGTCACCATACTCCGTTCTGTTATCTTTGTCAATAACCTCAACTCTCCTCTCCTCTCTTTCAGGCTACGTGTGGCTCCAGCGTGCCCCCATCTTTATTATATTTAAGTTGGTGCATTGTTTGCATTTTTTATTAGTTATTTCGTGTGTTGAATGTTTATTAAGTTAGCGTGTTTGTGTCTTTTACTTTTCATTAAAGTTGTGTCAAATTTTCCTCCCGTGTCTGAGTGTTCATCCCAAGTCGTTTGCCCTGCATTTAAGCCTCTTGGGTATTTAATCATGACAGAACAATCCAGCCAGGATCGAGGCTTAGCGGGCACTCCCTCGGGTGAACAGTCAGCACTTCTGCGTTTGGATGCCACGGATCGCCAGGTCATGATTTGTCAGAACAACTCCAAACTATTACTCAGCAATTGGCTACTGTCACTGAGCACTTGTGTCGACTTCCTGGTGTGGCTATTCCCCCTCCCGCACCTGCTGCACTGACAGGTCGTTCCATCCGCAGGACCATTTCCGTTCCCTCGTCTGCACCTTATGCGGGAGAGGTGGGAGGATGTAAAGGGTTTTTGCTTCTTTGTCGGTTGTATTTCCAGCAGGTGGAGGGGGAGTATAGGGATGATTCGGCTAAAATCCAGTTTATGACACTGCTACTCCGCGACCAGGCACTTAAGTGGGGCCAGTCCATCTTAAGTGGTCCGGAAGGGGCCCAGTACACATTCAAGCAGTTTGTGCAGGAATTCACCCGGGCTTTCAACCATACGGAGAGTGAGGGAAACATAGTTAGCCAGTTGCTGGGACTTCAGCAGGGAAGTCGGTCAGTTGTCGACTACTTGGTCAAGTTCCAGATCGCCACGGTAGACTCCGGATGGAAGGACGTTGCGCTACATAGCGTCTTCATCTGGAGTCTAAGCGCCAATCTCCATGACGAACTGGCTATCCGCATCAACCCCTCCTCTCTGGATGAGCTGATTTCGCAGGCAGTAGCCCTTGATAACCAGTATCGGGAGCGTGCGAGGGAGCAGAAGGCTGCTGCTTCCTCGTCTGCTCCGAGACCGGTTCCCCCGCCCTCTCATGCGGCCCAAGCGGCATCACCTCTGGAGCCAATGGTCCTCGGGCAAACGCATCTGACTCCGGAGGAACACCGGCGCAAAAAAGAGGTGGGGGCTTGCATGTATTGAGGGGACCACTGATCACGTGGTTTCAAAACATCCTATTCGGCCAAAAGAACAGACTCGTCAGTAACCGTGGGGGTTCTGGTGGGAGGTTTTTCTCACAATCCCCCCAATTGTTTTACACTTTCGGCCCTCATCCAGTTGCCGGGGGCTGAGTGCAAAACCTCCACTCTGGTGGACTCCTGAGCAGAGCAAAACTTCATTCATCAGGGTCTTACCTGTGAATTTCAGATTCCCACCAGGAACCTCCCGACGCCAGTTAATGTTTCTACTCTGTCTGGTTGTAGGCTCGCGGCGGTCACCCTGCAAACTGAACCTGTTTCGGTCATTTTGTCCGGTAACCATTGCGAGACTATCCAGTTCCTCGTTCTCCCGCAATCATCTGCACCCGTGATTCTGGGGTATCCATGGCTTCACAAACATAACCCCATTATTAACTGGGATCAGGGCTCCATTTCCTCTTGGAGCCCTTTTTGCTTGTCACTGTGTCTCCGTTCGGCCGCACGCTCGCCTACTCTCCCTATCTCCTCCCCTCTGGCTGAACCGACGAATCTCAGCCGCATGCCCAAGGTCTATCATGACTTAGGGGAGGTCTTTAGCAAGTCAAGGGCCCTTTCGTTACCACCTCATCGGTCCTATGACTGTGCTACTGACGTCCTTCCGGGTGCGCGGCTGCCATCCTGCCGGCTCTACAGTTTGTGTGGGCTGGAGAGGGAGGCGATGGAGAGCTACATAAAAGACTCCCTCAGCGCCAGTCTTATTCGTCCATCATCCGCCCCTCTCGGTGCAGGGTTCTTTTTTGTGGGTAAGACGGCTGGGTCTCTGCAGCTGTGCATTGATTATTGCAAGCTTAATGCCATCACCATTAAGGATAAGTATCCGTTGCCCCTCATTAATTCGGCTTTCGAACTTCTCCAACGGGCATGGGTGTACACTAAGCTTGATCTCCAGAACGCATACCACCTGGTGCGTATACGTGAGGGGAACGAGTGGAAGACGGTGTTCAAAACACATCTGGGTCAATTTGAATATCTGGTCATGCCCTTTGGCTTGTCCAACGCCCCCACCGTCTTCCAGCGATTAATCAATGATGTCCTTTGGGACATGGTGAACAATTTTGTTTTTGTTTATTTAGATGACATTTTGATTTTTTCTCACACATATGAGGAACACATACTCCACATCCACACTATCCTGCAAAGGCTGCTTGAGAACCAGCTTTTTGTGAAAGCTGAGAAGTGTGAGTTTTCCACTAGCTCTAGGGTGGGGGCACGTTAAAGGCCGACACGGCTAAAATAAAAGCAGTAGTAGACTGGCCTACTTCCCAAACCAGGAAGGAGCTTCAACACCTCCTGGATTTTCCCAACTTCTACCGCCGGTTCATCCGTGATTACAGTAAAACAGCTCTGCCACTTACACAGCTCACTTCCACCAAAAACTCATTCAAGTGGTCCGAGGCTGCTGAACAGGCTTTTGCAGTACTTAAAGACAAATTTACCACCGTGCCTATTTTGGCACAGGTCGACCCCCATGCCCAGTATGTGGTCAAGGTGGATGCTTCTGATTTAGGGGTGGGCGCTGTGCTGTCACAGCATTCTGGCTCCGATCAGAAACTTCACCCATGCGCATTTTTTCTCTTGGCAGTTGACCCCAGCTGAGAGAAATTATGACGGAGATCATCAGCATACCTGCGTGATTGACACATCTGCTGCTTCCTGGTCTACCAGCGTATTTAAGAGCCAGTGTGTGAAGAGCTTGCTGCTGGATCATTGGGTATTGCTGCCAAGTCAACTCTAGTCAATGTTGTTTGACAAGTTGTATTATTCTGTTGTCTTTCTTTCTGTTGTTGTCCTCCTGTGTCTTCTCCTCTTCAGGTTTGCTGCCACTCCAGCGGTGTGTCTCCGGGGCTGTGCACGCTCACCTGTACCACACTACTCAAGGACAACATCATTTCCACCCAGGTTGCCCAGTCATCTCCACCATTTCATCATCTCGCTGCAGTCTCCAGTCTCTCCCCTTTTGTGTTCCATGCTAGAGTTCACTGTTGGGCCCTGGCTTGTGTAGTAAGCCTCTCACCCTCTGTCACCAAACTCCATTCTGTTATCTTTGTCAATAACCTCCTTTCTCCTCTCCTCTCTTTCAGGCTACATGTGGCTCCAGCATGCCCTTGTCTTTATTATATTTAAGTTGGTGTACTGTTTGCGTTTTTCTTTAGTTATTTCGTGTGTTGAATGTTTATTAAATTAGCATGTTTGTATCTTTTAATTTTTAATTAAAGTTGTGTCAAATTTTCCTCCCGTGTCTGAGTGTTCATCCAAAGTGTTTTGCACTGCATTTAAGCCTCTTGGGTATTTAACCTCTTGCACTCCGGTGTACCGCGGACGGGCAGGTCTCTGCATCCTACAGCGCACGAGGGCGCTCTCGTACGCTCTAGGACGCACGAGGGCGCTGCGTCCTAAGAGCGCACTGGAAAAAAAAGCTGCATTTCCGTTCTCCCACTACAGACACAGCCGCGAACAGATCGGATATGATTGACCTCTCATTCGACTAATAAGAGCCTTGAATTGGGTTTCTGAAACCTTGAAGAACCAATGACTGAAAACCTAGCAAGAAGGACCCGCCTACCAACGCTGTGAATGCAGCGAGCCAATTGAAGCACAGAAGTTCGCAAGCTGTTTTGTGTAAGGCTGGGTGAAGACAGACTGCTGCAGCAGCAGATGAAAAAAGGACCCGCAGGAAGAACCCCACAGACCCAGCAGCACAGAGACCATCCACAAGTGCGACCTGTGTGACAGGGACTGCCATTCGCGCATCGGATCACGTTTCTAATCGTTTTTCCCCGCTCAGCGACACACCCGCTGAGGAAAAAACTCTGATCATTGGCGACTCTGTAGTCAGAAACGTGAACCTAGAGACTCCAGCGGTCATAGTCCAATGCATTCCTGGGGCCAGAGCAGGCGACATCGAGTCAAATTTGAAAATGCTGGCTAAAAGTAACTGTAAATATTCCACAATTGTTATTCACGCCGGCATTAATGACATCTGTCTCCGGCAGTCGGAAGTCACGAAACTTAATATAGAATCGTTGTGTGATTTTGCAAAAACGATGTCTGCCACTGTAGTATTCTCTGGGCCCCTCCCCAATCTGACCAGTGATGACATGTTTAGCCACTCGTCATCCTTGAACCGCTGGCTGTCTGTGTGGTGTCCTAAAAATGACGTGGGCTACATTGACAATTGGAGCTCTTTTTGGGGAAAACCTGGTCTTATGAGACGAGACAGCATTCATCCCACTTTGGATGGTGCTTCTCATTTATCTAACAATCTGGCATCTTTTTTATCCAAATTTCCAAAACCATGACTACTCAGAGTTGGGACCAGGAAGCAGAGTCGCAGTCTTACACGCCTCTCTGCAGCTCCTCTTCATCCGCCACCCCTCAGCTTAGCCCCTGACTTCCCCATCAGAGAATCGTTGTCTGCTCCCTCCAAAGTGAATAAAATTATAATGTATAAGCATCCCAAAGTGATAAAGCAAAATATTGGTAAAACTCAAATTAAACATAAAGCCTCTAAATTGAATGATTTGGCCTCTGTTCCTCCTCATAATTTAAAAATTAAATGTGGTTTATTAAATATTAGGTCTCTAACTCCCAAGTCTCTGTTAGTCCATGATTTGTTAATTGATCATCAGATTGATTTAATTTCCCTCACAGAGACTTGGTTAGGACAAGAGGATTATGTTGGTTTAAATGAATCAACTCCCTCTGGTTATTTAAACTGTCAAAATCCCAGAAGTTCTGGTCGTGGAGGAGGAGTAGCAACAATTTACCATTCCAAATTACTAGTTAATGTAAAGCAAAAAACATGTTATAATTCCTTTGAGGGCCTGGTCCTCAGTATTGGGCACTTTAGCAATTTTAGGTTAAACCCAATTTTATTTGCCATAGTTTATCGTCCCCCATCAACCTACTCAGAATTTTTATCCGAATTTGCTGATTTCTTAGCTGATTTAGTGCTGAAATCTGATAGAATAATTATAGTAGGGGACTTTAATATACATGTGGATGTAGATAGTGACTGCCTTAATGTGGCATTCAATTCAATATTAGATTTGATTGGGTTTTCTCAGAAAGTAGGAAATTCTACTCATTACCTCCACCATACATTGGACCTTGTTCTGACATATGGCATAGAAATAGAAAATCTTGTAGTGTCTCCTCATAACCCTGTACTGTCAGACCATTGTCTGTTAACCTTTGATTTTACTATTTCTGACTATTTGGCTCCTAAAGAAAAATATTATTACAGTAGATGCCTCTCAGATGATGCTGTTTCCAAATTTATGCAGATTGTTTCCTCTATGCCATGTGTCAACACAACGGAAATAAGCTATAGACAGCTTGCTCCTTCTGTAATTGATAACATGGTGGATAGTGTTTCAGCTTCTCTGCATCAGACTCTAGACTTGGTGGCCCCCTTAAAAAAGAAAAAGTCTAATCAGAGATTTCTAACTCCTTGGTTCAACACAGAAACTCGTACCTTAAAACAGAAGACTCGTCAATTAGAAAGAAAATGGCGCTCTACTAATTTAGATGAAATCTATTTAGCTTGGAGAAATCATCTTTTAATTTATAAAAAATCTCTTAGAAAAGCTAGAACGAGTTATTACTCTGCATTAATGGAAGAGAACAAGAATAATCCCAGGTTTCTTTTCAGTACTGTAGCCAGGTTGACAAAGAGTCAGGACTCTGTCAATCCTAGCATTCCCTTAGAGCTTACTAGTCAGGACTTTATGAACTTTTTCAATAATAAAATTTCATCCATCAGAGATAAAATCAATCAGATTCTTCCCACATTTAACTTAAATACTTTAACTACTACAACTCCTTCTATTGATGTCTGTCTTGATGAGTTTACTCCAATCGACCTTTGTGAGTTAGACAAAATAGTTTCCTCATCCAAACCTTCAACTTGTCTTTTAGACCCTATTCCTACCAGGTTATTTAAAGAAGTCTTCCCACTTATTGGTAGCTTTATTCTTCATATAATCAATTCTTCATTAACTTTAGGCCATGTACTGCAGGCTTTTAAAACGGCTGTAATTAAACCCTTACTCAAAAAGCCAACGCTAGATCCAGGAGCTTTAGCTAACTATAGACCAATCTCTAATCCCCCTTTCATTTCAAAAATCTTAGAAAGAGTTGTTGCTACGCAATTATTTGACCACCTGCAGGGAAATGGTTTACTTGAAGAGTTTCAATCTGGGTTTAGAATCCATCATAGTACTGAAACAGCCTTAGCGAAGGTCACTAACGACCTCCTCATTGCATCTGATAATGGACTAGTTTCTGTACTTGTCCTTTTAGACCTTAGTGCAGCTTTTGATACTATCAATCATAATATTCTACTTGATAGATTAGAACACTATGTTGGACTTAATGGAACTTCGTTGCAATGGTTTAGATCTTATTTATCTGATAGGTTCCAGTTTGTTCATGTAAATAATGAGTTTTCTTTCAACTCAAAGCTTAGTCATGGAGTTCCACAGGGATCTGTGCTAGGCCCTACTCTTTTAAGTTTATATATGCTTCCGTTAGGCAACATTATTAGAAAGCGCTGTATACATTTTCATTGTTATGCAGATGACACACAATTATACCTGTCAATGAAGCCAGATGATAGTAATCAATTAGCCAAGTTAGAAGCCTGTCTTAAGGAAATCAAAGCTTGGATGACTTGTAATTTCCTGCTATTAAATTCAGATAAGACTGAAGTCATTCTTGTTGGTCCAAAAAACCTTAGAAATTCCTTTCCAAATCAAACTTTCAGTTTGGATGCGGTTACTCTTTCTCTTAATAGCTCTGTGAGGAACCTTGGAGTTATTTTTGATCAGGATTTGTCCTTCAATTCACATATTAAATTTGTTTCTAAGACTGCCTTCTATCATTTGCGTAATATTGCCAAGATTAGGAGCATCTTGTCTCAGAGTGATGCTGAGAAACTGATCCACGCTTTTGTTAGCTCGAGATTAGATTATTGTAATTCTTTATTATCAGGCTGTCCTAAAACATCTTTAAAAAGTCTTCAGCTGATCCAAAATGCTGCAGCAAGAGTTTTAACAGGTACTAGAAAGAGAGATCATATCTCTCCGGTTCTGGCCTCCCTTCATTGGCTTCCCATAGAGTTTAGAATTAAGTTTAAAATCCTTCTTCTTACTTACAAAGCTCTAAACAATCAGGCTCCTTTTTATTTAAAAGATCTGATACTACCGTATTATCCTAACAGAGCACTACGCTCCCAAAATGCAGGATTACTTGTAATACCTAGAATCTCCAAAAGTACAATGGGAGGCAGAGCCTTCAGTTATCAAGCTCCTCTCCTGTGGAATCAGCTGCCAATCTGGATTCGGGAGTCAGACTCGATCTCTGTTTTTAAGAATAGGGCTAAAACCTACCTTTTTGATATAGCCTACAATTAGGGAGGGATCATGTGTTTCTGAACCCTCCCTTAGTTATGTTGCTAATAGGTTTAGTCAGCCGGGGGACCTCCAGTCATGCACTGGGCCTCACTCCTTTCCTCACTCTCTATGAAATATTTTTTTTTTGCTGGTCATTAACATCTGTTTGTTCTCTCCCATAGATTGAGTCCCCATCGTGCTGTTTGCTCTCTACATGTCTGTTCTTTTCTTCTTCTCTATCCCCTCACCCCCCAGCCAGTCGCAGCAGATGACTGCCCCTCCCTGAGCCTGGTTCTGCTGGAGGTTTCTTCCTGTTAAAAGGGAGTTTTTCCTCTCCACCGTCGCCAAGTGCTTGCTCACAGGGGATCGCCTGATTGCTGGGGTCTTTCTGCAACTGTGGGGGTTCCCCCCTACAGTTGATAGTGCTATGAGATGACTGTTGTTGTGAAATGGCGCTATATAAATAAAGTTGAATTGAATTGAATTGAATCGGCCTGTTCAGCCACAGGCGGTGCTTTTTTTTTTTTTATTCCAGCAGAGTAGACGTTTAGGATTCTCTTCCATGGTCATCATAGACCAACGGAGGCCGACGATGAAGGCTGAGTGACACACACGCGTTCGCCAGTCTTTTTTTAATTACTACTGTTATTTGTTTTGAAAAATTGTTCACCAAAACCGCAATCATGGAAGCGCAAAACCGCAATAATGGAATTATGTTTTGATCGGGTCGCGAGACCAGCGTCGCGTTCATCTGACAATGAGGAAGAAGTTCGCCAGCTCCGCTTCTGCTGTGAAGAGGTAAGTGTTATAAGCTAAATTATTCTTTATCCCTGAAAATTGTAATCAAAATGACTTTTGACCGATCTGTAAATTACAGCTGTGCGTCATCGCTGCATGACGGACCGCGGCACAATGGGCGATGTCCGTCCTCTGTAGCGAGGGGGGGGGACAACCCCCCCACACACACACACACACAGCCCTGAGTGTCACCTTTCATTAGAGCCCAAGATGAAGCTTCTATATTGAATCATTCAAAAGTTACAGACATTTTTCCAAACTGTGCCATTTGGCACAATTTGGCACAGTTCAAAAACGCCTGGGAACTACCTGAGGAAAAAGCTGTGTAATATATTCATTTTTTGTGGTATTGTTACAAAATTTGGACCTCAGCTGGATAACACTTGGTTCTACATTTCTGTTGCATTTTCCAGCCCGGATCTGAAGCTGTGTGTTATTTGCAAGCATTTGTATCCAAAAAACACCCAGGCGAAATATATTTTCTTCAAGTTCACTATGTTTAGATGACTGTAACTCAGTGGCACTTAGAGAGATTATGACTGTTTTGCCAAAAAATTCAAAGTATTTTCTTTTAAATGAGACCAACCCCATGAAGATGCTGCAAAGGGTTGAAGAACAGCTTTCGATTTACTTTGGGCATGTTATTTTTTGGCATTTTTAGGGAAATTGACCGGAGTGCAAGGGGTTAATCATGACAATTGTGGTTGGGGGAGGGGGATGCCCTAATGATCCCAGGAACTATAGGCATGCTCCGATCACCCAATAGTGTACTCCAAAGTGGACTGCATAGGGTATTACGCCATATTAAGTAAAATTCCAAACCGAAGGGAGTAAACGGTCTTCAGTTCAAAGGGAATTGAGAACCAAGCAGGAAAGAAGTGAACAACCGTTCATCACTTCACCGGAAGTTGACAAGAAGGTTACCCATAAGCCATTGCACCTCAAATATGAGTAAAACAAACTATTGTTGCTAACATTATTAACAAGCTAAACTGATGGTGGTTATTGTTTAAATCAACTGACCGTAATAAAAATATATTTGTATTAATATTTTATTCAAGAAATATATATTATCCACCACAGTATCAGTACATGTCCATGGTTACCGTGGAGACACACGGAGGAGGGGGCCAACGGTTACAGGGTGTTCCAAATGGAGGAATTTTGTTAAGAACAGTTAACTTAACTGATATTCCCCGAGAATGGAGCAGGGAGTAGGGAATACAGTTGAAGTACACTGTGGATTGGAACGTAACTTATGTTGCCAGGGAAAATTTGCCCCTGGTAAACAGATTCTGAGTAAAGGGCCAGACTAAGAGTGATCTGATAGATTCTCATAATACTTCAAAAATCAACGATTCAGTGTACCCTGCCTGGTTTTGAGTCCAAGTCCATGGTCCTCAGCTAGAAATGTCCTTTCCAGATTGGAGTTGAGCTCCTGCCCCACCCAAGTGAAATTTAAGTATCTCAGTTAAGTATCTCAGTTTTGTATTCACGAGTGAGGGGAGAATGGAAAGGGAGATTGACAGATTGTACTGATGCAGGCGTTGTACCGGTGAAGATGGTGAAGAGGGAGCTGAGCTCCAAAGCAAAGGTGTCATTTTACTCGTCAATCTATGCTCCTACCCTCACCTATGGTCATGAACTTTGGGGAATGACAAAAAGAATGAGATCGCAGATGCAAGCAGTTGAAATGAGCTTTCTCCATAGGGTGACTGCACTCATCTTAGAGATAAGGAGAGGAGCTCAGATATGCAGGAAAGGCTCAGAGTGGAGCCGCTGCTCCTCCACATGGAGAGGAGTCAGTTGAGGTGGTTTGGGCATCAGATCAGGAGGCCTCCTGGACGCCTCCCACTTGAGGTGTTTTGGGCATATCCCATTGGGAGGAAACCCCGAAGCAGACTCAGGACATGCTGGAGAGACTATGTCTTTCAGCTGGCCTGGGAACACCTTGGTGTCCTCTCTGAAGAGCTGGAGGAGGTAGCTTGGGAGAAGGATGGAAAGATGGATAAAACATTTTAACTACATTAGACACTCAATGGGTGGGGTGATTCTGACTTTAGAAACACCTCAGCGTGATCGTGGGTTACAAGAAGTTCACTCTAAATTAAAATTAGATTAAATCGCACAGAAGTACTAGTTGGACATGCTCCAATTTATGTTGCGTTGAGGTTTAGGAACACACCATACTTTTTCCTTTTAAGGCTAATGAATGGTCTCACAAATGCAGCATCATTGATTGTTGTTGGTGAGGTGATGATGTATCAATGCGCACATGGGTGCAGTTTCAGAGGACAGTTAAGTTCACATAACAGTCAAGTAAAAGTCATTTTCGAATATGAATGTGAACTGTCATGGCAGCGATAAATAAAAAGCTGAAAATATGGCTTGTCGGACTTCCGGGTATGGCAGGGTAGAAGATGGCAGCATAGGAAAAAGTGCTCCCGACATTTTAGTTGTAAATAGCCCAAAGAAACATGAATTTGCAAAAATTTTATCACACTGAGTTATAAGAGCAAGGGCTTCAAGATGCGAAAAGCAAAAAATAGAAAATCTACACAGCGAGAATGACACGAGGAAGACGAAGATGAGCAGACTTCAGCCGCTAGCAGTGCCATGGAGGATAACGACATGCTAACAGGTGCATCAGAACAAGCTAGTGGCACGAGCCTGGACTTGATACTGAAAGAACATTGTGAATTCAGAAAAGACAACAAGATCCAGCTGGCAGCTATCAAAGAAGAAATTAATAAAACAAATAAGAGACTAGAAGAAGCGGAAGAAAGGATTATAGAAGCAGAAACTCAACTACAGACTAATGAGGAGGCCCTGGCTGAGATGCTCAAACTTCATATCCAAACGGAGGCTAAGCTGACGAACCTAGAGGGACAATCCTGGAGAGACAATACCAGATTATATAGAGTGAAAGAGGGATCTGAAGATGATTCTCCATCAGTGGTTGTTTTTGTGGAAAGCTTATTAAGGGAGAATCTGGAATTCTCCAACCCTGCAGAGCTACGAGTGGAAGCAGCGCACCGCGCACTGGCACCGAAATTTCTACCAAACGCACCACCACAATTGATCATCATCAAAATGGTCAGTTACAAGATGAAAGAAGAAACTCTGAAATTGACCTGGCAGAAACGTGGATTTGAATATCTTGGGAATAGGGTTAACTTGGATCATGATTATGCACCTGAGGTTATGAAACAGCAGAGGGAATGCGCTGAAGAAAAGCCCGTGCTCAAAAAGAAGAATCCGGTTTCAAACCACGTTCCCAGTGAAGATGAGTTTTCTATCCGGAGGGAACAATGCTATATGGCTCAGCTGAGAAGGCAACTGCTGACATGGAGAAGAGGGGATTCCTGGTGACAGTCGTCAAGCGCCCAGAGACTCTTCTGGAACAGATCCAGCGGCTGTCATGGCACACGGAAAGGAAGACGAGAGGTTGGGCGACTGGAGAACACACCCAGGATTATAAGGAAAGATTACAAGCATTCAGACGTCAAGAGCAGGAATGACTCTAGGAGCAACACAGAGAGACTGAATGGAAATACGGATGGTGAGCTTATTATTTATAATAAGACGCCAGCACAGAATCAAATATTAAAGTAGATTAAAAATCCCGCGCTAAAATATACATATAGTTTGGCGATATAGAGCTTTCATAGTTGGATGCTTTTCCTATGCTGTAAGAAGATGGACATCGGCCAACTAGCAAAAGAAGGCACTCTTTCACAAACAGATGAAAGCAGCCCCCCTTCAAGGTTCCCTAATTGTAGGGGCCAATTTAGTCACACTTAAGACCCCACAGATGGAAATCAACATTTCTGTTATCCATCCATCCATCTTCTACCGCTTAATCCTTTTGGGGTCGCAGGGGGGCTGGAGCCTATCCTAGCATCTCTGGACAGATCGCCAGTCCATCGTATGGCCAACACAGAGACAGACAAACATTCACTCTCACATTCATACCTAAGGACAATTTAGAATCCCCAGTTGATGTCAATTAACCTAACCTGCATGTCTTTGGTCTGTGGGAGGAAACCCACTCAGACACGGGGAGAACAGGGTCGCTGACGGTCTGGGGGTGGGATCAAACCCATGGTTGTCAGGGGTGGGATCGATCCTGAGACCTTCTTGCTGTGCTGCCACAGTGCTAACCACTGTTTCACCGAGCTGCCCCATTTCTGTTATATGTTTATTTTTTTCTGGTTTGGAGTTCTTGTGCTGCGGTTCTTGGTAGCCTTATTGTTCATGTTTATGCATATTCAGGGAGAGTTCTTTTTTTTTTACAGTATATTAGGTTCTGCTATTTTAATGACACCAGAACAGCTGAAAAATGATTAGTAGATAAAAAGATATCTAAAATAAAAATTATTTCCTTTAACGTTAATGGCCTGCTGAACCCCATTAATTATAGTAGAATTTTAACCAAAATGAAGAAAGAACAAGCACAAATAGTATACTTACCAGAAACCCACTTAGACTATAAGGAACATAAAAAATTAAAAATAATGGGCTTTACTAATGTGTTTTCCTCTTCATACAAAGCCGGACAAAGGAGAGGAGTTGTTATCTTTCTTTCAGGTAAACTACTCCATCCATCTTCTTCCGCTTAATACTTTTCGGGTCGTGGGGGGGCTGGAGCCTATCCCAGCATCTCTGGACAGATCGCCAGTCCATCGTATGGCCAACACAGAGAGACAGACAACCATTCACTCTCACATTCATACCTAAGGACAATTTAGAATCCCCAGTTGATGTCGATTAACCTAACCTGCATGTCTTTGGTCTGTGGGAGGAAACCCACTCAGACACGGGGAGAACATGCAAACTCCACACAGAAGGGTCGCTGATGGTCTGGGGGTGGGATCAAACCCATGGTTGTCAGGGGTGGAATCGATCCTGAGACCTTCTTGCTGTGCTGCCACAGTGCTAACCACTGTTTCACCGAGCTGCCCCATTTCTGTTATATGTTTATTTTTTTTCTGGTTTGGAGCTCTTCTGCTGCGGTTCTTGGTAGCCTTATTGTTCATGTTTAAGCATATTCAAGGAGAGTTCTTTTTTTTTACAGTATATTAGGTTCTGCTATTTTAATGACACCAGAACAGTTGAAAAATGATTAGTAGATAAAAAGATATCTAAAATAAAAATTATTTCCTTTAACATTAATGGCCTGCTGAACCCCATTAATTACAGTAGAATTTTAACCAAAATGAAGAAAGAACAAGCACAAATAGTATCCTTACAGGAAACCCACTTAGACTATAAGGAACATGAAAAATTAAAACTAATGGGCTTTACCAATGTGTTTTCCTCTTCATACAAAGCCGGACAAAGGAGAGGAGTTATCTTTCTTTCAGGTAAACTACTCTTTGAAAAAAAATGAGATAACCAATAAGGAGGGCCATTTTATTTTAGTGAGAGGAACTATAGAACTAATGAGGCAAATCCAATTACATTACTAAATATATATGCACCTCCTGGAAATGACTCTCAGTTTTTCAGGAGAACCATTGATATAATGACAACAGAAACAGTAGGCCTTCTAATCTGTGGAGGAGACCTTAATATACGCTATCTCACAAAAGTGAGTACACCCCTCACATTTTTGTAAATATTTTATGATATCTTTTCATGGGACAACACTGAAGATATGACACTTTGATACAATGTAAAGTCGTCAGTATACAGCTTGTATAACAGTGTAAATTTGCTGTCCTCTCAAAATAACTCAACACACAGCCATTAATGTCTAAACCGCTGGCAACAAAAGTGAGTACACCCCTAAGTGAAAATGTTCAAATTATGCCCAGTTAGCCATTTTCCCTCCCCGGTGTCATGTGACTCGTTAGTGTTACAAGGTCTCAGGTGTGAATGGGGAGCAAATGTGTTAAATTTGGTGTCATTGCTCTCACACTCTCTCATACTGGTCAATGAAAGTTCAACATGGCACCTCATGGCAAAGAACTCTCTGAGGATCTGAAAAAAAGAATTGTTGCTCTATATAAAGATGGCCTAGGTTATAAGAAGCTTGCCAACACCCTGAAGCTGAGCTGCAGCACGGTGGCTAAGACCATACAGTGGTTTAACAGGACAGGTTCCACTCAGAACAGGCCTTGCCATGGTTGACCAAAGAAGTTGAGTGCACATGCTCAGCGTCATATCCAGAGGTTGTCTTTTTAAAATAGATGTATGAGTGCTGCCGGCATTGTTGTAGAGGTTGAAGGGGTGGGGTGGCTCAGCCTGTCAGTGCTCAGACCATACGCCGTACACTGCATCAAATTGGTCTGCATGTCGTCCCAGAAGGAAGCCCCTTTTAAAGATGATGCACAAGAAAGCCCGCAAACAGTTTGCTGAAGACAAGCAGACTAAGGACATGGATTACGGGAACCATGTCCTGTGGTCTGATGAGACCAAGATAAACTCATTTGGTTCAAATGGTGTCAAGTGTGTGTAGTGGCAACCAGGTGAGGAGTACAAAGACAAGTGTGTCTTGCCTACAGTCAAGCGTGGTGGTGGGAGTGTCATGGTTTGGGGCTGCATGAGTGCTGCCGGCACTGGGGAGCTACAGTTCATTGAGGGAACCATGAATGCCAACATGTACTGTGACATACTGAAGCAGAGCATGATCCCCTCCCTTCGGAAACTGGGCCACAGGGCAGTATTCCAACATAATAACAACCCCAAGCACACCTCCAAGATGACCACTGCCTTGCTAAAGAAACTGAGGGTAAAGGTGATGGACTGGCAAAGCATGTCTCCAGACCTAAACCCTACTGAGCATCTGTGGGGTATCCTCAAACGGAAGGTGGTGGAGCGCAAGGTCTCTAACATCCACCAGCTCCACCCACCAGTCTGTTAAGCTGATCAAGTTTGCGGACGACACCACCCTCATCGGGCTCATCTCCAACGGCGATGAGTCCGTCTACAGGAGAGAGGTGGCCCAGCTGGTGTCCTGGTGCAGCCACAGCAACCTGCAGCTGAACGCTCTGAAGACAGCGGAGATGATTGTGGACTTCAGGAAAGTCACAACCCCCCTGCCCCCCCTCACCATCACAGGCTCTCCCATCACCATTGCAGATTCCTTCCGCTTCTTGGGCACCACCATCACCCGGGACCTCAAGTGGGAGCCAACCATCAGCTCCCTCATCAAAAAGGTCCAGCAGAGGATGTTCTTTCTGCGGCAGCTGAGGAAGCTCACGCTACCCACCAAGATGTTAGTGCAGTTCTACACGGCCATCATCGAGTCCATCCTCACCTCCTTCATAACCGTGTGGTACGCAGGAGCTACTGCCAGGGACAGACTAAGGCTGCAGCGAGTCGTGCGCACTGCTGAGAAGGTGATCGGCTGCAAGCTCCCATCTCTCCAGGATCTGTACATCTCTAGGACCCGGAGGCGTGCAGGCCGGATCATGGCCGATCCTTCACACCCTGGTCACGTACTGTTTGCCACCCTCCCCTCAGGTAGAAGACTTCGGTCCATTCAGACTAAAACCTCCCGGCACATGAACAGCTCTTTCCCCTCTGCCATCAGACTGCTGAACATTAAGTGACTTATTGACTCTCGTGCACTATATACAGCAGCTCAACCAGACTCATGTCATTCATCACTGTTTTTCTGTTGCATTATCGACTGCACATCATCTGCTACTTGCTAATTTATTTAAAACTGCTGTGACTAGTATTACTCATTATTATTATTATTATTATTATTATTATTATTATTATTATTATTACTTATTATTCTACACTTATTGCATGGTTTTAGTCTTTAAGTTTTTTAGTTTATCTCTTTATCTTATCATGTTTTAATGTTGCAGCATTGCACCGAGACAAATTCCTAGTTTGTGTACTACATGAACAATGGCAATAAATCTGATTCTGATTCTGATTCTGATTCTCTAGTGAACTCCATGCCCAAGAGTGTTAAGGCAGTGCTGAAAAATAATGGTGGCCACACAAAATATTGACACTTTGGGTACAATTTGGACATTTTCACTTAGGGGTCTACTCACTTTTGTTGCCAGCGATTTAGACATTAATGGCTGTGTTGAGTTATTTTGAGGGGACAGAAAATTTACACTGTTACATTGTATCAAAGTGTCATATCTTCAGTGTTGTCCCATGAAAAGATATAATAAAAAATTTACAAAAATGTGAGGGGTGTACTCACTTTTGTGAGATATTGTACATTTACAGCCAAAACGACACCTCCAATGGTAAAACATCCAACAAACAGCCTTTAATTAAGAAAATTAATACACTATTTGGAGAGGTGGGCCTAATTGATATATGGAGAGACTTACATCCAAACAGAAGAGACTATACTTATTATTCCTCACCCCACTTGTTATACATAAGGCTAGTGGGCCTCCCGGTGGGAGCGGAGGGACGGGATACATGTTCCTCTTTGGAAAAGTGGATTCCAGAAGCGCTGAACAACGCGGATCTGCAGTCATCGGTCGTCTTAGAGAGCGCTCACCGAATCGGCCCACCGAGAGATAATAAGACACCGCCGAGGACGCTGATTATGAAGTTCCTCAGCTACAGAGACAAGATGACGGTTACCAACGCGGCGCGAGCTAAAGGAAAAATTAAATACCAGGATCAACAGGTGCGGTTCTACCCAGATTTGGCCACAGGAATTCAACAGTTAAGGAAACAGTTTGACCCCGCCCGTAAAGAGCTGCGCAACCTCGGGATTCGTCACGGAGTGATTCATCCGGCAAGACTGCTGGTCACATATAAAGGGAGAACCCATATCTTCAAGACCCCTCAGGAGGCGCAGGAGCTTATCACGCAGATCCAAGAAGAAACTGGTGGGAGCTAAGCATGAAGCAAGAACAAGATATAAAGGTAGAATATTTAAGCATTTGCATCTGACTGATCTGAAACATATAGCATGTCTACAAAATATAGATTGTATTATATATAAAAAAAAAAGCCATGATGTACAAAGTTGCTATAAAATTTTGGAGTTAAGTTGGAAAAACTACAGAAGAGAGTTAATGTCATGTCATTAAAAAGTAGCAGAGTCAGGGTGATTGAGAGGAGAAAAGAGTGAGTGGTTTGACTGATCCTCGTGGGTGTGGAGCAGTCACTGGCTATAGCGGGAGACAGAATTTTTTTTTGATTTTGGGGGGATTACCACGAATGTGGGGAGGGGGAATTTGTTTTTGTGTAGTTTGTGGGATGAATGTTCAACCATCCATGTTTTTGCTTCTCTGTATGAGCATGTTTATATTGCAAGGTAATCTCAAACTCCTTATTGATCATAGACCAAAGCGTTAATCTTAATTTAACTTCATGGAATTGCAGAGGTCTACAAAATCTAAAAAAAACTTTAACAACTTATGAATAAAATAAAAGACATAGGTTCAAAAATTGTGTTTTTACAAGAAACTCATCTAATAGAGGAGGATGTAAAAAGAATTAGGAGAAGATGGCAGGGAAATGTGTTCACCTCATCATTTTCATCCCGAGCCAGGGGAGTTATGACTCTCATACATAAAACAGTTGCATTTCAAGTGAAAAATGTAATTGGAGACAAATTAGGAAGATATCTAATCATCCAAGGATCTTTGTTATTAGAAAATATAAATCTGGTGAACTTATACGGTCCCAATATAGATGATCAAAACTTCTTCGCTAATTTATTTCTTACTTTATCATCACTTACAGGGCAACATATAATAGCAGGGGATTTTAATTGTACATTGAATCCCAGTATAGATAGATCAACAGGACTGGACTGTACGCACAATGGATGCAGGATGGCCATTAATCATTTTATGAAAGAATTGAGATTGCTAGATATATGGAGAGAAATGAAACCACAAGTCAAAGCCTATTCTTGTTATTCGAATACCTACAAGACATTCTCACGTATTGACTATTTTTTGATCTCCACAGAATTAAGGTCCAAGATTCAAAACTGTTTCTATGATAACATCGTGATATCTGATCATGCACCCTGCTGTCTAATATATGTAGATAAGAAATTGACAAAGGTTCCAGGTAGGTGGCAATTTCAGCATAAATGGCTTCAGGATAAGGAATTTGTTAAGTACATAGAAAAACAGATAGATGAGTTCTTTGATATCAATACTACCCAAACATCAGCATGTATAAAGTGGGAGGCTTTCAAAGCTTTTATTAGGGGGCATATTATTAGTTATACAGGTTCAAAATCTAAGAAGACTTGAGAGGAGAGAGTCCAATTGGAACGTAAAATAAAAATTCTTCAAGAAAAAGTGTATGCAGGAAGTAACCCAAAGTTAGAGAACGAATTACAGATTCTGAGAGCTGAATATGACAAAAAATCAGCGAATAGAGCTGCCTCGAGTCTTCTAAGATTGAAGCAAACTTTTTATGAACAAGGTGAAAAATCAGGGAAATTATTGGCATGGCAGATTAAACAATTAGAATTTAAAACACCAATTACCAGTATTATAAGTAACAGACAGGCAGTTATAGATCCTTTAGAAATTAATAGTGCCTTTAGAGATTATTATGAAAAACTATATGATACAAAAAATGAAACTGACTTAACAAAACTAAATGGGTTTTTGGACGGATTATCTATACCGTGTATTCCAAATGAAAACAGGGAGATACTGGAGTCTAAAATTAGTCAAGAAGAAGTTGGGCTAGCCATTGATAATATGAAATCAGGAAATAGTGCAGGACCAGACGGTCTTCCAGCTGACCTCTATAAAAAATTTAAGAATAAATTAATAAAACCACTTTTGGAAATGGTTTTTGAAGCATTTCAAAATAGTAGTTTACCACCATACATGAATAATGCCTTAATTATACTGTTGCCAAAACCAGGTAAACCCTCTAATAAATGTGAAAACATGAGACCAATAAGCCTATTAAATGCTGACCTTAAGATAATCTGTAAAATTTTAGCAAGACGACTACAAGAAATATTACCAAATATTATTAACCGAGATCAGAATGGCTTTATAATGGGAAGACAAGGCTTCCATAATGTAAGAAGACTATTTAATATTATTTATTCTAATAAAGAAGCACCGGATACAGCTCTCCTATCATTGGATGCCGAAAAGGCCTTTGATAGGGTCGAATGGCCCTTTCTTTTTGAAGTCCTACAAGGGTTTGGACTTGGAAATAATTTCATAAAATGGGTTCAGATAATATACAATAATGCTACAGCAGAAATCCTAACAAGCAGCAATATCTCAAAATCAATAAAAATCAATAGAGGATGTCGACAAGGCTGTCCACTTTCACCTTTACTGTTTACTATGGCAATTGAACCTTTAGCGATGGCAGTACGTTTACATCCACAAATATATGGAATTAAAATAGGACCAACAGAACATAAAATCTCCCTGTATGCCGATGACATAATTTTGTTTATGTCGAATCTTAAAAAATCAATTCTGACCTTGTTAAATTTAATAAAGAACTTTGGGGAAATATCAGGATATAAAATAAATAAAACTAAATCTTCAATTTTAATGCTAAATGAGACCCAGAGAAATCACCCAGCTCCTGAGGTAAATCAATTCAATGTTGTAAATCAGTTTAAATATTTAGGAATTCAAATTGTGCCTAAGCTAGAATCAGTCGCCAGTGCCAACTATAAAGCCTTAATGACAGATATTAATGAGTTACTTCAGAGATGGATGTCACAACCAATGTCGATGATCGGGAGAATTAATATAGTTAAAAGTAATATCTTACCCAAAATACTTTATTTATTTCAATACATTCCTTTACCACCACCTTCAGATCTATTCTCAAGAATTAAAAAAAAGTTAGTGGAATTTATATGGAACAATAGGAAGGCTAGATTACGTCTGTCCTTACTATATTTACCATTTGATCGTGGAGGTCTGAAATGTCCAAACTTTATGTTGTATTACTGGTCAGCACAACTGAGGTCTATGACATATTATTTTTCATCAAATGATCTCCCTCACTGGACTGAAATGGAATCATACAATTTACCTTTACCTCTCCCCTTATTCATATACTCAGACTCGGCTAAAAAATTACAGAAACAAGTTAAAAATCCAATTGTAAAGCACATGATCAAAATATGGTGTGAAACCAAAAAATATTTAAAAGAACCACACTTATTGTCACAATTTAGCCCAATATGGGGTAACCAATATTTTAAACCAGGGAGAGCGGATGCTGTATTTATAGTATGGAATTTAAAAGGGATTCAAAAGATTCAAGACTTATATTTGTCACGTTCAGATAACATAATGTCTTTTGAAGAACTGAGGATCAAATTTAATCTTAATAGAACACATTTTTTTTAAATATCTTCAGCTTAGGAATTTTATTCGATCAAATCAAAATAATGCTCTCACCCAACCTACTTATTCATCCTTGGAAAAAATTTTGACGAAAGATAGTAAGAGAAAGGGTATTATTTCAGAGTTTTATAACTCATTGACACTATTCTCAAGTGAAAACTCACAGAAAAGACTGAATTATTGGAAAGAAGACCTGCAAACTGAAATTTCAGAGGAACAATGGGAATTGGCTTGTGCAGAAGCTCAAACCAAATCAATAAATGTACGTCTTAAATTGATACATTTTAAATGGTTAATGCGGATGTATGTTACACCGGTGGAGTTAAATAGATATAACAAAAACATACCAGATACGTGCACAAAATGTATGGAAAGTAAAGGAACCCTATTTCATTGTTTATGGGAATGTAGAAAAATTAGAATGTTTTGGGAAGAGGTGAGGGTAACAATTGAAAAAATAATTTCAAAACAAATCATATTGAACCCTAAACTGTTTTTGTTGGGTCTGCATCGAGAAAAGCATAACTTTAATAAGAGTGAAAGAGCATTCATAGACCTCAGTTTGCTTAATGCCAAAAAATGTATTGCACTACTGTGGAAAAAGACTCATAGACCAGATGTGACTCAGTGGTTAAGACAGATGTTAACAAACCTTCCACTAGAAAGAATAACATACATACTGAAATCAAAGGAAAATGTGTTTGAGAATATATGGAGACCTTTCATTGATTATGTAAAGAAATTAAACATAACTTCTGAAGAAGAAGGTGAATGATGTGTGTGGACCTTGTAAATTCCAAATTGGTGAATGTATAATATGTATATTTATGTAATGGATTACCTAGACTAAACAGAGGAGCATTGTTGATGACTTGCTTTTGTTAGTGGTTGTTGGTGTTTTTAGTACATTTTTTTTAATTACTTTAGTGTTAGTGTTTGATTGTTTGTGTCATGTTTGTTAAAAAAAGGTTCAATAAAAAAATATTGTGGAAAAAAAAGAAATGAAATTAATGATTTGACTACTAACAAAGTTAAAAAAAAGATCAATGTTTCTTAACCTCTTGCGCTCCGTTGAACCGCGGACGGGCAAGTCTCTGCGTCCTAGAGTGCACGAGGGCGCACGAGAGCGCCCTCGTGCACTCTCGGACGCATGATGGAGATACTGATGATGGTGATGTAGGTGGTGATGGCGTCCAAGCGCGCACTGAAAATAAAAGCTGCAGACACAGCCGCGAACAGATTAGTTCATCTGATTGACCTCTCATTCGACTAATAAGAGCCTTGAATTGGGTTTCTGAAACCTTGAAGAACCAATGACTGAAAACCTAGCCAGAAGGACCCGCCTACCAAGGCTGTGAATGCAGTGAGCCAATTGAAGCAGAGAAGTTCGCAAGCTGTTTTTTTAAGGCTGGGTGAAGACTGACTGCTGGAGCGGATCAAAAAAGGACCCGCAGGAAGAACCCCACAGACCCAGCAGCACGGAGACCATCCACAAATGCAACCTGTGTGACAGGGAGTGCCATTCGCGCATCGGCATGTTCGGCCACAGGCGGTGCTTATTTTGTTTTGGTTCCAGCAGAGTAGACGTTATGATTTCTTCCATGGTCATAGACCGACGGAGGCTGATGACGAAGGCTGAGTGACACACACGCCTTCGCCAGTCTTTTTTTAATTACTACTGTTATTTGTTTTGAAAAATCTTTCGCCAAAAACCGCAATCATGGAAGCACAAAACCGCAATAATGGAATTATGTTTTGATCGGGTCGCAAGACCAGAACCACGAGCGGACCAGCGTCACATTCGTCTGACAATGGGGAAGAGAAGTTCGCCAGGACACTGCTGTGAAGAGGTAAGGTGTTATAAGTTAATTGTTCTTTATTCCTGACTATTCTTCTGTAGCGAGGGGGGGGGGGGAAGCCGCGGTGACTGAGCTGCTGTCCCACATCCCACATGAGGCTAATCTGTCATGTAGCGATGGCCGATGTCCGTCCTCTGTAGCGAGGGGGGGGACAACCCCCCCCCCACACACACACACAGACAGCCCTGAGTGTGACCTTTCATTAGAGCCCAAGATGAAGCTTCTGTATTGAATCATTCAAAAGTTACAGACGTTTTTCCAAACTGTGCCATTTGGCACAATTTGGCACAGTTCCAAAACGCCTGGGAACAACCTGAGGAAGAAGCTGTGTAATATATTCATTTTTTGTGGTATTGTTACAAAATTTGGACCTCAGCTGGATAGCACTTGGTTCTACATTTCTGTTGCATTTTCCAGCCCGGATCTGAAGCTGTGTGTTATTTGCAAGCATTTGTATCCAAAAAAACACCCAGGCCAAATTTATTTTCTTCAAGTTCACTATGTTTAGATGACTGTAACTCAGTGGCCGGAGCACTTAGAGAGATTATGACTGTTTTGCCAAAAAATTCAAAGTGTTTTCTTTTAAATGAGACCAACCCCATGAAGATGCTGCAAAGGGTTGAAGAACAGCTTTCAATTTACTTTGGGCATGTTATTTTTTGGCGTTTTTAGGGAAATTGACCGGAGTGCAAGGGGTTAAACAGAGATATTATGAAAGTGGATCTAAATCAATTAAAGTTCTAGCTTGGAAACTTAAAAGAAAATAGCACAGAACACAATTCATAAAATTAAAGATTCAAATACTAAAATGATAAAAAGTAAACTAAATTAAATTCAGGGGGCCACTGAAATATTTTATAAGACTATTCTAAAACCACAACATGTAGTACTACTGACATAAACAATTTTTTTGGAATCTTTGGACTTACCAGTACTAAATGACGAACAAAGTAAAATAATGATTGAGGATATCACAGAAAAGGAATTAAAATTAGCAATAAGTAAACTTAAATTAAACAAATCACCATGTCATGATCCTAAACACGGGTGGGTGCCAGCTCAGTCTCCAGTTTGGGTTAAATCCTTTTCTGTCTGTCTGCTTTGTTTATGCTGCGGGTATTATGGTCTGCTGTATTTGGTCTCTGTTTATTTATGAGTTGTTTGTATTCTTAGTTTTGTCCTTATAGTCCTGTTTATTTATTGTGTGTCATTTTGTATTTAAGGTATCATTTACATCTTTAGGGGTTGTGTTATCCTGTTCTTGTATTATTATTTAGTTTCTGGTCTGCTTTTATTTTGACAGCACCGTGCAACTTCCGGCTGTCAAACTCTATTTCGTGGGCTGCACAGCTGTCACCTGCTTTGATTATTTCCTCATTGATGTACTCACACCTGTCATTCTTCTTCTTCTTCTTCTCTCGGTTACTGGCGGATAGCAAACAATTGAAAGGTGCATACCACCACCTACTGTACAAGCGTGTGTAGCATTATGTCATCACACCTATCATTCATCAACCATTGGTCCATTTATCTATTTAAGGACATGGCAACGTTTCCTCGTTGCTGTGTCCTACTGTTAGCCTCCTCAGAGGATTCAGTTTTACTCTGAGTGAGACTGGGTTTGTGCAGAGGTGAACGGGTGCACTCCATCCATTCATTCAATCATTCATTCATCTTCTTCCGCTTAATCCTTTTCGGGTCGCGGGGGGGGGGGGGCTGGAGCCTACCCCAGCGTCTTTGGGCGAGAGGCAGGGTACACCCCGGACAGATTGCCAGTCCATCGCAGGGCCAACACAGAGAGACAGACAACCATTCACTCTCACAGTCATACCTAATGACTGTGCACTCCATCCAGGTAACATTTATCCTTTTTCCATTTTTCTCAGCCGTGAGCCCCGTTTCCTTTCGGGTGTGATTCCAGCTGGGGTCCTTTTCTTTTCCCCAGCATGTCTGAGCGCCTCAGCCTGTGCTCCATCCAGGCTGTTCACTTTACCACTGGTCATGAGCCCCGTTCTCCTCAGCACCCTTCTTCTTTTCATTACATGCAAGTGTAGTGTTTTTTCTAGTGTTCGTCTTTCTGTTAATGTGCAAACTCACAGTGTGGTGTCCTCTGTAGCCCTTGAAAAGGGCGATTTATGACAGAAGGACACGACCAGTGTGTGGACACCAGCCGGTGTGCGTTTGCTTTTTCTTTTTTCACCTGTTATTTTGTTTACCACAGGGAGAGTGGACATTATGTCATCAGCGCGCCGGGGCTCCGCTAGCAGAGGGAGGCTGGTGGCTGGAAGCCCCGGCGTGAATGAACAGTGGGTGGCTCAGTTCATCCAGGATTTTGTTGATGCAGCACTTGCCTCCCGGTTGTCTAAGGAGGTTCTGAAGAATGTAGAGTCGGCGGCAGCGATCGTGGAGGTGCATCCCGGTTTGAGGAAGTACCCCAGGTATGCAGAGCTCCTGACGACCGTCTTCACCCTCCAAATGACATTTCGCGTGCTGGTGAGAGGCTCACCTCCCACTGTACTGGAGCCAAAGAGGGAGCCTCCCCTGGAACAGAAACACCGAGCCTCTCGCCGTCACTCAGCTGTATCCTGTCCGAGGAAAACAGCACCAGCCTGCTCATCTTTTCAAAGCTTTTCTTCATCGGCTGTCCCATCAGCCTCCTCCTCCTTGTCTGCTGATGCTGCCCCCCCGTCCTCCATGACGTCACCTCCCACTGCTGCGTTTTCAGCAGTCAGCATGCCTGCAGGCCCAACTCATCCATTTTCTACAATGAGGCCCATGCCCGCTGCAGCTTTTGAGAGGGATACATCTGGGTCTCCTGCAGCAGCCATCACCACACGACGGGAATTAAGGCAAGTACGTTTTCATTCTCTAACACCTGTAGATGAAATGTCTTGTCTTATTCCTGGTGGGAGAGCTCAGCAGCAGCTGCACACTTTGGCTGAGCTCTCACCACCTGCTGTTGCACTTATTCATGTCTCCTCACCTGCTACTCCTGTGTCCCCTCCTGCTTTCCCTGAATGTCTGCCGGTCCCGAGAGAGAGACGAAGGAGGGGCCTGCGACTCTGGAAGATTCCGTTCCTGCCCCGCAGCCACGTCCTGGACGGGGGAAGAGCGCCCCCTGTGCCCCAAAGACTGAGCCAACAAAAGAGTGCTCCTTGACTTCAGCTGCACATGTCTCCACGCCTGTGGTGAGGCAACCTCCAGCATCAGTCGCCACACCGGGAGTGCCAGCAGCGTCAGTCGCCACGTCTGGAGGTCATTCAGCAGCGGATACCATCGCGCTCCAGGAGATAAGGCAAGTGTGTTTTCATTTTCCAGCACATAAAAATGTAATGTCTTGCCTTGTTCCCAGTGGTGAGGCTCAGCATCTGCAGCCCACGTTAGCTGAGTCCTCACTGCCTGCTGCTGCCACTGGTCCCTCACCTGCCTCTTCCATGTCTCCTCCTGTGTCTCCTGAGTGTCCGCTGGTCCTGGGATGGAGCCGTCGGATGGCAGAGGAGACTGTGGCCCTGGAAGATTCCATTCCAGCCCCGCAGCCATGCCCTGGATAGAAGGAGAATGCGTCCTGAAACTTGAGCCAACAGGAGAGTGTCCCCTGGTTTCAGCATCACAGGAGCAGGCATCATCAGTGAGGCAACCTCCAGCTTCAGCCACCACACCGGGAGTTCCACCTGCATCGGTTGCCACGCCTGGAGGTCCTTGGGCTGCATCCACCATCATGCCCGCTGCTGGGGTCGTCACAGTGGAGTCGCCAGAGTCCTGGACGGCGGTGGAGCTCGAGTCAAGGCAAGTTCTCTGTTCAGTCACTCCATCATTAGTCTTAGAGAAATCTTGTCTTGCTCATGGCAAGGAGAATCAGCTGTAGATGTTCTCTGCTCCTGAGCTCTCCTCGCCAGACTCCACTACTGCTAGTAACAGTGTTCCGTGTCCATCTCCTCCTTCTCGTCCGAGGTGGCCGTGTCGGGAGCAGACGCCCGGAGGAACGAAGTCAAGACATCCCAGCCTGTGTTGTCGGAGTCCTGGACGGCAGTGGAGCTCGAGTCCAGGCAAGTGCTCTGTTCTGTGTTAATACCAGCAGATCTAAAGAAGTTTTGTCTGGCTGATAGTAAGAAGAATCAGCCGCAGATGTCCTCTGCTCCTGAGTTCTCCTTGCCGGGCTCACTGCTGGTGGTAATGTTCCGGTGTTTCTTTCTTCTTCCCCTTCAGAGGTGACCATGCTGGGGCCGGAGCACCAAATGTCCAGAGTCGAGACATCTCAGACTAATTCATCGGAGTCTTGGGTGGTGGTGGAGCTCGAGCTCAGGCAAGTTCTCTTTTTTGTTTTCACTATAATGGTATTATAGAGATCTTGCTTGGCTCTTGGTAGGGAGGACCAGTTGCAGCTGCCAACTGCACCTGAGTTCTCCTCGCCAGGCTCGACTGCTGCCAGTGACTCTGACCCGGTGTCTGTTTCCTCTTTTCCTGAGCCTCCATCTCCGCCAGAGGTCACCGCGGTTCCTCCATCTCCAACAGAGGTCGCCGTGAGTCCTCCATCTCCGCTAGAGGTCACTGTGGGTCCTCTGACTCCACCAGAGGTTGCTGTGGGGCCTCCGCCTCCACCAGAGGTCACCGTGGGTCCCCCACCTCCGCCAGAGGTTGCCATGGGTCCTCCGCCTCCACCCAAAGATGCTGTGGGTCCTCCGCCTCCACCCAAAGATGCCGTGGGTCCTCCGCCTCCGCTTGAGGTTGCCGTGGGTCCTCCGTCTCCGCCTGAGGTCGCCATGGGTCCTCCGTCTCTGCCTGAGGTCGTTGTGGATTTCCCGCCTTCGCCTGAGGTCTCCGGTGAGCAGCCTTCCCCCTCATCCGGTCCATTTGCTGGTCAGCCACTTTGGTCAGCCATCCATTCACCTGGTCCCTTCGCTAGCCAGCTGCCATCGCTGTCTGAGGTTGCAGCTGGCCAGCGGTTCTCTTCAGGGATCAACGCTGTCCTGCTACGAGTCCACTTGACCCATGCCTCAGCCCCTGTAGCCCACAGGGAGTACATGCTCCAGCTGCAGCCTCCAGGAGTGGGCGTGTCGTGTTCTACAGTCCGTTGGTTCAGGGATGCTGGGAGGCCACCCGGCAGATTACATTCTTTGCTTGGGTGGCTTAAAGACTCAGGGAGGCCACCCAACACCTTCCAACTCGTGACCGGGTGGTCTTTGGACTCTAGCAGACCACCTGAACTGTCTCAATTTTCATTCTGTTTCTTTTGTATTCTATGACTACCTGTTGTACAGTGTTGTGGGTCATAAGTTTTTTTTCTTGTTTTCTGGTTTGTTTCAGTCCCACTGTGCCTGGGTCCCCCCCCCCCCCGCCTGGGGTGGGTTGGGAGGGGTTTTCTTGGTGGGTGGGTCCTTTTGTCCTTTTTGATGTTACATCAGGGTGTCTGGGGTCCACCCTTGGGGGGGGGGGGGCACTGTCATGATCCTGAGCACGGGTGGGTGCCATGCTCACTCTCCAGTTTGAGTTAAGACCTTTTCTGTCTGTCTGCTTCTTTGTGTATGCTGCAGGTATTATGGTCTGCTGTATTTGGTCTCTATTTATAAGTTGTTTGTATTCTTAGTTTTGTCCTTAGAGTCTTGTTTATTTATTGTGTGTTATTTTGCATTTTTGGTATTATTTACATCTTTTGTGGTTGTGTTATCCTATTCTTGTATTATTATTTAGTTTCCGGTCTGCTTTTATTTTGACAGCGCCGTGCAGCATCCGGCTGTCAAACTGTTTTGCGGGCTGCACAGCTGTCACTTGTTTTGATTATTTCCTCATTCATGTACCCACACCTGTCATTCATCAATCATTGGTCCATTTATCTATTTAAGGATACGGCAACATTTCCTTGTTGCCGTGTCCTACTGTTAGCCTCATCAGAGGATTCAGTTTTACTCTGAGTGAGATTGGGTTTCTGCAGAGGTGAACGGGTGCGCTTCGTCCAGGTAACATTTATCCTTTTCCCGTTGTGCTAAGCCATGAGCTCCATTTCCTTTCAGGTGTGACCCCGGCTGGGGTTCTTCTCTTTTCCTCAACGTGTCCAAGCACCTCAGCCTGTGCTCCATCCAGGCTGTTCACTTTACCACTGGTCACAAGCCCCGTTCTCCTCAGCGCCCTTCTTCTTTTCATTATATGTAAGTGTAGTGTTTTGTCTAGTCGTCTTTCTGTTAATAAATGTGCAAACTCACAGTGTGCGTTTGGTGTCCTCTGTAGCCCTTGAAAAGGGCAATTTATGATACCAGGATCAGACAAATACACCACAGAGTGGTATAAGGAGTTTCAAGAAGAACTGATACCGGTGATATTATCCACATTCATTTGGGTTTTAAAGAAGGTACAAATACCACCTAGCTGGAACGAAGCAATAATTTCTGCCACAGCAAAAGGAAATAAGGATAAATTATAATGTGGATCCTATAGGCCGATATCAGTTCTTAATATTGACTATAGGCTATTTACTGCTATATTGGCTAGAAGATTAGAAAAGTCTTTACTGAACTTGATACACAATGACCAGACAGGCTTTATCCAAGAGCACCAAACACAAGACAATATATGGCAGACTCTGCATATTGTTAACCATACAGTATACAAAAAATAACACTGATAGCCTTTGATTCTGTGGATTTGTGCTTTCTTAATCAAGTCCTACACAGATTTGGCCTACATGAAAAAATGATCAAAACTATACAGACACTATATAATAAACACACTGCAAGAATTAAAGTTAATGGCTGTTTGTCAAACAGCTTTAACCTGGAAAGAGGGTCTAGACAGGGCTGCGCATGCTCACCACTATTATTTGCACTATATTTGGAACCATTTGCCCAGTATATCAGACAGAACAAAGAAATACAAGACATCAATATAAATGGGAAGGAGCACAAATTGGCCTGCTACGCAGACGATATTTTAATCTACCTGGGACAATCAACAGATTCCCTACCTAAATTTATGGAATCATTTGAATATTTTGGTCAATTATCAGGATATAAAATTAATATAAGTAAAACACAGTTGCTTAAATACAATTACAGCCCACCAGAAGAAATCAAAAATAATAATCATCTAGCTTGGCAAACAGATTTTTTTAAGTACTTGGGAGTTATAATACTAAAAGACCTCTCTGAACTACTAGAATGCAATTATTCACCAATACAAAGAAAAATCAAAAAGAACATCACAAGATGGAACTTAATTCCATATCTAAACTTAAACTCAAAAAGTGACTCAATTAAAATGAATATACTCCCCAAATTATTATACTTATCTCAAACTCTGCCAATAGAGATAAGTGGAAAACAATTTAATGAATGGGACAAAATACTATCCAGATACATATGGCAAGGTAAGAAACCTAGAATCTGATTTAAAACACTACAATTGTCAAAACAAAAAGGGGGTGGGGTCTTCCTTCCTTTAGAGACTATTATTGGGAAGCACAACTAAGATCCATAATTTGCTGGTGTAATCCATAAGCTAAACAAACCTATCATCTGGTCAGTCACTGCAACAGATACTGGATTCAGTTTGTCTTGGCTTGTCCTTGCCACTGATAATATCTCTATCTGCCAAGAATGTGCTGCTAATCCAGCAAAAGCTAGCGGTACTCAAATACTTTGCAAGCAGTTTCATGAAATGGTAAATGAACCTGAGATGGCTCGGACATGTTGAGAGGATGGATCACCAGTGTCTCCCTCAGCAGTTAATCTACTCACAGTTATGTGAGGGCAAACGCAATCAGGGTAGACCAAGGCTCAGATTTAAAGACACTGTAAAAAGAAACCTGAAGAAGCTGGATATAGACAGGAGTTCCTGGCAGCGGAAAGCGAAGGGCAGAGCTGCATGGAGGAATCTGATCAGATCTAAATGAAACAGTCATTGTCGCCCACGACAGACTGCTATGATGATGATGATGAATCCATCACATAATGCCCAGTGGAAGAGTACTGAAGAGGGAATGACCCCCACTCCTATACAAGTGACTATAGCCGACAGTAACCTACAGGACATTATCAAGAACACAGAAAATCCATGGGTCAAGTGGACTCTTAAAATTTGGAAAAGAGTAGTATCAAAATATAAATTAGAAGAGAGATTCTGTCCGGAGGAGAAAAGAAATAAACTTCCTTACAAAAAGAACAACCGGGAAAACAAAATTCACCAACTCAGGCAGGAGCTGAAGAGCCTGAAGTGGCAGTTCAAACAGGTGAGGTTAGAGGAGAGGGGACCTCTGATAGAACTGTGCAATATACTCCGCAAGAAGCTCATGACCTTGACAAGGGCCAAGCGGCACAGGAGAAGGAGGAAAGAAAGAGCAAGGAAGCGAACAGCCTTTCTGAAGAACCGATTTGGATTCACAAAACAACTGCTGGGAGGGAAGCGTTGCGGCAAGCTCACCTGTCCTAAAGATGAGATTGATCAGTACCTTAGTGCTACCTTCAATGATGCATCCAGGGAGCAAGAGTTGGGCCACTGTCCATCCTTGACTGAGCTAGGGCTGTGCAATATGGCAAAAAAAAAAAAATTCATATCACGATATGTCATCTTATATCACAATAACAATATATATCACGATATACATTTTCTGTAAATTCTACACTTTAGATAATCATATAAAAAGGACCACCTCTTCTTTTTACATGTACCATTTTCCCTCATAATTTTGCAGTATTATAAAATAGTTTTGTAATGTGCACATGAGACTTGATTCTCATAAATTTCAGGTTTTTCTTCTAAATCATATATGAATAAAAAGTAAACATCAATAAGTTAATTATTTTGTGAGCCAGGGGAGAGTAGCAAAAAAAAGACCAAAAAACAGCAACAAAAAAAATAACATAAAAAAATGTCTGAAAATGAGAAAATTATCCGTTGGCTGCCATCTACAGATATAAATTAGCTGTTAGTTTAAATCAATGAAAATTTTAGTGTAGACCTGCAGCCTAAAGACTGCCATTCTGACCTGATTTAACCTGTTTGCTTCTTAGTAAAAATATTTCAGATTGGTCATGATCTGAAAATCAAAGACACAAAAGGTAATGTAATAAAATACATGTGATGACTTTAATTTTATTTATTATCACTACTTGGCTAATTAAAATGATTAGAAATCAAATAAATGACATTAAGAGCCAACTTGCTCCTCCAACCCGTTTTAATTTATTTATTATTTATTTTGCGTGTATGTGCCACCATCATACATTTTTACAGCTTTAATAAAAAAAAATTCAGACAAAACTAAGAAACTCAGCAGTAATTTACCAAAAATAAACCAAAAACAATGGTCTGCTACAGTTTTTAGTTAGCACAACTTAGCTTAAATGACGATCATTTAGCATTTTATAATTAGACATGGTGTTAACGTCACTTACCTCCTATTAAAACGAGGTTAGCAAACTATCCTTTCTGATGCAGCACAGTGAAAAACGGTCCTTCATCCCTGGCAAATAGGAGTAGCAGCGATCTGAACTGGTAGTTTGGAGTTTGCATTAGCATCCACCGGACTGAAGCCTAGCCACCCACACACCTGTTCTGCACACAACCGTGCACTGCAGGGAAGAGACGGGGCACTGAAAAGTAGTGGTAAGGTAGGAGCTTACTGAATAAACGGAGTATGGGCATTTTAAATACGATATAAAAGATAAAGTATTCTATGAAACAATAGACGTTTTTATATCGTCATGCGATATATATCGTCATATCGCACAGCCCTAGATTAAGCCACCCGCACCAATACTGGACTTTGACAATAGGGAGCCCAGTTGGAAGGAGATCCAGGAAGTGGTCAAGAAAGCAAGAGCAAGCTCAACCCCAGGGCCCAGTGGGGTACCTTATAAGGTATATAAAAACTGCCCAAAGTTACTTCCCAGACTCTGGCGGATTCTGAAGGTAATATGGAGGAGGGGAAAAGTGGCCCAGCAGTAGCAGTTCGCAGAAGGGGTGTGGGTTCCAAAGGAGAAGGAGTCGGAAAACATCAGTCAGTTTAGAATCATCTCCCTGCTCAGTGTTGAAGGGAAAATATTCTTCAGCATTTTTGCCAGGCGCCTGACAAACTACCTACTGAAGAACTCATACATCGATACAACAGTCCAGAAAGGAGGGATCCCCAAGGTACCGGGGGTGTTTGGAGCACACAGGAGTAGTCACACAGTTGATCAGGGAAGCCAGAGAGAACAAAGGTGACCTGGTCGTGCTGTGGTTGGACCTGTCAAATGCGTATCAGTCCATACCCCACAAGCTTGTGGAAAAGACACTGTGCCAGCACTACATCCCAGGGAAGATCAGAGACATCCTTCTTGACTACTACAATGGGTTCAGACTGAGAGTCTCAGCTGGGCCAACAAACTCCAGTTGGAAAAAGCTGGAGAAGGGGATCATTACTGGGTGTACTATCTCAGTGATTTTGTTCGCATTAGCCATGAACTTGATGGTGAAATCCACTGAGATCCAATGCAAAGGGTCGATCACCAAGTCCGGTGTCCGGCAGCCACCTATTAGGGCCTATATGGATGACTTGACTGTAACAACACCACATTTCCCATGGGGTTGTTGGATCCTGAAAGGCCTGGAGGAGCTGTTTAGTGGGGCCCAAATGAGCTTTAAACCAGCAAAATCCAGATCCCTTGTGTTGAAGAAAGGGAAGGTTACCAACAAGTTCCACTTCACACTTGAAAGTACCCGGATACCTTCTATCACTGAGAAGCCAGTGAAGAGCCTAGGTAAAATCTTCGACTGCAGCCTAAGAGATACAGCATCTATCCACTCAACTAACCAAGAGCTAGAGGCCTGGCTGGCCATAGTAGACAGATCGGGCGTGCCTGGCAAGTTTAAGGCCTGTATATACCAACATGGGATACTCCCAAAGATCCTCTGGCCTCTGTTGGTCTATGAAGTTCCAATTTCCACAATCGAGGGCTTTGAGAGGAGAATCAGTAGGTTCTTAAGGAAGTGGTTGGGTCTGCCTCGGAGTCTGAGCAGTATAAGCCTGTATGGGAACAACAACATGTTGAAGCTTCCCATCAGCAGTCTGAATGAGGAATTCAAGGTTAGCCTTGCTAGGGAGGTGCTGCAATACCGAGAGTCAGATGACCCAAAAGCCTCTCAGGCTGGGATCGAGGTCAAGACAGGACGGAAGTGGAGGGCAGCTGAGGCTGTAGATGTGGCTGTGTCAAGGCTAAGGCACAGGGAGCTGATGGGGACAGTAATCCAGGAAAGAGAGGGCCTGAGTAGCACTGCAACACCTTGCTACAGCAGTGCAAAGGGGAAGGACAGGAGGTCACTTGTCCAGGATGAGGTGCGAGCATCAGTAGAGGAGGAGAGAGCCAGCAGGTCAGTTGGGATGTGACAGCAAGGAGCTTGGACAAAATGGGTGCAAGCAGTGGAGCGCAAAGTCTCATGGATTGAGCTGTGGAAAGCTGAGCCTCAGTGCATAAGTTTCTTGATCCAGGCTGTCTACGACGTACTACCAAGCCCATCCAACCTGTTCTGCTGGGGGAAGGTGGAGTCACCAGTTTGTGCTTTGTGCCAAGAAAGAGGGACCCTGGAGCATATCCTGAGTTGCTGTTCAAAAGCCCTTGTTGAGTGGTGCTACCGCTGGCATCATGACCGAGTGTTGAAGGCAGTAGCAAATACCATCTGCAGTGGAACTGAGCCCTGCAAGAGCCTCCTTCCAGTGAAAAAGACCATTGCTTTCGTCAGGGCTGGGGAAAACCATTAACTGTTGCCAGGTCCACTTCATCTGGCCTGCTTACGTCAGCAAAAGACTGGGACCTAAGGGTAGATTTGGGAAACAACAACTAAAGTTCCCAGAACAGGCAGCTGTAACGTGGGTAGGGTAGCGATACCTGGACACAAGCAGGGGCTTGATCACCCCTTGCTGGGTCGCCTGGGTGAGAGTGTATGATGTTTGAAAGACTCAAAACACTCAAAGATCCCAGGTAACATCACTGATGATGTGTCCAGGTTGCATCACTACGTGATGTACAGTATGTTATTAGTTAGAAGAGAATATAGTAACTTTAAAGTGATGCGCATATGATTCACATTTCACTGCAAATAAATCAGACACAAGCTTTAAAGTTTGGACAAATAAAGGAATAACATCCTTATGTAAGATAACGAAAGATGACACACTACTTAGTTTTGAAACACTGAAAGAGAAGTATCAATTACAATCATAAGACTTTTATTGCAACTTGCAGATGAGACATTTTGTCAATAACAAGTTACAATGTATATCAGAATCAGACAAACCATTGCTAAATTTGTTTAAAAGGGCATATAACTCAAATAAAGACAAAGGCTTAATCTCAGATCTATATAAAGGCCTTATAAACTTGAAAAGACACTAAACCCTATATATTTAAACAAGATGGGAAACAGAAGGAGGAATAGAAACATTAGAGGAGGAATGGACATTAATATGGTCATATCAATGGAAATGCAGCAGTTTACAGAGTTGGAGGGAGTATGGCTGGAAAAGCCTTATTTGTGGGAGTATGGTGTTGGACTTCTCCACCCAGGGGACAATAGACCGAAGGAGGAGGTGTCACCAGGGGGGTATCAGATGGGACAGTAAGGACTATGCGCCCCCTGGGGAGAGGAGTAAATGCCGGAGAGAAGAAGTGTGTTGGAGTGGAGCCGGTGTTATGTTATGTTAATGTGCCACACATTCCTTGTTCAAACAACAATGGTTATGGTCGGAAGTGTCGGGTCTTGATGCATGGGAATAAAAGTATAAAAGAGGAATGCACAGAGATCCGACAGTCTTTGCTGTAAAATATGTTGGAGGAAGAATAAAGTAACTGTATCGTCCAGCTCGTTGTCTCGCCTGCCTCCTTTCTCCATATTGGTGACCCCAAGATGTGCCATGGAAAGCGAGCCGAGCACCGCCCCGGAGACTACCTCGAGGGAGAGCACCAGTGTCATGTGCGTGGTCCCAATCGAGCTCCCAGGCTTCTGGCTTCACAGCCCGACCGCGTGGTTTTTGCACATAGAAGCCCAGTTCGCACTCCGCGGGATAACAACAGACAATACCAGGTATTACTACGTGGTCGCTGCACTGGATGCGTGCACCACGCAACAGGTGATGAGCCTGCTCCAGGAGCCACAGGCCCAAGGAAAATATGAGGCACTCAAGAGGATGCTTCTCCAGCGCTATACCCTTTCTGACAGTGAGAGGGCAGAGAGACTCCTAATGCATTAGGAGTTAGGGGACAGAAGACAAAGGACACCAGAAGACAAAGGAATGGGGTGATCTGTTTTTATCATCGCCATTTCGGCTCAAATGCCCAACACTGCCTGGCGCCATGCCAATTCAAGAAGCCAGGAAGACGGCACTTTCAGAATTCAGTGGGAGCTGCAACCAATGACAACAGGAACAGACCGCTTTATGTCACGGACTCATGTTCCGGGAGACAATTTTTGGTGGACTTCGACTCCCAGAACAGCCTCATCCTGCCGGTCAATGCAGACAGGGTGGCAGGACGCAGTGGTCCCGAGCTCACGGCCACCAACGGATCCACCATCAGGACATTTATCGAGTGGACACTGACGATATGCTTACACAGACGCAACTTTCAGTGGGACTTCGTGATAGCTGCATGTTCTGGCCCCATTTTAGGAGCAGATCTTCTATGTGCTTATGGATTGTTAGTCAGTGTTGCTAATAGAAGATTAGTGGACACTGTCTCTTTTACCTCACTGCCCTGCACAGCTCGGGGAGCTGGGTCGACAACACTGGCTAATGTTATAGCTCCAGGGGGTAAGTACCAACATTTGCTCGCACAGTTCCCAGAACTCACAGTCCCGACTTTTTTTGGCTACGGTAACGAAACAAGGGGTCGAGCACTTTATAATGATGAAAAGCCCGCCAGTGTTCAAGCATCCTCGGTGTTTGGACACAGTTAAACTGGCCAGCGCACAAGAGGAGTTTGCCAACTTAGAGCAGTTGGGCATCGTCAGGCGCTCCAACAGCCCGTGGGCATCCCTGCTACACATGAGGGCCTTTTCCATTAGCCCCGCTTAGCCCAACACGGGACAGCTCAGCACGCTTTGTAGCTCTTTCCACTAGCCCCAACACGGTTTAACAGCTGCGATTTTCGTCCCCGCTCAAGGGCAGGGTACAACCGTGCTGAGTCGTGCCGTGTTGTGACGTCAAAAGACTGGTCGCCGCTGATTGGTCATGTCGTAACGTCACGAAAGCGACCGTCTTCTGATGAATCTACACACGACCGCCATTTGCAACATTTCACGGACTAACTCGGTCAGGAAGTAAATACGATATTAATACAGACAGTGTTGTAGGTTTTGCGGAAATCTACACCGTGGTCCAACGAAGAGGTGCAGAGTTTTCTCTGCTTGGTGGCAGATCCACAGTGAGGAGTGACCCGGACCGATACAGATGGCGGCCCAGCATAGAACTGGACTACGGACAAGCTGAAGACGAACGTGAGAGAACCATCGATGGTGAGTGATTTGTAATAATGTGCATCTGTTCGCTTATTTATCCTGTTGGTGGTAAGCTCACTTTTTTTGAGCCATACAGCGCCATTTTGTGCTGGCTAACGAGTTTTAGCTAACGAGTTTTAGCTAGTACCAACTGCTGATTCGCGCTTGTTTTCTCCTAAATATTTGCTTGTGAGAGCAAAACGATGAAATATGTTAATCCTGGTTAAAGTCCTGGTTTGTGTATGTGCTGCACTTTGGTGCTGCACATTAAATTGTGTGCAATTTAATGCTAGAATGTGTTTCCACATGCCAGGGGTTAGCCTCCCTGTTTATATTGTGGATACTGGTGAAATGAACCACAGGAGCCGAAATCTCGTCATATTAAAATTGCAGAGTCATTCATATAATTTTCTAAAGCGTCAGAATAGACCCACACACCTATTCTGTGGATCCTGCAGTGCTTGTCAGGGAAACGAAGCATTTCTGTCACATCCCACCACTGACTTTCACAGGTGTATTTCCCTAATACAGGTACATCTCCAAAAATTAGAATGTCATGAAAAACTTCAATATTTTTTGTCACTCATTTCAGAAAGAGAAATCCATATATTATATCGATTCATTACACAGACAGTGATATATTTCAAGCGTTTATTTTAATTTTGATGATTATGGCTTACAGCCCCTGAAAACCCCAAATTCAATTTGGCAAAAAATTAGAATATTACATAAAATTAACTTTAAAAAATAGTTTTTAAATATAAATGTTGGCCGCTGAGGTGTTGGTTAATATGGGCTGTAGCCATAATCATCAATATTAAAATAAACACTTTCAATATATCACTGTCCCTGTAATGAATCTATATATGGGTTTCACTTTCTGAAATGAGTGAAAAAAATATTGAATTTTTTTTAGATGTACCTGTATATGTGTTGAACTTGCTTGAAACTAACCACCATCCATTTCTGTCGTTCATCTAGGCAAGAGGAAATCAGCCTCCCCACAACCTACCTCGCCACTGTGGAAAGTACTGAAATCCTTTGCTTTTATAGGTAAAGTGTCAAAACCAAAGTAGCACAATTTCCACTTAATATAAAAGGGACTGAACTGAGAATTATTTGATTGTGTGAATATGGCACATCAACTGTAAAATAAACCGATTGTTAATGTATTTATTTTTTTGTCAGATCACTTGTGTGATCCTTTGTGAGTTATGTTCATAACTGTATGTTTTGGCGAATGTGAGATGTTCAGTCGTCGATATAATTTGCTTTATATGTGTAGTTTATAGTCTATCATCAATAAACTCATGCAGTAACAGGACACATTACAAATATTCGAGACCCATTGTAGTGCTTCCTTTTATATTTTAGCAATGCTAGTACAAAACACCGCCCACACATGAAGCCAGGGCAACAAGAGACACTTTTACAGACAAGACAAACTTTTATTGATAAAAACTTCATATTTTGACTGAGCGACTCCATACTCGGTGATGCACACCTTAAGTTAAAGTACTATATTCCATTCAAGTGAATGTATTAATTCATTCTGATTGCTGAGGCCACAGTTAAAACAGATGATTTTAAATGTAACGCAGCCCTTGTAAAATCTACCGAAGCGCAGCTACATGAAAATTGTGGTTAAATACAACAACGAAGTACTTTATTGTCACATTCAAATTGTAATCCCTCCTGTTTTGTTTTTCTTTTGAATTCTTGGATGAAATATGGTGGGCAATATAAGCTGCAGCTTCAGCCATCACCCATTTCAGATAACCTATGTTGAACTGTATAATCAGAGGAGTTATTGTTTAATTTGACCTTGTTAGATTTTTTCCCCTTTGTTATATTATATTTTCTTTTAATCTTTACTTTTAATCAATCCGAAATAAAGATTCATTCATTAATTCACATTCCACCACTGGCTTTTAGCAACAAGTGTATTTCCCAAATATGTTTTAAACTTGCTTTAATTAACCACCACCCATTTGTCTTTTGTCTAGGCAAGAGGGAAACTGTCCACCCCAACTGGACCTTGCCTCACTATTTACAGAGATGCAGGCTGAAGATCTGCTGAACCAGGACCAGTACGAGGGGCCGATCCAGTTGCTTCTCAGTGAGGCAGCGTGGCTGCCGTGTGTGACCATTCCAGTTTTTTTTTACAGTTTGAATTTTGCACATTCTGAATAATCTGGAATTTGCTGCTGATTGTAATAAACAATTTAGTGACTTATGTGTTTGCATCATGATTTTCTATTTTGTCTGTTAAGACACCGGTGGGAAAAGAGTCAACTGTACAAAGGATTTATCGGTGACCTTGAAAATAATGGCTCATTTTTAAGAAAAAAGTAACCAAAACAATTATTTTATTAACTGAAGACTGTACTGTTGGATGTGCCACCGCAGAAGACCCTGCATACTTTAGTGACAGTACCAGTATATGGAGGAATTCTGGGTCATATTAGCATCTGCTCTTCATCATAATGGGTTTGGGCGGGGGTGTCTAATCATGTGCCATGGAGGGCCAAGACCCTGCAGGCTTTACCTCCAGCCAGTGTCTTCAACAGCAGATTCCACTGAACTTCTTCCACTGACTGATCAGTGAGAACACCTGCTGAAGAGACTGGGTAGAAGAGAGAACCTGCAGGGTCTTGGCCCCCATGACACATGATTGGAAGCCCCTGGATTAGGTTTAATGGGATTTAACATTTTAACACAAACTGCTTTATGGTTCATAATTCTGTTGACAGACTTACACCAAACCAAAAGTGATTTCTCAAACTGCTGGATTATTCTTAGCTTTTCCAATCTTTCAGTATTTAATTTATGCCACATGGTGGTAACCTTCACATATAAAAAAAGAGACATCTGCAAAAACTTCAGAGGTTTATTGTCAGTGCAATTCCCAGTGCAATACTACATGAATGCATATCTAGTACATTGTTGATGCAGAGACTATATATTTCTACAGTACATGTATCTAGTAAATCAAGTATTTTCCATGTAACCTTGTGACTGCATTATTTTAATTGCTTTTAATCCTAGATCAAGTTTGTTTTGGCCTAAAATGCATGATAACTGTCAAATATATCTTATTATACCTTACTCAGTACTGTTTACTTTTTGAATATATATTTTGTGGCTAATATAGTTATTAACATGGCAATCAAGTTGTGTCAGCTGATCATTTTTTTCTATGATACCACCTCAGTCTCAGTTCTGCAGAAGCAGGTACGTCCATGATGTCTCAACAGTCTCTCCATGATTTTCAAGCAGATCAGAGCAATTTGTTGTACAGGAAATAAACGTTTCTACAGACATTCTTAAGCTCTATAACCACTGATCGTTTGTGAAGCTGTGCTGACATCAGTGACAGGCTGTGCTGAACGCCCAGACCGACTGAAGCAGTAACTTCCCCACAACAGAGCCATCTGAAACACACACAGCATACATATTTTAATACCTAACAGCGATAACTTGCAGACATTACAGTGTAGTACGACGTACTTATAGCAAACTAGCATTAGCAACATTAGCTTACCGTCATATATGACCTAGTTTGTATCCTCACGTCTTTGGCTCTCCCAGAAGCTGCAGAACTATTCCAGAGTGTTTCATCTCGCTGCCCATACCCTTGTCTGGCGGTCCTTTTTTGGCATTTATGGTGAAAAAAGCCACAGACCGAGGAGTGGCCTTATACAGCCGCATGTGTTTATGTTTTGCTTGGGTCGTGTGTTTTACGTCACGGGAGTGTGGCGCCGCCTCGCTGTTATAGAAATCCCACCCACCCCAGCTTAACACGGTTGTAATGGAGACAAAAGCGAGCCGAACCGTGTCGAAGTGAATTGAGACGTGCCGAGGTGTGCTGGGCTAGTGGAAAAGTGCCTATGGTGGCTAAAGCCGACGGGTCGTGGTGACCGTGAGGCGATTTCAGGTGCTTGAACAACGCTACAGAACATAATCACTATCCTATTCCACACATCCAGTATTTTTCCGTGTTCCTAGCCGGGGTGTGTATTTTTCCAAAGTGGATCTGGTCTGCGGTTACCACCAGGTCCCGGTGCGTGCAGAAGACGTTCCAAAAACAGCGGTAATAACTCCTTTTGGCCTTTTTGAGTTTTTACGCATGCCGTTCGGATTAAAAGGCACAGCGCAGTCCTTCCAGAGGATGATGGACGCAGTGTTTCGCGACTTGTCCTTCATTTTTGTGTACTTAGACGACATTCTGGTAGCCAGCATGTCCGAGGAGGAGCACATCGCTCATCTCAAGACAGTTTTCCAGAGGCTGGAAGCACACGGGTTGATAGTTAACCGGCAAAGTGCCAGCTCGGTGTGCCAGTGATTGACTTTTTGGGCCACCGCATTTCGACGGAGGGCACGATCCCATTACCAGACAAAGTGCGCGCTGTGTCACTTTCCACGCCCGCAGACCGTGAGGGCACTACAGGAGTTTTTGGGAATGGTTAATTTTTATAACTGCTTCCTTGGACTGCACCATGCGCTGGCCTGAAGTGGCCCCACTGGCTTCTATCACATCCGCAGAAGTGGCGCATGCTTTTTTGTGAGCTTGGGTTGCACGTTTTGGATCTCCATCGGACATCACGTCCGACAGAGGTCCACAATTCGTTTCAGAACTCTGGTCCATGATGGCTCAGAGCCTGGGGGTCAAAATTCACCGCACTACCACGTACAACCCCCAGGCTAACGGGTTATCTCATCTCTGCTGGAGTCCGAGTCCCACCCTATGCAGGATATACTGAACGCACTGAGGAGCTCATTTAGCAGTAGGCTACATCATCCTAGGTGCGCGACCGAGAGGTTTCGCAGGTCCTTCCTACCAACGGCTGTCAGACTTTATAACCTAAACAGGGCTGCTCGCAGAGATAGCAAAAAAAAAACGTGACAACATAATAGTATTGAATGCAAAAGACACAACAGACTTGCACAAAATGGTCCCCTCCAGTATACAACTAGGACAATATCAATCGCAACAGAGGGTGACAATATGTGTGGGTACATATTCATACTATGTGGGGTAACTAAATAGATGGTTATGCTGTTTATTCCATCTAGCTACAATGCTCCGCACTGTGTATATATATTTATATATTTATGTGTACATATGTACATTCACTGCTCTTGTTTTCTTATCTTCTAAATTATTGCTTTGAGTGTTGCTATCCCTGTGCTGCTGCAATCCTGGAATTTCCCCATTGTGGGGCTAATAAAGGCTTATCTTATCTTATGCGAGCATTTTCATAGGTTGCTTAAAGCAGTGCTCAGAGCTTCGCTCATGGACACAAATTAGGTCGACCGCCTGCCTTGGGTTCTTTTAGGGTTGCGTTCCACACCAAAGGAGGATCTGGCAGCCTCCCGGGCAAAACTCATTTTTTCTCAACTGCTGCGGATCCCCGGAGAGTTTTTACCACAAAACCCGGCGTCTGAGGCCAAGCCGCCCACACAATTTTTACACAGTATGGAGGCTGTGAGCGTACCGGGCCTGGCCCACCATCGTTTTCCCCATACGTTCATCCCAAAAAGCTTGCAGAACGTCAGTTTTGTTTTTGTCAGGCACAATGCGCACCAGACCCCACTGCGCCCACCGTACAACGGACCATTCAGGGTGTTGGAACCTGAGGCGAAACATTTTGTGTCAGACTTGGGGGGATGTAGGAAGACCGTCTGCATCGACAGGCTGAAGCTCGCTTTTGTGTTGGCAGACGAGCAGGTGGTGTTGGCCCAAGCTCCCCGGCGCGGATGCCCACTGTTGGTGGCTCCGCAGGTTGGTGATTCCTCAGCAGGGATCGGCACTCGCGAAGCTGATGTGTTTTCTCCCCCTCCCTTTTTCCCTCCACAGACTGACGTGCCCTCCTGTACACCCCGCCAGCAGGGCAGTTCGACGGGATCGGCAACCCCCCACTACAACCGCTATGGGCGCCAGCTCAAGCCCAAAGGACAGGGGGTTAAGGCCCATTCGGGGTGTTCGGGGGGGAGCTGTGTGGGGGCATGGTGTTGGACTTCTCCACCCAAGGGACAATGGACCGAAGGAGGCGGTGTCACCAGGGGGTATCATATGGGACAGTAAGGACTATGCGCCGCCCGGGGAGAGGAGTAAATGCCAGAGAGAAGAAGTGTGTTGGAGTGGAGCCGGTGTTATGTTATGTTAATGTGCCACACATTCTTTGTTCAAACAACAATGGTTATGGTCGGAAGTGTCGGGTCTTGATGCATGAGAATAAAGGTATAAAAGAGGAATGCACAGAGACCCGACAGTCTTTTTTGCTGTAAAATATGTTGGAGGAGGAATAAAGTAACTGTGTCATCCAGCTCATTGTCTCGCCTGCCTCCTTTCTCCACAATTAGATATGTCATCTCACCTTCCCAGAAGTCTCAGTACAAGGGTAACTCCCCAACTTGTTGGAGAAAATGCGGAAGCACAAATGCAGATCACTATCATATATTTTGGGTCTGCCATGTTATTCAAAATTATTGGAAGGGAATACATAAAGCTATACAAGATATTTTTGGATGTCATCTACATCTGGAAAGCAAAACTCTATTTTTTGTACTTATGCCCACAGAATGGTCATAGAGGGACAAATATTTACTAAGTATTCTACTGATTGCAAGCAGAAAGGTAATTACCAAAAAATGGCTTTCACGGGAGAGCCCATCTCTCGATATGTGGATGGACATTATAAGATGGAGAAAATAATGACATGTCAACTACAAAAAAGATTTGTTTATGACACGATGGGGAAAATGGACTAAATATGTAACACCACTCAGACCGGACTTTCATTTCGAAGAACTGGTATAGCAGATCATTTGTCAATATACTGTATGTATGTGTATACGTACACTAACAAGCCGTCCCTATATACACATGTTCACATTAACTCTTCTTTTCTTTCTCTCCCCCCTTTTTTCCCTCTTTAACATAAAAAAGGACATTCAGGTGTAATTACTAAATGAAATGAATGTTTAAGTCTGTATGTCAATGAATGTCAATAAAGAGAAAATTACAAAAAAAGAAAATATGGCTTGTTATGTGAAGGGACTGAAAATGTCTTTTGTCCTGACTGTTCATTATTGATCATCTTGACCTTACAGGTACTGATTTTACTGAGTGATTTTTTTTCAGTTTGTTGTGCGGCAGCTATACTGTTAAGGATCAACATTTTACAGCACTACAAACTGAAATTCACAAAAGAATGCTGTCTAATATGCAAATAAGTTTAAAAACTCACACTCAGTAAAACTCCTACCTGTCTGAGGATGAAGCTGGTGGAGGTGGTGCTACCGTCTGACCTCTTCAGTCGACTGCGCCTAGAGTAAGTTCCCCTGTTAGCCTGGTGAGGCAAAAAAGAAACAATCAATACTTCTCTTTTCCATCATTTGTGATGCAGCTCCATTGTTGCATCCCCTTACATTCATCCCTACTTCTCCTCCACCACAGATTCAAGGGCACCTTCCTTTCAGCAACCCCATTAAAACCAGCATCTCAGCCCCTGGGAGTGACAGGGCATCAGCGCCTCCTCTGCGCTCAGCTGTTATAAACCAATATTTCACTGCTTTCTCCAGTTCCCATTCCAGAACCTGTAATGACTTTAGTTTTGCATGAACATTGCTGGGATGTCGATTCACTTTTTTTTCCTGACCTACTTTCAGGCAGCCAACTGGCTAGGTGCAATAAAGTAAGGCTCACCTGAGATCCAAAAAGGGAGGACAAAATGTGATAAATGCCTTCACATGGTATGTGTGGCATTGTGCCTTCCTGTGATACTTGAGAGAGGTACAGTGGTGTGAAAAAGTGTTTGCCCCCATCCTGATTTCTCATTTTTTTGTATGTTTGTCACACTTAAATGTTTCAGATCATCAAACAAATTTAAATATTAGACAAAGATAACACAAGTAAACACAAAATGCAGTTTTTAAATGAAGGTGTTTATTATTAAGGGTAAAAAAAAAAATCCAAACCTACATGCCCCTGTGTGAAAACGTGATCTCCCCCCGTTAAAACATAAATTAACTGGTTTATCACATCTTTGGAAAGCTGAGTTCAATTTCTCTAGTCATACCCAGGCCTGATTACTGCCACACCTGTTCTCAATCTAGAAATCACTTAAATAGGACCTGCCTGACAAGTGAAGTAGACCAAAAGATCCTCAAAAACTAGACATCACGCTGCAATCCAAAGAAATTCAGGAACAAATGAGAAACAAAGTAATTGAGATCTATCAGTCTGGAAAAGGTTAAAAAGCCATTTCTAAAGCTTTGGGACTCCAGCAAACCACAGTGAGAGCCATTATCCACAAATGGCGAAAACATGGAACAGTGGTCAACCTTCCCAGGAGTGGCCGGCCAACCAAAATTACCCCAAGAGCGCAGTGACGACTCATCCAAGAGGTCACAAAAGACCCCACAACAACACCCAAAGAACTGCAGGGTTCACTTGCCTCAGTTAAGGTCAGTGTTCATGACGCCACCATAAGAAAGAGACTGGGCAAAAATGGCCTGCATGGCAGAGTTCCAAGATGAAAACCACTGCTGAGCAAAAAAAACATAAAGCCTCGTCTCAGTTTTGCCAGAAAACATTTTGATGATCCCCAAGACTTTTGGGAAAATACTCTGTGGACTGACGAGACAAAAGTTGAACTTTTTGGAAGGTGTGTGTCCCATTACAGCCGGCGTAAAAGTAACACAGCATTTCAGAAAAGGAACATCATACCAACAGCAAAAATATGGTGGTGGTAGTGTGATGGTCTGGGGCTGTTTTGCTGCTTCAGGAGCTGGAAGAATTGCTGTGGTAAATGGAACCATGAATTCTGCTGTCTACCAAAAAATCCTGAAGGAGAATGTCCGGCCATCTGTTCATGACCTCAAGCTGAAGCGCACTTGGGTTCTGTAGCAGGACAATGATCCAAAACACATCAGCAAGTCCACCTCTGAATAGCTTAAGAAAAACAAAATGAAGACTTTGGAGTGGCCTAGTCAAAGTCCTGACCTGAATCCGATTGAGACGCTGTGGCATGACCTTAAAAAGGCAGTTCTGTCATGGCCACGTGCTGCAGCGCACAGGTGAAAAGAATTGAGCCCAATCGCTGGTGAAGTGAACGCGTTTATTAACAGAAAGACGTACATACACAAAATGTCCATGAATACAGTTCAAAAATGAGTGTTGAGGAAGATGGCCAGCTACAACTACACTGGCAGGCCCCACGCACTCCAGACGGAACCAGAGTGGAAAGGAACGGCAAAAACAATGAGGAAACGACTTACATGCAGGTTGGAGCAAACTAGCTCTGGGAACAACAACCAATGAAGTCAAAGGAAGGATGAACCAACCGAGGAGCCTGGTCATCAATGCTGACTAATGCCACCACACCGACTGCTCACACCCATAATATACCCTGACCAGATGAGTGACGAGTGGATGCAGCAGCTGAAGCACAATGAGATAATGAATGGAAATGAATGAATGAGTGTGTAAGTAGGCGTGTGTACATGTGTGTCAGAAGTGTGAGTGAGAATGAGTGTGTGTATAAGTGCATGTATGAGAAGTGTGCATAGACAACAGAAAATAACAATAAACAGCTTGGTGGATGCCTGGCAAAGAGAGAGAGGGCATGACTGTAGATTGGCAGGAAGCCCTGACACAGGGCTCTAATAACCTGCCAGTTGGGAAAAATAACAACAATAACGAACTGCAGCCACAGGTCATAAAATGAGGTTGACACCTCAACCCCGTTCATGACAGACCCCCCCCCCCAAGGGGGGGGGGGGGCACAAAGCACACAAAGCAAAATGAAAAACAGTGTCAGGCGGCCTGCCAGGGCAAGCGGGCCACCCAGCTAGGAATCCCAGTCCATCGGGCGGCCGGCCCGAGTAGTTGATCCACCAGGATCGAAGGGACAGACGAGGCGGCGGCCTACCCACCAGAAGGCTGAGAGGTGGGTGGCCGGGCCGAGGAAGGAAGACTCCTGTGATTACTGGTGGCAGGAGCCGGAGGACCACGACGGCGCCTAGCAGGAGAAGGAGAAACACCTACAGGGCCTCAGGAAAGGAAGAGGAGACCCTGATGTCCTCAAACTGTCTGGCTGTATCCTCGGTGGTCCGGGCGTCGGACTGGAACTTGGTTGCACCCGCGGTGGACCCGGGCTGGGCCATGGCTGTACCTGCGGTGGTCCCGGCCTGGGACAATGTTGCACCAGCAGAGGCCCCTTTCCGGGACTTCATTGATCCCATGGTGAGCCCCGACTGGGCCTGCATTGCACCCACGGTGGACCCCGACCGAGCCATAGTTGCACCCACAGTGAAGTCCGGCTGGACCCCTGCTGCACCCATGGTGGACCCTGACTGAGCCATGGTTGCACCCATGGTGGAGCCCAGCTGGACCCCTGCTGCACCCGTGGTGGGACCCAGCTGGGTCACTGCTGACCCCAACGCCGCTTTAACCATGGGCCAGCCGACCCGTATGAGCGCCCAAGCCAGAAGGTGGTCGATTATGGGCACCCTAGGCTGAAGCAGAGCCCCCACAATGACCTCCTCGGCAGGGGAGGCCGGACCCACGGTGACCTCCAGCAGCGAGCCTGGATCCTCGGACTCATCTGGCGGTGTTGGACTCTCTCCGGCGACCCTGGAAATGGACTTAGACGGAGAGGAAGAAGGGTCAGGGTAGCTGGCAGTGGTGGAGCCCAGCGAGGCGAGCTCAGACGCAGCGGTCAGCTGCGCCTGGCTCTCCTCACCAAGAGCTAGGCAAAAATGCTCAATAATTGAAAGGAGAAAAACAAAGGGGAGCACTTGCCTTAGCTCAAGCTCCACCGCCATCCAGGACTCCGATGATCCGGGCGATGTGTTCACCGGCTCGGCCTCCTGGAGGTTCAGTTCAAGTGTTGACTCTGCTGCGGTGGCCTCCGCAGCAGGCATGATGGTCTCTGCAGTCTTAGTTTCCCCAGCTGTTATGACCCACGCTGGTGACTCCTCCAGCATGGCGGCTGGGGTTTGGCTCACCACTGCTGTAAGGGAAGAATCTTCCCAGACCTCTGGCTCCTCCCAGTCATGGCAGTCCAGCTCCGGTGTACATTCAGGGGAGAAGGGAGAGAGCATGGAGAGGGCTGGTGAACCATTCTTAACAGCAGCAGGTTGGGAGAGCTCAGGGGACTGCTTTCCCTGAACCTCTCTACCAGGAATCAGGCAAGACATTTCATCATTAATAGGAATAGAATGAAAATTAACTTGCCTGTTTTCCTGGGTTAAGATGTTGGCTGCTGCTGTAGGTTGGGCGTCGTCATCCTCCTGTGCGAAAAAAGTGGTGTTTAGTCCCTCAGTAGGCTTTTGAGGAGCCGCCCCTCTCGCCACGGGAACGGGAGCCGCCGGTGAGGAATTCAAGCACACCCTGCCAGTCTGTGGAAACATCGAGGAAGGAGACCTTGCAGCGGATGTACGAGGAATTCTTGCAGATGGGACGGCTTGGGAGAAAAAACGTGGATGAGGGTCCGCTGCAGGGATAACCGGACTCGGTGTGAAAAAGGAAACAGTCGGAGGGGCTGGATTATTCTTCCAGGAATCCGGAACTGGATGACATCGTCTCCCCAAAGCTGGATGAGCAGGAGCGGGCATGGAGGACTGGTGAGGAGCGGAGACAGCCGAGCCCCGGGAGTGCTCTTCCCTCGGCGCGAGCCCGGTCTTCTTCGGAGACTTCCTCTCTCTTCCACCATTCTCACATTGAAGCACAGCTATCAGAGAGATCCTCTCCCGACCCACAGCGTGCTGCTTTTGCTGAGGGCACCATCGAGCTGCAGCTTCAGCATGTCCCAGATACCATAATGCATCATGGAGATCAGGCCGTCCACCTCCATGAGCGCACGGCAGCATTCCCACCCAAGATGCATTGGATAACTGCGTCCTCCTGCTGCATCCATCCTGGGCTTCAAACCAGGTAAGAAAAACACACAAAAATGAAAAATAACATGTACTTCACCACTGGGTTCTTTGTTTTGGTGGTGGCATTCTGTCATGTCCGCGTGCCGCAGCACACAAGTGAAAAGGATTGAGCCCAATTGCTGGTGAAGTGAACGCGTTTATTAACAGAAAGACGTACATACACAAAATGTCCATGAGTACAGTTCAAATATGAGTGTTGAGGAAGATGGCCAGCTACAACTCCGCTGGCAGGACCCATGCGCTCCAGACGGAACCAGAGTGGAAAGGAAGGGCAAAAACAATGAGGAAACGACTTACATGCAGGTTGGAGCAAACTAGCTCTGGGAACAACAACCAACAACGTCAAAGGAAGGAGAAGCCAACTGAGGAGCCTGGTCACGAATGCTGACTAATGCCACCACACCGACTGCTCACACCGTCACCCATAATATACCCTGACCAGATGAGTGACAAGTGGATGCAGGTGTGGCGGCAGCTGAAGCACAATGAGATAATGAATGGAAATGAATGAATGAGTGTGTGCAAGTAGATGTGTGTATATGTGTGTCAGGAGTGTGAGTGAGAATGAGTGTGTGTATAAGTGCATGTATGAGAAGTGCCCATAGACAACAGAAAATAACAATAAACAGCTTGGTGGATGCCTGGCAAAGAGAGAGAGGGCATTACTGTAGACTGGCAGGAAGCCCTGGCACAGGGCTCTAATAACCTGCCAGCCGGAAAAAATAACAATAACGAGCTACAGCCACAGGTCATGAAATGAGGTTGACACCTCAACCCCGTTCATGCTCGAATACCCTCCAATGTGGCTGAATTACAACAATTCTGCAAAGATGAGTGGGCCAAAATTCCTCCACAGTGCTGTAAAAGACTCATTGCCAGTTATCGCAAATGCTTGATTGCAGTTGTTGCTGCTTTAGGATGGCTCAACCAGTTATTAGGTTTAGGGGGCAATCACTTTTTCACACAGGGCCATGTAGGTTTTGATTTTTTTCCCCCTTAATAATAAACACCATTTAAAAACTGCATTTTGTGTTTACTTGTGTTATCTTTGTCTAATATTTAAATTTGTTTGATGGCCTGAAACATTTAAGCGTGGCAAACATACAAAAAAATGAGAAATCAGGAAAGGGGCAAACACTTATCACACCACTGTATTTGAATATAAAGGATGCTTCGCTTCACAATTACATCATTTAATGGAATATGAAAATAAAAGCTGAGAAAATCAAAACAGACTATGAAAGTGCCATTCCATTTACCTCTGTGTGGTAATTGGGATTATTTCCCGGAGTGGTTGCTTTGTACTTACCGATCTGATCTCTATTACAGCTGCCATTTATTTTAAAGACAAATGCTCTCATATTAAAATGTTGGAAAACTGGGAGACTATAACAATGGCAGTGGTGACTATTTAAATCACTCCTTTAGTTGGATATCAATGTAATAAAATAACAAAAGATGATCAAGATTACAGCTCAAGTTTCAAATTCAAAGGGGGAAATGTGCTTGCAGAATAAAATTCTTTAACCCTCAGGGACCCTTCAAATATTAGTCACACTTGTACCGCTAAGCACAAAAAATAAGGCAGTTATTAAAAAATTATACATTAATATTGTATTCTACTTTCATTGAGCTAATTATTTTCACCTACATCTCATCTTATTATTGATACCAAAATATCCATTCATTTTCATGAACCCTTTAAATGCCAGGTTTTTGTCATGGTGTCACCATGTTTTTAGATTAAAAAAAAAAAACAGGAATCATTTTCAATATACTACATGCAAAGAATTTTTTTTTTTGTTGAATGATTACAGCATGATGTGTTAATGGTTAGCAGCAAGGGGGATTGTGACAGTCCCATCTAGTGGAAACAGCATGTTTTTTCACCTGTGCCAAATATGGTCAAAATGGCACCACCTGCTGGAGAATAGTAAAAATGATCAATTCCAAGGCAAAAGCCCAGATTGGCACCCAGATATAATAAAATGCATTTATAGTGCTTTAATGGCAGTGAGGGGAAAAAAACTGCAGTTTGAATGAGTTTCAATGACACAATTTTTTTATGCTTAACAGCATGAGTGTAACACTGTAGGCAGTGTATTTTAGACTTACTGTAGGAGCTGAGCTGGAAATAACAAGATCAAATACAATACACAATCTTTCCAAAATTCATGCCATATGCATGAACACTGCCAAAATTATAATAAAACGTGAAGAATGAAAAGGAGGTAAAATATGCTCAAAGGTCCCTACGGGTTATTAAATGAAAACTTTCCAACCTCATACATCATAAGTGAAGTCCCATCAGAAACTGATGAATAATTGAGAACCTAATTCTTCATCTTTTCAAAAAAAAAAAAAAGAAAAAAAATCAAATTCTCACCTCAGTTTGCCTAATGGCGCCTGAGGGTCTTGTTAGGAACGACGAAAACTACATCCTCACTGCCTCATTTGGCCTACAGCTCCCACAAAGCAGTTCAACTACTTTTTTTTATCTCTCATTTAATTTTGGCGCTAAGTATGATGACCCATACGCTCCAATATTATTCTTCATATTTGTATGCGTGTGTTCTCACAAAATTAAATTTTTGCAACAAATGACTGTGGTTCAGTTTTTATTGTATGATCCTACCTGGAACACGGGCTTCTGCAGCCCCTCTCCTATCCCGTGGCGGGTGTAGATGTGCCGGGACATCTCAGCTAGTTCGTCGGACCAAGGCGGAGGCTGCCGCTCGGAGCCGCTCCACTGGAACTGCTGCTGCTCCGGTACCGGTACCGGCGGACAGTGAACCGCCGGCTCCAGCTTGGCTTCGCGTTGTCACACCGACAGAAGAGGGGGGAGAAAAAGACTTGTACTGAAAGCGCCGATGCGTCCCTCCTCTGCTGCACGTCTTTACTGTGCTGCTGGATCAGTGATGAACCCTCCTCCTCAACATCATCATCATCTTCTTCATCCTCATCTTCCTCCACACCCATCTCATTAGTGCTTCCTTCGAGGATGAAGAACATCGGCAATATCGTGTTCAGCAGTAATAAAACACCGTCGTAAAAACGAAGAATTGTAGTACATGAAAAAATCAATAAATTTGCAACTTATTGTCTCTTTTTTTTAACCTTTTCTTTTTTGGGGGGGGGGGGGATTTGCAACATTCACATGGATTGGCTAATTTTTTTCCCCCGCTCATCCAGACAGTGACTTTTAATTTTTTGGTCTTATTGGGAGGGGATGTTTACACCCCATTTTAAACAGTTTAAACCAGGGGTATCAAACTCCTTTTAGCTCAGGGGCCACATATCACCAGATTTAAAGGTCTGATGACACGATTTTGGCATTTTTTAGCATGTTGTTTAAACCCAAAAGTCATTGTCAATGATCAATATAATCTTTACAACCGCGCCTGCATAAACTAGCTATCATTAAAAAAAACGCAGCCGCTGACTGGACTGTGGTGCCGCCCACCGACTGAAGGGTGGCACCACCATGACATAAGTGACAGAACAGAGGCCGGTGTTGTTGACTGGAATGACAGCAGCTTTGTAGCTCACAGTTTCTCTGGTTTCTTGTTTTAATTTTACGGCTATGCCTTCAAGTTGTGTCGCAGGCTTAGATAAACAGCAGGCCGTGAAAGACCACATCATATGCTTCAGCTCCAACTGTCATAAGCCTCCTCGTGCGCTCCTTGTGTGCTTTTATGCAGGAGGAGCACACAAGGAGGGGAAGGATTAATGGATTTACGCGCAGCTTTGACCTACTTTCTGTGATCGCATGCTGATGCTCCCTGGTCCAGCCACGTCCCCTCTCTCATTATCACCGGTTGATTAAAAATCTGGCTGATCATGTTTCCCAGTCCTCACCCAGGTGCTTCTCATCACACCATCACCAGCAGTGCAAGTACTTAGCTGCTGTTTGCCAGTCACGCACTGCTGGTCCATAGTATTGTCATCTGTGCTGTTAGTCTGCCATTATTTTCAGCACTCTCACCACGTGTTAGTCACTCCATGTTTGCCGTGGTTCTCGTGCGTCCTTGAAGCCATGTCGGCTCTGGGGCGCACCTGTGGCTAACACATCTCCTCTCATTTGTTCTCTGGGCAATGCCAGCCCCTGAATGCCATCAGTAAGTGTGTTTGTGTTTTTTTGTACGTGTTCACCTTTTTGGGAATTGTCTGTCTTTCTGTATTAAATGTGCTGTGGTGAACCCTGCATGTAAATCCTCGTTATTTCATCGTCCCTCTCCGTGCCTTGTGTAAGAGCACACGGAGGGTCATGATGAATGGATTTACGCGCAGGATTCACCAGATAGTACATAAATACATAAAGATAATACATAATGAACCCGATGCCTGAGCCACAGAGAATGCACTGCTATGATTTTATTGAAAAATTGGGTTTAAATAAATTATATTTATTTACAAATAATTTGTTGCAATATCTGTAACTTCCAGCGCCACATGAGTCGGCTGCCTTTTGCAACAGCGGCTCAATTCTGAGTCTTTTTTTTTCCTTCCTCTCTCTTCTGATCTGGTGACAACTCTCTGATCCGGCACATCTTTCACTCCATATATATCACGGACACACATATCGCCCCAAATGTCTCCCGAGCCGGTGGACGGAGCCACTGTTTATAGCAGGAGACGGTACAGCAGGGAAGAGCTGCTAGCACTCAACCGCCACCCGGTGCTAATGGAAAAACTCGACATACAGAACTGAGGCGAACACGACAGAACTAGACAGAACTAGACAGAACTAAGGCGAAAACGCCGTGGGTGCCGTGCTGGAGTAAGGCGGAAGGCAAGAAATATAAGGTACAGACCCACTTTCCCATCCGTTGTTATGGGGAATGTACAATCGTTACTGGGAAAGGTAGATGAGCTAGCGGCTATCTCCTGCTGCGATAGCATATTCCGGGAGTGTAGCCTGTTTCCATTCACAGAGACTTGGCTAACTGAATTAGCAGCAGATGCTAACATTGAACTGGAGGGTTTCCACGCGATACGGGCCGACCGAACATCAGACAGTGGCAAAGCAAGGGGCGGTGGAGTGATAATGTATGTTAACAACAACTGGTGCAGACCGGGACATATCACTGTTAAACAACAACACTGCAGCAAAGACATTGAGTTGCTAGTTGTTAGCATGCGGCCTACATATCTCCCGAGGGAATGCTCACACGTGATCTGCATTGTTGTTTATGCAAATCCGACGGCGAACGCTGGGACAGCGCGTGACGTCATCCATTCAGTAACTGGCAGGCTGCAGACAGAACACCCAGATGCTCTTCTCCTCATCTCAGGCGATTTCAACCATGTTTCACTGTCTCCCATTCTACCCACGTTTACCCAGTATGTCACATGCCACACTAGAGACAATAAAACACTGGACTTATTCTACGCAAACACTAAGGAGGCATACACCTCATCACAACTCCCCCCACTCGGGAGATCGGATCACAACTTGGTTCATCTCCGGCCGGTGTACAAACCCCTAGTGCACAGACAACCTCCGGCCATGCGCAGAGTGAAGTTATGGTCTGAGGAGGCAATGGACACTCTAAAGGGCTGTTTTGAAACCACCGCCTGGGAGCAGCTCTGCGATCCACATGGTGAGGACATCGATGGCCTCACTCACACCATCACGGACTACATCAGCTTCTGTGTGGACAACACCGCTCCCACCAAGACCATACGGTATTGCTCAAACAACAAACCCTGGATCAACCCTGAGATAAAAACACTTCTGAGAGAGAAGAAGAGGATCTTCAGGTCGGGGAACAGGGAGATGCTGAAGTCCGTACAGAGGGAGCTGAGGAGAAAGATCAGAGAAGGCAAGGACAGCTTCAGGAAGAAGATGGAGGACAAGCTGCAACAGAGCGACATCAGCGGGGTCTGGAGAAACCTTAAAACCATCTCTGGGCTCCAGAATACCTCCCCCCAGGCCACGGGGACAGGGAGTGGGCGAACAATCTGAATCTGTTTTTCAATAGGTTTTACCAACCACCCTCCCCCCTGACTGCACAACAACCACTGCTGCCTCTAAAGACATCAAGTCCTGCTGCCCACTCCCCACTCCACCAACACCCCCCCACTCCCAACACACAGCCCCCCAACCTGACCCTCACTAAGACCCAGGTGAGGACGGAGCTGAGGAAGATCAAGGCGAGGAAGGCGTCGGGACCGGACGGCATCAGCGCAAAGCTCCTCAAGTCCTGTGCAGACCAGCTGTGTGGGATTGTGGAGTACATCTTCAATCTGAGCCTGAAGCTGGGGAGGGTACCACAGCTGTGGAAAACATCTTGTGTGGTACCTGTACCAAAGACTTCCCACCCCAAAGATCTGAACAGCTACAGACCAGTGGCCTTGACGTCCCACATGATGAAGACCCTGGAGAGACTGCGCCTTGCTCACCTCCGCCCCCTGGTGGGACCAGCGATGGATTCACTCCAGTTCGCCTACCAGCATGGCATTGGGGTGGAGGATGCGGTGATCTTCCTCCTTCACCATTCTCTGTCCCACCTGGAGAAGCCCGGGAATGCGGTGAGGATCATGTTCTTTGACTTCTCCAGTGCTTTCAACACCATCCAACCGATGATCCTGAAGGACAAGCTGCTGTGCGCAGGGGTGGACCAGCACCTGTCATCATGGATCCTGGACTACCTCTCAAACCGGCCTCAGTTTGTGAGAACCCGGGACTGTGTGTCCGACACAATCATCGGTAGCACGGGGGCACCCCAGGGAACGGTTTTGGCTCCCTTCCTGTTCACCCTTTATACTGCGGACTTCTCACACAACACAACACACTGCCATCTACAGAAGTTCTCTGACGACTCTGCGATCGTTGGCCTCATCTCCAACGGAGATGAAGCTGAGTACAGAGGGCTTATCCAGGACTTCGTGGACTGATGCCATCGGAACTGCCTCCAGATCAACGCGAGGAAAACTAAGGAGCTGGTGGTGGACTGCCGCAGGCAAGGACAACCCCTCACAGCACCAGTAAATATACAGGGAACAGACATCGAGATGGTGACATCCTATAAGTACCTGGGTGTTCATCTGAACAATAAACTAGACTGGTCACACAATACTGACGCACTCTACAAGAAGGGACAGCGCAGGCTGTTCCTACTGAGGAGACTCAAGTCTTTTGGTGTACAAGGGGCGCTGCTGAAGACATTCTATGACACGGTGGTGGTATCAGCCATCACTTTTGGAGTGGTCTGCTGGGGCAGTGGCATTACAGCAGCCGATAGGAAGAGACTGAACAAACTGATCAAGAAAGCTAGCTCTGTCCTGGGGCAGCGCCTTGACCCAGTGGAGGAGATAGGAGAGAGAAGGATGGTGGCTAAACTGTCTGGGATAGATTTATATATCTATCCCATCTAGCTACAATGCTCCGCACTGTGTGTCTATATATATATATATATATATATATATATATATATATAATTTATTTATTTATTTATTTATATTTATATGCACATGTGTATACTTGCTGCTCTTGTTTTTTTTCTCTTGCCTTCTGATTGTTGCTCTGAGTGTTGCTATGCCTGTGCTGTTGCAATCCTTGAATTTCCCCATTGTGGGACTAATAAAGGCTTATCTTATCTTATCTTATCTTATCTTATCTTATCTTATCTTATCTTATATTCATTAAAAAATCAACAGTCCAGATGCAGGGTCCATGGAGCAGATCTGGGAGAGCAATAGAGAAATTAATTAAATCAGGATTAAGACACTCTGGAAAGCTTTTGTTGTCCCTATAGTCAGTGTTGACCTTTGTTACTATAGTCATGTACAATTTGTTGATGTAAAAAAGGACAGTCTCTAAGATAGTGTCATCACAGACTAACAGCATTAAAACTTGACAGTATGTGAACTACTAGACCGTTTTATGACTACAGCAGTGATGCAATGAGTTTTCTTGGTCTACATAATGTGAATGACAATATACGTACATACTGTAGGTGAAGGAAAGAGCAGGTACAGAAATAGAATTACTTTTTATGTGTGTGTTGTGGGAGGAGGGAGGAGACCCTGGGCAGACCCAGGACACGTTAGAGAGACTATGTCTCCCAGCTGGTCTGGGAACATTTTGGTGTCCTCTCTGAAGACCTGGAGGAGGTGACTGGGGAGAGGGAAGTCTGGGCTTCTCTGATAAGACTGCTGCCTCTGTAGTGTACCAATATGGTGTTGGGTGTACCCTGGGTGTAGTGGGGGTGACAGCCCCGCCTTTTCGGTTTCGCCGTCACCAGGGGTATAAAGGGCTAGAGCGGAAGAGCTTTGTCTCTTTCGCCGTCGACCCCTTGGCCTGTACGGAGTACCTTGTGGTTTGTGATTCATTGTACTAATGTTACGTTCAACTGCACCTCCTGCCTGCTTCTTGATAGTGTGAGTTATGGATATAACATTTGGCGATGAGGAGAACGGTATGGAGAGAGCTATTGAAGCTTTTCGGACATTTTTAAAGGTTCCGGGCGAGCCGCCGGTCCCCTGGGCTAGGTGGTACGCGGATTTCCAGAACTATCTGGTGGCCCTTAACTTTGGTGAGATTGAGAAATGGCGTGCGAGAGCTATACTGGTCCATAATCTTGGCATGGAGGGCCAAAGAATCCTCAGCACATTAGCAGAGGCTGATAGCTTTGAAGACGTGGTCGGGCTAATGGCACGTTACTTTCGCGCTCCAGAAAACATCATAGTCCGGAGAATTCAGTTTCGGCAGCGCCACCAGCGAACAGGAGAGTTAGTGCAGCGCTACATTGCAGACCTACGTCAGCTGGCGGGGGAGTGCCAATTTGGAGCCCTAGAGGAGGAGATGGTCCGTGATCAACTGGCGGAGCACACTCTTTGTTCTGTGGCATGATCGAGGCTCCTGACTTACCTGGGTGAACTGACGTTAGCCACGGCAATTGAGATAGCGCAGCAGTTTGAGGCAGCAGAGAAATTATCAAAAGACCTTGATGAGAGAAGCATGTTGGGGCGAAATGAACCATGTTTGAAGGCGCTGGCTGTGGACTCAGACAGCGAAGACAGCGTGAATGAAGAGGGATATGCTGCCGCTGTAAAAATTAGGTCCACCCCGGGTACGCCAAGATGTTATGTCTGTGGGTCCACCAGGCACCAGTACAAGGCAAGAGAGTGTCCGGCGAAGGGCAAATGTTGTGGCAAGTGTGGTCTTCTGCACCATTTCGCCAGGGCCTGCAAAGATTTTGAGTGAGGGGACCGAAGATGGAGGGAGGATTCCCCGGCAGCGACTCCTACGGTTGTTCATACCGTCTCCCCGAGCACAGATAGACGAATTTACTGCAACATTTCCCTGGACAGTGTGGAAGTGCCGTTGATGGTAGACACAGGACCGGTAGCTTCGGTGTTGAACTGTTCCACTGTGAGGAGTCTGTTCCCGCACTACCGCGTGAGTGACCTGTCAATGCCTTACTTTGGCTACGGTGGAATCAAGTTGGCCATCGTCGGTTCGCTGGAATTGACGGCGAGGTACAAGTCAGTGATGATATCTAATGTCCAATTCATGGTGACCGCCACTGGGTTGAATATCATGGGATGTGATATGTTCTACAGCCTGGGATTCATGATCACCTGCGGCATCGGAGAGGAGTGGTCGGACTGTGGTTTGTGGGACCAACCTGCTCTGCACGTGGAGGACGATGCGGTTTGGGACAGTGACTGGCCTGGTATTATGAGAGGTGTGCAAGACCAGCACCGTGGAGTGCCATCTCGGGAGGGTTCCGATGCCAGTGTCCAAGTTACCCTGGATGTGGGAACTGGACAACATAACGAAACACCTAGGACGGATGATGGAGCCAAGATGCTAGCTCCCTCGACTTCCAGAGTATGTCCTGGTGATACCGAAAAGTGAGGAGCTGCAGGGGCTGTGCCGGCATTTGGGAGGAAGGAGAGCAGGGCAGGACCAGCTGGCACGATTTCACGATGCACCAAACAACAACACTCGAGGAGGGTTTCAGACCGGGTCAGCGGAACGGTTCGACCCAGGAAGGAAGCCCGGTCACGATGTGGTGGACTTCTGAAGCCAAGTCGAGCCCATCTGTCCATCGATGACGAGGTCCGGCCTAGGGAAGAGGCTCGGCTGAGGGCCGTACACAAGAAAAGAAAATGGCGAGATGACCAGGGGTAGCTGCGGGTGGTGGCTGCCCAGGAGGACGGCTACCTGAGACTGTCCGATGAATCGTGGAGACACCCTAACGAGCTGCAGTGAGTGGATGAGAGGAAACGCCGACATGGCTCGTTCCCAGAGATGGAGAGGTGAAGACACTCTGGCAGGGATCTGCCAGATGGAAATCCACGGGGTGGGTCTACCATCGGAACTGTAAGGTGACTGTGTGAGGGGGCTATTGGCATGGTGTTATGGAGTGTCTGACATTTTTTTGACGGGGGGGGGATGTAGTGTACCAATATGGCATTGGGTGTACCCTGGGTGTAGTGGGGGGTGACGACCCCGCCTTTCCGGTTCCGCCATCACCAGGGGTATAAAGGGCTAGGGCAGAAGAGCTCTGTCTCTTTTGCCGTCACCCCCTTGGCCTGTACAGAGCACCTTGTGGTTTGTGATTCATTGTAATAAAGTTACGTTTAACTGCACCTCCTGCCTGCTTCTTGATAGCGTGAGTTATGGACATAACAGCCTCCACAACCTGGACCCCCAGAAAAGCCATAGAAGATGGATGGATGGCTGTGTTATATATTCATTCCTGCTGCAAGATTGGACCTGATTAAAGAAGAGGAACAATATTTTTTCTAATTCCACATTCTTGGAACATCAAGTGCACAGACAGGTTGTGGTTTTAATAAAAATGAAAAGTCCAAGACATTTTAACTGCCAAATTTTGACTATTGTTTTGAGAAGTTATTCAAAAAAGAAAGAAACAAATATCTGTTGCATCTACTTTTGGGAAAATAATCCATAAATATGATTGGTTTGACCAGGTTACTCACTAAATATTAAAAAAAAACACTCCTTAGCATTTCAAAAACAGTTAAAAAAAATCTCCTAAACAAACACGTTTAAAAATTCAAAATAAAGAATTTGGCTTTATACATTACTGTGTGTAAAACGTTTTGATAAGACTAAACTTAAATTGGTGTGCTGCCAACTGTCTTCCTCACTGGATGATCCCTCTGGTGGTTGCTGTCCTGAGCTGCTAATGGAGTTCACGACTCATACACAGGTGGGGTGGAGGAGAAGCTTCTGCTGACATCATCAGAATGTGGTTTTTAAATGTTGATCTATGAGAACAGTCATATTAGTAGTCATTTTTGTGACTTTTTTACATGTAAAACTTATCATCATACTCACCTAAATGTCAGATATTGATATTCTGTCCTTAGCCCCTACTGGGCCATCACATCAGCGAGGACTTCAGAAGCTGTTGACCCTCTCACCAGTCACTGTTTGGTGGAGCTCTTCTCTGCTGCATCATGATGGTATTGTCCAAACACCCATCTGTCCTTTTTCACCTCATGATGGAGGAAGAAACTGTTGTGGTTTATTACTTGATAGTCAAAAATCTGACATAAATTTCTACATACACAATTACAGCTACTTCAGGGACTCAAGAAACCCTGTGGCTAATGCTGTGCAGGAACATTAGTTGGTAAGAAAATAAATTAAGACCTGTGGCCGACACACATTGTGGGCTCACACTGCCACAGAGACAGGACTGAATGTGTATTGTGGGGTGTCACGTCTGCAAGGACTGAGGACTCGAATCTACAGGAGGTAACAAGGAAGTGTGAGATTTGTCTCTTTGTCCCACAGAAGACGCCCCGGAGGGTATTCCGGTTCATCAGGAAATGAGAGACAATGGTGAAGCTTCAAGGGGATGCTTTGTAACTGTATGTTGACTGAAGACACCATGTGACTTGAATTCTGATGCTGGAAATGTATAAAAGGGTGTTGAAGTATGATTCTTTCTCTTTCCTGCTTTGAGAATGCTAGAAGCTGTGTTCTGTCAAATAAAGCTGGTTTTATGACTGAAACTCAGCCTCGTTATTTGAGCATGCTTCTACACTGGTGACCTACGACGGAAAATGAACAGACAGAATTCTCCCGAGCGGGGCTCGGTGGAAGCCAGCCTGATGGCCGCCTCCACGATCCGGCTGCCCGATTTCTGGCAGCACAGCCCGCGATCATGGTTTAGCGCAATTGAGGCGCAGTTCAACCTCCGGAGAATCTCCAACGATGACACAAGATTCTACCACATGGTAGCGAAGCTGGACAGCGCCATGGTCCAGAGAGTGGAAGATCTGGTTAATCATCCACCAGACAGCGACAAGTACAGCGCATTGAAGGACGCGCTGATCAGCCATTTCACCCCCTCAGTCCAACAAAGAGCAGATGGGCTCCTGGCGCTGGCGGAGGCTGAAAACGATAGACCTGCGGACCTGATGGTGAAGATGCTGCAGCTCAAAGCCTCTGAGGATGGTGAATTCATTTTCGCCCACCTTTTCCTTCGAACCCTACCACCAGCAGTGAGAGTGGCCCTGGCAGAGTCACCCCGATTGGCCAGGCGAGACTACCATGGGTTGAGCAAGGAGGCGCAGAGGTTGATCGACGCCCACAAGCGGAACGCGGTCTCGGCCGCGGCGGCCAGTCCGGGAACGGCGTCCGGAGACAGTGCGGGTCCAGCGGCCGCGGCGCCAGACGCACCAACGACGGCGGCGACAGGAGCCAGACGACGCAGAGCGGAGAACGGCTCGTGCTTCTACCACCGCCGTTTTCCAGAGAGAGCGCACAGGTGCATCCCACCGTGCAATTTTAAGCGCCAGGGAAACGTCAAGACCGAGGGCCGGTAGCAGCCGCGACCCTCGGCAACGAGAACAGGCTGCTTTACCTGACGGATGCACGCTCGGGGAAACAGTTCCTCGTGGACACGGGCTCTCAGCTGAGCTTCGTCACACCCACCTACGCGGAACGGCTGTCGCCTTCTAAAGCCCCCTGGGTGTCAGTGTCAGCAGCGAACGGCTCCACGATTAAAACGTTTGGTGAGAGGACCATGCTTCTGTCCTTACAGGGCCGTTCATTTGAGTGGACATTTATTGTAGCAGCAGTCAGTTTCAACATGTTAGGGGCTGATTTTTTGTGCTCACATGGTTTATTGGTTGACCTTGCTAATAGACGTCTGATTAATGCACTGTCCTTTCATTCTATTCCCTGCACAGCTCGGGTGGCCCCGCCAACTGCACATGCCAGCGTCTCAGCTGCGGGTGGTAAGTTTCACACTCTGCTTGCTCAGTTTCCAGCACTCACAGTCCCCACGTTTTCAGCAACGGTGGCCAAACATGGGGTAGAACATTTCATAACAACCACAGGCCCTCCCGTTTTTGCAAAGGCTCGGCGCTTGGACCCAGCTAAACTGGCCATCGCGCGCGAGGAGTTCACTAATCTGGAAAAACTGGGCATTGTTAGACGTTCCAAGAGCTCTTGGGCTTCGCCGTTACACATGGTCCCAAAAACTGACGGCTCGTGGCGACCTTGCGGCGATTTCCGCAGGTTGAACAACGTTTCAGCTCATGACCGCTACCCGATTCCGCACATTCAGGATTTTTCTGTTCATTTGGCGGGGGCGCGCATTTTTTCTAAAATAGACTTGGTGCGCGGCTATCACCAGGTACCGGTGCGCGCGCAGGATGTACCCAAAACAGCGGTCATAACGCCTTTCGGCCTTTTTGAGTTCTTGCGCATGCCTTTTGGCCTCAAGGGGGCCGCACAGACTTTCCAACGCATGATGGATGCAGTTTTACGCGACCTGCCTTTCGTGTTCGTTTATTTGGACGATATTTTGGTAGCCAGCGCGTCCGAAAGCGAACATGAAAAACACCTCACAGCAGTTTTCCAGAGGTTGGCAGAGCACGGGTTAACAGTTAACCCAGCGAAGTGTCAGTTTGGGGTGGCGCAGATTGATTTTTTGGGACATCGCGTTTCGGCAGAGGGAGCAGTTTCCCTTCCAAATAAAGTGCGTGCCATAACGGATTTTCCGCAACCTCAAACGGTCAAGGCGCTTCAGGAGTTTCTAGGGTTGGTTAATTTTTACAACCGTTTCCTCCCAAGCGCAGCACGACTCATGCAGCCATTGTACACCGCGTTAAAAAAACAAAAGCCCGCAAATAAAGTTGAATGGTCTCCGGAGGGGGAGCGCGCTTTTGCCCAGGTCAAATCAGCCCTGGCAAACGCAGTTTTGTTAGCGCACCCAGTTCCAACGGCCCGCATGGCACTCACCACTGACGCTTCCGATGTAGCGGTGGGGGCGGTAGTTGAACAGTTTGTGGCAGGTACCTGGCAACCCCTCGCGTTTTTCAGCAGGACCTTGCGCGATAGTGAACGGAAATACAGTGCGTTTGACAGGGAGCTTTTGGCCCTACACTTGGCCATCCGTCATTTTCAGTTCTGGTTAGAGGGGCGACGTTTCACCGCTTTTGTGGATCATAAACCGCTAACATTTGCGATGGCCAAAATTTCAGAACCCTGGTCAGGCCGGCAACAAAGGCAACTAGCCGCAATATCAGAGTTCACTACTGATATTCAGCATGTCGCGGGTAAACACAATGTTGTAGCAGACTGCCTCTCGCGTGCAGTAGCACCGCCAAGCCCCATAGAGGCAGACTCTGTAGCCATGGCCGCGGGCCCGGGCAGCGACGCGGGAGCGCGCGCAGCCCCGGTCTGTGTTGGGTTAGATTATGCAGCCATGGCTGCGGAGCAGGTTAACGACGCGGACGTGCGCGCGCTCCAGTCTGGACCAACAGGGTTAAGGCTGGAGCACAGGGTGCAACAAAACGGTATGCCCCCGCTAATCTGCGATGTCTCCATGGGACGGCCCTGCCCTGTGGTGCCAACTGCGTGGCGTCGCCGTGTTTTTGACTTGGTCCATTCTCTCGCGCACCCGGGGGTGTGCACATCGATTAAGTTGGTGGGGGAGAAATTTGTTTGGCCCGGGTTGCGCAAACAGGTCAAGGAATGGGCAGCAGCCTGCGTAGCGTGTCAGCGAGCTAAAATACACAGACACACTAAGGCCCCGTTAGAACCTTTCCACATCCCCGCTAAGCGTTTTGATCACGTGCATATTGACCTGGTCGGCCCGCTTCCGTTATCACACGGGCACACACATCTTGCCAGAGGCGGTTCCTCTGACATCAACCACAGCGGAAGAAGTTGCGCGAGCATTTTTAGCAGCATGGGTTGCGCGTTTTGGTGTACCGTCGGACATAACGTCCGACAGGGGTCCCCAATTTATTTCCGAGCTGTGGTCATCGACGGCCCGCAGCTTGGGGGTGAAGATTCATCGCACCACCGCGTATAACCCCCAGGCTAATGGTTTATGCGAACGCTTTCACAGGTCATTGAAAGCAGCCCTCAGAGCGTCGCTAACGGATACAAATTGGGTAGACAAACTTCCATGGGTTTTATTAGGGTTGCGTTCTGCACCTAAGGAAGATTTGCACGCTTCCCCGGCTGAATTAGTTTTCGCTCAACCGCTTCGTTTGCCCGGGGAATTTCTTCCTGATAATCCCGCACCTAATGGCCCCCCCGCTCAGCCGTGGCAGAGCGGCTCAGGAGCAAACACACTTCCTGGCCCAGTCCATCACAGTTTCCCACACGTTTTTGTGCCCAAGGCTTTAAAAAATGCAGAGTTTGTTTTTGTTAAACATGACGCCCAGCTTCCAAGTTTGCGGCCGTTTTACGACGGACCGTTTCGAGTGCTGGAGACCGGGCAGAAACATTTTCTGCTAGATTTAGGGGGCAGACGGGAGCTGATTTGCATTAACAGACTCAAACCCGCTTTTGTTCTGGCTGACGAGGAGGTGCAGCTCGCGAGGCCCCCCCGCCGGGGCAGGCCACCGAGGAGACATTCTCCAAAGTCTTCACAGAGAGGTGCTAACGGCTTTAATCCACAGGTGCAGAGAGATGTTGCAGGTGCAGCCAAGCCAGGTTGCAGCAGATTCGGCAGAAGATTAAAACCTAGGCAGTTGGTGGATTGATTAGCGATGTATGGAGCGCTTTGTGTTTTTCTTTTTGTTATGCCATTTAGATTTTGCCTTACTAGACGTTTGGGGGGGGGTAGTGTGGCCGACACACATTGTGGGCTCACGCTGCCACAGAGACAGGACTGAATGTGTATTGTGGGGTGTCACGTCTGCAAGGACTGAGGAAGGAAGTGTGAGATTTGTCTCTTTGTCCCACAGAAGACGCCCCGGAGGGTATTCCGGTTCATCAGGAAATGAGAGACAATGGTGAAGCTTCAAGGGGATGCTTTGTAACTGTATGTTGACTGAAGACACCATGTGACTTGAATTCTGATGCTGGAAATGTATAAAAGGGTGTTGAAGTATGATTCTTTCTCTTTCCTGCTTTGAGAATGCTAGAAGCTGCGTTCTGTCAAATAAAGCTGGTTTTATGACTGAAACTCAGCCTCGTTATTTGAGCATGCTTCTACAGACCTCTTTATTCTATTATTAGAACTTAAACTATTTTTAACCTCAATTTCCACCATGGTGATCAAAAAAGTTTTACATTATTATCTTAATCTGTAACAACAATAAACAACTGTAACTTTTTTCACTGTACACCAGATTATAAGACTGAGCAGCGACACATCAAAGCTGATAATTCAAAAAAATAAATTTATGTAAAACCTGACTGCTGCACAATTAGTATGTGCTGTTGTATTCATAGATGTAAATGTTGATCATATAATGAAGCTGTCATACGTGGGTAAGGAGCAGTTAGTGGGGTCCATTCCAAGCCATATATTGGCTAATATTATTATACACTCATAATTATAATGTGAACATGTCAGAAATAAAATTTAGTTGGTTACATAGACTTTAGACTGCTGCCCGCCCCCGCGCCCCTAACCACCAGATTAGCAACAGAAGATGAATGAGCTAGTTAGCATCATAGCTAGCACTGGTTAGCTTACCCAATGACATAGATAGAGCTAGACCGCTCATTGCCCGCTGAGAGGCGGCAAATAGGAGCTGACTTCCGGTAGTGGCAAGACGTGGTGTCAGATTCGAACGTCAGCAGGGAATGTGGCTTTGTGTTTCGTGATTTACCAAGGTTACAGTAAACTTCTGTGGTGGAATCAAGTCACAATGCTTGAGATACGTTGAGAACACCACCAGGCCAGGAGGCCCTAGACCAGCACTGGCATTTTGAAGCCTTTGGACGCACTGAAAATTAGTACCGTAATTTGTTCACTTTGTGAAAATTATGTAGAAAAGTACACTTTTGGTGAGATTTTTAAAAAGCAATGCATTTCATATTGTCAAAATGCTTTTCTTAAACAATTTTGGCATGCTATTTCTGGGAAAATAGGCTACTTCATAAGTTTCAAACATTTTGTTTTTGCCCTAAAGCTGGCATTTAATAGCAAATTGTTCATGAAATTTCATTGTGAAATATATATTTCCTACAGTACTCCTGTACTGTAGTACTGCTGGCAACAGTACCGAATTAATTAGACACCCAGAGTCCCAGACCTGGCATGCCAGTTGGGAAGATGGCTGTGCGGGGAATCGAACCCGGGTCGCTGGCGTAGCAGCCCAGCATGCAAACCACAGCCGAAACACCAAGTCCCTGTACTACACCACCAAGTCCCTTGAGGTGAATTTTCTATCCCTCTTTACACTAAAACATAATTTGGAATTTTTGATTACTGCATGTGCTGCTTTTTAAGTCCAACTGAACAATTTGAATTGGAGAAAAATTGTTTAAAAAACAAAATTTCTTATTTGGCATTGGTTCGAATATTTTCTAGAGCCCATGAAACAGGGTAAGTGAAACACTAATGTTGCAGAAAGTATGAAATGTTTTTATTGACACAATCACTGCATCAGCATTCAGCAATCATTATGCATGTGTCATTGTGTGGTGGTCTCTGTTTGTTGTAGCCTCATGTAGGCAGAACGTGTGAAGAGGCTAAATATGAAGGATATTGGAGGCTCTGTGTTTGCATGTTTTCCGTTTCCGTTTGCATGTTTGTATGTTTTCCGGTTCCGGCTCTGCCGGACCGGCGGCACCACACGAGTCGGCTGCCTGTTGCAACAGCCTTTTTTTTTATCTTCCTTCTTCTTTCTACACCTTTCACTCTGTATATATATCACGGACGCACGGATCGCCCCGGGGGTCTCCCGGGTCGGCGGACGGAGCCACGGTTTGCAGCGGGAGACGTTACAGCGGGGAGGAGCTAGTGCTAGCTAGCACTTGGCCGCCGCCCGGTGCTAATGGGAAACTCGACATACCGGGAGCTGTAGCGAAAACGAAGCGGGTACCGGGCTGGAGTTTAGGCGGCGTGAAAGAAATATAAGACAGAATAATAAAGAGCGATGGCAAGAACCAAGCAGACCGCCCGTAAAATCTACTGGAGGAAGAAGCCCCCCAGGAGACAGCTAGCCACCAGGGCTGCTCGGAGAGGCGCTCTGGCCACCGGCAGAGTGAAGAGGCCTCGCCGTCACAGGTCCGTGGCTCTGAGAGAGATCCGTCGCTACCAGAAATCCACGGAGCTGCTCATCCGTAAGCTGCCCGTCCAGCGCCTGGTGAGGGAGATCGCTCAGGACTTCAAGACCGTCCTGCGTTTCCTGAGTTTCGCCGTCATGGCTCTGCAGGAGACCAGCGAGACCCACCTGGTGGTCTCTTCTTCGCTAAGGGGGTCACCATCATGCCCAAAGACTTCCAGCTGGCCCGCTGCATCCGCGGAGAGAGAGCTTAGACTTTCTGCTGCACATCCACCAGCCATAATGCTCTGCACTGTGTGTCTCTATATATACATTTATAGTAATATGGACATATGTTTGCTAGATGTTGTTTTTTCTTGCCTTCTGATTGTTGCTCTGAGTGTTGCTGTCCCTGTGCTGTTGCAATCCTGGAATTTCCCCATTGTGGGACTAATAAAGGCTTATCTTATCTTATCTTATCTTATTATATGAGTGTGATTGTCGTAAAAAGATGCCTTGTGCTTTGTTTTTATCTTTTTCAATCAGTTGGTGTGATGAAACAACACAAAGCGTGTCATCAAACACTGTTTGGAGACTTTGAAGTTAATGTGTTTTGAAAGGATCAAATAGCGCGCCACAGCTTCTTGCCACTACCGGAAGTCAGCGCCGATTTGCCATGGCGACGCTGTTGTCCGCCAAACAGTGAGCGGTCTAGCTCTATCTACGTCATTGAGCTTACCTGTCAGAAGAAAAAATGTCACCTCTGTGTGACTTTTCAGCTCTTTGCGACTCTTCAGCAGACATTAGCCATCAAAAGCAGAACCCATATTTATCCTGCTCCTTTGTCATGCCATACTTGAGAACGATTGGAAAACTGATGTTTGCCTTGAGACTCAGGTATTTAGCTGAATAATTCATTACCTGGCAACCCAACAACCCAAAAAACGAGACATGGCACATAACATCAACCTAGCGATGCTATTGGCTGTGACATCCTCACCGGACTTCCGTGTTTGTCTTACTCCAGCTGCTGGATGTAAATATTTATATTATTGTCGACCAGCCAAAAATTACGAAATATTTTTTTTCATCAATATACTAATTTTTAGAAGAACATGAAGACTTTCATTGTGCATGTTTCTAAACGCTTTGTTGCTGTATTATTTTTTCAAAAAATCTTTGTTTTCATGAAAATCTTCTATATTTTACCTTTAATGTCAAGTGGGCCAGACCAGGAAAATAATAGTTAAAACAGCACTGTGAAGTTGGCATCGGGTTCGATATTCATATTCAATAATGGAACTGATGGTGTGGGAGCAGTATCTGTTCCTGTTGAACCATGCGCTGTGCCGTCCTAGGCACTAGTCCTCCAGAACCCTCAACCCCATGGAGTCTAGGGTGGCACAGCGTTTATGAAATGTGCTACACATGCGCCAACATACTCATATTTTCTAATACAATTTCTACCAATGAGGCTAAAATGAGGGGTCCATGGCTACCAAACTATGCACTGTGCCACCCTAGGGACTAGTGGTCAAGGACCCTCACCCATGGATTGTCAAAACCTCATGGAGTCTAGGGTGACACAGTGTTTATGTAATGTGCCATACATGTACCAACATACCCATATTTGGTAATACAGTAAATCACAATGAGGCTAAAATGAGTGGTCCATGGCTACCAAACCATGCGCTGTGCCACCCTAGGGACTAGTGGTCAAGGACCGTCACCCATGGATGGTCAAAACCTCATGCATTCTAGGGTGGCACAGTGTTTATGTAATGAGCCACACATGTGCCAACATACCCATATATTCAAATACAATTTCTGCCAGTGAAGCTAAAATGAGGGGTCCATGGCTACCAAACCATGCGCTGTTCCACCCTAGGGATGAGTGGTCAAGGACCCTTACTCACGGATGGTCAAAACCTCATGGAGTCTAGGGTGGCACAGTATTTATGTAATGTGCCACACACATGTGCCAACATACCCATATATTCAAATACAATTTCTACCAATGAGGCTAAAATGAGTGGTCCATGGCTATCAAACCATGCACTGTGCCACCCTAGGGGCTAGTGGTCAAGGACCCTCACCCACATACGGTCAATACCTCATGGAGTCTAGGGTGGCACAGTGTTTATGTAATGTGCCACGCATGTGCCAACATAGCCATAATGTCATGATCCTGAGGCACAGGTGGGCGCCGTGCCCAGTCTCCTGTTATAGTTTAGTCTTATTGTTTGTTTTTTTCCTTGTTCATTCATATCTGTTGTAGTTGTGTCTTTATTGTCCTGTTTATTTATAGTGTTAGTTTGGGGTTATGGTATTGTTTATGTTTCGTGGGGGTTGTGTTATGTTAGTTTGTATTCTGTGGTTTCTTCCTCATTTATAGTTATTTCTTTACTGGTTGTGTTTGTATGTTTCCCTTGTATCATTATTTTGTATCCCGGCCATGGAGACTCTGTGACAGCTCCTGCGTCATTTCCGGGTGTCAAGTTCTGCTCACAGGCTGTCACAGCTGCCTCCAATTTGGTAATTTCCCTCACTCATAATCCCACAGCTGTTTTCATTTGTGTGTGGACTATTTAAGATCGTTGGGAAGACTTTGTCTCCGTAGCGGTCTTAATGAAGTCAAGCCTGATGTTCATGCCACGTTTCCTGTCTCATAAGTGTGTGTCTTTGTTACTTTGTTTTTCCTTTAATAAATGTTGCATCTCACAGCTCCTGTGCTTGGCGTCTCTGTTTGCCCTCGGAGAGGGCTGCTTGTGACACATACCCATATATTCAAATACAGTTTCTACCAATGAGGCTAAAATGACTGGTCTATGGCTACCAAACTATGCACCGTGCCACCCTAGGGACTAGTGGTCAAGGACCCTCACCCATGGATGGTCAAAACCTCATGGAGTCTAGGGTGGCACAGTGTTTATGCAATGTGCCACACGTGCCAACATACCCATATTTTCAAATACAATTTCTACCAATGAGCCTAAAATGAGTGGTCCATGGCTACCAAACTATGCACTGTGCCACCCTAGGGACAAGTGGTCAAGAACCCTCACCCATGGATGGCCAATACCCCATGGAGTCTAGGGTGGCACAGCGCATAGTTCGGTAGCCATGGACCACTCATTTTAGGCTCATTGTGATTTACTGTACTACCAAAAATGGGTATGTTGGCACATGTGTGGCACATTACACAAACACTGTGCCACCCTGGACTCCATGAGGTTTTGACCATCCATGGGTGAGGGTCCTTGACCACTAGTCCCTAGGGTGGCACAGCGTATACTCTGGTAGCCATGGACCACTCATGGACTCCATGGGGTCCATGGGGTCCTTAGACTCCATGGGGTTGAGGATTCTGGAGGACTAGTGCCTAGAATGGCACAGCGCATGGTTTGACAGCCACGGATACTGCTCCCACGCTATCAGCCCCATATTTGAATATGAATATCAAACCTGATGCCAGCTTCACAGTGCTTAGCAAAGCAACCTAATGGCAACTCCAAATTTAGTACAAAGAAGTACATTATGAAATGTTTATATTTACTGAACCATTGATTTTTGACAAAACATGAACAACCTGAATGATGAATCTTGATCAATGTATGAACAACCTGATTGTTTTTTTCCTTTTCTTCTCTGTTTTGAACTGAAGCTGCTGACGAACAATATCTCAATCACGATAAAAGCAAATACCATTTAAGGAACCAGATATCATATCACTGCCATCTACTGTTTAGTCCTGGAACTTTTTTGTATTTTCAACAATGACCCCGGTCACAATAAACCGATTACTGGCAATAAACTGGCGAGGATGTCAATAATCAGTTTTCTCATGTTTACATGCACTGAATAAATGGATTACTAGAGGGTAAACCACTTGAGTTAATGACCCCACTTACATGGCCTTTATCAGATTATTCTGTTTACATGGCCACTTGAATAATCAGATAACTGGAGAAATCCAATCATAACCAGTTTATTAGTGTTCATGTAAACATGATCATTGACCATGTTTATGCACATGAATAAACTGGTTATGACTGGATTTCTGGAGTTTCAATAAACATTAAGATCTTTAATAAATTTTTGGCAGGTGAAATAACATATTTATAAGCTATAACACCCCTTTGAGACTATTTCACAAGAAGGGGCTCAGAGCCGATCCCTGATGTAATCCCACCCCCACCTTGAATCCATCCGTCACTCCTACAGCGCATCTCACCATTGTCTTGCTGTCCTCATACATGTCCTGCCACTCCTGACTTCCTCATACAGTACCACACTTCCTCTCTTGGCACCCTATCATATGCGTTCTCTAGATCCACAAAGACAGCGCAGCTGCTTCTGACCTTCTCCATCAACACTCTTAAAGCAAATATAGCATCTGTTGTACTCTTTCTTGGCATGAAACTGTACTGCTGCTCACTGATTGTCACCTCTCCTATTAACCTGGCTTCAATAACTCTTTCCCATATCTTCATAGTGTGGCTGAGCAACTTTATGCCTCTGAAGTTACTACAGCTCTGACAATCACCTTTGTTCTTGAAAAGTGGTACCAAAACACTTCTCCATTCCTCAGGCATCCTCTCACTCTCCAAGATTGTGTTAAACAATCTAGTTAAAAAATCTACTGCCATCTCTCCTAAACATCTCCATACCTCCACAGGTATGCCATCTGGACCAACCGCCTTTCCATTCTTCGGCTTCTTCAAAGCTGCCCTCACTTCTGCCTTGCTAATCCTCTGGACTTCCTTGTTCACTATCTTTCCTTCATCCACCCTCCTCTCTCTCTCACTTTCTTTATTCATCAGCTATTATTTATTATTTATTATTCATCAACTATTTATTCCACCTTCTCAAGACACTCTCGTCATTTCTTAGTACATTGCCATTTCTGTCCTTAATCAACCTGACCTGCTGTACATCCTTTCCAGCTCAATCTCTCTGTCTAGCCAATTGATACAAGTCCTCTTCTCCTTCCTTAGAGTCCAGCCTCTCATGTAACTCACTATATGCCTTTTCCTTCGCCTTTGGCACCTCTCTCTTTGTCACCTGCCTCAATTCCAAATACTCTTGTCTACTTTCTTCATCTCCCTGGCTATCCCACTTTTTTTGCTAATTTCTTCCACTGAATACTTTCCTGTACCTCTTCATTCCACCACCAAGTCTGCTTGTCTTCCTTCCTCTGTCCACTGGATACACCACATACCTTTCTACCCATTTCCCTCAATACTTTTGCTGTACTTTCCCAGTCATCTGGTAATTCTTCCCTACCACCCAGAGCCTGTATCAGCTCCTTCCTGAACTTTGTGCAACCTTCTTCCTTCTGTAACTTCCCCCCACTTAATCTTTGGCTCTGCCTTCACTGTTTTCCTTTTCTTGCTTTGCAAAGTCATCCTACAGACTACCATCTGATGCTGTCTCACTAAATTCTCCCCTGCCACCACCTTGCAGTCTCCTATCTCTTTTAGATTTCTCCTGCATAAGATGTAGTCCACCTGTGTGCACCTTCCTCCACTCTTGTAAATTACCCTATGTTCCTCTCTCTTAAAGTATGTGTTCACCACAGCCATTTCAATCCTTTAAGCAAATTCCACAACCATCTGTCCTTTCACATTTCTCTCCTTAAGACCATACCTACCCAGGACCTCCTCATCACCTCTGTTCCCTTCACCTACATGTCCATTAAAGTCCACTCCAATCACCACTCTCTCCCCCCTGGGAACACTCTCTACCGCTTCATCTAACTTACTCCAGAATTCGTCTTTCTTTTCTACCTGACGTCCAACTTGTGGGGCATACATACTGACAACATTCAACATCACACCTTTGATTTCTAGCTTCAAACTCATGATTCTGTCTGACTCCCTTGTTGCCTCCTGAACCCTCTTCACATACTCTTTCTTAAGATTACTTCTACTCCATTTCTCTTCCTATCTACACCATGGTAGAACAGTTTAAATCCACCTTCAGTGCTCCTAGCCTTGCTTCCCTTCCATCTGGTTTCTTCAGCACACAGTATATCTACCTTTTCCTCTCCATCATATCAGCCAATTCTCTGCCTTTATCAGTCATAATCCCTACATTTAATGTCCCTACTCTCACCTTCACACTTCTACCTTTCCTTTTCTCTCTCTCCCTCCTAACACACCTTCCCCCTCTCCTCCTCCTCGGTCTTCAACCAACAGTAGCCCAATTTCCACCAGAACCCTGTGAGGTAACACCACCAGTGTGTTATGTCTGTATATGGAGCCAAGGACGAGACCAGGAATCGAACTGAACAGACATTTATTAGAGAGGCACTATGCAGTACTGGCACAACCGTCAGGCAGAAGAGGTGGCAAAGAGACCGCCCATCCTGCCCACTGCCCTTATAGCCACAGGTGGTGGCAGAACCAGAAGGTGGAGCCACCCGTACCACACAAATAAGACCCCAAACTCCAACACAACATCTCCCCCCCTTCACAAAAATCAAAACACACACACAATGCGGAACCACCCCAATTTGGAACCTTAATCACGCACTAAGATGAATTGAATATCACAAAACAAATGGCCTAACTCAGTCACTCCAAAACAACTAACACTAGGGGGAACAGGTGGACGGCTGTCCCATCCTACACGGCAACGCGGATTATTCTGCCGCTTAAACTAAATGAAAGTCCATTTATAACTAAAATTATTGCTGTGTTCCTCAAACTAAAACAAAATACACAAAATAATCCCCAAAATATATACAATCAACAAATTACTCTGAACACATTCGTAACAATTAACCCATACCCTTTCCGGTTCCGGCTCTGCCGGACCGGCGGCGCCACACAAGTCGGCTGCCTGTTGCAACAGCCTTTTTTTTTTTTATCTTCCTTCTTCTTTCTACACCTTTCACTCTGTATATATATCATGGACGCACGGATCGCCCCGGGGGTCTCCCGGGTCGGCGGACGGAGCCACGGTTTGCAGCGGGAGACGTTACAGCGGGGAGGAGCTAGTGCTAGCTAGCACTTGGCCGCCGCCCAGTGCTAATGGGAAACTCGACATACCGGGAGCTGTAGCGAAAACGAAGCGGGTGCCGGGCTGGAGTTTAGGCGGCGTGAAAGAAATATAAGACAGAATAATAAAGAGCGATGGCAAGAACCAAGCAGACCGCCCGTAAAATCTACTGGAGGAAGAAGCCCCCCAGGAGACAGCTAGCCACCAGGGCTGCTCGGAGAGGCGCTCTGGCCACCGGCAGAGTGAAGAGGCCTCGCCGTCACAGGTCCGTGGCTCTGAGAGAGATCCGTCGCTACCAGAAATCCACGGAGCTGCTCATCCGTAAGCTGCCCGTCCAGCGCCTGGTGAGGGAGATCGCTCAGGACTTCAAGACCGTCCTGCGTTTCCTGAGTTTCGCCGTCATGGCTCTGCAGGAGACCAGCGAGACCCACCTGGTGGTCTCTTCTTCGCTAAGGGGGTCACCATCATGCCCAAAGACTTCCAGCTGGCCCGCTGCATCCGCGGAGAGAGAGCTTAGACTTTCTGCTGCACATCCACCAGCCATAATGCTCTGCACTGTGTGTCTACTGTATATATATACATTTATAGTAATATGGACATATGTTTGCTAGATGTTGTTTTTTCTTGCCTTCTGATTGTTGCTCTGAGTGTTGCTGTCCCTGTGCTGTTGCAATCCTGGAATTTCCCCATTGTGGGACTAATAAAGGCTTATCTTATCTTATCTTATCTTATACACATATGGCTGGAGAAAACAACCCCGTGATTGATTTAGCAAAGGTTTTACATCAGATGTCCTTCCTGACACAACCCTTCCCATTTACCCTGGCTTGGGACCAGTGTTAGGAGTACACTGGCTTGTGCACCCCCTGTGGCTGGATGAACATACAATGTATAATTATCAATCAATCAATCAATCAATCAATCAATCAATCAATCAATCAATCAATCAATCTTTATTTTGGATAGATTAAAAGTACAGATTAAAAGAAACAGAATAATATAACAAAGGGGGAAGAAAATCCAACAAGGTCAAATTAGACAATAACTCCTCTGATTATACAGTTCAACATAAGTTATCCGAAATGGGTGATGGTTGAAGCCGCAGCTTATATTGCCCACCCATATTCCATCCAAGAATTCAAAAGAAAAACAAAACAAGAGCGATTACAATTCAGAACAAAGCTAAGACAAAATGTGACAAAAAAAAAAAACTAGGCAGCAACACAACGCAGACTGGATATGACAATCCTTATGTGATTTTATATGTCCTCTTGTATATATGTTTGGAGTATTTCTTCCTTCAGTTTTTTTTTAAATTGTCCAAGCGTTGTACATGATTTTAATTCAGGTCCAAAATCGTTCCATAATCTGACTCCTTGCACTGAAACACAGTGTTGCTTGGTGGTAGTTCTCACTGAAGGTTTTTGAAATATACATGTTCCTCTGAAATGATATTGTTTCTCCCTTATTTGGAGTAACTTTTGGATATTTGCGGGCAGTGATAGATTCTTCACTTTAAACATTATTACTGCAGTTTTAAAGTCAACCAGATCTTTCAACTTGAGAGCTTTTAATTTAAGAAAAAGTGGGTTTGTTGGTTCCCTGTAAGCAGCTTTGTTTATTATTCTAATAGCTCTCTTCTGAAGCATAAATTATAGGAGGTAAATAATGCACAAACACTAGTATTCATAGAAAAGAAAAGTTTTATTGACTTTTACATTGTTATACACAGATTTTGTTAATTTCAGCACACTTTTCTTAATATATATAGTGGATATAAAAAGTCTACACACCCCTGTTCAAATGCCAGGTTTTTGTGATGTAAAAAAATGAGACCAAGATGAATCATTTCAAAAGTTTTTCTCCCATTAATGCGACCTATAACCTGTACAGCCCAATTAAAAAAAACAAACTGAAATCTTTTAAGGGGAAAAATAAAAAATAAAAAACTTACAATAACCTGGTTGCATAAATATGCACACTCTGTTATAACTGGGGATGTGGCTGTGTTCAGAATTAACCAATCACATTCAAACTCATGTTAATGGGAGTCAGCACACACCTGCCACCATTTAAAGTGCCTCTGATTAACCCCAAATAAAGTTCAACTGTAGGCTTTTCCTGACATTTTTGGAGTCACATCTTACAGCACAAGCCATGGTCTGCAGAGAGCTTCCAAAGCATCAGAGGGACCTCGTTGTTCAAAGGTATCAGTCAGGAGAAGGGTACAAAAGAATTTCCAAGGCATTAAATATACCATGGAACACAAAGAAGACAGTCATCATCAAGTGGAGAAAATATGGCACAACAGTGACATTACCAAGAACTGGACGTCCCTCCAAAATTGATGAAAAGACAAGAAGAAAACTGGTCAGGGAGGCTGCCAAGAGGCCGACAACAACATTGAAAGAGCTGCAGGAATTTCTGGCAAGTACTGGCTGTTTAGTACATGTGACAACAATCTCCCATGTAGGGTGGCAAGATTGAAGCCTTATCTTAGGAAGAAAAACATCCAAGCCCGGCTACACTTTGCAAAAACACATTTGAAATCTCCCAAACACATGTGGGAAAATGTGTTATGGTCCGATGAAACCAAAGTTGAACTCTTTGGCCATAATTCCAAAAGGTATATTTGGCACAAACACAACACTGCTCATCACCAAAAGAGCACCATACCTACAGTGAAGCATGATAGTGGCAGCATCATGCTTTGGGGCTGTTTTTCTTCAGCTGGAAGTGGGACCTTAGTCAAGGTGGAGGGAATTATGAACAGTTCCAAATACCAGTCAGTTGTTACCATAAAACCTTCAGGGTTCTGCTAGAAAGCTGAAGATGAAGAGGAACTTCATCTTTCAGCACCACAATGACCCAAAGCACACATCCAAATCAACAAAAGAATGGCTTCACCAGAAGAAGATTAAGATTTTGGAATGGTCCAGCCAGAGTCCAGACCTGAATCCGATAGGACATCTGTGGGGTGATCTGAAGAGGGCTGTGCACAGGAGATGCCCTCGCAATCTGACAGATTTGGAGCATTTTTGCAAGGAAGAGTGGGCAAATATTGCCATATCAAGATGTGTCATGCTGATTGACTCCTACCCAAAAAGGCTGAGTGCTGTAATAAAAGCCAAAGGTGCTGCAACAATGTATTAGTTTAAGGGTGTGCATATTTATGCAACCAGGTTATTGTAAGTTTTTTATTTTTTATTTACCCCTTAAAAGATTTCAGTTTGTTTTTCAATTGGGTTGTACAGGTTAAAGGTTACATTAATGGTGGAAAAAGTTTTGAAATGATTTATCTTGGTCTCATTTTTTTACATCACAAAAACCTGGCATTTGAACAGGGGGGTGTAGACTTTTTATATCCACTGTAAGGCAAAACATTAAAAGCTGCTACAGGATAAAATGTCATATCTGATTATTCTAACACAAAACTCATGGGGTTAAAATTATGACTAATCCCTCACCACATTAAATATTCACAAACATACCTTTGCTAATTGCATGGACAAAAAGTCATGTCCACTTTGCTCAAAAAAAGCCGTCAGCCTCAGAATCAGAAGAGAAATGGCATTAGCCGAGCGAGGTGCAATCCCGCAATGAGCCGATCAGTTTCTGGTGGCTCATCACTTTTTGGCACGACACCTGCAGCTTCTCTTGTTTTGAATATGTTCAAAAATTTTGTGACAAGAAAAACCGGTTCTGACCAGAAAAACATCCCGTAAAAGGCAGCGAAGTGACACACCCCACCACACCCCCTCCCCCCAGCACCCGCTGAGCTGCGAGACACGAGGTTAAATGTACTTTTAAAGAACAGCTATTAAATACAGTAAATAATACTGACCTTAACAGACTCAGGTGAGAAAAGTTTGCCTTGGAGTCTTTCTGGAAGAAATCCTGTCCTCCCGACCTGCATAGCAGACTCCCTCAGTGGAAATTGGGGATCACTTTTGCGTCTGCTACTCTTGTGCGACCCAAATGGACAAATTGGGAATAGCAGTTACTTTATTGAAAAAGTGCTGCTTGGGTACCAAAACACAATTACAAACACTTTTAACCAACAATATGCACAAAAGTAAGTAAAACAAAAGATCTAAATGTGAAGGAGGCGTTTTGGAAAGCAGAAAATATAACGTAAATAGGGATGCGGGATCACCAATGTTAAGTTACAATTAACACTTTAATCACATCACATTAACCAGCTACTTTTAGGTAAATAAGCAGAATGGTCTGAGCATTAAAATACTCTTCTTTTTTTTTACCAACATGTATATACAGTTATGTATTGTTAATTTGTTCTATAACACATTACAAACCTGTATAAACAAGGAAAATGATGAGACAGGTGGCTACTTGGTGTTGTTGCTGTGCAGTTTCCTCCATAGAATGAAGACAGTTACTGTCAGTTGGTCACTTGATCGACAGCTGGACACAAGCACAGCCCAACAGTGCTACCTATTGGCCACTGCCAAAACTAATGTTCTACTGCATTGGTTACCACAAAACAATTATTCATTCATTCATCTTCTTCCGCTTAATCCTTTTCGGGTCGCGGTGGGGCTGGAGCCTATCCCAGCATCCTTGGGGGAGAGGCAGGGTACACCCTGGACAGATCGCCAGTCCATCGCAGGGCCAATAGAGAGACAGACAACCATTCACTCTCACAGTCATACCTAAGGACAATTTAGAATCCCCAGTTTTGATGCCAATTAACCTAACCTGCATATTTTTGGCATGTGGGAGGAAACCGGAGAAATCCCGGAGTAAACCCACGCAGACACGGGGAGAACATGCAAACTCCACACAGATCACTATTGGTCGGGGGCTGGGATCGAACCCAGGATCCCCCGGCCAAGGGTAAGTTGCTGTGCTGCCGCAGTGCTAACCACTCTGCCACCGTGCTGCCCTCCAAAGAACAATTAATTTATCCCCATTTGACACACTCTAAAAGCTTTTACATAAAATATTACAATAACTTAAATAAAATTAAAATAACTTATAAAATGTGACCACACTTTTGTGGGTGTCACACAAGAACCATTAGTACTAAGAGATTTGGTCGTAAATGTGATGTATGATCATTTTATGTGAGCTTTTGGGATTCACCAAACTGTTAGTATCTTGAAATTTAGTATATTTACAAACAAAATTTAAAAGTAGTACAGACCAGCTGTAAGAGTTACATGTAAATATTTTGCTGTTATTCATGTAAAGAACTGAGGTCCACACGAATAGTGGTTTCAACAAAGTTCTCTTTTAAAAACTAGGAGCGGGAACATTAACAGGCGGCAACATCAACACATCGCCATTTTCATAACTATATCCTCGGTGAAGGTCAACTCTGACCTGTGACGTCACCACAGTCTTAAAGACACACCACATATAAATATCACATTATATGACATCTCCCCCTTTTTTAGCTTTTTTTTTTTTCAGAACAAAACAGTTTTCAATTCAAACATTTTCCATTTCCATTTCACCCTTCCCCACAGCCCATGGCTTAATTATTGAACCACATATAACCACACTTATCACAGTGAACACGTGAATTTCTCTCTTTTCATTTTTCTTTTTTTTTTTTTTTCTCTACAAATCTAGTCTTTGCACAGGTTTAATCATTCTACCGGACCGGGTAAACAACAGTCCTTGCTTTGGGTCTGGCGGTTTGACACTGGATTCTGGTAAAATCTTGAACCAAACGAAAAGAATGGATTTGGTGAGCGGCTTTAATAAGATTAACAACATTTTATATAAATTCGGGCCAGGGGGAGCCCCTATGGAGAGACCCATGGATTGGAATGCATGTGTCTGCATGATTCGACTGAGGATGTGGAAACATCTACCTGGTTTGGCTAGGATCACAGGATTTTCTGCTGATTGGCTCTGGAGTTTTTCCTGGTGTATCGAAAAATTAACTGGAAGAGCTAATTAAAAGCGGTCCCGGCATAGCTGCTTCTCAACAATTCGACGAGACGGGGGAGTGCATTAACTATCGGCAATGATAACATGGAAATTACCACCTGCATGCATTGTAGAGGGATGGACCCTACCGGACATGTTTACCCATGTTCTAGAAGGGAAACATCTGGAGTCGTCTTTGGTGCCTCCAAGGAATGGATTTAAAGCCTATGTATGGAAATTATGAACACAGGATTGCTGGAGGTGTAAAATTCTATGCTCTGAGTGATCTGTGTCTATCAGACCTTGAATTCGCCCTGTTGTCTATTTTCCTCCTGGTTTAAGACAAAACAGAAGATTGTGCTTCTCTTTCATAAACATACTGGGACTGCATCTGAACTCTCATTGACATGTGACTGGCTCAGGAAATTTCCATCTGCCATGCCTCAAGGACATGCTTCCGAGTTTCAGACACTAAGACATAACATCTCGGCTGGGAGAGATTTTGCTGCCTCCAGTAACTGATAAACACCCACCTGCATTCAACATACACGAACACACTGATTCATAATACTGAATTACACCCATCCATTCACTGATTCTCTCTGACTTTTGGTCTTTTTGGTTTTTTGTGGTTGATTGTTGCTCTGTGCTATTGAGAGATTTTTTTTCATTGTAATCATAATCTGCTTAAAAATAAGCTGTATTCTGATAACGAAGTTTTTTTTCTCTCCTCCCCCTTTGTGTCGTTCCCTCCCCTCCCCTCCCTTTCTTATCTATCTCTGTTTGATGAGGCGCCTATTATGGCTGCCGTGTCGTTGTGTCGCGCGCATGCGCACCAATGTCAAGTCAAGTTCCTCGTGTGTTTTTTTACATGCTTGGCAATAAAGTTTATTCTGATTCTGATTCTGATTCTGAAAATAGTGTCAGCAGCAGCTGCAGTTTCAGGCTGCTGATCGACAATCTCTGGCTGCAGGTCATTTGGAGCTGAAGAGTGTATCTCTCTGGCTGATTCAGGATCATGTTGCAAGTGACGGCGGTTGCGTCGCAAAGTTGCTCCCTGGGGTGTTTCAATAAGAAAGGAGCGAGGTGTGCTGCTTTCTCCTGTGACAACAGCGGGTGTTTTCCAGGATTTCTGATGGTCCAGCTTTGTGAGGACTGAATCTCCTGGCTTCAACGAAGGTAGGGGTTTAGCTCCATGGCGCTGATTGAAGTAGAATGCTTGTTTCTGTTTCTCCATTGCATCCTTATTCCTGACGACTTCCAGATCAGGCCATCGGGGCTGAAGATTCACTTCGAGTGTAGGAAGAGTTGTTTTGATCTTTCGACCCATAAGTAGCTCTGCAGGACTCACGCCTGTGGTGGTGCAGGGCGTTGATCGAAAGCACATGAGGGCGAGCAAAGGATCTTGCTGCTTTAAGATTCTTTTTGCTGTTTGAACTCCCCTCTCTGCATGTCCGTTTCCTTGGGGGTTGTGTGGACTTGAGGTGATGTGCAAAAAGTCAAACTCCCTTGCAAACTTTTTAAATTCTTGGCATGAGAATTGAGGCCCATTGTCAGATACAACCACATCTGGACAACCAAACCTCGCGAACACTGCCTTCAGCTTTAAGATCATCTGAGAAGCAGTGGTTACTGGCAGATGAAGTATCTCGAGGAACCGAGAGAAATAGTCTGACACAACAAGGTAAGTGTGCTTGTTATGCTCACACAGGTCAACAGCAAGTCTCTTCCAGGGTCGATCGGGTAGAGGGGTTGACAAGAGAGGCTCTTTTCGCTGAGCTGGTCTCATCTCACGACACACCTGACAGGACTGGACTTTGCGTTTGATTTCAGATGAGATGCCAGGCCACCACACAGATGTGCAGGCCCGCTCTCTGCATTTTGTCAGACCTTGATGTCCATCATGTATTCGATCCAAGATGTCTGCTCTGAGCACATCCGGAATCAACATGCGGCTTCCTCTGGTGATAATTCCATCGCATTCAGACAGTTCATTTTTAATGGGAAAATAGTCTCTGATAGCTGCTGGGACATTGCCTATGTATTCTGGCCATCCTGACTTAATGTACCGCAACACCAACTGTAGGTTACAGTCAGCTGCTGTAGCAGTCTTTATGGTGTCTATTTTCCGTAGATAGTTAAACATGCCCAGGACACGCTTGAGGTCATGCACGTTCTGTGGTGGAGGGAGCTCGCGGATTGCCTTGACTTTATCAGGGTCGGGTCTCACGCCTGATTTGTCAATTTCTTGGCCCAAGAAGTGAAGCTTGTTTTGTCTAAACTTACATTTTTCTCTGTTCAGTTTAAGTCCGGCTGACTCGATCCTTTCCAGTACCTTGCTGAGACGCTGGTCGTGCTGTTCAGGAGTGTCGCCGTACACCAGTATGTCATCCATGTAGATAGCCACGCCTTCCAGGCTGTTGAGGGTTTCTGTCATTTTGCGCTGAAAAATTTCAGGAGCGCTTGTGATCCCAAATGGAAGACGTTTGAATGCATATCTCCCAAAGGGTGTGATAAAGGTTGTTAATTTACTGCTTTCTGGATGGAGAGGAATCTGCCAAAACCCGGAGGCAGCATCCAATGATGTGAATGTGGTTGCTCCACTAAGTTTTGCAGTGATTTCCTCTGCAGTAGGGAGAACATACCTCTCTCTTCGTACAGCTTCATTTAACCTCTTTAAATCGACACAGATCCGCACTTTTCCATTTTTCCTTGGGACTGGCACCATTGGCGCGCACGAATCTGTAGGATCAATCACAGCTTCAATCACATTATTCTCCTCCATACGCTGCAATTCCTCTTTAACCTTCTGCAAAAGTGGCAAAGGGACACGACGGGCAGTGTGCACTGTGTATGGCTGAGCATTCTCTTTTAACAGGATTTTAACTGGTTCTGTTTTAAGTGTTCCATGCTCACCAAATGCTTTGTGAACTTCTTCAACACGTTTCACAAGCCCCATCGACATTGCTGTATCTCTGCCCAGCAAATTGTTTGCATTATTGCCACTGATGACATACACAGGAAAAGTATATGGTTTTTCTTTGTATTCTGTGAAGGCTTGAAATTTTCCTATACAGTCCAACTGACCACCCGGGCTGCACAGTGTGACATTAGATGGCTCTAATTCCTTCTTAGGAACTAGTTCGTTAAATGTCTTTTGTCCCATAATGTTTGCATCTGCACCCGTATCAATTTTAAAATTGACTGGTGTTGTTCCAATTGTAAGCTGTATGGTCCATGGGTCATCATTTCTGTCTGTTTTTATGACTGCGCCCAAAAAAAATGGTGTCTGGGAAACTGTCTCTTCAGTGACTTCTCTGACTGATTTACTGTGACATTTCTTTTCCCAGTGACCCACCTTTTTACACTTGTTGCATGTTGACTTCATGGCTGGGCACTTTTCAGGATCTCTGTGTTTTAATTTTCCACATCTTCCACACCATGAGTCTTTCTGCTCTCCACTTTTTCCCTTCCTTGGTTTAAATGGAGATCTTCCTCTGCCTGCTGCTTTTCCCTGGATCTCCTGCACCGTGGCGTGTGCCTCCCCCTGCTGGTGAACCTGGAGGACAACCTCCTCGGACTGGCGAACTGTTTGAATGGTTTGGGCAAATATTAGATCAGCCATCATCTGCAGTTTACGTGACAGCTCTTTATCAAGGATGCCCACAACAATTCGGTCACGGATATGTTCATCTCTCTTTACACCAAAGTCACAGTGTTCTGACATCTCAAAAAGGGCTCTGACAAACATTTCCACTTTCTCACCGGGCCGCTGCAGCCTCTGGGGAAAACAAGCGCGCTCATGGATCACGTTCCGTTTAGGACAGAAGTACTCGTCGTATTTCCCTAACACAACGTCAAACTTCTTTTGATCCGTATCCTCAGTAAATGAGAATGATTTGAAGATGTTTTCAGCTTCGGGGCCCATGGCGTAAATCAGTGAACTGACCTGAATTTCGCCGTCCTCTTTATTCAGTTTTGTAGCCGTCCGGAAACGCAGAAAGCGCTCTTTCCAGCCCGCCCATTCATTTGGACGATGAAAAGGAAAACTTTCCGGGGGATTAAACTTGGCCATCTTACTGAAGCAGAGCGTCCGTCAAGCACTTCTGACACCATGTAAAGAACTGAGGTCCACACGAATAGTGGTTTCAACAAAGCTCTCTTTTTTTTTTTTCCACAATATCTTTATTGAACCTTTTTTTTTTTTTAACAAACATGATACAAACAATCAAACACTAACGCTAAAGTACTACAAAAAAAAAAAAAAAATGCACTAAAAACACCAACAACCACCAACAAAATCAAGTCTTCAACAATGCTCCTCTGTTTAGTCTAGACAATCCAATACATAAGTATACATATTATGTTCACCAGTTTGGAATTTACAAGGTCCACACACATCATTCACCTTCTTCTTCAAGAGTTATGTTTAAATTTTTTACATAATCAATAAAAGGTCTCCATATATTCTCAAACACAATTTCCTTTGATTTCAGTATATATGTTATTCTTTCTAATGGAAGGTTTGTTAACATCTGTCTTAACCACTGAGTCACATCTGGTCTATGAGTCTTTTTCCATAATAGTGCAATACATTTTTTGGCATTAAGCAAACTGAGGTCTATGAATGTTCTTTCACTTTTATTAAAATTATGCTTTTCTGGGTACAGACCCAACAAAAACAGTTTAGGATTCAGTATGATTTGTTTTGAGATTATTTTTTCAATTGTTACCCTCACCTCTTCCCAAAACATTCTTATTAATCTACATTCCCATAAACAATGAAATAGGGTTCCTTTACTTTCCATGCATTTTGTGCATGTATCTGGTATATTTTTGTTATATCTATTTAACTCCTCCGGTGTAACATACATCCGCATTAACCATTTGAAATGTATCAATTTAAGGCGTGCATTTATTGATTTGGTTTGCGCTTCTGTACAAGCCAATTCCCATTGTTCCTCCGAAATTTCAATTTGCAGATCTTCTTTCCAGTAGTTTAATCTTTTCAGTGAATTTTCACTTGAAGATAGTGTCAATGAGTTATAAAACTCTGAAATAATACCCTTTCTTTTATTATCTTTCATCATCATTTTTTCCAAGGATGAATAAATAGGTCGAGTGAGAGCTTTATTTTGATTTGATCGAATAAAGTTTCTAAGTTGAAGATATTTAAAAAAATGTGTTCTATTGAGATTAAATTTGATCCTCAGCTCTTCAAAAGACATTATGTTGTCTGCACATGGCAAATATAAATCCTGAATCTTTTGTATCCCTTTTAAATTCCATACTTTAAATACAGCGTCCGCTCTCCCTGGTTTAAAATATTGATTACCCCATATTGGACTAAATTGTGACAATAACTGTGGTTCTTTTAAATAGTTTTTAGCTTCACACCATATTTTGATCATATGCTTTACAAATGGATTTTTAACTTGTTTTTGTAATTTTTTTGCCGAATCTGAGTATATGAATATGGGAAGAGGTAAAGGTAAATTGTATGATTCCATTTCAGTCCAGTGAGGGAGATCATTTGATGAAAAATAATATGTCATAGACCTCAGTTGTGCCGACCAATAATACAACATAAAATTTGGACATTTCAGACCTCCACGATCAAATGGTAAATATAATAAAGACAGACGTAATCTAGCCCTCCTGTTGTTCCATATAAATTCCACTAACTTTTTTTTTATTCTTGAGAATAGATCTAAAGGTGGTGATGAGGGAATGTATTGAAATAAATAAAGTATTTTAGGTAAAATATTACTTTTAAGTATATTGATTCTCCCGATCATCGACATTGGTAGTGACATCCATCTCTGAGTTAACTCATTGATATCTGACATTAAGGCTTCATAGTTGACGCTGGCGACTGATTCTAGCTTAGGCATAATTTGGATTCCTAAATATTTAAACTGATTTACAACATTGAATTGATTTGCCTCAGGGGCTGGGTAATTTCTCTGGGTCTCATTTAGCATTAATATTGAAGATTTAGTTTTATTTATTTTATATCCTGATATTTCCCCAAAATTCTTTATTAAATTCAACAAGGTTGGAATTGATTTTTTTAGATTCGACATAAACAAAATTATATCATCGGCGTACAGGGAGATTTTATGTTCTGTTGGTCCAACTTTAATTCCATATATTTGTGAATGTAAACGTATCGCTATCGCTAAAGGTTCAATTGCCATAGTAAACAGTAAAGGTGAAAGTGGACAGCCTTGTCGACATCCTCTATTGATTTTTATTGGTTTTGAAATATTGTTATTTGTTAGGATTTCTGCTGTAGCATTATTGTATATTATTTGAACCCATTTTATGAAATTATTTCCAAGTCCAAACCTTTGTAGGACTTCAAAAAGAAAGGGCCATTCAACTCTATCAAAGGCCTTTTCGGCGTCCAATGATAGGAGAGCTGTATCCGGTGCTTCTTTATTAAAATAAATAATATTAAATAGTCTTCTTACATTATGGAAGCCTTGTCTACCCTTTATAAAGCCATTCTGATCTCGATTAATAATATTTGGTAAAATTTCTTGTATTCGTCTTGCTAAAATTTTACAGATTATCTTAAGGTCGGCGTTTAATAGGCTTATTGGTCTCATATTTTCACATTTATTAGAGGGCTTACCTGGTTTTGGCAGCAGTATAATTAAGGCATTATTTATGTATGATGGTAAATTATTATTTTGAAATGCTTCTAAAACCATTTCCAAAAAAGGTTTTATTAATTTATTCTTAAATTTTTTATAAAGGTCAACTGGAAGACCATCTGGTCCTGCACTTTTTCCTGATTTCATATTATCAATGGCTAGCCCAACTTCTTCTTGACTAATTTTAGACTCCAATATCTCCCTGTTTTCATTTGGTATACACGGTATAGATAGTTCGTTCAAAAACCCATTTAGTTTTGTTAAATCAGGTTCATTTTTGGTATCATATAATTTTTCATAGTAATCTCTAAAGGCTCTATTAATTTCTAAAGGATCTATAACTACCTGTCCCTTACTTATAATACTGGTAATTGGTGTTTTAATTTCCAATTGTTTAATCTGCCATGCTAATAATTTTCCTGATTTTTCACCTTGTTCATAAAAAGATTGTTTCAATCTTAGAAGACTCGAGGCAGCTCTATTCGCTGATTTTTTGTCGTATTCAGCTCTCAAAATCAGTAATTCATTCTCCAACCTTGGGTCACTTCCTGCATACACTTTTTCCTGAAGACTTTTTATTTTATGTTCCAATTTAGCTCTCTCCTCTCGAGTCTTCTTAGATTTTGATCCTGTATAACTAATAATATGTCCCCTAATAAAAGCTTTGAAAGCCTCCCACTTTACACATGCTGATGTTTGTGTAGTATTGATGTCAAAGAACTCGTCTATCTGTTTTTCTATATACTTGACAAATTCCTCATCCTGAAGCCATTTATGCTGAAATTGCCATCTACCTGATTCCTTTGTCAATTTTTTATCTACATATATTAGACAACAGGGTGCATGATCAGAGATCACGATGTTATCATAAAAGCAGTTTTGAATCTTGGACCTTAATTCTGTGGAAATCAAAAAATAATCAATACGTGAGAATGTCTTGTAGGTACTGGAATAACAAGAATAGGCTTTAACTTGTGGTTTCATTTCTCTCCATATATCTAACAATCTCAATTCTTTCATAAAATGATTAATAGTCATCCTACATCCAATGTGCGTACAATCCAGTCCTGTTGATCTATCCACACCTGGATTCAATGTACAATTAAAATCCCCTGCTATTATATGTTGCCCTGTAAGTGATGATAAGATGAGAAATAAATTAGCAAAGAACTTCTGATCATCTATATTGGGACCATATAAGTTCACAAGATTTATATTTTCTAATAGCAAAGAACCTTGAATGATTACATATCTTCCAAATTTGTCTCCAATTACATTTTTCACTTGAAAAGGAACTGATTTATGTATGAGAGTCATAACTCCCCTGGCTCGGGATGAAAATGAAGAGGTGAATACACTTCCCTGCCATCTACTCCTAATTCTTTTAACATCCTCCTCTATCAGATGAGTTTCTTGTAAAAACACAATTCTTGAACCCATGTCCTTTATTTTATTCATAACTTGTTTAAGTTTTTTTAAATTTTGTAGACCTCTGCAATTCCATGAAGTTAAATTAAGATTAACACTTTGGTCCATGATCAACAGAGAGTTTGGGATTACCTTGCAGTGTAAACATGCTCATACAGAGAAGCAAAAACATGAGTGGTTGAACATTCATCCTACAAACTACACACAAACAAATTTCCCCTTCCCACACTTGTGGCAAACCCCCCAAAATCAAAAGAAAAATTCTGTCTCCCGATATAGCCATCGACCGTTCCACACCCACGGGGAACAGCCTAAGCCACTCCTTCTTCATCCTCCCAATCACCCTAACTCTACTGCTTTTAATGACGTAACATTAACTCTCCTCTGTAGTTTTCCAACTTAACTCCAAAATTTTTAACAACTTTGTACATCATAGTTTTTTTTTTTTTGTTTGTTTTGTTTTTGTTTTGTTTTTTTAATATATAATACAATCTATATTTTGTAAACTTACTATTTACTTCAAGTCAGTCAGATGCCTGTGCAAATGCTTAATTATTCTACCTTATATTTTGTTCATGCTTAGCTCCCACCAGTCTCTTCTTCTTCTTTGATCTTCTTGATGAACTCCTGCGCCTCCTCTGGGGTCTTGAAGATGTGGGTTCTGCCCTCATACGTGGTCAGCAGTCTCGCAGGATAGATTACACCATGACGAATCCCAAGGTTGCGCAGCTCCTTACGTACGGGATCAAACTGCTTCCTCAATTGCTGGATTCCTGTGGCCAAATCTGGGTAGAACCGCACCTGCTGGTCCTGGTGTTTAATCTCTCCTTTTTTAGCTCGTGCAGCGTTGAAGATCTTCATCCTGTCTCTGTTGCTAAGAAACTTCATAATTAAGGTCCTCGGCGGTCCCTTATCTCTCTGTGGGCCAATACGATGTGCTTTTTCCAGAACCACTGCTGATTGCAACTCCTCGCTGCCCAGCACCTCCGGAATCCACTTTTCCAGAAAGGAACATACGTCCCGACCTTCTGATTCCTCTGGAAGACCCACCAGCCTCAAATTATTCTGTCTCGACCGAGATTCCAAATCCAAAATATTATCTTCCAGAGATTTATTTTTTTTTTTTCCAAAGTGCGCACCTTTAATTGAAGACGGGTGACGTCATCTTCAGCACTAGCGAGACGGAGCTCCATCTGCGCCGTTCGTTCTACACAGTCACCCAATTCCTTTCTTATTCCTTCCAACGCTGTCATAATCCCATCAAATCTAGAGGAAAAGTCCGCTCTCATTGAACTCATGGCAGCCATCAGCGCATCTGCGCCATTCCCCGCAGATATCGCAGCATTGCCAGCCTCCTCCGCCATATATGGAGTTTTGTTTACTGCGTCACAGACCTGAAAGTCCGTTAATTTGGACTGTTTCGGCGGCTCGCTTTTTCCTTTTCCTGGTTTTCCAGCCTTAGGCTTCGCCGACATATCTTCGCCCAAATGCTGGGATACGTTCTGTCCCAAATGAGAGAGTTATTTGCCGATTTTTTTTTTTTCCAGGAGCAGAGCAGAGCGAGACACGTCCGTCCTACGTGGCAGCCATAACCGGAAGTCACAAAGTTCTCTTTTAAAAACTAGGAGCGGGAACATTAACAGGCGGCAACATCAACACATCGCCATTTTCATAACTATATCCTCGGTGAAGGTCAACTCTGACCTGTGACGTCACCACAGTCTTAAAGACACACCACATATAAATATCACATTATATGACATTCAAACCTTAGTTTTGACTGAATGGCTCTATATTTATACAGTATTGTCTGAATCAATAATGAAAGTGTCAACTTAATAACACTGCTCAACACCAAATTTATTGCCTAAGGTTTTTTTAGCTGATTTAGGGCAATTTTGATGTGCTGAATCCAAAAATCACATTGGTTTTGCGCAATCAGGTCAGCTTTTTGAATTATGGCCACATGTTGTTTTATATGTTTTGTTTACATGTACGGGTATTTTCGCTTTATATGATGCAAAATTCTTTATGTCTTGAAATTCTCTGAATTTTGAACAATGATGACGTAACATTCAATTTACATGTACTTACCTTTATATAAAGGTAAGAAACCCACAACTCGTCGTGGCTGGTGATTAAGGACTACTGCGCCCTGGCGTAGGAAGTGGACTGTGTCATTTTAGCAACCATTGCTCTCAGCGTGCATGCAGCGGCACCAGCATCCATGAGGGACTTCAGCGAGGTCGAGGAGCCGTGGTTGGTAACCGGGACGGACACCAAGAGACGCAGGAACGGGGTGTTCTGTTTCTATGATCACCGCTTCGGCTCGAATGCCCAATGCTGCCTGCTGCCATGCCAGTTCAAAAAGCTGGGAAGACGGCACGACCAGCAGTCAGTAGCAGCTGCAACCGCTGGCAACAGGAACAAGCTGCTTTATATCACGGACACATGTTCGGGGAGACGGTTTTTGGTGGACTCCGGCTCTCAGAAGAGCCTTATCATGCTGGTCAGCGCAGACAGGTCGGCAGGAGGCAGCGGTCCCGAGCTCACGGCCGGCAACGGATCCACCATCAGGACGTTTGACAAATGGACACTGACTATATGCTTGCATGGACGCAATTTTCAGTGGGACTTTGTGGTAGCTGCATGTTCTGCCCCCATTTTAGGCGCAGATTTTTTATGTGCTTATGGGTTATTAGTCGGTGTTGTCAACAGACGTTTAGTGGACGCTGTTTCTTTTACCTCCCTGCCTTGCACAGCTCAGGGAGCTGGGTCAACAACACTGGCTAACGTTATAGCTTCAGGTGGTAAGTACCAGCATTCACTTGCACAGTTCCCAGCACTCACGGTCCCAACTTTTTCGGCTACAGTAACCAAACACAGGGTCGAGCATTTTATAACCACAAAAGGCCCGCCAGTGTTCGCACGACCTCGCCACCTGGACACAGCTAAACTGTCCAGCGCGTGCAAAGAGTTTGCCAACTTGGAGCAGCTGGGCATCGTCAGGCGCTCCAACAGCCTGTGGGCATTCCCGCTACACATGGTGCCTAAGGCCGATGGGTCGTGGCGACTGTGTGGCGATTTCCGGCACTTGAACAACGCCGCAGAACACGGCGGATTATTAACCAAGAGGCAGCAAATGACTTCTCTGCTTTGTTTGAGCCACATTTACTGATGGAAATTAAAGATCCTGATGCCTTCACTCAGACATTAGACGGCAACTGTATGGCTATTTTAGACAAAGTGGCACCAGTGAAATCTGTCCTTGCTTCTCCTAAAAAGTCTCATCCCTGGATAAATGACTCCATTCAATCCTTTAGAAGAAATTGTCATAAGGTAGAACGCTTATGGAAATCCACTCAATTGGAGATTCTCAGACTCCATCTAAGGGAGCTTAGAGCCTCTTTATATGACATGCTGAAGGATGCCAGGAATCAGTATTTTTTCAAAAATAATTTTCACAAATAAAAATCCTTGAGTCTTATTTGACACAATTAACATTCTCGTCTCACATACTGCTTCTCTAATTCCTGTGTTCTGTAAAGCAGACAGTAACAAATTTCTTAATTTCTTTGTTGATAAGATGAGAGATATCAGGGAAAACATTTTGCCATCTTCTTCTCTTAACTGTGCCAGTGTTATGCCCTCACCTTGTACTTGGTCCACTTTTAATACAGTGACCTTTCAGGACATCACGGCTCTGCTGCAGAAAATGAAACTCTCCTCTTCCCCTGCTGATGTTCTCCCTACTAAGCTGTTTTTAGCTGTTTTTGAGTCAATTGGTCCTTCAGTTGTTGAACTGATAAACATTTCACTTTCAGCTGGTGTGGTTCCCAGCTCCTTCAAACATGCAGTGGTTGAACCAACTCTTAAGAAGCTGAGTTTGGATCCATCACAGCCAAATAATTATAGGCCAATCTCTAAACTCCCTTTCATATTAAAAATTCTGGAAAAGGTAGTGGCTGAGCAGCTTATGCCATTTTTGGCAAATTGTAATATCCTGGATAAATTTCAGTCGGGCTTTCGGAAAAATCATTCTACCGAAACAGCTTTAGTCAGAGTCTCCAGTGACATTATGATGGTGGCTGACACTGGTAAATACACAGTTCTGGTTTTATTGGATCTTTCTTCTGCCTTTGATACTGTTGATCACTGTATAATAATCAACAGACTCAAGAATCAACAGACAAGAGCTAGGGCTGTCTGGTTCCGTTTTAAAATGGTTCTCATCATACCTCACTGGAAGAACCTTTAACGTGTCTGTGAATCAGATCTTTTCTGAAATAGCACAGTATTCATGTGGGGTACCAACCACAAGGCTCAGTTCTAGGACCCATTTTATTTTGAATATACAGTGGGGTAAAAAAGTATTTAGTCAGCCACCAATTGTGCGAGTTCTCCCACTTAAAAGATGAGAAAGGTCTCCAATTTTCATCATAGGTATACCTCAACTATGAGAGACAAAATGAGAAAAATAAATCCAGAAAAATCACATTCTCTGATTTTTAAAGAATTTATTTGAAAATTATGGTGGCAAGTATGTATTTGGTCAATAACAAAAGTTCATCTCAATACTTTGTTATATACCCTTTGTTGGCAATGACAGAGGTCAAACGTTTTCTGTAAGTCTTCACAAGGTTTTCACACACTGTTGCTGGTATTTTGGCCCATTCCTCCATGCAGATCTCCTCTAGAGCAGTGATGTTTTGGGGCTGTCGCTGGGCAACACGGACTTTCAACTCCCTCCAAAGATTTTCTATGGGGTTGAGATCTGGAGACTGGCTAGGCCACTTCAGGACCTTGAAATGCTTCTTACGAAGCCACTCCTTCGTTGCCCGGGAGGTGTGTTTGGGATCATTGTCATGCTGAAAGACCCAGCCACGTTTCGTCTTCAATGCCCTTGCTGATGGAAGGAGGTTTTCACTCAAAATCTCACGATACATGGCCCCGTTCATTCTTTCCTTTACACGGATCAGTTGTCCTGGTCTCTTTGCAGAAAAACAGCCCCAAAGCATGATGTTTCCACCCCCATGCTTCACAGTAGGTATGGTGTTCTTTGGATGCAACTCAGCATTCTTTCTCCTCCAAACACGACAAGTTGAGTTTTTACCAAAAAGTTCTATTTTGGTTTCATCTGACCATATGACATTCTCCCAATCCTCTTCTGGATCATCCAAATGCTCTCTAGCAAACTTCAGACGGGCCTGGACATGTACTGGCTTAAGCAGGGGGACACGTCTGGCACTGCAGGATTTGAGTCCCTGGCGGCGTAGTGTGTTACTGATGGTAGCCTTTGTTACTTTGGTCCCAGCTCTCTGCAGGTCATTCACTAGGTCCCCCCGTGTGGTTCTGGGATTTTTGCTCACCGTTCTCGTGATCATTTTGACCCCACGGGGTGAGATCTTGGGTGGAGCCCCAGATCGAGGGAGATTATCAGTGGTCTTGTATGTCTTCCATTTTCTAATAATTGCTCCCACAGTTGATTTCTTCACACCAAGCTGCTTACCTATTGCAGATTCAGTCTTCCCAGCCTGGTGCAGGTCTACAATTTTGTTCCTGATGTCCTTTGACAGCCTTTTTCTTTGGTCTTGGCCATAGTGGAGTTTGGAGTCTGACTGTTTGAGGTTGTGGACAGGTGTCTTTTATACTGATAATGAGTTCAAACAGGTGCCATTAATACAGGTAACGAGTGGAGGACAGAGGAGCCTCTTAAAGAAGAAGTTACAGGTCAGTGAGAGTCAGAAATCTTGCTTGTTTGTAGGTGACCAAATACTTATTTTACCGAAGAATTTACCAATTAATTCATTAAAAATCCTTCAATGTGATTTTATGGATTTTTTTTTTCTCATTTTGTCTCTCATAGTTGAGGTATACCTATGATGAAAATTGGAGACCTCTCTCATCTTTTAAGTGGTAGAACCTGCACAATTGGTGGCTCAAAAAGTAAGACGGCGAAAAAGAGGAAAGCGAGGGGGGATTCTCGCTCGGCTGCGAAGGAGAGGCACGCGAACAGCCTTGCCTGGCATATTTCTATCCAATGCCAATTCTCTCTTGAACAAGGTAGAAGAATTAAGACTGCTGATGCGATTTAAGGACCTCGCTTCCTCGTCTGTCATCTGTTTCTCTGAGACCTGGCTTAAAGGGAACATACCGGACAGCGCGATCAGCCTCGAGGGATTTCAGCTGTTTCGTGCTGATCGCGTCACAGAGCTCTCCGGTAAGTCTATTGGAGGAGGAGTCTGCTTCTACATTAACAGCAGCTGGTGCTCTGATGTAACAGTGATTTCACAACACTGTTCTACCGATCTAGAATTTCTCTCTATTAACTGCAAGCCATTTTATTCCCCGCGGGAGTTCGCATCATTCGTTTTGATCGCTGTGTACGCCCCTCCGATGCGGACGCGCCCGAGGCCCAGCGCGCGCTCGCAGATCACATCCTACATGCGGAGCGGACTTTTCCAGACTCTCTGGTTATTGTGGTAGGTGACTTTAACCAGAGCAATCTGAGTCACGAGCTCCCCCGATACAAACAGTTTATTAAATGTCCAACCAGAGGAAAAAAACATGCTGGATCACTGTTACACTACAGTGAAGGACGCATATCGCGCTGTTCCCCGCGCTGCGCTCGGACTATCTGATCACGTGATGGTCCACCTCATCCCCACATACAGACAGAGACTGAAACTCACTAAACCTGTTGTGACCACCACGAAGAAATTGACCAGTGAAGCTGGAGAGAAACTGAACACATGCATGGAAATAACTGACTGGGACATGTTTAAAGGAGCCACACATGATCTTAATGAGTACACAGACACTGTGAACTCATACATCAACTTTTGTGAGGAGAGCATTCTCCCATCGCGCACCAGGGTGAGGTACTCTAATGATAAGCCCTGGTTCACTGCCAAGCTCAGACAGATCAGGAAGGAGAAGGAAGCAGCGTTGAAAAGTGGAGACAGAGACTGCTACAGGGAGGTTAAATATCGGTTTAACAGAGAGCTGAAGAGAGCTAAATCTGTGTATTCTGAGAGACTCCAGCAGCAGTTCACTGCTAATGACTCGGCTTCTGTGTGGAGAGGACTGAGACAAATCACCAACTATCGGCCTCAGGCTTCTAAAGGTCAGGATGACAAAGCCCTTTGTCAAAAACTGTCCCAACATTACGCCCGTTTTGATACCTCGTCAGCTGTGTCCAACTCCCCCACTCCACCCAGCTCCACTGCCTCCTCGGCCCCTTATTCATCAAAAGCGGTCCCCCCCTCCTCCTCCTCCCCCCCTGCCCTTGTCATCAGTGAGCAGGACGTGCACAGACAGTTCTCCAGACTGATCCCGCGCAAGGCCCCCGGGCCGGACGGTGTGTCTCCCTCCACCCTGTGACACTGTGCGAAAGAGCTGGCTCCTGTCTTCACAGACATTTTTAACACCTCCCTTAAGCTATGCCACGTGCCGTCCTGCCTCAAATCCTCCACCATCATCCCTGTCCCCAAGAAGCCACGGATTACTGGACTTAACGACTACAGACCTATAGCGCTCACCTCTGTAGTCATGAAGTCCTTTGAGCGCCTGGTCCTGTCTCACCTCAAGTCCATCACCACTCCCCTCCTGGACCTGCTGCAGTTTGCCTACCGTGCCAATAGGTCTGTGGATGACACAGTCAACCTGGCCCTCCACTCCATCCTGCAGCACCTGGACTCCCCGGGAACCTATGCCAGGATCCTGTTTGTGGACTTCAGCTCTGCATTCAACACCATCCGCCCCGCTCTGCTCCAGGACAAGCTGTCCCTGCTCGGCGTGCCTGACTCCCTCTGCAGGTGGATCACCGACTTCCTGACGGACCAGAGGCAGCATGTGCGGCTGGGGAAGTCTGTCTCGGACTCTGTTAGCATCAGCATCGGATCACCCCAGGGCTGTGTACTTTCCCCCCTACTCTTCTCCCTTTATACCAACTCCTGCACCTCCTCCCACCAGTCTGTTAAGCTGATCAAGTTTGCGGACGACACCACCCTCATCGGGCTCATCTCCAACGGCGACGAGTCCGTCTACAGGTAAGAGGTGGCCCAGCTGGTGTGCTGGTGCAGCCACAACAACCTGCAGCTGAACGCTCTGAAGACAGCGGAGATGATCGTGGACTTCAGGAAAGTCACAACCCCCCTGCCCCCCCTCACCATCACAGGCTCTCCCATCACCATTGTAGATTCCTTCCGCTTCTTGGGCACCACCATCACCCGGGACCTCAAATGGGAGCCAACCATCAGCTCCCTCATCAAAAAGGCCCAGCAGAGAACGTTCTTTCTGCGGCAGCTGAGGAAGCTCAAGCTACCCACCAAGATGTTAGTGCAGTTCTACACAGCCATCATCGAGTCCATCCTCACCTCCTCCATAACCGTGTGGTACGCAGGAGCCACTGCCAGGGACAGACTAAGGCTGCAGCGCGTCGTGCGCACTGCTGAGAAGGTGATCGGCTGCAAGCTCCCATCTCTCCAGCACCTGTACATCTCCAGGACCTGGAGGCGTGCAGGCCGGATCATAGCCGATCCTTCACACCCTGGTCACGTACTGTTTGCCCCCCTCCCCTCAGGTAGAAGACTTCGGTCCATTCAGACTAAAACCTCCCGGCACATGAACAGCTTTTTCCCCTCTGCCATCAGACTGCTGAACATTAAGTGACTTATTGACTCTCGTGCACTATGTACAGCAGCTCAACCAGACTCATGTCATTCATCACTGTTTTTCTGTTGCATTATCGACTGCACTGTGGTACCCCATATTATCTGCTACTTGCTAATTTATTTAAAACTGCCTTGACTAGTATTACTCATTATTATTATTATTACTTATTATTCTACACTTATTGCATGTTTTTAGTCTTTTAGTTTTTTAGTTTATCTCATCATGTTTTTAATGTTGCAGCATGGCACCGAGACAAATTCCTAGTTTGTGTACTACACGAACAATGGCAATAAATCTGATTCTGATTCTGACTAAATACTTTTTTGCCCCACTGTACATTCTGCCACTGGGACGGATAATTAGCCAGTTCAAAAATATTTCTCATCATCTTTATGCTTACGATATTCGGTTGTATTGCTCTTTTAAAGAGTCTGAGTTTCACATGCTGTCATCTTTAACTAACTGCTTGTCTAACATCAAACAGTGGTTAAGTGCAAACTTTTTACAGCTTTACTCAAACAAGATAGAGACATTATCGCTCCTGAAAACAAGATTCCACTTATTAAGCACCACATGGGTACCCTAGGTTCCTCTGCCCAGGCCAGTCTTTGGAATCTTGGTGTTATTTTTGACTCGGCTATGTCTCTTGAGCACCACATTAATCAATTAATTAGAAATTGTTTCTTCCATCTGAAGAATATTTCTAAGTTGAAAACCCCGGTGTCAAAGGTGGAACTTGAGATGATTATACATGCTTTTATTTCTTCTTGTTTAGACTATTGTAATAGTCTTTTTACCTGTCTGAGCCAAAAGCATCTTCAATGCCTCCAGGTTGTTCAAAATTCGGCTGCTAGACTTTTAACTCACACTAAGAAAAGGGCTCACATTACACTGGTTTTAGCAGCACTTCACTGGCTCCCAGTTGGTTTTAGGATTCAGTTTAAAATTTTGTTTTTAGAGCTATTCATGACCAGGTCCTTAAATACATCACCAAGCTGCTTAAAGTGTATAACCCCTCATGGTCTTTGAGATCCTTGGATCAACTTTTACTGGCTGTCCCTTGAACCCATTTTAAAACTCTAGGTGACAGAGAGCCTTACAGGCAGTGGCACCAAAATTGCGGAAAGCTCTACCATTGTCTTTGCGCTCAGTAGACTCTGTTGATGCTTTTAAAAAACAGCTGAAGACACTCCTGTTTAAACAGGCTTTTTACTTTATGGATTTTATGTTTTTAATGTCTTTATACTTGTTTTTCAATGCCTTTATTGTTATATTTGTGATTGTGTTTTATTTTATTGTGAAGCACTTTGTGATTCTTTCTGTGAGAAGTGCTATATAAATAAATTTGTCCTTCCTTCCTTCCTTCCGATCAGTATCCCATCCCGCACATCCAAGATTTTTCCATGCACCTGGCCAGGACGTGTGTTTTTTCAAAAGTGGATCAGGTCTGCAATTACTATCAAGTCCCGGTGTGCGAGGAAGACGTTCCTAAAACAGCGGTAATAACTCCTTTTGGCCTTTTCGAGTTTTTACGCATCCCGTTTGGATTAAAGTGAGTTTGGTGTAGAGGAACTTGACTGGCCTGTACAGAGCCCTGACCTCAAAGTAACATAACACTTTTGGGATGAATTAGAGCAGAGACTGTGAGACTGTACAAATGCGCTTCTGAAAGAATGGTAAAAAATTCCCACAAACACACTCCTAAACCTTGTGGAAAGCCATCCTGCAGCTTCAACTCTTCAGGGAAGGCTGTCCACAAGGTTTAGGAGTGTGTTTATGAGAATTTTTGACCATTTTTCCAGAAGCGCATGTGTGAGGTCAGGCACTGATGTAGGACGAGAAGGTCTGGCTCTAATTCATCCCAAAGGTGTTCTGTCGGGTTGAAGTCAGGACTCTGTGCAGGTAAGTCAAGTTCCTCCACACCAAACTCGCTCACCTAAATCACTCATCGAGTGATGTGATTTAGGGCCGATTTCAACAGTTTTTCACCTCAGCGATATCTCTGTAGGGCAAACAGATGATAAAATCCTCTCGGCGATCTACAGCAGACTGAGCTACCAGCTGCATTCTCAATCATTTTTAAAAAAAAAAAAAACACTCCCACACATCCTGGAAGAACAGCCAAGACTCCAGCCTTGAACATTTACTGTAATTGAAGAACTCTTTTCCCTTTTAGTTTACAGCAGAACAGCACTGGAACTCAAAAAAAATCTCTGGTGTGCTCACTGTTAAAGGTAAGGAGTCGAAACTATAAAAAGGCCAAATGCAATGAATAAATCATGTCTTCTGGGAAAGAAATCTAGTTCACTCGGTGATGTGTGCAGGGAGCGAGACTAATTACTGTAGCTGGACAGTTACTGTGTTAATCATGCTCCTCTTAATTGCAAAAATGTAATTAAACACATCAGAAGTGACTGCAAAGGTATTTTTTCTTTTTTTAATTTCAAAAGAATATTTATAGATTTGCTTGGTTACAAAAGCAGTTTTAAAATCCCAGGTGAAGAAACCTCCCAAGGAATATCTTAAATATACAGAATTATACATTTCCAGCAGATAAGGAGACAGAAGTTACTTGCCAAAGTCATGACTGATTTCTACAGAAAAAAACAAGGCATTCAGTGGTAAATAAATGTTTACAAAGCTAAGGTGCAATGCCAAAGTCACTGACAAATGCAGGTATTTTACATCTAATATACAATATCTTTAACATCAGGGTGGATAACAGGGAAAACATAAGCAGTTCTGGCTATAATTATAACTACAAAGTCACTGCAACAGAAGTGTAGATGCTAACTTAATTTTAATCAGAACTAAAGAGGTTTTCAATTTTAACAGATTTAAAATGTTTTTTTTTTTCTTTTTAATTCTTCCATTTACAATTTGCAAAGTTATCTCACGTACAAAGAGAAGGAAAATAAGAATAATTTACACATTTATATATAATTTTCAACATATCCAAATCAAATGACAGGCAATGACGTTGACAATTTTGTGATGTCAGCACAAAGACATATGAAACATGTTGCACTGTGCATTTGCATATGGGAGAGGCCCCATGTTTAAAGAGATACAAAAACAGAGCATGAGGAAATGCAGGGTTTTCATTCGATTCATGAATGATACAGAGCCCCTCACGGGCGCAGAACAAAACACAAACATCTCAACTGCGATGACAGAACGTACTACAAGGTGATGATGAGTTTATGGGAAAGTAATAATCAAAATATTTACGCCGTTATCATCCGTATCTGACATTTAAAAACTGAGTTTATCCTTCAGGAAGTCTGTTCAAGAAGCTACAGCGGATGTGGATGCGGTGAGGAAAAAATGAGTTTTCAACTTTTTAATAATGCCGTATTCAGCTCTGATGGAGCATCTGTACTGGGTCCCACTCATTTAATATAAGTGTTGCTTAACAGAAAGATGAAGTATATCAGCGGAGAGTGATTCAGTCTTTTCAGTGCAAATGGGAACATGGGCTACATTTACATGGGTCATTAAAATGTTGAGCGATAAAGGCTTGACCACATGAATTTTTGAGGGCTGCTCATTAAAGATTTCCCCTGACCCACTTCCAATTATTGTAATAGGCTGAAATTGCACATGTATAATGATACACATCTCTATAGGGTGCATGGTAATTTGCAGCTCTGAACTCCTAAGAGTTTCCCTTTTACAGGTGCAAAGGTGGAGTAAGGCGTGATAATGGAGCCAGTTGAATGCCGAGTGGTTCTCAGGTTCCTGTACTTGAGAGGACACACACCATGGGAGACATCCGATGAGATCAAAGACACTTAGGGGGAGGATGCCCCATTGTATGACGTAGTCAAGCGCTGCCATCAACAGCTCAAGTGTGGATGGACAATGGTGGAAACAGCAGTCATTCCCAGGTTACCAGCGTGCCAACAATGAAGACACCATCCAGTAAGTGGAGGCCACCGTTTTGGAGGATTGTGGCATAACTGTTCTCCACCGAGTCCAAGATGTCACGATCAGTGTGGATTCCCCAGTTGCTCACACCTTTCCAGAAGCAGGAACAAGTCAAGTTCTCCCAAGCTCTTTTGGCCATGTGCCAAGAAAACCAGGAGGATTTCTTCTACAGACTAATGGTACAGGATGAAACATGGGTCCATCACTATAATCCAGAGACTAAAGCCCAGTTGAAGCAATGGAAGCATTATGACTCACCACCTCCAAAGAAGGCACAATTCCAACCCTTGGCAGGCAAGGTCATGCTCACAGTCTTTTAGGACCAGCATGGAGTACTGATGACAGATTTCCTGGCAAAGGGTACCACAATTACCAGGACTTGCTATGATTCATTGATGCAGAAACTGTGGAAGGCCAACAAAACCGAGAGGCGTGGCATGCTGACCAAAGGTGTCTGCCTCCTGCAAGATGACACCCCAGTTCACAACTTGCATGTAGCCCAGACGGAAGCATGGTCCTGTGGCTGTGAAATCCTTCCTCATTCCCCTTACTCTCCCGACCTTTTTGAAGGGCAAGCACTTGCAAGTTGATGGAACACTGATTTCTGAAATCAAGTTGTGGCTTCTGACATGGCCTGCAGACTTCTACAGTTGAGGTCTCCACAGCTGCATAGAGCAATAGAAGTGTGTGACACTTGGTGGTACCTATGAAGAGAAAGACTAATAACTGTGTCAGGTTTGGCTCCTCTCAGTCCATGGAAAATGAGTCAGGGGAAATCTTTAATGAATAGCCCTTGCACACCTGGTATTAACATGCGCATTCAGAGATCTCATTTGCTCCCATCACACTCCTTCTAGTTGTCCACTGTGACTGAATGAGTAAAGAAAAAATAAGAGGGCACGTCTAGGTGGGTAAATGTGAAATAATGCATTCAATTGATCAATGGGACACACAAAAAAAAAAAAGGAAAATCTCTGATGGCAGCTGGGAAACTTTGATACAATTGATTCAACTTTACCACAACAAAAAACTCAACCCGCTTTACCGGTGTCACACAGAGAAGCACAGCTGTTTGAAGGTGTGGTTTTAAATCTAGTTGAGTGTATTTACATCTGTACGATGTGATATCTGATGACACTGCAATCACAAAAAAACTCCACTTAATTACATGTAAATGGTGGACTAAGAGGTGGTTCTTCTTTTGGTGTAAAAACACGAGTTACTGATACAACATTTAACCCATCAATGCAGCCAAACTTCATGTGTAAAATGATCTGGGGTGTTCGCTGATATGTTCATGTTTCCTAAGAGTCATACATATCACTGCTTTACCTTCAGTCACCTTTTCTGCAAAGAAGTAGTGATTTTTTCTGGAGAGAGATGTGCTTTAGTCATAACTGCAGTATGAAAAATTGTGTATTTGGGACAATGTTATTCAAACTTTTGCATGCTGTCACACCGAGGTTTCAAAATACTTTCAGTGAACAGCAGTATTATGGATGAATTCATTAAGAGCTGACACTGACAGAAGGCTGCAGCAACTACTGCCATTTCCTCCACACAGGTGGAGTAGACAAGGGTGTGTAAATAACATGCGAAAACCCACTGGAAAACATTTGCTTTTTTAAAAAAAAAAAATAAATCCATGTTTTTGTGGTTCAACATTTTCCAATTTTCAGATAAGGTTCTTTGTAGAAACAGCAGTGTTGAGTGTCTGGGATGCTAAATTCCACAGATTAGACAACGACTGCTGGTGATATGGTCCTGTACTGATGAGCTGACAACTCTTTTGTGTTGACTAGTGACCTTAGGGAAAACCAGTGGTGCTTTCAGTCAGCCATGGAAAAGATGTGGACGACAACAGAGGCCCTGGCACCATGACACATTACAAACAGTCCTGACTCTGATGCAGCAGACCAGACACACTCGGTTACATCAGCCTTCCTGCCATGTGTTCAGTCCAACCTCACAGGCACAAAAAAAGACCAAAGGTATCATCCTAAAGCAAAAACCCCTGTGCGTGCACACACACAATCAGCTAAATGAGCACAGGGCCATAGAGTGAAACATCTGAGTGTGTATTTGTCGCAGATCTGCTGTCAGTCAGTCTTACAGCAGCGGCTGCTGATAATAAGCCGCCTGCTGGTGTTGAGGAGCCTGGTGAGGAGGAGCAGCTGCTGGGTAGGACACAGGAGGCATGCCGGAGTTGTGATAGGTTGACATATCCATGGCCATACCTGCGTGGGGTGGGTAAGGAACTCCACCAGCTTGGGTCATGTAGTGAGGGTTCATACCACTGCTGTGAAGAAAACAGAGACATGACATTTAGCATCAACAAGAAATATGAAGAGTGAGTTATGTTTGGATCGGAGGTTCCATTAACTGAAAACTCCTTCAATTATAACACAATTGGATAAATTCTGAAAATTAAAAAAAGTTTACCTTCTTTTCATTGCTGATCACATAATAAAAAATAAACCATAAGCTGGCATTCAGAACCTGTAATCAACATCATCCCTACCCATCCAGCCATCTTCTTCCGCTTAATCCTTTTCAGGTCGCGGGGGGGCTGGAGCCTATCCCAGCATCTTAGGGCGAGAGGCAGGGTCCACCCTGCACAGATCGCCAGTCCATCGCAGGGCCAACACAGAGAGACAGACAACCATTCACTCTCACAGTCATACCTAAGGACAATTTAGAATCCCCAGTTTTGATGCCAATTAACCTAACCTGCATGTTTTTGGCATGTGGGACGAAACCGGAGAAATCCCGGAGTAAACCCATGCAGACACGGGGAGAACATGCAAACTCCACACAGATCATCATCCCTACCCATGTCTGTTATTTTTCCTCATTTTCTTGATAATATTTTCCCTATCGAGTGTGTTTATGTATTGTCCCTTTACAATATACTAGCCCCATTTCCATTACCAGGAACCAGTTTTGCAGGAACTTCCCCCATGTGCATGTCTCCACTAGCAGGAACCTCCTTGTAAGGGGGAGATTTCAGGAACCTTTAGCAGCTGAAAGATGGCCCTGGTCAGAGTGGCTCCAGAAACTGTTGGGTGGGGTTTAGGATTGACTCGGTGCTGCCTGGATAAAACTCGGCATCACAGAGAGCACTCCATGAACAAAACAGGGAAATGAAAAGCTGCAAATCTGACCAGAAAAAAGATAATAGTAAAGATCTAATGCTTTAAAATTCTAATTTAATGCTGACATCTAATATAATGCTAGGCCACCACTCCCTAGGTGACAGAGCATCCGCCCCACACCTGGGAGGCCAGGGTTCAAATCCTGGCCGGGCCATGCCCAAGACCATATAAAAGTGGAACTTCCTGCCGTCCAGCTTGGTGCTCAGCAATAATGGAATGGAGGAGGGAAATTTGTGGCGGCGCCTTGCCTGACAGCGACCACTCTGATTCTAGATGTGATTAACATTGTAGATAAGAGAAACATAATTTTGTTCTACTGTACATGATTGGCTGTATGGATTGAATGACAAAGTTGGCTTTACCTTTACGTGACTGTGTAGAGTCTAAACAATAATTTGGCATATGTGAAGAACATGAGCATTACACTAGAGCGCCATGGAGCATAACACAGGCCATACCACTGTCATTCATAGGGATATGAGCACACACAGCCTGGCCATGGATCAGCGGTATGTCTGGAGGATGAAGAATGAAGCACACACTGAAAATAACACCATGCCTAAAGTGAAGCATGGTGGTGGCTCAGTGATACTCTGGGGTTGCTTTGCTTCCTCGGGCACTGGAAACCTGCAGTGTGTGTGGGGTAAAATGGATTCAATCAAATATCAGGAAATCCTGGGAGAAAATGTCATGCCAGCTGTGAGGAAGCTCAAGATTAGGCATCACTGGATCTTCCTACAGGACAATGATCCCAAGCATACTTCAAAGTCCACAGAGATTTGGTTTCAGAAGAAATCCTGGAAGATACTAGAGTGGCCATCACAGTCACCTGACTTGAACCCCATTGAAAATCTTTGGTGGGATTTGAAAAAGGTGGTGGCAGCACACAAACTCAAGAATATTAGTAAAATGGAGGCCTTTGCACATGAGGAATGGGTTAAGATTCCTCAGACATGCTGCCAGTAGCTGCTGTCTGGTTATGCATCACGTTTGCAGCAGGTCATAACAGTAAAATGGTGCTCTACTATGTACTAAAGATGCTTGTCATGAAGGGGTTGAATAATTTTGAGACTGCAGTAGTCATTAAAAGTGGCATTTTGTGTTGAATTTGATGAAATCCCTTGTGATATTAGTTGTGGTGATCCATTTAACTAGTACTTGTTTGATCTGTTTATTGCAAACAGCTGCTAGTTTGTACGTTTTGCCAATAAACCTAATTTGCAGTGGGGGTTGAATGATTTTGATTGTAACTGTACATACAAATGGTAGCCAATGCTGCATATACATGCAGGATGTCTATGCTTCCTGCAGTCAGACAGATAAATTAGTTTCATTTTCATGATGTAACACTGAAGCGGTTCCAAGGTTGTCATAGCCAGAAGCAGCACTGGGGTTAAGCTCCCAGTGCTCATAAAATGCTCCTTACGGCGTGCGTCTCGAAAAGCCTCTGACAACTAAGTCCAACTCCTAGCCTGCCCGTGTGGTTTAGTCTCTAAGCCCGGCGGAACTGCTTTTACTAATAGGAGAAGGGGCGAGGGCGAATCTCTGGCGCCTTAAAACCAGATGCTTCGGGTAGATGGTGGCTCGTCAACCTGGGAAGGTAGCCCATCTAGGGGAAGGTAAACCCTGATTTCAAACCTCCGCTGCCTTGCGGCACACCCGGTCACGGGAAAGGCTTCGGGAGTCAACCCTGAGGAAAAATCCAGAGTCAGAGCCCCTAAGGCAGTTCTCTGTTGTGCTCAACATCGTTCTGGCAGCTCCTGCGACGGTGCTGGTGCCAAACTATAGCAGCCCTGCTGTTCCTTTGGATTCATCAGTGACGTGGAGAGGGGGGACATGCTGCATGGGTAACATCTTGTCCTCCATATCTTCCTGCCCAGGCTTGAATCCTACCAACGCCCAACGCTGGAAGGTAGAACACCGGTGCGCATCGGCCTGTTCAGCTACAGGCGGTGCTGTTCCAGCAGAGTAGACGTTTGGGATTCTTTTCCATGGTCATCATAGACCAACGGAGGCTGACGAACACTGAAGCAGCATAACACTAAAACACCTCTAAATCTCTCTGACTGATCTTCTGCTAGCCTAGCATTAGCAGGTTTGTTTTCAACAGAATACTAATCAAAGGTAAGCTAAACAGAGGTTACATGATCAAAAATTCAAAAACTAATGTCAGATGATGCATTATAGAAGTAAATGTAATTCATCACCTGACATAATCATATTAGTCATGTTTCAGTGGTCAAAATTTCATTTTCCAACTTTATAAAGAGCCTAATCAGAGGTGCGGCTGTATTCTTACTTCATGAATGGAGGCTGAGCAGCTTGACTGGAGGGTGGGACTGACATGTTGGGAGGCAGTGACTGTAGCGGTGTAGGCTGGTCGTTGTGCATGTTGTAAGCCTGGGAAGAGGGAACCTGGGGCATCGATGCAGGTATATACGCTGCTCCAGGTGCTCCAAGGTAGCCCTAAAGAAGACATGAGGGGAACAATGTGGTGTTAATGAGTGTCAACACCTTAAAAAATAATGCACTTGTTTACTGAAAAGATGCATAAAGAGGGAAAGAGCACACAGATAAATGACAAAACGAGAGTGTTGATTCAGCCAGTTAAAAAGGGCTGTAAATATATTTATTCCATCTAGCTACAATAGTCCGCACTGTGTGTTTATATACTCATATATTTATTCCATCTAGCTACAAGAAAAAGGTGGTGGCTGTAGAGGGCAAGTTAGGAAAAAAATATTTTTTTTTTTTTCCTCCAGAATTTTTATTCCTCTATGAGACAACAGAGCAAACAAAAATTTTTTTTTAACTTGCATAACAGTAGTACAGCAGCGGCTGAGGGTACAAAGACGCGTTTCCAAATTTTTCAGTGTAAAAATAACTCTGCTCACACCGCACCTGTGCCGTCCTCTCGTAGTGCAAACGCTTCAAATAAAAGTTAGGCACATGATGGATGCGATCACAGCTCAACTACACTTGAGTGTTGATGACGAGGAAAATACCCTTCTGAATTCTCGAACATTTGTGGATAACTGGTTCATAATGTCAAACAATCACAACCTGATGAGTTGACGGTTTAAATAGCAATAAAAAGTCAGGTATGAAGCATGATTAACACAAAGACACACAGGATGGGGAGCGTCTGTTTCAGCTTGATTGACTAAGTGCAACAGACTCGTGGGTGAGTTTAAAATCAAAACCAAACAACATTTGCAAGCTTATGGTCCCAAGCAACAATCACAACTTCTACTTCATTGATGCTTTTGCTTGTAAAGATCTGAGCGAGCGATTAAGTGGCAACTTGACATCTTTCTACTCTGAGAAAAAAAAAAAAAAAAAATAGCACAAAATAAAATAAAATATTTTCCCAGTTTTACATATGTTACAAATAAAAAATAAATATCAGCTCTGTTTTAATCTAGCAATTTTAGGATTTGAGAAAAATAAAGGTTTATTCCATCTAGCTACAATGCTCCGCACTGTGTTTTTATATATCTACATATTATTCCACTTAGCTGCAATGCTCCGTACTGTGGGTGTTTATATATTTACATATTTATTCCATCTAGCTACAATGCTCTGCACTGTTTATATATTCATATATTTATTCCATCCAGCTACAATGCTCTGCACTGTGTGTCTGTGTGTGTGTATATATATATTTTATAGTAATATGTACATATGTATATTAGCTGCTCTTGCTTGCTTGTTTTTTTTCTTGCCTTCTGATTGTTGCTCTGAGTGTTGCTATCCCTGTGCTGTTGCAATCCTGGAATTTCCCCATTGTGGGACTAATAAAGACTTATCTTATCTTAAATATTGGTTTATATGGAAATTCTGTTTGTTACACTGGTATTTGAATTTCAAATCTGGTTTTCGGATATCCCCCGTTCTCCAACTGCTTCATTTTCATAAAGGTAAAATTGTAATGAAGTTAAAATTTATCTTAACATAAAAAAAATGCAAACTTGGGACAAAATCTCACAAATTCTAAAGAAAAACGCAGCAGTTTGACAATAAAGTCACAAAATTTAAATTAATAAAATTGCAAATATATAATAAGGAGATTCAACTTTACATGACAAAAATATGTAAAATTTAAGAGAAAAGCTGCAAATTTAGGGGAAAAATTACAAGGAAAAAATGCATATGCATAAAAACTTTTTAAAAGGGTCATTGACTGCACTTTTCCACATTTTAACAGCTCTCATGTCTTAATGAAATGTTTGTGAGTGTAGAAGAGCTCGGAATGACGAGGCGATGTGACTTATAAACCAAAGTTTATTATCAGCTTTACTCCTCTAACAAGTCTCATCTAGTGCAGCAGCAGAAGAAGTAAGAAAACGAACACATTCGGCTCTGTGTACTTATACTCACACACAACAAAAGACATGCATACAAAGCTGACATCCCCCATTAACTTAATTATCCTCCTTTGTCTCCGTACCCCTCCACCTGGCCCTGGGAGGTCAGGGCGACCTATCTGGTCTCCACCGCAGTGCCTCGGATGCTCTTTGATCTTCACTGGCGGTTGAGACCCTTTGTCCTGTTCTGAGGTGTGAAGTCGCTTTACATATGTAATCACCAAACATTCTCACATGCTTATACATATGTAGGTTATGGGATATATGATTAATATAGACCACAGTGAGATATTTTGGTCAAATTTTTTTTTCAGTTATTGCAGCAAAATGGTCCCCCACCACCAGCCTTCCTGAGAATGTCTGGTTTCGATGCACATCTCTTTAAATCTTGCAGAATGCATTCAACTTCACCAGCTTTCACCGAATTCCTCTTATGTCACTATTGCTGACATTAGCTGCCTAGCTTGGATTGAGCCTGAGTCAACTAACATAAATTTGTCTCAAAGAACAAATGAAATAATGCATCACTGGTGGGCAAGGTTGTGTGGTTTCAGTGGTCGATAGGATATGACCAGTTCCTGGAGTACAATAAAGCACAGAGGCATACATGAATGAGCCAAGACTAGTGGCTAAACCGAAAGCCTCAGCTAGCCACCTTTGTAGTGCTAATGATGTTGCATCAGGGTGAAAATATAACAAAATAAGCCAGAATGACATATTCTCGACTGCGGATTAGTGAACTAGGTGGAAACAGTGATGTCTATTAGAGTGACTGAAATCTCAAGAAAATAACAATATAAAGAAATGCTTCCTAGTGCCACTGTTAGTACTTAAGTTAATGCCTTGGGTTCCCTGCCCATCTACATGACAGACAGTGAGGCTGGCCAATAAGAGAGCAGCAGGCAGGTATCAAGGCTACTAATGTTTACCTTTTAGTGACATTTTCCATTTCTGAATGTATAGGAAAATACCCGGAAGAGTTAAAATAGCTTCTTGGAGAGGAAAAACGAGATAAAGGCTGTGTTTCTTTCATAAGATATAAGTGTTTTGATATTTTTCCAATAGTCGTGTGACCAACAGACACATTTAAGAAGATTAAAACCTACAAAAAAAAATTTAAAAATTAAAGCTACGAGCAGCGATAAACAGGCCCTCGCACCCTTGCTAGATCTCTGCCTTGCTGCTCAGAGCGCACAACTCCGCGGAGGCTCCATTCCTCCCTCCCCAACTCTCTCCCTCCTGCTCTTTGTCCATCTGTCCTTCCATAACGCCATACGCCCATCCATCTTCCATCTATTCGTCCATCAATCCATTCGCCCATCCATCCGTCTATACCGCCATCCATCATCAGTCCATCTGTCGATCTGTACATTGCAAGAGAGTGCCTTGGCAGAGGTACTGGATAAGCTCATGGATTACCTCAAAAATCTGTTTATCCATAGCCTAAAGGCCACTTCTGGTGAAAATTTCACCAGGAAATTTGTTTGAATTTAGACAAGCTATGCCATTGCTATAATTTTTTTTTTTTTTTTTTTTTAAACCTAGGGGGCACTATAGCTATATGTGGTATAGTCAGGTAAATCTGTTCTGGGTGGTATTAGTACCATGTATATCAAAGCTTGGGTCAATTTGGATGACGAGTGCATACCCGTAGAAACCTGTGCATGCCCATAGAGGGGATGCATTGGAACAGAATTCTTGCCAGTTACAGGACAGTTGCTATAGCAACACAGCACTGAGTGGCAATCACATGTGACGGCTTTTGTATGCAGCAAAACATAAAAATCACACAAAATATGCCCTGCCATCTGGGGCTGTTTGCCCCGCTTGTTACTTCTTCTCCTGCCTGTCACTGTTCTGCGTTATGTTGCTTACCTGTGTCTATATACTGTATGTCTTGTAAGGAGTCATGTGCTCTATGTGCCGTCATATAGACATCGTATCTTTATGATGGCATTGCATATCTTTATGACAGCATCGTGAGTCCTATGATGCATCATAGGATCATCATAGGACATCAGGCAGACATCATAGGCCGTCCTATGATGTCCTATCCCCTGTGTGTGATTATCTGTGCAGCCCCCCGCCCATCGCGTTTTCTGTAACTATGCCCTGCCATCTGGGGCCGTTTGCCCCTGCTTGTTACTGCTTCTCCTGCCTGTCACTGTTCTGTGTTATGTTGCTTACCTGTGTCTATATATGTCTTGTAGAGAGTCATGTGCCCTGTCTCTGTGCCGTCATATAGACATCATATCTTTATGATGGCATCACAAGCCCTACATGACGGCATCGCGAGTCCTATGATGCCTGAGATCAAAGGCTCATCATAGGACATCAGGCAGACATCATACACTGTCCTATGATGTCCTACAAACGTGACACACAGACAAGCCACAGATTTCTTAAATTTATAGAGTGATAGAGTGAAGAGTGAGAAGAGTGATGTACGTGCGAGTTATGACAACTTCCTGTCCATTGGCGGTAGGGGGCGCTACTGCTGTGTCTCACTGTATATTGTAGAAACTAGTGCATACCTGTGCATGCCCGTACATGCCCATAGAAAGCAAGTGTAAGCAAACATTTCTGCATGGCTGTAGAAAGTTACTGTTACCATGGCAACAGCAACCATGGTGAAACCTGCCTTGGATCTTTGATGTCACTGCTCGTTCGTTGATGCCTGCCTTTGATCTGTGATGGCTGCCTTTGATCTTTGATAATGTCATAGCGAGTACTATGATCATGAGTAATGCCTGCCTTTGATTGTTGATGATGTCATAGCAAGTCCTATGATCGTGAGTGCAGCCTGCCTTTGATCTCATAGCAAGTCCTACGATCTTTTAGCGAGCGCTACGATCGTGACATCATGACATCGTGACAGACAGAGATTTCTTGTATTTATAGAGTGAAGAGTGATATTCCTCGTCTCCAGGGCATGGGTCCCAGCCCACATCCTCGCTTTAATTTGGGATTTTCTGTGCATACCCGTCCATGCCCATAGAAACCAAGTATAAACAAGTATTTCTGCATGCCCGTTACTGAAGGGTCTCCTCCTGTCTCAGACGGCTGTGTTGTTCACAGTCATGCCTGCGGCGTACTGCTGGAACCTGAGGTGTTTCATGTTCACGGCATCTTTTCTGATGTGCAGCAGTTCTCCTCATTCTATTGCTCTCCATCTGGTGGGTCTTCTTCGTCATTCAGACCACTGGTTGAGGGATAGGTGCATTGTAATTCCAGTTCAAGGGCAGGATCATGAAAATAGATCTGAGCAAAAAGTGGCTTTCGACCCTGTTCAGGAAGGCCCGTGCATGACCATAGAAACCAAGAAACCGAAGCACCCGGAGAAAATAAGCACTTTGCTTGGCATTTTACACATTTGTAGTGTAGACTGCCATTCTTCAAGGTTACACATTTTTACTGTGTCAGCACCTCTTTAAAAACGACATTGCTGAGAAAGTGACGCTTTTGCTTAGTTTCTTCATCTTGAACAAGAATACAAAGACTGCTTGATCTGTCAACTCTGCTCGCAGCAACGTAGAATTGGCCATGCCTGAGAAATCTGTTGTGCAGAAAACACGAACGCGCTGTAAAGACTGGCCCTGTGACTTATTCACCTTGCCAATTTTGAGCCATATGACATCATAAAGACACATTTGTCTATATGACAGCATCGCGAGTCCAATGTTGCCTGATATCGTCGAATCATCATAGGACATCATGCAGACGTCATAGGGCGTTGTATGATGTGCTATGTCTATATCATGTGCTCTGTCTATGTGTCGTCATATAGACATCATTGGATCATCATAGGACATCATGCAGACGTCATAGGGCATTGTATGATGTGCTATGTCCATATCATGTGCTCTATGTGCCGTCATATAGACATCATATCCTATGACGGCATTGCGAGTCCTCACAGGGCATTGTATGATGTGCTATGTCTATATCATGTGCTCTGTCTATGTGCCGTCATATAGACATCATATCTTTATGACGGCATCGCAAGTCCTATGATGCCTGAGATCATAGGATCATCATAGGACATCAGGCAGACATCACAGGCTGTCCTATGATATCTTATAAACGTGACACACACACAGACATGATGCCCTATAAATGTGACAAACACACACACCCACACACACAGAGATTTCTTGAATTTTTAAAGAGTGATGTTCACCATTGGCTGCCTAGTCAACACGCTAAATTTGGTAGACTTCGGACAAAGTATACCAGTTACTAAGCTTTGCTTTTCTGCTAGGGGGCACTAGAGCTATGTGTAATTGTTCATTATAGAAAGGGTCAGTGTTGGTTAACCATGCACCACACAAAATTTGGTTGAATTTGGACTAAGTATTTCAGAGTTATAAGGCTTTGCTTTTTCTGCTAGGGGGCACTATAGCAATGTGTCATCTTTCATTATACAAAGGTTCAATGTAGGCTACCGATGCACCACACAAAATTTGGTTGAATTTGGGCAAAGTATGGCTGAGATATAAAGCTGTTTTTTCCCTAGGGAGCGCTATAGCTATGTTTGTTATCATTACAAAAATCTTTCCTGGTTCTGACTAGTATCATATATATAAAGTTTAGCAGTAATCGGACATTCTACATATGAGTTATGGCAACTTCCTGTCCATTGGCAGTAGGGGGTGCTGTTGCTATGTGTCATTCTTTATTATAGAAATTATCAGTATTGGCTACGTATTCACCACAACATTCCAACATTCCATTCCCGAGGTATTAAAAAAACAACATAATGCAAACTTTCTGATGCAACACTTTCTGACTCCTATATACTCCTGGCGCTGTAGATTTCTATGAATACTGTTCTACAGAACTGTTTGGAATTGGACTAATATCCATAATACTGAATCAGGTTGAAATCCAACAATGCATACCAGAGTTATTGCCATCAGAGTGGTCATAGAATGATCACTGCGAGGCATCAAACTTTGCTACGCCCCTACGGCCAAACCGTCAAGTGTCATGAAAAGTTTTCAATAACTTTTAATGGCACATGGGTATCGATGATTTTCACCACAAATGAGCTCAATCGGACTAAAACCCTAGGACGAGTTCAATCAAATGAACGAGGTAGAAATCAGGTCACCATCACTTCCTGCCAAAATGGTCAACTTCCTGTTGGGTGCAGACCATCACTTCAATAGAGTTTTTTGCATGTCTTGACATGATAAACATCTCACCCGATTTTCATCTTTCTACGCGAAAGTAAGCGTGTGCCACTCCCCATTGACTTCACATGTTAGGTGGCGCTGTAGAGCCAATTTTGTGGGGTCATTCATATTTCCTCCAAAATACAAAATTTTTTGCCAGTCTTGAGGACCCTGCAAAAAATGGTGAGTTTTTTGTGCATGGTGACTACCCCAAAAATGAGATCTTAGATGGAGGAGGAGAAGAAAGAAAGAAAGACAGAAAGAAAGAAAGACAGAAAGAAAGAAAGAAAGAAAGAAAGAAAAAGAAAAAGAATGAACGAAAGAAAATACTAACAATTTCAATAGGGCTCTCGCCCACTGACGTCAGTGGCTCGGGCCCTAACAATTTCAGTCAAGGACCCCTTTAATACCTTTATAAGAAAAGTTGTCTCAAATTTACGAGAAAATCTGCAAATTTATAACAAAAAAGTTGCAAATTCACCAAAAAGGTGCAAATTTATGAGAAAATTCCCATTTCTAAAAACTGATGTAGCCCACTGAGGGGGAAAAAAACCCTAAATTAACATTTGGCTATTGAATCACCAATTGCTCCCAAATATTCAGAGCTTCAAAGCCGACATTCTGGTCAACCCTACTAAAAAAAAAAAAAAGAAAAAAGAAAAGTTCTTAAAGAGTAACTTTAATCAGATTTATTACCTCCACCAAGGAGGTAATGTGAACAGGGTGGTTTGTCTGTCTGTTAGGAGGATTATGCAAAAACAACTGGATGGATTTTGATTAAATTTTCACAAGGATAAACTTTTGGTGATGATCTGAGAGTGCATACCTCCACCAAGGGCCTTGTTTGTATTTGTGCAGCAGGAATACACAAAAACTACTGGATGGATTTGGATGAAATTTTCAGAGGTGGTCCTTGACCTAATAATATTTTGGTGATGATCCGAGAATGCATACCTCCACCAAGGCTCTTATCTTCTCACAGTGTATTCGCAAGGATCCTCCAAAACTAGTGGATAGACTTTGATGCAGTTTTCACCAGAACTGGCTCGTGGCCTACACACGAACCCATTACATATTGGAGGTAACCCATGAGGGACAGAAGAAGCCTTGGTGGAGGTATGCACTCTCTGGATGCTTTTCTAGTTCATTTGTGTGTTTAACAAGATACAAAGTGTTTTACTGTGGTAAATAAAATGCAAACTAGTCATGTGTGCCCACTGCCCTCTAACATCAACCAAATCATATCTAAAGAAACAACAGAAAATTTGTAAAATTGTAAATTCGAGAAAACATGCTACATTTATGAAGCAGATCATCAATGACGGAGTAGGTCATTCTGGCCTGATGAAATCACAGCAGGAGTGCTCAGATCTCCTGACCGGTGACCCTGACCTTAAGTATAGCCTAGATGCAAACCCATCTAAGATGTACTTAAAGTCAAGATCAATGGCCAAGGAGGAATCACATTTTTTGGGAATTCATAAATGCCCACATCTTCTGACCATTGACAATGACCTTGACCTCAACATGAATGCAGACCTACCTAAGGATCAGTGTGACTGAGTTTGGTGAGCATTGGGGAAAATGCCTAGGAGGAGTAGCGAGTCCTATGAAATGTGGACAACGGACAGACGGATGCCATGTCATGACATTAGCTCCTTTTGGCTTTGCCAGACTGAGCTAAAAAAATCCTCAAAATTTAGGAAATAATTCAGATGTACAAAATGAATATTTATATGAAAAACTGAGTAAATTTATGTGGGACAAAATGTCTCAAATTCACAACAAAAGCTGCAAATTTATGACAGTTGGAAACTTGCGTGCATGAAAAAAATTCCACATTTACAAGAAACATCTTATTTCTGATAAACACTGATGATGATGCAGGATGAAGAAAACCTGGACACTGACTGGATATTTGCTCTGAATCACTTCTGAATAATTGGAGTCCCAAAAACGATACATCAAATTAATTAAATTCAGAAAGATCAATTGTGTCTAACAAAACCATGCATGCATTGTTAGCTGTATAACCTACACAAATTGTTTTTTTTCATCAGTTTACAAATTATTAACTGGTTATTTATAACCATTTTTTCAACAGCAAAACAGCTATTAGGCTGGAAAGGATTGGCCATTATTCATCTGTCTTCAACTTGTCCTTCACCAGTTGGAACTGGCGATCCATCACCAACCTCTGTCCCAGAGTGCTGAGGTGTAAGAATGCCAGCGTTCAAGTCTCAATTCATTAGACAGTGGGTACGCACAGTTGGACAAGCACATAAAATGTCAGAGGGAGTTTGTATGGATGAAACAACTAAGACTTAACATTAGTTTTTTGAGCTTTAGGGGTGCAAATATACAATGGTGTGAAAAAGTGTTTGCCCCCTTCCTGATTTCTCTTTTCTTTTGCATGTTTGTCACACTTAAATGTTTCAGATCATCAAACAAATTTAATTATTAGACAAAGATAACACAAGTAAACATAAAATGCAGTTTTTAAATGAAGATATTATTAAGGGTAAAAAAAAATCCAAACCTACATGGAAAATATATAATTGTGTGAAAAAGTGACCCACCCACCCCCTCGTTAAAACATAAATTAACTGTAGTTTATCACATCTTTGGAAAGCTGAGTTCAATTTCTCTTGCCACACCCCCAGGTCTGACTACTGCCACACTTGTTCACAATCAAGAAATCACTTAAATAGGCCTGCCTGACAAAGTGAAGTAGACAAAAAGAGCCTCAAAAGTTAGACATCATCCAAATAATTCAGGAACAGTGAGAAAAAATAATTGAGATCTATCAGTCTGGAAAAGGTTATAAAGCCATTTCTAAAGCTTTGGAACTCCAGCGAATCATAGTGAGAGCCATTATCCACAAATGGCAAAAACATGGAACAGTGGTGAACCTTCCCTGGATTGACACAGAGCATTCTGGGATTTGTAGTATCCATTGTGTGAAGGACAGTAGGGCAGCACGTACTGTATTATCTCGTGGGCCAGATTAAGGGCATTTTCACACTTGAAAGTCCACACCAAGGTTCATGTTTTTGTGGCAATGTATAGATTTGGCTTCACACCGCTCCTTATCCAAGAGACATATATACAACTTCACATGTCTTTGTGACATTTGTGTTAGCATAGACCAGTAGTTAGCAAACATGCTACTCACCCTCTGAGGAGTTGTGCTGTAGCTCTGTGTGAGCAATTACAGTGCATCCGGAAAGTATTCACAGCTCATCACTTTTTCCACGTTTTGTTATATTACAGCTTCATTCCAAAATGGATTAATCTTTTTCCTCAAAATTCTACACAAAATACCACATAATGACAATGTGAAAAAAGTTGTTTTTTTTTTTGAGATTTTTGCAAATTTATTAAAAATAAAAAATTAAGAAATCACATGTACATAAGTATTCACAGCCTTTGCCATGAAGCTCAAAATTGAGCTCAGGTGCATCCTGTTTCCACTGATCATCCTTGAGATGTTTCTACAGCTTAATTGGAATCCACCTGTGGTGAATTCAACTGATTGGACATGATTTGGAAAGGCACACACCTGTCTATATAAGGTCCCACAGCTGACAGTGCATGTCAGAGCACAAATGAAGCTTGAAGTCAAAGGAATTGTCTGTAGACCACCAAAACAGGATTGTCTCAAGGTACAAATCTGGGGAAGGGTACAGAAAAATTTCTACTGCTTTGAAGGTCCCAATGAGCACAGTGGCCTCCATCATCCATAAATGGAAGAAGTTCGGAACCACCAGGACTCTTCCTAGAGCTGGCCGTCCATCTAAACTGAGCAATCGGGGGAGGTGATCAAGAACCTGATGGTCTGTCAGAGCTCCAGCATTTCTCTGTGGAGAGAGGAGAACCTTCCAGAAGGACAACCATCTCTGCAGCAATCCACCAATCAGGCCTGTATGGTAGAGTGACCAGACAGAAACCACTCCTTAGTAAGAGGCACATGGCAGCCCACCTGGAGTTTGCCAAAAGGAACCCGAAGGACTCTCAGACCATGAGAAACAAAATTTTCTAGTCTGACGAGGCAAAGATTGAATTCTTTGGCATAAATGCCAGGCGTCATGTTTGGAGGAAACCAGGCACCGCTCATCACCAGGCCAATACCATCCCTACAGTGAAGCATGGTGTTGGTAGCATCATGCTGTGGGGATGTTTTTCAGCGGCAGGAATTGCGAGACTAGTCAGGATAGAGGGAAAGATGAATGCAGCAATGTACAGAGACATCCTGGATGAAAACCTGCTCCATAGCACTCTTGACCTCAGACTGGGGAGACAGTTCATCTTTCACCAGGACAATGACCTTAAGCACAAAACCACGATATCAAAGGAGTGGCTTCAGAACAACTCTGTGAATGTTCTTGAGTGGCCCAGCCAGAGCCCAGACTTGAGTCCAACTGAACATCTCTGGAGAGATCTGAAAATGGCTGTGCACCGATGCTTCCGAGCCAACCTGGTGGCGCTTGAGAGGTGCTGCAAAGAGGAATGGGCAAAACTGCCCAAAGATAGGTGTGCCAAGCTTGTGGCATCATATTCAGAAAGGCTTGAGGCTGTAATTGCTGCCAAAGGTGCATCAACAAAGTATTGAGCAAAGGCTGTGAATACTCATGTACATGTGATTTCTACGTTTTTTTATTTTAAATAAATTTGCAAAAATCTAAAAAAAAAACAAAAAAAACCAAAAAAAAAAACTTTTTTCATGTTGTCATTATAGGGCATTGTGTGTAGAAGTTTGAGGAAAAAATTAATTTAATCCATTTTGGAATAAGGCTGTAGCATAAAATGTGGAAAAAGTGAAGTGCTGTGAATACTTTCCAGATGCACTGTACACCTAGTTAAAAATGGGGAAGACTCCTCCACCACATTGAGTTGAACTAGCTTAGTGAGGTTATAATGTTATCCAGGTCTTCATTAAAAAGGATGTCTGTCCTTCTCATTGTTCATGATGATCTTCAGGTGCCATTGCTCTCCCAGTCTTTGATGAACTCTGTTGCATCCTCTTGACAATATCTGGTAAGTTTGGGGATTTTTATGATTAAAAAAAAGACCGTCAGTCACAGCCATATTTCAGTTAAAAACTGAGGCTCTTCCTCTTGCCAAGTGCTACTGTGGTTTATTTTCTCTCTTATCAGCCGTCTTCCTGCATTTGGTCCAAATGTCTGATTCTTTCTGAACATTGTTTTCATGCTCTAAACAAACCAGATCAAGGTTCAGTTTGATCCGGACAGAGACCCCCTCTTTCTGCTGGACCAAATTTCATCTTTTTAGTCGGGATCATGGTTCGGGAGACTGATAAGACCGAAAGTCTGGACGAAGCAGGTTAAGTGTTCAAACACCCTTGATTGTGCACGGACCTTGAGTATGACACATACATACGCTCGATGGTAAGATGTACTATAAACAGTCGAATGTTATTTTCTAGTTTGCGCAAACAACAAAATAAACTCGTCTTACCAGTATGAGCAATAAAAGTAGACATTTCAAGAATAGTACCAGAATATATCAAATTAGTATGTGTTTTAAAAGCAACAATGAAAAATATACAGTGGTGTGAAAAAGTGTTTGCCCCATTCCTGATTTCTCTTTTTTTTTGTATGTTTGTCACACTTAAATGCTTCAGATCAAACAAATTTAAATATTAGACAAAGATAACAAGTAAACACAAACTGCAGTTTTAAAACGAAGGTGTTTATTATTAAGGGGAAAAAAAATCCAAACCTACATGGCCCTGTGTGAAAAAGTGATTGCCCCCATCAACCTAATCACTGGTTGGGCCACCCTTAGCAGCAACAATTGCAATCAAGCATTTGCGATAACTGGCAATGAGTCTTTCACTGCGCTGTGGAGGAATTTTGGCCCACTCATCTTTGTAGAATTGTTGTAATTCAGCCACACTGGAGGGTTTTCGAGCATGAAACACCTTTTTGAGGTCATGCCACAGCATCTTCATCGGATTCAGGTCAGGACTTTGACTAGGGCACTCCAAAGTCTTCATTTTGTTTTTCTTAGGCCATTCAGAGGTGGACTTGCTGGTGTGTTTTGGATCATTGTCCTGCTGCAGAACCCAAGTGCGCTCCAGCTTGAGGCCACAAACAGATGGCCGGACATTCTCCTTCAGGATTTTTTGGTAGACAGCAGAATTCATGGTTCCATTTACCACAGCAAGTCTTCCAGATCCTGAAGCAGCAAAACAGCCCCAGACCATCACACTACCACCACCATATTTTACTGTTGGTATGATGTTCCTTTTCTGAAATGCTATGTTACTTTTACGCCGGATGTAATGGGGCGCACGCCTTCCAAAAAGTTCAACTTTTGTCTCGTCAGTCCACAGAGTATTTTCCCAAAAGTCTTGGGGATCATCAAGATGTTTTCTGGCAAAACTGAGATGAGCCTTTATGTTCTTTCTGCTCAGCAGCGGTTTTCGTCTTGGAACTCTGCCATGCAGGCCATTTTTGCCCAGTCTCTTTCTTATGGTGGAGTCATGAACACTGACCTTAACAGAGGCAAGTGAGGACTGCAGTTATTTGGATGGTGTTGTGGGGTCTTTTGTGACCTCTTGGATGAGTTGTCTCTGCACTCTTGGGGTAATTTTGGTCGGCCGGCCACTCCTGAGAAGGTTGACCATTGTTCCATGTTTTCACCATTTGTGGATAATGGCTGTCACTGTGATTCGCTGGAGTCCCAAAGCTTTAGAAATGGCTTTATAACCTTTTCCAGACTGATAGATCTCATTTACTTTGTTTCTCATTTGTTCCTGAATTTCTCTGGATTGCAGCATGATGTCTAGCTTTTGAGGATCTTTTGGTCTACTTCACTTTGTCAGGCAGGTCGTAATTAAGTGATTTCTTGATTGAGAACAGGTGTGGCAGTAATCAGGCCTGGGTGTGGCTAGAGAAATTGAACTCAGCTTTCCAAAGATGTGATAAACTAAAGTTAATTTATGTTTTAACGGGCGGGGGGGAGGGGTACAATCACTTTTCACACATGTAGATTTGGATTATTTGTTACCCTTAATAATAAACACCTTCATTTAAAAACCGCATTTTGTGCTTACTTGTGTTATCTTTGTCTAATATTTAAATTTGTTTGATGATCTGGAACATTTAAGTGTGACAAACATACAAAAAATGAGAACTCAGGAAGAGGGCAAACACTTTTTCATACCACTGTATATGGTCAGTCAGAAAGCAATTCATACTGGCTCGGACGTCGCCTGGGTTAACAAGGCCAGGAGTTCCTGGTAGCGGAGGGTGAAGGACAGAGCTGCGTGGAGGAATCTGATCAGACCTAAATGAAACAGTCATTGTCGCCCCCGACAGACTGCTGTGATGATGATGATGATATAAATATTTGGTTGTATAACTGATTTTGAAATATTCACTATTGGCAGTGCAAGATTGCCATGATAGTGAGTTTTAGAGCACTCTGTAAATATAAAATGAAGAACACATAATAAGTTGAGCAACACTCTGGTGTAGGCCTGCCCAGTGAAGTGGGCAGTTCAATCCCCGGGGAGAGACAGTGACATCAATCACTGCTAGGAAAACAGCCGCTGCCAAGAAAACTCAGGCAGTCTTCCACTCTCTGGAGAGGAAAAGAAAGCTGACAATGTCCAGTCAAGCAGAGGACAAGCCTAAGAAGCAAAAACCAAATCTAATGCACGTGGAGTATATGAGAATCAAAATATGAGAATAAAGGAAAACAAAGATTCATGCCACTGCTTTTTTGACTATATCATTCCTCTTTCATCGATACAGACATACAGTGGATATAAAAAGTCTACACACTCCTGTTCAAATGCCAGGTTTTTGTGATGTAAAGAAAAATTAGTCCAAGATAAATCCTTTCAAAACTTTTTCCACCACTGATGTGACTTCTAACCTGTACAACCCAATTGAAAAACAAACTGAAATCTTTTAAGGGGAAGAAAAAAACAACAACAACTTGATTGCATAAATATGCACACCCTTAAACTAATACTTTGTTGCAGCACCTTTGGCTTTTATTACAGCACTCAGTCTTTTTGGGTAGGAGTCTATCAGCATGGCACATCTTGATGTGGCAATATTTGCCCACTCTTCTTTGCAAAAATGCTCCAAATCTGTCAGATTGCGAGGGCATCGCTTGTGCACAGCCCTCTTCAGATCACCCCACAGATGTCTGATTGGGTTCAGGTCTGGACTCTGGCTGGGCCACTCCAAAACCTTAATCTTTTTCTGGTGAAGCTATTCTTTTGTTGATTTGGATGTGTGCTTTGGGTCATTGTGGTGCTGAAAGGTGAAGGTCCTTTTCATCTTCAGCTTTCTAGCAGAAGCCTGAAGGTTTTGTGCCAACACTGACTGGTATTTGGAACTGTTCATAATTCCTTCCACCTTGACTAAGGCCCCAGTTCCAGCTGAAGAAAAACAGCCCCAAAGCATGATGGTGCCACCACCATGCTTCACTGTAGGTATGGTGTTCTTTAGGTGATGAGCAGAGCTGTGTTTGCACCAAATATACCTTTTCGAATTATGGCCAAAGAGTTGAACCTTGGGTTTCATCGGACCATAACGCATTTTCCCACATGCGTTAGGGAGATTTCAAATGTGTTTTTGCAAAGTGCAGCCAGGCTTGGATGTTTTTCTTCATAAGATAAGGCTTCTGTCTTGCCACCCTAGACAGGAGATTGTTGTCACATGTACTAAACGGCCAGCTCTTACCAGAAATTCCTGCAGCTCCTTCAATGTTGCTGTTGGCCTCTTGGCAGCCTCCCTGGCCAGTTTTCTTCTTGTCTTTTCATCAATTTTGAATTTGATGTCCAGTTCTTGGTAATGTCACTGTTGTGCCATATTTTCTCCACTTGAAGATGGCTGTCTTCACTGTGTTTTATGGTATATTTAATGCTTTGGAAATTCTTTTGTACCCTTCTGCTGACTGATAACCTTTGAACAATGAGATCCCTCTGATGCTTTACAAACTCTCTGTGGACCATGGCTTGTGCTGCAAGATGTGACTACAAAAATGTCAGGAAAAGCCTACTAGAACAGCTGAACTTTATTTGGGGTTAATCAGAGGCACTTTCAATGGTGACAGGTGTGTGCTGACTCCCATTTAACATGAGTTTGAATGCAATTTGTTAATTCTGCACACAGCCCATCCCCAGTTATCAGAGGGTGTGCATATTTATGAAAGCAGGTTATTTTAAGGTTTTTTTTTTTTTTTTTTCCCCTTAAAAGATTTCAGTTTGTTTTTTAATTGGGTTGTACGGGTTATAGGTCACATTAATGGTGGAAAAAGATTTGAAATGATTTCTTGGTCTCATTTTTTACATCATAAAAACCTGGCATTTGAACAGGGGTGTGCTGACTTTTTATATCCACTGTATAGTAAGTTTTTGGGGTGGACAGACATGCTCTCAAAAAGGGAAAAATGAGATATCTTTCAGAACTGTGTATTAAATCTAGCTGTATGATTTAGCATTGTTTTCTACTGATTTAGTACATGGAATGACAAATGTGACTGCAACTAGAAATGGATTCAAAAGATTGACGAATCAATACTGCATTAGTTTAATTTGAATGATCCGATACTGATTCACAAAATCCTGATTGATCTTTTTAATATAATGCCTTTTCATGTGTACAACTGATCAGAGGTTTACATAAGATCTATGTTTCCAAAATCTCACGTTCATACATTTGTTTTACATTTACAGCATTAGGTCTCTAAGAAATTCTTTCACATGCAAAGAAAATAGTCATTACAATGGCAAAATCCCTGACTGAATCAAAATTTAATTGAATTAGTACCTAACCCTTTTAAACTCGGTGATACCGGGGGCGGGCATATTTTAAATGTCTCAGTGCGCGATGAAAAAACAAAAACAAAAAAACAAAACAAAAAACCTGTATTTCTGGTCTTCCGGTACAGATACAGCCGTAAACAGAAAGGCAAAGGAGTGTTGTATTGGTTTAGATTTGATTGACATCTCATTCGACCCATAAGAACCTCGATTTGGGTTTTTAAAACCTTGAATAACCAATGACTGAAAACCTAGCCAGAAGGACCTGCCCAACAAGGACCGCAAATACAACGAGCCAGTTGAAGCTGAGTAAGCTGATGATGGAAGTGTCATTTAGCCAATCGATTTCTGAATTCAGTGATACCCTACATGCGCATGTTACTTGTTATATTTCTGGTAAAAAGCCGTGCGTTCCCGTGCATAAAATCTCTTTTGCCCGAGCCGCTGGGTGACGATACACAGTCCGACCTGTGCGTAAAGGTAACATTAGCCACTATTTTACTTACTTATTTTGAAAAATGGTTTGCAAAGTAAACCGAAAGCACATGCATGAAAGCGTAGATGGCTTGACCGGGTCGGGTGACTGGGACTATGAGTTAGTAAAGGAACAATTGGAGGTTGCAACAACGGAACAATTAGAAATTTCTAGCTCGTCTGACGATGAGGAACCTCGAGCAGAGATGTTCACCAACGACAATGCGGTTGTGGACAGGTAAGTGTTATAATCTAAATTAATCTTTATTGATAAAAAATAAAAATAGTAATAAAAATAACTTTTGACCAATCAGTAATTACAAGGGTCCCGCATGGCCAGAAGTTTTTTTGTGTGCCGTGTTCCTCTGTAGCAGGGGGGTTGTTTGTTACTGTGTATGTTGCAGAGAAATGTAATAATGTTTTAGTATAATTTTATTGCACTGTAGGCTATTTTTTCCTGTAAAAAAAAAAAAAAGGAACTGTGCTGTGTATGTCTGAGTTATTATGCCTTTGTTTTACTGTGTAAACGGGATCTGGTGAAATGGACCCCTGACCAAGTGAGCACACGAGCACCCCAAGTGGACCCTGGTATCCAATCCATACAAGTATATTTTCAATCCAATGATTTACAAAGTGATTCATAATTTTCTAAAGCCTCATTCAGAACATTACAGTCCCACAGACTGGATTTTCATCTGGGGCAGCATTTATAAATCACTGGATGGAGAATGCACCTGTACATGTACAGACTGGATTCCGTGGTCCACTTAGGGTACGTACTTGGTCAGGGGTCCACTTGACCTATATCTGTGTAAACTGCTGAGATAGTGAACTCTGGAAAAATAGGAGGAGGGAGGGTTGTTTTTGTGTATACTTTAGTGAAATGTAATAATTTTTAGCATAATTTTTCTTACACTGTAGGCTGTTTTTGCCTGTAAAAAACAGGAACTGTGCTGTGTATGTCTGGGTCATAACCCCTTTTACTATGTAAACTGCTGAGATAGTGAACTCTGGAAAAATAGCAGAATAGTATTTTATATTTTAAACTTCACTTTCTCTGCATCATTACTACTGACAGTGTTTCTGGATAACTAACAAGATAGCCCTGACTGTCACCTTTCATTAGAGCCCAAGATGAAGTTTCTATGTTGAAGCATTCAAAAGTTAAAGAAGTTTTTCCAAACTGGCACAGTTCAAAAATGCCTGGTTACAACCTCAGAAAAAAGCTGTGTAATATATTCATTTTTTGTGTATTGTTACAAAATTTTGACCTGAGCTTGGTAACATTTGGTTCTACATTCCTATTGTATTTTCCAGCCAGTATCTGACAGCTGTATGTTATTTGCAAGCATTTGTATCTAAAAAACAAACAAACACCCAGACAAACTTTATTTTCTTCAAATTCAGTATGTTTAGATGATTGTTACTCAGGGGCAGGGGCACTTTGAGAGATTATGACTGTTTTGCCAAAAAATTCAGTGTTTTCTTTTAAATGAGACCAACCCCATGAAGATACTGCAAAGGGTTGAAGAACAGCTTTTGATTTACTTTGGGTATGTTATTTTTAGGTGTTTTTATGGAAATTGACCCAAGTGTAAGCGATTAAGAGTCTTGATTGATTTTTTTTTCTTCTCACTGACCTTACCCTTGGAAGTAGAAAGCATCCAGAGACTGCATACTTCTGCCAAGGTGTTTTTGCCACCAATTAAAATGTGTCAATTGAAAAAGCATTATAACTTGTAGGTTCCTCTGTGTTTTCAGGTTAACACTGCCACTTTACAACAAAAAGATCCTGGTTTCAAACCCAAGACCTGGCCAGCTGGGACCCCGTGTGTGGACCTTGCATGTCTTCGGTACGCCGACTGCCTTCCACAACCCAAAGGCATACACCTTAGGACAATTGGCATTTACTCTCACATTCATACCTACAGGAAATTTGGAATCCCCCAAGTAGTAGTTTTTGCATAATCTTGTTAACAGACAGACAAATAAACAAACAGCAATAATGTGAGCTTTGGGGTTTGCAGGTCTTCTTTTTGATTTTTTACTGAGTTTTTGCAGACTGTATAATACATACAGCGGGGAAAATAAGTATTGAACAGGTCAACATTTTTCTCATTAAACACATTTCTGATGGAGCCATTGACATAAGATTTTCACCAGATATCAGTTACAATCCAAGTTATCCATATATACAAAAAAATCAAGTCAACTGTGTTCACAAAACTAGTTATATTTAATAAAGTGGAATGACACAGGGATTAAGTATTGAACACATGAAGAAAAAGAGGTACAAAAAGGCATAGAAAGCCAAGAAACTAGCTGAAATCCATCAGAAATTAGGAAGCCATCCCATCCCCCAACAGTGCAAAATAATTTCAGCTGGTTAAGTCCTGACTGATAGCCTTTAAAAAGGTCTGTGAATATCAGATTGCCACACCACAAAGAACTCATATGGGAAGAAGCAAAGAGCTCTCTCTAGACCTTCACAACCTTATTGTTGCAAAACATAATAATGATGGCACTGGTTACAGGCACATTTCTAAACTGCTGAATGTTCCAGTGAGCACTGTTGGAGCCATCATTTGGAAGAGGAAAGAACATCATTTTACCGTACACTGGCCACAACCAGGAGTTCCTCACAAGATTTCTGACAGAGGAGTCAAAAGAATCATCAGAAGAGTTATTCAAGAGCCAAAGACCACTTGTGGAGAGCTCCAACAAGACCTGGAGTTAGCAGGTACTGTTGTTTCGAAGAACACAATAAATAATGCACTCAACCGACATGGGCTGCATGCCTGCTCACCTCACAAGACTCCATTGCTGAAGAAAAAGCATGCTGAAGCTTATTTAAAGTTTGCTGCACAGCATTTGGGCAAGCCAGTAAAATACTGGGAGAATATAGTCTGGTCAGATGAGACCAAAGTTGAACTTTTTGGATGCCACAACACACAGCATGTTTGGAGAAGAAATGGCACTGCACATCCCATCATGGAGTGGGGGTGTTTTTCAGCACATGGTACAGGCAGACTTCATATAACTGAAGGAAAAATGAATGGACAAATGTACAGAGACATCTTTGATTGATGAAGATCCTTGATCGATGAAGTTTCCACTAGGTGGCACGTGAACATGTAGTGGCCTCTCTTCGGGTTTTTTCTCTATTCTTTGTGTTTTTGTGCTACTTAGTGCTGTTAAATTGTTTAATGTACACATATGATGCTGCGCACAAGCTACAGTCGCCACAGCCTTCTGGAGATAAGAAATACAACCAAAGATTACGTCATGGATCACAGCATTAGAGAGGACCTCTGTGCCCTGGGTATTCTCCACTAGCCCTCCACATCCTCGGACTCAACTGCTGTGCCCCATCACAGATGGAGATGCTGTAGACAGTGTGAGCGGAGACAAAAGAGAGATAAATGTGGCGGTATCCGAACGAAGCTAACTGCTAGCCCTCACAGACTCCTGATCCCTTCTCTCATCCTGGCGAACGGACGCTCACTTGACAACAAAATAGACCATATACAGCTCCTGAGATCTACACAATGCAATGTGCAGAACTGCTGTGTTTTTATCTTTATGGAAATGTGGTTAAATGACAATATACTGGACTCTGCCATTCAGCTAGCTGGGCTAACATGCTACCATAGTGACAGAGTGCTAACGGTAGGAGGGAAAACCCAGGGTTGGAGGTGTGTGTGTACATCAGTGACGCCTGGTGCTGTGATTCTGTTGTTGTTCACAGACATTGTTCTCCTTTATTGGAGTTTATGATCATCAAGTGCAGATCCTTTCACATACCTAGAGAAATTTCATCTGTTCTACTTGCCGCCGTGTATGTCCCGCCCACCAGCATCAGCGAGAGGAGGGAAGTACTGAAAGTACTCTATCAGGCTATAAGTGAGATACAAACAGTGCATCCAGATGGATTTCTCATCACAGCGGGAGACTTCAACCGTGCAGATTTAAAGGCCCTCCTACCAAACCTATATCAACATGTAAACTTTGCAACAAGAGGAGACAATCTGCTGGAACTGGTGTACACAACTCATAAGAATGCATACAGACCCTCCCCCCTTCCCCCCCGGTCTCTCTGATCACATCACCATCCTGTTATGGCCAGCATACAAACCCAGAGTGAAAGCCATCAGACCAACAAAAAAGCAGGTATGTTTTTGGCCAGAGGTGGGCCTCTGATGCTCTGAAAGACTGCTTCAGCACCACAGACTGTGACACTTTCAAGCATGCAGCCACCCACAATGGACACACAAACCTAGAGGAGTACATTGAGGTTGTTGTGGCATACATAGCCAAATGCACTGATGATGTCACTCACTGCAAGACCATCACTGTTTGTGCTAACCAGAAGCCATGGATGACAGCAGAGGTCCACAGACTCCTGAGGGCTCGGGACGCAGCCTTCAGGGCCAGCGACACTGCAGGACTAACAACAGCTGGGGCCAACCTGCCCATGGTATCAAGGAGGCAAAACAACAGCACAGCAAGAAGATATCCAGACACTTCAGCAACACCAGAGATGCACGTTCTCTCTGGCATGGCATACAGACCCTCACCAACTATAAACCTCCACCTAAGACCTGTGCGAGTGACATCACACTGCTCAACAACCTAAACAACTTCTTAAGAATGTCCTGGTCAACATCTCCCTGTCTCAAGCTGTTGTCCCCACGTGTTTCAAAACTGCCACCATAATACCAGTCCCAAAGAAGCTCGTCCCATCCAGCTACAATGATTACCAGCCCGTAGCGCTGATCCCCATTATAATTAAGTGCTTCGAGCGGCTAGTCATGCAGAACATCAAGTCCACCCTGCCTCCCTCCCACGACCCATTCCAGTTTGCATACAGGTCGAACAGATCCACAGAAGATGCCATCGCTGCTGCTCTCCAGCCCTCACCCACCTGGACTCAAAAAACTCCTATGTGCGAATGCTGTTCTTGGACTTCAGTTCAGCATTCAACACAATCATCCCTCAGCACCTGATACAAAAACTCAGACACTTAGGACTCAAAACCTCTCTCTGTAACTGGATGCTGGACTTTCTCACAGGGAGGCCAAGGAATGTGTGGGTTGGCAGCAACACCTCCCAGACTATCACACTGAGCACAGGGGCCCCACAAGGGTGCATGCTCATCCCGCTGCTCTTCACCCTGCTGACCCATGACTGCGTACCAGCCTGCAACACCAACCATATCATCAAGCTTGCGGATGACATGACGGTGGTGGGCCTCATCACCAACAACGAGGAGGCCAACTACAGAAATGAGGTGAGCCAACTGGTCCAGTGGTGTAAAGACAACAATCTCTTCCTGAACGTGGGAAAAACCAAGGAGATTGTGGTCGACTTCAGGAGGGGTCACACACAGCACCCCCCTGTGATCATCAATGGTGCAGCTGTGGAGAGGGTGAGCAGCACCAAGTTCCTGGGGGTGCACATCTCTGAGGACGTCTCCTGGTCCAACAACACCACATCACAGGCCAAGAAGGCCCAAACTCGCCTTCATTTCCTCCGCAAACTGAGGAGAGCACAAGTCCCACCCCCCATCATGTGTTCTTTCTACCGGGGCACCACTGACAGCATCCTCATCAGCTGCATCACGGTGTGGTATGGAAGCTGCACCGCCGCCTGCCAGAAGACAGTATAACACACAGTGGAAGCAGCCAGCAAGATCATCGGTGTCCCTCTTGCCCCCCCCCCCCCCGACATCTACCCTACCCACCTCTCCCGCAGAGCCATCAGCATCACAGGCGACACTTCTCACCCTTTACACTCCCTCTTCAGCTCCTTGCCCTCGGGAAAAGGTACCGAAGCCTCCGGACCCACTCCACAAGACTGCTTAACAGCTTCGTTCATCAGGCCATCAGGACCCTGAACTCTGTTCACCCCCCAGACAGTAACACAATCACCCGCACAATAACCACCTCAGCTGTTGGCCCAGAAAGACTGGCACAACAACAGTAATACTGTTGTTTTGTTGTACTTTTGCTACTGTATGTGTCTGCACATTAACTGCAACCATCTGCACAAATGCCATATCTGTTGCTGTCTGTCAGGACTGCACGTGATCAATATTGCAGTGACAATCTGTTACTATCTGCACCTACACTACAGCACTGAACTGCAACTACAGGTATTCATCTCTAGCTGTTTGCATATAGGATTGCTGGATTTATCATTGTTAATCGTTTATCTCTATGGAGGTCTGAGTCTTTCTTGTTGCCACTGGCACCACGGGTTGCATTACTGTACATAGACTGCTGCTGTTGTTGTTTTCTTTTCTTTTTTTCTCCAGCCTTATTCCTTTTTATATTATGCACACCACTGAGGACAGAGAGAAACGCCATTTCAATTCTCCTGTATGTCCTGCACGTTTTGTAGTATCGACAATAAAATCTTTGAATCTTGAAAAGAACCTGTTGCAATCGGTTGTGAAGGTGTGGGGAGGGGTGTGTCTGCGAGTCGGAAGGTACTGGATTAAGGGGGGTAGTGCCTCTCGGCAATGTGGGCTCCCCTGGGCGGGGGGACTTCTTTGGGCATGGGGGTCCCTGGGGTGTGCAGCGGTGACGCGGGGGGGGGGGGGGCACTGTGGGGGTGCTCCGGTCCGGCTCCGGTCTCACCTGGCAACCCTCGATCGTCCCTCCGGGGGTGGATGCCTGGCTTTCCGGGGGCGGATGCCTGGCTTTCTGAGGGCGGATGCCTGGCTTTCCTGGGGCTTGCTGACCTCGGTCGTTTGTGCCCTGTGGGGGTTGGTGGTGCTGCCTTGCCTGCTCGGGGATCCCGGGGGGAGAGCTGCTGTGACCGCTCCCCCACTTCGTATGTTTCCTGACAAACCATTCACATGCACACACTTATTTTGCGCGCGCTCTCATATACACGCACACAGATGTACACGCACAAGTGTCTCTCCTTTAACAGGTGCGGAAACCAGACTCGTGTTTAGACATCTTCGGTGAAAGAAGCAGTTTGTCTTTTGTTTGTTTTAGCTGTTGGTTTGTTTGTCTTTTTGTCTGTTCCCCTCCCTTTTCTTTCCCCCTCCACACACTTACTTTCCCTCTTCCTCATCCTGTCAGGTCTTCCATGGGTAAAATAATTAAAATAAAGCATTAAAAGTTATTACAGGAGGAGTTTACAACAATATACAATACATAGTTAGGTACTGTATAAGCTCCTCTTGGCAAAGTAAATCTGTTTTGGCACAATAAGGGTGACAGATCCCTGTTCTGCTTGACTAGCTGCCTGACAGGACAAGGGGGGAAAAAAAAAGAACCTGTTGCAATCTGCCAAGATGCTGAAGGTCAAATGAGGGTGGACATTTCAGCAAGACAATGATCCCAAACACACAACCAAGGAAACTCTCAACTGGCTCCAGAGAAGGAAAATAAAGCTGCTAGAATGGCCCAGTCAGTCACCTGACCTGAATCCAATTGAAAATTTATGGAATGAACTGAAGACCAGAGTTCATAGAAGACACCCACGGAACCTTCAAGATTTGAAGACCGTTTGTCTGGAAGAATGGGCTAAAACCCACTCTCGAGTGATGCCTGCGCCTAGTTTCTCCATACAGGACGTGTCCGGAAGCTGTTATTAACAAAAAAGGCTTTTCTACTAAATAATAAATAAATTTCACCAAGCATGTTCAATATTTATTTCCTGTGTCATTCCACTTTATTAAATATAACTAAATATAACTTGGTTTGTTAACACAGTTGCCTTGATTTCTTTGTATGTATGGATTACTTGGGTTGTTACTGATATCTGGTGAAAATCTCAGGTCAATGGCTCCATCAGAAATATGTTTAATGAGAAAAAGGTTGACATGTTCACTATGATGAACTCTCACTATCACAACTCACTATGATGTTGTATTCTGGTCATAGCTATGCTGCCACACTGCATCTTACAGACTAACTGGTACATCACTTTTCACTCTGCTCCTGATAGTCCTTCTTTGTGCAATGGGATGATTCTTGTGTTTATACGGGTCATCATATATTAAGCTATGATGTATATAGGTTTTATAGTCGTGTTAGTCTTTACTTTCCATGGGTAATCCCTTTGTCTGTCATGTGTGTGTTTCTGTTGTTTGGCTGTCAACTGTCATGCTGCTGTTACACTGTAATTTCCCAGTTTGGGATCAATAAAGTACATCTATCTATCTATGTTCGATACTTATTTTCCCCGCTGTATGTACGTACATTGTTTTTTCCTCTGTGGCTTCTTCCACCTTGACACCATATTCAGCACCATTTGTGCCGTTGGCAGGTGCAACGCCATTGTCGCAAATCAACATACATACATACACACGTGGACAAAATTGTTGGTACCCCTCTGTTAATGAAAGAAAAACCCACAATGGTCACAGAAATAACTTGAATCTGACGAAAGTGGTAATAAATAAAAATTCTATGAAAATTAACCAATGAAAATCAGATAATGCTTTTGAATTGTGGTTCAACAGAATTATTTTAAAAACAAACTCATGAAACAGGTCTGGACAAAAATGATGCTACCCTTAACTTAATATTTTGTTGCACAACCTATTGAGGCAATCGCTGCAATCAAACGATTTCTGTAACTGTCAATGAGACTTCTGCACCTCTCAGCAGGTATTTTGGCCCACTCCTCATGAGCAAACTGCTCCATTTGTCTCAGGTTTGAAGGGTGCCTTCTCCAGATGGCATGTTTCAGCCCCTTCCACAGATGTTCAATAGGATTTAGATCAGGGCTCATAGAAGGCCACTTTAGAATAGTCCAATGTTTCGCTCTTAGCCATTCTTGGGTGTTTTTAGCTGTGTGTTTTGGGTCATTATCCTGTTGCAAGACCCATGACCTGCGACTGAGACCACGCTGTCTGACACTGGGCAGCACATTTCTCTCTAGAATACCTTGATAGTCTTGAGATTTCATTGTACCCTGCACAGATTCAAGACACCCTGTGCCAGATGCAGCAAAGCAGCCCCAGAACATAACAGAATCTCCTCCATCTTTCACAGTAGGGACAGTGTTCTTTTCTTGGTATGCTTCATTTTTGCGTCTGCGAACATAGAGCTGATGTGCCTTGCCAAAAAGTTCCAGTTTTGTCTCGTCTGTCCATAGGACAGCCTCCCAAAAGCTTTGTGGCTTGTCAACATGCAGTTTGGCAAATTCCAGTCTGGCTTTTTTATGATTTGGTTTCAACAGTGGTGTCCTCCTTGGTCGTCTCCCATGAAGTCCACTTTGGCTCAAACAACGATGGATGGTGCGATCTGACACTGATGTACCTTGACCCTGGAGTTCACCATGAATGTGTTTAGAGGTTGTTCTGGGCTCTTTTGTTACCATTCGTATTATCCGTCTCCTCCTGCGGCCATGTCCAGGGAGGTTGGCTACAGTCCCGTGGATCTTAAATTTCTGAATAATACGTGCAACTGTAGTCACAGGAACATCAGGCTGCTTGGAGATGGTCTTATAGCCTTAACCTTTAACATGCTTGTCTATAATTTTCTTTCTAATCTCCTGAGACAACTCTCTCCTTTGCTTCCTCTGGTCCATGTTTAGTGTGGTACACACCATGTCACCAAACAGCACAGTGACTACTTGTCACCCTTTAAATAGGCCGACTGACTGATTACAAGTTTGTAGACACCTGTGATGTTAATTAGAGGACACATCTTGGTTGAACATGTCCCTATGGTTACATTATTTTCAATCTTTTCTAGGGGTACCATCACTTTTGTCCAGGCCTGTTTCATGAGTTTGTTTTTTAAAGTAATTCTGTTGAACCACAATTCAAAAGTACTTTCTGATTTTCATTCATCTTCTTTTCAATCATCTTCTTCTGCTTAATCCTTTTCAGGTCGCGGGGGATGGGGGGGGCTGGAGCCTATCCCAGCATCTTTGGACGAGAGGCAGGGTACACCCTGCACAGATCGCCAGTCCATCGCAGGGCCAACACAGAGAGACAGAACCATTCACTCTCACAGTCGTACCTACGGACAATTTAGAATCCCCAGTTTGATGCCAATTAACCTAACTTGCATGTTTTTGGCATGTGGGAGGAAACCGGAGAAATCCCAGCGTAAACCCACGCAGACACGGGGAGAACATGCAAACTCCACACAGATCACTGTTGGTCGGGGGCTAGGATCGAACCCAGGATCCCCCAGCCAAGGGTGAGTTAATTTTCATAGAATTTTTATTTATTACCACTTTTGTCAGATTCAAGTTATTTCTATGACCATTGTAGGTTTTTCTTTCATTAACAGAGGGGTACCAACAATTTTGTCAACGGCTATACATACATACTTGTGGGACTAACATTATCTTCTCTTATACATACATAACATCCATCCATACATGTATAAATAACATACATAACTTACATACACACACACACACACACACATACATAGAGTAGTGTGGAAAAAGTGTTTGCCCCTTCCTAATTTCTCTTTTTTTGTATGTTTGCCACATTTAAATGTTTCAGATCATCAAACAAATTTAAATATTAGACAAAGATAACACAAGTAAACACAAAATGCAGTTTTTAAATGAAGGTGTTCATTATTAAGAGGGAAAAAAAAATCCCAACCTACATGGCCCTGTGTGAAAAAGTGACCCCCCCCCCCCCAAGTTTAAACATAAATTATCTGTGGTTTATCACATCTCTGGAAAGCTGAATTCAACTTCTCCAGCCACACCCAGGCCTGATTACTGCTACATTTTGGGTGGCAGTGGCTCAGAAGGTAGAGAAAGTCGTCCAATAACAGGATGGTTGGCAGTTCGAATCCCGCTCACCCCAGATATCCAGTCGTTGTGTCCCTGGGCAAGACACTTTACCCACTTTGCCTCCAATGTCCACTGGGTAACACTGGGTATGAATGTGTATAAATGTTCGGTGGTGGCCAGAGAGGCTGTTGGCATGGATTGGCAGCCTCGTTTCGGGCAGCATGCCCTAGGGCAGTTGTGGCTACAGTAGTAGCTTGCCGCTACCCTTGTCTGTCTGGAGTCAATGAATAATGTATCTATTTGTAAAACGTCTTTGCATGTCTCTCTCTCTCTCTCTCTCTCTTGGCCAGGACGACAGGGCCGCTCTGGACTGTGCCCTGACATTGGATGAGTTGACTGTGGCTGTGAATCAGCTGGCGCTGGGACGCGCGCCTGGACTGGATGGCCTTTCTTCAGAATTTTTTAAGCATTTTTGGAATGTGGTTGGACCAGACTTCTATAACGTTCTGACGGCCTGTTACAGGGAAGGAACGTTACCTGTCTCATGTCGCCGTGCAGTGCCGTCTCTGTTGCCGAAGCAGGGGGACTTGGCCCTGCTGAAAAACTGGAGGCCTGTGGCTCTTCTTTGCACGGACTACAAGGTGCTTTCCAGGGCCCTGGCAAACAGACTGAACACTGTCTTGGGTTTGATTGTGGATAGGGATCAAACATATTGTATTCCTGACCGGAACATTATGGACAATGTTTTCCTCATACGTGACGTTCTCCAGCTCAGTAAATGTCATGACTTACAGTTTGGAATTGTGTCTTTGGACCAGGAAAAGGCCTTTGATAGGGTTGACCATTTCTATTTGTTTTCTACCCTGAGGGGGTTTGGTTTTGGAAATATGTTTTTGAGGTGGGTCAATCTGCTATACACTGGAGCTGAGTGTTTGGTGAAGGTGGGGGCGGGACTGAGTCGGCCAATCCCTGTACACCGGGGAATACGCCAGGGGTGTCCACTCTCGGGTCAGCTGTACAGCTTGGCTATTGAGCCTTTGCTGTGCAGGTTGCGCGCTCGGCTGGGTGGTCTGGTTCTGCCTGGGCCATCAAGCTGTGGCCGCCCGATTGTCTTGTCTGCTTATGCGGATGACGTCGACGTTTTCATCACCACCAACGGGGATGTGCAGCGTCTGGTGGACACTTTGACAGTTTATGAAAGGGCATCTTCTGCACGGGTTAATTGGGCCAAGAGTGAGGGTCTATTGGTGGGCCACTGGTCGCGTCAAGCCATCCCTCGCCTGCCCGGCGGCCTTCAGTGGGGGACGGCCGGTCTCAAAGTGTTGGGGGTTTTTCTGGGTACGGAGGCCTTTGAACGAAAGAACTGGGAGGGTGTTAAGGACAAGGTGTGTGCTCGCATTTCTAAATGGAAATGGTTGCTACCACAGCTGTCATATAGGGGCAGGGTTCTGGTCGTGAATAATCTGGTTGCCTCGGCTCTTTGGCATAGGCTGGTGGCTTTGACACCGCCAAGGAGCCTCGTGGAGGAGATTCAGAAGACAATCGTGGACTTCTTTTGGTCTGGTCGCCACTGGGTCCGCGCACCAGTTCTCTACCTGCCTGTGGCCGAGGGGGGACAGGGCCTGGTGGACATACATTCCAAGATCGCCAGCTTCAGGCTTCGAACTGCACAACGACTCCTTTACGGATGCGGACCCTGCTGGATGGACACTGCTAATGTAACGGATGCCAACTAGTGCTGTTCGGCGTAGAACGTTAGTAAACCTCCCTCCCAAAGCCTCATACAGTATCGGTAGCGCTGAGCTATCGGTCGGACCTTTAGCTCAGCACGATCGTGCTGTGCGTGTCTCTGACCAGTTAACTGTGAGGTCGCGGGTTCGCGTCCTGTGTAGGGCGAACTGCGCTGATGACCTCAGTTAGTTACAAAGTGGTGCTGTGAGCCCCAGATGGTAGCGCTGAGCTACCGGTCGGACCTTTAGCTCAGCGCGATCGTGCTGTGTCTCCCATGCTCGAACTGTGTTAGTTGACTGAGAGGTCGCGGGTTCGTGTCCCGTGTGGGGCGAACTGCGCAGGATGATCTCTGTCACACTGGTGCCGTGAACCCGGCATGGGAGTGAGGTTTAAGGGGGAGAGTGTAACGGATGCCAACTAGTGCTGTTCGGCGTAGAACGTTAGTAAACCTCCCTCCCAAAGCCTCATACAGTATCGGTAGCGCTGAGCTATCGGTCGGACCTTTAGCTCAGCACGATCGTGCTGTGCGTGTCTCTGACCAGTTAACTGTGAGGTCGCGGGTTCGCGTCCTGTGTAGGGCGAACTGCGCTGATGACCTCAGTTAGTTACAAAGTGGTGCTGTGAGCCCCAGATGGTAGCGCTGAGCTACCGGTCGGACCTTTAGCTCAGCACGATCGTGCTGTGTCTCCCATGCTCGAACTGTGTTAGTTGACTGAGAGGTCGCGGGTTCGTGTCCCGTGTGGGGCGAACTGCGCAGGATGATCTCTGTCACACTAAGCTGCTTTTGAGGAGAGTTGGTCGCTTGGGCTATGATAAGCAGCTCTTCCTCATGACACCTGGGGAGGTGGACCTTACTGGACTATCTGTTTTTACACGTCCGTTTTGCATGCATGGCGAGTCTTCAACGTGGCCCGCTTCCGTGACGAGGAGCCGGGCATGTGGCTGTTCGAAGAACCACTGTTTTTCAATCGATTCATCGCAGCAGAAGTGCTGCAGTCTGCCAGTCTGCGGAGTTGTTTGCGGGAGGCACGCTGTACCAAGCTGGGTCATCTTAGGAGGATGTCGACCACATCGATGGAGACACTGAGGTGGAGTGCAAAAATTACATCTGTCAGACTGCTGCAAAGGGTGGTGGAGGACGTGTGCGCCGCCCTGCCGCAGCCGCTTCAAGCGACGAACCGCACTCTTTCCAATCAATGGGATGACGACACTGCGTCCACCTTTCCTGCAATTTCCGTAACTCCGGATGTGGGGGAGTGGCAGGGAGGAGAGGATCACCTACTGACCTTCAGGATTCCTCGCCTGGGCAGGTTCCAGTTTGTCGGGACAAGGGCGGTGTATCACATCTGTGTGAAGGTTCTGAATCTGCGCTCTCTGAAGGATGTCACGGAGTCGAGGTGGGCGGGTTGTTTGGGGCCAGGGGTCTCCCCAAAAGGCAGCTGGCGGTGCATGTACAAGCAACCTATTGAGAAACGCACAGCAGATCTCCAGTGGAGGATTGTGCATGGGGCAATAGCCACAAATAAATACAGGGCACACCTTGATCTGACTGTGGGGGGGGAATGTTTGTTTTGTTCCCAAGTTGAGACCCTCAACCATTTGTTTGTCCACTGTTTTCGTTTATCTGGACTTTTTGACATTTTGCGCGGGTGGTTTCGGGCTTTGGGTGAACGATTCTCTTTTGGTCTGTTCATTTACGGTCCGAAGTACAAAGTGGCAAGGAAGGCTTCCCACACTTTGATGAACTTCCTATCTGGGACTGCTAAGCTTGCCATCTGGCTGACGAGGAAAAATCAGGCAAGCAATGCTGGCAATGTGGATCCTGTGTCCGCTTTCAAGGTCTTGTTGACAGTCAGACTCCGGGTAGAGTTCTCTTACTATCAAATGGTAGACAATCTGGAGGCGTTCATCAATAGATGGGCTGTAGGGAATGTTTTGTGTTCAGTGGGTCAGGGGAATGAGTTATGTTTGCACTTTTGAGATGTGACACACTTGGACAACTGATATTGGTCTTTGTGCAATTTTGAAATGTGCAATAAAGCCTTTTTTAAAAATCAAAGTCAGTCTCTCTCTCTCTCTCTCTCTCTTTCTCTCTCTCTCTCTCTCTCTCGGACTTTTTTTCGGTTTTCTACTGCTGGCCGCTTTTCAAGTTTTTGTTTTTTTGGGTGGAGGATGGCGGCCTTGGGAAAGCCACCTCCATCTATCCACCAGGGGGTGAGGATCGTTCCCCCGGACAGCGAAGTTACTGTGGAGGAGGTCCTGGAGGCTGTGGCTGAGCAGGTGGGCCCTGACGCGGTCTGCGTGGCTTCCCGAATGAATAGAGCTGTGGTTGTGTTTCTGGCGGCTGAAGACGATGTCCACACCCTGATTGTAAGCGGTGTGGTGATCGGGGAAATGTATGTACAGGTGTCCCCCTTATCTGTCCCATCAATGAGAATCACCGTCTCAGGTGTTCCACCTTTCATCACTGACGAGCAGCTGGCGACGGAGCTCTGCAGATTTGGGAAGTTTGCGGGCCCGTTTACGGCTCTGCCTTTGGGATGTAAAGCCGCCAAGTTCAAACATGTGAAATCGCTCAGGCGACAGGTGTTCATGTTTCTCGACTCGCCCACTCAGACTCTGAAAGTCTCCTTCAGGGTCAAGCACGGGGACGGATCTTACATGGTGTATGTGAGCTCGGGACAGATGAAGTGTTTTGAATGTGGAGACGTGGGCCATAAACGGTTCGCTTGTCCGCACAGGCAGCGGGCGGAGGGCCCTGACGGGGCCGCGGATGGTGCCGGCGGCGAGCCCTCCGCTCACGCCGCAGCTGCGGACAGCGGCGCGGCCTCCGCACCCACTGCACCTGCTACGGAGCCTGCCGCTGTGTCTGTGGACGGCCCGGCAGCGGCCCAGCTTGCGGTCGGGAGCGTGGATAGCGATGTCGCCAAAAAGGTCACTGATGGTGCGTCACAATCATCTCGCTGTGTGACGTCAACTGCTGTGCCGCCGGCAGCCGCTACCGCTTCGGAGGAGGGGACGGAGCACCGACCTGATGGTGCGTCAGAATCTCGCTGTGTGACATCAGCGGCTGTGCTTCCGGAGGCTGCTACCGTTACACAGCGGGGGATGGAACAGCAACAGTCAGCTGCTGAGGGTGGCGTCCAGGAGAATGTGGCCCATGATGAATCCACTGGCCCGGGAGAACCAAGCAGTCAGCTGAGTTGTGCTGACGAGGAAATGGAATCTGAGAACGACACTGTGTCTAATGCTGAGTCTATTGAGGCAAAATGCAGTACAAACACGAGTTTGTATTCACTGGAAGAAATAAATGCATTCCTGGACGCAACCTATAACAAAGCCATTAGGGTCGCCGACTACTTCAGTGACACTGATAAATTCATTAGTCTGTGGATGTGCTAAGAAGACAGGTTGGTCTTGACCTCCTGGATGAAAGGAAGCGTTATCGCCTCAAGAAACACCTGACAGCCCTGCGTAAAGCAGCAGGGGGAACGCCGGTCAAATGCGCCCGACAGGAGGAATGAATGGCGGTCGTTCCTCTGCCTGTTTTACCCATTTTTGGGATATTGTTTGAACAGACTGGTATATGACATTTAATTGACTGTAACTGACTGTCACAGAACTGGATCTTTGAATAGGTGGACTGCATGGACTGCTCTGTGTTGTGTGGGAGGGGGAACATTTCAGTTTGCACTTTTTCCAATGTGACACACTTGGAGGAATGATGTTGGTGTGCTTACATTTTTTTGAAGTGTGCAATAAAGGCTTCTCTCTCTCTCTCTCTCTCTCTCTCTCTCTCTCTCTCTCTCTCTCTCTCTCTCTCTCTATATATATATATATATATATATATATATATATACAGTATATTCATATGTACATATGTATACTAGCTGCTCTTGTTTTTTCTTGCCTTCTGATTTTTGCTCTGAGTGTTGCTATCCCTGTGCTTTTGCAATCCTGGAATTTCCCCATTGTGGGACTAATAAAGGCTTATCTTATCTTGTCTTATAAATCTGATGCATTATTATTATTATTATTATTATTACACCTGTTCTCAATCAAGAAATCACTTAAATAGGACCTGCCTGACAAAGTGAAGTAGACCAAAAGATCCTCAAAAACTAGACATCATGCTGCAATCCAAAGAAATTCAGGAACAAATGAGAAACAAAGTAATTGAGATCTATCAGTCTGGAAAAGGTTATAAAGCCATTTCTAAAGCTTTGGGACTCCAGTGAACCACAGTGAGAGCCATTATCCACAAATGGTGAAAACATGGAACAATGGTGAACCTTCCCTGGAGTGGCCGGCCGACCAAAATTACCCCAACAGCGAAGCGACACTCATCCAAGAGGTCACAAAAGACCCCACAACAACCACCAAAGAACTGCAGGCCTCACTTGCCTCAGTTAAGGTCAGTGTTCATGACTCCACCATAAGAAAGACACTGGGCAAAAATGGCCTGCATGGCAGAGTTCCAAGATGAAAACCACTGCTGAGCAAAAAGAACATTAAGGCTCATCTCAGTTTTGCCAGAAAACATCTTGATGATCCCCAAGACTTTTGGGAAAATACTCTGTGGACTGACGAGATAAAAGTTGAACTTTTTGTAAGGTATGTGTCCCATTACATCCAGCATAAAAATAACAGCATTTCAGAAAAGGAACATCATACCAACAGTAAAATATGGTGGTGGTAGTGTGATGGTCTGGGGCCGTTTTGCTGCTTCAGGACCTGGACGACTTGCTGTGGCAAATGCAACCATGAATTCTGCTGTCTACCAAAAAATCCTGAAGGAGAATGTCCGGCCATCTGTTCGTGACCTCAAGCTGAAGCACAATTGGGTTCTGCAGCAGGACAATGATCCAAAACACGCCAGCAAGTCCACCTCTGAATGGCTCAAGAAAAAATGAAGACTTTGGAGTGGTCTAGTCAAAGTCCTGAACTGAATCCGATTAAGATGCTGTGGCATGACCTCAAAAAGGCGGTTCATGCTCGAAAACCCTCCAGTGTGGCTGAATTACAACAATTCTGCAAAGATGAGTGGGCCAAAATTCCTCCACAGCACTGTAAAAGACTCATTGCCAGTTATCGCAAACGCTTGATTGCAGTTGTTGCTGCTAAAGGTGGCCCATCCAGTTATTAGGTTTAGGGGGCAATCACTTTTTCACACAGGGCCATGTAGGTTTGGATTTTTTTCCCCCTTAATAATAAACCCCTTCATTTAAAAACTATATTTTGTATTTTGTTGTTTTATCTTTGTCTAATATTTAAATTTGTTTGATGATCTGAAACATTTAAGTGTGACAAACATACAAAAAAAATGAGAAATCAGGAAGGGGGCAAACACTTTTTTCACACCACTGTACATACATAAAATAACTGACTTCAATCTGGATGTGCTAGCCACACTAGTGCTTAAATCAGCATAGCCTTTTTGTGATGTGACCTGTAGAAGTTACATCTGCATTTCAGGCGAGATTTGGCCATACATTGGCAAAAAAAATTCTAATATATTCATTGTTCTGACCTGCATGGACACAGTGGAGCCGGCTGGTGCATACTGCGACTGCATCTTGGAATAGGTTGAGTAAAAAGGAGCCTCATTCATGAGCTTGTTGTAAAGCTCCAACGCCTCCAAAACTTTCACATTCAACTCTGATAACTCCGAGTGAGTCCTGCAGCATAAATTTTGACATTCACCATCTTTTGTACATAAAGACAAAGATTTTGCCAATTTTGACTGTCATAATGACGTTACCTGTCGATTTCCTGCAGCTTGTCATCAATCATTGGATTCATCTGTTCGCATGCACCTGTTTAGTATTGACAGATGAGAATCAGAAACAGATTTAGAAAACAAAGGCCTGGCTCAGACTGCCAACAGTTGTCGCTGACAGTGTGACTAGGTTTACAATAGCATTAAAGGCTTTACCCTCCAGCTGGAGCAGCTCCGACGAGTCGGGAGATGGATCTGCAGGATCGGCATTCTGCAGCAATGCCAGGGTTCTGTCCATCTTTAACTGAGGAGAAAAAAAAAAAACAAACAGTTTTTGGTTGGTGTTTTGACAGAGAGATTATCTGATTTTGTAAATTAAAGTGCAATAAGAAAATACCTCATCAATATACACGGGCTCAGGCTCTACTCTGGTTTCCACGCTGGTCTCTTCAGGAGTGGCTGCCTTCTCAACATAATTAACTGTGAAGGGAAAAAAAAAGCCTGTGCTCAGTCAGGAAGTAGATGATCATGTGGACAACTTTATAAAGGGTTAAACAAAAACTTTAAACTGAATAGTAACACACAACCTGTCTCAGGCTCAGCATTCAAATTAGTTGTGACAAAGTTGGAGGGGAAGAGCCCGACTCCTCTGTGGTTCTCTCCTTTCCACCAGTTTGGATCGCTGTAAAATAAAAGTAAGAACAGGAATAAAAATCAGTGAATGAGTATCTAAAATACATTTAGTATTTAGCTGTGACTTATAAAATTAAAGGTACAGTATTAGAAAACAAAACAGTGGATTACAAATTCTCCACTAAGGAGATATGCTGACTTTGCAAAAGAAAACTGCTAAAAAGGTTTTTAACTTTTTGGCATGTTTAAAGTCATGTGGTGTGACCCCAGCTTCAGTGTTTTCAAGTTTTAAACGTGCTCGCTCCATAGGCAAGAATACACCGAAAGAAAAACATTTTTAAGCTTTTTCTTTGTAATGTCAGCTGTATTAAACATGCCTTTAGAGGAGCATGTGATGTGGTGATTGGCAAATTATACAGCCTGAACAATCAATCAGATACAGTAACATTTACAAGGGAGAAAAAGAAACCTATTTTCACTGTCACCAACCCACATTCATACTTGATGTGAACCTGACCTGTCATCCAAAACAAGGATAAGTTCTCCAGCTTTGAAAGTCAGCTCATTGTCTTCAGCAGCTTCAAAGTCGTACAGCGCGCGCACCTTCCTGGCCTCCTGAGCCCCACCTCCGTTAGTGTAGTTTGGAGGGTCGGAGGCCGTGTTCAGAGGCCGCGTCTCCACCTGCTGCTTCTGTTCCTGCAAGGACAGCTCAATGGCTGGGAGACGTAAAAGTTTGGATGGAAACAAGAAAGAACAGATGAGAAGTGGAGGGAAGAAGAGGATGCTAGTCGAAAATAGGTCACATATGGGCTGGGCACAGATATGTGATTAACATTCATTAATTTCTCTGTATGCAAACAGCTCTCACAGAACTGCAATATACTTGGCATTCGCAATGACGCCCCGATCCCTAAAGGCACACACCAATCTTTTATTAATTTATGTAAATGTCGCAAACTCTTAGGTATTAATCAACAAACTGAGTTTTCAGTCCACCAGATGGCACAGCGTAAGCACGCACTCTCATGTGAAGTCATAACTTGTCTTGCGCGAGAGATTTCCAGTCATACATACAAGTTAGGAAGCAGCTGAATGGGCTGTAAAGTTAATTTGAATGTTGAGCCTTTTTGGGTTTTATAACAAAGATAGAATGAAAGACCTCAACATGGCACACTCATGTAGGCCAGCACACTCCTCTCGGAACCGCCCAGCAACAGCAGCGTTAGCGGATGTCAGCTTAACTAAAAACACTCCACAAGCAGTGCCGAACTCCAATGACAGTCAAGCCAAAATAGCACCCAGTAAAAACCAACCAAATCCGGACACCTCCGTGCAACAAAGCGAGCCAAGAAGACAACACCGTTCACTGTCTTCCCTGTGTGCAGGTATCTGCGTCACCACGGAAAATTAAGCCTGCCCTAGAACTAACTAACTAACTAACCTGCACTTATATAGCGCTTTTTCTAGTCACAAAGACCACTCAAAGCGCTTTCACTAATACTAACCCTCTATTCTAAGGGCCTATAGGAAACATATCTAGGGACAATTTAGAAGAGCCAATTAACCTAACATGCATGTCTTTGGATTGTGGGAGGAAACCGGAGCCCCCGGAGTAAACCCACGCAGCACAGGGAGAACATGCAAACTCCATACAGAAAGGTTCCAACCCCTGCCAACCTGGGGATTTGAACCAGGAACCTTCTAGCTGTAAGGCAACAGTGCTAACCACTGCACCACCGTGCTGCCCATAACAATTCATAAGACAGAACATAAGACTCCTGGAACCCAGGACATGTGACACCGACAGCTGCCACGCTAGTCCCAAAACTGAACCAAGAAGTGAAGCGCAAAGCCGAGAAATCCATGACCACAGCATAAAGGACTGCACAACAGCACACTATCCCACTGAGGACTGACAGACTCCAGCCACCCAAAGAAAGTGGCTGCGGTGAGGTGAAGAGGCTGAAAACTTAAATGAAACAGATATTGACAGTTGTACTTTGGGGCACAATTTGATGTTGAACGATGGGGTGGTGGTATATGGTACCGCAATACTAAAGGAATCGTAGTATCATGACAGTATTGCATCATGACCCAAGTATCACATTGTGAAGTTATTCACAATTTCACCCCTACTAGGCTAGATAAAAGTGTCTTATGTATAGTGGGTCTGTACTACTGAAAATAAGACCAAGAGCATGGCATTCAATTTTGAAACAAGTGACCCTGAAAACACTATGCTCTGTAGTCAGATGAGTTTAGTTCCAAAAACATCCATGTTTTGAGGAAAAATGGTGTCCTACTAATGAGCAACAAACTTTTTTTGGGCAACGTCATATGTTGTAGAATTGTGTGTCTAGCACTGAATGATTGCATCTAACCTTACCTTTGGCAAGGTCATCATCTTCTGATGCTTTGCTGGCAGCAGGCGGGTTGACCTTATTGCTGGACCCCTGTGGTCAATATACAAGGATAAGGTCAGTCTGTGTGGAGGAGGTGAGTGTTGCACAAAGACTGCTGGTGAAAAACCAGTTTGTAAAGATTATAATGCCGTCTACAGTTTATGCTGGGTATCACATGTTGAGCAGAAGCTCTAACAGCTTTCTGACTTGGCACAAATCTCAAACAGGAAAATAAAGGTCAAAAGGCTGTATTTAATGAGGATTCTTCACATAAACAATTTAACAAATCACAAATTAAAATTAATCCTGCAACCCATGAGAACAAATTGCAAATCTTACTGAGAACTCTCTCACTTTTAGATTTGACCCCTTATTTTTTTTTTAAATTATTTTTCTTTTCCCGGTTCCGGTTCCGCCGGACCGGCGGCGCCACACGAGTTGGCTGCCGTTTGCAACTGCCCTTCTCTTATCTTCCTTCTTCTTTCTACACCTTTCACTCTATATATATATATCACGGACACACAGATCGCCCCAAGGGTCTCCCGAGTCGGCGGACGGAGCCGCTGTTTGCAGCGGGGGACCACCACCCGGTGCTAACGGAGAAGCTCGACATGCCGAGGAACTGTGGCGAAAGCGACGTGGGTGCCGGGCTGGAGTTTAGGCGGTGTGCAAGAAATATAAGACAGAATAATAAAGAGCGATGGCAAGAACCAAGCAGACCGCCCGTAAATCTACTGGAGGAAAAAGCCCCCCAGGAAGCAGCTAGCCACCAAGGCTGCTTGAAAAAGCGCTCTGGCCACCGGCGGAGTGGGGAGGCCTCACCGTTACAGGCCCGGGCCTGTAGCCGGTGCCGTGGCTCTGAGAGAGATCCGTCGCTACCAGAAATCCATGGAGCTGCTCATCCGTAAGCTGCCCTTCCAGCGCCTGGTGAGGGAGATCGCTCAGGACTTCAAGACCGACCTGCGCTTCCAGAGCTCCGCCGTCATGGCTCTGCAGGAGGCCAGCGAGGCCTACCTGGTGGGTCTCTTCGTGGACACCAATCTGTGCGCCATCCACGCCAAGAGGGTCACCATCATGCCCAAAGACATCCAGCTGGCCCGCCACACCCGCGGAGGGAGAGAGAGCTTAGACTTTCTGCTGCACATTCACCAAGCACAATGCTCCGCACTGTGTGTCTATGTATATACTGTATATACAGTATATATACAGTATATATACTGTGTGTATATATATATATATATATATATAGTAATATGTACATATGTATACTAGCTGTTCTTGTTTTGTTTTTTTTTTCTTGCCTTCTGATTGTTGCTCTGAGTGTTGCTATCCCTGTGCTGTTGCAATCCTGGAATTTCCCCATTGTGGGACTAATAAAGGCTTATCTTATCACTTAACCAGATGCTTGTGTACGTAACAGAAATTAAAAAAAAAAATATGGACTGTAAACTTCAAAACAGTTCATGACTCTGTTGTTATTAAAAAAAATACATAAACTACTCTTAAAAGTCAGCCGGAACAGCATGTAGGAATAAATACCGCCACTGCCTGAGACACACTGCTTGCTGTTGTTTGCTCATCAGCAGACAGAGTTTAAATGTCATACCTGTGGCCATATGTGACACCTACCCTTGTGAATGGTGCTTCCCACAATATAACACAGAGCAAACCATTATAGCAACCAGCAACAAAAGCAAGAAGGAAAAGGCAAATAAAATGTCAGATTTCAGGAAAAAATACAATTTAACCCACACTGCTATTTATAGCGATGAGATGTCCATTTATAATACATACTGGTAAAATGCATAAAAAGCAATAAATCCTACCTGGACAAAGGCAATAATACATATAGCTGATAAAAAAGTAGGTCAACTTCTTAATGAAAGCCTGAAAAAGACCATTTTAACCTGTGGCACATATACAGTAAGCTGTATACAGTTGCATAACAAATCATTACAGCTTCAACAAACTAGGGCTGCAGTCATTGGTGGTATGAAGGGATTTCACACTGCTAAAAACTGCAGCACACCTAGCACAATGTTTAAAAAAAAAATGCTAGATCTGGAAAGGGAGCACAATACGTCATACTGTTGTCAGACTCACAACTGTAGCTCTGTTGCACAACAACACAGACATCTGAATTATGTAAACTATGAGAAGAGGAAACTGTCTGATAAATTTGTGCCCTACAAACTCTTGACACACACCCAATCCAAACCGCTACAATGATAAGACACTGGTGTGCTGTTAAACATGCACTGTCACACACACTACACAACAATAAACCACAAATGTGGCCAGATTCGAGGCTCCTCCCAGTGATTATTTATGAAAATATGTGCGGTGTCAATTTTACTGCTCCTGGTCAAATTATAGGTCCTGCGATATGGAATTGTAAAATATCAAATACATTTGATATTTTACAGTTCCTACCACAGATGGAATAACCCTACAGCCAATGAGAATGAGCCAGCTCGGAAGCAGCACCAACCAGATGTTATGTCCACACCTCCAGCTCACACTGCAAAGTGTAGGAGTCCCTCCTGTACCCTGTACCTTCTTCTCAGCTAAGGTTTCACCAATATTCTTTTTTTTAACCACAAAATGAGTAACAGCCTGCTGATGATGTCGCTAGACCTTCATATTTGTTTATATTCTGAGGTCACGTGTGAACAGGGCTGGACATTTGATCTTAAATCATCATCACGGTTAATTTACCCTTTCATGTTGGATTAGTTTTTTTTGTGTTTTTTACCTCCCCTCCTTCCTTCTCCCGTATAGTTCACTGACAAGACTTATAATTAAGCAATATTACACAAAAGTGTGGTATCACTGTGGTGCAGTAGTAAATGAGCATAGTATGATAAAGAATAGGCTGCTGTCAATTGAAACACAAATTAAATATTGTCCAGTGCAGAAGTCAGTGTTTGTTTACATACCATACCTCTTGAGGGTTTCTGGGTCACGTGATTCGTGACAGCGGCTAATTAGCTTGTTAGCAGCATTAGGGGTAGTCCTTTACACAGCCATGATTGCCTAACCACCACATAGTGATTATGAGCGTCTTATCGCATTCTTAAATACAGCCTTAGCTTGACCATTTTGTTGTGAATTCCCACTAGAAAACGGTTTAGATTATGTGGATAGGCACCAGAGGCTAACAGTGACTTAGCTTCAGGTATCCATCCATCCATCTTCTACCACTTTTCCGGAGGTCCGGGTCGCGAAGGCAGCAGTTCAAGCAGAGAAGCCCAGACTTCCCTCTCCCCAGCCACCTGCTCCAGCTCTTCAGAGGGGATACCAAGGCGTTCCCAGACCAGCTGGGAGACATAGTCTCTCCACCGAGTCCTGGGTCTGCCCCGGGGTCTCCTCCCAGTGGGACGTGCCTGAAACACCTCAAGTGGGAGGCGTCCTTATCTTATCTTATCTTACCTTATCTTATCTATCTTATCTTATCCTTATCTTAGCTTCAGGTATCTACATGTTAATGCACTTCACTTGCTTTTTCTTGGCATCAACAGATGAAATATAGAGTCAATCATGACATACTATGTGGACAGAGACCTCAATCCTTTTCGTTGCAAGCCATTTTACTTTTTTCTGCAGTGTTCTGCTGCATCAAAATAGTACTAACTACGCTGCTTCCAGTGTGCAAAGTTAGGTTCCCCCACTCATAACTCCATGTGCACATCTTAAAGGGGCAGTACATGAAATACTCTCTATACACATGCACACAACAGGGAAAGGGGGGGAGGGCTGCGACATGAGCAAGATTACACTGGTTTTACACCCTGAATGTCTTGTTTCTGTTTTATTTCGATTAATGTGAGATTCTGTGCGATCTTGTGCCAGTGGAACTGTTGTGTGAAATCATTCATACAAATGGTGCATGTGTGGTCTACCGATCTCCTTTGACCATTCAGTGTGCGTGTTTGTAGGACTAGAAAGTTAAAAATCCATGCAAGTTGTCCGGATGGCTGTGGTCTTCCACATTTTAAAATTGGTTAAGATTTAAAAATCCTCCTGCGTGTGGCTAGCCTTAACAACTTTCTGTGTGCAAGAAGTCACACACAAAATGATGCAAACCTCCTGAGAAATGCAAGCTTCAAAACTGGTTCGAGTTGTTTGCTCCATGATTTGTTTGGAGAAAACAAACTACACAAAAGCTGAATTAAAATTTGTCTGTCTCCCGCCTTCCCTCTTCCCTAACTGACTGGCGTCTGTGCAAGTCAGTCTCTGACAAACAGTTTGTAACATTTTATACATAGTGACTGAAGCCTGCAATCAACTGGGAATTTCTCCCCTGACTTGGGTGGCCTCTTCAACTCGGCACTGACTAATATCACAAAGTTCAAATCAATCTTAAAATCATGTCGAGTGAAACAGACTTAAGAGCTAAAAATAATAAAAACTAGTAAAGGGAAAAAAAAAAGCTGTGAACAGTGATGGCTGACAATACTTAATTTCAAAGGTTCTCAGACATTTATCATATATCTGGATATACAATCGGGGGGGGGAAGTTATGACAAAATGACAAAAAAAACAGGACAAAGAACGGAGGATAAATCTTTATGCAAACTTGTAGAACCTGTTGATATCCACACGGAAACAGTGTTGTTGGCTTGTTGGTTTTTTTTTGGTTTTTTTTAAAATCATGTCATCAACATACCTGTGAGGATGAAGCTGGGAAGCTGACACCTTCTTCTTTCAGAGATTTTATGGTGGCACCAATCAGACTTAGCTGTGGATCCTTCTGGAAGTCTTCTGCCCACTCCGCCATAAGGGCCTTTAACTTTTCACACACCTTAGGGTGGGCCTACAGAGGACGCACAAGCATTTTTTTAAACGTCAGCAGGAAAATAAAATAGTTCTCCAAGAATAAGGTTAATCTACTAAAAGAGTTAACAAAGGTCTGTGACATTACAATTATTGAGTTTCAGAATGATACTGAGAGGAGGGATGACACTCTGGTGAGCAAAAAGATTAGAAACTGTGATACTTTTAAAAGCAGCTTACATACCCTGTTTAGTACGACCCTCACTTCACTTGCAAACTCCCTTGAGCAGATTTCCAAATGGAAAATTTTTCCACAGTTTGATACACAGGCACCAAGCAACTGCAAGAAAAGTTAAAAATTATTTTACTGCAAAAGAAAAAGGGATCCTTCAAAGTATTTCATCTCAGGATAAGTTATTTTAACCACTGATGATCATGAATTATTCAAATTATACATTAATAACTTTTATTATAAATGGCTGGCAAGACAACAGTTATAATTGTGGGCGAGAGTGAATACGGACAACTAAAAATAGAGCAGGCCATGTCACACATTAACTCCTGATGACTCACACGTCTCATGTTCAACAATGAATCCAGTGACCTTCTCTTTGTGTGGAACCATCTGGGTTTTTTTTGTTTTGTTTTTTTTATTAGTTTTTGTAGCCCCAGTACTGCTAAATCACTTGCTTATAGTTTTCTGAGTCTTATTTATTTCATTATATTGAAAATGGTACAACATTAATAAATGTATAAAATTAACACAAACTGATAATTCTACAATAAATTGTCTTGTGTATTTACTTTTTAGACGTCAGAAAACACATGACACTAATGTAACTGGAATAAATTAATTTTATACTATTTATTTCTTTTTTTACATTTTGCACAGTAACTTTTTTATTTGGAACTTACAATTTGAATTATTGTACAACCATGGCTTGAATCTTGGAATCTTGGGCCAACTGGGGTCCCACCCAGACGTCCTGTGTTTGGATTTTTTTTTACTGGTGTCATCCTTCTCTCCTTCCTCTGCTCTCACCTCTTGTGCACCCTCTGCCTGAACATTTTCCTCTCCTTGGCTCTTCTCTTCTGTCTCATCTTTCCCTCTCTGTGCCCTGTCTAATTCAGGTTCTCTCTCTGTCTATGGTGGTACACAAACAGGTTAGAAAAAAAGTGTCACATTTTGTCCTGCATGATTTTTTTTTTTTGTCATGGTTTACATAAATGACACAAATATGTACAGTGTATTTTTTGGTATTTCTATTATAGTGTTTCTTTTTTCCATGGAGAAAGAGTGAATGAATGAATGAATGAATCTTTATTTCGGATAGATTAAAAGTAAAGATTAAAAAGAAACAGAATAATATAACAATGGGGAAAAAAGAAAAAAAAATCCCAACAAGGTCAAATTAAACAATAACTCCTCTGATTATACAGTTCAACATAAGTTATCCGAAATGGGTGATGGCTGAAGCCGCAGCTTATATTGCCCACCCATATTCCATCCAAGAATTCAAAAGAAAAACAAAACAAGAGCGATTACAATTTGGAACAAAGCTAAGACTAAATGTGACAAAAAAAACTAAGCAACAACACAACACAGACTGGATATGACAATCCTCATGTGATTTTATATGTCATCTTGTATATATGTTTGGAGTATTTCTTCCTTTAGTTTTTGTTTAAACTGTCCAAGCGTTGTACATGATTTTAATTCAGGTCCAAAATCGTTCCATAATCTCACTCCTTCGACTGAAACACAGTGTTGCTTGGTGGTAGTTCTCACTGAAGGTTTTTGAAATATACATGTTCCTCTGAAATGATATTGTTTCTGCCTTATCTGGAACAGCTTTTGGATATTTGCGGGCAGTGATAGATTCTTCACTTTAAACATTATTACTGCAGTTTTAAAGTCAACCAGATCTTTCAACTTGAGAGCTTTTAATTTAAGAAAAAGTGGGTTTGTTGGTTCCCTGTAAGCAGCTTTGTTTATTATTCCAATAGCTCTCTTCTGAAGCATAAAGACTGGATATGTTTCTTTTATATGTATTTCCCCATACTTCAGTACAATATGTCATGTATGGGAGTATTAATGAATGATACAAAGTATACAGTGTGGGTTGATTCAGCAAATATTTCACTCTGTGTAGTATTGCAATTGATTTAGATATTTTACCTTTAATATAATTAATATGTGACTTCCAACATAGTTTATTATCAATTATTACTCCAAGAAATTTAGTTTTGGATACCCTTTCAATCTCTACACCATTTACACTGAGTTGATACTAAGTTGTTGTGATGGTTGTTAAAAACTATAAATTTTGTCTTACTTAAATTGAGCGTTAATTTGTTTGAATCAAACCACAGTTTAAGCTTTCCTAATTCCTTTCCGAGTGTATCCAAAAGTTGTTCCAAATTGTTTCCACTGCATAATAGATTAGTGTCACCGGCAAACAATATTAAATCCATTTTTTCAGAAACTTTACATATATCATTTATATACATATTGAACTAGAAAAGCACTCGGAGAGCGCAGACCTCCGCCAAGCGCCACAGTTCCCCCCATACAGTGTTTGTGTGTACGTTTTCAGATTCCTTGACCATGAAAATATATGACTAGCAATTGGATTGACAATGATAGGATTAGTGGTTCAGTAGTTATTCACGAAAATCACATTTTCCGTAATGGCGGTTTTCTTCTGGACGGTGATGTGGATCACCACCAAAATCTAATCATCTGTAGGATACCCCATTTCTGACAATCTCTGAAAATTTCATGAAAATCCGTCCATAACTTTTTGAGTTATCTTGCTAACAAACAAACAGACAGACAGACAAACCAACGCTGATGAACACATAACCTCCTTGGCGGAGGTAATAACAGTGACCCCAAAACTGAACCCTGTGGGACTCCACAAGTAACCTTCAGTAACTGTGAGTTTTTGTTACCAACACATACATACTGATATCTATTCTTTAAGTAACTACATAACCAGGACAGTGCTACCCCCCTAATATCACAATTTTGTAGTTTCTTTTATAATAAATTATGATCCACTGTATCAAATGCTTTTTTAAGATCCAGGAATACCCCGACTGAGTACTCTTTATTTTCAACGGCAGTTGATATTTTTTCTATAAATTCCATTAGAGCAAATGCAGTTGTCCTCTTGTGTCTGAACCCATATTGCTGCTCACACAATAAATTATTCTTCATTATGAAGTTGTCAATTTTCTCACAGAATATTTTTTCAAGTATCTTGGAAAATTGCGGCAATAGTGAAATTGGTCTATAGTTTGAAAGTTCCCCTCTGTCACCCGTCTTGTATATTGGAATTATTTTAGCTATTTTCATTGCATTGGGAAATACACCTGTTTGGAGAGACAGGTTACAGATATACGTCAGTGGTTTCACTAAGCATTCAATAATAGTTTTGACTAAGAGCATGTCAATACCATCACAGTCCGTAGATGTTTTACTTTTAAACGATTTAACAATTTCAATGACCTCTCTCTCGTCTGTGTTCTTTATGAAAACGGAGTCTTTTATAGCAGTGTTTTTGCTTACTGTATCACCCGTAGGTGCCGTAATGGGTATTTCTCGAGCCAAATTAGGACCAATGTTAACAAAAAAGTTATTAAATTCATCTGCAGGTGAAACTGCATTCACACTCTGAGTCGTTTTATTATTTTTTGAAAAATTGGTTGGGTAGCTTGTATTTCTGTTTTTATTTCCAAGAATATTGTTAAGTATTGTCCATGTATTTTTAATATTGTCTCTGTTTTTCTCCAGTTCTTTACTGTAATAGTCTCTTTTACTACATCTCATTATATATGTTAACTTGTTTTGTATGTTTTATACCGCTGTTCTGCTTCTTTTGTCCTTTTCTTTAGAGTAGGAAAGAGAACCACCACCACCCAGAGAACAAGAAAAACCTCCCTTATTTTGAATTCCAAATGTTGGCAGGTTTAGTTTGTCTGGAGGCTGGAGGATGTTGATAGATTTAAGTCACCAACGTTGTGAATTTCAGTCATTTTAACTTGCCAGATAAATTAATAATAATAATAATGCATCAGATTTATATAGCGCTTTTCAAAAACACCCAAAGACACTTTACAAAGGATACAACATTCATTCACTCCACAGACAATGATAGTGGTAAGCTACTACTGTAGCCACAGCTGCCCTGGGGCTGACTGACGGACATGTGGCTGCCAATCCGCGCCAGCGGCCTCTGACCACGACTGAGCATTTATACACATTCATGCCCAGTGTTATGGACATGGAGGCAAGGTGGGTAAAGTGTCTTGCCCAGGGACACAACGACAGGATGTCTGGGTAGAGTGGGATTCAAACCACCAACCCTCCAGTTATTAGACGACCCGCTCTACCTCCTGAGCCACTATTGCCCACATTCCTCCTCCGGTCCATTTTTGCTAAGCACCAAGCTGGACGGCAGGAAGTTCCACTTTTATATGGTTTTTGGTATGACTTGGCCAGGACTTGAACCCCAACCTCCTGGTTGTGGGGCAGATGCTCTACTTCTAGGACACCACTCCGGTGGCCTAAAGGTAGAGGCACCAGAGCAGTTAATATTGTAGAGATTGGTGAAGTAAATCCCTCAGCAATTCAGCCACCCTTGCCTTTCCCTCAATTAGCCTGCATATGAAGCCGAACCAGTTCTGTTTACTAAGCAATTGAATCGGTGAATTCAAAAGGGGCCCAAGTCCCCTTTGAAAAAGTGTGGACTTGGGCCCTTTTGGAATTCACCGATTCAATTCATTACTGTTCTTGTTACCAGCGGGTTAAAATCACGATAAATGCCTCCACTGCTTATATACCTCTTCTGCTTTTTTCCTCGTTTAAAGTATTTAAATAAGCTCATGCTTCACTCTGACGCGGAATCAGGTTTGTCTCTTGGACAGCGATGCTAGATAGGTCTGCCAGCAGACTGGAACTGTCATGCAGGTGGCGCATTCCCAAACTCCAACGCGTGGGTGACTGTCACATGCGCGCTTGCAGAGTGTCATTCCTTCATATATTTTTTTAGCCTGACATCTCAGTTTTTGCCGTGATGTATCGCCACGAAGAGATGTTACCGGCGTAAACTCTGTGTGGTTGTACATGTGCATAAGACACTGAATCATGCTGAAGCCCATCTTACTACGGCTGCCCTCTCATAGTCAAATAAGTTTTAGCCAACAAGAAAAATCTTATATTTTTACTTGTTTTTTTTGGGGAGAGTGTGGCGGTGAAGAGGCACAAGGTCATCAGCTTTAGGAGCCAAACTTCTGCCAACAGCAGGTGAGTAACTGGCTAATGAATAGCAGCTGAACCTTTAATGGAAGGCAAATTACACAAAGATTATGGAAGGCTCACCATGAAAGAGATTAAATTCAAGCGTACAGAAATTTTAACCATGGAGTGGAAGAAGGTGGAGCCGTGTTGGGGCAGCCCAACCTTTCCCACATGGGCTTTGGCCCACATGGTAAAGGTGTAGGTGCCTACTGAGTCAGCATAGAGAAAACACATCATTCAAAAGAAGTGGACTTTTGGCTTAGACTTGGGACAAACTGCAAAATGTGAGTACAGCCTTGAAACTGTCCTTGTGTATGTGGTCTCTCACATTTTGAAAATCAGTTCATACTAGTGTATACCTGTGCATGCCCGAAGAGGGGATGCATTGGAACAGAATTCTTGCCAGTTACAGGACAGTTGGTGTAGCAACACGGCACTAAGTGGCAATCACATATCACATGTGATGGCTTTTGTGTGCAGCAAAACATAAAAATCACACAAAATATGCCCTGCCATCTGGGGCTGTTTGCCCCTGCTTGTTTTTTTTCCACAATATCTTTATTGAACCTTTTTTTTTTTTTTTTAACAAACATAATACAAACAATCAAACACTAACACTAAAGTACTACAAAAAAAAAAAAATGCACTAAAAACACCAACAACCACCAACAAAATCAAGTCTTCAACAATGCTCCTCTGTTTAGTCTAGACAATCCAATACATAAGTATACATATTATGTTCACCAGTTTGGAATTTACAAGGTCCACACACATCATTCACCTTCTTCTTCAAGAGTTATGTTTAAATTTTTTACATAATCAATAAAAGGTCTCCATATATTCTCAAACACAATTTCCTTTGATTTCAGTATATATGTTATTCTTTCTAATGGAAGGTTTGTTAACATCTGTCTTAACCACTGAGTCACATCTGGTCTATGAGTCTTTTTCCATAATAGTGCAATACATTTTTTGGCATTAAGCAAACTGAGGTCTATGAATGTTCTTTCACTTTTATTGAAATTATGCTTTTCTGGGTACAGACCCAACAAAACCAGTTTAGGATTCAATATGATTTGTTTTGAGATTATTTTTTCAATTGTTACCCTCACCTCTTCCCAAAACATTCTTATTAATCTACATTCCCATAAACAATGAAATAGGGTTCCTTTACTTTCCATGCATTTTGTGCATGTATCTGGTATATTTTTGTTATATCTATTTAACTCCTCCGGTGTAACATACATCCGCATTAACCATTTGAAATGTATCAATTTAAGGCGTGCATTTATTGATTTGGTTTGAGCTTCTGTACAAGCCAATTCCCATTGTTCCTCTGAAATTTCAATTTGCAGATCTTCTTTCCAGTAGTTTAATCTTTTCAGTGAATTTTCACTTGAAGATAGTGTCAATGAGTTATAAAACTCTGAAATAATACCCTTTCTTTTACTATCTTTCATCATCATTTTTTCCAAGGATGAATAAATAGGTCGAGTGAGAGCTTTATTTTGATTTGATCGAATAAAGTTTCTAAGTTGAAGATATTTAAAAAAATGTGTTCTATTGAGATTAAATTTGATCCTCAGCTCTTCAAAAGACATTATGTTGTCTGCACATGGCAAATATAAATCCTGAATCTTTTGTATCCCTTTTAAATTCCATACTTTAAATACAGCGTCCGCTCTCCCTGGTTTAAAATATTGATTACCCCATATTGGACTAAATTGTGACAATAACTGTGGTTCTTTTAAATAGTTTTTAGCTTCACACCATATTTTGATCATATGCTTTACAAATGGATTTTTAACTTGTTTTTGTAATTTTTTTGCCGAATCTGAGTATATGAATATGGGAAGAGGTAAAGGTAAATTGTATGATTCCATTTCAGTCCAGTGAGGGAGATCATTTGATGAAAAATAATATGTCATAGACCTCAGTTGTGCCGACCAATAATACAACATAAAATTTGGACATTTCAGACCTCCACGATCAAATGGTAAATATAATAAAGACAGACGTAATCTAGCCCTCCTGTTGTTCCATATAAATTCCACTAACTTTTTTTTTATTCTTGAGAATAGATCTAAAGGTGGTGATAAGGGAATGTATTGAAATAAATAAAGTATTTTAGGTAAAATATTACTTTTAAGTATATTGATTCTCCCGATCATCGACATTGGTAGTGACATCCATCTCTGAGTTAACTCACTGATATCTGACATTAAGGCTTCATAGTTGACACTGGCGACTGATTCTAGCTTAGGCATAATTTGGATTCCTAAATATTTAAACTGATTTACAACATTGAATTGATTTACCTCAGGGGCTGGGTAATTTCTCTGGGTCTCATTTAGCATTAATATTGAAGATTTAGTTTTATTTATTTTATATCCTGATATTTCCCCAAAATTCTTTATTAAATTCAACAAGGTTGGAATTGATTTTTTTAGATTCGACATAAACAAAATTATATCATCGGCGTACAGGGAGATTTTATGTTCTGTTGGTCCAACTTTAATTCCATATATTTGTGAATGTAAACGTATCGCTATCGCTAAAGGTTCAATTGCCATAGTAAACAGTAAAGGTGAGAGTGGACAGCCTTGTCGACATCCTCTATTGATTTTTATTGGTTTTGAAATATTGTTATTTGTTAGGATTTCTGCTGTAGCATTATTGTATATTATTTGAACCCATTTTATGAAATTATTTCCAAGTCCAAACCTTTGTAGGACTTCAAAAAGAAAGGGCCATTCAACTCTATCAAAGGCCTTTTCGGCGTCCAATGATAGGAGAGCTGTATCCGGTGCTTCTTTATTAAAATAGATAATATTAAATAGTCTTCTTACATTATGGAAGCCTTGTCTACCCTTTATAAAGCCATTCTGATCTCGATTAATAATATTTGGTAAAATTTCTTGTATTCGTCTTGCTAAAATTTTACAGATTATCTTAAGGTCGGCGTTTAATAGGCTTATTGGTCTCATATTTTCACATTTATTAGAGGGCTTACCTGGTTTTGGCAGCAGTATAATTAAGGCATTATTTATGTATGATGGTAAATTATTATTTTGAAATGCTTCTAAAACCATTTCCAAAAAAGGTTTTATTAATTTATTCTTAAATTTTTTTATAAAGGTCAACTGGAAGACCATCTGGTCCTGCACTTTTTCCTGATTTCATATTATCAATGGCAAGCCCAACTTCTTCTTGACTAATTTTAGACTCCAATATCTCCCTGTTTTCATTTGGAATACACGGTATAGATAGTTCGTTCAAAAACCCATTTAGTTTTGTTAAATCAGGTTCATTTTTGGTATCATATAATTTTTCATAGTAATCTCTAAAGGCTCTATTAATTTCTAAAGGATCTATAACTACCTGTCCGTTACTTATAATACTGGTAATTGGTGTTTTAATTTCCAATTGTTTAATCTGCCATGCTAATAATTTTCCTGATTTTTCACCTTGTTCATAAAAAGATTGTTTCAATCTTAGAAGACTCGAGGCAGCTCTATTCGCTGATTTTTTGTCGTATTCAGCTCTCAAAATCAGTAATTCATTCTCCAACCTTGGGTCACTTCCTGCATACACTTTTTCCTGAAGATTTTTTATTTTATGTTCCAATTTAGCTCCCTCCTCTCGAGTCTTCTTAGATTTTGATCCTGTATAACTAATAATATGCCCCCTAATAAAAGCTTTGAAAGCCTCCCACTTTACACATGCTGATGTTTGTGTAGTATTGATGTCAAAGAACTCGTCTATCTGTTTTTCTATATACTTGACAAATTCCTCATCCTGAAGCCATTTATGCTGAAATTGCCATCTACCTGATTCCTTTGTCAATTTTTTATCTACATATATTAGACAACAGGGTGCATGATCAGAGATCACGATGTTATCATAAAAGCAGTTTTGAATCTTGGACCTTAATTCTGTGGAAATCAAAAAATAATCAATACGTGAGAATGTCTTGTAGGTACTGGAATAACAAGAATAGGCTTTAACTTGTGGTTTCATTTCTCTCCATATATCTAACAATCTCAATTCTTTCATAAAATGATTAATAGTCATCCTACATCCAATGTGCGTACAATCCAGTCCTGTTGATCTATCCACACCTGGATTCAATGTACAATTAAAATCCCCTGCTATTATATGTTGCCCTGTAAGTGATGATAAGATGAGAAATAAATTAGCAAAGAACTTCTGATCATCTATATTGGGACCATATAAGTTCACAAGATTTATATTTTCTAATAGCAAAGAACCTTGAATGATTACATATCTTCCAAATTTGTCTCCAATTACATTTTTCACTTGAAAAGGAACTGATTTATGTATGAGAGTCATAACTCCCCTGGCTCGGGATGAAAATGAAGAGGTGAATACACTTCCCTGCCATGTACTCCTAATTCTTTTAACATCCTCCTCTATCAGATGAGTTTCTTGTAAAAACACAATTCTTGAACCCATGTCCTTTATTTTATTCATAACTTGTTTAAGTTTTTTTAAATTTTGTAGACCTCTGCAATTCCATGAAGTTAAATTAAGATTAACACTTTGGTCCATGATCAATAGAGAGTTTGGGATTACCTTGCAGTGTAAACATGCTCATACAGAGAAGCAAAAACATGAGTGGTTGAACATTCATCCTACAAACTACACACAAACAAATTTCCCCTTCCCACACTTGTGGCAAACCCCCCAAAATCAAAAGAAAAATTCTGTCTCCCGATATAGCCATCGACCGTTCCACACCCACGGGGAACAGCCTAAGCCACTCCTTCTTCATCCTCCCAATCACCCTAACTCTACTGCTTTTAATGACGTAACATTAACTCTCCTCTGTAGTTTTCCAACTTAACTCCAAAATTTTTAACAACTTTGTACATCATAGTTTTTTTTTTTGTTTGTTTTGTTTTTGTTTTTTTGTTTTTTTAATATATAATACAATCTATATTTTGTAAACTTACTATTTACTTCAAGTCAGTCAGATGCCTGTGCAAATGCTTAATTATTCTACCTTATATTTTGTTCATGCTTAGCTCCCACCAGTCTCTTCTTCTTCTTTGATCTTCTTGATGAACTCCTGCGCCTCCTCTGGGGTCTTGAAGATGTGGGTTCTGCCCTCATACGTGGTCAGCAGTCTCGCAGGATAGATTACACCATGACGAATCCCAAGGTTGCGCAGCTCCTTACGTACGGGATCAAACTGCTTCCTCAATTGCTGGATTCCTGTGGCCAAATCTGGGTAGAACCGCACCTGCTGGTCCTGGTGTTTAATCTCTCCTTTTTTAGCTCGTGCAGCGTTGAAGATCTTCATCCTGTCTCTGTTGTTAAGAAACTTCATAATTAAGGTCCTCGGCGGTCCCTTATCTCTCCGTGGGCCAATGCGATGTGCTTTTTCCAGAACCACTGCTGATTGCAACTCCTCGCTGCCCAGCACCTCCGGAATCCACTTTTCCAGAAAGGAACATACGTCCCGACCTTCTGATTCCTCTGGAAGACCCACCAGCCTCAAATTATTCTGTCTCGACCGAGATTCCAAATCCAAAATATTATCTTCCAGAGATTTATTTTTTTTTTCCAAAGTGCGCACCTTTAATTGAAGACGGGTGACGTCATCTTCAGCACTAGCGAGACGGAGCTCCATCTGCGCCGTTCGTTCTACACAGTCACCCAATTCCTTTCTTATTCCTTCCAACGCTGTCATAATCCCATCAAATCTAGAGGAAAAGTCCGCTCTCATTGAACTCATGGCAGCCATCAGCGCATCTGCGCCATTCCCCGCAGAAATCGCAGCGTTGCCAGCCTCCTCCGCCATATATGGAGCCCTGTTTGCTGCGTCACAGACCTGAAAGTCCGTTAATTTGGACTGTTTCGGCGGCTCGCTTTTTCCTTTTCCTGGTTTTCCAGCCTTAGGCTTCGCCGACATATCCTCGCCCAAACGCTGGGATACGTTCTGTCCCAAATGAGAGAGTTATTTGCCGATTTTTTTTCTCCAGGAGCAGAGCAGAGCGAGACACGTCCGTCCTACGTGGCAGCCATAACCGGAAGTGTGCCCCTGCTTGTTACTTCTTCTCCTGCCTGCCACTGTTCTGTGTTATGTTGCTTACCTGTGTCTGTGTGTATATATATATATATATATCAGAATCAGAATCAGAATCAGAATCAGCTTTATTGGCCAAGTATGCACAACACATACAAGGAATTTGACTTTGGCTAAAAACTTGCTCTCGTTGTTCAGGTGAAGGATTTAAATAAGGATTCAATGACAACCAGAGTATGTACAGTAAATTACAGTCTGTCCACGTTTCTATAAAAGGATGCAAATATATACAGGAATATATGCAGTTATTTACTCGGACTAACCACACTTTGCAGAAATATATGAAAAAATATACAATCACACAGTATTTCAATGTGGACTCAGATTCAGTGATATAATGTGAATGAAGTAAAAAGCAGTGTGAGAGTTATGTGCAATGTAATAATGGATGAAAAGTCATGAGTACAGCAACAGGTAGGACTAGGTGAATGTTAGGAGTTCATCAGAGTGATGGCTTGAGGAAAGAAACTGTTCCTGTGACGGGTGGTTTTGACCTTCAGTGATCTGTAACGACGACCAGAAGATAGAAGTTCAAACAGTTTGTGGCCGGGGTGTGATGGGTCAGCACAGATGTTTCCTGCCCGTTTCCTGGTTATGGACCGATATAAGTTCTCAATGGAGGGTAGGTCGGTACCAATGATCCTCTCCGCAGACTTAATGATCCGCTGCAGTCTGGTCTTGTCCAGTTTAGTGGCAGATCCAAACCAGACAGTGATGGAAAAGCAGAGGACAGATTGGATGATGGCGGTGTAGAAGACAACCAGCAGCTCCTGAGGCAGATCAAACTTCTTGAGCTGACGCAGAAAAAACAACCTCTGCTGGGCCTTTTTCCGGACAGTGTCAATATGGGAGGACCACTTCAGGTTCCGGGAGATTGTGGTACCCAGAAACTTGAAGGAGTCCACAGTGGACACTGTGCTGTTGAGGATGGTGAGTGGGGGGAATGAAGGGGGGTGTCGCCTGAAATCCACAGTCATCTCCACCGTTTTGGCTGGGTTAAGTTCAAGATGGTTCTGGCTGCACCAGAGGATCAGCTGCTCCACCTCCCGCCTGTATGCAGACTCATCATCATCCCGGATCAAACCGATGACTGTGGTGTCGTCCGCAAACTTCAGGAGCTTCACCGAAGGGTCCTCTGAGGTGCAGTCGTTGGAGTAGAGGGAGAAGAGCAGTGGGGAAAGGACACATCCTTGGGGGGCGCCAGTACTAATTTTTCGGGAGCTGGATGTAAATCTCCCTAGCTTCACCTGTTGCCACCTGTCAGTCAGAAAGCTGGAGATCCACTGGCAGGTGGAGGGGGGCACCTTGAGCTGGAGGAGTTTCTGATGAAGAATGCCTGGGATGATGGTGTTGAACGCTGAGCTGAAGTCGACAAACAGGATCCTGGCGTACGTCCCTGGGGAGTCGAGGTGTTGCAGGATGTAATGTAGTCCCATATTCACTGCATCATCCACTGACCTGTTTGACCGGTAGGCAAACTGCAGTGGGTCCATCAGGGGGCCTGTGATGACCTTCAGGTGGTTCAGCACCAATCTCTCCAAGGATTTCATGACCACAGAGGTCAGGGCAACAGGTCTGTAGTCGTTTAATCCTGTAATAGAGGGTTTCTTGGGAACTGGAATGATGATGGAGCGTTTGAAGCAAGAAGGCACTTCACGCAGCTCCAGTGATCTGTTAAAGATCCGGGTGAAGATGGGGGCCAACTCGTTGGAGCAGACTCTCAGGCAGGACGGAGACACACCATCAGGTCCTGCAGCCTTCTTGATCTTTTGTCTCTGAAAGACCCGGCGCACCTCCTCTTCACAGATCATTAGTGCTGGTGGGAGGTCAGAGTGGAGGAGGGATGGAGTTCCTGGGGCTGCAGATAATCCTTTTGTGTGGGTGGGAGGTGAGAACTGTAGGTTCTTTTCAAACCTGCAGTAAAAGCTGTTTAGGTCATTAGCCAGCTGGAGGTTTTCCGCAGGGTGGGGGGATGGTCTCCTGTAGTTGGTGATATTCCGTAGGCCTCTCCAGACAGAAGCAGAGTTGTTAGCTGAGAAGTTTTTTTGTAACTTCACACTGTAGCTCCTCTTAGCAAGCCTGGTCTCCTTCGTCAGCATGTTTCTGGCCCGCTTGTACAGAGTCCAGTCACCAGTCCTGTAGGCCTCCTCCTTGGTCTGATGTAGCTGCTTCAGTTTAGGAATGAACCAGGGTTTATTGTTGTTGTATGTGCAGAAGGTCTTGGTCTGCACACACATGTCCTCGCAGAAACAGGTGTATGACGTCACAGTGTCAGTGAGTTCATTTAGGTTAATGGCTGCAGCTTCAAAAACACTCCAATCTGTGCAGTCAAAGCAGGACTCATATATATATATATATATATATATACAGTATATATATATATACACACTACCGTTCAAAAGTTTGGGTCACCCAGACAATTATTTTGTGTTTTCCATGAAGTCACACTTATTTACCACCATGAGTTGTAAAATGAATAGAAAATATAGTCAAGACATTGACAAGGTTAAAAATAATGATTTGTATTTGAAATAATAATTTTTTCCTTCAAACTTTGCTTTCGTCAAAGAATCCTCCACTTGCAGCAATTACAGCATTGTAGACCTAACATGATTGCACAAGGGTTTTCTAATCATCCATTAGCCTTCTGACGCAATGAGCAAACACATTGTACCATTAGAACACTGGAGTGATAGTTGCTGGAAATGGGCCTCTATACACCTATCTAGATATTGCACCAAAAACCAGACATTTGCAGCTAGAATAGTCATTTACCACATTAGCAATGTATAGAGTGTATTTCTGATTAGTTTATAGTTATCTTCATTGAAAAAAAGTGTTTTTCTTTCAAAAATAAGGAAATTTCTAAGTGACCCCAAACTTTTGAACGGTAGTGTACACACACACACACACACACACACACACACACACACACACACACACACACACACAGTATGTCTTGTAGGGAGTCATGTGGTCTATGTGCCGTCATACAGGCATCATCTGGTGGGTCTTCTTCGTTCAGACCACTGGAGGGTCTCCTCCTGTCTGAGACGGCTGTGTTGTTCACAGTCATTCCTGCGGCGTACTGCTGGAACCTGAGGTGTTTCATGTTCACGGCATCCTTTCTGACGTGCAGCAGTTCTCTTCATTCTATTGCTTTCCATCTGGTGGGTCTTCTTCTTCGTTCAGACCACTGGTTGAGGGATAGGAGCATCGTAATTCCAGTTCATGGGCACGATCCTGAAAAAGTGGCTTTCGACCTTGTTCAGGAAGGCCCGTGCATGCCCATAGAAACCAAGAAACCAGAGCACCCGGAGAAAATCAGCGCTTTGCTTGGCATTTTACACATTTGTAGTGTAGACTGGCATTCGTCAAGGTTACACATTTGCCGTCATGTAGGCATGGGCGCTATGATGATGAGGCAGAGATCATAGGCCGTCCTATGACGTCCTAGAAACGTGCTTTAAAGTCTGTCGTACCCTATTCTGGTGAAGGGTGTCCTGTCTCAGACGGGTGCAATGTACTGCTGGAACCTCAGGTGTTTCATCTTCATGGCATCTTTTCTGACATGCAACAGCTGTCGTCATTCTATTGCTCTTCATCTGGTTGGTCTTCTTCTTCTTCGTTGAGACCACTGATTGAGGGATAGGTGCGTCGTAATTCCAGTTCATGGACAGGATCATGAAAATAGATCTGAGCAAAAAGAGGCTTTCTGGCATGGACTCACTGTATATGACATAAAGACATGAAGGCAGCCTTGATGTAGATGACAAAGACATGTTGCCTGATGTCTCACTGTATGACATCATAAAGACATGAAGGCAGGCTTGATGTATATGACATCACAAAGACACATTTGTCTATGTGCCGTGGGCTTGATGTCTATGACATAAAGACACATTTGTCTATGTGCCGTCATATAGGCATCACAAGATGCCTGAGTTCATGGTCTATATGACATCATAAAGATACATTGGTCTGTGTCCTATGATGCCTGAGTTCAAAGACACATGGTCTATATGACATCATAAAGACACATTTGTCTGTGTCCTATGATGCCTGAGTTCAAAGACACATGGTCTATATGACATCATAAAGACACATTTGTCTATGTGTCCTGTGATGCCCGAGTTCATAGGATGTCCTATGATGTTCAGGCAAAGATCAAAGGCCGTCCTCTTATGTCCTAGGAACGTGACAGACAGACACACACGCAGACACACAGGCACACACAGATGTCTTGCTTTTATAGAGTAATTTAATAAGTGTCTAGTGTGAGGCCAACCGAAAGACTGGTTACTGGCTAGATCTAGGTTGCAAACTTGGGAAAGACAAAAATAACTATTAATTCAACATCATAAAGAAAAGTAGCACACTTACATTGAGGGCCTGCATGGATACATGAGGCACTTTATGGTTGACTCTCTTCATTATGGCCCTCAAGCAATCCTTTGGTCTGTAACAGAGGAGAATGATGAAAGTTGCGGCATTACTGCAAGTACATGTATCCCTCATCACATGAAATGTATAGTATTTTGCAAACAAAAGCCTCAAATAAAAACCAGTGTTTCCCCTACTATTATACTGGGGGAGGGGGGAGGCGGGGTGCCCTCCTCCCCACAGTGTCAAGTTAATCTATCTAAATGCAAAGAATCTGTGTAGAAAGGGTAGCCCCACAAGTGATGATCAGAAAATTGGTCCCTATCAAACATGAAACCAGTATGTGTGTGCGCGCCCGCCTGTCCTCCTATTCTTGTGTGCACCACCCCTTGAATTTGGCCTGGTCCTCATAAGGAAAAATGCTAAAAATGCTAGGATCCATTCCCCAAAGTGCAAGATACACAATTATGAACATAAGTCATAAAAGATCACACAAACAAGTCATCTGACAAACAAATAAGGATTCTGAAACAGTCGCTAATATTGGATGTCCCATTCGCTTTCAATTATAATTAGGTATTCTGTCATTTTTCTATATAGTGCCAGAACACCATGACTCCTTTAAGAGTTTGTTGCTGTCGACCTTCACGCTGCCCCTCCCCCCCCGGCTGTAAACCTAGGGGAAAACACTGAAAACTGTACTATAAGCATTATTTGAAGAGCAGTAACAGGCCATATTTATTCAGTCTTTTCCCAGCTTACCCATTGGGTGTTGTTCCGATCTTATCGCAGATGTCCATAATGAGCCCCCAGTCATCTGTTGTGTTGGTTTCACTGGTTGCCTTCTCTGGAGACATGTAAAACATGGACACAGTGCATATGGTTCAGTGAAAATGCCTTCACTGACATCATGTCTGCTCATCTCCAAACATAATGCGGGAAAATATGCCAGTTGCAATGGGCAAGAGCTGCAGTGTTGTTGATGTGACATGGTTTAGACCAGATTATTGTTCCACAACCTGTCAAACTCTCATCAGTTGAATAAATTCTTGTACACATGACATTTTTTGTGTGACCTTGTCGTGTCCACAGTAGCTATAAAAGCTACCCTAGAGGAAATGGTGAAGCAACTAATCTCTTTAAAGTTGACACGTTGCTAAAAATCAAGTTTTTTTTTTCTTTCCTGTTTTTAACATATCTGTAACAAGTTTTGTTTTTATGACTTACAAGACATATCAAGACCGAAATCACACAAATATGTCATGCCTGTTTTTTTGCTGTAAAGTTTCAGTTAACCCCCACCCCCTGAAAAAAGGCGAGTTTAGACAGAGCCTTTTTGGTGATGTAACTATCGGCACAGCACGTGTCATGGCCCTTCCAACCATCAGACAGCCGTTGCCCAGCAGGCAGGCTTCATGCCCAACTGCTCAACCTCAGACCACATCTCTGCTGTTCACCTATTAATAGAGAAGGCCTATGAATTCCATAAGGACTGCCATCACTATATAGCCTTTATAGATCTTAAGGCTGCCTTCGACACTGTGGACCACACTTCTCTTTGGAGTATCCTGCAGACCCTCGGAGCCCCACTCAAGATCGTAGCCCCGTTTAAGTGGCTCTACAGTAGCTTGAAGAGCTGTGTCCGTGTGAATGGAAAGGAGTCCAGGTGGTTCCCCATCAACAGCGGGGTTCGACAAGATTGTGTGGCCACTCCTGATCTCTTCAATTGTGTCATAGACCATCTGATGACCAAGGTCTGCAAGCAGGTCCCTGGCATGCAGTTTGGCAACTACCATCTGGCTAACCTTGAATATGCTGACGATACTATCCTGGTCAGCCCATCCTACAGTTAGCTGAGAGATGCTCTAGTTGTCTACCACAAAATGGCAGTAAAGTTGGGCCTTCAGGTGAGCTGGAAGAAGACTAAGCTAATGCATGTCGGCGATGGACCAGACCCACCCCAGTTACAGCTCGGGAATGATAAGATAAGATAAGATAAGCCTTTATTAGTCCCACAACGGGGAAATTCCAGGATTGCAACAGCACAGGGATAGCAACACTCAGAGCAACAATCAGAAGGCAAGAAAAAAAACAAGCAAGCAAGAGCAGCTAATATACATATGTACATATTACTATAAAATATATATATACACACACACACACACACAGACACACAGTGCAGAGCATTGTAGCTGGATGGAATAAATATATGAATATATGAACACACAGTGCAGAGCATTGTAGCTAGATGGAATAAATATGTAAATATATAAACACCCACAGTACGGAGCATTGCAGCTAGGTGGAATAAATATGCAAGTATATAAACACACACAGTGCGGAGCAATGTAGCTAGATGGAATAATATGTAGATATATAAAAACACAGTGCGGAGCATTGTAGCTAGATGGAATAAATATATAGATATATAAATATAAACACACTCAGTGCTGAGCATTGTAGCTAGATGGAATAAATATATAGATATATAAATATAAACACACCCAGTGCAGAGCATTGTAGCTAGATGGAATAAATATGTAAATATATAAACACACACAGTGCAGAGCATTGTTGCTAGGTGGGATGAAACAGCATAACCGTCTATTTAGTTATCCTACATGGTATGATTATGTGCCCATACATATTCTCACCCTCCATAGCGACCGGTATGTTCCTAGTTGTATGCCGGAGAGGACCATTGTGTAAGTCTATTGCATCTTTTGCATTCAAAAAAAAAACAAAAAAAAAAAAAAAAAAAACTATTAGTTTGTTACGTCTTTTGATGCCGTCGAGTGTGTCAATTCCTTTATGTACAGTGGAGCAAAAAAGTATTTAGTCAGCCACCAATTGTGCGAGTTCTCCCACTTAAAAGATGAGAGAGGTCTCCAATTTTCATCATAGGTATACCTCAACTATGAGAGACAAAATGAGAAAAAAAAAATCCAGAAAATCACATTGTCTGATTTTTAAAGAATTTATTTGCAAATTATGGTGGAAAATAAGTATTTGCTCAATAACAGAAGTTCATCTCAGTACTTTGTTATATACCTTTTGTTGGCAATGACAGAGGTCAAACGTTTTCTGTAAGTCTTCACAAGGTTTTCGCACACTGTTGCTGGTATTTTGGCCCATTCCTCCATGCAAATCTCCTCTAGAGCAGTGATGTTTTGGGGCTGTCACTGGGCAACACAGACTTTCAACTCCCTACAAAGATTTTCTATGGGGTTGAGATCTGGAGACTGGCTAGGCCACTCCAGGACCTTGAAATGCTTCTTACGAAGCCACTCCTTCGTTGCCTGGGCGGTGTGTTTGGGATCACTGTCATGCTGAAAGACCCAGACACGTTTCATCTTCAATGCCCTTGCTGATGGAAGGAGGTTTTCACTCAAAATCTCACGATACATGGCCCCATTCATTCTTTCCTTTACACGGATCAGTCGTCCTGGTCCCTTTGCAGAAAAACAGCCCCAAAGCATGATGTTTCCACCCCCATGCTTCACAGTAGGTATGGTGTTCTTTGGATGCAACTCAGCATTCTTTCTCCTCCAAACACGACAAGTTGAGTTTTTACCAAAAAGTTCTATTTTGGTTTCATCTGACCATATGACATTCTCCCAATCCTCTTCTGGATCATCCAAATGCTCTCTAGCAAACTTCAGACGGGCCTGGACATGTACTGGCTTAAGCAGGGGGACACGTCTGGCACTGCAGGATTTGAGTCCCTGGCGGCGTAGTGTGTTACTGATGGTAGCCTTTGTTACTTTGGTCCCAGCTCTCTGCAGGTCATTCACTAGGTCCCCCCATGTGGTTCTGGGATTTTTGCTCACCGTTCTCATGATCATTTTGACCCCACGGGGTGAGATCTTGCGTGGAGCCCCAGATCGAGGGAGATTATCAGTGGTCTTGTATGTCTTCCATTTTCTAATAATTGCTCCCACAGTTGATTTCTTCACACCAAGCTGCTTACCTAGTGTAGATTCAGTCTTCCCAGCCTGGTGCAGGTTTACAATTTTGTTTCTGGTGTCCTTTGACAGCTCTTTGGTCTTGGCCATAGTGGAGTTTGGAGTCTGACTGTTTGAGGTTGTGGACAGGTGTCTTTTATACTGATAACGAGTTCAAACAGGTGCCATTAATACAGGTAACGAGTGGAGGACAGAGGAGCCTCTTAAAGAAGAAGTTACAGGTCTGTGAGAGCCAGAAACCTTGCTTGTTTGTAGGTGACCAAATATTTATTTTCCACCATAATTTGCAAATAAATTCTTAAAAAATCCTTCAATGTGATTTTCTGGATTTTTTTTCTCATTTTGTCTCTCATAGTTGAGGTATACCTATGATGAAAATTGGAGACCTCTCTCCTCTTAAGTGGAAGAACTTGCACAATTGGTGGCTGACTAAATACTTTTTGCCCCACTGTATCTGGGCTCCACAGTGACCAACAACGGGGACATGAAACCAAAGGTCAACCACAGACGTGGCCTCCCTGCATCAGCTCTGCAGGCACTATGTAAACCCCTTTGGCGCTATCATTCAATCTCCCAAAAGGCGTCCACATATACAATGGGTCAGTCCTCTACATCCTACTCTATGGGTCAGAGACATGACCACTGAATAAGACTCTGCCCTCAAGAGAGTGGATGGGTTTGATAATTAGGGCCTCAGAACCATCAAGAACATCAGATGGCCCCAGCGCACATCTAATGACGCGCTCCGAGCCCACACCCATCAGCTTGCAGCATCCCACCTTATTACACAGTGGCGTAGCCGCTGGTTTGGCCATGCCCTCCACCTCCCACCAGAACACCCGACAAAAGATATCCTCTTTTTCGACCCCAGAGCCTCAGGGTGGAAAAGACCCCGGGGAAAGCCACGCACCAGATGGTTCGATGTGGTGGAGAGAGACCTCCGACAACTCGGAGTTGCTGTTGACGACGCAGAGGAGCTGGCCCAAAACCGGCAATGCTGGCACGCACTGCTTAACCTGATTGGCTCTACGCATGGTGATGGCCACCCAGCAACTCAAGATTTGTTTATTGTCATTCAGTATGTGCACGCACATAAAAAATGAAATTATGATCCCCCGCATAACACTACCACAAAATACATAGAGAATAAGTTTAAAAACAACAGCATAAAAAATAAAATACAACAATAACATATCAGTTAAACACTATGGTCAGACCAACCTAACACAATACATAAACAAGTTTAGCAGAGGTGAGGAGTAGGAAAAGCAATTGGCAGAGGGATAGGGCACAGTCCATTTATAATCCTGACTGCATGTGGAAAAAAAAAGTTCAACATTCTGGCTGTCCTGGCCTCAAGACACCTGTACCTCTTCCCTGAGGGCAGAAGAGAAAACAAACTGTGGGAAGGATGGTAGCAGTCTTTAATGATGTTAATAGCCCTGTTAGCACAGCGTTTATTGTAAATCTCCAAGGAGAGGAGGGGAACATCGAAGATCTTACTGGCTGTTTTTACAACCCTATTCAGCTGGTGCTTCTCTAAAGCTGTGCAATTCCCAAACCAGGTAGTCAGGCCATATGAACCTGACTACCACACCCCACAGGAGCAGTAAGTAAGTAAGTAAGTAAGTACGTAAGTAAGTAAGTAACTATAGCAGATCTGTAGTATTGAGCCAATCAGGACTCTCTGGCCTAAATGAAGTTAGCCTCCAGTGCCAGTTAGCATTTTTGGGCTAGCTGCTTTGAAAACCTGACACAAATTAAGATGAGTTTTACCATTAAACTGCTTTTTTTTGGTAACTTAGATTTTTATTCATTTTTCATCATATATAATGCATTCAGATCACATTCTACATTTAAAAAACAAAGGGGTTAGGGTAGGGAAAAAGGAAAAAAAAAAGAAAAAAAAAAGGAGGGGGGACAAATGTTGGAGCATCAAGTTTTTAGTTTCCATCTCTTAATTCTTCTGGTTTTTTCAGTGTCTTTGGTTATTCTTTCAATTTCTGCCTCGTTGTTGCACTTTGTAGTGTGTTCATTTCCGCCATTTTTTTCCCCATAGTCCTTCTTGCATTCTTTGTCGATATGTTAGTTTTTCCATCATACGTATGTCCTCAACAATGTCAGTCCATTGTTCTTGGTCAGGAAGAACTTCTGATCGCCATTTTTTTGTGATAGTTTTTTTTACATGCAATCAACAAGATTTTAACTAGATATCTGTCCTCAGCCTGTATAACATTGTCTCTTTTAAGATCACATAAGTACATCAGGTTACAGTTCATTGGTATATTATATCCTAATATCCTCTGTATTGTCACATGTATAGATTTCCAGAATGATGATATTTTGCAGCATTTCCAAAACATATGTGAGTGGTCTGCATTTTGAGCCCCACATCCCCTCCAGCATAAAGATTGGGTATTTGTATATTTTCCTTGAATCTGTGGTGTAATGAAAAAGCGAATCAGGTTTTTCCATCCAAATTCCCTCCATGTCCTTGAATTTGTTGATGTGTGTTGTGTTTTCCATATTTCCTGCCAGCTTTCTTGTTATGTTTAAATTGAGCTCTTTCTCCCATTTCTCCTTTATATAGTTACTTGTATGATTGTTTGTCATAAGTTTCTGATGAAATAATTCTTATTTTATTTCCTGTATATGAGCTTAAAATGAGTTGTATAATCTCGCTCACATCTGTTTGGAGGTTATGCCTAATCTTCTTCATATAATAATCTCTCATCTGCAGATATCTGAAAAATTCCGATCTTTCTAGTTTAAATTTTCTCCTGATGTTTACAAAGCTCCCGAGATCTTTTTTTCCGATATTGCCCCATGCTGTGATTCCCTTGTTCACCAGATTTTTGTATCCCCTATCTTGTTTTGCCAGTTCAAACTGACTGTCGAATGCTACCCATTTCAATAGTTTTATGTCTTCCTTTATATTATATTTTTGTACTATTTTATACCACAGTTCTAAAGTAAATTTAGTGATTGGGTCTATTTGTTTGATTTGCTTATATGCATCTTTATCTCCTATTATGCTTTGTACTGGGAGTCCCTCAATTTCCTTTTCCATTTCTTTCCATTTTGCCTCATATCCCTCGTCGCACCAACATATGATATATCTTATTTGTGCTGAGTAGTAATATTCCTTTAGACTCGGTAGGCCCATGCCTCCTTTCTCTTTTGGTAATTGGAGAGTTTTATATTTCACTCTTGGTTTTTTACCTCCCCAAACAAATCTCGATATCATCCTGTCCCACTTTGAGAATTGGGCATCTGGAATCTCTGTTGGTAGAGCCTGGAAGAGGTAAAGTAATCTAGGTTGTATGCTGATTTTGACTGTCTCAATTTTTGAATTCAGATCCATATTTAAGATTGACCATCTATCAATATCTTTTTTTATTTCTTGTTCCAACCTATCATAGTTTGCTTTATAGATTTTGCTTAGGTCTTTAGGTATGTTCACTCCAAGGTATTTTATTTCTTTTTGTTTCCAGTTTAGTTTGATCTTATCAGTTATCTGGTTTAGAGGGTTATAGTGGAATGTCAGTATTTGTGTTTTTGTTATGTTTATCTTGTATCCTGATAATTTTCCAAAATTTTCTATCAAGTTCATCATTTCCATTATTGATTCATCTGGTTGTTCAAGGTAAACTATAATATCGTCCGCAAATAGCCCAATCTTGTGTTCCGCCCCCTTTATTGTTACACCTTTTAATTTCTTATTTTGTTGTATCGCTTGAGCCAATGGTTCTATGAACAGAGCAAACAAGGTGGGCGATAAGCAGCATCCCTGCCTAGTTGATCTTTGTATATTTACTTTGTCTGTTAAGCTACCGTTTATCTTGATTCTTGCCACAGGTTCTTGATATAGCGTCCTTATGCATTGTACTGATTTTTCGTTAAATCCAAAGCGCTCCAGTACACTATATAGGAATTTCCAGTTAACCCTGTCAAATGCTTTTTCTGCGTCTAAACTTATTATTACTGCGTTTTTCTTTTCTTTATGTATTTGGTTAATTATATGTATTGTTCTCCTGATATTGTCATGTGTTTGGCGTCCCTCTATGAAACCAGTTTGATCATCTTCTATCAATTCCGTCAAGAATGTCTTTATTCGTTTACATATAATTGTTGTATATATTTTATAATCCACATTTAATAAAGAGATTGGTCTATAGTTTCCGCATTGTTCTTTATCTTTCCCTGGCTTTAAAATAACTGAAATGATAGCTTCGTTCCATGATGGAGGTATTTTGTTGTTGTTCAACGTCCAATTAAATGACTTTAGGAGCTGTGGCGTGAGTTCTTCTATAAACAGTTTATAAAACTCAGATGGGTATCCATCACTACCTGGTGATTTACCATTTTTAAGTGACTTAATCACATCTCTGATCTCTTGTGTTGTTATTTCTGCTGTTAGCTTTTCATTTTGTTGATTTCCTATTGATGGCAAGTCCAATGTGCCTAGAAATTTTTTAATATCTTTAGTATTTGTTTCTTCAGGTTGCGAGTATAGTTCTTGGTAGAAATTATGGAATATTTCTTCGATGTTTTCTGGGTTAACTGTGATTTTATTTGTGGTGGGGTCTTTAATCTTGTATACATTATTCATTGTTTGTTGTTTTCTTAACCGTTTTGCCAGCAGTTTTGTGGCTTTTGATCCCGTTTCATAATATTTTTGCTTTAGATATCTATTTTTCCTTTCAATTTCATCCATTTGTGTTTCTTTTATCTTTGTTTTTTCTTCTTTAATTTCTTGATATATTTTTGGATCATTTGTGCTTTGATGTTTACGTTCTAATTCCCTCAGTCTCTCACATCTTTGTTCATACGCTTCCAGTTTAGTCTTATTTGCTTTTCCTGTTTCAACAATTAATTTTCCTCTTAACACGGCTTTTAGTGCGTCCCATAGTATTGTTGGGTCCACTTCTTCATTGTCATTCTCTTGGATATATTCGTTTATGTTTATTTTTATTCTTTCTTTCATTTTCTCATCATTTAACAGTCCTACGTTAAGTTTCCATGTTGTTTGTCGTTTTCTATTGTTTAAATATATTTCCATGTATATAGGATTATGATCTGATATTTCTGCCCCTCCAATCCAACAATTTCTCACCCTGTATCTGTCACCTTCATTCATAAGGAAGTAATCTATTCTAGAGTGTACTTTATGGACTGCTGAATAATGTGTATAGTCTTTTTCGAGTGGGTGTAGTAGGTCCCTCCATATGTCTACCATACCCATTTCTGCCAGTGAGGTTCTTATGAACTTTGTTACATGTTTTTTTGTCTTCTTATCACTTGTTGTATCAACTTCATGATCCATGACAGCATTTAAGTCTCCTCCACAAATTAGGACTCCTTCACTGTGTGTTGCTATGAGATCAAACAGATGTTGAAAAAAACCCTTGTCACTTTCTGGTGGGGCATAGATGTTCACTAATGTAATCTGCATACCATCTATTCTTCCCTTTATTATTACATACCTGCCTTCTTTATCCTGGATTTCCTGTTCACTTTCAAATTGTATTTTGTTTGAAATTAGTATCATAACCCCCCTTTTAGCTCCTCCCTTAAATGAGCTGTAGTAGGAGTTCTTATAGCCAAATCTCTTTAGTTTCACATGTTCTGTCTTGCTCAAATGTGTCTCTTGCATAAATATAATTTTAGCTTTTTCCTTTTTGAATTTTCTTATTATTCTTTCCCTTTTAACAGGTGAGTTCAGACCATTCACGTTTAGTGTCATTATCTTAAGATTTTTACCCATATTCATGTTTTTCCATTTTTTTAACTTGTGCTCCTAGCCCCTTTAACAACAAAAATAACACATATTTATATAAAAACACATTAAAAAATCTCGACCTCCGTACTTTGGGCCTTTCTTCTGCCCACTGGTCCCTGTTGGTGGGTGGAGGGAATGTCCTCACCGAGTGAGCGGCCCTCCCTAGACCTATATTTACTATGCAAGTAATAGTCATTAGTCTAGAAATGTCCAACAAATATCACTTAAACCTCTCCTAGCCGTCTGTTTCTCTTTTACCTTGTCTTCTTGGCCTTCATTTCTTCTGTGCCTTTCTTAATCTTTGTTATGATCTAGGCTTTCAGTTGAAAGCCTTGTAGCTTGTCCTGGGCCCGCTGCGCCACGTCTCTCCCCCTTCTTCCGCCGTTCACTCGTCTCCACTCCGGCTGTCGTGATGCGTTCAGGGCCGCCGCTGCTCCAGCCGTTTCCTCCGGCACGCTCACCTCAAGGCCCCGCTCCATCATATCCCGCGCTGCCTCTCTGGCCGTGTTGTAGGTTCTTACGCCGTCCTCCCAATGAATCCTCATTTTCGTTAGCGGCGTTTGGAATCTAATTTTTTTCTCTTTCAGCATTTTTTTAATGTTGGCATATTTCTTCCGCTGCTGCACAATTTCTGTCGGGTAGTCATGGTCGAAGAACACCTGTTTGTCGCCGATTCGTATCTTTTTTTTTCCATGCTTGCGTCAGGATTCCTTCCTTTATGTCATATTTCACAAAGTTTACCACAACTGACCTGGGTGTAGCGTTTGGTTTCGGGTTCTGTGCCGGGGTTCTGTGCGCTCGTTGAATCTGCAGATCCGTTTCTTCGGGCAGTTCCAGCTCTTTTTTTAAGAACTGATCCATGAATTTCGTCATCGAGTTGCCTTCAATGCCCTCCGGAATTCCAAAGATGCGCATATTGCTTCGTCTGGATCTGCTCTCCAAGTCGTTTATTTTCTCCTGCATCCTCTGCGTTTGCGTCGTCAGGGTCTGTAGTTGTTCGTTTGCCTCGCTTTTCCAATCTTCCAGCTCCGATATTCGGGCCTGCGCTTCTGTCATACACGCCCGCTGGGAGCGCAGCTCCTCCATGTTTTCTGTTAGCTTGCGCTCCATTTCTCTTCGGAGGCCCATAATTTCCTCCTTAATCTCTTTTTTCAGCTCCTCCTTAAGAGCCGCTAAATCCTGCTGTAGCTGCCGCTTGAATTCTCTTAACTCTTTACCCAAACTGGCGATGCCAGTGTTCATGTTTTCGAGTCTGGCGTCCTCCATTTTCTCTGCTGTAGACACCTCGTTTTTTTGGGCTTCGCGTTCAGCGGTTTTTCCTGCGTTGTTGGAGAGGAATTCTTCAATTTTACCCTGCTTTTGTCCTTGTGCCCGGCTCCTTCGTGTTTTCATCCCTTAGTTTATTGATCCGCTTATGTCGAGTTGGCCATTTACCGATGATTTTTAATCCGGCTAGGGAGAGCTCTCTGTTTAAGCGTTATGTCTCTCCGCCATCTTCCCGGAAGTCCCCCACCATTAAACTGCTTTTAAGGACCGATGCAGGTTTCAGTCATTATTCTGGGCCACAATGCATACAACTAGGCATGTCCTTCCACCGGGAAGTCTATTTATCACAGGATTTACTCTGTTTAATGTAGCGCTATCCACTAGTAGTCTTGTGGGATGTGGGTGTAGATCCTGGCATTTGAAACAGAAGGAAATTTGAAAAGGTTTTGACAAAAAGCTGTAAGGCAATGAAAGCTTTTTTTTTTGTAGAGAAAAGCGCAAGAGATATACCTTTTTAGACAAGTTAGACTTATTTTTATAAGGGCTGCACGGTTGCGCAGTGGTTTAACACTGTGGCAGCACAGTTTACCCTCAGCCGGGGGATCGCGGGGATCATGAGATCATGGGTTCGATCCCAGCCCCCGGCCAACAGTGAGCTGTGTGGAGTTTGCATGTTCTCCCCGTGTTGCGTGGGTTTACTCCGGGATTTCTCCGGTTTCCTCCCGCATACCAAAAACATGTAGGTTTAGGGCGCTCGCGCACGCAGCGACCGGCAGCCGGTGGCTTGTCACCAGACTGCAAACCAAATCTACCTATGGGGTACAAATAAGTAAAAAAAAAAAAAAAAAAAAAAAAAAAAAAAAAAAAAGGGATTTATATCCACCAGAGAGCATCTTAACGTTTGGGCATATAATTTCCTTTACAATAAATGTATATTTGTTTTTAAAACTGGTAAAAAAAACAAACAAACCCAGACACAAAAGTAGATGGGGAAAAATATTTAAATTTCACAGCATCATGAATCCCATGACTCTTCAGTCAGTTACGTACAACAGTGTGGTAGTGTCTGGTTACACAAGAACTGCTGTGTTACAGGGAGGGAATAAAGTTGCCCACTAAAATGGTTTGCATAGAAATGTACGTAAAACAGAGTAGGGTGACAAACAAAAACCTAAAACAAAGAGCTTTACTTATAAAGTGTCTTTGAAATGTGTCCAAGCAATGCAAACTACCAGAAGTAGCTTTGGTGAGGCTGAAGATGATTGATGCTACAGAGGGAATGCAATTGAACAGAACTCTTGGCAGTTACAAGGCAGTTAAAATAGTAACACAGTACGACCCTGGTTATACAATTACAATAATCCAGCAACTGGGAATAAGCCAATAATCCATTTTGTTGTGTTTACATGCACTGACTAAATGGATCATTGGGCAGTAATGTACCCAAGTTAATGTGATTCCTCATAACCTGACAATGTCCTTTACCTTTTTATATTGTTTACATAACTACTTCAATAATTTGATAACTGTAAAAATCCAATTATAATCAGTGTATTCCTGTACATGTAAACATGAGTAGAAAATACATGTGGCAGCTTAAATTTGTGTGCAGCAATACATGAAAATCACACAAAATATTTAGTCACAGCAGTACATATAATGCCCTTTACCACACTTGACTGTAGTGATGCGTGGGTAAGAGCACATATAAGTGAAGAACTAGTTCTGAGCATTTGATCATTTATCTATTTTGTGTCAATTAATACATGATGGAATAAGATGAGCTCTCTGCAAAGCAAACAGGCACTGTTTACTGTAGTGACTTAATACTCTGTAATTTTTTTTGTGTGTTTACTGCATACACCCTAATGCTGCCATTCATTTTTTCCACTCAAATGTTTTTTAACTGCCATGAGTTCTGTAACATCATGCACATACCCTCTATTAAATTCTACTCTTCCAAAAGAGAGATCCTGATTGGCCGTTTTATACATTGGTCCAAAATATCTATGATGTTTTTATGCTAAGAGCTAATGACATCTTGTGAGAGCTCACTGCAACCATGACAGAAATGTTTAGACGAGTCCAAAAACTATGTTGATTCACAGTTACCCATGTTTCTATGGAAACAAATGAACACAATTCATGTCAACAATGGTTCTTGGAATACATATTAGTAAATCAACCCCACCCAGGAGGACACAGTGGTTGGGGGCCGAGTTGGTTGAAACCAGTCAGAATCAGAATTAGATTTATTGCCATTGTTCATGTAGTACACAAACTAGGAATTTGTCTCGGTGCAATGCTGCAAATTAAACATGATAAAATAAAAGAAATAAACTATACATGCAATAAAGTGTAGAATAAGAGTGAGTAATACTAGTCAGCAGTTAAAATATATTAGCGAGCAGCAGATAATTTGGAGAACCATATAGTGCAGTCGGTAATGCAGGAAGAAAACAGTGATGATTGTCATGAGTCTGGTTGAACTGCTGTACATAGTGCATGAGAGACAATAAGTCACTTAGTGTTCAGCAGTCTGATGGCAGAGGGGAAGAAGCTGTTCATGTGACGGGAGGTTTTAGTCTGGATGGACCGAAGTCTTCTACCTGAGGGGAGGGGGGCAAACAGTACGTGACCAGGGTGTGAGGGATCGGCTATGATCCAGCCAGCACGCCTCCGGGTCCTGGAGATGTACAGATCCTGGAGAGATGGGAGCTTGCAGCCGATCACCTTCTCAGCAGTGCGCACGACGCGCTGCAGCCTTAGTCTGTCCCTGGCAGTGGCTCCTGCGTACCACACGGTTATGGAGGAGGTGAGGATGGACTCGATGATGGCTGTGTAGAACTGCACTAACATCTTGGTGGGTAGCTTGAGCTTCCTCAGCTGCCGCAGGAAGAACATCCTCTGCTGGGCCTTTTTGATGAGGGAGCTGATGGTCGGCTCCCACTTGAGGTCCCGGGTGATGGTGGTGCCTAGGAAGCGGAAGGAATCAGCAGTGGTGATGGGAGAGCCTGTGAGGGTGAGGGGGGGCAGAGGGGTTGTGACTTTCCTGAAGTCCACAATCATCTCCACTGTCTTCAGAGCGTTCAGCTGCAGGTTGTTGTTGTTGCACCAGGACGCCAGCTGGGCCACCTCTCTCCTGTAGGCGGACTCGTCGCCGTTGGAGATGAGCCCGATGAGGGTGGTGTCATCCGCAAACTTGATCAACTTGACAGACTGGTGGCTGGAGGTGCAGGAGTTGGTATAAAGGGAGAAGAGTAGGGGGGAAAGTACACAGCCCTGGGGTGATCCGGTGCTGATGCTAGCAGAGTCTGAGACAGTCTTTCCCAGCCGCACATGCTGCCTCCGGTCCGTTAGGAAGTCGGTGATCCACCTGCAGAGGGAGTCAGGCACGCCGAGCAGGGACAGCTTGTCTTGGAGCAGAGCGGGGCGGATGGTGTTGAATGCGGAGCTGAAGTCCACAAACAGGATCCTGGCGTAGGTTCCCGGGGAGTCCAGGTGCTGCAGGATGGAGTGGAGGGCCAGGTTGACTGCGTCGTCTACAGACCTGTTGGCTCGGTAGGCAAATTGCAGCGGGTCCAGGAGGGGGGTGGTGATGGACTTGAGGTGGGGCAGGACCAGGCGCTCAAAGGACTTCATGACTACAGAGGTGAGCGCTACAGGTCTGTAGTCGTTAAGTCCAGTGATCCGTGGCTTCTTGGGGACAGGGATGATGGTGGAGGATTTGAGGCAGGACGGCACGTGGCATAGCTTAAGGGAGGTGTTAAAAATGTCTGTGAAGACAGGAGCCAGCTCTTTTGCACAGTGTCTCAGGGTGGAGGGAGACACGCCGTCCGGACCGGGGGCCTTGCGCGGGTTCAGTCTGGAGAACTGTTTGAGCACGTCCTACTCACTGATGACAAGGGCAGGGGGGAGGAGGGGGGGCACCTTTGATGAAGTAGGGATCGTGGAGGCTGTGGAGCTGGAGGGAGGGGGGGAGTTGGACACAGATGACGAGGTGTCAAAACGGGCATAGTGTTGGGACAGACTTTGACAAAGGGCTTTGTCATCCTGACCTTTAGGAGCCTGAGGCCGATAACTGGTGATTTGCCTCAGTCCTCTCCACACAGAAGCCGAGTCATTAGCAGTGAACTGCTGCTGGAGTCTCTCAGAATATACAGATTTAGCTCTCCTCAGCTCTCTGTTAAACCGATATTTAACTTCCCTGTAGCAGCCCCTGTCTCCACTTTTCAGCGCTGCTTCCTTCTCCTTCCTGATCTGTCTGAGCTTAGCAGTGAACCAGGGCTTATCATTAGAGTACCTCACCCTGGTGCGTGATGGAAGGATGCTCTCCTCACAAAAGTGGATATAAGAGTTCACAGTGTCCGTGTATTCATCCAGATCATGCGTGGCTCCTTTAAACATGCCCCAGTCAGTTATTTCCATGCACGTTTCCAGCTTCTCCTCAGCTTCACTGGTCCATTTCTTCGTAGTGCTCACAACAGGTTTAGTGAGCTTCAATCTCTGTCTGTATGTGGGAATGAGGTGGACCATCACATGATCAGATAGTCCGAGCGCAGCGCGGGGAACAGCGCGATATGCGTCTTTCACTGTGGTGTAACAGTGATCCAGCGTGTTTATTCCTCTGGTGGGGCATTTAATAAACTGTTTGTAGCGGGGGAGATCGTGGCTCAGATTGCTCTGGTTAAAGTCGCCAACCACAATAACCAGAGAGTCTGGAAAAATCTGCTCCGTATGTTGGATGTGATCCGCGAGCACGCGCTGAGCTTCGCGCGTGTCCGCGTCGGGAGGGACGTACACAGCGACGAGGATGAATGAGGCGAACTCCCGCGGGGAATAAAATGGCTTGTAGTTAATAAAAAGAAATTCCAGGGCGGAAGAACAGTGTTTGGAAATTACCGTTACATCAGAGCACCAGCTGCTATTGATGTAGAAGCAGACTCCGCCTCCTGAGGATTTACCGGAGAGCTCTGTGTCACGATCAGCACGAAACAGCTGAAATCCCTCGAGGCGCAGCGCGCTGTCCGGTGTATTTTCCCTGAGCCAGGTCTCGGTAAAACAGAGGGCAGCCGAGGAAGAGAGGTCCTTAAAACGCATCAGCAGTCTTTGTTCATCTACCTTGTTAGAGAGAGAATTGGTATTGGACAGAAATATGCCAGGCAAAGCCGTGCGCGTGCCTCTCCTGCGGAGCCGGACGAGAGCGCCCGCTCGTCTTCCTCTCTTTCGCCGTCTCACTTTTCGAGCCAAGCAATGAACCAGATCGGCGGCAGGAGCTAAAAAAACTGGGAGTAGGTCCGTGGGAGTGAAAGTCCTGATATTTAGAAGCTCTTCACGGGTATAAGAGCTGGCAGACACACAACTGACAAACAAAAACAAACAAAGGGCGCAGCGAAGCACCATGGCGACCACTGTGGGCGCCATCTTGCGCAATGGTCAACTGAGTGCTGATTTTAACAACTAGTCCTATTATGGTGATTGCAAACTCTGGTCTCAGGCCAGTGACCGCTGCGAAAGGGCAGATGACAACCGGGGAAAGACCTGGTGACAGCAAGAAGAGACTGCTGACAGGAGGGAATAGACCCCACTGGGGCTGGCATGGGTTAGCTACCCATACCGGCAAGAGTCTGTCACTACACAGTGATTTGGGACCACCCAATTATGGCTACAAAAACTTCAAGAGAAAGAATACCCCTCGAGTCTGTGAGAGAGCAAGATGACTCGTCAGCTGACCACATGGTAACAGACCTTGGAACGGAAACGTCAATGAATCAGATGATCGGCACAGCAGTGGACGAGGTAACAACTCTGGCAGGACATGAGCTACGAAGCTGCATCTGTGGCTGGGAAAAGATAACATCAGAGAAGGGTTTCAAGATCCATCAGGGTAGGATAAAGTGCTTGAGGAAGCGTAGCGAGGGAACTTGCATTGACCACTACTTTCTTAAGGTGTCTTCACACCAAACGTGAATGAGCAGCACAAATGAATACAAAGTCAATGGAAAGAGGCGAGCATTCACGCGTTCATGTCCGAGGAATAGTGGCAGCTTTGAGATTCTGCCATCATCGGAGTAAAAGTATCAACACTGGAGAGTAAACTAAACTGAAAATGAGACTGACACTCACCTGGAAACAGAAGGACCGGGAGCTATTCAGCTGAACTGGGATGTCGAAGTTATTTACCCATGGACTCCTGCCATAGATGTGCTAACAAGGCTATCAGGCTAACAACAGAAACACCCATCATCTTATAAAGTTTTGGAGACAGAGACAACTTTTTCAGGTGAGCCCCCTGCCAGATGAGATGAGATGAGATTGAGATTCAACTTTATTGTCATTACACATGTATGAATACAAGGTAACGAAACGTGACTTGGCATTTGGGCATGCTCTGCAGAGCGCATCCAAGGCCGGGGCAGCCGCTAGGCGCCAGTCATAGATAATGTAAACCTAAGCATGATGTTATTTTGGGGATTTCCACAGTAGGTTGAACACTGCTGCAGAAGCTACAAAGGCAACTTCGCCTGTCTGCATCTCACTCAGATGGTGAATTCATGTCTATTTGTGTGTTTACATTGAGTTATAATGTAATTGTGCTGCAGGAAAAATTTGCCCATTCGCAATTGGTGTGAAGGCAACTTTAGAGGTAGGGCAAATCAATCAAATGAAGCCCAGTGGCAGGATATTCACCACAGCCCGCAGGGTATCGGAAACTAGGGATGGGCATTCGGTGAAATTTTCTTCGCCGATCGTCGGGAGAATTAATGATTAATAATCGGTTAATCATTAACATTTTTAGGTAGGTAACAAGGCAGGTAGACTACATTAGAACATCAGGTATCAACACGGAGAGCCCGCACAACTCAAATCCACCTCTCTGTTCGCTGTTCTCGTGTTGGCTCGGCTCGGGAATCTCGCAAGCTGATTGGCCGAGACGTTTCACCCCGCAAGCTGACTGGCCGAGACGTTTTACCCAGCTTCTCTCCCTGCCGAGCGGCCACCCAGCAAACGAAGACCGCATTCATTGCTCTTTATCGCTAAGTGAGGGATCACTGTACTCTTATGTATTGAGAATAATAATAAAAAAAATACAGAGTGTTTTTCTTCGAGGATGAATTTATTAACAAGACAAGTTTGCAGTAAAACGTGAACACATGCGCATTGCGCAAACGAGGGAGGCTTCAAGTTGCGAGCCAGACAATAACGGGAGACACATACAGGACACATAACGGAACATATATTTCTTTCTTTTACTTTTTTCTTTTGTATGCTGCATTGCAGTGATTGCAGTACACCTGGTCATTTTTTAAATTAAAATGGTCCCACGCAACACTTCGCCGCAACCTCTTCATGATTTGGCGATTGCCCTACGGAAGCTCGCATGTATCAACTGAGGCACGCCAGGGTACGGCGATGGCGTAATGTTGCCCCCCTGGTGCCCAAATTTTGCCAGTGGCACAGTTAAATGCATTGCATTGTTTGAGGACGGCCGTGCACTAGGCCTAATAACCTACATTCGGATTGTTTAAAAAAAACAACGGTTTGTCGACGAAAATGAACTTCCTCGGTGAAATTCTTAATGATCAATTATCAGTTAATCAGTTAATTATGCCCATCCCTATCGGAAACCCAAACAAAGCTCAACTAAGCAGTGATTCACCAATGGACATGAGTCCTGAGCTCCCCCAGCTATGGCCAGCAGTAGAGAGGAAGATGGATGGTCAAAAACCTCAGATATTGTGGCCTAAATCCTCCCAGAAAAAAGGAGTGGGAAGTCACTGAAACAGACATTGTCCATCTTCTTGAAGGTCTGAAAGGGGGCGTGGAAAGGAAACTGGAGAAGATAGATAAATCATCTATAGTTATGGAGCAGAGAGATTTGGAGTTAAAAGCAAGAACACTAGTGCACAGAAGGAACCATCAGCCCATCTCAAGTCCAGGAGACAGCAGGAGATCGAGCGACTTGTGAAAGAAAGAAGGTGCCTGAGAAAACGGTAGAAGAAAGCAGCAGAAGTGGAGAAGCAAGCACTTGAGATACTTTCAGAGTGTCATCAAGCAGTGCCTGACAACACTGCGAAGAGCAGAGTGGTTGAGAAAACAACATAAGAAGAAGGAGGAAACAAGGGCTACTTTCTACAGAGATCCCTACAATTTGACCAAAACCTCTTTGTCAAGAAGAAAACCAGCACCCTTACCCATAAGGGAATGAGAGGAGCACCTGAGAAACATCTACTCTAACAATCAGAGGCATGAGCCAGTCACCATTCCAGATGACACACCACCAATCCAACCACCTGAGCACCAGATGGATATAGTTAGTTAGTTAATTCCCTTCACACCATGTTGGTGTATGGGGCGGCGCCTATCTCCATTTCTCTGACCCTAGGCCACACAGCTACTCTAAGTAGTGAAAGCTACAGTGGGGGTGTGTGTCAGTCCTCTGGTAGCTCTGTGCGTAACTTTACTTTCCCCGTTCCATTATGCGGAGCACCACGCTAGAAGGCAGAAAGTACCATTTTTATATGGTCTTTGGTATGACCCGGCCGGGATTTGAACCCCTGCCTCCCGGGTGTGGGGCGGATGCTCTACCAACTGAGCCACCACTCCGGTCACCAGATGGATATGAGGCCCTCTAAATGGAGTGAAGTTGAGAACATAGTAAAGTGGGCAAGAGCAGCATCTGCTGCTGGTCCCAACAGTGTTCCATACAGGTTATATAAGAACACGCCGAGTGTCCTGAGGTACCTCTGGAAGCTAATGAAAGTAGCATGGGAAAAAGGAATTGTACCAAAGGTATGGTGACAGGCAGGAGAAATTTTGATCCTCAAACAGAAGAACTCCTCAACCATCACTGTTTTACCAGATCAGTCTTCTGAATAAGGAAGGAAAGATTTTTTCAGTGTTGTGGCCCAAAGGCTTTCAGCTTTTTTGCAGCAGAACAACTTTGTGAACACCTCAGTGCAGAAGGCATGGATAAGCGGCTTCTCAGGATGTGTGGAACACACGAATGTCATTTGGCACCAGGTACAGATGGCCAAGAAGGAAACAAAAGATCTACATGTGGTTTTCTTAGATCTTGCCAGCGCCTTCGAGTCACTGCCTCATAAGATGCTGTGAACAGCTTTTGATTTTTTTTCCAAGTCCCAGAGGGCATCATAAGGCTAGTTACAGCCCATTTCCATGGCCTCCAGTTTTGTGTTACGACTCAAGCTGGTACAACTGCCTGGCAGCACCTTGAGATGGGCATAATGGCGGGCTGTACAGTCTCAGCACTGGCTTTCACCATGGTAATGGAGCTTATGTAATGTAATGTACTTTATTTATATAGCCCTTTAAAACAACCCGTAGGTGACCAAAGTGCTTTACAGAAAATTAAACAGCATTAAAAACAAATAACATAAAGAAATAAGAATAAGTACCTAAAACTAAGAATAAAATAAAAACAAGTGCCAAGACAAATATCACCACTACTGGGTATTAAAAGCCATCCTAAACAAATATGTTTTAAGTTCTGATTTAAAAAGAGCCAGGTCAGGTGGGAGATTATTCCAGAGCCTGGGGGCGACAACAGAAAAGGCTCGGTCACTCCAATGTTTATACCTTGACCTGGGCACATCCATCCAGCAAAAGCTGATTGGATGACCTCAAAGCCCTGCCTTGGTCACGGACAGTCAAAATCTCAGACAGATAAACCGGAGCAAGGCCATTAAGAGCTTTAAAAACAAAAACAAAAAGTTTAAAATTAATTCTAAAATGGATTGGAAGCCAATGAAGTGAAAAAAGGATCAGAGTAATGTGCTCTCGCCTAGGTGTGTTGGTCAAAAGATGGGCCGCTGCATTTTGCACAAGTTGAAGGCGGCCGAGAGAAGACAGAGATGCCAACATAAAGTGCATTGCAGTAATCAAGTTGAGAAGTGATTAAAGCATGGATGGCTATCTCAAGATCATGGCGGCTCAGGAAGGGTTTGGCTTTGGATAACCAACGTAATTGATAAAAGCTCATCTTGATTACATTGTCAATCTGTTTATCAAATTTTAAATGGCTGTCAAAAATCACCCCCAAATTTCTGACAGCTGAACTGAGCCTTAAGGAGAGGTTATCAAAGCCAGCCGTTACAGTATCCCCAAACACAATACATTCTGTTTTTTCTTCATTTAAGTGGAGAAAAGTTTGGCTTAACCACAACTTAATGTCAGTGATGCAATCCAACAGAACACTTGAGTTTGTTTGTTGTGGGTTCAAAGGTAAATAAAGCTGCAAATCGTCCACATAACAGTGGAAAGACATGTTGTGCCTGGCTATTATTGACCCGAGTGGCAGCATATATAATGAAAACAGAATAGGGCCAAGGATAGAGCCCTGTGGGACCCTGCAGGAGAGAGAGGCACTAGAAGAAGACATGTCACTAAACATTACAGAAAAAGTTCTGTTAGATAGGTAGGATTCAAACCACTTAAGCGCAGTGCTATGGATGCCAACATGGTGATTCTGGTGTGACAAAAGGATAGTATGGTCCACAGTGTCAAAGGCTGCTGTAAGATCTAGCAGCACTAAGACCACAGGGCATTTGGCATCAGCAGACATCATAATATCATTGTGCACCTTTAGCAGGGCAGACTCAGTGCTGTGACGAGATCTAAACCCAGACTGAAACTTCTCAAAAATAAAATTGTCTTCTAAAAAAGATTGCAACTGTATAAAAACAGCTTTTTCTAAAACCTTAGATAAAAAGGGCAAATGAGAAATGGGTCTAAAATTAGATAATACTGAAGGGTCAAGATGAGGTTTTTTAAGAAGGGGCCTAACCACAGCATGTTTAAAAGCAGGTGGGACAAATCCTGAACTAAGGCAGGAATTAAAGACCAGGCCCTACAGTATTAAAAACCCTTTTCAATATTCCAGCAGGACACAACATCCAGCTTCAGAGACTTCACTATATCAGTGAGTGAAGATAAAGGACCAACTCAAACTGTTCAAACACAGCAGAGTAACCCGGGACAACAGACAAGCTCCCATTAAAACCGTTATTAATAACTCGTCTGGCAGAGTCCACCTTATCAACAAAAAAGTGAAGAAAAGTCTCACAATTTGTAAACGAATCATCTGTTACAGTCAGAGTGTGTGGTTTTATAAAAGAGTTAATTGTGTTAAACAGCATTCTAGGACATTTTAGCATGGTCTTCTGATAATCAGCAAGACAGTCCCTAAAAATTCCCAGAGACACATGTAATTTGTCCTTTTCCATCTCCGTTCAGCCTGCCTGACCCGTTGCCTAATGGCACGGGTAGTGTCGTTTAGCCAGGGATCTGTTTTCGGTTTAGCCAATTTAAGCCGAAATGGGGCAATAGAGACCAAAATCCCAGAGCAGGTGGTATGAAAGGAGGAAAGAATATTATCCGGATGGGAAGGGGAAACAAGTCCATTCAAGGCAAAAAACTGTGAATCCCTAAAAGCAGCAGTAAACTCCTCTGGCGTTGAAGAAGTGATGATGCAACGCCAACATGATGGAGCCACAGGCTTGCTGGGTGATGAAGGGGTCAACAATTCAAAAATAATGGGGAAATGATCTGAGATGACAGACTCAGAAATTTCTTTGAGAGATTGAGAGCCCAAAAGAGATAACAAGGTCCATAGTGTGACCAAGACGGTGTGTTGGTTTGTCCGCTAAAATATTTAAATTAAATGTCGCCAACAGTCTTTGACATCTGATCAGATGCCAGCTGATCAGACGGACAACAGACGTGAATATTAAAAGTCCCCGCAGATCAAACGTTTATCATATTTTGGCATAATATCTGCCAAAAATTCAGAAAACTCATTAATGAAGTCCTTATTATATTTTGGAGGATGATAAACAACAACAAATAACACAGGACTTGTGAGAGCCACCACAAATAGTTGCAGCTCAAAGCAGGAATAAGCATTTGTGGAGAGAAGGCGCAGCGCCTTGATCCGATGGAGGAGATAGGAGAGAGAAGGACGGTGGCTAAACTGTCATCTCTGCTGGAGTCCGAGTTCCACCCTATGCAGGACATACTGAATGCACTGAGGAGCTCATTTAGCAGCAGACTACATCATCCCAGGTGCACAACCGAGAGGTTTCGTAGGTCCTTCCTACCAACGGCTGTCAGACTGTACAACCTAAGCAGGGCTGCTCGCAGAGATAGCAAAAAGACGTAACAAACTAATAGTTTTTTGAATGCAAAAGATGCAATAGACTTACACAATGGTCCCCTCCGGCATACAACTAGGAACATACCGGTCGCTATGGAGGGTGAGAATATGTATGGGCACATAATCATACCATGTAGGATAACTAAGTAGACGGTTATGCTGTTTCATCCCATCTAGCAACAATGCTCTGCACTGTGTGTGTTTATATATTTACATATTTATTCCATCTAGCTACAATGCTCAGCACTGGGTGTGTTTATATATTTATATATCTACATATTATTCCATCTAGCTACATTGCTCCGCACTGTGTGTGTTTATATACTTGCATATTTATTCCACCTAGCTGCAATGCTCCGTACTGTGGGTGTTTATATATTTACATATTTATTCCATCTAGCTACAATGCTCTGCACTGTGTGTTCATATATTCATATATTTATTCCATCCAGCTACAATGCTCTGCACTGTGTGTCTGTGTGTGTGTGTATATATATATATTTTATAGTAATACGTACATATGTATATTAGCTGCTCTTGCTTGCTTGTTTTTTTCTTGCCTTCTGATTGTTGCTCTGAGTGTTGCTATCCCTGTGCTGTTGCAATCCTGGAATTTCCCCGTCGTGGGACTAATAAAGGCTTATCTTATCTTATCTTATCTTAAAACCGTCATTAAAGACAGAATCCAGACCCCCACCCTGACCAGATGCTCGCGGGGAGCTGAAGAAAGAACAGCTGGGAGGGAGGAGCTCAGAGAAGGTGGCGGTCTCACCTGGTTTAACCCATGTTTCTGTCAACAGGAGAAAATCCAAGGAATGTGAAGTAAAAAAGTCATTTAGAATAAAAGTCTTATTTGCGATGGATCTGGTATTAATCAGAGCCATGCGAATCAAACATTGATCAACCTGCTGGGAAGCATGACTGATCGGGTGAAGATTCTCCGGTGCGCAGCCCCTTCTGCGAATCCACACGGGCCAGAGGCAGGGAAGTGGGTATCCAGCCTCTGGGACAGTCGGCGACAGCCATCGGTAGTGATAATCCATGGATCTTCGTACGTCAAAACCAATACGCTTCCTGGAGAGCTCAGTCAGCAGATGACGAGGGTTGTGAGTTGAAGAAGCAGCCAGGTAAGCCCTCAGTCTGCATGATACTCTGCCTCTCTGACCTTGTCTTTTGCGGCGTCTCTTGTGGTGGCCATTTCGAAACAGTCCGCTGGGTGCACATCTCAGATAGGATGGTATAGATGCCAACAGAGGCGGAGGAGGCTGACCATTAAATTCATAGGTTGAGAATTTTACCACAGAATTGCGAATATTTAAAAGAGTCAGGCGATCATAAACCAGTAGCAATAACACGTTTTGAGCTAGAAACAATAAGAAAACAACGAAAAACATAAAACATAGCACAGGTAGACGTCCAGCCACACACAACAGCGCCATCTTGCCTTGCATATCCTTATAATTCGAGCTTCTCAATGGGTGGTTGGAGGGGAACATTTGAGGAATGGGTTGCGTCTTCCTCCAATCAGGGCATATATGGACAACATGACAACAATAACAACTAGAAAAGCACTCGGAGAGTGCAGACCTCCGCCAAGCGGCACAGTTCCCCCCATACAGTGTTTGTGTGTATGTTTTCAGATTCCCTGAGCATGAAAAGATATGACTAGCAATTGGATTCACAATGATTATTTGTTTATTTGACATGGACAGTGCAATAAACAGACAATTAATGAAAGACAATCAATGTGATAGTGATAGGATTAGTGGTTCAGTAGTGTAAAATGGGGCTATAAGGGACGGCGGGTTAATAAGGGACACTTTTGTGGGAAATGTTTAAATGTAATTCTGCTTTTTTTATTTTGAGCAGGACGCTGAGTTGTGTTGTTATTGTCAAATATCCATGAATCCTTCATCAAATCTAGGCGGAAGCAAAATTAAAAAAGCAGAATTACATTTAGAAAAGTGTCCCATATTACCCCGCCGTCCCTTATAGCCCCGTTTTACGGTAGTAAAAGCATTGCCTCCTTGGCGGAGGTAATAAACTGAAGTGTTGGTGTGTCCATCTCCTCCACTGACGGATGCAGATTGGTTAGACAGGTTGCCGTGGGTTTTATATTATATTGGGGTTGCGGTCCGCGTCAAAACAGAATTTAGAGTCTTCCCCGGCAGAGAGGTCGTTTTTACGCAGCGCCTATAGCTGGGCGGGGAATTTGTGGCAAATAATGGGGCGGCGGACAGGTGTCCGTGTCAGGTTTTGCAGCGTGGCGCAAAAGCAGGCACGCTGGCGGGGCCAGGCCAGCAGTGTTTTCCGCGTGCTTTTGTGCCTAAAACGTTGAAGAACGCGGAGTTTGTGTTGGTCAAACACGACGACCAGCGCAATGTGCGCAGCGCCTATGGCTGGCACAGGCACGCTGGGGGTCCGAGGCCAGCAGTGTTTTCCGCATGCTTTTGTGGCTAAAACGTTGAAGAAGGCGGAGTTTGTGTTGGTCAGACACGACGCCCAGCGCCCTCCATTGCGCCTGCGCACATGTTGAAAATGGCCCTATGTCACAGTGTTGAAAAATGCTTTAAAAAAATTCCTGTATCCAGACGGTGAACCGGATCACCCCCAAAATTTAATCAGTTCTTCCTTGTACCATTTCCTCCAACGCCTGAAAGTTTCATGCAAATCCGTCCAAGACTTTTTGAGTTATCTTGCTAACCAACAGACAGACAGACAGACAGACAGACAGACAAACAGACAAACACACAAACCCTGGCAAAAACATAACCTCCTCCTGGCCTTTTCGGCCTGGCGGAGGTAACTAGAAAAGCACTCGGAGAGAGCAGACCTCCGCCAAGCGCCACAGTTCCCCCCCCATACAGTGTTTGTGTGTACGTTTTCAGATTCCTTGACCATGAAAACATATGACTAGCAATTGGATTCACAATGATAGGATTAGTGGTTGAGTAGTTATTCACGAAAATCGCATTGTCCGTAATGGCGGTTTAGCGCCACAGTTCCCCCCATACAGTGTTTGTGTGTACGTTTTCAGATTCCTTGACCATGAAAACATATGAGTAGCAATTGGATTCACAATGATAGGATTAGTGGTTCAGTAGTTATTGACAAAAATGGCATTTTCCGTAATGGTGGTTTTCTTCTCGACAGTGATCCGGCTCACCACCAAAATGTAATCATCTGTAGGATACCCCATTTCTGACAATCTGTGAAAATTTCATGAAAATCCGTCCATAACTTTTTGAGTTATCTTGCTAACAAACAAACAAACAAATAACAAATGGGCTGCACGGTGGCGCAGTGGTTTAGCACTGTGGCAGCACAGTTTTACCCTCGGCCGGGGATCGCGGGGATCATGAGATCGTGGGTTCGATCCCAGCCCCCGACCAACAGTGAGCTGTGTGGAGTTTGCATGTTCTCCCCGTGTTGCGTGGGTTTACTCCGGGATTTCTCCGGTTTCCTCCCGCATACCAAAAACATGTAGGTTTAGGGCGCTCGCGCACGCAGCGACCAGCAGCCGGTGGCTTGTCACCAGACTGCAAACCAAATCTACCTACGGGTACAAATAAGTAACAAAAAAAAAAAAAAAAAAAAAGACAGACAAACCAACGCCGATGATCACATAACCTCCTTGGCGGAGGTAACAAACACATGCACCAAACATCTCCTTGATAAACTCCAGAGAAACACTGAATGGGCACAAATGCAGTTCAAACCTAGCAAATCCCACAGTATCTCCATTGTCAAAGGTCAGCTCATCAACATGAGGTTCCATATCAATGATGAGCCTATACCAATGATTCTGGAGAAGCCCATAAAAAGCCTTGGTCGCTGGTACAGCACAGATCTTAAAGACTCTGAACAGGTGGAACAACTGAGGCAGGATACCATCAATGGCCTCAAACAAATCAACAGCACTGCTCTCCCTGGGAAATTGAAGCTTTGGTGCTTCTAGTTCGGACTGCTGCCCCATCTTATGTGGCCTACCTCCATCTGTGAGGTCACCCTATCCCACGCTAATCGACTGGAGAGATTAGTGAATGCCCAGGTGAGGAAGTGGGTTGGACTTCAAAAATGTTTTAGCAGCATAGGCTTGTATTGTAATGGAGTCTCCTCTGTCAATTTCAAGCCTGGTGGAGGAGTACAAATGTGCCAAATCAAGGCTGGAAATGACCCTCGCAGAATCCCGGGATCCATTTGTTAGAGGTGCTTCTCCCACCCTAGTAACAGGAAGGAAATAGAAGCCAGGTGCACCTTGAGGCACCGGGACATAGTAGGGCAAGTCCAACATGGTAGAAGGGGCCCTGGCTTGGGAGTAACAACACCCATACAGCAAAAAGCTACTCCATCTGAACGCTGGCACCTGGTGGTAGAAGAGGTACGCCACAAGGAAGAAGCAGCCAGATGTGCTACAGCTGTGTCACAAGTCAAGCAAGGCTGCTGGATGAAGTGGGAGGGCGTGGAAAGGAGGAGGATCGCATAGAGCGAGCTGTGGAGCATGGAGTCCAATCAGCTAAGTTTTGTCATCAGAACCACATATGATGTCCTGCCCTCTCCAAACAACTTACATCTTTGGTTTGGAGAGGATCCAGCCTACCCCCAATGTGCTGCACCAGCAACCCTCAAACACATTGTGGTGGGTTGTATGACTAGTCTAACTCAAGGGAGATAAAACTAGCGCCATAATCAAGTGCTGAAGTGCTTGGCTGCTGAAATTGAGAGAAGGAGGGTAGCCATCAATGCAAAGCCTCTAAAGGCCCAGAATACTTTCCTGCGATTGATATCCTTTAAGAGGGAAGGGAAGAAACAGCAGGCGAACCCAGTACCAGCAGACTCATGCGCACTTGACGCAGCCTGGGATAAGAAAATGCGGGTCGATCTAAGCCAGAGACTCACCTTCCCATCTGAAATTATAGCGACCAACCTGTGCCCAGATCTGGTCCTCTCGTCCAAATCCTGCCCATGTGTTTTCATTGTTGAGCTGACAATCCCTTGGGAGGAATCCATCGATGAGGTTTTCAAAATGAAAAGGCTGCGATATGCAAACTGAGCAGCTGAAGCAGAGAAGTGGGGCTGGAGTGTAAAGGTGCGCCCTGTGGAGGTGGGCTACAGGGGCTTTGTAGCCAGTTCCACCACAAGGCTACTGAAGGAGGTGGGAATCAGGGGTGTAGCATCACCTCACTTTGGCTCATCAATAGGATTATTCTTCTGTTGTTTCACCCAGGAAAAAGACAGCAAGGAAACTGCTCTTTTAGCCCAGGCTACAACTGAACTCGCATTCCTTTGTTAAAACCAGTCTAAGGAATTCACCCTAATGCATTTCCTGTTTTGACTTTTATGGCCCCATAAACATGGAGACATGGAACAGAACCCTGGAGCCCCTCATGGCCCACAAAGATCCACAGCTCAACATTGCCTTAAGCTCTGGTACATGCCGAATTTAACCAGCAAACCTTTTAATCACATCTTTAGGACTCACTTTTCAACATCTCTCTTCTTTTTCCAGGTTAGTTAGTTAATTCCCTTCACACCATGCTGGTGTATGGGGCGGCGCCTATCTCCGTTTCTCTGACCCTAGGCCACACAGCTACTCTAAGTAGTGAAAGCTACAGTGGGGGGTCAGTCCTCTGGTAGCTCTGTGCGTAACTTTACTTTCCCCGTTCCATTATGCGGAGCACCACGCTAGAAGGCAGAAAGTACCATTTTTATATGGTCTTTGGTGCTTTTTCCAGGACCCCAGGAAAAGCAAATGGGACTCTTGATGTTTATTCTGGACAATCAATAAAAGGTTTGAAATGTATGAATCCGTGATTTTAGATATGTGCATGTTAAAATGTTTAGATGAATGTTTATTCCTGCATGTTAATTTATAAGCACTGGGTATAAGTTGCATGATCACTAAGACTAGGTTAGAAAATATACATAAGTGTATAGCGGAATATTCCAGTATTAAAATGTGTATTAGATTTGCAAAGCGTCTCTCAAATCATGTGACTGCCAGCAGCCAATCTCTGCTTGACAACAGCTCTCAGTGTTGTCTGTTCCAGACAAAAGATTGTTTGCTCATTGGACTAAAGTTCATAAAGCCCGCCCACGAAGGAAGCCTATTAGCTGGGGGCTCCTGTCAATCACGGATGCCCACGAAAGTTTCCCCCAGATGAAAAGGAAACAACGCCCTTTTCATTCTCCTTTTCGCCGTCGCTTTTCGCTAGATCTCTCTTTCGGCTTTTCATTTCTATTGTCTTCGTCTCTACATAGCAGAGAACCACTGGAGAACAAAGGGACTTATCCCACGTGTTTTCTTTCCTACGATCACAGAGCCTGAAGTATCCGGGTTTTTTTTGTAATCTCTTTGTATCTTAATGTTTCTTTAAATGCCTAGGAATTCTTTCTCTCCGAGCTCAAATTCTAATTAGGAGTTAAACTCCAATTCTAGACATTTATTTCTATCACTTTTTCCTGTTAAACTTTCTGTAAAACCACCGTTTTTAATTTTAATGTAAGCTTTAATCATGACTTTATTTTTATAATATTTTTATTGACCAATCCCACACCAGAAGCTCTTTTATCTAAAGTCCAAAACTCTTTTGAGATCAGATTAGATATTTTCAATTATTATCGAATTCCCTGGGAAAGCCGCTTGCCAACAAAGAGGAGAGAAGATGCAGCTCCCCACGATCACGTGTGCTGAAGGAATCAGCACGCCTCAGCTGGATTTCAACCATTGGGATCAAACATACCAATCTCATCCCTCGTCAAACAATATTTGCTGGTCAAATATTCTGACTTTTGGAGCCATCTAAGAACTACAGGACAACGCAGAAGGATCTTCCAACATCAAACGCCCGTCACGTGAGCTGAAATGTTATTCATCTGCTGAATTAAACTTCTGAGGGTCGATAATAATTGAATACCTAATCAGATGCAAAATTTTGAAGAGCAAGTAATATAACCTTTTTCCTTAAAATCCCATTTTCATTTTCTTACAGTAATCCAGAACTTTTCATATAATTAGTAAAACTTTCCCCATAAATTTGCATCGTCTTCCACAATCTGTTAACTCAAACTGATCTAAATTCATTTCACAGTTTAACCCTGGTTCTGCAAATGTTGACATTGTTAATCTATCATTTACAAGTTTAATTTTATGGTTAATGAAATCATTGCAATGTCTGTTAATCACCATTTCATTTGATAAATATGTGAAAATGAGAGAAGTTTTTGAGAATTTATTTGAATGAATGAATGAATGAATGAATGAATTTATTTCGGATAATACAGTACAGGTTAAAAGAAACTGTATAATATAACAACAAGGTCAAATTAGACAAAGACTCCTTCTACTAAACAATTCCACGTGAGTTATCCGAAATGGGTGATGGCTGAAGCTGCAGCTTATATTGCCCACCCATATTCCATCCAAGAATTCAAAGAAAAAAGAGTAAACAAGACAAGAGTGATTACAATTTAGAACAAAGCTAAGACAAAGTGTGACTGAGAGAAAAAAAAAAAAAAAAAAGAAGAAAACTAAGCTAAGCTAAGTTAAGCGGTTACTATTCAAGACAAATCTACGACAGAATGTCACAGAGAGAGAGAAAAAAAAAAAAAAACTAAGCTACAACACAACACAGGCTGGATATGTCAATCCTTATGTGAGTTTACATGTCGTCTTGTAAATATGTTTGGAGTATTTCTTCCTTTAGTTTTTGTTTAAATTGTCCAAGCGTTGTACATGATTTTAATTCAGGTCCATAATCGTTCCATAATCTGACTCCTTGCACTGAAATACAGTGTTGCTTGGTGGTTGTTCTCACTGTAGGCTTTTGAAATATACATGTTCCTCTGAAGTGATATCGTTTCTCCCTTGTTTGGAACAACTTTTGGATATTTGCGGGCAGTGATAAATTCTTCACTTTGAATATTATTATTGCGGTTTTAAAGTCAACCAGATCTTTCAACTTGAGAGTTTTTTGTTTAAGAAAAAGTGGGTTTGTTGGTTCCCTGTAAGCTGCTTTGTTTATTATTCTAATAGCTCTCTTTTGAAGCATAAAGAGTGGATATACAGTATGTTTGTTTTGTATGTATTTCCCCATACTTCATTACAATATGTCATGTATGGGAGTATTAATGAATGATACAAGGTGTATAGTGTGGGTTGATTCAGCAAATATTTCACTCTGTGTAATATTGCAATTGATTTGGAAACTTTACCTTTGATATAATTAATATGTGACTTCCAACACAGTTTGTTATCAATTATTACTCCAAGGAATTTAGTTTCAGATACTCTTTCAATCTCTACACCATTTACACTGAGTTTGGGTACTGGATTGTTGTGATGGTTGTTAAAGACTATAAATTTTGTCTTACTTAAATTGAGCGTTAATTTGTTTGAATCAAACCACAGTTTAAGCTTTCCTAATTCCTTCCCGAGTGTATCCAGGAGTTGTTCCAAATTGTTTCCACTGCATAGCAGATTAGTGTCATCGGCAAACAATATTAAGTCCATTTTTTCTGAGACTTTACATATATCGTTTATATACATATTGAATAATAATGGTCCCAAAACTGAACCCTGTGGGACTCCACAGGTGACCTTCAGCAACTCTGAGTTTTTGTTGCTAACACATACATACTGATATCTATTCTTTAAGTAACTACTTAACCAGGACAGTGCTACCCCTCTAATACCAGAATTTTGTAGTTTCTTTAATAATAAATTATGATCTACTGTATCAAATGCTTTTTTAAGATCTAGGAATACTCCAACTGAATACTCTTTATTTTCAATGGCTGTTGATATTTTTTCTGTAAATTCCATTAGGGCATATGCAGTTGTCCTCTTGTGTCTGAACCCATATTGCTGCTCACATAATAAATCATTCTTCAGTATGAAGTTGTCAATTCTCTCATAGAATATTTTTTCAAGTATCTTGGAAAATTGCGGTAATAGTGAAATTGGTCTATAGTTTGAGAGTTCCCCTCTGTCGCCCGTCTTGTATATCGGAATTACTTTAGCTATTTTCATTGCATTGGGAAATATACCTGATTGGAGAGACAGGTTGCAGATATACGTCAGTGGTTTTATTATGCATTCGATAACAGTTTTGACTAGTAGCATGTCGATACCATCACAGTCAGTAGATGTTTTACTTTTGAACGATTTAACAATTTCAATGACCTCTCTTTCGTCTGTGTTCTTTATGAAGATGGAGTCTTTTACAGCAGTGTTATTGCATGTTGTATCACCTGTTGGCACCGTAGTGGGTATTTCTCGGGCCAGTTTAGGTCCAATGTTAACAAAAAAATTATTAAATTAATCTGCAGGTGAAGCAATATTCACACTCTGAGTCGTTTTATTATTTTTTGGAATATTAGTTGGGTAGCTTGTATTTCTGCTTTTATTTCCAAGGATACTGTTGAGTATTGTCCATGTATTTTTAATATTGTCTCTGTTTTTCTCCAGTTCTTTACTGTAATAGTCTCTTTTACTACATCTTATTATATATGTTAACTTATTTTTGTATGTTTTATACCGCTGCTCTGCTTCTTTTGTTCTTTTCTTTAGGAAAGCTTTATATAATAAATTTTTCTTTTTACACGCCATTTGTAGTCCTTTGGTTAACCATGGCTTATTAGCAAATTTGTGTTTAAGCTTTTTTATTACTAATGGCCAGGGCTGCCCTTTGTCACCGGTCCTGTTCATAATTTTTATGGACAGGATTTCTAGGCGCAGCCAGGGAATGGAGGGCGTCATGCTTGGTGACCACAGGATCTCATCTCTGTTGTTTGCAGATGATGTTGTCCTGTTGGCTTCATCCAGCAATGACCTACAGCTCTTGCTGGGACGGTTTGCCGCTGAGTGTGAAGCGGCTGGGATGAGAATCAGCACCTCCAAGTCCGAGTCCATGGTCCTCAGCCGGAAAAAGGTGGATTGTCCTCTCCGGGTTGGGGACAGGCTCCTGCCCCAAGTGGAGGAGTTTAAGTATCTTGGGGTCTTGTTCACGAGTGAGGGGAAAATGGAGCGAGAGGTCGACAGACGGATTGGAGCAGCATCTGCAGTGATGCGGACGTTGTACCGGTCTGTTGTGGTGAAGAGGGAGCTTAGTTCTAAGGCAAAGCTGTCGATTTACCAGTCAATCTACGTTCCTACTCTCACCTATGGTCACGAGCTTTGGGTAATGACCGAAAGAACGAGATCGCGGATACAAGCGGCTGAAATGAGCTTTCTCCGTAGGATTGCTGGACTCACCCTCAGAGATAGGGTGAGGAGCTCAGTCATTCGAGAGAGGCTCAGAGTAGAACCGCTGCTCCTCCACATTGAAAGGAGTCAGTTGAGGTGGTATGGGCATCTGATTAGGATGCCTCCTGGACGCCTCCCACTTGAGGTGTTTCAGGCACGTCCCACTGGGAGGAGACCCCGGGGCAGACCCAGGACTCGGTGGAGAGACTATGTCTCCCAGCTAGTCTGGGAACGCCTTGGTATCCCCTCTGAAGAGCTGGAGCAGGTGGCTGGGGAGAGGGAAGTCTGGGCTTCTCTGCTTGAACTGCTGCCTCCGCGACCCGGACCTCCGGAAAAGCGGTAGAAGATGGATGGATGGATGGATATTACTAATGGGCAGTTTTTTTCATAAAGAGTGGTTACAATGTTTATAAATGTGTCATAGGCTTCATTTACATCTGATACATAGACTTCTGTCCAGTCTTGCTTCAGCAAGTCCTCTTTAAGAGAACTGATTGCATTTGGTGATTTGTGTCTGAACGATTTTGAAGTTTTTTCTGCGTTGGGCCCCGTGTGGCCATGGATAAGTGCAAAGGTTGGCAAGTGGTCACTTATATCATTTATCAATAATCCACTTTCTATTTTCTTATCGAAAACATTGACAAACAGGTTGTCAATAAGTGTAGCAGAGTGAACTGTGATTCTACTGGGATGTGTTATTGTGGGATATAGACTCATGCTGTACATAGAGTTCATGAACTCTGTAACTACATTTTGTTGATGAGGATTCAGTAAGTCAATATTGAAATCTCCACAAATTGCTACCATTTTCTTACTAGTAATATTATTGTACAGCTCAACTAATTTATCTCTGAATGTCTCAATGCAAGTTCCCGGCATTCTATATATGCAGCTTATGATTAGATTTTTTGTTTTGTCTAGGTCAATCTCAACAGTAACACATTCCAAAATCCCTGGTAGTGCTAAGGACATTTCATTTACAAGCTTACACCTGTACAGGTCATCAATATACAGTGCAACACCACCACCCTTTTTTTGAGTTCTGTTAATATAAAACATCTGATATCCCTCTATTGCCATCAGGGGAGCCTGCTCTTCGTTAAGCCAAGTTTCAGAGACTGCAATAGCTGTGAATTTTCTGTCTAGCTGTTTTAAATAGTCCTGAATCTGTGGAAAGTTTTTGTTAAGACTTCTGCTATTGAAGTGTATTATTGACAGTTTACCATCTAATTGCATTTGACTTTTGAATTGTTTTTCAGTGTAATATTCACAGTGGTTATGAATATTGTTGAAAAAGTGGTTATCAGGATCAATATCATTCTCCATCTCTTGTGGTTTATGTTCAGCATAATGGTATGTTTTCAGAGTTTGAGTTTCCTCATTCTGTGTCAAATGACTTCCTCCAACTGGGGATGATTGATGTCTACTTGAGTCGGTCATAAGTTTTTGTTTGTTTTGGTTATTTTTATTAAAGTACTTTGGCATGGTGTATCAAAAGAACTATTCTTATCGTGTGTATGAATATGGATTATCATTGGCTCATAATTTTCTAATCAGTGTTCATCTGTATTTATCTAAGTCAGTAGCATCTTCATTTCATCTAGCATTTCATTCTGAGTCTGGTTCAAGTCCCCAGTATCAAATTCACTAACATTTTGAGACTGATTATTAATTAATTTATTGAGTGATTAAACAGGTACAAAGTGAAATTAAAGATTAAATTGCTTCTTGGAGATAGAAGCTGGTGCCCCACGAGTGTTATTAACTTTTCCAGTGTATATGAACCGAGAATTCACCTCAGGTTCCAATATACTAATATAAATTAAATAATTTTTATACCTAATCATAATTATTAATTCATATACTGTTACAGAGGACAGGCCCAACTGAGAACTATCAAAGAGCTTGCCAGTGTCGCTGAGAGAAGCAGTCACTGGCTATGGCTGGAGAGGAAGGACACAGTATGGGCTGTCAAATGACCACGTGGAGCCTCCATGCAACATACAGTGGGGCAAAAAGTATTTAGTTAGCCACCAATTGTGCACATTCTCTCACTTAAAAGATGAGAGAGGTCTCCAATTTTCATTATAGGTATACCTCAACTATGAGAGACAAAATGAGAAAAAAAATCCAGAAAATCACATTGAAGGATTTTTTAAGAATTTATTTGCAAATTATGGTGGAAAACAAGTTTTTGGTCACCTACAAACAAGCAAGATTTCTGGCTCTCACTGACCTGTAACTTCTTCTTTAAGAGGCTCCTCTGTCCTCCACTCGTTACCTGTATTAATGGCACCTGTTTGAACTCGTTATCAGTATAAAAGACACCTGTCCACAACCTCAAACAGTCAGACTCCAAACTCCACTATGGTCAAGACCAAAGAGCTGTCAAAGTACACCAGAAAAAAAAATTGTAAACTTGCACCAGGCTGGGAAGACTGAATCTGCAATAGGTAAGCAGCTTGGTGTGAAGAAATCAACTGTGGGAGCAATTATTAGAAAATGGAAGACATACAAGACCACTGATAATCTCCCTCGATCTGGGGCTCCACGCAAGATCTCACCCCGTGGGGTCAAAATGATCATGAGAACGGTGAGCAAAAATCCCAGAACCACACGGGGGGCCCTAGTGAATGACCTGCAGAGAGCTTGGACCAAAGTAACAAAGGCTACCATCAGTAACACACTACGCCGCCAGGGACTCAAATCCTGCAGTGCCAGACGTGTCCCCCTGCTTAAGCCAGTACATGTCCAGGCCCGTCTGAAGTTTGCTAGAGAGCATTTGGATGATCTAGAAGAGGACTGGGAGAATGTCATATGGTCAGATGAAACCAAAATAGAACTTTTTGGTAAAAACTCAACTTGTCGTGTTTGGAGGAGAAAGAATGCTGAGTTGCATCCAAAGAACACCATACCTACTGTGAAGCATGGGGGTGGAAACATCATGCTTTGGGGCTGTTTTTCTGCAAAGGGACCAGGACGACTGATCCGTGTAAAGGAAAGAATGAATGGGGCCATGTAGCGTGAAATTTTGAGTGAAAACCTCCTTCCATCAGCAAGGGCATTGAAGATGAAACGTGGCTGGGTCTTTCAGCATGACAATGATCCCAAACACACCGCCCGGGCAACGAAGGAGTGGCTTCGTAAGAAGCATTTCAAGGTCCTGGAGTGGCCTAGCCAGTCTCCAGATCTCAACCCCATAGAAAATCTTTGGAGGGAGTTGAAAGTCCGTGTTGCCCAGCGACAGCCCCAAAACATCACTGCTCTAGAGGAGATCTGCATGGAGGAATGGGCCAAAATACCAGCAACAGTGTGTGAAAACCTTGTGAAGACTTACAGAAAACGTTTGACCTCTGTCATTGCCAACAAAGGGTATATAACAAAGTATTGAGATGAACTTTTGTTATGAGCAAATACTTATTTTCCACCATAATTTGCAAATAAATTCTTTAAAAATCAGACAATGTGATTTTCTGGATTTTTTTTTCTCATTTTGTCTCTCATAGTTGAGGTATACCTGTGATGAAAATTGGAGACCTCTCTCATCTTTTAAGTGGGAGAACTTGCACAATTGGTGGCTGACTAAATACTTTTTTACCCCACTGTACAGCCAGGCCTGATCAGCCTGTGGGCGAAGGTGTCTTCTGAAAAAAGGTTGAAACACCCAGTGAGCCTGGGGTGCACAACTGACGATGTATCGCATTCCCACCCAGGAAGACAAAGTGGTTGGGGGCCTAGTTGGTTAAAACCAGTCAACTGAGGTGCTGATTTTAGGGATTTTAACAACTAGTCCTATTATGGTGATTGCAAATCATATCGAAATAACTAAACAGGCTATCTGTTTAATTATTCGCAAAGGTGTGTACTAGTCACTACTAGTTACATTTACTCAAGTATATTGACTTCTCTACAAAAATGCAGTTCACCGAGTAGTTTTATTCTAGGATACTCGACTCTTACTCAAGTACATTTCATTCCACTTTCATTTGAAAAATAGAAATTCTAGTTTGTACCATAATAACTTGTGCATATCATAAATGACTGAATCTTTACCTATTTTAGTGAACTTCTCATTTTATTACCTCCGCCAAGGGAGGAGATGATGTTTTTGCCGGTGTTGGTTGGCTGGTTTGTCTGCTAGCAACATTACTCGAAAAAGTTCTGAACGGATTTTGATGAAATTTTCAGGAAAGGTGTGCAATGGTGCGGGGAACAGCTGAGGCCCCTGCCTGGGAGGTTTTCAACTCCCACCTCTGGAAGAACTTCAACCACATTCCAAGGGAGTCTGGGGACACAGAGTTTGAATGGGCCATGTTCTCCACCTCCACTGTTGAAACAGCTGCCCAGAGCTGTGGTCGCAAGGTCATTGGTGCATCTCGGGGTGGCAACCCCTGAACCAAGTGGTGGACACCAGTGGTGAGGGGGGCCATCAAGCTGAAGAAAGAGTCCTATCGAGCTTGGTTGGCTTGTGGGACCCCTGAAGCAGCTGAGGTGTACCAGCAGGCCAAGCGGAGTGCAGCTCGGGTGGTTACTGAAGCAAAAACTTGGGTATGGGAGGAGTTGGGTGAGGTCATGGAACAAGATTTTCGGTTGGCCTTCAAGAGATTCTGGCAAACTGTCCGGCAGCTCAGGAGGAGAAAGCAGCTCCCTTTCCACACTGTGTATGGTGCGGATGGGGTGCTGCTGACTTCGACTGGGGACATCACCGGGCGGTGGAAGGAATACTTCGAGGATCTCCTCAATCCCACTGACACGTCTTCCACAGAGGAAGCAGGGCTTAAGGATGAGGAGGACAACTCGCCCATCACAAGGACTGAGGTCACCGACGTGGTTAAAAATCTCTTTGGTGGCCGGGCCCCAGGGGTGGACGAGATTCGCCCTGAGTACCTCAAGGCCCAGGATGTTGTAGGGCTGTCATGTTTGACAAGTCTCTGCAATGTTGTGTGGAGGTCGGGGACAGTGCCTTTGGCATGCCAATGCGGGGTGGTGGTTCCTCTTTTTAAAAAGGAGGACCAGAGGGTGTGTTCCAACTTTAGGGGGATCAAACTTCTCAGCCTCCCTAGAAAGGTCTATGTCAGGGTACTGGAGAGCAGAGTCCGACCACTGGTCAAACCTCGGATCCAGGAGGATCAATGTGGTTTTCATCCTGGCCATGGTATATTGGACCAACTCTTTACCCTCTCGACAATCCTCGAGGGTTCATGGGAGTTTGCCCAACCAGTCCACATGTGTTTTGTGGACGTGAAGAAAGCATTCGACCGTGTCCCTCGTGGTCTCTTGTGGGGGGAGCTGTGGGAGTATGGGGTATCGGGCTCATTGTTGCGAGCTATCCAGTCCCTATACGACCGTTGCAAGAGTTTGGTTTGTATTGCCAACACTCAGTCAAACTCGTTTCCAGTGAGATTTGGACTCCGCCAGGGCTGCCCTTTGTCATCGATCCTGTTCATAATTTTTATGAAAAGGATATCTAGGCGCAGCCAAGGATCGTTGGGTGTCATGCTCGGTGACCACAGGATCTTATCTCTGCTGTTTGCAGATGATGTCCTGTTGGCTTCATTGCCCAATGACCTACAGGCCTTGCTGGGACGATTTGCTACTGAGTATGAATCGGGTGGGATGAGAATCAGCACCGCCAAGTCCGAGTCCATGGTCCTCAGCCGGAAAAAGGTGGATTGTCCACTCCAGGTTGGGGACAAGCTCCTGCCCCAAGTGGAGGACTTTTAAGTATCTTGGGGTCTCATTCATGAGTGAGGGGAGAATGGAGCAAGAAACTGACAAACAAATCAGAGCAGCCTCTGCAGTAATGCGCACATTGCACCGGTCTGTTGTGGTGAAGAGGGAACTGAGCTCTAAAGCAAAGCTGTTGATTTACCAGTCAATCTACGTTCTTACCCTCATTTATGGTCATGAGCTTTAGGTAATGACCGAAAGAATGAGATTGCGGATACAAGCGGCTGAAATGAGCTTTCCCCGTAGGATTGCTGGATTCACCCTCAGAGAAAGGGTGAGGAGCTCAGTCATTTGAGAGGGGCTCAGAGTAGAACTGCTGCTCCTCCACATCAAAAGGAGCCATCTGAGGTGGTTTGGGCATCTGATCAGGATGCCTCCTAGACGCCTTCCACTTGGGGTGTTTCGGGCATGTCACACTGGGAGGAGACCCCGGGGCAGACCCAGGACACGCTGGAGAGACTATGTCTCCCAGCTGGCCTGGAAACATCTTGGTCTCCTCTCTGAAGAGCTGGAGCAGGTGGCTGGGGAGAGGGAAGTCTGGGCTTCTCTGCTTGAGCTGCTGCCTCTGTGACCCGGACCTTTGGAAAAGCAGTAGAAAATGGATGGATGGATGGTTTGATGGATAGTGAAACCTGTTATAATGTATAGTTTGGAGATGGTGGTGCTGACAAAAAGACAGGAGGGGGAGCTGGCAGAGTTGAAGATGCTAAGATTTTCATTGGGAGTGACAAGATTAGAAATGAGTGTCAGAGGGACAGCTCATGTTGAGCAGTTTGGAGACAAAGTAAGAGAGGCAAGGCTGAGATGGTCTGGACATGTGCAGAGGAGGGATAGTGGATATATTAGACAAAGGATGTTGAAGATGGAGCTGCCAGGCAGGAGGAAAAGAGGAAGACCACAGAGAAGATTCATGGATGTAATGAAGGAGGACATGGAGAGGGTTGATGTTACAGAGGAAGATGCAAGGGATAGGGTGAGAAGGAGACAGATGATCTGCTGTAGCGACCCCTAAAGGGAGCAGCCGAAAGAAGAAGCAGCTCACTATTCCATGAACTTTTCAGTTGAGGTTTTCTTACTCTTATTCAAATATTTTTGGTGAGTACAGTTACAGTGGTGTGAAAAAGTGTTTGCCCCCTTCCTGATTTCTCATTTTTTTGTATGTTTGTCAAACTGAAATGTTTCAGATCATGAAACAAATTTAAATATTAGACAAAGATGACACAAGTAAACACAAAATGCAGTTTTTATTTGAAGCTGTTTATTATTAAGGGTAAAAAAAAATCCAAATCAACATGGCCCTGTGTGAAAAAGTGATTGCCCCCCTGTTACAACATAAATTAACTGTGGTTTATCACATCTTTGGAAACCTGAGTTCAATTTTCTAGCCATTTCTAAAGCTTTGGGACTCCAGCAAACCACAGTGAGAGCCACTATCCAAACGGCGAAAACATGGAACAGTGGTGAACCTTCACAGGAGTGGCCGGCTGACCAAAATTACCCCAACAACGCAGCGACAACTCATCCAAGAGGTCACAAAAGACCCCACAACAACACCCAAAGAACTACAGGCCTCACTTGCCTCAGTTAAGGTCAGTGTTCATGACTCCACCATGAGAAAGAGACTGGGCAAAAATGGCCTGCATGGCAGAGTTCCAAGACGAAAACCGCTGCTGAGCAGAAAGAACATAAAGGCTCATCTCAGTTTTGCCAGAAAACATCTTAATGATCCCCAAGACTTTTGGGAAAATACTCTGTGGACTGATGAGACAAAAGTTGAACTTTTTGGAAGGCGTGTGTCCCATTACATCTGGTGTAAAAGTAACACAGCATTTCAGAAAAGGAACGTCATACCAACAGTAAAATATGGTGGTGGTACTGTGATGGTCTGGGGCTGTTTTGCTGCTTTAGGATCTGGAAGAGTTGCTGTGGTAAATGGAACCATGAATTCTGCTGTCTACCAAAGAATCCTGAAGGCCAATGTCCGGCCATCTGTTCGTGACCCAAGCTGAAGCACACTTGGGTTCTGCAGCAGGACAATGATCCAAAACACACCAGCAAGTCCACCTCTGAATGGCTTAAGAAAAACAAAATGAAGACTTTGGAGTGGCCTAGTCAAAGTTCTAACCTGAATCTGATTGAAATGCTGTGGCATTACCTTAAAAAGGCGGTTCATGCTCGAAAACCCTCCAATGTGACTGAATTACAACAATTCTGCAAAGATGAGTGGGCCAAAATTCCTCCACAGTGCTGTGAAAGACTCTTTGCCAGTTACTGCAAATGCTTGATTGCAGTTGTTGCTGCGCTAAGCGTGGCTCAACCAGTTATTAGGTTTAGGGGGTTATCACTTTTCTCCCACACAGGGCCATGTTGGTTTGGATTTTTTTTTTTACCCTTAATCATAAACAGCTTCATATAAATACTGTACTGCATTTTGTGTTTACTTGTGTTATCTTTGTCTAATATTTACATTTGTTTGATGATCTGAAACATTTAAGTGTGACAAACATACAAAAAATGAGAAATCAGGAAGGAGGCAAACACTTTTTCACACCACTGTATTTGTACTTGAGTAATTAAAATTGAAAACTAACACTATTTTCAAATGAGTACAATTTCTGGCTATTCTACCCACCTATGATCATTAGTCTAGAAGCTGAAAAAATATTCAGGAAACAATGCTGAATACCACTCCGTGGATTGCCACCTTATCGTGGTGGAGGGGTCTGAGTGCTCAAATGATCCCAGGAGCTATATTGTCGGGGGCAACTTGCCACTGGTAGGGTCTTCCCAAGGCAAACTGGTCCTGGGTGAAGGGGCAGACTAAGAGCGGTCCAGTCGATCATCATGAAAAACATTACATTAAGGACCATTACATCAAGGACCCAGTGTACCCAACGGACGCACGTGGGTCTGCCCTCCAGTGGGCTCACCAACTGCAGGAGGGATCATGGTGCTTTGTGAACTGGGCAGCTTTGCCTGGACTGACGCCCCCGTGACCCAAATTCTCGGATAAGCAGTAGAAGATGCATGGATGGATGGATGGATGGATGCTGAATAATTTGATTACACATTTTCAGTTATTCTATTTTTCTTACGTTTATGACAGATCATTGAAATTTAACTCTAAGGCTTAATGTACTTACAGTGGTGTGAAAAGGTGTTTGCCCCCTTCCTGATTTCTCATTTTTTGTATATTTGTCACACTTAAATGTTTCAGATCATCAAACAAATTTAAATATTAGACAAAGATAACACAAGTAAACATAAAATGCAGTTTTTAAATGAAGATGTTATTATTAAGGGTAAAAAAAAAAAAAAAAAATCCAAACCTATATGGCCCTGTGTGAAAAAGTGATCCCCCCCCCCCCGTTAAAACATAAATTAACTGTGGTTTATCACATCTTTGGAAAGCTGAGTTCAATTTATCTAGTCACACCCAGGCCTGATTACTGCCACACCTGTTCTCAATCAAGAAATCACTTAAATAGGACCTGCCTGACAAAGTGAAGTAGACCAAAAGATCCTCAAAAGCTAGACATCATGCTGCGATCCAAAGAAATACAGGAACAAATGAGAAACAAAGTAATTGAGATCTATCAGTCTCAAAAAAGTTATAATGTGGGGAACCTAGACGCTACATTCTCCACTCAGACTGAATGGCACAGGAGGAGAGAAGCCGACCGGGGGGGGGGGGGGGGGGGGGGGGGGGGTTGAGACACTAAAAGGCAAAGGCTGTTAAGCAGATATGCAGGGCAGACTGTGGTTTCTCCACCGGACTGCATGATAATGCGCCTTCTCCACTGGACTGCATGATAATGCGCTGACAGGCTTGGTGACGACGTAGATTGTATTGTGGTGTGAACCCCCCAGGCTGCTAGGCGAGGATGTAAGGTATAAAAGAGAGATGCCAAGCAACCTGGGTTAAGCTTCTTGTTGACTTATGGATAGAGAGAGAATACAGTCATTCTGATCCAGCTCACTGCTTCACCTGCTCATTCCTCTCTCTACACTGGTGACCTTTGACGTATAATGGAACTCGAGGCACACACCCCGGAGACGACCCGGACTGGAGGCGCCAGCACCACGTGCGCCATTTCGGTCAAGCTCCCAGACTTTTGGCTACATGACCCCAAGGCTTGGTTCCTCCACAGCGAGGCCCAGTTCGCGCTCCGTGGAGTGACAGCGGATGACACTAACTATTACTACGTGGTTGCAGCGCTGAACGCACGCACAACACAGCAGGTGGCAAACCTGCTCCAACGGCCCCCAGCCCACGACAAATATGACGCTCTCAAGACCACGCTGACCCAGCACTACACGCTGACGCGCTCCGAGTTGGGACACGGGTCGGCGGTCGATCTAATGGAGAAGATGTTGGCGTTGATGGGCACAGATGGCGAGCAGTTCCTCTTTGTCCACCTTTTCCTCCGGAACCTCCCGACAGCAGCCAGAGCAATCCTCGCCAATTCGCCGCTGATGGCCAAGCAGAACTACCGGGTGCTGGCACAAGAGGTGGATCAGACTATCCTGGTGACCAGAACCTTCACTGTGAACGCGGCGGCGGCGGAACCCAGTGAGATGGCCAGCGAGGGCGAGGAGCCATCGATGGTGGCCGCCGCGGATGCCAAGAAGCACCAGAGGGGCAAGCTCTGCTTCTACCACCGCCGGTTTGGAGAAAACGCACGCCAATGCGTGCCACCGTGCCAGTTCAAGCACTCAGGAAACGCCAGAACCAGCAGTCGGTAGCAGCTACGACCGCCGGTGACACAAACAAGCTGCTCTATGTGATGGACTCACGCTCAGGGAGACGGTTCCTCGTGGACTCCGGCTCCCAAAAGAGCCTCATCCTGCCGTCCTACGCAGACTGGCTGGTTGGAAGTAGCGGCCCTGAGCTGGCAGCCGCAAACGGTTCAGACATTAAGACTTTTGGTGAGAGAACGCTGACCATATCCTTGCACGGCCGTACCTACCAATGGTCCTTCGTCATAGCGGCATGTAACTCCCCCATTTTGGGCTCAGATTTTTTGTGTGCACACGGACTATTAGTCGATGTGGCTAACAGACGCCTGATTAACGCTACGTCTTTTGATTCTCTGCCCTGTACAGCTCGAGGATCCGGGCCCACAACACTAGCCGACATCACAGCTCCAGGGGTAAGTCCACACACTACTCACCCAGCTCTTAGCACTCATGGTCCCAACGTTTTCGGCGGCCGTCACTAAACATGGGGTAGAGCACTTCATTGCCACCACGGGGCTGCCCGTTTTTGCACGACCTCAGTGCCTGGACGCAGCTTAACTGGCCAGTGCGAGTGAGGAGTTCGCCAGCTTGGAGAGGTTGAGCATCATCAGGCGATCAAACAGCCCATGGGCGTCCCCGCTACATATGGTGCCTAAAGCCAAGGGATCATGGCGACCATGTGGAGATTTCCGCAGACTAAACAACACCACAGCACACGATCGCTACCCAGTCCCCCATATTCAGGATTTTTCCGTCCACCTCACCGGGGCACATATTTTTTCCAAGGTGGACCTGGTCCGCGGGTACCACCAGGTCCCGGTGCATGCCGAAGACATACTCAAAACGGCAGTAATAACCCCGTTTGGTCTTTTTGAGTTCTTACGCATGCCTTTCGGGTTAAAAGGCGCAGCGCAGACATTCCAACGCATGATGGATATGGTGCTGTGCGATCTGCCACTTGTGTTTGTCTACCTGGACGACATCCTGGTGGCCAGCACGTCCGAGGACAAACACATAGCCCACCTCAGGACGGTTTTCCAGAGGTTGGAAGAGCATGGGTTAATAATCAACCCGACAAAGTGCCAGATCAGGGTTACAGCGATTGACTTTTTGGGCCACCGCATCTCACCGGAGGGCGCGATACCCTTACCGGACAAAGTGCGCGCAGTGGCAGATTTTCCCCGACCTCAGACAGTCAGGGAGCTGCAGGAGTTTTTGAGGATGGTTAACTTTTACAACCGTTTCCTCCCCCGTGCAGCCCAGCTAATGCAGCCGTTGTACACCGTGCTTAAGAAATGGAAACCAGCGGACAGAATCGACTGGACTCCTGAGCGGGAGCAGGCATTTTCCGATGCTAAAACAGCCCTAGCAAATGCTGCGCTACTGGTGCACCCGGACCCGGCGGCTCGAATAGCGCTCACTACCAACGCATCGGACGTGGCCATAGGGGCCGCCGTGGAGCAGCACGTCGCCGGTTCTTGGCAGCTGCTCGCCTTTTTTGGCAGGTCTTTGCGCGACAATGAGCCTAAATACAGCACTTTCAACAGGGAGTTACTGGCTCTCCACCTGGCCATACGCCACTTACAGTTCTGGCTGGAAGGGCGCAGCTTCACTGCGTTTGTGGACGACAAGCCGCCAACATACGCTATGGCCAAGGCTTCGGAACCATGGTTGGCCCGGCAGCAGAGACAGCTGGCCGCAATCTCGGAGTTTACGACTGACATTCAGCATGTGGCCGGTAAACTCAACATGGTGGCAGACTGCCTCTCATGCGCATCAGTGGCCCCAGTCTATGTAGGGATAGATTACACGGCCATGGCCGCCGAGCAAGTCCACGACGCGGACGTTTGCGCGCTCCAGTCTGGACCAACAGGGTTAAAGCTGGAGAGCAGAGTACTGCAAGACGCCCCTCCCCCTCCCCCCGTCTATGACGTTTCCACAGGCCTCCCGTGCCCGGTGGTCCCACACGTTTGGCGCCGCCGCGCTTTCGAGTCAGTTCACTCCCTGGAGCACCCGGGAGTGCGCGCGTCAGTCAAAATGGTGGGAGCAAAGTTCGTCTGGCCGAGCCTGCGCAAACAAGTGAAAGAGTGGGCTGCAGCCTGCATAGCATGCCAACGAGCCAAGGTGCACAGGCACACAAAGGCCCCCCTTAAGCCGTTCCATGTCCCGGCTAAGAGGTTCAACCACGATCACGTGGACCTCGTGGGCCCCCTTCCGCCATCGCAAGGGTTTACGCACCTACTGACAGTGGTGGACCACACCACGCGCTGGCCTGAAGCGGTGCCGCTAGCTTCCACCGCGTCCACAGAAGCTGCACGCGCTTTTTTGGCGACATGGGTGGCACGCTTCGGCGCCCCTTCGGATATCACGTCCGACCGGGGCCCGCAGTTCGTTTCCGACCTCTGGTCCACAATGGCCCGGAGCCTGGGCATCACCATTCATCGCACAACCGCGTACAACCCCCAGGCCAACAGGTTATTGTAGCATTTCCATAGGTCGCTTTAAAGCAGCGCTCAGGGCTTCGCTTACGGACGCAAATTGGGTGGACCGGTTGCCGTGGGTTCTATTAGGGTTGCATTCAGCACTGAAGAAGGATTTGGCTGTCTCCCCAGCAGAGCTTGTTTTTTCCCAGCCGCTGCGGCTCCCCGGAGAATTTTTGCCTGACAACCCCGCACCGAACACCGATCCAACCCCACCTTCACTACGTAGTGCAGAGGCAGGGATGGTACCCGGCCCAGCCCACCACTGTTTTCCCAGCGCTTTCGTGCCAAGAACCTTGAAGGATGCGTTGTTCGTGTTTGTCAGGCACGATGCCCACCGGACCCAGTTGCGCCCACCCTACGACGGCCCGTTCAGAGTATTGGAACCTGGGGATAAACATTTTGTGTTAGACTTGGGGGGACGCAGAGAAACAGTCTGCATACACAGGCTTAAGCCCGCCTTCGTATTAGCAGACGAGCAGGTGGTGTTGGCCCGAGCTCCTCAGCGCGGACGACCCCCACTGAGAAGTCCCCAGGTAAATGACTCGTCAGCTCAGTCACAATGGCATGGTGAAGATGTGTTTCCCCCCCCCAACCCCCCAATGTTCCCCCACAGATGGGCGCGCCTCCAGGAGTGCCGCACTGGCACAGCAGCGCCTCGGAGCCACGACCCCCTGTTACAGCTGCTTCGGATATCGGCTGAAGGCCACAGGACATGAGGGTTAAGGCCCATTCTGAGTGTTCGGGGGGGCGGTGTGGGGAACCTAGATGCTACATTCTCCACTCAGACTGAATAGCACAGGAGGAGAGAAGCCGACGGGGGGGGGGGGGGGGGGGTCGAGATGGGACAGCAGGGGTGGAGATACTAAAAGGCTGTTAAGCGGATATGCAGGGCAGACTGTGGTTTCTCCACCGGACTGCATGACAATGCGCTTTCTCCACCGGACTGCATGACTTGATGATAACGTAGATTGTATTGTGGTGTAAACCCCCAGGTCGCTAGGCGAGGATGTAAGATATAAAAGAGAGATGCCCAGCGACCTGGGTTAAGCTTCTTGTTGACTTATGGATAGAGAGAGAATAAAGTCACTCTGATCCAGCTCACTGCCTCGCCTGCTCATTTCTCTCTTTACAATAAAGCCATTTCTAAAGCTTTGGGACTCCAGCAAACCACAGTCAGAGCCATTATTCACAAATAGCAAAAACACCAAACAGTGGTAAACCTTCCCAGGAGTGGCCGGCTGACCAAAATTACCCTAAGAGCGCAGCGACAACTCATCCAAGAGGTCACAAAAGACCCCACAACAACATCCAAAGAACTGCAGGCCTCACTTGCCTCAGTTAAGCTCAGTGTTCATGACTCCACCATAAGAAAGAGACTGAACAAAAATGGCCTGCATGGCAGAGTTCCAAGATGAAAACCACTGCTGAGCAAAAAGAACATAAAGGCTCTTCTCAATTTTTCCACTAGGTTTGGAATTTTTTTCCATTAATTGTGAACACCTTCATTTAAAAACTGCATTTTGTGTTTACTTGTGTTATCTTCGTCTAATATTTAAATTTGTTTGATGATCTGAAACATTTAAGTGTGACAAACATACAAAAAAGGAGAAATCAGAAAAGAGGCAAACACTTTCTTACACCACTGTATAATTATGAAATTATGACACATTTTACTGAAGAGTACAAGCTTTTAAGGGCTTATTTCAGAACAAATAAACTAAAAACTTTAAACTTCAGTTTAAAATAATTTAAACATTTACAAAAAATTAAAACCAAGCCTCTATTTGCTTGCTTTGTTTTAAAACAAAATTACCCATCGTGACATATAAACACAAACTGTATGTCTACTTTTTGACGTTATCAATAAATAAGACAACAAAAAACAAGAATAAAAAAAAATAAACGTACAGTTAGATGGTAAAATTAGAAATAAATGACCTATGTCATCAGTTTGGTTTGATTTATTTAGATCAGGTGACTGGAGATACCGTCTACTCAGTTTACATTAATGACTCAAACTTTGGCAACAGTCGTTTCTCCTGTTGAATATACTGGCCAACTCGATGAAAGCTGTTGACAGCCCATCAGCTGGTGAGCCACACTCTTAAATAACCCCGAGAGTTGTATAATTTGTAATTAAATACAACAGCAGTGGTGAAATAAAGATCTTTTAATTACCAACGCAACATCGACCAGAAGAACTGAAGCTAGGCTAACGTTAGCTTCCAGTTGGCTAACTACCTCTGAGATTGTGAAGGGCCAAAGAAGGAAAACACTTCACTTACCAACATCTTGATCGAATGGATTTTGTCCGAATAACGGCATGCTACCGGTTTATTAAAAAGACAGACTCTTTGACTGAAGAAAAGTGCGTGTGCTGTTCGGGATAAACCTAAATAAACACCCCTTCCTCGTCCATTAAACTCGCACTAGTTGCTTCCGGGAAACGCAGCTGCCTACAACGATGCCTGAATGTTTTTCTGTTTTCTTTTCCTTTTTTTTGGGGGGGGGGGGGGCGCAAAATCAATCTTAAATAATTTGTACGTTTGATCAGCGTCTAAATTATCTAAATTGGTCAGTAATGACGACCACACTGACATTTTTTAAAAAGTTTCAATATAGTCATCACCTTATAACTACGTTGGTTTTTTTTCTTATAAATTGAAAACATTTAAAATGCATATTTTCCTGTGTAAATGTGTAACTTTTTTCTTATGTCTGCAACATCTGTCCTTAAATTTACAGCTTTTTCAACATACATTTGTAACTTGCCTCCTTTTCAAAAAATAAATATGCAGTTTTGGTTACGCTTTTTATTGTCTCTAAACGAAATGCTTCCATCTAGTGGAATATGAGAAACATGTAGAAGTTTAATGAAGTGGTTGCTAGAAATTGAACTCATATAAAAGTATCGACATTATATGATTATGATTGCATAAAATAATATTTATATATAATGTAATAATATAAATATCTTAATATTAATACCAAAGCATGAACTGAGAAAATTTCTTGAGAAGTAACATTGACCAAGTTAATGATCCAATACAATCCAAATCAAATACAAATGAACAGTAGACAGTAATAAATGTAATACTTTAAATAATGTAAAACAAATAAAACAAGTAAATGAATAAATGAGTTCAACGATTTAAACCAAATGCGAAAGTAGGCAGGAGTTAACGCGCTTGTTCTGTGACGACACTTCCGGTCGTGGCCCCTGTCCGTTGACAACTGCTGTAGTCCAGGTCCTGAAACCGTTGAGGGTCGCAGTTATGTCGGCAGCTGCCCACGGGACCAGTAAGGTGGCCCACAGCGATGTGGCCACGAAGAAAAAGAAGGGACCCGGGGCTCTGGCCACGGCCTATTTGGTCATTTACAACGTTGTTATGACAGCGGGGTAGGTAGCGTGTTTGTGGAGCTAACGCTGCTTCGGTGGAGCGTGTTTTTGTGGAGACTGCTGGGTAATACCCCTTAATGCCAATACAGTTCATTATTATAACGCTGTGACGTTATAATGTCAAGTATTTATGTTGTTATTCGTATGGGAAAAAGCTGAAATAAAATAACTTTGAAATTTAAACATTTAAGGGTTTAAGACAACCACCTGGTGTGCACGTTCACTGTGACCAGTGAGTCTCCACTGGACACTAAACATTGGGACAGATGGTCCATTGTCTGTACGTAGCGATTTATGTGATCCAGTGTGTGGGTGTTTGGCTTTCTTTGTCATACCATTTTATGTTGGGTTTTACATTTATACTACATTATAACCGAATGTACTGTTAATCAGTTGGTCCATAGACTAAAGCTTAAATGCAAGTTGCCAAACCGCAGTTATTTTTTTTTTTTTGTTACCAAAATTTATTTCTTGTATACAGCATATGAATAATCGTGCAAAATCATTAAAATCAAAATAATTGCTTTGAAAATCATGGTCAGTTTTAATTTATAGTTTTAAAATATATTACCACTATGCATTTTTGAATTTCTTCCTTTGGACAGGCTGAATCTTGAACTATAAACTGTAGAAACCATTGTCTTTTATTACTTTGATTTGCCAGCCTGTTGCACAGTTGAATGGTGGCCGTTTGCCTTCTGTTCCAACCAGTTGGGTCACATTTAGCCTGCTCAGACTAGTCGGGCAATGCAGCACATGCTTTGTATTGAACACAAATTAGGGTCTTGTGCATGCGTGCATTTGCTGATGCAGTCACAGCAGGTTAACAGACTTGTTGAGTTTCTGCCTAACTGGCTCCAATGTTAATATTCAAAGTTGATACCGACAGATAATGAAGCCAAAGAGATAAAATCAGCATTTGCCTGTTAAACCAGAATGGGAGCTGAAGCTCCTACTTGGAGCATATATTCTCATCATGCACCTACTTTACACTGTGGCTGAATTCTACTGAATTGATCCCAGCCCCTGACCAACAGTGATCTGTGTGGAGTTTGCATGTTCTCCCCGCGTCTGCGTGGGTTTACTCCGGGATTTCTCCGGTTTCCTCCCACATGCCAAAAACATGCAAGTTAGGTTAATTGGCATCAACTGGGGATTCTAAATTGTCCTTAGGTATGAATGTGAGCGTCAATGGTTGTCTGTCTCTCTGTGTTGGCCCTGCAATGGACTGGCGATCTGTCCAGGGTGTACCCTGCCTCTCGCCCAAAGATGCTGGGATAGGCTCCAGCCCCCCCACGACTCGAAAAGGATTAAGCGGAAGAAGATGAATAAATGAATGACACTGTGGAATAAAATGAGGTAGGAAATAAAATAAATGAACACCAGGAAATAACCATCTGGCCCTCATTTGGTGAAAGGTAACAGAAAAATGGGAGTCCACCCATCGCAGAGAGAAGGTCTTGGGGTTAGCCATTAGCATGGAGAATCGGATGGCAGAAGGGAAGGCGGTGACCGCTGATGTTAGGAAGTGTCACCAAACTGCAGCTTTGTTTTGGTCTGAGAGGAGCACTGTCATGTGACATCCAGTGAGGATAAAAATTGCGAGCGCACCTTTAATATAAACACCAAGTTTTTTTCTCCACTCCTGAAATCACAAAATGAGATTTTTTATTTTTTTATTATTTTTTTTTTACTTATTTGTACCCGTAGGTAGATTTGGTTTGCAGTCTGGTGACAAGCCACCGGCTGCTGGTCGCTGCGTGCGCGAGCGCCCTAAACCTACATGTTTTTGGTATGCGGGAGGAAACCAGAGAAATCCCGGAGTAAACCCACGCAACACGGGGAGAACATGCAAACTCCACACAGCTCACTGTTGGTCGGGGGCTGGGATCGAACCCACGATCTCATGATCCCCGCGATCCCCCGGCCGAGGGTAAAACTGTACTGCCACAGTGCTAAACCACTGCGCCACCATGCAGCCCATGCACGGTGCAGTAATAGTTTGCCAGGATAATTTCTAAAAAGGTTAATATATGAAACCAATCTATCTATCAGTCCATTCATTAGAACTGATATTAAATATTTTTGCAATTATGATATCCCCTGCAAGGTATACTGTTCTTAACCCATTTGTCCATTCGTTTGTCTGTTTGGCATTTTATGTTGTTGCCACTATAGCATCTACATTTCTGATCAGATTGACTTCACATTTACTGTATACTGAAGCTGTAACTCATTAATACCTTAGACGAGTTCAATTTTACATCTATGGTGTAAAGAACCTTTAACAATCTAATATATTTGAGCAGTTTGCCTTTTTTAATCTTTATTCCTTTTATAAATACTGGTAGAAATCTAACTTAATGTTTGTCATTACCCCTCACTGGTTGAAAATCAAAGGGGTCAAAGGCCAAAGGGGGATTATGGTATGGGGTGGGCCATCTGTCTGTTTGTCCGTCTGTCCCACTATTGTGAAATCAACTCCTCCTACAGTTTTGTTCTGATTGTTTTGAAAGTTGGTACCAGGGTTTGATATACACTGATGATGTGCATATTGCAATTTGGCTCCAATCGGATGATTTTTGCAGGAGTTATAGGCCCTGACTTATGAGTTCCTATTTCACCTCAGTTAATAGACAGTAACTGTCTTGTAAAATCAACTCCTTCTACAGTTTTGTTCCAGATGTTTTGAAATGTTGTACCAGGATTTGATATACACTGATGATGCACGTGTTGCTGTTTGACTCTGATTAGATGCTTTTTGCAGGAATTAAAGACCTCAAGGTCAAGGTCAGTTTTTCCCTAAATCCTGTAAACGCAATAACTACTGAAAGAAATGATGTAGGCTTTTCAAATCCATACTGCAACAGATACTGGAGTCAGTTTGTCTTGGCCTGTCCTTGCCACTGATAATACCTCTGTCTGCCAAGAATGTGCCGCTAGTCCAGCAAAAGCTAGCAGTACTCAAATACGTACTTTGCAAGCAGTTTCATGAAATGGTCAGTCAGAAAGCAACTCATACCAGCTCGGTCGTCGCCCGGGTTAACAAGGTCAGGAGTTCCTGGCAATGGAGGGTGAAGGACAGAGCTGCGTGGAGGAATCTGATCAGACCTAAATGAAACAGTCATTGTTGCCCCCGACAGACTGCTAATGATGATGATGATGACCATAGTTGCATCCAAGAGAAGTCAACCCTGACTATGTGTAGCAACATTTAATTATAAGGTACAAAGATTATTTAATTTATACCTAGAGGTGTATGTGGAAATGGAGGTTTACTCCGAGTGCCCACACACCGCGGAAAAATGTGTTTTTGGGGCACCAGTCCACAAGCTTGGACAATTTATTAATAACTAATCTTTATACCTTCAATTAATCAGTCTCAAATATTCGTGAATTCTACTGGGTGACTTTAGAAACAAACACAGGAAAAGAAATCAACAGAAACTTCCATATACCGTTTACAGTTTCAATGATCAGACTCAAATTAAATGACATTACATTCAACGGATTTGTTGGTAAAGTGAAATGATATCTTATCAAGCATCACATTCAACTTGTAACTGATTATTGAGCAACAGAGTGTAATCACATTTGTGGAACCAGGGAAACCTTAGTATGAATTTGTAACTGTGATGAAAATGGAGAGTGAAATAACTAACATTGTAATGAAGTAAATATGAAGAAAATTGGATGCAAATTTTATGAAGAAAATTATAAAAGCTAATTATATGGAAAAGAAATTCTGAGTTACTCTAAGTAAGTAAAAACGGAATTTAATGAAAAAAAGGAATATTATTTCTCTTTAATTCTATAGCTCTGATCAGAGTTATGAACTAGTTTTAAACCTGAGACAAATTATGGCATATTTAAGGCGATGGACATCACATTATTCAGCAAATGAAACAAAGGAATCTTGCTCATGTGACCTTTTGGTTTTCATTGGCTTCTATCTGGATCCAGGAGCTGAAGTTTTGTTTGAAGATTATACCAGAGAATATCTGCCAGCATATATTTCTTCCCAGGGACAAGCAGTCAGAAGCTGAGATCCGGTGGCGATAATGAGGCTGCTGGCCGTGTAATATGCCATGCGGACAACACGAGAATTTTTCAGCAGCTTCCTCGGGTCCAAATAAATTGGATATAGTTCACAGTCTGATCAAGATCACAGAATTAGAGAGACAAGATTAATAAAAAAAATTCAAACCACGAAATCCTGCAGATCCACGAAGTTCTGCAGGTGTCGTGGTGGTTGGTGAGAACAGCTTCCAGTGTGAGAAAAATGATTAGTCCACTTTAAAACACGGTGAGTTAATAGAAAAAGTCTAACAGAATAAAATAGAAAAACGTCTGTGAACACGGAGTTTCACTCCATATAAAAGAGAAGTTTGAGCTCAAGAAGAAGAAAAAGTAATTTTCCCAGACATTTAAAGGAAAGAGGATTTAAGCAGGACACAGACAAAACTTTCACACAGAACAACTCTCTCCCATCTAGGGTGTTTCTCCCTTAAAACTGAGTAAGTTTCCTGGGGAAAAACTTGACCGACATGAAAGGAAACCAATTGTCTCCCATCACGGGAGGTTTGAATGAACTCTGGTCCAATAAGAAAACAGTCCTTTGTCTGTAACCGACTAATAGGATAAAAGGGGCACTGTCTAACAGAGACTGGCTGGTGATTGGCTGAGCCAGTCAGATGACTTGAGTATGCTTTCCCAACAGGATGAAACGCATCTTAATAACAATGAAAAGTCACTTAATATATTTATGTATAAAGTCTAAGCTAACTTCAGTGATTCATGACTAACTTTCAGTGAGCATACACTTTTTTAAACTTGTCCTTCTATAATTAACATCCATTAGAATAAGGTTCATTCAAGTATTTTCAAACATGACACATTTAAAATCAATGATTAATGAAACACTTCAAACCAGAATGGTATGTCAGAGCCCTGCTTGATTTTCCAGGATGTCCTGAGAAAGAAAATAATCTGAGAATTGAAAATTTTTGTTAAAAGGAAGTATTTCATTCATTAACCTCAGTTCAGCTTGTAGAGGCAAAAGCAAACATATTCCAGAGTCGTCCACCGGGGGTAATGTTGAGCTGTGGATAATTCCTAGTGACCATGGAATGCACTCAAGGAGTCTGGGATATGTCAAACTGTACTTGAGGCATAAAACTGCCTTGTTGGGAGGAAGTTTGTTATTTATTGATGGTAAACTAATCTGTTCCTTGCACAAAATGGGATTGTTATCGTACCACTTACCATGGAATGTGTTTTCCAACTGTGGTTCTTAGATGAAGGAAACAATTCTTGACCAGACTTTTTGGGTGAAACAATTTCTTTAAGGTGAAGAGTGATTTTATAGATTAGAGCCAAAGGGAGTTGATGCTACACTATGCAACCCTGATTATGGGTCAAACCCATAGTCAGGTCATAGTGCACCTTTGACCTTTTGACCCTATAAAACAAGTAAAGCTAGGGTCACCAAATTTGGTACACAGGTTCACCCTGAGACCCTAACCTCTGACTCTGGGTTTGGGGTCAAAAGGTCAAGGTTAACATTCCATTTGCACTACTATTATAGAATGAGTAAAGCTACGGTCACCAAACCTGGTACACAAGTTCACCCTGAGACCATGAGCTTTGACTATGGGTTTGGGGTCAAAAGGTTAAAGGTCTATTAGTTTTGGGTGATAAATTGTCGAGTATAATCAATTTTTGATTATTAATAGTATTGGTGAGTATATACTGTAATTTTATATATTTTCTTCTTCTGCCCAGGTGGCTGGTGATTGCTGTGGGTCTGGTCCGAGCTTACGTGGCCAGAGGAAGCTACCATGGGCTCTACTACTCCATAGAGAAGCCTCTGAAGTTCTTTCAGACTGGAGCTGTTCTAGAGGTGAGATAAGGGTGGGGTAATACTAGATAGATAGATAGATAGATAGATAGATAGATACTTTATTTCAAACAAAAAAGTAAAACAAAAACAAAACAAATGGCAAGTGCAATAAAGTAACAGTATACAGTGTTCGAAAGGAAGAAGGAAGAAGTGAACACTTATTAATTACAACTCCTCTTTTCCATGAATACAACCCATGTGAAATATATACAAATTACCACATTTAAGACCCCAAGTAAACAATTAACTATATTTTGTACATATCAACATTAACACCCATCCATCCCAGCATACATACAGTCCATACATCAAAACCCAGCCCCAAACAACACAGATATACACAGTACTGTCCCACCCACCATTCCATAGTGTCCCAGAGTGAGCATAGTGAATCGTACATATAAATACTACCCTTCTAACATATATTCTTTCAGCAAATAATGTTTATACCTCTTTTTGAATTGATTTCTGTTTGTACATAGTTTCAATTCTGGCTCCAGACTGTTCCACAAATCCACCCCACAGACAGATATGCACATATTTTTCTTAGTTGTTCGTATCTTGGGTTTTGTAAACCCAAGATACTGATACTAAACCCAAGATACTGAACCAAAGACTGAACCAAGACTAAATAAACAGTTTCTGTGTAAGTTCATTATAAATATTCCTCTATTTCCATTTTTTGACCCAGTAAAGGTTTGTTTTAAGAACTTTCCCTATTGGTCCAATAAAGGCTGTTTTAAATTTGTTAATCTAAAAATAGGCCCTAATTATCTAAACAGTGACAAGCAATTCTTGCAGTCCACTTTCAAGTGTGCAGAAATGTCATATATTAAATTAACAAGATTGCTACATTTTCTTACTTTATACAGTGAAATCTGTACATTTAATTTGGTGAATATGTAGTCACTGTTTTTATTTTAGCGTAACAAAATTGCATCATGCAGATCCAACAGCAGTCGCTCAGTTGTGGGTGTTGGAGGGGCTAGTTTGAGGGATGCAGGTTAACACTGTACTTCAGTCATTTATAATCTAGTGCAGGGGTGTCAAACTCATTCCATGGAGGGCCAAGACCCTGCAGGTTTTGCTTCCACCCAGTCTCTTCAGCAGGTGTTTTCCACTGATCAGCAATCAGTAGGAAGAAATTCAGAGAAATCACCTGTTGAAGACACTGGGTGGAGGTAAAACCTGCAGGGTCTTGGCCCTCCATGGAATGAGTTTGACACCTGTGATCTAGTGGTAGCATGAATTCTGGAGAAGCCAAAATTTCATGTAATTTGGACTGATAACCTTTGCAGCATTTTCACTTTCTGTAAATATACGGATAACCAGACTGACAATGACCAAGTAGCACATTGCAGCCTGAAGAGCACACCATGAGGTCATTGTGTACTTTGATGATGCAAATGCTGACTCCTTTGCTTTCTTAGTCAGCTAAGTGACAAAGTACACATGTAGACACGGTGATGTGTGTGCCAAGTCATTCAGAATTCTCATTTTTTTGAGGCAACAAAAAAGTAGCAGTGAAATAGTAACAGTAACAGACTTATTATTTGAAATAGCAAAACTTAAAGCATTACATTGCTGTTTAATAAAACAAAAAAAGTTATTTAATTAACCCCAACCCTGTTTGTAAAGCAAGTGGTCTGACATGACAACTAAAGCACAGCATTTCCTCTGAGCTCTGTTCACCCTGCAGAAGGTTTCACACCTGTGATGGTTTTTGTCCAATCACAGGTCTTGTCAGCCAGTAGTTTTACTGTTGGCTGCTCAGGTCATGCAAGGGAGGGGAAACAGCATTAGGAAGGCAGGGTTGGTTTTTTGGTTTTTTTTTTCACATTTTAGGCATTTTTTTCTGGTTTTTCAGATTTCTGCCTACTGGACCTTTAATGTCAGTATCTTCTAGTCATCAAACCACTCACAAAATAAACACATTTTTTTTTAGTAATGTTATTGCTTAGTTCAGTTTAGTGACTCACAAAATTAGTGATTAAATGGGATTTTTTTACAGTTTTAATCCAATCACAAAATATTTTATGCAAGTATTAAATACTGTAGCTCTGAGAGTATCAACAGCAAGAGACTGTGTTGTATGAGTAAAAATGAACTGTGTGCTCTTTACCTTAAGTGTAATGGGTGTTATAATGTGTTGTCATTTCTTTCTTTTACAGATACTGCACTGTGCTGTAGGTGAGTTTTTCTTCAGACCCCACCCTCACTCCTACAGATTCTGTCAGCACTGAAGCGGCTAGAAAGCACATACCTCCACCAACCTTTAATGCTCTTAACACATTCCCAACCCTTCCACAATGTCTGTTTCTACACCAGATCCCATTTAATGTCTGAATCCACAGCATATGAGATACCAACCTCCAATAAAGGCCTGAAGTTTTTCATCACATTTGAGCCTTTTGTTCAGAAAGTTGAGAGTTGGGTTTTTTTTTGTAAAATTTTACTTTTTTTTCTTTGCTATTTTTCCTCATAAAGTTGTAAAGTTGTTCTCTAAAATGTGCCCATTTTCTTGTAAATTTGAGACTTTTTTCATGATAAATATGTTGATTTTTTTCAGACTTTTAATAGATGGACTGGTTATGGGGAAAAGAACTAGAAAGGAGCATTGCACCCATGACTCTACAAAACTATACCTCCCATGAATCCCTGTGCAGACTGTTTGCTTGTGCGCCCATGGCAAGAAAACACCCTAATCAGCTTTAATGAAATAAAATGAAACTTCCCAAATTCAAATTTGTGGCTAGTGAAAAAGTTGTGTGGCCACAAAGTTTTGGTTTAAGAGTGTGTAAACTTATGCAACCAGCTTATTGTACATTTTGATTTTTCCCCCCCTAACAGGTGTATTTTGATTTTCAATTGCACTGTACAGGTTATAGGTGACATTAAAAGTGGGAAAAGTTTGGAAATGGTTTATCATGGTCTATTTATTTACATCACATAATCCTGGGATTTGATCAGGGGTGTGCACATATTTTATGTCCACTGTGCATGTTTAATAAAATTATAATCCACCCATTTTATGTCTCACCCGGCTAGTAGTACTCAAAACCTGCCAGACAACAACATTAAAATGTTTTGAGAATTTCCCACGTTTAAGCATAACAGTTGGTCTTCTTATCAAAATGCTGAAAAAATTGGCAGTTGATGTTAAATGCTACTTCCATTGTTGCACATGTATTCAAACATGAACGTGCATATTCAGTGCGTTTAGTTTCCATGCCCGTCTTTTTCTTCATTTCCCAGGAATCGTGCCGTCCTCTGTGGTCCTGACTGGGTTTCAGGTCATGTCCCGGGTCTTCCTCACCTGGGCTGTCACACACAGCGTCAGGGAGGTATAGTGCGTTTCTTTTGTTAATGCATAAATGGATTTTGAATTGCACTGTCACCCTAATGCAGAACATGGCTACAAATGTTGTTCTACTCGTATTCTAAAGTGACCAGTTGATGTACTGTTTGCCCTGTTTGTAGATTGGAGAGAAGTAAAGGTGTAAGTAGCATTAGCTCATCTTTTCTGGAGAGTTGCAGGAATGAATCTGTAGTAATGTTTGTAATTTTTTTTATCTTTAGCTTGTTTTTTTTTTTTCCCAGTGCATCTGTATGTTGCTCTACTGACATTTTTCTCGTGTTTTTCTCTTTTCCTTTTATATGTGTGCTCATCAAATGTTTTTTTTTTTATTAGTGAATTAGTAATGCGTAGTATGCTTTCTTTTTTAACACATAACTGTATTTGGGTTGGCTTTACTTTAACATCTGGAATTTGTGACTATCAGCCTGCTGTGTGAAGCTGATCTTTGAAAGTCTGACATAAACAGCATGGTGCTATGATGAAAAGTCAGGATTAGCCTGCAGCAGAGTAACGACGACGTCTTTGCGAGAGCCCGTCTTTTCTTCTGTCCTCCATCCCTCATCCTCTGTGTGTTTGTGCAGGTTCAAAGTGAGGATAGCGTGCTGCTGTTTGTCACTGCCTGGACTGTCACAGAGATCATCCGCTACTCTTTCTACACCTTCAGCCTCCTCAATCACCTGCCATACCTCATCAAATGGGCAAGGTAAGACAGTTATTTATACCCAAAATAATGTTTTTGACCTATTTATCCATTCGATTGACATTTTGTTGCCACCACTAGTGTCTACATTTCTGATCAGATTCACTTCAAATTTATACAGAAACTTTAACTCATCATCACCTTGGATGCATTCGATTTTCAGACACATCTAATGAGGAGGTCCATGTATTTTAGGGAGGGGTCCTTTCGTGTTGTCACCAGTATAGCTTCTACATTTCTGATTGGATTGACTTCTTGTTTATACAGAAGCTTTGACTGAAATGAGGGGTTCCATTTTTAGGGAGGGGGACTTTTTTCCAGTCCATTTTATGTTGATCACAGTTGTTATTAGGGGCCCCTGATATGTAGATGGGGGGGGGGGGGTATGTGAGCTTGCTCCACGGTACGGTCGAGCATCAGAAACCTGGGGGTGCTGTTGGACAGTTCAATGGCCTTGGATAGCCATTCAAAGCAACTAGTCAAAAACTGCTTTTCCACCTGAGGAACATTTCTAAACTCAAAAATATACTATCAAGTTCAGATCTAGAGATGATTATTCACACTTTTATTTCATCCAGAATCGATTACTGCATCTCTCTTTACCTCTTTACTTGTTTTAACAAGGGTTTGTTAAACCGCCTACAGATTGTTCAGAATGCTGCGGCCAGGCTTTTAATGGGAGCTCGCAAATGGGACCATATCACCCCAATTTCAGTCGCTCTTCACTGGCTACCAGTCAAATTTCCTACTGAATTTAAAATTCTAGTTTTGACCTTGAGAGCAATTCATGTCAAAGCCCCAAAATACATTTGTGGTCTTTTAACCCCATATTCTTCAGGTTGATCATTCTAGTCTTCAGGCCAGAATCTGTTATTGGTCCCTAAAATTCGCTATAAAACCAGAGGTGATCTGTCGTTCCAGTCCGTTGCTCCCCGTTTGTGGAATGCTCTCCCTCTGTCTCTGCGTCTGACTGATTCGGTTGACTCTTTTAAAAAACAGTGTAAGACACTGTTATTTAGGCGAGCTTTTAATTGCCTGGTGGCCTGGTTTTTATTTATTTTATTATTTTAATCGTATGTTTTAATGTTTCACTTTGCTTAAATTGCTGTGTTATCTTATTTCCTTGTTTTTATATTATTCTACATTTTTACTGTCAAAGCACTTTGTGATCTTTGTCTGTGGAAAGTGCTATATAAATAAAGTTCTTTTTCCTCTTCTTCTAAAGTTCTTTCATTTATATGGCGGATTAAATTTGCTAAAAATCCTTAAGAAAGAAAGAACAACTTGAAAATCAAATATACTAACCTATTAATTTAAAGGTCCCATTCATTCAAACATGGTGTGTTTGTGGGTTTTAACCTTCTAAAATGCTTTGTTTAGTTATATGACTACAGAAAAAATGTTAAACTCCCTCTTCACTGAGAAATAATTATATTTTAACATTTCGACAGTATGGGCAGAAGCCAGTTTTGTTCTTCTGGGATCTGTTTTCCTTTTTCCCTTTTTCTCCTTTTTCTTGTTTTATGTTGTGCACACCACTGAAGAGAGAGAGAAATGCCATTTCAATTCTCTTGTATGTCCTGTACGTATATTAATATTGAGAAATAAATATCTTTGAATCTTTTTCCCTACGTCACTGACAAATGCTTTGGTGTTCAGCTACAACCCATCAAAGTGCTATTGGCTGTGATGATCCAGTCCCCGCCCAGATGTACTGGATGGCCAAGGTGTTGGCTTCAGTGCCAACTGTGTTGCTAGGGAGTTAGCTAACAAAGTGTGATTTATATTGGTATTTTCCTTAAATTTCAGTCACCCTAATAGACATGCTTGTTTCACCTGGTTCACTATTCCACAGTTGATATAGTATATTTCATGTCAGTGTGGCTTATTTTGTTATTGTCATGCTGCTGTTACACTGTAATTTCCCAGTTTAGGATCAATAAAGTACATCTATCTATCTATCTTATTATATTTTTGCTGTGATGCTACATAGAACCCTTACCATTAGCTTGGCTAGGCAGTCAGAGTCGGTTAGTCTAACCACTTTAGAGCTTGCCTCAGTGGGGAGAGGCTGACAGACAGGTCACCTGGCATCAGTGACGGACCGTGTATTTTTCAACTAGGCCTTCAGTGGTGATCTACCCGATTTAAGTGGCATTCATACCAAACACCATAAAAATAGCCTATAGGGCCGTCCACGCAAAGCATGTTAAAGACAACTTTAACTATAAAATTAGAGTTTTAAAAATTTCGTTGTGGAGCTCCATTTCCCTGCGCACTTGTCCATTGAGCTGCAGATCCACTCTTGTTTCCCCAAAGGTTTAAACGTACTGTTGCTTGTAAGTGTCCGGCTGCTGCCTTGGTTAAGGCCTTGTCACACCTAGATGATTTAGGCAGCCAAAACGTATGAAAGATTTGGAGAATATGGTGGTGTACGTTGAATCAGTTGTGGCTAAGTTTTGTCTAAGTTAAGGGCACACTGAAAAATGCTGAAGCACGCTACGGCGTAGTTCGCCGAGCTGATCACCTGAAGCGCAGAGCGCAGCTGTTTTCCATCACACTTTCCTGTTGGCTGCACCTCCCAGCAAAAGCACACTCCATGCATTATCTTGTTTTTTTTTCACTTTATTTAAAATAAACTTTTTTACCACCATCAGTTTGCGTGCCTTTGAGCCAGATTGTGACAACTGTCATCTGATGTTCCTGATGTGTCACATCAGCTGTTATTAGGCGTGACTGACCTGACAGATTTGACAGCTCTGCCAGGTTGGTCACCCCCCCCCCACCCCCACCCCACCGTAGTCTTTGGAGGGGAGAATCATCTCAGTTGAACAGAGATAATCTCTTGGACACCTAGGATTCATGGATTGGGAGGCAACGGCAGTTTGGCATGACTGCACTATGCAGAAGTTAGACTATTGTTGCGCATAAGTTGTGAATGTCGGCAACACGCTAAGCATTAGTTTGTTTCAGTTACTTATGGAAATATTCTATATAAGTTACTAATACGTTATGTATATGTCCAAGTCATTATGAATATGCGATGCATGCGGCCAAAAGTGAAAATTTTGGCGTATGCCAGCGTTTTAGACCAATTTTTATATGGTTGGCAAACGCTGCCTAAATCGTCATGGTGTGACAGTAGACAGCTCAAGTTTGCAAACCCTGTCTGGCTCCAAGTATCTACCTGATCAGTTGCAAACAACAGCCATTCCCAGCAAGATAATTTGCAGCACTCCTCAGAGCCTGTAATCCAAGGATACCGCTCGTTGCTAATATGGAAGTAACAGACAAATCTTTTCCCCGGCTGAGATGGGCCTGTTAGCTTCGGGGTTGACCGACCCCTCTTCACAATGACCAGATCTTCTTGAAAAGTCAGTCTGGAAAATTGATTTTTTTTTTTAAATATCAGCAGCCAGATCATTTTCCTCTCCCCTGTCAGCCATCGTGGGTTGAAAAACAGCTACTATATTTAAACAGATACAGTATATTGTAGCTGCTTAATTAAGCAAGTCCTTGCACTGGTGTTTTGCTAGCTAGGATCCTCTGCATTGTGGGTGGAGGAGTCTAACCATCCAATCAAAAGACGTGAAAATGCCGACGTTCTCCGATGCGTTCTATGTGTACCCCTGGACGTACATAAGACATCTGATTGGTTAAAGCAACAGGATAAGTTTAACAGTTAATTTAACCTACAGAGCCGCACTGTTAATTCCTGAAGGCCCAAGGCAGATTTTCTTGACCCTGGCAACACAGATGGCTGAAATATGATTGGACAAAAAAACTCTACATGCATTACACTACTGGAAAGAGTGCAATCAAGGGAAAAGCTACAAAATGAAGAGAATAGAATACATCCTCATGGAACAAATATAAGAATGTAGGTTGTAAATGTAATTCTGATAGTGTTTAGGCCAACAGAGAAGGCTTTGCTGTCCCTGAGGGTCCACCACTGCCTGGCGTTAATTTAGCTATTGATCCAGCCAGTGTTGATCACTATTTTCTATAAATTCTATTCACTCCCACTGCAATCCTTGTTCATCTTACAACACTTGACTATATACGTTGTTCTAAGACATTATTTTAGTTGAGATTACTATAGATGGTTTTCGTTAACAGAGACCCAGTGTGGCTATCTGATGCTAGCAGCTAGCATCAGATAGCCACACAGGGAAACTGTTTACTTTTAATTTTTTTGTGTTTATTGTACTCCAGGGACTGGTCGTATCCTACCGACCACTGAAACCACACACCCCGTCCACCAGTGATGCTTTATTTCATTCATTCTTTAAGATGAATTTTTGTTGGTTGGCTCAGGCTTACTACCCAAGCTGTGATGACTGTATACTTTTTATATGCTCTTAAATGAAAATGCTATATATTTGGCATCTTCTTACTACTATTTTAAATGTTAGACAAAGAAAACATCAAGATCTCGATTTTTGCGCTAATGTTTTTTCCTATGTATATGATTAGATTTTTAAACATATATTTCCTATTTGAATTGCTTGAAAATTTTGATGATTTTTGTCTTCAGTGTTTCTGCTTTTGTATTTTCTTTTATTGTTATTTTGTTCTTTAAATGTTTGAAATGAATCAAATAAATCAGAAAAAAGAACAAAGAACTAGAGAGCACTCAGAGAGCGCATACCTCTGCCAAGGCTCCATCCCTCCCTACTTTTGTCCTCCCTCTGTCCCTTTGTCCGACCATATCGCCATCCATCTGTACATTGCGAGATAGGGCCTTGGCGGAGGTATGCACTCACGGATCGCCTCCAACATCTAATGAGTTCATCTTTGGGCCAAGGACCACCTCTGGTGAAAACATCATCCAAATCCATCTAGGAATTTTTACGTGATCCTGATAACAGACAGAGAAATGGCAGCAAACAGTATGACTGCATTATATGACTACATTATAATAACAAGCCTGTCATAATTGTTTAGACCATACTGGGGCTGGGCAATTCAACCTTAAATCAGCATCATGGTTTATTGAATCTTTCAGGTTGGTTTTCTTCTTTTTTTTTTCTCCTCTCTTCTCCCTTACAGTTTACTGACAAGGTTCATAATTATTAAGCAATGTTACACAACAGTGCAGTGTCATATCACTGTGGTGTGTAGTAAACGAGCATAATAGAACAGGCCTATTGTGATTTCACAAACAAAAAAATTAAACATTGTCCAGTGCTGAAATTTACTGTGTTTACATACCCCGTGGGTCATGTGGCTCACATCCTTGTCTGCCAGCCGGAGTTATGTCCACACGCACTCTGAACCCCGTCTTAAACCACATACTTTGCTTACTTTTTCTTGGCATCTTCAGATGAAATAATGTCAATCATCACATACTACATGAATGGAGACCACATTCCTTTTCATGCCAAGCTGTTTTACTTTTTTGGGAGTGTTTGGTGGTAAGAGTGCACTGCTTCCGGGTTGCGGAGGTACGTGGCCACACACGTAACTCCATGGACATGTCTTAAAGGGGCAGTACATGAAAAGCGCAATATTAATATATAAAATAATTTTCAAAAAATTCTTGGATCCAGCTCGTGATCCGGCTCACCACCAAAATCTAATCATCTGTTCCCTGTGCCATTACACACCTTTCCTGAAAATTTCATTAAAATCCGTTCAGAAGTTTTTGAGTAATGTTGCTAACAGACAGACAGACCAACAAACCAACGTCAGCAAAAACATTACCTCCTCCCTTGGCGCAGATAATAAAAAACTACAATAGGATTTTGCTTGTTTATAGGGATTTATAACAACATGTAGAAATGTTTATGAACAAGAAAATAAATAATTAAAATAATAAAACAGAAAATCAAAGGAAAAGACCATTTATTTAAGGTACTTTTAAATTAAACCAGTTAGATATGTTGTATTTTTGGGGTTTAGTTGGTAATAAGAAAAACAGTAATTACACATTTCTTAGTTCCTTTATTTATTATGTTGTGGTGATGTCATTTGCTCTCATTCAGACATTTACATGTCTCTCTTCATAGCAGTTTTGATGATGAAAATATTGAAGGTTATTTTCCACTTTTACATTCTAAGGCAGCACTATGACAGAAACTGGTAGAACTTGTGGTAAACACTGATTAGTCATTTCAGAGAATTTATTCTAACCTAATAAGCCGTTTCTGCACAATTAAATTCCACCGCCATGTGTACATCCACAACTAGAGCAATAGTTGTTAAGTGCCTCCCTCCCTACAGCCTTTGTTGCTAGAAAGCAAATGAGACCGCCGCTATATTGCCATTGGACTTTCAATGTGATGTGCACCCTGAGACACAGAGAAATTGGTGCTGGAAAATTCAGTGATGGATCAGAGAAGACAGTTGTTGGGTTTGTAGTGCTAGTTAAAGAAGAGCAAGAAAAAGATTTTTCTCGCTTTGATGCTTATTGTCTCCATAGCAGAACAGGTGCTGCGTGTAGTTCTCGTATTTAAATGCAAGCCTCGCCTCCCTCTCCTTGAATATCTCAGCAGTAAAATGATAAAATATTTAAAAGCATATAGAGGAAGTTTTCCCTTTTTGCATTTTTGAAATGTTCTTGCCAAGGAGCTCTTAGTATAGAGTTGCATTTGTATCACAGCTTATTTAATTAGGGTTGTCATGTAATTTACATTTTTCTCCATTTTGTGGTTTTGGATTTAATACTGTAAATCCAATGCCATTTTTTTCAGCTATTGTTCATATTTCCAATGTTCCGTAATTTTGAAGAGAAATATTTTCTTGTATTCCTGACCCAAGGATCATTTTTTTTTCATGCTTCTCTGCTTGAAAAACCCAACTCTGCCAAACTAAATATAAGGAGCTTTTTCATTTAAATGAGTAGCTGCATAATGAGTTTATTTTTGTCCTTCAGCAGTGTAGCACATGGTGTCAAAACTAGTACTATATCATGCATGTTACTGTGTGATCATGTCAATATAGAATGATCTCTCTGAGGAATCAGCCTTGCTTTGTTGAATCTATGCCATGAAAAATTAATGCAGATCTGGAAGAAAATGAGGTCAAATCCTGTCCAATCAAAACTTACTACCCATCGCTGCAAAAACGAAAAGATTAAGAAAAGGGAACACAATGCGAAAGTGTAGTTTCTGCTCCTGCAGTCGGTTGAAAGGCACAAAAGTACTGTGTATGGGACAAATAAATAATTAGTTGCATGATATCAATTAAAAGGGATTTTATTTTTTTATAATTCTTAGTATGCAGAACTTGTATGTGTTATTTGTACTGGAGTTATTAATTTGACCCCACATGTTGTCATGGGAATCTCTGTGCTTCAGGTACACCTTTTTCATCGTGCTGTATCCTATGGGCGTGACCGGTGAACTGCTGACCATCTATGCAGCGCTGCCGTACGTGCAGAAGACAGGCCTGTACTCCGTCATCCTGCCCAACAAGTACAACTTCTCCTTTGACTACTACACCTTCCTCATCCTCGTCATGATCTCCTACATTCCCCGTAAGTCTGCAAACAAGATTTAATGGTTTTTGCCTTTTGTAGTGACTGTAAATGAACATAATCAATCAGGCTGAGTCCACCGAGTGTGTGCTGTTTGTTTGTTTGTTTGTTTGGGGTTTTTTTCCAACTAGGAGCATGTATTTTCTGTTTTTCTGTACAGAGCAGAGACCTGTATCATAGCAACCTGTGAAGTGCTCGGAAAAAAACAGGTCAAGAGCCTTTTTGTGCTCTCTGTGGACACGCAGCCTAAGAATTCGCACAAGTGCCAGATGTGCCAAAAAGGAAAAATGGGGACAATGTCTTTTGAAAGTGCATTGTCTTTATCTTGTACTTATGCATTTATTGCTGAGTTAATAAGGTGACAGCAGCTAGAAATTTTGTGCCACTTCTCATTTATGTCTAAAATTAAAATAATTTATGCCAATGTTCAAAAACTATTCAAATTTAAAAGCAAAAATATAAATTTATATACAGAGTTTTGCAGAGGTTTTTTGCACTTTGGAACCCCCTAAATAAGCGACTTTCGAATCTCGGCTCGCGCAAAGCATCATGGGAACGTGGCTACCAAACATGCTCTATCGATACATTTAATTTATGGAAAGTTCCTGATCTACGAGCATATTGTATGCATAGGGGTCTTCCCGGTTGTACCCGCAAACGCAAGGATGAACTAGTTGCGCGTATTCGCTGCCATGTTGCAGAAATTGGCCAAAATGGCCCCCCTGTATGTACGCTGACATAGCAGATTTTTTGTTGTCAAAGGACCAAGCACCCTTACTTGCGAGACTCCGAAACGACTACAAAGAAGGTAAGCGGGTGGTTTGACAGCTCAACTTTGGTTTTGTCATTTTGAGTAAATTTCACTACAAGGCATAGCCTGCTTACTTAGATCTATAGGTCGATACTACTATAGTTTAAGTACCCCACGTTTTCAATGATTTGCAATTTTATTTTATACCAGCCTACTTATCAATGGCCTTAATGTGTGTGTAGATCAAGCTTCATTACCAATATACAAAGAACTATATCCTAGAGCCAGGCCTGCCTGTCCGTACCTACTACTTCAGGGTTTAGACTCGTGTCAGTTAGACTAGAACTTGAACAATACACAACACTATTTAATTATGTTATAATATAGACTTACTGCTTTAATCCAACAATTACGTCCGTCCGGATCCTTCAGCTACGTGGGAAATGTATATAACGTGAATGGCGGCGGACATGTGCACACGCTGGTCCCGAAGTTACACGCATGTATGCTGCAAGTTTGCTTTTTCCACCACTCTAGATGATACACGCCGTTCCACACTTCACTACGGCACAATGTGCACCTGGCATAACGGCGATTTAAAGCTTGAAGCAAACTTTAAACGACAGTTGTTCAGGTGTGACAGTACTGTTTATATACAAAAGCAAGGCGGCTACTGGAATGTTTGGTAGTCCTGACCTTTGAACCGGATGTTGGGTCGCATAGTCCACACATGCACACTTGTAATGCGAAAGTCGCTTGTTTGAGGGATATTCTGTGGCGCCACTTTAACATTTTCCCCTTATTTTTAAAGCAACAGTATGTAAGATTGTTACCTTAAAATAATGTTTCCAAAATTATTTTGATGGTACATCAACCTTTGACTGGGTGAATATCACTTCCTCCATAGCCATGAGTGGGCTGTGTTGCTAGCAACAACTCTGTTCTTGGTAGGATCACTATCAGCACTATATAACTTTCTTGTTTCAGGAAAGAACAATGAAAAGACTACAACTATGACCTCAGTTCCAACAGTCAGTCACAGGGCACAACTGTAGCTACCAACAACTGAGCACCTGTTGATAGGCTGTTGGGACAGAGGTCATAATCACTATAGTTGCAGTCTTTTCAGTGTTCTTTCCTGAAACAAAAAAGTCACATAGTGCTGCTTTAAACACACACACACACACACACACACACACACATGCACAGTTCTTTCTGTAACGTTTCATCCAGGGCTGTAACATGAGGTCCCCTTTTGATTGGGAAGACCTGATAGTGGAAGGTTCTCCTTATTTAGGAGCTCGGTGGCGTAGTGGTTAGCACTGTGATAGCTCAGTGAGAAGGTCACGGGATCAATTCCACCCCTGACCTTTGGTGACCCTTCTGTGTGGAGTTTGCATGTTCTCTGTGTGTCTGCATGGTTTTACCCCAGCTACTCCAGTTTCCTCCCACAGGCCAAAAACATGTAGGCTAGGTTAATTGGAGACAAGTGGCCCTAGGTGTGAATGTGTGTGTGAGTGGTGAAGGGATTGGCGCCACACCGTGGGCGCCCTGAATTTCCCTCTGGGATTAATAAAGTATACAAAAACTTTAGAAGTCAAAATATTTCTCAAAGATGAAACTGATGTACAAAATTTAAAAAAAAAAAAAAAGGAGAGAGAGACTAGGATTTTTTTTACATGGTAACACTGAGTACTGAATAAAGACTATGACTTGTGGTCAAGAGCACAAAAAGCCAAATTTTAAGAAGACATTTTGTTTAGTGGTTACAGTGTGGAGTTTTTTTCCCACAGTTATCTGAATAATTTAATTATAAGTACATTATGTATAATTCAATCATAAGTCCTCCATTTTGCAAACTGTTACTACAATTGTAGGGAATGCATAGAGTCAGTCATTGGTGTTGTTGTGAGGTTGTAGATGTGCTGTACTACAGTGTGTTGATTATTATTGCTAAGTATTAACAGTGATGTTATTGTCCCCCCTTCCCCCAGTCTTTCCCCAGCTTTACTTTCACATGATAAGACAGAGGAAGAAGGTCCTGGGTCACATAGATGACTGTGGCAAAGTGGAGTGAGCTGCACAGGGTTCCAAAAGATTCAGACAAAGGAGATAAAGAAACCAAAAGAGCCACCAAATGAGGAACAAAATCACGTCTGCTATTTTAAACGTAAAGCCCAAAACGCCAGGACTGACCTGGCAGACAGTCTGTCACACAACAGCCATTGTGTAGGTTGTACAAATCACAAATGCACAGGTGTTTATTTTTCTTTTTTTAATTATGAACCGATTTAAAAATGACTTGTTTTGTCTGAAAGGTTGCAGCTGTGTTTTGACTTGGATACGGTTGGGCTGCCACTCAGAGGTTGAACTGAATTAAACCCATATAACTCACTAACCTCCTTCTAAATGACACCATAGAGCAAAAAGAAAAGATTTCCTTTACTTTTTGACTTGTCTGTCAGTCTTTTTTTTCAAGAAGCAACTGGGCTTTATTACAAATTTAGAAAGAATTATGTGAAGTCCAGTCCTGACAGTAGGACTGTTGGTTTATAGTGTTTCTTGGTACAAATTTGGTCCATGTTTGTAGTTTTTGTGTATTTAATTTACTTTGATTTGCACTACATTCCCAGTTTAGTTCAATAAAGCTTCTTTTCATCCCATGCTTGCAAGCTTGGTTTTCTCTTAATTTTTCTCTTAGGTGCTTGTTTGTGGTTGTGACGCCCGTCTGAGTTGCTTTCCTAATTGTTTCTTTTTACCCTAGTGATGACTGAGTTGTGTCTGTACGCTTTACCATTTCTGTTTCTTTAATTAACTGAAAATAATTTCTGCTAACATTACAGCGACACTTTGCTAACCATCTTTTTTTAACTTTCATGTAGCGCCGTAGCTTCATCTCTGTTTAAGAGTCAGGCGTGTATTAAGCAGCAAACACAAAGGAACAGGGAACAGTTTAGACATTAAGTGATGATACGTTTAAGCAAAAAAAAGAACATAGCACAACATGTAGTAGCACTGGTGTGTTCAGGTGAAAAGAGATTTGATACGGAACGTGAATATTGTAGCTCAAAGGTTATGTTTAAAACTTATTCACAAACACAGGACGATTGCTGTTCTTTGGTATATAAACGTGGTTGTTATAGTTTATTTACAGAGACATATGTGAGCTGCAATATTATTTATAAGCAGTCTTTGTTTGTTTTGGCATGGTGGACAAAAGTGCCAAAATGAGAAATCATTGAAGTAGTATGTCATCAAATGCACCAAAGTAAACATTGATTGAGCTGCTTTATTTATTCAATTTGCTATGAATTTATGTGACTTTGTACAAATTCCCTCATTAATGCTCCACATAATTTATGGCTATACAGTACCAGCCTATTTAATTGTATTTTTTCATAATCTTAAGTATTGTTTTCAGATTGTTTATTTCCATGTTTTATTCTGCAACTGTGTTCTGTTCTTCTCCATCAAAGAATGATTTAGCAAATTTGAAAATGAGAGGTTAAAGGGGATGAAAAAGAAAATTATGCAAAAGAATAACAAAAAAGAAACTGAAAGGGGCTTGGAGCTGATCCTTGAAGTATTCCCACCCCCACCTTGAATCCATCCATCACTCCTACGGTTCTAGGCTCTCCCCTTTTGCCCCCGGTCCATTCCCCCCAGGACCCCCTCCCCAGAACAGGACTAGAGTGTAGTGTGTTATTTAATTTTACCTGTGACTTCAGTTGACATATGGAATTCTGTCATTGTTTTCTTTATATGGAAAGTTGAAAGTAGAATAATAATAGAAATAAAAATGTGGAAATACAAATAATTCACAAGTCTTGAATTGTAGAAAATGCATAAAACAAATTTTAGAAAAGATACATAAAGTTGAAACATATATGCAAAAAAGTAAGAACATATTGTGGAATATTTTAACTTTTTTAATGTATATTTTTCAACTTACTGCATATTTTTATACATTTACTACAATTCAAGATGTGAATCATTTGTATTTCCATTTTTTATTTGTATTTTCTATTGCATTTCTATTATTTTTTTTTTATTATTATTCTATTTTCAACTTCCCCTTGGGGGGGGGGGCAATACCCACTTCTACACCTCACACCATCTCACAGTCCTCATACATGTCCTGCACCACCCTCACATACTTCTCTCCCACTCCCGCCTTCATTATACCACAACTTCCTCTCTTGGCTTCCTATCCTATCCTATATCATGCTTTCTCTAGACCCACAAAGACAGTGTAACTCCTAATGACCTCTATCAACACTGTTGTGATCTGTTATCTCTAAAGCTTTTTTTTAATAAACTTATTCATTTCATTTCTACACCTCTGCAGGAAAATCTTTTAAAACAGCCTGTTTTGTCAGAATTTTTTTTTTTTTTTTAGATTTGCTTTTATGCATTTAATTGTGGCATTTTTTTTTATTTCTGAGATTCCCGTTTGCATCCTGGCAGAAACATAAGAGACAAAATTTAGCTGTGATATTGACAGTACATAAATGTTTCCTCTTTTAATAGTCTGAATTTTAAACTGCAATGATTTAAAGGCTGAAATCTCAGAAATAACAACCCCTTTGGCTAATATTTTCCTGCTTGAGGTGGCTTAGATGTTCATGAAAACTTAATTTCACAACCCCAGTGGTTATACTGTTGTGTTTTTTTACTGTGCTCTCAGAAGATAACATGTAAGATTGTGTCTTAAGAAAAGTAAATATCCCAAGTTGCACATAAAAACTGTTTAAAAAACTGTGTAAAGTCCTGCTTGCTGCCATGATCATGACCCTAAATACTTGATTCTGGGAAGTCGAGCACACAGTAGCTTTGATGTCATATCAAACCTTTGCTTTCTTTTTTATTTTCCCTTTTCTCCATAAAAGGCTGAGCATGATTTGGGTACATGCTGGAAATGTTCAGAGCAGAAGGGCAGCTTGTTGCATGAAAGAGGAGAGGTGGATGCCTGAGTGATGGTCTGTGTTATAACTTCACTTCAGAAACGACACAGAAGCATGGCATATCCTACTCCACAACTGGTTTTACTCAATAACGTTTTGATACAAATGTTTTGCATGGGGCCCACACACTTTGTACAGGTAGGAATGATGAATATATATTTACAATAAACCTGTAATATGGGTTGTATATTTGCATTTTTTTAGATACATACAACTGGTATGCAGTGAAAAGGAGCCACGTGCGGCTCTTTTGCCTGTAACCCTGTGGCTTTGATGAAAAAAATTAAAGGCGTTCACAGTTTACAAGGAAAAAAGTCGAATATGTGAGAAAAAAAATTGCAAATTAAAAGAAAACTTAAAAAATGATCATATTAAATGCACCAGTGCATTTAATTTTTTTCTATATTCATCACACACAAAGTGAAGTATTTCAAGCCTTTTTTTAAATTTTTGTGATTATGACTGAATTGTGATATTTTACAGTTTGTTTATTTTTTTAGATGCACCAGTATGAGAAAAGGTATTGGGTTTAAATTTATGAGTAAAAAGTTGCAATATGTGAAAACCCTCAAATTTACATTTAGCGGAAAAAGTTTTAAAGAAAACCCAAAAATGTACAAGAAAAAATGAAAAGTTGTGTAAATATAATTAATTTTAAAACTTCATAAATATTTATAATTATTTTTAAAAATGAGGAAATGTGAAAAGATCACATCTCCAAGCAAAGAAACAAAAATTCACAAGTTTATGTAAAAAAAAATGAACATTTATTTGGAAAAAGTTAAGTTTGAAGTTTTGTATTTTGGGATTATCAGAAGAAATCATTTACAACCCATTATCAGTTAAATCAGCTTTTATTTTGTTGTAATTCAAGTGATTTTACTCCCAACAGTTTTATTAAAGTGCTGAATTGATCCTTATTATTCACCTATGTATGACTGGCAGTGGCTGTGTTTACGTACACACTAATAAACTGATGATAATAGGGTTTCTCGATTTATCTAATTATTCACGTAGTCATGAAAAGAGAATAACTGGATATGCCCCCTTTACACAGGGGTGGAGATCACTGAGATCATCAAGTGATGGCAAAATGGCCAGGGGCCTCATGTATAAACGGTGGGCATGCACAAAAACATGGCGTACGATGATTTTCACGCACACAGTGGGATGTATAAAAACAAACGTGACGTGAGAATCTGCAGGCCGAGCCGCAAAGTTTCCACCTGCTGTGAGAAGTTGCGGGCTCTCCGCAAAATTCTGTTTGACTCTGTCAGGTGGGTCTGTTAAACTACAAAACAGCTGAAACTCACAGAAAGTGTTATAACATTTCTACTTCTGTTTAAATGATTTGTCTACGAATTAGTGGTTGAAAAACATGATTATTTTTATTATTATAAGATGTATCTCCATAACTCTGTTTATTAAGCGCAGTGAAACCCCGATGAATAATAACTAATTTCCCTCAGATATAATATGCCTCATTCATGGTCCAAAACCAGCACCACTGGAAACTGGATCCTGTTTCTGTAAATGTAACAGAGATAAAATTTACCAGAGACTATACAGTTGACTCATGACGCAACATGCACAGGTCCATCTCTCCTGAGAGGAATTCTGTTCAGCAAAATGCACTCTAATTGAGCCCCAGCTCCAGCACAATACGTACTGAGGCAACGAGAAGCCCCTGACTGCAGACTACCTGGAGGCAACTGGATTGAGGATCCCTGCAGGTGACCCAAGCGCTAATGTTGTCCGCGCTCAGGCCACACACCATTCCTGTCAGGTTTTGACAGCAGTGTTGTTATTCTGGCTCCCCGGGCTCTGATTGGACAACGCTCGGGGGAGTTTCCTGCCGTCAAGGCCTGAACAGCTGTGCTGCATTTGCGGTCGTTAGCGGCCGGCTTTAAAAGCCGGCGCCGGCGGCAGCATCTCACAGCAGTCTCATCAAACGTTCGTCTAACGATTCCTTCTCATCTCATTTGTAAGTGTGTTAATCGCCTGTGATTATTGCTTGTACTCTGTTACCCTTTTCCTTATCAGACGCTGAGCGAGCGTTCCTCGTCTCAGCTGTCAGCGTTCGTTCTGTACGTTAATAAGTAGTCTTGTTTAGCCCACGTGGCTGGTTATCTTGTCCCTCCCTTTCCCTAACTGTAAATAAACACCTGTGCAACTTCACTGGACTGTGGCGTCTTATGCTGGCTCGTGAGGGCCAGCCGTGACATGTTCAATTGGATTCAAATCTGGGCTCTGGGTGAGCTACTCAAGAACATTCACAGAGTTGTCCTGAAGCCACTCCTTTGATGCCTTGGCTGTGTGCTTAGGGTTGCTGTCCTGCTGAAAGATGAACCGTCACCCGAGTCTGAGGTCAAGAGCGCTCTGGAGCAGGTTTTCATCCAGGATGTCGCTGTACATTGCTGCATTCATCTTTCCCTCTATCCTGATTATTCTCCCAGTTCCTGCTGCTGAAGAACATCCCCACAGCATGATGCTGCCACCACCATTGGCATGGTTATGAGCGGTGCCTGGTTTCCTTCAAACATGACGCCTGGCATTCACGCCAAAGAGTTCAATCTTTGTCTCATCAGACCAGAGAATTTTGTTTCTCATGGTTTGAGAGTCCTTCAGGTGCTTTCTGGCAAACTCCAGGTAGGCTGCAGTGCCTTTTACTAAGGAGTGGCTTCCATCTGGCCACTCTACCATACAGGCCTGATTGGTGGATTGCTGCAGAGATGGTTGTCCTTCTGGAAGGTTCTCCTCTCTCCACAGAGGAACACTGGAGCTCTGACAAAGTGGCCATCGGGTTCTTGGTCACCTCTCTGACTAAGGCCCTTCTCCCCCGATCGCTCAGTTTAGACGGCAGGCCAGCTCTAGGAAGAGTCCTGGTGGTTCCAAACTTCTTCCATTTATGGATGATGGAGGCCACTGTGCTCATTGGGACCTTCAAAGCAGCAGAAATTTTTCTGTACCCTTCCCCAGATTTGTGCCTCGAGACAATCCTGTCTCGGAAGTCTACAGACAATTCCTTTGACTTCATGCTTGGTTTGTCCTCTGACATGCACTGTCAACTGTGGGACCTTATATAGACAGGTGTCTGCCTTTTCAAATCATGTCCAATCAACTGAATTTATTGCAGGTGGACTCCAATGAAGCTGTAGAAACATCTCAACATCTTAAACATCTCAAAACAAACATCTCAAGGATGATCGGTGGTAACAGGATGCACCTGAGCTCAATTTTGAGCTTCATATCAAAGGCTGTGAATACTTATGTACATGTGATTTCTTAATTTTTTTATTTTTAATATCCATCCATCCATCCATCTTCTTCTGCTTAAACCTTTTCGGGTCGCGGGGGGGGGGCTGGAGCCTATCCCAAAATCTTTGGGCGAGAGGCAGGTTACACCCTGGACAGATTGCCAGTCCATCACAGGGCCAACACAGAGATACAGACAACCATTCACTCTCACAGTCACACCTAAGGACAATTTAGAATCCCCAGTTTGTTGCCAATTAACCTAACTTGCATGTTTTTGGCATGTGGGAGGAAACCGGAGAAATCCCGGAGTAAACCCACGCAGACACGGGGAGAGCATGCAAACTCCACACAGATCACTGTTGGTCAGGGGCTGGGATCGAACCCAGGATCCCCCAGCCAAGGATGAGTTGCTGTGCTGCCGCAGTGCTAACCACTCCGCCACCGCGCTGCCTGTGTTATTTTTAATAAATTTGCAAAAATCTTAAAAAACTTTTTTCACATCGTCATTATGGGGTATTGTGTGTAGAATTTTGAGGAAAAAATTTAATTAAATCGCTTTTGGAATAAGGCTGTAACATAACAAAATGTGGAAAAAGTGAAGTGCTGTGAATACTTTCCGGATGCACTGTAAATTCAGCTGTATGATTGGACTGGAATTCAGTGGTGTTTATTTATTTTATTGACTTATTTTACTCAGCAACATCACGTGTCTATGCGGATTACCGAGGGCTTTCTTTCACAGCAATTTTTTTTTGTCTGTCAGCCCCCCCGCCGTCACACTGTCATATAGTGATCCTGTTATGTATGCAATCCTGGTGATGAATGAGGTAAGATGAGGTAGCGTCAAACACAGCTTTATTGATAACAGGAACAGCCGTTACATGGCAAGCACCTGGTGTGGGCATCCATCGTGCTATAGCGGCTCACCAGCTATATAGGGCAGTGACGTGACAGGAAGTCAACGTCACCACACTACACTTCACAATAAAGTGCCGCCATAACAGATCCATCTATAGACTTTAACTTTAGTGCCATTTTATTTTATTGCATTAACTGAAGTGTAGGCACAAGTTGTTGCTTTAGCCTACACCAGGGGTGGGCAGTGAGGGCCATTCCACTGCAGCTTTTCTGTTCCACCCAGTCTCTTCAGCAGGTGTTTGCTCTCATCAGCTCCAAGGATTGCTAATCAGTGAAGCCACCTGCTGAAGAGACAGGGTGGAACAGAAAACCTGCAGTGGAATGGCCCTCCGCGGCACATGATTGCCCACCCCTGGCCTACACCCTTTCTGTCCAAAATATGTTGTCTTTTTCACTTTCCTTTTCTTTTTTGTCTTGCTATGATCCAACAGAAATTTAAAAAAAAAATGAATGAATGAACTGCCATTATAATATGGTCCACTTGGTAAACTTAGGTTAATTGTTGATTCCGGAGGGTCAGAACAAAATAAAATATTTTTTCTGACCTCTGTTGTGTTGGGTTTGGGGAACTGTTAGTGTGTGACGCGGGTGGTGGCTCCGCCTTTCCAGTTCCGCCACCACCCAGGGTATAAGAAGGCAGGGAGAGAGAGGGGTGGTCTCTTGGCCCCCTCTCTGCCTGGCGGATATGCGTGTATGATGAGAAGACATTGTTAATAAACTTGTGTTCAGTTCAACATTCAGTCTCGTCCTTGGCTCCTATTCTCTACATAACATTTGGCGATGAGGATAAAAGGGATGGACATGGGTGCCACATCAATTCGGCCGTTTTTGGAGCTTCCTGGTGAGCCACCCGTCCCTTGGGCGAAGTGGTTCACCACTTTTCAAACATATTTGGTGGCATTGGAGCTTGGAAGTCTGAAGAAGTTGAGGGCATGGGCGCTGCTGGTTCATAATTTAGGAATGGAGGGACAGCGTATATTACAGTAAGTGTGGCAGCATGAAATAATAAGCGGCGAGCTGAGAGTTTTTGAGGGAGTTTATTAATCATACCGCCATCACAGACTCACTCCGGCGCCGTGCATGCGCGCCAGAGCGAGCCCGGAGGCTCTCCAACAGATAGGCAATGCGTGCAGTCGGATGAGCGGTGAGAGAGAGTGAGAGTTACAGAGCGATGCAGTTTAAATACCCAGTTACAGACAATACATGAAAGGCACATTATCATCAAAGTAACTGCAGGAAGGCATGGGACATTTGCATTTGAGAGTCACATACATCAATCGGAGGATTACTGACAGGAAGACATTTGCATTACAGTACAGAGCAGGAAGTCATAAATAACAGCAGGATACTGGCGCCTGAAGTAGACAAAGGGAGGCTGCCTATTGATATCAGCCATTGTTCTGCCAATTGCTCCAGCTGAGCGCTCTGCTTGTCCCAGTCTGTTGTGGGGGTCACCCACAGTACTCCCCCCCCAGAGGGCTCAGCGGGAAGCTGAGGCCTCGATAGTCCGGCTTGGGGAGTGAGCTGCATGGAAAGCTCGCTGCAGGTGGCGGTGGAGGGAGGGGGGGTGGGGGTAGCCAGTGCCGGCCCGGGACGGCAAATTTGTCTGGGCGGCGCAAAACTTGCCTGTGGATCCGCGATGTTGAGGGGCTGTCCCGTTGAACGTGCGGAGGTCCACAGCAGCTGTAAGAAGAAAAATTAGTCTCTAACTCCTCTCGCGGCCATGAAGAAAAAAAAGGAGCTGCAGCAGTGAGGGACTTGGCGTGTTGACTTTAGGTGCGCGCGCAGTCCTAAATTCCTCGGGGACAGCTGATGGCTGAATTCCCTTGTGCGCCGTGGCTGAGACCATTAGAAAATCCTGTGAGCGAGCTGCGTGCGTGCTTCAGGTGTGTGAGCAGCCCTGAAGGTTCTGTGTGCAGCGGCGAAGGACGATGGCGGTCTGTGTGGAGCCGGTATTGTCCCGTGCATGGTGCGCTGTCCTCATAACCCCCCGGTGTGCGTGTGGGGTTCGGTGCATGGCAGGACCGCTGTAGAGGCGAGTCAGGGTCAGGGAGCTTGTTGGAGATCAGCGTTGTTGGCGCCGATGGCCATCCCTGTTGAGCTGTTGCTGTAGTTCAGTCATGGTGCGTTCAGGTCCACGCGCTTCGTTCTCCGTCGGCCCTGGAGGTCGCCGTCGTGGAGAGAGGACGAGGTGCGTGCACTCTCGTGTGGAGGAGCTGTGAGAGCGGCCGGTCCCAGCGTGGATGTGCAGATCTCAGGCGTGCAGATCTCACCATGAAGCTTTCCACAGCTTTCCCGGTCGTGGGTGATCTCTGAAGAGTTTCGCCTGGTGGTGGCTCTGCGTCGAGGTCTCCCTGTAGCAGAAGGGAGGGCAGATCATTTGCATCAGGCTGCTGCATTCGCTTGTCGTCGGAGAGTCACCGCCGGGGGCTGCCAGCGTGTTCTTTTCTTGGGTCGGGTCACCAGTGTGGCTGTCCAGACCAGAAGGTTGCGTTGCACAAAGCGTGTGCTTTCTCGGGGTCACCAGTGTGGCGGCATGAAATAATAAGCGGCGAGCTGAGAGTTTTTGAGGGAGTTTATTAATCATACCGCCATCACAGACTCACTCCGGCGCCGTGGATGTGCGCCAGAGCGAGCCCGGAGGCTCTCCAACAGATAGGCAATGCGTGCAGTCAGATGAGCGGTGAGAGAGAGTGAGAGTTACAGAGCGATGCAGTTTAAATACCCAGTTACAGACAATACATGAAAGGCACATTATCATCAAAGTAACTGCAGGAAGGCATGGGACATTTGCATTTGAGAGTCACATACATCAATTGGAGGATTACTGACAGGAAGACATTTGCATTACAGTACAGAGCAGGAAGTCATAAATAACAGCAGGATGCTGGCGCCTGAACTAGACAAAGGGAGGCTGCCTATTGATATCAGCCATTGTTCTGCCAATTGCTCCAGCTGAGCGCTCTGCTTGTCCCAGTCTGTTGTGGGGGTCACCCACAGTAAGTACTTTAGGCGAGTGTGATAGGTTTGAGGAAGTGGTGGAGCTAATGGTGCAACATTTTCGTGCCCCAGAAAATGTCATTGTCTGCAAGATCCAGTTTTGATAGTGCCGCCAGCGGATTGGCGAGTCAGTGCAACAGTTTGTGTCAGACCTGTGCCAGCTGGCCAAAGACTGTCAGTTTGGAGCGTTAGAGGAAGAGATGGTCCGCAACCAGTTGGTGGAGCATACTGTTTGCCTGGCTACGAGGTTGAAGCTCCTTACATTCTTGGGTGAACTGACGTTGTCCAAGGCCATCGAGTTAGCTCAGCAATTGGAGGCAGCAGGCAAGCTATCACGGGAGCTCAGTGAGAGAGCGTCACATTGCCATTTTGAACCACAGTTGACAGCGCAAGCAGTGGACCCGGACAGTGACAGCAGCGTAGATGATGAAGGGAGCTACGCTAATGCTGTCAAGATGAGGTCCGCCCCAGAGATGACCAGGTGTTTGGGTTGTGGGTCCACCAAGCACCGCTACAAGTCTAGGGAGTGTCCGGCAAGAGGGAAACGCTACAGCAAGCACGGACTTTTGCATCATTTCGCCAGAGCATGTCATAAGTTTGAGCAAGGGGATCTGAGGTGTAAGGAAGACCCTCCTGCTCCCACGGTTATTCACACTGTGTCCCCGAGTACCAATGGCTGTTCCTACTGTATGGTGGGATTGGACGGGGTAACAGTGCCACTGCTGATTGACACCGGTGCAGTGAGCTCCATGTTGAACTGGGCAACAGTGAGGAGCTATTTCCACATTATTGTATTAGAGGTGACTCAATGCCGCTGTGTGGTCATGGTGGAGGAAGATTGGCCACGGTGGGATCGGTGAGGCTGACGGCTAGGTACAAGTTGGTGGAGGTGTGCAACCAGAGGTTCATCATGACTGCCAAAGGAGAGAACATTATGGGATGTGATTTGTTTTATGGCCTGGGTTTTGCCATTACGAGCGGCGCTGGAGAGGAATGATCGGATTGTGGTTTGTGGGACTGGCCGGTTCCACAAACGGATGATGGCGCAGTGTGGGACGAGAACTTGCCTGGCACTCTGGAGGAGGAGCAGAACCAACCCCACCCAGGGCCATCACGGGAGGGTTCCAGTGCCAGTGCCCAAGTAGCCCTAGCTGAGGGAACTGGGCGGCACGGTGGGATGCCCGTGATGGCGGGTGGCACCGAGTGGCTGGCTCCATCTGCTCCCGGATTTCGGCTGGGAGGGACTGGAAAGCAGGGAATCACAACAGCAACGCCAGCAGCGGAAATGAAAGCAAGCGGGGCAGGACCGGCTAGCACAGTGAGACGACGTGCCAGACAGGAAAACTAGAAGCCAAGTAGGGCCTGTCTGCGGGTCGCAGACGTGGTCTGACCCAGGGAGGATGCCCGGTCAAGAGGAGTTCGGGTCAAATGTCGGAGAGGAGATGACCAGGGGCGGCTGCAGGTGGTGGTTGTTCAGGAGGATGCCTATCTCCAGCTATCTGATGGCTCATGGAGGCACCCTAATGAACTGCGCCCGGGAGAAGAAGGAGGTGCTTGGGACTGAGAGTGGGGCGTCCCCGGTGGTGAGGAAGAGAAGGCGCACCGGAGTGGAATCATCCAACGTTTATCCGGAGGGTGGTCTCTCTCCTGGGGCAGACTGATGGTTGGACAGTGTGTGATACGTTTGTCAGAAAGGGGGACAGCTGGTATGTTTATTGTGTTATAGTTCATGGGATTATTTTGTGCATTCTCTCTTATTTTAGGAACACGGCAGTTATTTTCTTTTATTTGGACTGTTTTTTTTTTTTAAGTACAGACAGCAGAATAATCCGCCTTACCGTGTGGGGGTGGAACGACAGTCCACCTGTCCTCCCCTAGTTTTAGTTATGTTGAGTAACTGTGATAGGCTTCTTTTAGGTATTTCTGTTTAGTTTTAGTGCGTGATTTGGGTTCCAAATTGGGGTGGGTCTCGATTGCATGTGTGTGTTTTGGACTTTTTTTTTTTGGGGGGGGGGGGGTGTTGTGTTGGGTTTGGGGGACTGTTAAGCCTGCTTCATGCTACACCCCTGCCGTCTGCGAACATGTAACCAGAAACCTCGTATGATGAAATTTACGTCGTCGTCTCCACTCCGCTAGTGTCCGCAGTGCTCGACCGTGGACGACCGCGTGCAGCCCAAATTTTGTGACCACGCTGCCTGCCCACGACCTGAACACGTTGAAAAGCGCATGCACAAGACTGAACGTCCCATTCACGAGGTGGCGATATCAACACATCATACCAAGACAAAGAGACAAAGAAGACAACGAGGAGGCGGAAAACAAGAATAAAAACATACATGAATCATACATACACTACCGTTCAAAAGTTTGGGGTCACTTAGAAATTTCCTTATTTTTGAAAGAAAAGCACTGTTTTTTTTCAATGAAGATAACTTTAAACTAATCAGAAATACACTCTAATATCTAATATACATTGCTAATGTGGTAAATGACTATTCTAGCTGCAAATGTCTGGTTTTTGGTGCAATATCTACATAGGTGTATAGAGGCCAATTTCCAGCAACTATCACTCCAGTGTTCTAATGGTACAACGTGTTTGCTCATTGCGTCAGAAGGCTAATGGATGATTAGAAAACCCTTGTGCAATCATGTTAGCACAGCTGAAAACAGTTTAGCTGGTTAGAGAAGCTATAAAACTGACCTTCCTTTGAGCAGGTTGAGTATCTGGAAAAAATTATTATTTCAAATACAAATCATTATTTCTAACCTTGTCAATGTCTTGACTATATTTTCTATTCATTTTACAACTCATGGTGGTAAATAAGTGTGACTTTTCATAGAAAACACAAAATAATTGTCTGGGTGACCCCAAAATTTTGAACGGTAGTGTACATACTTTCTTTTATAGCAGCAGCAGCATCTTCATGGAAAAGGAGTGAAAGCCGGAAAGTCAAACAACAGAAATGGACTCTATATTTGAAGAGAAATTGTTGATTCAATTCAATTCAATTCAACTTTATTTATATAGCGCCATTTCACAACAGCAGTCATCTCATAGCACTATCAACTGTAGGGGGAACCCCCACAGTTGCAGAAAGACCCCAGCAATCAGGCGATCCCCTGTGAGCAAGCACTTGGCGATGGTGGAGAGGAAAAACTCCCTTTTAACAGGAAGAAACCTCCAGCAGAACCAGGCTCAGGGAGGGGCAGTCATCTGCTGCGACTGGCTGGGGGGTGAGGGGATAGAGAAGATGAAAAGAACAGACATGTAGAGAGCAAACAGCACAATGGAGACTCAATCTATGGGAGAGAACAAACAAATGTTAATGACCAGCAACAAAAAAATATTTCATTGAGAGTGAGGAAAGGAGTGAGGCCCAGTGCATTACTGGAGGTCCCCCGGCTGACTAAACCTATTAGCAGCATAACTAAGGGAGGGTTCAGAAACACATGATCCCTCCCTAATTGTAGGCTATACCAAAAAGGTAGGTTTTAGCCCTATTGTTAAAAACAGAAATCGAGTCTGACTCCCGAATCCAGATTGGCAGCTGGTTCCACAGGAGAAGAGCTTGATAACTGAAGGCTCTGCCTCCCATTGTACTTTTGGAGATTCTAGGTATTACAAGTAATCCTGCATTTTGGGAGCATAGTGCTCTGTTAGGATAATACGGTAGTATCAGATCTTTTAAATAAAAAGGAGCCTGATTGTTTAGAGCTTTGTAAGTAAGAAGAAGGATTTTAAACTTAATTCTAAACTCTATGGGAAGCCAATGAAGGGAGGCCAGAACCGGAGAGATATGATCTCTCTTTCTAGTACCTGTTAAAACTCTTGCTGCAGCATTTTGGATCAGCTGAAGACTTTTTAAAGATGTTTTAGGACAGCCTGATAATAAAGAATTACAATAATCTAATCTCGAGCTAACAAAAGCGTGGATCAGTTTCTCAGCATCACTCTGAGACAAGATGCTCCTAATCTTGGCAATATTACGCAAATGATAGAAGGCAGTCTTAGAAACAAATTTAATATGTGAATTGAAGGACAGATCTTGATCAAAAATAATTCCAAGGTTCCTCACAGAGCTATTAAGAGAAAGAGTAACTGCATCCAAACTGAGAGTTTGATTTGGAAAGGTATTTCTAAGGTTTTTTGGACCAACAAGAATGACTTCAGTCTTATCTGAATTTAATAGCAGGAAATTACAAGTCATCCAAGCTTTGATTTCCTTAAGACAGGCTTCTAACTTGGCTAATTGATTACTATCATCTGGCTTCATTGACAGGTATAATTGTGTGTCATCTGCATAACAATGAAAATGTATACAGTGCTTTCTAATAATGTTGCCTAACGGAAGCATATATAAACTAAAAAGAGTAGGGCCTAGCACAGATCCCTATGGAACTCCATGACTAAGCTTTGAGTTGAAAGAAAACTCATTATTTACGTGAACAAACTGGAACCTATCAGATAAATAAGATCTAAACCACTGCAATGAAGTTCCATTAAGTCCAACATAGTGTTCTAATCTATCAAGTAGAATATGATGATCGATAGTATCAAAAGCTGCACTAAGGTCTTAAAAGGACAAGTACAGAAACCAGTCCATTATCAGATGTGATGAGGAGGTCGTTAGTGACCTTCGCTAAGGCTGTTTCAGTACTATGATGGATTCTAAACCCAGATTGAAACTCTTCAAGTAAACCATTTCCCTGCAGGTGGTCAAATAATTGCGTAGCAACAACTCTTTCTAAGATTTTTGAAATGAAAGAGAGATTAGAGATTGGTCTATAGTTAGCTAAAGCTCCTGGATCTAGCGTTGGCTTTTTGAGTAAGGGTTTAATTACAGTCGTTTTAAAAGCCTGCGGTACATGGCCTAAAGTTAATGAAGAATTGATTATATGAAGAATAAAGCTACCAATAAGTGGGAAGACTTCTTTAAATAGCCTGGTAGGAATAGGGTCTAAAAGACAAGTTGAAGGTTTGGATGAGGAAACTATTTTGTCTAACTCACAAAGGTCGATTGGAGTAAACTCATCAAGACAGACATCAATTGAAGGAGTTGTAGTAGTTACAGTATTTAAGTTAACTGTGGGAAGAATCTGATTTTATCTCTGATGGATGAAATTTTATTATTGAAAAAGTTCATAAAGTCCTGACTAGTAAGCTCTAAGGGAATGCTAGGATTGACAGAGTCCTGACTCTTTGTCAACCTGGCTACAGTGCTGAAAAGAAACCTGGGATTATTCTTGTTCTCTTCTATTAATGCGGAATAATAACTCGTTCTAGCTTTTCTAAGAGATTTTTTATAAATTAAAAGATGATTTCTCCAAGCTAAATAGATTTCATCTAAATTAGTGGAGCACCATTTTCTTTCTAATTGACGAGTCTTCTGTTTTAAGCTACGAGTTTCTGTGTTGAACCAAGGAATTAGAAATCTCTGATTAGACTTTTTCTTTTTTAAGGGGGCCACCAAGTCTAGAGTCTGATGCAGAGAAGCTGTAACACTATCCACCATGTTATCAATTACAGAAGGAGCAAGCTGTCTATAGCTTATTTCCGTTGTGTTGACACATGGCATAGAGGAAACAATCTGCATAAATTTGGTAACAGCATCATCTGAGAGGCATCTACTGTAACAATATTTTTCTTTAGGAGCCAAATATTCAGAAATAGTAAAATCAAAGGTTAACAGACAATGGTCTGACAGTACAGGGTTATGAGGAGACACTACAAGATTTTCTATTTCTATGCCATATGTCAGAACAAGGTCCAATGTATGGTGGCAGTAATGAGTAGAATTTCCTACTTTCTGAGAAAACCCAATCGAGTCTAATATTGAATTAAATGCCACATTAAGGCAGTCACTATCTACATCCACATGTATATTAAAGTCCCCTACTATAATTATTTTATCAGATTTCAGCACTAAATCAGCTAAGAAATCAGCAAATTCGGATAAAAATTCTGAGTAGGTTGATGGGGGACGATAAACTATGGCAAATAAAATTGGGTTTAACCTAAAATTGCTTAAGTGCCCAATACTGAGGACCAGGCCCTCAAAGGAATTATAACATGTTTTTTTGCTTTACATTAACTAGTAATTTGGAATGGTAAATTGTTGCTACTCCTCCTCCACGACCAGAACTTCTGGGATTTTGACAGTTTAAATAACCAGAGGGGGTTGATTCATTTAAACCAACATAATCCTCTTGCCCTAACCAAGTCTCTGTAAGGGAAATTAAATCAATCTGATGATCAATTAACAGATCATGGACTAACAGAGACTTGGGAGTTAGAGACCTAATATTTAATAAACCACATTTAATTTTTAAATTATGAGGAGGAACAGAGGCCAAATCATTCAATTTAGAGGCTTTATGTTTAATTTGAGTTTTACCAATATTTTGCTTAATCACTTTGGGATGCTTATATATTATATTTTTATTTACTTTGGAGGGAGCAGACAATGATTCTCTGATGGTGAAGACAGGGGCTAAGTTGAGGGGTGGCGGATGAAGAGGAGCTGCAGAGAGGCGTGTAAGACTGCGACTCTGCTTCCTGGTCCCAACTCTGAGTAGTCAAGGTTTTGGAAATTTGGATAAAAAAGATGCCAGATTGTTAGATAAATGAGAAGCACCATCCAAAGTGGGATGAATGCTGTCTTGTCTCATAAGACCAGGTTTTCCCCAAAAAGAGCTCCAATTGTCAATGTAGCCCACGTCATTTGCAGGACACCACACTGACAGCCAGCGGTTCAAGGATGACGAGCGGCTAAACATGTCATCACTGGTCAGATTGGGGAGGGGCCCAGAGAATACTACAGTGGCAGACATCGTTTTTGCAAAGTCACACACCGATTCTACATTAAGTTTCGTGACTTCCGACTGCCGGAGACGATGTCATTAATGCCAGCGTGAATAACAATTGTGGAGTATTTACAGTTACTTTTAGCCAGCATTTTCAAATTTGACTCGATGTCGCCTGCTCTGGCCCCAGGAATGCATTTGACTATGGCCGCTGGAGTCTCTAGGTTCACGTTTCTGACTACAGAGTCGCCAATGATCAGAAGTTTTTTCCTCAGCGGGTGTGTCGCTGAGCGGGGAAAAACGATTAGAAACGTGAACAGGTTGGTGGTGTACCAGGGCTTTGCGACTAGGCTTCCTTCTCACAGTCACCCAACCAGTCTCCTCGCTGCTGAGGAGAGCCGGAGGACCGCTAACAGGGTTAGCTATGCTAGCTAGCTCCGCTGCAGCTAAGGGGCGTCCGTCAAGAGTAATTGGCGCAGACGGTGTTTCAATGCAGTGGAGCCGGGATTCCAAATCAGACAACCTCGCCTCAAGCGCCTCAAAAAGACAACATTTATTACATTTACCCTTATCACTAAAAGAGGCAGAGGTGTAGCTAAACATCTGACAGAGAGAGCACACCAGAGGAGGAGAGGAAGGAGAGCTAGTAGCCATCGCTAGTGGCTAACCCAAAAGCTCAGGAGAGTGAGGAGAGCAAACCACACAGACAGACAGCAAAACAGGAAGTGACGATACGTTACCACAAGGAAGTAACGATCAGATGATTAGTTGATGTGCGTTGCTCTCACGTTTCTTCATTGGTGAACATCCTGGCACGTCAGCACATTGGCGCTACCTATTGGGTGGGACTGAAACTATAAATGATGGTTGTGCTCATGCATCAACCGCTTAGCTTGGGTAGATGAAAAAAGTGAGCATGAACAGCGTCACGTGTGTTCCAGGCTCGTCCAAAGCGTACGTGGATCAAAGCGGACTAGAGGGAAATGCAGCATGAAAAAGACTTCAGTGTGTGACGCGCTGATGGTTCCGCCTTTCCGGTTCCGCCACCATCCAGGGTATAAGAAGGCAGGGACAGAGAGGAGCGGTCTCTTGGACCCCTCTCTACCTGGTGGATGCGCATGTATGATGAGAAGGCATTGTTAATAAACCTGTGTTCAGTTCAACATTCAGTCTCGTCCTTGGCTCCTATTCCCGACATAACAACCTCCACCTCCGTTATCAATATACCTCAGAATCACACCCCATTAAGTTATTTTTTTATGTTGGGTTTTCCTGCAGGATTGACGATCATAGTTTGACAGAAGAGTGACTAAAGGTGCGTTTTTCTTCATTTACATAGTCATTAGTGGGAGGAACCGAGGCGGAGTAAAGAGCTTGTGCATGTGCGCTGGTTTTCACAGGAGGTGGGATGGATAAAGAAAAGGAGAGGAGAATCGGGTGTACGCACAGTTTTATAAATCTGAAAATTTTTGTGCATACGTACTGTACTTTTTACATTTTATGAGTACGCCATCTTCCAGTATGAAATCCTTTATACATGAGGCCCCAGGTCTCCAAATGATCCTTCAATGATCAGTCTGCGATTGCCAAGCTCTCTCAAATATCCAGTGGTCTCCAAGATCCTCAAAGTTTGTTGAGAGACTGCTTTGATGATTGTTGGAAGATCATTGAGACATCTTGGTGATTGCTGAGAGATCATTAAAAAATTGTTGAGAGACTGGGTCAATTTTTGATCTCTCAGTGGTCACCCAACCATCTCCGTCTGTGTAAAGGGGCCCATAATGGCCATTATTAGGTTATGAAAAAACACATAAACTGAAGTATTGCCCATTATACAACAGTTAGTTTCGACCAAGTAATCTGACTGGACAATAGGAATTCCAGGAGTTACTGTAATCTGCAATAATTGCACTCCAGTTTCACTGCATGTATCACTCTGCTTTTCTACCAACTCTCTGATAATTGCAGTAGTGTTTTGGATCCTTTAATTTCCACAGTGAGGCGCTGTTTGACAAGAAACTACACGTCAGTGACCCGGCTGTCCCTCTCTTTTGAAAAGGTCTCCCTCCGCTCAGGCCCTGCTGTCATTTTCAGCTCATTAAGCAATTTCACGTCTGTTTAAAAAAAATAGGCAGTGCTAGAGTTTGATTTCTTGTCTCAATTAACAAACCACAATATTTTTGTGGTGATGGACTCTTTGTTTCACCTGAAAATGCGAAGAAAATTGAGCAAAATGTGCTAAATCCCTAGAATAGTAACTACTAGCTACCGGCTAACTACTGGTGTTTCTGGCTACCAGCATTAGATATGTTTTGATCTGGGATTTTCTGAAGTACCTAGTCAACAGATATGTTTTATAAACACTTTACTTTTGCACTTGACAATATTTAATTTGTTTACATGTGTGTGAAATAACAATAGACATCTTCATGCTGATTGAGATATTTAGCAGCAGTAACTGGTAACATTTAGAAGGGACTGTTTTTTTTCTCAGCTGCACAAAATAACTGGTCATTTGTATTTGTGTTTTGTATACTTTATTAATCCTACAGGGAAATTCAGGGCATCCATCTGGATGGATGAGGCAGCCATGGTACAGTGCCAGCCCATTCAGCATTCACACAAACATTCACACCTAGGGCCACTTTAGAGTCTCCAATTAACCTAACTTGCATGTTTTTGGTCTGTGGGAGGAAACGGGGGGGGGGGGGGCATGTAAACTCCACACAGAAGGGTCACCGATGGTCAGGGGCTGGGATCGAACCCACGATGGTCAGTGTTACATTATTGCCAGGATGGGCGAGTATTTATAATAATGAGGGACTCACGAATGCTGCTTTAACCATGCTTTACTGGAACCTTTCTTCCGAGTAACCACAATACGTTGTAGGGCAACACACAACCGGAACCATAGTTCCCCTTACACAACGCCTTCCCCTCTTAGACATCTGTCACATTTCTTTCAGAACAACAACATAAATACTGCATACTCTGAAACTTGAGCATTTATAATCAGCTAGCTTTGAACATTACAATGTCAACACATGCATATCTTTTTTTTTCTTTTACAAATCCGAATGTACTGGCGGTCTAGACTCTCTACCAGAGGTTGTTATATATGGTGTGTTTGTTTTAATATGTCATCAAATCAAAATCAAATCAACCTTTATTGTCATATTGCTGTACATACAACTGTAGTGCAGGCAAGATGAAACTGTGTTTCTCTCGGCATCCATATAAGTAAAAAGAACATAATTTAAGACACACTCACACACACCCTCACCCCCCACCCCAACACAGCCATTCACACTTCCCTGAGACATACTTGAAAACTAACCAGAACTATAATATACAAATAATATACATAATGTCCATAGGTGCAGTAGTATGTATGAGAGATTCCTGGTCAACTGTTCAACATCCTAACAGCTTGTGAAAGGGAGCTGTTAATCAGTCTGGTGGTTCTGCCTCTGATGTTCCGGAATCGTTTTCCAGACGGCAGAAGTTCAAAGTGTTTATGCAGAGGGTGAGAATGGTCCTTGACAATGTTCAGTGCCCTGCTCCTACAATGGTTCTGAAAAAGTTCTTGGACAGAGGGGAGAGAAACTCCAATTACCCTCTCAGCTCCCTTAATTATCCTCTGCAGAGCTTTTTTGTCTGTCATACTGTACTGCAGTTGGAGTACCATGTTGTAATGCAGTACATCAGAACACTCTCCACCACACCTCTGTAGAAGGTCCTGAGGATGCAGATGGGGAGAGAGGCCTGTTTGAGTTTCCTCAAGAAGTGCAGTCTCTTCTGGGCCCGCTTCCTGATCCCCAAGGAATTCTTGCTCCAGGTCAGGTCCTGCGAGATCTGCACTCCGAGGAACTTGATGTTCTCCACTGTCTCCACTAAACGGCCGCCGATGCTGAGAGGAACGTGTTCAGGCTGTGACTGCCGGAAGTCGATAATCATCTCCTTCCTTTTGTCCACGTTGAGCACCAGATTGTTCTCCCTGCACCAGCCCTCCAGGTCTCTCACTTCTTCCCTGTACATTGATTCTTCATTCCTCTGAAAAAGTCCCACCACTGTGGTGTCGTCTGCAAACTTAATAATCTGGTTCCCCTCGTGTCTGGATACACAGCCATGTGTTAGAAGTGTAAACAACAGTGGACTGAGTACGCAGCCTTGAGGGGATCTGGTGCTCAGCGTGATAGAGTTGGAGATGTTATTTCCAACCCGGACAGACTGAGGTCTCTCAGTCAGGAAATCCAGGATCCAGAGACATGTGGTGGTGTTCAGACCAAGAAGGAGTAATTTCTCCATCAGTCTCTGGGGAATAATGGTGTTGAATGCTGAACTGAAATCAATGTACAGGAGTCTGGCGTAGGTGTCTTTCTGATCCAGGTGGGTGATGGCAGAGTGCAGGGTGGTGACTATAGTATCCTCCGTGGAGCGGTTTGAACGATATGCAAACTGGAGCGGGTCATGTGATGCAGGGAGGCAGGCTGTGATGTGTGGTTTGACAAGCCGTTCAAAACACTTCATCACAATTGGTGTCAGTGCAACAGGACGATAGTCATTCAGACAGGACACAACTGGTTTCTTTGCCATCGGTACTATGATAAAGGTCTTAAAGCATCTGGGAATGATGGCCTGACTCAGGGAGATGTTATAAATGTCAGTCAGGACATCCGCCAACTCGCTCACGCAGTCTCGGAGCACACGTCCCGGGATGTTGTCCGGACCTGCAGCTTTACGTGGGTTGACCCTGGTTAGGGTCCTCCGTGTGTCCGCTGTGTTGATGGTGATAGCTGGCCCAACCGATGGTGGAGATGGGCCAGCCCTCCCTCTGATTGTCGGGTTTGATGCTTCAAAATGTGCAAAGACGTTGTTGAACCTGTCTGGAAGCGAAGCGTCATCATCATCGTCATGATTTAATTTCCCTTACAGAGACTTGGTTAGGACAAGAGGATTATGTTGGTTTAAATGAATCAACTCCCTCTGGTTATTTAAACTGTCAAAATCCCAGAAGTTCTGGTCGTGGAGGAGGAGTAGCATCAATTTACCATTCCAAATTACTAGTTAATGTAAAGCAAAAAACATGTTATAATTCCTTTGAGGGCCTGGTCCTCAGTATTGGGCACTTTAGCAATTCCAGGTTAAACCCAATTTTATTTGCCATAGTTTATCGTCCCCCATCAACCTATTCAGAATTTTTATCCGAATTTCCTGATTTCTTAGCTGATTTAGTGCTGAAATCTGATAGAATAATTATAGTAGGAGACTTTAATATACATGTGGATGTAGATAGTGACTGCCTTAATGTGGCTTTTAATTCAATATTAGACTCGATTGGGTTTTCTCAGAAAGTAGGAAATTCTACTCATTACCTCCACCATACATTGGACCTTGTTCTGACATATGGCATAGAAATAGAAAATCTGGTAGTGTCTCCTCATAACCCTGTACTGTCAGACCATTGTCTGTTAACCTTTGATTTTACTATTTCTGACTATTTGGCTCCTAAAGAAAAATATTATCACAGTAGATGCCTCTCAGATGATGCTGTTTCCAAATTTATGCAGATTGTTTCCTCTATGCCATGTGTCAACACAACGGAAATAAGCTATAGACAGCTTGCTCCTTCTGTAATTGATAACATGGTGGATAGTGTTTCAGCTTCTCTGCATCAGGCTCTAGACTTGGTGGCCCCCTTAAAAAAGAAAAAGTCTAATCAGAGATTTTTAACTCCTTGGTTCAACACAGAAACTCGTAGCTTAATGCTCCTAGCTGCAATGCTCCGTACTGTGGGTGTTTATATATTTACATATTTATTCCATCTAGCTACAATGCTCTGCACTGTGTGTTCATATATTCATATATTTATTCCATCCAGCTACAATGCTCTGCACTGTGTGTCTGTGTGTGTGTGTATATATATATATTTTATAGTAATACGTACATATGTATATTAGCTGCTCTTGCTTGCTTGTTTTTTTCTTGCCTTCTGATTGTTGCTCTGAGTGTTGCTATCCCTGTGCTGTTGCAATCCTGGAATTTCCCCGTTGTGGGACTAATAAAGGCTTATCTTATCTTATCTTATCTTAAAACAGAAGACTCGTCAATTAGAAAGAAAATGGCGCTCTACTAATTTAGATGAAATCTATTTAGCTTGGAGAAATCATCTTTTAATTTATAAAAAATCTCTTAGAAAAGCTAGAACGAGTTATTACTCTGCATTAATAGAAGAGAACAAGAATAATCCCAGGTTTCTTTTCAGTACTGTAGCCAGGTTGACAAAGAGTCAGGACTCTGTCAATCCTAGCATTCCCTTAAAGCTTACTAGTCAGGACTTTATGAACTTTTTCAATAATAAAATTTCATCCATCAGAGATAAAATCAATCAGATTCTTCCCACAGTTAACTTAAATACTGTAACTACTACAACTCCTTCTATTGATGTCTGTCTTGATGAGTTTACTCCAATCGACCTTTGTGAGTTAGACAAAATAGTTTCCTCATCCAAACCTTCAACTTGTCTTTTAGACCCTATTCCTACCAGGTTATTTAAAGAAGTCTTCCCACTTATTGGTAGCTTTATTCTTCATATAATCAATTCTTCATTAACTTTAGGCCATGTACCGCAGGCTTTTAAAACGGCTGTAATTAAACCCTTACTCAAAAAGCCAACGCTAGATCCAGGAGCTTTAGCTAACTATAGACCAATCTCTAATCTCCCTTTCATTTCAAAAATCTTAGAAAGAGTTGTTGCTACGCAATTATTTGACCACCTGCAGGGAAATGGTTTATTTGAGGAGTTTCAATCTGGGTTTAGAATCCATCATAGCACTGAAACAGCCTTAGCGAAGGTCACTAACGACCTCCTCATTGCATCTGATAATGGACTAGTTTCTGTACTTGTCCTTTTAGATCTTAGTGCAGCTTTTGATACTATTGATCATAATATTCTACTTGATAGATTAGAACACTATGTTGGACTTAATGGAACTTCGTTGCAGTGGTTTAGATCTTATTTATCTGATAGGTTCCAGTTTGTTCATGTAAATGATGAGTTTTCTCTCAGCTCAAAGCTTAGTCATGGAGTTCCACAGGGATCTGTGCTTGGCCCTACTCTTTTTAGTTTATATATGCTTCCGTTAGGCAACATTATTAGAAAGCACTGTATACATTTTCACTGTTATGCAGATGACACACAATTATACCTGTCAATGAAGCCAGATGATACTAATCAATTAGCCAAGTTAGAAGCCTGTCTTAAGGAAATCAAAGTTTGGATGACTTGTAATTTCCTGCTATTAAATTCAGATAAGACTGAAGTCATTCTTGTTGGTCCAAAAAACCTTAGAAATTCCTTTCCAAATCAAACTTTCAGTTTGGATGCAGTTACTCTTTCTCTTAATAGCTCTGTGAGGAACCTTGGAGTTATTTTTGATCAGGATTTGTCCTTCAATTCACATATTAAATTTGTTTCTAAGACTGCCTTCTATCATTTGCGTAATATTGCCAAGATTAGGAGCATCTTGTCTCAGAGTGATGCTGAGAAGCTGATCCACGCTTTTGTTAGCTCGAGATTAGATTATTGTAATTCTTTATTATCAGGTTGTCCTAAAACATCTTTAAAAAGTCTTCAGCTGATCCAAAATGCTGCAGCAAGAGTTTTAACAGGTACTAGAAAGAGAGATCATATCTCTCCGGTTCTGGCCTCCCTTCATTGGTTTCCCATAGAGTTTAGAATTAAGTTTAAAATCCTTCTTCTTACTTACAAAGCTCTAAACAATCAGGCTCCTTTTTATTTAAAAGATCTGATACTACCGTATCATCCTAACAGAGCACTACGCTCCCAAAATGCAGGTTTACTTGTAATACCTAGAATCTCCAAAAGTACAATGGGAGGCAGAGCCTTCAGTTATCAAGCTCCTCTCCTGTGGAATCAGCTGCCAATCTGGATTCGGGAGTCAGACTTGATCTCTGTTTTTAAGAATAGGGCTAAAACCTACCTTTTTGATATAGCCTACAATTAGGGAGGGATCATGTGTTTTCTGAACCCTCCCTTAGTTATGCTGCTAATAGGTTTAGTCAGCCGGGGGACCTCCAGTAATGCACTGGGCCTCACTCCTTTCCTCACTCTCTATGAAATATTTTTTTTTTGCTGGTCATTAACATTTGTTTGTTCTCTCCCATAGATTGAGTCCCCATCGTGCTGTTTGCTCTCTACATGTCTGTTCTTTTCTTCTTCTCTATCCCCTCACCCCCCAGCCAGTCGCAGCAGATGACTGCCCCTCCCTGAGCCTGGTTCTGCTGGAGGTTTCTTCCTGTTAAAAGGGAGTTTTTCCTCTCCACCGTCGCCAAGTGCTTGCTCACAGGGGATCGCCTGATTGCTGGGGTCTTTCTGCAACTGTGGGGGTCCTCCCTACAGTTGATAGTGCTATGAGATGACTGTTGTTGTGAAATGGCGCTATATAAATAAAGTTGAATTGAATTGAATTGAATCATCGACCCCCTGCCTAGACTTATAGTCCGTCAGCGCCCGAACTCTCTGCCACATCTGCTTGGTGTTCCTAGTGTCACAGAGGTGTCCCTGGATTTTCTCCGCATAGGTGCGCTTCGCCGTCTTAATTCCCTTTGAGAGCGCAGACCTGGCTGAGCGGAGGACGATCCTGTCCTCCGCTCTGAAGGCTGCATCTCTGGCTGTGAGCAGCGAGCGCACCTCTGCAGTCATCCAGGGCTTATGGTTGTCCCGTGCAGTGACAGTCTTCACTATAGTGACATCCTCTGTGCACGTCGTGATGTAGCTGGTGACCGTTTCAGCATACTCCTCCACATCTTTCCTGTCTTCCTGGGAGGCTGCTATTTTGAAGACCTCCCAGTCTGTGTGCAGAAAACAGTCTTTAAGTGCGGAGGTTGCAATCTCTGGCCAAATCCTGATTTGTTTCACTACTGGCCTTCAGTAAAGGTTTGTAGGCAGGCACCAGCATTACCAGCATCACCAGCATAGGTGGTCAGAATGGCCGAGGTGGGGGCGAGGTGTTGCCTTATAAGCATCTGTGTTTGTGTACACCAAGTCCAACATATTCTCTCCTCTGGTCTTAAAGTCTACACATTGTTTAAACTTGGGGAACACAGTCTTTAAACTGGTGTGGTTAAAATCCCCCGCAACCACCACAAAACTGTCCGGGTGTGAAGTCTGAATTTCACTAATAGCATCGTGCAGCTCTCCAAGTGCCTCTTTAGCATTAGCTTTAGCATTAGCGCTAGGAGCTATGTCACAGAGACACATAGGAGCGCTATGTGTCTCTGTGACTGATGTCTGCATGCTTATCAGTATTAGGTGACTGTGTATTTTCTTTAGCATTTGTAACTGGTAGTGTTTGTATGTCTGGGTTGTGTACAGTGCGCATATGCCTCCTGTTTCTCCTGATCTGTCCTTCATCGGTGTCATGTAAGAGCTGGGTATCTGCATGCTAAACCACTGTCCCCTGTTTCTTCTCCTTTGGGAGCCAGATGTTTTGACCTGGCTGTAGTGGCTTCAGTGCTTGGGCTCTATGACGCACATTGTAGTTGCGTTGCTGTTTTTCCTTTGCTCTCTCCTCCCACTTCCTGAATTCTCTGATGTTAGGCCAGCAGTTATGTAGCGATGCTGAGAGTTGTGGTATGGTAGTGCGAAGTTGTCTCCCCATGAGGAGCTGTGAGGAAGAGCAACCACACTCCTGTGGAGTTGCTCTGTAAGTCATCAACACCTGTAGTTTACCATCTGCTTCTTTCCACGGACTTTTGACAGTGGCCACAGCTCACTCAGCTTCACCATTAACCTGTGGGTATCCAGGGCTGCTTGTGATGTGGTTAAATCCAAACTCTGGAAAAGTCTCTGAAAAGTTCACTGCTGTATTGCGGACCATTGTCTGAAATTACAGTCTCTGGTATTCCGTGGCAACAGAATACTTCCTTCAAGGCTGCAACAACCGTTCCCGCTGATGCCACCTTAAGGTGTGCCAACTCAGTGTACCAAGAGTAATAATCCACAACTTGCAGATAAGTCTTTTTGTCCCAGAAGAAGAGGTCAGATCCCACTCTTTTCCAGGGTCTTTCTTGTACTGGAGTGACCAATAGGGGCTCCTTCTGTGCTGTTGTATGCTTGGAACAAACATCACAGCTCTCCACCATCTTATTTATTTGCACAGAGAGCCCTGGCCACCAAACTGACTGCCGTGCTCTTGCTCTGCACTGTACAATGCCCTGATGACCACTGTGGCGCTTGGAGAGGATTTCTTGTCTCATACAAGAAGGAATCACAATTCTTTGTCCACGTAGTGGTAGTTCTTCTGCTACCGTCAGGTTCTCTTTTTCTGGACCATATGGTGCAAGTTCCAGTGGGAGAGCATGTTTTTCTGTTTTGCAATAAAAGATTACTTTAGCACACACAGGATCATTTCTCTGTTTCTCTTGGATTTCTTTCAGTCTAGTCTCTGTTGCAGGTAGGCTCTGGATCACTGAATCCACAAACACTTTCACCTCTGCCTCATTTTCCTCCTCCTCTTGTGTGAGGGTCTGTTTAACAGAGGCTTGTGACAATGTGTCTGCGGTCACTAGACTCTTACCAGGCACATGCACAATATTAAATGTGAACTTCATCAGTCTTGGTCTGAATCTGAAAACTCTCGGATGAAGCTCTTCTAGTGCTTTGGTGCTGAGCAGTGACACTAGGGGCTTATGGTCAATCTCTAACCTGAACTTTAGTCCCTGGAGGTAAGGAGCCAGCCGCTCACATGCCCACGTCGCTGCTAAAGGCTCCTTCTCAATTTAGGTGTGTTTATCCGCTTCTGTCAGCCCCCTTGAGATGAAAACCACAGGTCTCCATGTACCATCAGGCTGTTGCTGGTTTAGTACATCCCCAAGACCATAAGACAAGGCATCAACTGCAACACTTGTCTCTGCTGTGGGTGAGTATGAGGCCAGCACTCTGGTTGAGCTCAGTTCTGATTTAAGTCTCTGAAAATGCTTCTGTGGTGCCTACCAACACCACTCATTTTTCTCGCTGAGCAAATCTTTTATGGGGCGTGTGTATGACGCAAGGTGAGGTAGAAACTTGCCTAAGTAATTGGCCATTCCCATCACTCTCCTCACGTTCTCCATTCATGTCGGTTCTGGCGTTTCCATGATCACTCTGACCTTGTCTGGGTCTGGTGTTACTCCATCTGCAGAAATACAGTGGCCCACAAACATCATGCTGTCTTTTGCAAACTCACATTTTTCATTTAATATCAGTCCCTCCTCTTTTAATCTTTTCAACACCTGATGCTGTCTGTTGTTGTGCTGCTGCATGTCCTTACCGTGAACCACAATGTCGTCAGCATGACACGCCACACATTCACACCCCTCCAGCATCTGTGACATGCGACGCTGAAAATGCTCCGGGGCAGATGAGATCCCAAATGGTAGCTGATTGAATGCATAACCAAATGGGGTAATAAATTTTGTGAGGAGTCTGCTCTCTTCAGACAGCAGAATTTGCCAAAACCCCAATGTTGCATCAAGCTTTGTAAAAACCTTACCTCCTGCTAGCATGGCTAATGTGTGGTCGACTGTGGGGAGTATGTGTCTCTCTCTATGTATCCACTTGTTCTGATGTGTCAGGTCAGCGCATAGCCAAATCTTTCCAGACTGTGCTTTTGGCGCCACCACCAGACCAGCGCACCAGGGTGTAGGTTGAGTCATCTTCGAAATCACCCCCTTGTCCTTCATACATTCCAGTTCCACCTTGATTTTATCCCTCAGTGGCAGAGGAACTCGATGTGGAGTGGACAGCGCATATGGGACTGCACCAGGCTCCAGCTCAATACTGTAGGGCTCATTTAGTTTCCATAACCCTGAAAACACTGTGGGGTACAGAGCCTTAAAGTCCTCTTTTTGAACTTTAATCTCATGCGTTACTTACTTACTTACTACTCCTGCTGGGTGAGGGTTGGTGGCCTTCACCATGCATAGAGCCAATCAGGTTAACCAGTGCATGCCAACATTGCCAGTTTTGGGTCAGCTCCTCTGCGTCATCAACAGTCACTCTGAGCTGTCGGAGGTCTCGCTCCACCACATCGAGCTATCTGGTGCGTGGCTTGCCCCAGGGTCTTTTCCACCCAGAGGCGCCGGGGGTCGAACATGAGGATGGCTTTTGTCGGGTGTTCTGGTGGGAGGCAGAGGACATGGCCAAACCAGAGGATGCGTCACTGGTATCCACTGGCTGTAGAGCCCTGTTTAAGCGGCTCTATAGCAACTTTGAGAGCTGTGTCCATGTGAACAGAAAGGAGTCCGGCTGGTTTTTTATCAACAGCGGGGTCCAACAGGGTTGTATGGCCGCACCTGATCTCTTCAGTTGTGTCATAGACTATCTGATGATCAAGGTCTGTGACCGGGTCCCTGGCATGCAGGTTGGCAACTATCATCTGGCTGACCTTGAATATGCTGACGATACCATCCTGTTCAGCCCATCCTATAGTCAGCTGGGAGATGCTCTAGTTGTCTACTATGAAGAGGCAGCGAAGCTGGGCCTTCAGGTGAGCTAGACGAAGACTAAGCTAATGCATGTCGGCGACAGACCGAACCCACCCCCGTTACAGCTTGGGAATGATGCCGTTGAGTTTGCCAGTTCCTTTGCGTATCTGGGCTCCACAGTGACCAACAACACGGACATGAAACCAGAGATCAATCACAGACGTGGCCTCGCTGCATCAGCCCTGCAGGCACTATGGAAACCACTATGGCGCCATTGTTCAATCTCCCAAAAGACAAAGCTCCGTATATACAATGCATCAGTCCTCTCCATTCTACTCTATGGGTCAGAGACATGACCACTGAATGAGACTCGGGTCTTGAGAGTGGATGGGTTTGATAGTCAAGCCTCAGAACCATCTCATGCATCCTCTTTATTAACTTCAATGCTTTTGTTGCAGGGAGACCCAGCAGTGGCTTTGACAGATCCATGACAACATAAATGTTCTGTTTTGTTTTATTTTGTCCCATGTGCAGTTCACTTTTGAAGCATCCTTGTGTTTTCAGTCTTTGCTTACTTGGTCCAAACAGTACTTTTTGCGGTGTCTGCAGAGCTCCATGCTTTTCAACAGAGTATATGCTGCTTGGTACTGCTGCACATGCACCTGTATCTAGTTTGAAGACAGATTTTTCTCCATTTAGTTGGAGGGTTTCAATCCACTCATCCTTCTCAGTGGAGCGCATCTCTCCTAGGAAGGCAAAATCCTCCTCCACATTGCTCTCACCCCGTGCTTCTGAGATCTGGTGGACACCACTGACTGATCTGCATTTTTTTGCAGTGTCCTCTTTTATGGCACTTTCTGCACTCAGCACTAAGAGCAGGAGAATCTTTCCATGCATGTCTCTTAAATTGTCCACATCTGATGCATTCTGACTGTTTTGTGTCTATTTTTTTCTTTAACTGTTTTCCCCCTCTTGTGCTATTTTTGTTTATCGTTTCAACTTGTGCTGTAGCCTGTTCAGTCCCACGTATCAATGGCTGCAGCTTCTTCACCACTGCACTTTTCTTACTCGTGTCATAGCCTTTTCCATTGTTAATTCTGGGTGTAACTGAAGACTTTCCGATAGTTTAGCATTTCTAATGCCAGCTACAGTGCAGTCTCTAATTAATTCATCTCTCAAAGTCCTAAATTCACAGTGCTCTGCCAGTGTGTGCACAGCTATAATAAAGACCTCACACTCTCACCTGGCTCTTGATTCCGTCTGTTAAAGCACGCTCTTTTATATATAACGTTCCTTTTGCTAACGCAGTATGTCGTGAAAGTTCCTGTGACAGCTTTATATGACTTTTCAGTGTTTCCTCTGGCTAAAAGACCTTGGCACGGTGGCAACATATTTTTCCCCAAGGGGGGTAAACATACTGGAATATATTAATTTTATACTATTTATTTCTTTTTAAAATTTTACACAGTAACATTGCATATAAAAACATGCAAGTTGGGTTAACTGGCATCAAACTGGGGATTCTAAATTGTCCTTAGGTATGACTGTGAGAGTGAATGGTTGTCTGTCTGTGTTGGCCCTGCGATGGACTGGCGATCTGTCCAGGGTGTACCCTGCCTCTCACCCAAAGATGCTGGGATAGGCTCCAGCACCCCCGCGACCCGAAAAGGATTAAGCGGAAGAAGATGAATGAAAAAACGTTGCATATGGAACTTACCATTTGAAGTATTGTTGAATATTAGGGCCAGATGGGGTCCCACCCAGACATCCTGTGTTTCGACTTTTTAGTGGTGTTAGCCTTCTCTCCTTCCTCTGCCTGAACACTTTCCTCTCCTTGGCTCTTCTCTTCCGTCTCATCTTGCCCTCTCTGAGCTCTGTCTAATTCAGGTTCTCTCTCTGTCTATGGTGGTATACAAACAGGTTAGAAAATATCAAGTATCATGTTTTGTCCTGCAGGATTTTTTGGTCATGGTTTACATAAATGACAAAAATATGTGTATTTTTTGTATTTTTATTCTAGTGTTTCTTTTTTCCATTGAGAGAGTAGGGAAGGGAAAGAAATATTCATAATAGTAATGTACTCATGCATACTTAAATTACTGTATATGATCAGGTGGGTATAGTAACCAGAAATTCTACTCATGTAAAAGCAGTGCTTTGAAATTAATAATTAAAAGTAGACAACCAGAAATTTCTGCTCGAGTTATGGGTACAAAGAGCACCCACTTAAAAACTTGAGTAATGACTTCAGTCTTGAAGGTTTGAGGTTTTTCTCAAAAATGTATAAAAATTCTTATATTTTTCTACTTTTCTCTGTAAATCTATCTAAAGTTGAAACCATGTTCCTCAAATTGTCATGCGGTGGCTCTCGCGAGCCACCATAAGACGCCACACAGTCACCAGTGAGTTTCAGTGAGTTTTATTTACGGTGAGAAATGACAACACAAGCTGCTGGGGCAATGACACATATCAGTCTACACACATCAGGAGGCGTAAGGCTAAACAGCTCTCTTACAGGTCCATAGGAGGAGACGGTCATACACAGACAGGCAAGGTTGGTGGAGTAATGACTACACAGGCTGCTGAGGCAGAGACACACAGAGATCTACTCACACCGGGAGGGGTAAGGCTAACAGCTCACTTACTGGTCCACGGGAAGCGACAGTCAACCACAGGCAGACGAGGTAGGAAATAGTCCAAAGCATCCGTAGCTCTGACGGAGAAAGACTGACACTGCTGCAAGGATGTGATCGCTAGGAAGGGTAGAAATAGTCCTGCACTAATGACCACAAATGCAGCACAGCTGTTCAGAGTTTGACAGCTGAGCGGAAGCCTCCCCGAGCACTATCACAATAAGAGCTTGGAGGGTTAGAATCATAATGCCGCTGTCAAACCCTGACAAGATTAACCCGAGCACCAAGGCATAGTGCTCGGGTCATGACACAAATTTATAATTTCCTCTTGTAAAATTGACTTTTCTTGTACATTTGAAACTTTATTATAAATTTGTGGATTATTTTATGACTAATATTTGTCTGTTTTTTTTTTAAATGAAATTACTGGGTTGTTTTTTTTGTTTTGTTTTTTAGATAAATTTGAAACAGACTGTGGTAAAAAAATTTTTTTTACTTTTTCTTTATAACAATTTACATTTTTGACCATAATTTTGCAGTCTGAACAGAACAATAATTTAACTCTGATTACAAATAAAATTGTATTTAATGAAATAACTTAAATGACCAAGGATGCCTTTATTTCTGTTATAATATTTCTTTATATTTATAGTGGGGTTTTTTTTGTTTTTTTGTTTTTTTTCAGAAATCTCCTCACCACCCAGACAGCAGGAAAATCCTCCCTTATTTTGAAATCAGATGTTGTCACATTTAGTTTGACTGAAGGCTGCTGATGGATTAAAGTCATTGACTTCGTGAATTTCGATCACCTTAACCTGCCAGGTACATAATAGGGAACTGTAGAGGACTCTAAAGACATAATTCACCACAATATGTGTTCATGTACAGAATGATCTGCTTAGGCAGTTATAAGATAAGCCTTTATTAGTCCCACAATGGGGAAATTCCAGGATTGCAACAGCACAGGGATAGCAACACTCAGAGCAACAATCAGAAGGCAAGAAAAAAAAAAACAAGAGCAGCAAGTATACATATGTACATATAAATATAAATATATATATATAGACGCACAGTGCGGAGCATTGTAGCTAGATGGGATAGATATATAAATATATAAACAGTACGGAGCATTGTAGCTGGATGGAATAAATATACGAGTATATAAATGAATGAATGAATGAATGAATGAATCTTTATTTGAATCTTTATTTCGGATAGTACAGGTTAAAAGGAGCTGAATAATATAGCAAAAGGGGGAAAGAAAATCCAACAAGGTCAAATTAAACAATAACTCCTCTGATTATACAGTTCAACAAAAGTTATCCGAAATGGGTGATGGCTGAAGCTGCAGCTTATATTGCCCACCCATATTCCATCCAAGATTTCAAAAGAAAAACAAAACAAGAGCAATTACAATTGGGAACAAAGTTAAGACAAAATGTGACAAAAAAACAAAAAACTAAGCAACAACACAACACAGACTGGATATGACAATCCTTATGTGATTTTACATGTCATCTTGTATATACACTCACCGGCCACTTTATTAGGTACACCATGCTAGTAACGGGTTGGACACCCTTTTGCCTTCACAACTGCCTCAATTCTTCGTGGCATAGATTCAACAAGGTGCTGGAAGCATTCCTGAGAGAGTTTGGTCCATATTGACATGATGGCATCACACAGTTGGCGCAGATTTGTCGGCTGCACATCCATGATGCGAATCTCCCGTTCCACCACATCCCAAAGATGCTCTATTGGATTGAGATCTGGTGACTGTGAAGGCCATTTGAGTACAGTGAACTCATTGTCATGTTCAAGAAACCAGTCTGAGATGATTCCAGCTTTATGACATGGCGCATTATCCTGCTGAAAGTAGCCATCAGAAGTTGGGTACATTGTGGTCATAAAGGGATGGACATGGTCAGCAACAATACTCAGGTAGGCTGTAGCGTTGCAACAATGCTCAATTGGTACCAAGGGGCCCAAAGAGTGCCAAGAAAATATTCCCCACACCATTACACCACCACCACCAGCCTGAACCATTGATACAAGGCAGGATGGATCCATGCTTTCATGTTGTTGACGCCAAATTCTGACCCTACCATCCGAATGTCGCAGCAGAAATCGAGACTCATCAGACCAGGCAACGTTTTTCCAATCTTCTATTGTCCAATTTCGATGAGCTTGTGCAAATTGTAGCCTCAGTTTCCTGTTCTTAGCTGAAAGGAGTGGCACCCGGCGTGGTCTTCTGCTGCTGTAGCCCATCTGCCTCAAAGTTCGACGTACTGTGCGTTCAGAGATGCTCTTCTGCCTACCTTGGTTGTAACGGGTGGTTATTTGAGTCACTGTTGCCTTTCTATCAGCTCGAACCAGTCTGGCCATTCTCCTCTGACCTCTGGCATCAACAAGGCATTTCCGCCCACAGAACTGCCGCTCACTGGATATTTTTTCTTTTTCGGACCATTCTCTGTAAACCCTAGAGATGGTTGTGCGTGAAAATCCCAGTAGATCAACCAGTTTCTGAAATACTCAGACCAGCCCTTCTGGCACCAACAACCATGCCACGTTCAAAGTCACTCAAATCACCTTTCTTCCCCATACTGATGCTCGGTTTGAACTGCAGGAGATTGTCTTGACCATGTCTACATGCCTAAATGCACTGAGTTGCCGCCATGTGATTGGCTGATTAGAAATTAAGTGTTAACGAGCAGTTGGACAGGTGTACCTAATAAAGTGGCCGGTGAGTGTATATGTTTGGAGTATTTCTTCCTTTAGTTTTTGTTTAAAATGTCCAAGCGTTGTACATGATTTTAATTCAGGTCCAAAATTGTTCCATAATCTGACTCCTTGCACTGAAACACAGTGTTGCTTGGTGGTAGTTCTCACAGAAGGTTTTTGAAATATACATGTTCCTCTGAAATGATATTGTTTCTCCCTTATTTGGAACAGCTTTTGGATATTTGCAGGCAGTGATGAATTCTTCACTTTAAACATTATTATTGCAGTTTTAAAGTCAACCAGATCTTTCAACTTGACAGCTTTTAGTTTAAGAAAAAGTGGGTTTGTTGGTTCCCTGTAAGCTGCTTTGTTTATTATTTTAATAGCTCTCTTTTGAAGCATAAAGAGTGGATATATGTTTGTTTTATGTGTATTTCCCCATACTTCATTACAATATGTCATGTATGGGAGTATTAATGAATGATACAACACACAGTGCGGAGCATTGTAGCTAGATGGAATAAATATGTAGATATATAAACACACACAGTGCGGGGCATTGTAGCTAGATGGAATAAATAAGTAAATATATAAACGCACACAGTGTGGAGCATTGTTGCTAGATGGAGTAAATATATAAATATATATATAAACACACAGTGCGGAGCATTGTAGCTAGATGGAATAAATATGTAAATATATAAACACACACAGTGCGGAGCATTGTAGCTAGATGGAATGAAACAGCACAACCGTCTACTTAGTTATCCTACATGGTATGATTATGTACCCATTACATATTCTCACCCTCCATAGCGACCGGTATTTTCCTAGTTGTATACCGGAGGGGACCACTGTGTAAGTCTATTGCGTCTTTTGCATTCAATACTATTAGGTTGTCACGTCTTTTTGCTATCTCTGCGAGCAGCCCTGCTTAGGTTGTACAGTCTGACAGCCGTAGGTAGGAAGGACCTGCGAAACCTCTCGGTTGTGCACCTAGGATGATGTAGTCTGCTGCTAAATGAGCTCCTCAGTGCATTCAGTATGTCCTGCATAGGGTGGAACTCGGACTCCAGTAGAGATGACAGTTTAGCCACCATCCTTCTCTCTCCTATCTCCTCCATCGGATCAAGGCGTTGCCCCAGGACAGAGCTAGCTTTCTTGATCAGTTTGTTCAGTCTCTTCCTATCAGCTGCTGTAATGCCACTGCCCCAGCAGACCACTCCAAAAGTGATGGCTGATGCCACCACCATGTCACAGAATGTCTTCAGCAGCGCCTCTTGTACACCAAAAGACCTGAGTCTCCTCAGTAGGAACAGCCTGTGCTGTCCCTTCTTGTAGAGTGCGTCAGTATTGTGTGACCAGTCTAGTTTATTGTTCAGATGAACACTCAGGTACTTATAGGATGTCACCATCTCGATGTCTGTTCCCTGTATATTTACTGGTGCTGTGAGGGGTTGTCCTTGCCTGCGGCAGTCCACCACCAGCAACTTAGTTTTCCTCGCGTTGATCTGGAGGCAGTTCCAATGGCACCAGTCCACGAAGTCCTGGATAAGCCCTCTGTACTCAGCTTCATCGCCGCTGGAGATGAGGCCAACGATCGCAGAGTCATCAGAGTTATAGTTGTGCTCTCAGGCTTTCTCATCAGGCACCTCTCTAGGCAGCTGCTGAAGGACCTCAGCTTAGAGTGAAAATAGAGTTAGCATTTTTAGCTGTTGCTTTTTGTCACTGCCGCTGGAGAATAAAAATGGCACGCCTGCTCGTGCGAGAAAAGAGAGAAATTGCCAGTCTCTTCATTCCTGCAATTCCTACAGAACATAACTTAATATTGTAGTGGCTGCTCCAGTGCTTACATACATACCTCTTCTGATTTTTTCCCGCGTTTAAAGTACTTGAACAAACTCATGTCATTGACTTCGTGAATTTCGCTCATTTTAACTTGTCAGGTACATAATAGGGAACACAACTTAACAAGGTCAGGAGTTCCTGGCAGTGGAGGGCCAAGAACAGAGCTGCGTGGAGGAATCTGATCAGACCTAAATGAAACAGTCATTGTTGATCCCGACAGACTGCTATAATGATGATGATGATTGTAGTGGCTGGTGAAATACTGTATATCCTCAGCAATTCATCAGTCCCCTGCCTTTCCCTTCATATGAAGCCGGCTGCATATGAATTCTAACCACGTCTCTTAGCTAAGCGACTCTTCCATTATTGCTCCCGTTAACAGCAGGTTAAAACCATGATAAATGCCTCCAGTGCTTACATACATACCATCCATCCATCCATCCATCCATCCATCTTCTTACCGCTTCTGATTTTTTTCCGTGTTTAAAGTACTTGATCAAACTCATGTTTTTGTAAACAGTCACGCTTAGCGAGACACTGCCTGCTGACTGGGTCAAGAATTCGCGTGGGCGGGGTGCTTCTAAACTCCATGCGGATGACGGCCACGCACATTGTTCGTGTGCGCACTTGCGGAAAGTCATTGCTTCATATATTTTTCTTAATAAAATTATATCGCCTTGGCATGGCGGTACAATTTCTGGTGAGGCGGCCCGCCATGGACAAATGTTACCAGAGGAAACCCTGCTTTTTCTGCTCCTTGGTTAACAGCAGTGCGTTTAATATGTCCTCTGCGTCATCTCCAGCAGCATACATGAAGGCATTCACCTGATATTCCTGTAACTGCTAGTCCATTTTTGTAGCTATTCTGTAGCATTCAAACCTCTTCATCCAGCAAGGCCACTCATTTAGATTGATGAAGTCAAACTTGCCTGGTGGTGACAACTGTGGCACCGCCAGTCCTCCCTCTTGGCTCATTTTTTTTCCTTTTTTTTCCCGGACTGCTCTGTGTTTACTTCTTACACCATGTTACATTATTGCCAGGGTGGGCGAGTATTTATAATAATGTCGGACTCATGAATGCTGCTTTAACCATGCTTTACTGGAACCTTTCGTCCGAATAACCACAATACATGTTGTAGGGCAACACACACCCAGATCCATAGTTCCTTTTCCACAACAGTCAGGGGTGGAATCAATCCTATGACCTTCTGACTGTGCTGCCATAATATTTTGCCCAGTATTGCTGTCTTTTAATAAATTGTGCTTGTGGAACTGTTGTATAAAAGCAATATTACACTTGAGTTCATTACAGTATCATGGATATACTAACTCTGGGTGTGATACTCTTGTGCCATCACACCAGGAGTTTGTATATTCACGATACCGTAACTTACTTTTGTGTATCCATCTCCAGCGTGTCCTGGGTCTGCCCCAGGGTCTCCTCCCAGTGGGACATGCCCGAAACACCTCAAGTGGGAGGTGTCCAGGAAGCATCCTGATCAGATGCCCAAACCACCTCAACTGGCTCCTTTTGATATGAAGGAGCAGCGGTTCACCCTCACTCACCCTATTTCTGAGGGTGAGTCCAGCAATCCTATGGGGAAAATTCATTTCAGCCGCTTGTATCCACGATCTCATTCTTTCGGTCATTACCCAAAGCTCATGACCATAGGTGAGGGTAGGAACGTAGATTGACCGGTAAAGCAACAGTTTTGCTTTAAGAGCTCAGCTTCCTCTTCACCACAACAGACCGGTACAATGTCCGCATCACTGCAGATGCTGCTCCGGTCTGTCTGTCAATCTCTCTCTCGCCCCATTCTCCCCTCACTCATAAATGAGATCCCAAGATACTTAAACTCCCCCACTTGGGGCAGGAGCTTGTCCCCAACCTGGAGAAGACAATCCACCTTTTTTCTGGCTGAGGACCATGGACTCGGACATATTGTGTAATATTGCTTAAATAATCTATTTATTCAGTGCATGTAAGCATGTCAAAATTGATTATTTGTGCAAACCAACAGCTCTCTTCTGAAAATGATAAACTGTCAGATGAGCTTGAATCTACCATCTCTGAGATGGCAGAAGTTCAAAAACACCTTAAGCAGACTCAGCAGACCTTTGAGCAGACTCTGACTGTAGCCCAAAGGCTGAAAAACTGTTGAGATCTGCCCTTGAAAAAGACAAGCAGCACCATGAGACAAAGATTTCTACAGATGGAGTGAGATCAGGATCAGACTTTATTTCCGTCCAGGCTCTTCATCTTACCAACAAGTGTTATGACGAAGAGGACTTTGACAAGATTTTGAAAAAGAACCAGGATGATTTTGAAAGTACTTAGGATGAAGTTCTTGTTGAAGAGTATGATGACGACTCAGAAGATGAGGAATCTAAAACGTTTTCTCTCAAAGACACTGACAAGCTTTACAAAGCCCTGAGGGAAGTGAGAAAAGCCAGTGCCGCTCTACAAAAGGCCTTACAGAGGGGAAAAAACAGCCAATTCTAAACTTCAGAAAGCTCTGACATCGGAGAAACTTGGAAAACGCTATTTTGCAACAGTTCCCCTGAAGGAGCAAGCTGAAAAAGACAATGTTTGGATTGAGTTGCAGGGATTGAGAACACAAGTAGAACATGTTTCCTCTCTGCAGAAGATAGTTGACCAGTTGGCTTTGGACTTCAAAAAGAAGTGCTCAAAGAGCTCAGAACTTCAGAGAAAGTATGAGGAGGGTTTCTTCCATCAGATGGAAACGGAATATTGGTTGAATCGTGAAAACCAACAACTGTCTTCTGAAAATGATGAACTGTTAGATAAAATTTTTTAGTTTGAACTCAGTAAGAGTGACTAATAGACTTTATTACCCCCGCCAGGGAGGTAATTTAAGGTGGTTTGTCTGTGTGTTTGTTTGTCCGTCTGTCTTTTTATTTGTCTGTCTGTTAGCAGGATTATGCAAAAACTACCAAATGGATTTTGATGAAATTTTCACCAGAGGTAGCCCTTGGGCCAAGGATGAACCCACTGAATTTTGGTGATGATCTGAGAGTGCATACCTCCACCAAGGGCCTTGTTTGTATTTGTGCAGCAGGATTACACAAACTACTGCATGGATTTGGATGAAAGTTTCACTAGGGATGAGCCGATCCAATCTGGTGTATCGGTAATTGGGTGCGATCCAGGCAAAATGGCTGGATCGGTATTGGTAAGGAATAAAAGTAGTTTACTGATCCAATACATTAATATTAAAACTAGAAAAGCACTCAGAGAGCACATACCTCCACCAAGGCTCCTTCCGTCCCTCATGGATCACCTCCAAAATATAATGGGTTCGTGTGTAGGCCACGAGGCAGTTCTGGTGAAAATTACATCGGAGTCTATCCACTAGTTTTGGAGGATTCTTGCTAACATACTGTGAGAAGATAAGAGCTATGGCAGAGGTATGCATTCTCAGATCATCATCAAAATGTAATGGCTTCCTCTGTAGCCAAAGAACCACCTCTGGTGAAAATTTCATCCAAATCTATCCAGTAGTTTTTGTGTAATCCTGCTGCACAACTACAAACTAGGTCCTTGGTGGAGGTATGCACTCTCAGATCATCACCAAAATTTAATGGGTTCATTCTTGGCCCAAGGGCTACCTCTGGTGAAATTTTCATCAAAATCCATCCAGTCGTTTTTGCATAATCCTGCTAACAGACAGACAAACAAACAGACAAACCACCCTGATTACATTACCTCCTTGGCGGAGGTAATAAAATGAAGGTGCGATCATATTCTCAGCCATGCTGTGCACGGCTCCTGTACACAGAGGCAGCGCGTGTCACTGGAGCCTGTTTGTGGGACTTGCCTAGGTATGTTGCTGTGTGTTACCAACGTTTACAATTTTGGCACCAGCAACTTGATAAAACACTTGCAAAAGTATCATGGAAAGGAGTATGCTGAATTCTGTCAAGAACTGAGCAGAAGAAAGTAGGGATGGGTGTATCGATACTCAAGTATCAATACTTTGATACCAGCTGGTCGATACTTTGGAGTTGATACTTTTTTTAAATATCGTGATACCACCATATCAATACAAAACGTGCAATTTGTTTTCACTTCTGAGAGTTTTACACATTACATTTTTGTGTGAAAACTGGTGAAAAACCAGCCCGCGCATGTTTTAGAGATGGCCTGCCGTGTCACATGATTATGGCAGCCTATCAGATGTCAGAACCGAAGACTGACTGCTTGACTGGAGGCTGCCAGTGTGCAGTCACGACTGACTGAGGTGCAGAGCAGAGTGAGCTCAACAGGATCGTGTGCAGTGGAAGTATTCCTTCTGAAATGTTACACCATTTATCCAAATTCTATGGTGATACCAAGTAGCATAATTTTGAAAAATAAACAAAATAAGCACTATTAAGTTTGTCAAATAATAGTCTAAAAATAAAATAAATAGTAAAGTAAAAATTCAAAAAACATTGCATTGTGAAAAAAAATTACAGATATATGCTGCTTGGTATTATCACAGAATTTAGATGAATGGTGAAACATTTCAGAAGTAAAAAATACTTGAATCCAGTTGACTTGACTGAGCTTTCATACAGCATACTGTACTTATTCGCCTGGATGACTGAGAGTCTTCACCAAATTAAGAAACTAAATTAATTTTGCATTAATTTTAAGCCTTAATTATTTTTATTATAATTGAATTAAATTTTATTTTTATTTACTTTGCTTATTGTTCTATTTTATTATCATTTTATAAGCATTTCTTTCAAGCATTTATGTTCATGAGTTTTATTCATATTTCATATTGCCCTTGCAATAAAGTTACTGAAACTGCAATCATGTGATTTTACTTTAAGGAGCAAAAAGTATTGGTATCGAAGAAAAAGTCCCATAAATTAATGGTGTCATATCGAAAGGAAAAATGCTGGTATCACTCATCCTTAGAAGGATGTGCACATCAGCAACCACTGCTTTTCCAGCTCAGAGGCTGGATGCTAAAAGTGAAACCTAAGCTAAAGAATGAAACTGAAAGTAAAAGCCAAACTGGACCGTGGAAACGAAAGACATAGCATAGGCTTACCTTTTGACAGAGAGTTACAGCTGATGAGAGGTAAGTGACAGAAATATAAATAGCAAATTATGACAGTGAACTGGAAGCAGGCTAGAACAACAGGGCTACAGGAAATGGAACAGGAATGACTTCAAAATAAGAGTATAATTTCAGAAACACTACTAAATAAACCTAAGACTAGCAGAATACTTACAATGATGATGATGATGATAATAAAATGTCAAAATGCATGTCAAATAAATGTCAAAAATACAACTTAAATGGTTAGTTCCTTTATTTTCAGAGCTACAGCATTTTTGCCTCATGCATAAAGTGGCACTTTGAATTTCATCTGAATATTTTTTTTTCCACAATATCTTTATTGAACCTTTTTTTTTTTTTTTTAACAAACATGATACAAACAATCAAACACTAACACTAAAGTACTACAAAAAAAAAAAAATGCACTAAAAACACCAACAACCACCAACAAAATCAAGTCTTCAACAATGCTCCTCTGTTTAGTCTAGACAATCCAATACATAAGTATACATATTATGTTCACCAGTTTGGAATTTACAAGGTCCACACACATCATTCACCTTCTTCTTCAAGAGTTATGTTTAAATTTTTTACATAATCAATAAAAGGTCTCCATATATTCTCAAACACAATTTCCTTTGATTTTAGTATATATGTTATTCTTTCTAATGGAAGGTTTGTTAACATCTGTCTTAACCACTGAGTCACATCTGGTCTATGAGTCTTTTTCCATAATAGTGCAATACATTTTTTGGCATTAAGCAAACTGAGGTCTATGAATGTTCTTTCACTTTTATTAAAATTATGCTTTTCTGGGTACAGACCCAACAAAAACAGTTTAGGATTCAATATGATTTGTTTTGAGATTATTTTTTCAATTGTTACCCTCACCTCTTCCCAAAACATTCTTATTAATCTACATTCCCATAAACAATGAAATAGGGTTCCTTTACTTTCCATGCATTTTGTGCATGTATCTGGTATATTTTTGTTATATCTATTTAACTCCTCTGGTGTAACATACATCCGCATTAACCATTTGAAATGTATCAATTTAAGGCGTGCATTTATTGATTTGGTTTGAGCTTCTGTACAAGCCAATTCCCATTGTTCCTCTGAAATTTCAATTTGCAGATCTTCTTTCCAGTAGTTTAATCTTTTCAGTGAATTTTCACTTGAAGATAGTGTCAATGAGTTATAAAACTCTGAAATAATACCCTTTCTTTTACTATCTTTCATCATCATTTTTTCCAAGGATGAATAAATAGGTCGAGTGAGAGCTTTATTTTGATTTGATCGAATAAAGTTTCTAAGTTGAAGATATTTAAAAAAATGTGTTCTATTGAGATTAAATTTGATCCTCAGCTCTTCAAAAGACATTATGTTGTCTGCACCTGGCAAATATAAATCCTGAATCTTTTGTATCCCTTTTAAATTCCATACTTTAAATACAGCGTCCGCTCTCCCTGGTTTAAAATATTGATTACCCCATATTGGACTAAATTGTGACAATAACTGTGGTTCTTTTAAATAGTTTTTAGCTTCACACCATATTTTGATCATATGCTTTACAAATGGATTTTTAACTTGTTTTTGTAATTTTTTTGCCGAATCTGAGTATATGAATATGGGAAGAGGTAAAGGTAAATTGTATGATTCCATTTCAGTCCAGTGAGGGAGATCATTTGATGAAAAATAATATGTCATAGACCTCAGTTGTGCCGACCAATAATACAACATAAAATTTGGACATTTCAGACCTCCACGATCAAATGGTAAATATAATAAAGACAAACGTAATCTAGCCCTCCTGTTGTTCCATATAAATTCCACTAACTTTTTTTTTATTCTTGAGAATAGATCTAAAGGTGGTGATAAGGGAATGTATTGAAATAAATAAAGTATTTTAGGTAAAATATTACTTTTAAGTATATTGATTCTCCCGATCATCGACATTGGTAGTGACATCCATCTCTGAGTTAACTCACTGATATCTGACATTAAGGCTTCATAGTTGACACTGGCGACTGATTCTAGCTTAGGCATAATTTGGATTCCTAAATATTTAAACTGATTTACAACATTGAATTGATTTACCTCAGGGGCTGAGTAATTTCTCTGGGTCTCATTTAGCATTAATATTGAAGATTTAGTTTTATTTATTTTATATCCTGATATTTCCCCAAAATTCTTTATTAAATTCAACAAGGTTGGAATTGATTTTTTTAGATTCGACATAAACAAAATTATATCATCGGCGTACAGGGAGATTTTATGTTCTGTTGGTCCAACTTTAATTCCATATATTTGTGAATGTAAACGTATCGCTATCGCTAAAGGTTCAATTGCCATAGTAAACAGTAAAGGTGAAAGTGGACAGCCTTGTCGACATCCTCTATTGATTTTTATTGGTTTTGAAATATTGTTATTTGTTAGGATTTCTGCTGTAGCATTATTGTATATTATTTGAACCCATTTTATGAAATTATTTCCAAGTCCAAACCTTTGTAGGACTTCAAAAAGAAAGGGCCATTCAACTCTATCAAAGGCCTTTTCGACGTCCAATGATAGGAGAGCTGTATCCGGTGCTTCTTTATTAAAATAAATAATATTAAATAGTCTTCTTACATTATGGAAGCCTTGTCTACCCTTTATAAAGCCATTCTGATCTCGATTAATAATATTTGGTAAAATTTCTTGTATTCGTCTTGCTAAAATTTTACAGATTATCTTAAGGTCGGCGTTTAATAGGCTTATTGGTCTCATATTTTCACATTTATTAGAGGGCTTACCTGGTTTTGGCAGCAGTATAATTAAGGCATTATTTATGTATGATGGTAAATTATTATTTTGAAATGCTTCTAAAACCATTTCCAAAAAAGGTTTTATTAATTTATTCTTAAATTTTTTATAAAGGTCAACTGGAAGACCATCTGGTCCTGCACTTTTTCCTGATTTCATATTATCAATGGCTAGCCCAACTTCTTCTTGACTAATTTTAGACTCCAATATCTCCCTGTTTTCATTTGGAATACACGGTATAGATAGTTCGTTCAAAAACCCATTTAGTTTTGTTAAATCAGGTTCATTTTTGGTATCATATAATTTTTCATAGTAATCTCTAAAGGCTCTATTAATTTCTAAAGGATCTATAACTACCTGTCCATTACTTATAATACTGGTAATTGGTGTTTTAATTTCCAATTGTTTAATCTGCCATGCTAATAATTTTCCTGATTTTTCACCTTGTTCATAAAAAGATTGTTTCAATCTTAGAAGACTCGAGGCAGCTCTATTCGCTGATTTTTTGTCGTATTCAGCTCTCAAAATCAGTAATTCATTCTCCAACCTTGGGTCACTTCCTGCATACACTTTTTCCTGAAGATTTTTTATTTTATGTTCCAATTTAGCTCTCTCCTCTCGAGTCTTCTTAGATTTTGATCCTGTATAACTAATAATATGTCCCCTAATAAAAGCTTTGAAAGCCTCCCACTTTACACATGCTGATGTTTGTGTAGTATTGATGTCAAAGAACTCGTCTATCTGTTTTTCTATATACTTGACAAATTCCTCATCCTGAAGCCATTTATGCTGAAATTGCCATCTACCTGATTCCTTTGTCAATTTTTTATCTACATATATTAGACAACAGGGTGCATGATCAGAGATCACGATGTTATCATAAAAGCAGTTTTGAATCTTGGACCTTAATTCTGTGGAAATCAAAAAATAATCAATACGTGAGAATGTCTTGTAGGTACTGGAATAACAAGAATAGGCTTTAACTTGTGGTTTCATTTCTCTCCATATATCTAACAATCTCAATTCTTTCATAAAATGATTAATAGTCATCCTACATCCAATGTGCGTACAATCCAGTCCTGTTGATCTATCCACACCTGGATTCAATGTACAATTAAAATCCCCTGCTATTATATGTTGCCCTGTAAGTGATGATAAGATGAGAAATAAATTAGCAAAGAACTTCTGATCATCTATATTGGGACCATATAAGTTCACAAGATTTATATTTTCTAATAGCAAAGAACCTTGAATGATTACATATCTTCCAAATTTGTCTCCAATTACATTTTTCACTTGAAAAGGAACTGATTTATGTATGAGAGTCATAACTCCCCTGGCTCGGGATGAAAATGAAGAGGTGAATACACTTCCCTGCCATCTACTCCTAATTCTTTTAACATCCTCCTCTATCAGATGAGTTTCTTGTAAAAACACAATTCTTGAACCCATGTCCTTTATTTTATTCATAACTTGTTTAAGTTTTTTTAAATTTTGTAGACCTCTGCAATTCCATGAAGTTAAATTAAAATTAACACTTTGGTCCATGATCAATAGAGAGTTTGGGATTACCTTGCAGTGTAAACATGCTCATACAGAGAAGCAAAAACATGAGTGGTTGAACATTCATCCTACAAACTACACACAAACAAATTTCCCCTTCCCACACTTGTGGCAAACCCCCCAAAATCAAAAGAAAAATTCTGTCTCCCGATATAGCCATCGACCGTTCCACACCCACGGGGAACAGCCTAAGCCACTCCTTCTTCATCCTCCCAATCACCCTAACTCTACTGCTTTTAATGACGTAACATTAACTCTCCTCTGTAGTTTTCCAACTTAACTCCAAAATTTTTAACAACTTTGTACATCATAGTTTTTTTTTTTTTTTTGTTTTGTTTTTGTTTTGTTTTTTTAATATATAATACAATCTATATTTTGTAAACTTACTATTTACTTCAAGTCAGTCAGATGCCTGTGCAAATGCTTAATTATTCTACCTTATATTTTGTTCATGCTTAGCTCCCACCAGTCTCTTCTTCTTCTTTGATCTTCTTGATGAACTCCTGCGCCTCCTCTGGGGTCTTGAAGATGTGGGTTCTGCCCTCATACGTGGTCAGCAGTCTCGCAGGATAGATTACACCATGACGAATCCCAAGGTTGCGCAGCTCCTTACGTACGGGATCAAACTGCTTCCTCAATTGTTGGATTCCTGTGGCCAAATCTGGGTAGAACCGCACCTGCTGGTCCTGGTGTTTAATCTCTCCTTTAGCACGTGCAGCGTTGAAGATCTTCATCCTGTCTCTGTTGCTAAGAAACTTCATAATTAAGGTCCTCGGCGGTCCCTTATCTCTCCGTGGGCCAATACGATGTGCTTTTTCCAGAACCACTGCTGATTGCAACTCCTCGCTGCCCAGCACCTCCGGAATCCACTTTTCCAGAAAGGAACATACGTCCCGACCTTCTGATTCCTCTGGAAGACCCACCAGCCTCAAATTATTCTGTCTCGACCGAGATTCCAAATCCAAAATATTATCTTCCAGAGATTTATTTTTTTTTCCAAAGTGCGCACCTTTAATTGAAGACGGGTGACGTCATCTTCAGCACTAGCGAGACGGAGCTCCATCTGCGCCGTTCGTTCTACACAGTCACCCAATTCCTTTCTTATTCCTTCCAACGCTGTCATGATCCCATCAAATCTAGAGGAAAAGTCCGCTCTCATTGAACTCATGGCAGCCATCAGCGCATCTGCGCCATTCCCCGCAGAAATCGCACCGTTGCCAGCCTCCTCCGCCATATATGGAGCCTTGTTTGCTGCGTCACAGACCTGAAAGTCCGTTAATTTGGACTGTTTCGGCGGCTCGCTTTTTCCTTTTCCTGGTTTTCCAGCCTTAGGCTTCGCCGACATATCCTCGCTCAAATGCTGGGATACGTTCTGTCCCAAATGAGAGAGTTATTTGCCGATTTTTTTCTCCAGGAGCAGAGCAGAGCGAGACACGTCCGTCCTACGTGGCAGCCATAACCGGAAGTCTCATCTGAATATTTACTTAAATACTCATCTTCAAAGTTTTGCATAAACTTTCACTTAAAAATTCAGAGTCCATGTTTACATGGTCTTGACCATTGAAATGCTGCCAATGTTGCAACATCTAAAATAAAAAAAAAAGTAGCAGTGTTCCTGAACTGAGTCAAATTTGTAATATATTCTTTGACTTTTAGATTTGTGGTTTTATATGTGTGCAAAATGCAACCAGTCATTATCAATGTATGTTCTGTACTTTTGTGTTTTAAATAAGAGAGATGGTATTAGGTTTGGATCGGTATCAGCCGATACTCAAAGTCACAGTGTCAGTATCGGACTTGAAAAAGTGGTATCGGCTCATCCCTAATTTTCACCAGAGGTGGTCCTTGGGCTAAAGAGGAACCCATAACATTTTGGTGATGATCCCAGAATGCATACCTCCACCACGGCTCTTATCTTCTCACAGTGTATTTGCAAGAATACTCCAAACCTACCGGATGGATTTGGATGAAATTTTTTACCAGAGGTGGTCCTTGGCCTAGAGAGGAACCCATAACATTTTGGTGATGATCCAAGAGCGCATATTTCCACCAAGGCTCTTATCTTCTCACAGTGTGTTTGCAAGAATCCCCCAAAACTAGTGGATAGACTTTGATGCAATTTTCACCAGAACTGGCTTGTGGCCTGCATGCGAACCAATTACATTTTGGAGGTAATCCATGAGGAACAGAAGGAGCCTTGGCAGAGGTATGTGCTCTTTGAGTGCTTTTCTAGTTAAAACTCTGTGCCTACTGTGTTTGATGTGTTTTGTTTTTTTTTTTTTAACACTTTTGATTTCCATTTTGTTAACTCACTTTGTCATCTCTCCTTTTATTCATTGTCAGTCTGTTTTTTCTGGATTTTTCAGACAGCTTTTTTATTTTTTTTTTTTACAAATTCTAACAAATTACAACATGGATGAACAACATTGTAAGCCAAATATTGCAAAAACAGATACTTTGATGAAGATTCTCAGTCATCCAGGCATGTAAGTATATTGTATGAAATCTCAGTCAAGTCAACTGGATCCAAGTATTTTTTACTCTAAAACATTTCACCATTCAACCAAATGGCTTCATCAGTCATCCATCCTTCTCTACATTCATTCCTGACTGATGAAGCCAATTGGATGAATGGTGAAACGTTTCAGAGTAAAAATACTTGAGTCCGACTTCCGGTTATGGCTGCCACGTAGGACGGACGTGTCTCGCTCTGCTCTGCTCCTGGAGAAAAAAAATCGGCAAATAACTCTCTCATTTGGGACAGAACGTATCTCAGCATTTGGGCGAGGATATGTCGGCGAAGCCTAAGGCTGGAAAACCAGGAAAAGGAAAAAGCGAGCCGCCGAAACAGTCCAAATTAACGGACTTTCAGGTCTGTGACGCAGCAAACAAAACTCCATATATGGCGGAGGAGGCTGGCAACGGTGCGATGTCTGCGCGGGGAGGCGCAGATGCGCTGATGGCTGCCATGAGTTCAATGAGAGCGGACTTTTCCTCTAGATTTGATGGGATTATGACAGCGTTGGAAGGAATAAGAAAGGAATTGGGTGACTGTGTAGAACGAACGGCGCAGATGGAGCTCCGTCTCGCTAGTGCTGAAGATGACGTCACCCGTCTTCAATTAAAGGTGCGCACTTTGGAAAAAAAAAATAAATCTCTGGAAGATAATATTTTGGATTTGGAATCTCGGTCGAGACAGAATAATTTGAGGCTGGTGGGTCTTCCAGAGGAATCAGAAGGTCGGGACGTATGTTCCTTTCTGGAAAAGTGGATTCCGGAGGTGCTGGGCAGCGAGGAGTTGCAATCAGCAGTGGTTCTGGAAAAAGCACATCGTATTGGCCCACGGAGAGATAAGGGACCGCCGAGGACCTTAATTATGAAGTTTCTTAGCAACAGAGACAGGATGAAGATCTTCAACGCTGCACGTGCTAAAGGAGAGATTAAACACCAGGACCAGCAGGTGCGGTTCTACCCAGATTTGGCCACAGGAATCCAGCAATTGAGGAAGCAGTTTGATCCCGTACGTAAGGAGCTGCGCAACCTTGGGATTCGTCATGGTGTAATCTATCCTGCGAGACTGCTGACCACGTATGAGGGCAGAACCCACATCTTCAAGACCCCAGAGGAGGCGCAGGAGTTCATCAAGAAGATCAAAGAAGAAGAAGAGACTGGTGGGAGCTAAGCATGAACAAAATATAAGGTAGAATAATTAAGCATTTGCACAGGCATCTGACTGACTTGAAGTAAATAGTAAGTTTACAAAATATAGATTGTATTATATATTAAAAAAAACAAAACAAAAACAAAACAAACAAAAAAAAAAAAACTATGATGTACAAAGTTGTTAAAAATTTTGGAGTTAAGTTGGAAAACTACAGAGGAGAGTTAATGTTACGTCATTAAAAGCAGTAGAGTTAGGGTGATTGGGAGGATGAAGAAGGAGTGGCTTAGGCTGTTCCCCGTGGGTGTGGAACGGTCGATGGCTATATCGGGAGACAGAATTTTTCTTTTGATTTTGGGGGGTTTGCCACAAGTGTGGGAAGGGGAAATTTGTTTGTGTGTAGTTTGTAGGATGAATGTTCAACCACTCATGTTTTTGCTTCTCTGTATGAGCATGTTTACACTGCAAGGTAATCCCAAACTCTCTATTGATCATGGACCAAAGTGTTAATCTTAATTTAACTTCATGGAATTGCAGAGGTCTACAAAATTTAAAAAAACTTAAACAAGTTATGAATAAAATAAAGGACATGGGTTCAAGAATTGTGTTTTTACAAGAAACTCATCTGATAGAGGAGGATGTTAAAAGAATTAGGAGTAGATGGCAGGGAAGTGTATTCACCTCTTCATTTTCATCCCGAGCCAGGGGAGTTATGACTCTCATACATAAATCAGTTCCTTTTCAAGTGAAAAATGTAATTGGAGACAAATTTGGAAGATATGTAATCATTCAAGGTTCTTTGCTATTAGAAAATATAAATCTTGTGAACTTATATGGTCCCAATATAGATGATCAGAAGTTCTTTGCTAATTTATTTCTCATCTTATCATCACTTACAGGGCAACATATAATAGCAGGGGATTTTAATTGTACATTGAATCCAGGTGTGGATAGATCAACAGGACTGGATTGTACGCACATTGGATGTAGGATGACTATTAATCATTTTATGAAAGAATTGAGATTGTTAGATATATGGAGAGAAATGAAACCACAAGTTAAAGCCTATTCTTGTTATTCCAGTACCTACAAGACATTCTCACGTATTGATTATTTTTTGATTTCCACAGAATTAAGGTCCAAGATTCAAAACTGCTTTTATGATAACATCGTGATCTCTGATCATGCACCCTGTTGTCTAATATATGTAGATAAAAAATTGACAAAGGAATCAGGCAGATGGCAATTTCAGCATAAATGGCTTCAGGATGAGGAATTTGTCAAGTATATAGAAAAACAGATAGACGAGTTCTTTGACATCAATACTACACAAACATCAGCATGTGTAAAGTGGGAGGCTTTCAAAGCTTTTATTAGGGGACATATTATTAGTTATACAGGATCAAAATCTAAGAAGACTCGAGAGGAGAGAGCTAAATTGGAACATAAAATAAAAAGTCTTCAGGAAAAAGTGTATGCAGGAAGAGATCCAAGGTTGGAGAATGAATTACTGATTTTGAGAGCTGAATACGACAAAAAATCAGCGAATAGAGCTGCCTCGAGTCTTCTAAGATTGAAACAATCTTTTTATGAACAAGGTGAAAAATCAGGAAAATTATTAGCATGGCAGATTAAACAATTGGAAATTAAAACACCAATAACCAGTATTATAAGTAATGGACAGGTAGTTATAGATCCTTTAGAAATTAATAGAGCCTTTAGAGATTACTATGAAAAATTATATGATACCAAAAATGAACCTGATTTAACAAAACTAAATGGGTTTTTGAACAAACTATCTATACCGTGTATTCCAAATGAAAACAGGGAGATATTGGAGTCTAAAATTAGTCAAGAAGAAGTTGGGCTAGCCATTGATAATATGAAATCAGGAAAAAGTGCAGGACCAGATGGTCTTCCAGTTGACCTTTATAAAAAATTTAAGAATAAATTAATAAAACCTTTTTTGGAAATGGTTTTAGAAGCATTTCAAAATAATAATTTACCATCATACATAAATAATGCCTTAATTATACTGCTGCCAAAACCAGGTAAGCCCTCTAATAAATGTGAAAATATGAGACCAATAAGCCTATTAAACGCCGACCTTAAGATAATCTGTAAAATTTTAGCAAGACGAATACAAGAAATTTTACCAAATATTATTAATCGAGATCAGAATGGCTTTATAAAGGGTAGACAAGGCTTCCATAATGTAAGAAGACTATTTAATATTATTTATTTTAATAAAGAAGCACCGGATACAGCTCTCCTATCATTGGACGCCGAAAAGGCCTTTGATAGAGTTGAATGGCCCTTTCTTTTTGAAGTCCTACAAAGGTTTGGACTTGGAAATAATTTCATAAAATGGGTTCAAATAATATACAATAATGCTACAGCAGAAATCCTAACAAATAACAATATTTCAAAACCAATAAAAATCAATAGAGGATGTCGACAAGGCTGTCCACTTTCACCTTTACTGTTTACTATGGCAATTGAACCTTTAGCGATAGCGATACGTTTACATTCACAAATATATGGAATTAAAGTTGGACCAACAGAACATAAAATCTCCCTGTACGCCGATGATATAATTTTGTTTATGTCGAATCTAAAAAAATCAATTCCAACCTTGTTGAATTTAATAAAGAATTTTGGGGAAATATCAGGATATAAAATAAATAAAACTAAATCTTCAATATTAATGCTAAATGAGACCCAGAGAAATTACCCAGCCCCTGAGGTAAATCAATTCAATGTTGTAAATCAGTTTAAATATTTAGGAATCCAAATTATGCCTAAGCTAGAATCAGTCGCCAGTGTCAACTATGAAGCCTTAATGTCAGATATCAATGAGTTAACTCAGAGATGGATGTCACTACCAATGTCGATGATCGGGAGAATCAATATACTTAAAAGTAATATTTTACCTAAAATACTTTATTTATTTCAATACATTCCCTTATCACCACCTTTAGATCTATTCTCAAGAATAAAAAAAAAGTTAGTGGAATTTATATGGAACAACAGGAGGGCTAGATTACATTTGTCTTTATTATATTTACCATTTGATCGTGGAGGTCTGAAATGTCCAAATTTTATGTTGTATTATTGGTCGGCACAACTGAGGTCTATGACATATTATTTTTCATCAAATGATTTCCCTCACTGGACTGAAATGGAATCATACAATTTACCTTTACCTCTTCCCATATTCATATACTCAGATTCGGCAAAAAAATTACAAAAACAAGTTAAAAATCCATTTGTAAAGCATATGATCAAAATATGGTGTGAAGCTAAAAACTATTTAAAAGAACCACAGTTATTGTCACAATTTAGTCCAATATGGGGTAATCAATATTTTAAACCAGGGAGAGCGGACGCTGTATTTAAAGTATGGAATTTAAAAGGGATACAAAAGATTCAGGATTTATATTTGCCAGGTGCAGACAACATAATGTCTTTTGAAGAGCTGAGGATCAAATTTAATCTCAATAGAACACATTTTTTTAAATATCTTCAACTTAGAAACTTTATTCGATCAAATCAAAATAAAGCTCTCACTCGACCTATTTATTCATCCTTGGAAAAAATGATGATGAAAGATAGTAAAAGAAAGGGTATTATTTCAGAGTTTTATAACTCATTGACACTATCTTCAAGTGAAAATTCACTGAAAAGATTAAACTACTGGAAAGAAGATCTGCAAATTGAAATTTCAGAGGAACAATGGGAATTGGCTTGTACAGAAGCTCAAACCAAATCAATAAATGCACGCCTTAAATTGATACATTTCAAATGGTTAATGCGGATGTATGTTACACCAGAGGAGTTAAATAGATATAACAAAAATATACCAGATACATGCACAAAATGCATGGAAAGTAAAGGAACCCTATTTCATTGTTTATGGGAATGTAGATTAATAAGAATGTTTTGGGAAGAGGTGAGGGTAACAATTGAAAAAATAATCTCAAAACAAATCATATTGAATCCTAAACTGTTTTTGTTGGGTCTGTACCCAGAAAAGCATAATTTTAATAAAAGTGAAAGAACATTCATAGACCTCAGTTTGCTTAATGCCAAAAAATGTATTGCACTATTATGGAAAAAGACTCATAGACCAGATGTGACTCAGTGGTTAAGACAGATGTTAACAAACCTTCCATTAGAAAGAATAACATATATACTGAAATCAAAGGAAATTGTGTTTGAGAATATATGGAGACCTTTTATTGATTATGTAAAAAATTTAAACATAACTCTTGAAGAAGAAGGTGAATGATGTGTGTGGACCTTGTAAATTCCAAACTGGTGAACATAATATGTATACTTATGTATTGGATTGTCTAGACTAAACAGAGGAGCATTGTTGAAGACTTGATTTTGTTGGTGGTTGTTGGTGTTTTTAGTGCATTTTTTTTTTTTTTGTAGTACTTTAGTGTTAGTGTTTGATTGTTTGTATCATGTTTGTTAAAAAAAAAAAAAAGGTTCAATAAAGATATTGTGGAAAAAAAAATACTTGAGTCCAGTTGACTGAGCTTTCATACAATATGCAAAACAGATATTGTCAACAAACAAATAAATGTATATACAGACGTGGACAAAATTGTTGGTACCCCTCTGTTAATGAAAGAAAAACCCACAATGGTCACAGAAATAACTTGAATCTGACAAAAGTGGTAATAAATAAAAATTCTATGAAAATTAACCAATGAAAATCAGACAATGCTTTTGAATTGTGGTTCAGCAGAATTATTTTAAAAAACAAACTCATGAAACAGGCCTGGACAAAAATGATGGTACCCCTAGAAAAGATTGAAAATAATGTGACCATAGGGACATGTTCAACCAAGATGTGTCCTCTAATTAACACCACAGGTGTCTACAAACTTGTAATCAGTCAGTCGGCCTATTTAAAGGGTGACAAGTAGTCACTGTGCTGTTTGTTGACATGGTGTGTACCACACTAAACATGGACCAGAGGAAGCAAAGGAGAGAGTTGTCTCAGGAGATTAGAAAGAAAATTTTAGATAAGCATGTTAAAGGTAAAGGATATAAGACCATCTCCAAGCAGCTTGATGTTCCTGTGACTACAGTTGCACATATTATTCAGAAATTTAAGATCCACGGGACTGTAGCCAACCTCCCTGGACGTGGCCGCAGGAGGAGACGGATAATACAAATGGTAACAAAAGAGCCCAGAACAACCTCTAAACACATTCATGGTGAACTCCAAGGTCAAGGTACACTACCGTTCAAAAGTTTGGGGTCACTTAGAAATTTCCTTATTTTTGAAAGAAAAGCACTTTTTTTCAATGAAGATAACTTTAAACTAATCAGAAATACACTCTATACATTGCTAATGTGGTAAATGACTATTCTAGCTGCAAATGTCTGGTTTTTGGTGCAATATCTACATAGGTGTATAGAGGCCCATTTCCAGCAACTATCACTCCAGTGTTCTAATGGTACAATGTGTTTGCTCATTGCGTCAGAAGGCTAATGGATGATTAGAAAACCCTTGTGCAATCATGTTAGGTCTGCAATGCTGTAATTGCTTTAAATGGAGGATTCTTTGACGAAAGCAAAATTTGAAGGAAAAAATTATTATTTCAAATAAAAATCCTTATTTCTAACCTTGTCAATGTCTTGACTATATTTTCTATTCATTTTACAACTCATGGTGGTAAATAAGTGTGACTTTTCATGGAAAACACAAAATAACTGTCTGGGTGACCCCAAACTTTTGAACGGTAGTGTACATCAGTGTCAGATCGATCCATCCGTCGTTTTTTGAGCCAAAGTGGACTTCATGGGAGATGACCAAGGAGGACACCACTGTTGAAAACAAATCATAAAAAAGCCAGACTGGAATTTGCCAAACTGCATGTTGACAAGCCACAAAGCTACTGGGAGAATGTCCTATGGACAGACGAGACAAAACTGGAACTTTTTGGCAAGACACATCAGTTCTATGTTCACAGACGCAAAAATGAAGCATACCAAGAAAAGAACACTGTCCCTACTGTGAAAGATGGAGGAGGTTCTGTTATGTTCTGGTGCTGCTTTGCTGCATCTGGCACAGGGTGTCCTGAATCTGTGCAGGGTACAATGAAATCTCAAGACTATCAAGGTATTCTAGAGAGAAATGTGCTGCCCAGTGTCAGACAGCTTGGTCTCAGTCGCAGGTCATGGGTCTTGCAACAGGATAATGACCCAAAACACAGCTAAAAACACCCAAGAATGGCTAAGACGGAAACATTGGACTTGTGGCACACATATAGGCACATATGTTGGTTTCAGATGCTCCACAGATATATCACTGTATGCTTATTGTATACTTCACGTCTCAGGGGAACAAAGGGACTGAGCCTTCCAGAGGTAACGGGAGGGTGTGAGATCTGGCCTTTTGTTTCAAGGAGATGGCCTTGAGAGATTTCCTGACCACCGGAGACTAGGAGGTGGATGGTGTTAAGATCGGGGGAAGTTACATTGTGACTGGGTTTAAGTACCATGTGACTGTATGTTTGATTAAGCACCATGTGATTGTATGTTTGATGTCCTGGTATAAAAGGACAGATGTGAGAAGATTCATCCTCTTTTTTCTGCTTTTGAATGTTGGAGAATGTCATTGTGAATAAAGCTGAACCTGAGGAATACACTCAGTCTCGTCCTTCACAACTCTCCACACTGGTGACCTTACGACGAAGCATGAGCAGAAGTAATTCTCCTGAGCCGGACTCGTCAGAAGCCAGCCTGACGAATACCGCCAAGTTCCAGCTGCCGGACTTCTGGCAGAACAGTCCGCGCTCCTGGTTTAGCGCGGTCGAGGCGCAGTTCAACCTCCGGAGAATTTCGAGAGACGACACAAAATTCTACCATGTGGTGGCGAAGCTGGACAACCACACAGTCCAGAGGGTGGAGAGCCTGGTCAACCATCCACCGGACAGCGACAAGTACGGCACATTGAAGGCTGCGCTTATCAGCCACTTCACCCCCTCGGTGCAACAGCGAGCAGAGGGGCTCCTGGCATTGACGGAGTTTGAGAACGACAGACCCGCAGACCTGATGGGGAAGATGCTGAGGTTGAGAGACTCCGATGATGACAGCTTTATCTTCACCCACCTTTTCCTCAGGACCCTACCATCAGCGGTGAGAGTGACCCTGGCCGGTTCACCGCTGTTGGCCCGACGAGACTACCACGAGCTGAGCCAGGAGGCGCAGCGACTCGTCGACGCCCACAAACGGAGCGCAGCTTCGGCCGCAGCAGCAGAGCTAGGCGCGACGTCCGGAGACGGCATGGGGCCAGAGGCTGCAGCACCAGACTCACCGAAGACGGCAGCAGCAAGGGCCAGGCAACACGGAGCGGACAACGTCCTTTGCTTCTACCATCGCCGTTTCGCAGAGAGGGCACGCAAGTGCATCCCACCGTGCCACTTCAAGTGCTCGGGAAACGCCAAGGCCGGGGGTCGGTAGCAGCCGCGGCCCTCGGAGAAGAGAACAAGCTGCTCTACCTGAAGGACGCACGCTTGGGGAGGCAATTCCTCGTGGACACAGGCTCCCAGCTGAGCTTCATCACGCCTTCCTACGCGGACCGGCTGGCGCCTTCCAGTGGTCCCCAGGTGACAGCAACGAACGGCTCGGCGATTAAGACCTTCGGTGAGAGGACTCTGCTTCTGTCTTTGCAGGGCCGTACATTCGAGTGGACTTTTGTTGTAGCGGCAGTCAATTTCAACATGTTAGGGGGTGATTTTTTGTGCTCACATGGTTTATTGGTTGATCTTGCTAACAGACGCCTGGTTAATGCACTCTCCTTTTATTCTATTCCCTGCACAGCTCGAGTGGCCCCGCCAACTGCACAAGCCAATGTCACAGCTGCGGGTGGTAAGTTCCACACACTCCTCACTCAGTTCCCAGTACTCACGGTCCCAACGTTTTCGGCGACAGTGGCTAAACATGGGATGGAACATTTTATTACTACCACCGGCCCACCCGTTTTTGCAAAAGCTCAGCGCTTGGACTCAGCTAAACTGACCATAGCGCGCGAGTTGTTCGCCAACCTGGAAAGACTGGGCATCATCAGGAGGTCGAAGAGCCCCTGGGCTTTGCCGCTCCATATGGTCCCAAAGGCTGATGGCTCATGGCGACCTTGCGGTGATTTCCGCAGGTTGAATAACGCTACAGTGCACGACCGCTATCCGATCCCGCACATCCAAGAATTTTCGGTGCATTTGGCGGGGACGCGCATTTTTTCTAAAATAGATTTGGTACGCGGTTACCACCAGGTTCCAGTGCGCGCTGAGGACATACCCAAAACAGCGGTAATAACTCCTTTCGGGCTTTTTGAGTTTTTGCGCATGCGGTTTGGGCTTAAAGGCGCAGCGCAGACGTTCCAACGCATGATGGACGCGGTTCTGCGCGACCTCCCCTTCGTGTTCGTCAACTTGGACGACATATTGGTAGCCAGCGCGTCCAAAGACGAACACGAAAACCACCTCACAGCAGTTTTCCGGAGGTTGGCAGAGCACGGGTTAATAATCAACCCAGCGTAGTGTCAGTTCGGGGTGGCGCAGATTGATTTTTTGGGACATCGCGTCTCTCCAGAAGGAGCGGTTCCTCTGCCCGACGAAATGCACGCAATAACAAATTTTCCCCAGCCACAAACGGTCAAAGCGTTACAGGAGTTTTTGGGAATGGTGAATTTTTATAACCGTTTCCTCCCTCACGCAGCGCAGCTCATGCAACCATTGTATGCTGCACTAAAAAAACAAAAACCCACAATTAAAATCGAATGGTCTCCGGAGCGGGAGCGCGCATTCGCTGAATCAAAATAGCCCTGGCAAACGCTGCGTTGTTGGCACATCCAGACACAATGGCCCGCATAGCGCTCACTACTGACGCGTCAGACGTGGCCATAGGAGCGGTCGTGGAACAGTATGTAGCAGGAGCTTGGCAACCGCTCGCCTTTTTCAGCAGGACCTTGCGCGATAGTGAACGAAAATACAGCGCATTCGACAGAGAGTTGTTAGCTCTCCACTTGGCCATTCGTCATTTCCAGTTTTGGCTGGAGGGATGCAGTTTCACCGCGTTCGTGGATCACAAGCCGCTGACTTTCGCGATGGCCAAGATTACAGGACCGTGGTCAGGCCGGCAGCAGAGACAGCTGGCCGCCATCTCGGAGTTTACTACTGATATCCAGCATGTAGCGGGTAAACTTAATGTAGTGGCGGACTGCCTCTCGCGCGCCGTGCACCGCGCTGGCGGCTCCAGCCCGTGCAGAGGTAGATTTTGCAGCCATGGCCGCGGACCAGGTTAGCGACGCGGAAGTGCGCGCGGCCCCAGTCCGCGTAGGGATAGATTATGCAGCCATGGCCGCGGATCAAGTTGCCGACGCGGATGTGTGTGCGCTCCAGTCTGGACCAACAGGGTTAAGGCTGGAGAACAGGGTGCTACAAGATGGTATGCCCCCCCTAATCTGCGATGTCTCCACGGGACGACCGCGCCCGGTGGTGCTGACCACGTGGCGCCGCCGCGTTTTTGACTCGATTCATTCTCTGGCGCACTCAGGGGTGCGCGCGTCGGTCAAAATGGTAGGAGAGAAATTTGTATGGCCGTGCCTGCGCAAGTAAGTCAAGGAGTGGGCAACAGCCTGCGTGGCTTGTCAGCGAGCCAAAATACACAAACACACTAGAGCTCCCTTGGAGCCTTTTCACATCCCGGCTAAGCGATTCGATCACGTGCATGTCGACCTCGTAGGCCCCCTCCCGCCGTCACGGGGTGCACACACCTTTTGACAATGGTGGACCGCACCACGCGTTGGCCTGAAGTGGTCCCACTGGCATCAACCACAGCCGAGGAGGTGGCGCGCGCGTTTCTAACAGCATGGGTAGCGCGTTTCGGAGTTCCATCGGACATTACGTCTGACAGAGGTCCTCAATTTGTTTCTGAGCTATGGTCAGCAATGGCCCGCAGCCTGGGGATAACGATCCACCGCACTACCGCATACAACCCGCAGGCTAATGGTTTATGCGAACGTTTCCATAGGTCATTGAAAGCAGCCCTCAGAGCGTCGCTTACAGATACAAATTGGGTGGACAGGCTACCATGGGTTTTATTGGGGTTGCGTTCTGCACCTAAAGAGGATTTAAAAGCCTCCCCAGCTGAGTTGGTTTTTGCGCAGCCACTCCGGCTGCCCGGGGAGTTTCTCCTGGATAATTCTGCGCCAGAGTGCCCCCCCCCCCCCCGCTCAGCAGTTGCAGAGCGACACGGGAGCGAGCACGCTTCCTGGCCCAGTTCATCACAGCTTCCCGCGCGTTTTTGTGCCTAAAGCTTTAAAAAATGCGGAGTTTGTTTTTGTCAGACATGATGCACACCGCCCACCCTTACGCCCACCTTATGACGGACCATATAGAGTGCTGGAAACAGGGGACAAGCATTTTTTGCTAGATTTGGGGGGCAGGAAAGAAATGATTTGTATAAACAGGCTCAAACCCGCTTTTGTGCTGGCTGACGAAGTGGTGCAGTTGGCGAGGGCTCCTCGACGCCGCAGACCCCCTAGAGAGCATTCCCCAGAACACCCACAGAGATTGACTAACAGTTCTAATCCTCAAACAGCAGCTCCACAGCGGGAAGACGCCGCGGGGGTGGTAAAGCCCGCTTACAGCAGATATGGAAGGCGACTGAGGCCCAAGCAACATTTGGACTGATGTGTAATAATGTGACCATGACTTGCAAACTGTATTACATTTGTTCCATCTTAGACGTTTGGGGGGGGGGGGGGGTCATGTGGCACACATATATGCACATATGTTGGTTTCAGATGCTCCACAGATACACTACCGTTCAAAAGTTTGGGGTCACCCAGACAGTTATTTTGTGTTTTCCATGAAAAGTCACACTTATTTACCACCATGAGTTGTAAAATGAATAGAAAATATAGTCAAGACATTGACAAGGTTAGAAATAATGATTTTTATTTGAAATAATAATTTTTTCCTTCAAATTTTGCTTTCGTCAAAGAATCCTCCATTTAAAGCAATTACAGCATTGCAGACCTAACATGATTGCACAAGGGTTTTCTAATCATCCATTAGCCTTCTGACGCAATGAGCAAACACATTGTACCATTAGAACACTGGAGTGATAGTTGCTGGAAATGGGCCTCTATACACCTATGTAGATATTGCACCAAAAACCAGACATTTGCAGCTAGAATAGTCATTTACCACATTAGCAATGTATAGAGTGTATTTCTGATTAGTTTAAAGTTATCTTCATTGAAAAAAAGTGCTTTTCTTTCAAAAATAAGGAAATTTCTAAGTGACCCCAAACTTTTGAACGGTAGTGTATATCACTGTATGCTTATTGTATACTTCATGTCTCAGGGGAACAAAGGGACTGAGCCTTCCAGAGGTAACGGGAGGGTGTGAGATCTGGCCTTTTGTTTCAAGGAGATGGCCTTGAGAGATTTCCTGACCACTGGAGACTAGGAGGTGGATGGTGTTAAGATCGGGGGAAGTTACATTGTGACTGGGATTAAGTACCATGTGACTGTATCATACCTGCCAACTTTTCAAACCTGAAAAGCCTACTAGCTAGCTGGGGTCCGGGGCCGATGCTAATGCTAATGCTAATAATGCTAATGCTAATAATAATAATGCTAATATTTGCCAAACAAATATTAGCATTAAATCTAGTTAAATGTAGCTAACAACCTCATATTTCTTCAACTTTCAAACCTGAAAAGCCTAGTAGCTAGCCAGGGTCCAGGGGCCGCAGGCCCCGGTAGGTCCAGGACAAAGTCCTGGTGGGGGGTTCAGGGGGGCGAAGCCCCCCGACGCCAAACAAATATTAGCATTAAATCAAGTTAGAATGTAGCTAACAACCTCATATTTCTTCAACTTTCAAACCTGAAAAGCCTAGTAGCTATCCGGGGTCCAGGGGCCGCAGTGTCAAACAAATATTAGCATTTGACATAGAAGTCACATATTAATTATATTAAAGGTAAAATATCTAAATCAATTGCAATACTACACAGAGCGAAATATTTGCTGAATCAACAACCCACATTATATACTTTGTATCATTCATTAATACTCCCATACATGACATATTGTACTGAAGTATGGGGAAATACATATAAAACAAACATATATCCAGTCTTTATGCTTCAGAAGAGAGCTATTAGAATAATAAACAAAGCTGCTTACAGGGAACCAACAAACCCACTTTTTCTTAAATTAAAAGCTCTCAAGTTGAAAGATCTGGTTGACTTTAAAACTGCAGTAATAATGTTTAAAGCTGTGGTCTATATTAATCATATATTCCATAACCTACATATGTTGAAGCATATGAGAATGTTTGGTGATTACATATGTAAGGCGACTTCACACCTCAGAACAGGACAAAGAGATCTCAACCGCCAGTGAGGATCAAAGAGTTTCCCAGGCACTGTGGTGGAGACCGGAGGAGCTGCCCTGACCCCCCAGGGCCATGAGGAGGAGTATGAAGACAATGGGGGGATTAAGATAAGGAGGGATGTCAGCTTTGGATTTGCATGTCTTTTGTTATGTGCAAGTATAAGTTCATAGAGCCGAAAGTGTTCGGTCTCTTTTTCCTTCTTCTGCTGCTGCACTAGGATGAGACTTGTTAGAAGAGCTGATAATAAACTTTGGTTTATATATATCACATCGCCTCGTTCTTCCAAGCTCTTCTACAAAAGCTAAGAATCTATCACTGCCCGCAAATATCCAAAAGCTGTTCCAAATAAGGGAGAAACAATATCATTTCAGAGGAACATTTCAATTCAATTCAACTTTATTTATATAGCGCAATTTCACAACAACAGTCATCTCATGTATATTTCAAAAACCTTCAGTGAGAACTACCACCAAGCAACACTGTGTGTCAGTGCAAGGAGTCAGATTATGGAACGATTTTGGACCTGAATTAAAATCATGTACAACGCTTGGACAATTTAAACAAAAACTAAAGGAAGAAATACTCCAAACACATATACATGACATGTAAAATCACATAAGGATTGTCATATCCAGTCTGTGTTGTGTTGTTACTTAGTTTTTTTTGTCACATTTTGTCTTAGCTTTGTTCTAAATTGTAATCGTTCTTGTTTTGTTTTTCTTTTGAATTCTTGGATGGAATATGAGTGGGCAATATAAGCTGCGGCTTCAGCCATCACCCATTTCAGATAACTTATGTTGAACTGTATAATCAGAGGAGTTATTGTTTAATTTGACCTTGTTGGATTTTTTCGCCTTTGTTATATTATTCTGTTTCTTTTTAATCCTTACTTTTAATCTATCCGAAATAAAGATTCATTCATTCATTAAATTTGCATTCAAAAGACTATCTTAACACTGCATAGAACTTTGAATAGGCCAGATGTGATGTATTATGAATACTAGAAAAGCACTCGGACAGCGCAGACCTCCGCCAAGCGCCACAGTTCCCCCCATACAGTGTTTAACATCATAAATAAAATATTGAAAATGGCCCTATCTCGCAATGTTAAATAAAAAAAAAAAAAAAAAAGAATCCTTTAAAAAATTCCTGGATCCAGACGGTGATCCGGATCACCACCAAAATCTAATCATCTGTAGGATACCCCATTTCTGACAAGCTGTGAAAATTTCATGAAAATCCGTCCATAACTTTTTGAGTTATCTTGCTAACAAACAAACAGACAAACCACAACGTTGATGATCACATAACCTCCTTGGCAGAGGTAACTAGAAGACTAGAGATATCAGCAGGCACAGGCACGTGCGTAAAAGACGGCAAAATCGCTCTGATATTTTATGTGTTTACATGATACACCAAGCATGACAAGGCTTGCAATTACACAGCACATGTTCTTCAGAATCTTAGGCATTATATAAAATGTATTCTCCCTTTAGATGTCTAATCCATGGTCCATTTGCCAGGGCTGAAGTGCAGTCGTGCGAACGTCTGCAGCAGTTTACATCGTGTTTACATCTCGCCATGTACGCACACCTCTCCGGGATTTCGAGAGAGAATAGAAACCTCAATACCCTCAATAGCGATAGCGTTAGCTTAGCAGCGAACCACGAAAAGAAACGCTACTGACGCTACTATGTTCTAAATTTAGATACGATTCCTAACGATCTCGTGTTTGGAATTGCTTTCGTGTTTTTTTTTAGGATTTAAAATTTTTGACTGAATTTTTAGTGAAAAACCGTAATTTTGATTAATAAAGCCGTAACCCAGAATGGGGTCTTGAAAACCGGAACCATTACGGCAAAACCGGAGTGGTTGGCAGGTATGCTGTATGTTTGATTAAGCACCATGTGATTGTATGTTTGATGTCCTGGTATAAAAGGACAGATGTGAGAAGATTCATCCTCTTTTTTCTGCTTTTGAATGTTGGAGAATGTCATTGTGAATAAAGCTGAACCTGAGGAATACACTCAGTCTCGTCCTTCACAACTCTCCACAGACTATTCTAAAGTGGCCTTCTATGAGCCCTGATCTAAATCTTATTGAACATCTGTGGAAGGAGCTGAAACATGCCATCTGGAGAAGGCACCCTTCAAACCTGAGACAACTGGAGCAGTTTGCTCATGAGGAGTGGGCCAAAATACCTGCTGAGAGGTGCAGAAGTCTCACTGACAGTTACAGAAATCGTTTGATTGCAGTGATTGCCTTAAAAGGTTGTGCAACAAAATATTAAGTTAAGGGTGCCATCATTTTTATCCAGGCCTGTTTCATGAGTTTGTTTTTTAAAATAATTCTGTTGAACCACAATTCAAAAGCATTGTCTGATTTTCAATGGTTAATTTTCATAAAATTTTTATTTATTACCACTTTCGTCAGATTCAAGTTATTTCTGTGACTATTGTGGGTTTTTCTTTCATTAACAGAGGGGTACCAAAAATTTTGTCCACGTCTGTAGATAATTGCATCCATACATCTTCTACCACTTATCTAGGGGTCCGGGTCATGAAGGCAGCAATCCAAACAGAGCAGCTCAAACTGCCATCCAGTTCTTATAGCACCATGATCCTTCCTGCAGGTGGTGAGCCCACTGGAGGACAGACCCATGTAACTCCTTTGAGTACACTGGGTCCTTGATGTAACTTTTTTCATAGGAATCTAATAGATCGCTCTTGGTCTGGCCCTTCACCCAGGACCAGTTTGTCTTTGGAGATGAGAAACAAACTTAGCGAAAAGCTCAAGGGGAGCTGTCCATGCTGTTGTGTTGGGTTCTTTTATAAATAAAGACTGCTGCTTTGGGTGAACACGGAGCCTCCTTTATTAACTGGCTGGAACACATTATCACACGAACTCCGCCATATTATTCTCTAGCCTGTTGTACTCCTGACAACATCCGGTCTGTGTCGCCCCCTAGTGGCTCCACATATGTAATACTTAGATTACACCACATCCCCCTTACTGAAGCCAGGTTGACCCCTTTTAGCTGAAAACACAAAATACATTCTTATTTCCGTTCCCTTTTGTCAGCTAACTATGACAGCATAAATTTAACACATCACCCCCTTTTACAAATCTATAACATTTCTTTTTTTTTTTCAACACTGTTGCCATGTAAGAACATATTATGCAAAGGCCTCTTATTTTCTATTTAAAGAAGGCATTTTCAGAACTCAACTCTGTTTTCACAAATATTAACATGCAACTCTACAGATCCAGTCTCTTTGGTTTAATCACTTCTCTACCAGACCTGGTTCTAACAACACCTGGTGTTTCCTGTGCATTGGGCTCAGAAGCAGTTTCTGTAGGAGTGTCTTTTCCATTTGACTGGGTCCGTTGTGGTTCCATCTCAGTCTCTGGTATCGACATAGGCACAAGATGAGTGCGATTCCTCCTGATTGTCCCTTGTGGTCCACTAATGGCATAGGACCGTGGAGTTTTGTGGACAGATGTCACTGTGCCCTGTGCTTTTGCATCTGTAATCCAAACAGAGTTTCCGGGTAACAGTTTATCCAAATCTCTCGTTCTGTGTCTTTTGTTGAAACATTCTGTTTGCCTCATCTGTCGGTATGGATCACTGGCTTTCTTGATAAGATTTTTGACTGTTCTGACAGCTCTTTCTGCCTCACCGTTACTTTGGGGGTACCTGGGACTACTGGTCACGTGCTCAAAACAGTACTCCTTTGCAAAGTCTTCCATTTCCTGACTTGCGAACTGCGGGCCGTTATCCGTGATCAGTATCTCCGGTATTCCGTGACGTGCAAACATTGATTTTAAATGCACAATGACATTGGCAGAGTGGGTTGGGCTGAGCTGGGCAATCTCTATATACCTAGAGAAGTAGTCCACTAATAACAGGTAGTTTTTGTCTTGCAGCGTGAACAAATCAGCTCCCAACTTCTGCCATGGCCTTTCTGGTAAATCTGTGGGCATTAAAGGCTCTCTCACATCAACTCTTTCCTGTATGCACTTTCTGCATTTGAGTACAATTTCACTAATCTGGTTGCTTAAACCTGGCCACCATACAGCCTGACGGGCGTGCTCTCTGCATTTAACCACCCCCTGGTGGCCCTCATGTATCTTATCCAAAACTGCATTTCTCATGTTAGCAGGGATAACTAACCTCGTGCCTCTCAGTAGTAGTCCGTTATGCACACTCAAAACGGCTCTCTCAGACCAGTAGTGCTTCACCGCTCCCTGTAGCTGGTTACGATCCGGCCAGCCTTCTGTGCAGTATTTCATGACTTGTGAACAGACGCTGTCGGACTGCAGCTGCTCTTGGAGATCTGCAAGGTATTTGCTGCTTGTAGGGAGTCCCTCTAGCACAGAGTCAACATAAATGTTAGTGTCCTCCATAAGATCTGTGTCTGTGTGAGTAACACTGTTTGTGAGCGGTAAGCGTGAGAGCGTGTCGGCAGTGGTGAGACTTTTGCCCGGGATGTGCTTTATAGTGTATGAGTACCTCATTAGGCGCATACGAAATCTCTGTATACGCGGTGGAAGCGCATCCAAAGCTTGTCCTCCCAGTAGACTCACTAGTGGCTTATGATCAGTTTCTAGTTCAAAGTGCAGACCCAGGATAAAGTCATTGAATCTTTTGCAGGCCCACGTGAGAGCCAGCGCTTCTTTTTCCAGCTGGGCGTAGCGCTGCTCTGTAGGTGTCAATGATCGGGAAGCGTAAGCAACTGGTGACCACACGTCTCTCTCTTTCTGTAGCATGACTGCCCCCAATCCGTATGAAGAGGCATCTGCAGATATTTTCTGTGGTTTGTTTGGGTCATAGAGCTGCAATACAGGAGCAGAGGACAGTTCTTGTTTGAGATTACAAAACGCATTTTGTTGTTCATGCCCCCAGTACCACATGTTCTTTGTTGAAAGCAAGTCTCTCAATGGTTTGTCCTTTTCAGAAAGGTTCGGAATGAACTTCCCCAGCTGGTTCACCATTCCGAGAAAGCTCCTGAGCTCACTCACGTTGCTTGGCTCTTTCATGTCCTGAACAGCTTGGGTTTTGTCTGGATCTGGCCTCATTCCTTCTGCTGAAACAATAAACCCAAGAAATTTGACCTCTCTTTTGCCAAACTCACATTTTGACATATTCAACGTAACGCCGGCTTTCTCCGCGCGCTTCAAGACAGCGTGCAGTCTTGCATCGTGCTGCTCCTTGGTGGATCCCCAGACCAGGATATCATCCATGTGACAGACGACTCCGTCGAGACCCGATGTAACCTCTGTCACCATCATGTTTTGGAAATGTTCAGGAGCACTGGAAATACCAAATGGCAAACGGTTAAAGTGGTATCTGCCAAATGGCGTAATGAATGTGGTGAGAAAGGCCGACTCTTTAGACAGTGGTATTTATACTGGGTAGACGGTTATGCTGTTTCATTCCATCTAGCGGCAATGCTCTGCACTGTGTGTGTTTATATATTTGCATATTTGTTCCGTCTAGCTGCAATGCTCCGTACTGTGGGTGTTTATATATTTATATATCTACATGTTATTCCATCTAGCTACATTGCTCCGCACTGTGTGTGTTTATATACTTGCATATTTATTCCACCTAGCTGCAATGCTCCGTACTGTGGGTGTTTATATATTTACATATTTATTCCATCTAGCTACAATGCTCTGCACTGTGTGTTCATATATTCATATATTATTCCATCCAGCTACAATGCTCTGCACTGTGTGTCTGTGTGTGTGTGTATATATATATATTTTATAGTAATACGTACATATGTTTATTAGCTGCTCTTGCTTGCTTGTTTTTTTTTTTCTTGCCTTCTGATTGTTGCTCTGAGTGTTGCTATCCCTGTGCTGTTGCAATCCTGGAATTTCCCCGTTGTGGGACTAATAAAGGCTTATCTTATCTTATTTGCCAAAATCCCATATTTGCATCAAGCTTTGAAAAATACTGAGCACCTGTGAGCATGCCTAGCGTTTGGTCCACAGACGGGAGGATGTATCTTTCGCGACACACTGACTCGTTTAAAGGTGTCATGTCCACACAGATACGCACCTTTTCTTTGTCCTTTTTGGGAGCTACAACCATGCCACAGCACCAATCTGTTGGCTGCTCCACGCGACTGATGACTCCCAACTTTTCCATCCTCTCGAGCTCCTCTTTCACTTTACCCATGAGCGGCAGTGGCACACGCCTTGGCACCTTGAGCAAAAAGGGCTTAGCATCAGGTTTCAGTTTAACTGTGTATGGCTTTTGGACAAGCCCAAGTCCACTGCATAACTTGGGGTACGCTTTTCTCACTGTCTCTTGGTCTATAGTGTCAACTCTGGCAATTAGTTTCAGTCTCACGGAAGCTGTTCTACTCAGTAGTGCCATGCGCAGATTTTTGACAATATAGATTTTCTCAGTAGCGCTCTTGTCACCGTATGTAATAGTCTCTGTCATAGACCCCAACACGGTTAGTGCAGTTCCACCCGGTCTGTAGAGTGGTTTTTGTGCCTTTTCCAACTGTTCATTTTTCTTCTTGAAGATTTCAAATGTTTGGTCAGAAACCGCTGTGACGTCCGCTCCGGAATCTAACTTGAAAGTCACTTTATTTCCTCTCACATTTATGTCTGCCAGCCACGGATCCTCCCCTAGATCCACTTCACCCAGAAAAAGTCCATCTGCATTGTCAGTGACCTCATTCACAGTTGGGTTGGACCTACAGACTCTAATATAGTGTCCACGTTTTTTACAGTTATGGCATTCCGCGTTTTTAGCTGGGCACCGTACTGCTGCATGTGCTGGTGCTTTGCCACACTTGGAACAAACTTTACTGTCTTGTTTTGTCTGCTGAGGCCTTGAGGACTTAATCTGTTTTTGTTCCTTGATTATGAACTTGTTTAGCTTGGCTTTTCTGATGTGTACTGCATCCACGGCTGTTCTGTTAACACTAGTTTCACCTCTTAGGTCAGTTTGTTGTCGTTTTATTTCTTCAGATTGTCTTGCCATTGTTATAGCTTTAGCTAGGGTAAGATCTTTGTCAAGCTGCATTCTTTCTGACAGCGACGAATCTTTCAGACCCACTACAAGCCTGTCTCTCAAGAGGTCATCATGAAGTGCACCGTACTCACAGTTTTCTGCCAGTGCATAGAGTGCTGTTATGAACGAGTCTACTGGTTCTGCCGGCTGTTGCACTCGCTTGTTGAATTTTGCTCGTTCATAAATCACGTTCTTTCTGGGAACGAAATGTCTATCAAAGGCTGTTTTAACGGCCTCGTACTGCTGGCGCTGCACACTCGTTAGCTCGAGCCCTCTTAGCACGTCATCAGCCTCATCTCCCATGCAATAAACCAGCGTATTAACTTGGTTCGCCTCAGATGAGTTATTCAGGTTACTTGCCAGTCTAAAACGCTCAAAACGTCTTATCCACTTTTCCCACTCTTGGGGTCTCGCAAAATCGAAGAGCTCTGGTGGTTTAATGGTGAAGGTTGCCGCTGGAGTAGCCGCCGCCATTACCGGATCAATTGGCGCAGCTGCAGCTCTTTGAACTTCGTCCGTCATAGCCGTTAGCCGGTTGCAAAGCTGACTTTTCTCACCTCAAAGCGCACCAACTTCTGACACCATGTTGTGTTGGGTTCTTTTATAAATAAAGACTGCTGCTTTGGGTGAACACGGAGCCTCCTTTATTAACTGGCTAGAACACATTATCACACGAACTCCGCCATATTATTCTCTATCCTGTTGTACTCCTGACAACATCCGGTCTGTGTCGCCCCCTAGTGGCTCCACATATGTAATACTTAGATTACACCACACATGCCACCTATAAGCTATTTTGTGATAGACGGGAGTGTGGTTGACTGTGGCTGGACGGCTGTACTTGGTTGGGGGTTTGTATTTAGCACCTTGAGTTTATGAAAACTATTGCATACCTGTGCATACCCGTACAGTGTTTCCTCTGGTTTAAAGACCTTGGCGCAGTGGCAACATATTTTTCCGGGGGGTGGGGTGGGGATAAACATACCGGAATATGTTAATTTTATACTATTTATTTCTTTTTAAAATTTTACACCGTAATGTTGCATATGGAACTTTCCACTTGAAGTATTGTACAACCGAGGCTTGAATATTGGGCCAGTTGGGGTCCCACCCAGACATCCTGTGTTTTGACTTTTTAGTGGTGTTATGCTTCTCTCCTTCCTCTGCCTGAACACTTTCCTCTCCTTGGCTCCTCTCTTCTGTCTCATCTTGCCCTCTCTGAGCTCTGTCTAATTCAGGTTCTCTCTCTGTCTATGGTGGTATACAAACAGGTTAGAAAATATCAAGTGTCATGTTTTGTCCTGTGGGATTTTTTTTTTTGTCATGGTTTACATAAATGACAAAAATACAGTATGTGTATTTTTTGTATTTTTATTCTAGTGTTTCTTTTTTCCATTGAGAGAGAGTAGGGAAGGGAAAGAAACATTCATAATAGCAATGTACTCAAGCATACTTAAATTATATCATCAGATGGGTATTGTATCCAGAAATTCTACTCATGTAAAAGCAGTGCTTTGAAATTAATAATTAAAAGTAGGCAACCAAAAATTTCTAATTGAGTTAAGGGTACAAAGAGCACCCACTTAAAAACTTGAGTAATGACTTCAGTCTTGAAGGTTTGAGGTTTTTCTCAAAAATTTATAACAATTTTCTTAGTTTTCTACTTTTCTCTCTAAATTTGCAACCATTTTCCTCAAACTTGTAATTTCCTCTTGTAAAATTGTCTTTTCTTGTACATTTGAAACTTTATTATAAATTTGTGGATTATTTTATGACTAATTTTTATCTGTTTTTTAAAATAAAATTACTGTTTGTTTTTTTAGATAAATTTCAAACAGACTGGTAATTTTTTTTAACTTTTTCCTTATAACAATTTACATTTTTGACCATAGTTTTGCAGTCAGAACAGAACAATAATTTAACTGATTACAAAGAAAAAATATTATTAAAATTGTATTTAATGAAATAAATTAACTTAAATTCTTTCTACACCTTTCACTCTATATATATATATATATCACGGACACACAGATCGCCCCAAAGGTCTCCCGAGTCGGCGGACGGAACCACTGTTTACAGCAGGAGACGATACAGCAGGGAAGAGCTAGTGCTAGCTAGCACTCAACCGCCACCCGGTGCTAACGGAGAAACTCGACATACCGGGAACTGTAGCGAAAACGACGCGGGTGCCGGGCTGGAGTTTAGGCGGCGTGCAAGAAATATAAGACAGAATAATAAAGAGCGATGGCAAGAACCAAGCAGACCGCCCGTAAATCTACTGGAGGAAAAAGCCCCCCAGGAAGCAGCTAGCCACCAAGGCTGCTCGGAAAAAGCGCTCCGGCCACCGGCGGAGTGAAGAAGCCTCACCGTTACAGGCCCGTGGCTCTGAGAGAGATCCGTCGCTACCAGAAATCCACGGAGCTGCTCATCCGTAAGCTGCCCTTCCAGCGCCTGGTGAGGGAGATCGCTCAGGACTTCAAGACCGACCTGCGCTTCCTCAGCTTCGCCGTCATGGCTCTGCAGGAGGCCAGCAAGGCCTACCTGGTGGGTCTGTTCTCTTTGTGGACACCAACCTGTGCACCATCCACGCTAAGAGGGTCACCATCATGCCCAAAGACTTCCAGCTGGCCCGCCACATCCGCGGAGAGAGAGCTTAGACTTTCTGCTGCACATTCACCAACCACAATGCTCCGCACTGTGTGTCTATACTATATATATATATATATATATATATTTATAGTAATATGTACATATGTATACTAGCTGTTCTTGTTTTTTCTTGCCTTCTGATTGTTGCTCTGAGTGTTGCTATCCCTGTGCTGTTGCAATCCTGGAATTTCCCCATTGTGGGACTAATAAAGGCTTATCTTATCTTATCTTATCTTAAATGACCAAGGATGCCGCTATTTCTAATATTTCTTTATATTTATAGTTTTTTTTGGGTTTTTTTTTGTTTTTTTTTTTTTTAGAAATCTCCTCACCACCCAGACAGCAGGAAAAACCTTCCTTATTTTGAAATCAGATGTTGACACTTTAGTTTGTCTGAAGGCTGCTGATGGATTAAAGTCATTGACTTCGTGAATTTCAGTCATCTTAACCTGCCAGGTACATAACAGGGAACTGTAGTGGACTCTAAAGACATAATTCACCACAATATGTGTTCATGTACAGAATGATCTGTTTAGGCAGTTATAGTTGCAAAGTGACTACACGGCCGGGAGCCCAACTCCTAGTGTCACAATATCTGGCTGGGAAGCGGCTACAATCCAATTCTTTTTTTTTATTCAATAGTAGAAAATACACACAAATTACAAATATGCTAATAATACAAGTAAATGCCGGTTCCAAGGTTGTCATAGCCAGGAGCGGTACTGGGGTTAAGCTCCCAGTGCTCATAAAATGCTCCTTACGGCGTGCGTCTCGAAAAGCCTCTGACAACTAAGTCCAACTCCTAGCCTGCCCGTGTGGTTTAGTCTCTAAGCCCGGCGGACCTGCTTTTACTAATAGGAGAAGGGGCGAGGGCGGATCTCTGGTGCCTTAAAACCAGATGCTTCGGGTAGATGGTGGCTCGTCAACCTGGGAAGGTAGCCCATCTAGGGGAAGGTAAACCCTGATTTCAAACCTCCGCTGCCTTGTGGCACACCCGGTCACGGAAAAGGCTTCGGGAGTCAACCCTGAGGAAAAATCCGGAGTCGGAGCCCCTAAGGCAGTTCTCTGTTGTGCTCAACATCGTTCTGGCAGCTCCTGCGATGGCGCTGGTGCCAAACTGTAGCAGCCCTGCTGTTCCTTTGGATTCATCAGTGACGTGGAGAGGGGGGCCATGCTGCATGGGTAACATCTTGTCCTCCATATCTTCCTGCCCAGGCTTGAATCCTACCAACGCCCAACGCTGGAAGGTAGAACACCGGTGCGCATCGGCCTGTTCAGCCACAGGCGGTGCTGTTCCAGCAGAGTAGACGTTTAGGATTCTCTTCCATGGTCATCATAGACCGAGGGAAGCCGACGACTTTGACGACGACAAGTAAATGCCTCCTAATTTGGCTATTTGGTTAAAAAAATATTTTAAAAAAATGCCACATTTATTTTCCATAAGGCGCATCAGGGAGCCCTTTGGGTCCTTCGCTCCCTGACAGCTCAGGCACTCGGCAGCTCGGGTGTTTCACACACATACACATCCACACTTCCTTCATTCCCATTAACACATTTTGAGGTTTTGTTTAATACAACGCATGAAACCACTCCTGCACGTGGGTTTTTCATTCACTAAGTGGCTCCTGGCCACGTAGTGCAGACATAAATGGCCGGTCGTTTAGCACTGGCCGTTATAGTTGTGCGCTCAGGCTTTCTTATCAGGCACCTCTCTAGGCAGCCGCTGAAGGACCTCAGTTTAGAGCTAGCGTTTTTAGCTGTTGCTTTGTCCCTGCTGCTGGAGAATAAAAACGGCACACCTGCTCGTGTGAGAAAAGACAGAAATTGCCAGTCTCATAAGTGGCTGGTGAAATATATCCTCAGCAATTCATCAGCCCCCCTGCCTTTCCCTTCATATGAAGCCGGCTGCATTTGAATTCTAACTACATCTCTTAGCTAAGCGACTCTTCCATTATGGCTCCCGTTTCCAGCAGGTTAAAACCATGATAAATGCCAGTGCTTACATAACTCTTATGATTATTTTTCTGCATTTAAAGTACTTTAATAAACTTGTGTTTCTGTCGGACAGTCACACTTAGCGAGACACTGTTTGCTGACTGACTGGAAAACTCGTGAGTGGGGTGTTCCTAAACTCCGTGTGGATGACAGCCACGCGCGTTGTTCGTGTGCGCACTTGTGGAAAGTCATTGCTTCATATATTTTTATTAATAAAATCATATCGGCTTGGCGTGGTGGTACGATTTCTGGCGACGCGGGCCGCCATGGAGAAATCTTACCAGAGGAAACCCTGCTATAGAAACCAAGTATAAGCAAGTATTTCTGCATGCCCGTAGAAAGCAGGTGTAAGCAAGCACATCATCACATGTTCAGTGATGACTGCCTTTGATCTTTGATGATGTCATAGTGAATTCTATGATTTTTGATGATGGCATAGTGAGTCCTATGATGCCTGCATTTGATCTTTGATGTCATAGCAAGTCCTATGATCTTTGATGATGTCATAGCGAGTCCTATGATCGTGAGTGATGCCTGCCTTTGATCTTTGATGTCCTATGATCATGAGTGAGCGTGAGTGATGCCTGCCTTTGATCTCTGATGATGTCATAGCTAGTCCTATGATCATGAGTGATGCCTGCCTTTGATCTTTGATGTCCTATGATCATGAGTGATGCCTGCCTTTGATCACACACAGACACACAGATTTTCTTGAATCACTCTGTACTGTGGTGTCTGACATCATAGACATTTGCAGGGAGTTGGTTTGTTTGAGGTGTTTCAATCTGGGTTCAGAGCTCATCACAGCACTGAAACTGCCTTAGTGAAGGTCTCTAATGACCTCCTGACTGCATCTGATAATGGACTTGTCTCTGTTCTTGTTCTTTTAGATCTCAGTGCAGCCTTTGACACTATTGATCATGCCATTCTACTTGATAGATTGGAACACTTTGTTGGACTCAGTGGAACTCCATTGCAGTGGTTTAGATCTTATTTGTCTGATAGATTTCAGTTTGTCCATGTCAGTGATGGATTTTCTTCTAGCTCTAAGCTCAGTCACAGAGTTCCACAGGGATCTGTGTTGGGCCCTACTGTTTTTAGTCTATATATGCTCCCATTGGGCAATATCATCAGAAAGCACTGTATACATTTTCACTGTTACGCAGATGACACACAACTACACCTGTCAATGAAGCCCGATGATTGTGATCAGTTGGCCAAGTTAGATGCCTGTCTTAAGGACATCAAAGCTTGGATGACTTGTAATTTTTTACTATTGAACTCTGATAAGACTGAAGTCATTGTTGTTGGCCCAAAACATCTTAGAAATTCCTTTTCAAATTATGCCCTAAATTTAGATGCTGCCACTCTCACTCTGAACAGTTGTGTGAGGAACCTTGGAGTGATTTTTGACCAGGATTTGTCCTTTAATTCACATATTAAAACTGTTTCTAGGACCGCCTTATATCATCTGTGCAATACAGTATTGCCAAGATCAGGAGCATCTTGTCTCTAGGTGATGCTGAGAAACTGATTCACGCCTTTGTCAGTTCGCAATTAGATTATTGTAATTTGCTATTATCTGGTTGTCCTTAAGTATCTTTAAAAAATCTTCAGTTGATTCAAAATGCTGCTGCTAGAGTTTTAACTGGTTCTAGAAAAAGAGATCATATTTCCCCGGTTCTGTCCTCCCTCCATTGGCTTCCCATTAAATTCAGAATCAAGTTTAAAATCCTTCTTCTTTCTTTCAAAGCTCTTAACAATCTGGCCCCCCAATATATAAAAGATCTGATATTACCTTACCATCCTAATAGAGCATTACGCTCCCAAAATGCTGGCTTACTTGTGGTGCCCAGAATCTCCAAAAGTACGGTGGGAGGCAGAGCCTTCTGCTACCAAGCCCCTTCTCTCTGGAACCAGTTACCACTCTGGGTCCGGGAGTCAGACTCGGTCTCTGTTTTTAAGAACAGGGTAAAATCCTTCCTTTTTAATACAGCTTTCGTTTAAGGAGGGCTTTTGTGTCTTTTAACCTCACTCTTGTTCTATTGTTATCTGATCCATACTGCTGGTTGACCTCCAGTATTGTACTTGGCATCTTACTGCTATGTTCTTTATATCTGTCCTTTCCATCCTCCCTATCCCCTCATCCCCAGCCAGTCGCAGCAGACGACTGCCCCTCCCTGAGCCTGGTTCTGCTAGAGGTTTCTTCCTTCCAAATGAGAGTTTTTCCTCTCCACTGTCGCTTAGTGCTTGCTCATAGGGGATCGTCTGATTGCTGGATCTTTCTGTGACTGTGGGGTTTTTTTCTGCACTGTGGTGCCACGAGATGGCTTTTGTTGTGATGTGGCGCATTATAAATAAAGCTGAATTAAATTGAATTAAATGTAGCGATCATAGGCACATCACAGGCGATCCTATGATCTTTTAGCGAGTCCTATGGACATGACAGACAGACACACAGAGATTTCTTTAATTATATATAGAGTCCAGCCCCCCGTGACCCGAAAAGGATTAAGCAGAAGAAGATGAATGAATGAATATATAGAATGATATACAGTGACTAGTGCATGCCCGTAGAAAGCAAGTATTCTTGTATGAAAATGCGTAGCCCAAATGTAGGCTGTGTTTGAACATGGAATACAAAGAGGTGTAGCTTATATGTAAGCAATTGCCACACGTTAGACTTTGACAAACATAAAAGGGACTGAACAGTAAGATTTATTTGATTGTGTGAATATTAATTACAGAATTATTGAAAATGAATGGGACATCCAGTATTAGTGACTGTTTAAGGACCCTTGTTTATTTGTTTGTCAGAATTATTTGTGTGATCTTTTATGAGTTATATTCATAAGTGTTTTATCTTGCACTTTGGGGAATGTGAGTTGTTCAGTCATCATTATAATTGTTTTAGTTTATATGTGTAGTTTATAGTCTATTGTCAATAAACTCATGCAGTACTATAACAGGAAACATTTACAAATATTTGAGACCCATTGTAGTGCATCCTTTTATATTTTAGCAATATTATAAGTACAAAACACCAAACATTATTATACACAGCAAAATGACCCGTTTGGCTGCAACTGTTGCAGCAGTGTTGCCTATTTGTCAGTAAATAAAAAATTATTTTTTTTAGCAGTTTTTGTTACAGTTGTTGTTTAATCATAGCATGCATATGCATCTGCATATGATATGCAATTGATGTGGCTATTCCGCTCCACAATCATGGTGGTAGTATTATTAACTTTTAATTTTTAGATAGCTGTACGCTTGGGAGAAGCAGACTGGGCTTGGCTCCCTGGGAAGGACTGTGGTAAGGTGGTCCGGCTGCCCCCCTCCAGCGCACCCACACACCTCGTGTTCTCCACATATGCCAAATTATCCTTTACAGCTACGCAATCACGGAAACATTATAGTATAATTTTTTAAGCATTACATCTTCTTTATTCTCTTTTTTGGGGGTCAAATTTGTCACTTTTCACTTCCTTGTTTTGTTTACGGGGCACTCTGGTGACTGGTTGTGATGCTGCGTATTATCCAGTCAGTATGGAGTCAATGCGAAACCCCACCCACATTTCTAGAAGCCAGAGACAACGGAATGGTGACTAAACTTTTATTGATTAAAATTACATATTTTGACTGAACAACTCCATACTTGGGGATGCACACCCTCGTAACCTTAGCAAAGCACTTATAAAATCTGAGATCAGTCTGACAAATGGTTCAAGAGATATGAGAGGAACACACACACAGATCTGTTGCATTTATAGATAGATATATTACTGCTTGGATTGACATTACTCTGAGCAGCATGTATGCATGTTACAGCATGATAGAGTTGTGGTTGTATCCCGTTTATCCTCCTGACAATCTGACTGAACAACCTCCTCCTGAGTAATCAGGAGATGGGGTACCTGAGCAGTAGACAATTTGATGCGTGTGGTGTGTGTGGGGGGGATTCTGCTCTGTGAAGTGATGAAACACAACTGGAACTTTTCGGGCCTATGGATCAGCGGTATGTCTGGAGGACAAAGAATGATGCATGCACTGAAAAGAACACCATGCCTAAAGTGATGGATGGTGGTGGCTCGGTGATGCTCTGGGACTGCTTCACTGGCACTGGAAACCTGCAGCATGTGGCGGGCAAGGCAAGTTTACAGGTACATCTCAAAAAATTAGAATATCATGAAAAAGTTCAATATTTTTTATCACTCATTTCAGAAAGTGAAACCCATTTATAGATTCATTACACAGAGAGTGATATATTTCAAGTGTTTATCAATATTTTAAAAAAAATAAATTATGGCTTACAGCCCATGAAAACCCCAAATTCAGTTTCTCAAAAAATTAGAATATTACATAAAATTAATTTTAAAAAATAAGTTTTTTAATAGAAATGTTGACCGACTGAAAAGTATGTCCATGTACACACTCAATACTTGGTCAGGGTTCCTTTTGGATTAATTACAGTATCAGTGTGGCGTGGCATGGAGGTGATCAGCCTGTGGTACTGCTGAGGTGTTATGAAGGTCCCGGTTGCTTTGATAGTGACCTTCAGCTCGTCTGCATTGTTGGGTCTGGTGTCTCATCTTCCTCTTGACAATACTCCATAGATTCTGTGTGGGGTTTAGGTCAGGAGAGTTTGCTGGCCAATCAAACACAGTGATACCATGGTCATTAAACCAGGTTTTGATACTTTTGGCAGTGTGTGTCTGGGGGTGCCAAGTCCTGCTGGAAAATGAAATCCACTTTTCCATAAAGCTTGTCAGCAGAGGGAAGCATGAAGTGTGCTAAAATTTCCTGACAGACAACTGCAGTGACTTTGGTCTTGATAAAACACAGTGGACAGCAGCTGATGACATGGTTCCTCAAATCATCACTGACTGTGGAAACTTCACACTAAACCTCAAGCAACTTAGATTCTGTGCCTCTCCACTCTTTCTCCAGACTCTGGGACTTTGATTTCCAAATGAAATGCAAGATTTACTTTTATCTGAACAGAGGTCATCTGCTGGTGTTTGTCCACTATGTTTTATCAAGACCAAAATCAGCACAGTCGTCTACCAGGAAATTTTAGAGCACTCCATGCTTCCCTCTGCTGACAAGCTTTATGGAGAAGTTGATTTCATTTTCCAGCAGGACTTGGTACCCCCCCTCCCCCCCCCACACACATACATTGCCAAAAGTATCAAAACCTGGTTAAATGACCATGGCGTCACTGTGTTTGATTGGCCAGCAAACTTTCCTGACCTAAACCCCACACAGAATCTATGGATTATTGTCAAGAGGAAGATGAGAGACACCAGACCCAACAATGCAGATGAGCTGAAGGTCACTCTCAAAGCAACCTGGACTTCATTCATCCTGGCCGCTGTTTACGTCCTACCCGACGCGGACGTGCGCGAGGCTCAGCGCGCACTCGCGGATCACATTCAGCAAGCGGAGCAGACTTTCCCGGACTCTCTGGTTATTGTGGTTGGCGACTTTAACCAGAGCAACCTTAGCCACAAACACCCCCGGTACAAACAGTTTATTAAATGCCCCACCAGAGGAGAGAACACGCTGGATCACTGTTACACTACAGTTAAGGACGCGTATCGCGCTGTTCCCCGCGCTGCGCTCGGACTATCTGATCACGTGATGGTCCACCTGATTCCCACATACAGACAGAGACTGAAGCTCACAAAACCTGTTGTGAGCACTACGAGGAAATGGACCAGTGAAGCTGTGGAGGAGCTGCGCACGTGCTTGGAAATAACTGACTGGGACATGTTTAAAGGAGCTACGCATGATCTGGATGAGTACACGGACACTGTGACCTCATATATCCATTTTTGTGAGGAGAGCATTCTTCCATCATGCACCAGAGTGAGGTACTCCAATGACAAGCCCTGGTTCACAGCTAAGCTCAGACAGATCAGGAAGGAGAAGGAAGCAGCGTTGAAAAGTGGAGACAGGGACTGCTACAGGGAGGTCAAATACCGGTTTAGCAGAGAGCTGAGGAGAGCTAAATCTGTGTATTCTGAGAGACTCCAGCAACAGTTCACTGCTAACGACTCTGCTTCTGTGTGGAGAGGACTGAGGCAAATCACCAACTATCGGCCTCAGGCTTCTAAGGGACAGGATGACAAAGCCCTTTGTCAAAGACTGTCCCAACACTATGCCCGTTTTGACACCTCGTCAGCTGTGTCCAACTCCCCCCCTCCCCCCAGTGCCACTGCCTCCATGGTCCCCACTTCATCAAAGGCGCCCCCCCCATCCTCCCCCCCTGCCCTTGCCATCAGTGAGCAGGACGTGCACAGACAGTTCTCCAGACTGAACCCGCGCAAGGCCCCCGGTCCGGACGGCATGTCTCCCTCCACCCTGAGACACTGTGCGGAGGAGCTGACTCCTGTCTTCACAGACATTTTTAACACCTCCCTGAAGTCATGCCACGTGCCGGCCTGCCTCAAAACCTCTACCATCGTCCCTGTCCCCAAGAAGCCACGGATCACTGGACTTAACGACTACAGACCTGTAGCGCTCACCTCTGTAGTCATGAAGTCCTTTGAGCGCCTGGTCCTGCCCCACCTCAAGACCATCACCACTCCCCTCCTGGACCCGCTGCAGTTCGCCTACAGAGCCAACAGGTCTGTGGACGACGCAGTCAACCTGGCCCTCCACTCCATCCTGCAGCACCTGGACTCCCCGGGAACCTACGTCAGGATCCTGTTTGTGGACTTCAGTTCTGCATTCAATACCATCCGCCCCGCTCTGCTCCAGGACAAGCTGTCCCTGCTCAACGTGCCTGACTCCCTCTGCAGGTGGATCACCGACTTCCTGACAGACCGGAGGCAGCATGTGCGGCTGGGAAAGACTGTCTCAGACTCTGTTAGCATCAGCACCGGATCACCCCAGGGCTGTGTACTTTCCCCCCTGCTCTTCTCCCTGTACACCAACTCCTGCACCTCCAGCCACCAGTCTGGCCCGCAGCCTGGGGGCAACGATCCACCGCACGACCGCGTACAATCCGCAGGCTAACGGGTTATGTGAACGTTTTCACAGGTCATTGAAGGCGGCCCTCAGAGCGTCGCTTACGGATGCAAATTGGGTGGACAGGCTACCATGAGTTTTATTGGGGTTGCGTTCTGCACCTAAAGAGGATTTAGAAGCCTCCCCAGCTGAGCTAGTTTTCACACAGCCACTTCGGCTGCCCGGGGAATTTCTCCCAGATAATCCAGCGCCAGAGTGCTCCCCAGCTCAGCGGTTACAGAGTAGCATGGACTCGAGCACGCTACCTAGCCCCGTTCACCACAGTTTTCCACGCGTTTTTGTGCCTAAGGCTTTAAAAAATGCGGAGTTTGTTTTTGTCAGACACGATGCCCATCGCCCACCGTTACGACCACCTTATGATGGACCATATAGAGTGCTGGAAACAGGGGATAAGCATTTTTTGCTAGATTTGGGGGGCAGAAAAGAAACGATTGGCATAAACAGGCTCAAACCCGCTTTTGTGGTGGCTGACGAAGGTGTGCAGTTGGCTAAGGCTCCTCGGCGCGGCAGACCCCCTAGAGAGCATTCCCCAGAACACCCACAGAGATTGACTAACAGTTCTCATCCTCAGACAGCAGCTCCCCAGCAGGAGGGCGCCGCGGAGGTGGTAAAGTCTGCTTACAGCAGATACGGGAGAAGACTGAGGCCCAAGCAGCATGTGGACTGATGTGTAGTGATTTTATTATGACATGCAAACTGTTATTACATTGTTCCATCTTAGACGTTTGGGGGGGTCATGTGGGACATGTGTGGGTTTCATATGCTTCACATGTACAGTATATTACTGTATGCTTATTGTATGCTTCACATCTCAGAGGAACAAAAGGACTGAACCTCCTAGGGGATAACAGGAGGATGTGAAATGTGGCCTTTTGTATGCAAAGAGATGACCTTGAGGGATTTCCTGACCACCAGTGACTTTAGGTGGAGGTGAGAAGACCTGGAAGAAGACGCATTGTGACTTGGGATTAAAAGACAATGTGACTGTGTGCTTTGATGTCCTGGGGTATAAAAGGGACAGATGTTGGGGGGATTCTTTCTCTTTTCTGTTTGATGATGTTGGAGAATGGAATAAACCTGACTCGTGAGATAAACTCAGCCTCGTCATTTCCACATTCTCCACAACTGAATCTTTGTTCTAGTATTCATCATGAGAGTCTGTTGGATCGTTCTTAGTCTGGCCCTTCACCCAGGACCAGTTTGTCTTGGGTGACCCTATCAGAGGCAAATTGCCCCGGACAACATAGCTCCTGGGATCACTGGGGCACGCAAACCCCCCACCACTATAAGGTGATGATCCACGAAAGGAGATTGTTTATTAATTAGATCATTAATTAAAAATGTTTTTTTTTTCCTGCCAAAGACCAAATTTTTAATAAAGCTAGTGTCAGTGTGTTAAGAACATCATCTGCCAGATTTTAATTTTGTTTAGGCTGTGACTAGTGAGAAATGAACACTAGATTTGATTAATTTACAGGATATGTAGGATGGATTTTGTTTCTCCGTAAATTTACCAACCTTTTTCTGCTACCTATTTAAAACAGCAATTAGGGAAACTACTTCCATACCAGGCCCTAGCTTGTCTTGGAAAGAGCCATGAGTACCAGTGGTATCAGAGCCCGACCCAGTACATCAAACCCAGCTTGCTTTGTTATCAGGCTGTGAATTTTGGTTCAGCTGTGAGGGTGGGGGTGGGGGGTGGGGCTTTGGCAATTGTGTCAGAGCTTGCTGAGAAATTGCTGGAGGTGGGAGATGGGGGGGGATGAAGAGGGAGGTTTCGGGGTGAGAAAATTGGACTAGGGCATGGGGTCAGTTTTGTGGCCATAGTGACCAGCTCCTTCATCTGGTCAGTGAAGTCGATGAGTGGGAAGGATGGGGAAGAGGAAGCTGAAGAGGAGGGAGTATGCAGTGATAGAAGAAGTGGGTCCTCACTGGTGACTTTTGGTGAAAGAGGGGTCTGCACAGGCTGGGGTTGAGGTGGCTTTATCTCACAATTTCTGCTGGGCTGTATCTTATCCTGTTGTTTTGGTTCCACTTGTCTCTTGTCCTTGTCCTGGGGAACAGAATCGCAACGCAGAAAATGGAACAGATTGGAGGTAAACATCCTCACACCTGACCTGCTGAGGCTGAGTCCCTCTCCATTAAAAAAAATGTCTGCGGTCCCAGAAAAAGTTGAAATTTTCAATAAAATGAAGTGATTTGTTTGTACAAGCTTCTGATAGCCATCCATTTAAATTGAACAGTCTGCTGAATCTCTCAACTTCTCCTCTGACCGGTGGTAGTGGACCACTAATAAACACTTCAGCATTCAGACAGCTGACTAGATTTAGATTTAAATTTAGAATCCTTTTAGTCCCACAATGGGGAAATTACAGGGCATCCACTCTAGGAGTTCCTTAAAGTCCTGTTTCAGTACCTCAGACTGCTGTTTCACAACATCAAGATGAATTAATTCAAGTGTCCAGAAATCCTGGGAGAAAATGTCATGCCAGCTATGAGGAAGCTGAAGCTTGGGCGTCAATGGATCTTCCAACAGAACAATGATCCCAAGCATCCCTCAAAGTCCACCATGGTTAGTTTTCAGAACAGGTCATTGAAGATACTAGAGTAACCATCACAATCGCCTGACTTGAACCCCACTGAAAATCTCTGGTGGGATTTGAAAAAGCTGGTTGCAGCACACAAACCCAAGAATATTAGTGAACTGGAGGCTGTTACCCAATGCGGAATGGACTAAGATTTAACAGAATACTGCAAGAAGCTGGTGTCTGGTTATGTATCATGTTTGCAGCAGTTCATAACAGCAAAAGGGTGCTCTGCTCAGCTCTAAAGATGTTTGTCATGAAGGGGTTGAATAATTTTGAGACTGCAGTAGTGATTAAAAGTGGCATTTTGTGTTGAATCTGGAGAAACCACTTGTAATATTAGTTGTGTTGAGCTATTTAAATTGTTCTTGTTTGATTTGTTCATTGCAAACAGCTGCTAGATTGTACATTTTATTGGCAAAATGTACAATTGTTCCTGCTAGGGACAACGTGTCCCTGGGCAAGACACTTTACCCCCAATTGCTCCTGGTGGGTCTGGACAGCACCATGTTGGGCAGCTATGCCGCCATCAGTGTGTGAATGTGTGTGTGAATGGGTGGATAGCAGGATCTGTAAAGCGCTTTGGTCATCTAGAGATGAGAATAAAAGCACTATATAAGTGAATGCCATTTACTATTTTGCCAATAAACCTAATTTGCAGTGGGGGTTGAATAATTTTGATTGTAACAGTATACACAGTTTTTCTATCGAACTTATAATGTGAACAACACCAAGTACATGGCGGTAATGCACCTGTAAGCTGGTTGACAACCGCCAATCAAATCTAAAAGAAGAACTGTATACAAAAATCTCTCACTCACTCACTCACACACTCACTCACTCACACTCACACACACACAGAGAGAGAGAGAGAGAGAGAAGTGATTAGAAACTTTCTATCAGGATGAGTCACACAGCACTACAGTCCTTGTCATTTTCTCCTTTTTTTTAAAATCAAAGAGACCAAAAATGTCTTGATCTGAACTGTATTTTCTCCATTTGTGTCAGTCTGTTTTTACATCCTGTTGTGGGCGAGGAATTCTTTGCTGTAATGACTCATTCATTATTGTAAAACCTCCATCTTTACTAAATTCAACCATAACATCACAGCTCTGGTGCATATCTCAAATAGGTAATGCTATTTTAGGTTTGTGATGTTCATGAAGACATTGTGAAACACAAAGAGCAATTCAGAGGATTTCTGTTAAGCGTCGGCTTTCTGTTGCATCAGAAGGGATTTTTTTTTCTTTTTTTTTAAAATAATGATCATCAAACAGAACTTGTCCTTTGTTTTCTCTCCAGAGACTGGCTATGACAGCAAATGGTATTTGATGTAAATTTTACTTATTCATTACATTTTTTCAGAGAGGTCTTATTAGGCAGACAACATGTCTACTCACCATGCTCAAGTTTCCTGTCTTTTCCCCAAGGATTTTAATATAAATACTAACTTTTAGGATGTTAATGGGAGGAATTCTCCCCCTTTTGCCAAGTGCTTGCCCATAAGGGATTGTTGGGTGCTCTCCCTCTTATTATAGAGTGCAAGATGCAGTGATGCATTAATACATTCAATCTAACTAGAAAAACACTAAGAGTGCATCCCTCCAAGGCTCCATCAATCCCTCATTGTTCACCTCCAAAATGTAATGGGTTCGTGTGTAGGCCATGAGCCAGTTCTGGTGAAAATTGCATCAAAGTCTATCCAGTAGTTTTGGAGGATTCTTGCGAACACACTGTGAGAAGATAAGAGCCATGGTGGAAGTATGCATTCTCGGATCATCACCAAACTGTAATGGGTTTCTCTCTAGCCTAAGGAACACATCTGGTTAAAATTTCATCTAAATCCATCTAGTAGTTTTGGAGTATTCTTGCTGACACACTGTGAGAAGTTAAGAGCCTTAGCGGAGGTATGCATTCTCGGATCCTCACCAAAATGTTATGGATTCCTCTCTAGGCCAAGCACCACCTCTGGTGAAAATTTCATCCAAATACATGCAGTAGTTTTTGTGTAATCCTGCTGCACAAATACAAACAAGGTCCTTGGTGGAAGTATGCACTCTCAGATCATCACCAAAATTTAATGGGTTCATCCTTGGCTCAAGGGCAATCTCTGGTGAAAATTTTTATCAAAATCCATCCAGTAGTTTTTGCGTAATCCTACTAACGACAGACAGACAAACCACCCCGATGACATTGCCTCTTTGGTGGAGGTAATAATGAGATTACACGTCTCTTGTACATAATGATGCATGTTGAATGTGAGGATGAAGTGTTCAGATGATGGCAGCAGTGCTCTGTGTCAAATCAACAAGGGAAACAAGTTGTGGATTATCAGCTGGGGGACTGTAGGTTTCATTATTGGGAAACACTGGATGTTTAGATTTTATATGAATTTCAGACAAAAGAGGAAAAAAGCAATTAGATGCCCTGCTCAAGTAAACGCATCAGTGCCTGAGGAAAATGCAACTGTAGTTTGATCCATCCACCTTATATTGCCTATCTGGTAGTCCAGGTCATCGAGGTAGCAGAAGAGTCCAGACTTTTCTCTCCATCAGCACAAAGCGTTCCAAGGAAAGGTAAAAGCAGAGGTTGCGTTAACTGAAAATTGTCCTTTATTGACAGATTTTTTTTTTCAGCAGTGACAGAAATATCTGAAAGCTGTCTATCATTTAAAAAAATATATATATATTGAGGGGATCTAATTAAAATCAATTAAAATGATAGATAACAATGGATTATGACAGAATTTTTACAACCACGTCTGTCAAAATGACAGATAGCAATAAAGTCTAGCGCATCCTCTGGGTGGGAGATAAAGCATCTTCCGCCTGTCCTGGGTCTGCCCCAGGATATCCTCCCAGTGGGACGTACCCAGGACCCCTCACATGAAAGGTGTCCAGGTAAGGTTCCCAAAATCATCTCAGCTGGCTTCTTTCAAAGTGGAGGAGCAGCGGCTCTACGCTGAGCCTCTCCCGGATAACTGAGTTCCTCGCCCCATCTCTGAGGGTGAATCCAGCCACCCTATGGAGAAAGCTTATTTCAGCCGCTTGAATCCACAGTCTCATTCTTTCAGTCACTACCCAAAGTTCATGACCATAGGTGAGGGTAGGAACGTAGACTGACCAGTGGATTGCTACCTTATTATGGTGGAGGGGTTTGTGTGCCCTAATGACACCTAGAGCTATGTTGTCAGGGGCAATTTGCCCCTGGTAGGATCACCCAAACCTGGGTGAAGGCCCAGACCAATAGACTCCCGTGAAAGACTTAAAAACAACGATTCTTCCCTGGTATGGGATTACTTGGGCCCTCCCTGGAGTCAGGCCTGGGGGAGGAGCTTGATGGGAAATACCTGATGGCTGGGTTTCTGGGTTTCGACTCAGTCCGAACATGGCGCATAAATTACTTGCAGATGATCATGCCACATGATCACCACCTGCAAGAGGGATCATGGGGGTCTGTGCAATGTGGATTGGGTGGCAGTCGAAGGTGGACGTCTTGGAGATACAAACCCAGCTTCCTAAATGGATATTGGAACCGTAGTTTTATTAGAAATCTATCAAATGATGTTTTTATTTACTACATAAGCAATTTGACTCCAGCATTTGATTATGATGTTATATGCTGTATAGTATACACAATTTGTCCCAGTGAAGAAAAACAACTTCTGCTGACATTTATATGGTGAACCAAAACTGACTAAATTGAAATTATTTGAATGAAATGAAATTGAAAAGAAAGTGAATTCAAATTGAAAGTGTATTGTGGATAAGAAGAAAATGTAGGATGAAAGGATAATAATCCTGACTGACATCATTATATATAGTCTGATTAGCTCAATGGCTGTATAAGAAAACAATAGATATACTGCATAAAAACACTTTGAAAACTGCACATAAATTTCACTGAAAATCACTAGGATAAAAAGTAATCTCTCAAAAAATAAAAGGTAATATATTGTTTCAAAAATGTAAAAGTGTTCATTAAAACTTTTTAAATTTATATAAAGTATCATTTATATGGCAAATCCAAAGTAATTTAAAGCATAAGTGTGGCTAATTCAAAGGTGCATAAATCTAGTTTGTTTTGTTTATGCACCAAGTTGTGCACCTTTATATTTAAACAACTAATGTTGTTGGATCTCATTTTTCTCATAATTCACCCATAGCTTTGTGCAAGAGAGCTATGAGAAAGACCAAAGACAAACAGTGAAAACCAAGCAGACACAGCCTGCAACTATTACCTCCACCAAGGAGGTTATGCTGGCGTTTGCTTGTTTGTTAGCAACATTACTCAAGAAATTATGAAGTGATTTTGATAAAATTTTCAGAAAAGGTGTGTAATGGCATGGGGAACGGATGATTAGATTTTGGTGAAGATCTGAGAGTGCATACCTCCATCAAGGGCTTTGTTTATATTTGTGCAGCAGAATTACACAAAAACTACAGGATGAATTTGGATGAAATTTTCACCAGAGATGGTCCTTGGCCTAGAGAGGAAGCCATTACATTTTGGTGATGATCCGAGAATGCACACCTCCACCAAGGCTCTTCTCACAGAATGCTAGCAACAGCACTCCAAAACTAATGGACAGACTTTGATGCAATTTTCAAGTGTCTCTAGGCCCACACACAAACACATTACATTTTGGAGATGATCCATGACTGATGGAAGGACCCTTGGCAGAGGTATACACTCTAAGTGCTTTTCTAGTTTCAGAATGATTTCATTCCCCCTTTATATCTGAGATCTCTTTAGATATGAAGAAGGTGGTACTGAATGACCTCCAGTCCTCTCCTCGCTAACACGACTTCAGCCTGGATGAATTGTGAAAAGGGCAAAGGGAAATTCAGCTGGAGGTGAGCCGGTCACAGGAAACACACGAGGGTCCCTGTCACATGCTCCCAGATTACACTAATGAAAGCACAGTGAATGAGAGAGATGTTCTCTCCTGCAAGGGAGAATGAAAAACTGGAGAAGGAAGTGAGTTCGTCAGATGTACTTTTCACCCTCAAAACCCTCAAAATTTACTTGAAAGAAATCTCAAATTTATGAGGAAACGGGCAACAAATTAAAGGCGCAGTGTGTAATATTTAGTGCAACCTACAACAGTCATATTAAAAAATGCAACCATTTCACATTTTATCAGTAGTCAGACCTCTTCTAAAAGAAAGTAGAACCTGCAGAAGTAGTTTTGAGTAATTCAAGTTTAACATAAAAATATGGAAAGATATTATGGTATTCCAAGATGGCTGCCTATATGGACAAAGACCCTCTTCCTGTATATAAAAACACTTATTTTAAGGTACAGAAAAGGCAACAACTTGTACTTAAGAGTGATTGTATAATAATGAAACAAAGTCAGGATTTTATGCTGCATTAAATTTCAGAATTCAGATTACCAAAAAATTACACACTGTCTCTTTTAAGAGAAGAAAAGAAAATGTATTAAATAGGTTTGCAAATATATAAAAAGTAGTAAATTTAAACTATTTTATTTAAAAAGCTGAATTTTGGAGAAACTAACAAGAAAATGTAAATAATGAGTTTTCTTTCAACCCAAAGCTCAGTCATGGAGTTCCACAGGGATCTGTGCTAGGCCCTACTCTTTTTAGTTTATATATGCTTCCCTTAGGCAACATTATTAGAAAGCACTGTATACATTTTCATTGTTATGCTGATGACACACAATTATACCTGTCAATGAAGCCAGATGATAGTAATCAATTAGCCAAGTTAGAAGCCTGTCTTAAGGAAATCAAAGCTTGGATGACTTGTAATTTCCTGCTATTAAATTCAGATAAGACTGAAGTCATTCTTGTTGGTCCAAAAAACCTTAGAAATACCTTTCCAAATCAAACTTTCAGTTTGGATGCGGTTACTCTTTCTCTTAATAGCTCTGTGAGGAACCTTGGAGTTATTTTTGATCAGGATTTGTCCTTCAATTCACATATTAAATTTGTTTCTAAGACTGCCTTCTATCATTTGCGTAATATTGCCAAGATTAGGAGCATCTTGTCTCAGAGTGATGCTGAGAAACTGATCCACGCTTTTGTTAGCTCGAGATTAGATTATTGTAATTCTTTATTATCAGGCTGTCCTAAAACATCTTTAAAAAGTCTTCAGCTGATCCAAAATGCTGCAGCAAGAGTTTTAACAGGTACTAGAAAGAGAGATCATATCTCTCCGGTTCTGGCCTCCCTTCATTGGCTTCCCATAGAGTTTAGAATTAAGTTTAAAATCCTTCTTCTTACTTACAAAGCTCTAAACAATAAGGCTCCTTTTTATTTAAAAGATCTGATACTACCGTATTATCCTAACAGAGCACTACGCTCCCAAAATGCAGGATTACTTGTAATACCTAGAATCTCCAAAAGTACAATGGGAGGCAGAGCCTTCAGTTATCAAGCTCCTCTCCTGTGGAATCAGCTGCCAACCTGGATTCGGGAGTCAGACTCGATCTCTGTTTTTAAGAATAGGGCTAAAACCTACCTTTTTGATATAGCCTACAACTAGGGAGGGATCATGTGTTTCTGAACCCTCCCTTAGTTATGCTGCTAATAGGTTTAGTCAGCCGGGGGACCTCCAGTCATGCACTGGGCCTCACTCCTTTTCTCACTCTCAATGAAATATTTTTTTTGCTGGTCATTAACATTTGTTTGTTCTCTCTCATAGATTGAGTCCCCATCGTGCTGTTTGCTCTCTACATGTCTGTTCTTTTCTTCTTCTCTATCCCTTCACCCCCCAGCCAGTCGCAGCAGATGACTGCCCCTCCCTGAGCCTGGTTCTGCTGGAGGTTTCTTCCTGTTAAAATTGAGTTTTTCCTCTCCACCGTCGCCAAGTGCTTGCTCACAGGGGATCGCCTGATTGCTGGGGTCTTTCTGCAACTGTGGGGGTCCCCCCTACAGTTGATAGTGCTATGAGATGACTGTTGTTGTGAAATGGCGCTATATAAATAAAGTTGAATTGAATTGAATTGAAAACAATTCCAAGAAAAAATATTTGTAAATAAAATTTTACAGTCCACCTGTTTGAGAGTAAACATGCTAATTTACTTCAATAAATTTTATTTTGGTAAAAAAAAAATCTCTATCAGATTTATAAATCAAACTTTTCTTATAAGAAAAGTTGCAAATTTACAAGATTTTATAAAAATTTTAAAAAACAAATTTACAAGAGTTGCAAATATAGACCTACAAGAGGAAGGTTACAAATAAAAAGAAAATAAGTTTCTTTGCATTTCAAGTGTGCTGTTTTAAAAAAAAATTAATTTAATTAATTAATTTTTAAGGCTCAAGGTTGCTTTGTGGCTCCATGCACATTGCTAAAAATGTCACTTTCCATCCATAGTAGAGGTTTCTGACCCCTGCTGTTCTGTACAGTTGATAACTCCTCTAGGATTAAAGCAATTCTACCCTCAAGCAAGCAAGTTATTTTCATGACTAAAATGACCCATTGGAGACGTTTATGAGTAGAATTGTTTCTAGCAGCTGATCATCAGTGTGTCTGTTTCTAGCAGTTCAGACCTCAGTGATGACTCATCTCCATCAGCTGTGCTGTTTTCATCATCATTTTTGCTATTGAATAGCTATATACCTCGGGGTTTACAGTATCTTTGCAAAAAAACAAAAAAAAAATTTAAAAAGGCCATTCCCCTTGTCAAAATGAGCTAAAATCATCCCCTCTTGTTAACCTGCCACCCTCCATCCCCATAAAGACTGCAAGGATAATTTAGGACAACTTGGTGTGTCAGTGAGAGGAGTAGCAAATGTACAAGAAAAATCATGAACATTTGAGAAAAAGTTGCAAATTTATGAGTATATTGGTGAAAACTTGTGTGGGGGAAAGGTGACAAGTTTAACACAAAACATGACAAATTTATAGGAAAAAAGTACAAAATTTATTCCAAAGTAATAATTTGCCAGAAAAAAGGTTACAAATTTATTTAAAAAATTACAACTTTCTGAGAAAAATGTTAAAATTTACAAGAAAAACCTCACTAATTGGTAAGAAAATTGGACATTTATGAAAGAAATTTTTTTTTCTCTTGTAAATTTGTGACTTTATTGTTGTAAATTTCTGACTTTTTTTTCTTGGAAATATGTTTTTTTTAGCATTTGGAAGTTGTGTTTTTTCTCATGATGCAACTTTTCTGTCATAAATTTGGGAGTTTTTAAATTGCAAATTAGCATTTTCTATCATATCTTTGCACCTTTATTCTTAAACTGGGTTCATGCTGCACCTCTGCTGTCTGCGTACCTGCAACCGGAAACCTTGTGTGATGAAATTTACGTCATTGTCTCCAGTCTGCTAGTGTCCGCAGGGCTCTACTGTGGATGACCACGTGCAGCCCAAATTTTATGACCGCGTGGCCTGCCCATGACCTGAACGTGTTGACAGCGCATGCGCAAGACTGACCGTCCCATTCATGAGGTGGCGCTACCAACACAGCATACCAAGACAAAGTAGATGTGGAAGACAAGAATAAGTATACATGAATCCTTTTGCAGCAGCAGCAGCTTGAGCGGAGAAGAGCACTGGAAAACGGTGTTCCTCCTTTTTCTTGAAACAATGCCTTTGTTGTTGCTACAAAAAAAATGTGCGTCATTCTTGTGTTTATAGCCGGTGAACAAACTGGCGTGTTAGTGCATTTGCGCTAGCCATAGGGCTGAGGTAAAACTACAAATAACAGTTGTGCGCATGTGTCAACCGCTTGGCCTGGTAGATGAAAAAAAGTGAGTATGTACAACGCCGCGTGCATGCTGGACTCATCCAAAGCGCACGTGGACCAAAGCGGACCAGAGGGGAAATGCAGCATGAATAAGGCTTTACTGTACGTTGCTAAATTTATGAATATTCCACCACAACCACCATCCCAGTTGTTAAGAAATAAGAAATTATCCACTGTGTGTATTTTCATAACAGTAACAAAAACTGCTGAGGTTTAGGGCAATGAAACACCAACCTGACTCTGAGGACAGGAGACAAGCTGCAGGCTGCTGTGTGACTGGTGCAGTGTACGTGGAGGGGGGCATTAAAACACATTTCACTGACAATTAGTGCCTATGAGGGGAAAATTGAAATCAATAATTAAAGTTCTACAGATGGGTACTTCAGAGGCAAGAGGGGGTGGGGCGTGCTGGAGCACTACCTGACGTATATCTGTGCACGTGCCTGTTCTGTGGTCAAAAATGACTGAACAAAACTTTTCATTGCCCTTGCTGCACCAATAGTCCAATTCCTGTAAAAAAAGCAAAAAACTGATAAGTTTTAGGATAAGTAGACAGACAAATTCATGGCGGGAAACTTTAGTGGAATTCAGATGATCACAATGGCACAAGAATGCAGCTGGGGATACAGATGACCTCACTCTGTCGCTTGAAGGTTAAGAAAATAAATACAGGAAAGGAACAAACATATGAACAAAATCAAGAAAAAAAAAATTAAAGTGCCCCCTCCAGGAGTGTGTGCGAGGAATAGGCGGTTTATCCTATAATGATTTTAAAATAAAACTTTCGCCCATTTTTGAGTAACGGAGTGCTGAGATCAGGTTTGAAAGTAAAAACCGATGGGGTCCACTGAGTGAGGACTCCCCACCTCTCTGCTGAGTGGGGGCTATCCAGCTGTGGGCACAGCCCCCCCCCCGCCCCCCCGTTCAGCCAAGGCGCTCCGGGGGTCGCGCAGAATCCGATTTGGATTGACCCGGCTGCCGTCCAATGGAAGCGCGTCAAAGCGTGACTCACCTTCTCCTCTTTCCAATGGAAGCGTCGGGGAGAGGCGGACCGCAGGAAGCAGCCTTGGTTGAATGGCCATCAAAGCAGCAATCAGCGGCAAATATGCTGCGGTGAGGCCACGCTCCGAACAGACACCGAGCGTATTGTCCGAGCCTCCGGAAGCGCACGGCTTTTGCGCACATTGAACGCTTTCCAAAAAAAAAATAAAAAAAAAATGTGGCGGGCAGCGGATTGGCCCGGCGCGGAGCGCGGCTGCAAATCAGATCAAGGGTCCTCTCCTCTCTGGGGACCGAGGCAGTGATGGACAGCTGTTGGACATTGATTTAGAGTGGACGCTGATTTGTACGTGCGCTGTGGCAGGATCTTAAAACGATGGAGCAGGCTGCTGTGTGTGGTGGCTGTCAGAGAAAGAGGAGGAGGAGGAGGAGCGGCTGAGTTCCCCGATCGGAGCAAGTGTGAGGGGAGAGGGTCGTGATGCTGATTTTTGGCTCCCTTTGCTGTCCAGGCTTCAGTGTTTGGCCGATACAGGCGCATCCAGCCACAATGGGACCTAATTAAAACAGCCAGAATGGGGGAGTCACCGTTTTCATTTCCACCCACCTCAGTCTTTTTTTGCGCAGAGGCATCGGGAAACATATCCGCAGATGTAAAGGATTGGCTGTGAAGCGACGGAGCTGCGCTTTGATCCAAGTTGTGTAACGCTTTCGTTCCGTCTACGCCGTGCGCTGTCGTGCAACTTCCCCGCGGGCGACACCTAATTGGGCCCAGTGATGTGCAGCCGAGTCCCCCTGGATCCGACATTCCCTCCTCTGGCGGCCCCACCTGGGACTTTTGCGCACGTTCAATTGTTTTAATTCCCAGAGCTTGTTTAGCTTTTTACCACGAAACCGTGATGACCAACCTGGGAACTGAGGGGATTTAAGTGGCTCCGGGTGTTGCAAATTCAGCTTGCAATGCGCCCCGGCCTTAAAACTAAATAGTCCCCTCCCTTTTTGTTCTTATGTGGGTATGTGCGTGAAACAGAACTTTTCGAGTGCGCGTTTATTTGTTCGGACGCACCAGCATGTCTAGATCAAACAGTGTCAGCCCACCCGGAATCGGTGCGCCCGGTCTGAGGGGAGGGACCGAGCACAGATCGGCTTGGGGGGAGTCCCAGTCTGTGGCCAACGGGTGCCCATATTCAGCCAGATCCCCGCGCAGGAAGCTCACTCGGGCCAACAGCCGATGGAGGGAGGAGGAGGACGCGGACCAGCGGCCGCCCGGCCGAGCCTCCACGACCGTCAGCAGGGTCAGCTTCAGGTCCAGGTCGGCTTGGCAGGACCATGGCGAGGAGGGCCGAGATAACAACCGTGCGTCCGGCCAGCGCCCAGACGGCGGCGAGGTGAGACCCAAGTCGGTGGAGCTGGGTCTGGAAGAGCGGAGAGCCAAGTCGAGGAGCGACGACGAGGAGGTCATGTCCGAAGTTAACTTCTCCTTGGCGGCGTGCTGCACCAGCGTCATGCACATTTTCAAATCCAAGAAGTTCCAGTCGGAGAAGCTGGAGCGGCTCTACCAGCGCTACTTTTTCCGACTGAACCAGAGCAGCCTGACCATGCTCATGGGCGTGCTGGTGCTGGTGTTCACGGTCATGCTCGCCTTCCACTGCTGCGGCGGGTCAGCCGGGCCCAGCGTGACCTACGTGGTGGCGTTTTCCGTTGCCGTCCTCCTCACCCTCAGCCTCATGGTGGTGTGCAACAGGAACGGCTTCCACCAGGACCACATGTGGGTGGTGTGCTATACGGTCATCCTGACGGTGCTGGTGATCCAGGTGATAGGAGTGCTGCTGGTGCAGCCCAGGAGCGCCTCGGAGGGCATCTGGTGGACCGTGTTCTTCATCCATGTCATCTACACGCTACTCCCGGTTAGGATGCGCGCCGCCGTCATCACTGGAGTTATTCTTTCCGTCGTGCACGTGGCCATTTCTTGGACGTTGAACGGGATGGACAGCTTTTTGTGGAAACAGGTACGTAGAATAATGAGATTTGTTTTGGAAACTTCAGAAAAGTGCACAGGCGTGGATCATGGTGCGCAATGACGCACAGTAGGGAACATTTTTAATGAAACTATTCTTTCAAAAAAAAAAATCTCTTTCAAATAAAATAAATAGAGTTGGGAAAGTGCCTATAAGGTGGTTCTGAAAGGGACAGTGCAGTATTGCGGCGTGAAAAAGGATCCAGAGTGCAGTGGAATGCGCGTCTCCCCAAGGGACCAGGAGGAAAATGACAGGAGCGCAAGGGCGCTCCAGGGTTTCTCCGCATTCTTGAAGGACATGATGTCCGCAAGTCTGCGTGATTAATGAAATCTCCCATGATAAAAACAAAGGCGACATGGTTCTTGGAAAGGGATCAGAGGGGCAACGTGAGCTTTCGACCGCAGCAGCACAATTATCAGTGGTTTATACACTCCTGCTGGGGTTGGATCTGCACTGTTTTACCAGGCTGGTAAATTGCAGTTTTAGGTTTAATGCAAGGAGGTAGTGACTGAGGTGTAGTGGGAAACATGGGGGGGACAATAAATAGAACATTTTCTCAGGAAATATTGAGGAGGACACAAAGCATTGTTGTAATCAGAGCCATTCATAGGTTCTGGGGGCAATATGCAAGATTTTGTAAGGGGAAGAATTAAAACCCTATAAAATGTGGGGAAAAAAAACATCTGAATATGTATTTAACTTGACTAAAATTTAATTTACATAGAATAAAAATTTAACCAGCATCCATGTGAATGATCTGAAATGTATGAGGAAAAAGTCAAACTTACAAGAAAAGGCTGTAAATTTTCAAGAAAAATGTCCAAAACTGTCAAGAAAAAAAAGCTGCAAATTAATGAGAAAAAAAGTTGCAAATTTATGAAAAAGAAAGTTGCAAATTTAAATATTAAAAACCTACAAATTAATGAGAAAAAGGTTGCAAATTTACATGAAAGTTGCAGATTAATGAGAAAAAAGTTGCAAATTAATAATCAGAAAAAATGCAAATTCATGAGAAAGTTGCAAATTTATGAGAATGCTGTAAATTAATGAGGAAAAAGTTGCTAAATTCCATGACAAAAATTTGGAGATTAATGAGGAAAAAGTTGCAAATTTTTGAGAAAAAAAAAGGCAAATCTACAGGAAAAGTTGCAAATTCCCCCTCCAACATATTTGTTTTGCATGTAGCCTTAGCATTTGTGCTCAAAAGCCATTTTATTCAGTTCTGTAACATCATATAGAAAGGTTTATGATGATATTGGGGGAACAATTCTCTTTTTTCCAGGTTGGGGGGCGTACCCCCCCCCCCCCCATTTACACCTATGGCGGGAAACGACCCTAAGACCCTTCAAATAAGGATTAAGTGAGGTCTTCTTCAGCAGCTTAACTTTAGGCTGAGGAACATTATTTGTTATGGTGCAAACTTTTCCAACAAGCATAACTGACAAATTGTGCAAGTGATTAGTGGACAAACTCTGGTGTCACACTGGAACATTGGTCTCGGAATGAGATCAGCTCCGAAAGGACAGGTGGTCTGTTGCTCTTCAGAACTGCCAAGAAGCTCAAGTTTTCAACTGTTATTTGTTTTTTTTTTCCCTTCACTTTTCATTTATCTTGTCAAATCTTTGCCACATTTGTGCAACAGCTCACTGGGAGCTTCGTTCACCAGCTCCTGTGATAATCTGAAAGGTTTATAGTCATGGATAAGAGACGTGACTCTAGTAATTATTGTGGTAAAGGGGGGGGGGGGGGAACAAACTTACCAGGATGTTGGTTTGGTTATTGCAGTATTCCCATCACCAGCCCTTCCTGTTAATCACCTTCTTTAGGGAAATAATTAAGATGTAGAGGATGTTTATCTGACATTTTTGTGTGACCATATTTATTGTGCCTCTAATATGCAGCGGAAGTATACAAGTTTGCCCTCTGCACAAAAGCATGAGAGCACATTTTTAAACATTCATGTGTCATAAGTAAGATTGCACTAAGATTGTTTATCTGTAATGAAGAAAAGAGCAAACTGCAGGATAAATGTGTAAATTTAGAGCCCTTGAATACAAGAGGAAACAAAGTGTTTGCTCTCAGTGTGTGTGGGAAAAAAAGTGGTTTCAGGTTGTTTTACCTCATCTGGACTCTTAATGAGCTTCCAGTTGATATATTTCGGGGGATTCTGATTTAATGTGCTGCTGAGTCTGCATGTTCTGATACTTTTTTTTCTTTTACAGCATCAATATTAGATTCAAAACTGGTCTCTAAGGCTGGTGGACTTGATCTACAATAAGCTTGCTTGTGTACCAATGGGTTTAATTTTCCACACATAATTGGCATTGTACACCGAGTCTGTGTTATTAAACCCTAAACTGAGCTCTGTTATGTGCTTGTGTGTTGCGGCAGCTTATGTAGAGCATTTTTTATACTCCACCTAAGTATGTTGTAGCTGTTCATCCAGCTGTTTTTATATGGTCCTTTGCCTCTCGTAAAGGTCTTGTTTTTCTATAGTTTAGTTCAAATACAGTAGGGGCTTTCTAAAGATGTTAGAAGGAATATGGAGAGAGTCACCAGCTTTTGTGCCGAAGGACCTCCGTTTAAAAAAAAAAAAAAAAAAAAAAGGACTTTGTAAGGGTCTGTTAACGTCAAAAGGAATTATCCTTCAGTCCCAAACTGCACTTTATTGCCAAAACACAGAAAATACTTTCCCCCCATCCATTTAAATCATTTGAGCGTGTTTCAGTTTACACACAATGTTTAAAACCAGTCTAATTTCCGATGCTATATACACACGCAAATATGGCATATTAAATGGTGAAGTTGAAAACTATCTTCACTTAAATTATCAGTTTTTGATTTGATTGCACCAAGTACAACAAACTGAAAAATGTGCACAGGAGCAATGAAACACCTGACAAGGTCAAGGCAGAAACCCCTCAAATGTGGAATATGTCACATCGGATCAGTTAAATACAGTAACAAGGAGAGTCAAGGACACAACTCAGACATCTTTTAAAGGCAGCCTGGACAGTATTCAGTGAATTTGGGTGACCTCTACTATGGAAAGAGTCATTTTGAGTAGTTTTAGTACAAAAACATCTGTATGGAGGCATAAAATAGAATTGCGCTTTAAAATGGAGGTCAATGGGAAATTACTATAAGCGCATATATAACGAGTCTGCCAATATTGGTGATAAACAGGTTTTTTTTTTATCTTAAAAGAGAGGAAGTGTGGTACTGTATGAGAAAATCAGGTGTGGCAGAGAAGTATGTGAGGGTGGTGCAGGACATTTATGAGGACAGCAAGACGGTAGTGAAATGCGCTGTAGGAGTGACAGATAGGTGGGGGTGGGGTTACATCAGGGATCGGCTCTGAGCCCCTTCTTGTTTGCCATGGTGATGGACAGGCTAAGAGATAGGGTCAGGCAGGAGTCTCCATTGAACATTATGTTTGCAGACGACCTTGTGATCTGTAGTGAGAGTAGAGAGCAGGTGGAAGAGAAACTGGAGAGGTGGAGGTATGCTCTGGACAGAAGAGGAATGAAAGTCCATAGAAGAAAGACAAAATACATGAGTGTGAATGAGAGGGAGGCAAGTTAAATGGTGAAGATGTAAGGAGAAGAGGTAGTGAAATTAGATGAGTTTAAATACCTGAGGTCAGCCATCCAAAGCAATGGAAAATGCACAAGAGAGGTGAAGAAGAATGTGCAGGCAGGATGGAGTGGGTGGTGACAAGTGTCAGGGGTGATTTGTGACAGAAGGGTAGCAGCAAGAGTGAAAGGGAAGATTTACAAGATGGTAGTGAGACCTGCTATGATGTATGGTTTGGAGATGACAAAAGGACAGGAGATGGATCTGGAGGTGGCAGAGTTGAAGATGCTAAGATTTTCATTGGGAGTGACTAGGAGGAACAAGATTAGAAATGAGTATATCAGAGGGACAGCTCAGGTTGAGTGGTTTGGAGACAAAGTAAGACAGGCAAGGCTGAGATGGTTTGGACATGTGCAGAGGAGGGATAGTGGATATATTGGACAAAGGATGTTGAAGATGGAGCTGCCAGGCAGGAGGAAAAGAAGGAGACCACAGAGAAGATTCAAGGATGTAGTGAAGGAGGACATGGAGGGGGTTGGTGTTACAGAGGAAGATGCAAGGGATAGAATGAGATGGAGGCAGATGATCCGCTGTGGCGACCCCTAAAGAGAGCAGCCGAAAGAAGGTTTTTTTATCTTAAAAACCTTAAAATCTTAAATATGCACATTTTACCAAATGCATTTGCAACTTTTTTCCTCACTCAGTTGTGTGTTATTCTTGAGAATTTCTAAGGAAAACGGTTACAAATGTGAAAACTTGATTTTTTTTTTTTTCCTCTCATATTTGTAAACCTGCTGTTTTCCTTTGTAAATTTGCAGTTTTTTTTTCATGGAGAATAGAGGGATTTTTCCCTCATAAATTTGCAACATTTTTGTCTGAGCCATATCGAGACGGGTCAAGTTTCAGCGATGTTTCGTAAAAAGCAATAACAGAAGATGAAAAATTCTGTTCAGACAGCTTTGTCATGGAAATCACTGCATGGACTCACTTATGGGGAGAATAAGGGGCTGTGCACACAACGTTTTCGTTGAAACTGGATAAAAGATCTGCGCGCCGTTCACACGTCAACATCACAGAAACATGCTCACGGGACGGACTGTTGTGGTAACTATGCCAGGCCAGTAGGTGACAGTGTGACTTTACAGCAACACGTACGACTTCCTGTCAACTGTCAATTGTTTCAGGGAGCGTATGCTGAACTTTTAAAATAGTGGTTGTTAGTGAAAAGTAAACACATATTCAGGAACTACACCATTAATTTCTCACCTCAGTTGGTTGTAGAAACAGGTTTCATTATTTAGTTTAGAAGCTATACAGTGCTGTGATAAAGTATTTACCCCTTTCTCAATTTCTTAGATTGTTATGTTTGTCACACTTAAATGTTTCAGGTCATCAAACAAATTTGAATATTAGACAAAGATTCAATTCAGTTATTTATATAGCACCATTTCACAAGTCATCTCATAGCACTTTCAAACTGTAGGAGAAACCCCACAATTGCAGGAGGACCCCAGCAATCAGGTGATCCCCTGTGAGCAAGCACTTGGTGATGTTGGAGAGGAAAAACTTCCTTTTAACAGGAAGAAACCTCCAGAAGAACCAGGGTCAGGGAGGGGCAGCCATCTGCTGCAGCTGGCTGGGGGGTGAGGGAATAGAGAAGAAGAAGAAGAAAAGAACAGAACAGACATGTAGCGAGCAATAGCACGACGGGGACTCAATTTATGGGAGAGAACAAACAGATGTTAAAGGGTACCTGTAGTGAATTTTAATCAAAAGCTATTTCAAAGGATCAAATATGATACTGGTAGATCCGTCCAGTAATTTTGGTCATGATTCCTTCTCAAATGCGTGCGAGTTTCAAGTCACTGCTCTTTCAGTCAGTCATGGTCAGGGACATCTTGCCTCCTCAATGGTCAGTTTCAGCACAGTTGTTGCTTTGTGCGATTGAGTGGGCTGCAGTATAGCAGTCAAAGTTTCAACATCAGAATTTTATGTAATTTTTTACAACTATGTACAAGCAGCACGGTGGCGCAGTGGTTAGCACAGTGGCAGCACAGCAAGAAGGTCATGGGATCGATTCCAACCTTGACCATCGTGGGTTCGATCCCACCCCCAGACCATTGGTGACCCTTCTGTGTGGAGTTTGCATGTTCTCCCCGTGTCTGCGTGGGTTTACTCCGGGCACTCCGGTTTCCTCCCACATGCCAAAAAACATGCAAGTTAGGTTAATTGGCATCAAAACTGGGGATTCTAAATTGTCCTTAGGTATGGATGTGAGAGTGAATGGTTATCTGTCTCTCTGTGTTGGCCCTGTGATGGACTGGCGATCTGTCCAGGGTGTACCCTGCCTCTCGCCCAAAGATGCTGGGATAGGCTCCAGCCCCCCCGCGACCCGAAAGGATTAAGCGGTAGAAGATGGATGGATGGATGGATGGATGTACAAGCAAATCTACCTGCGTATAATTTAATGATCTGTGTTGGCCCTGCAATGGACTGGCCATCGTCCAGGGTGTACCCTGCCTCTCACCCAAAGATGCTGGGATAGGCTTCAGACCCCCGTGACCCGAAAAGGATTAAGCGGAAGAAGATGAATGAAAATTCTAGTATATCAAGATTTATTAAATGTGTTCTGAAGTTACTTGACTGGGAACTTGCCTGTTCATCAGGTCCCCTTCAGCTGCCGGTCCCCGGAGGTAACTGTGAATCATGCTGTCAATGAAGGCCATTTCCAAGGACTGTTTGTGGAGTAGCTATATATATCCGTGCAGATCTGGCACTGTTTTCAACTCGGATCTCGACCCACTGAGCATCTGCTGAATGCGTTTACTCGTCCGCGATAAAGCCGGAAACAATGATTGTATGTCACTTCCGGCCGGCAATGGCTGCTCCACATTGGTTTTGACCAGGCAGTTTTCATGGGATAAAATTATTCAGTATACTGACTCTAGGGGGTTATTTTTACTGAATAAACACATTTTTGGTTTTAAAGTAATACCTAAAGCAGGATTAATGTTGTTGTAATGACCAGTACGGTTTCCTTTAATGACCAGCAAAAATATTTCATTGAGAGTGAAGAAAGGAGTGAAGCCCAATGCACCGTTGGAGGTCTCCCAGCTGTCTAAGATACCCGAGTAAACACAAAATGCAGTTTTTAAATGAAAAAAGCTATCCAAACCAATCTGGCCCTATGTGGAAAAAGAAATTGCCCTCAAACTCAGTAACTGGTTGTGCCACCATTGGGGGCAACAACAGCAATCAAGCATTTGCGATAACTGGCAGCGAGTCTTTTACATCATTGCTGAGGAATTCTGGCCCAGTCTACTTGGTATAAATGTTTTAATTCAGCCACATTGGAGGGCTTGAGCTTGAGGTCATGAACTGATGGCTAGACATTCTCCTTCAGGATTTTCTGGTAGAGAGCAGATTTTATGGTTCCATCAATTACACCAAGTCATCCAGGTCCTGAAGCAGTAAAGCAGCCCCAGGCCATGACACTACCACCACCATGCTTGGCTGTTGATATATTCTTTTTATGAAATGCTGTTAGTTTTACACCAGATGTTAACGGGATGCACACCTTCCAAAAAGTTCAACTTTGGGCTCGTTAGTTCACAGAATATTTTCCCAAAAGTCTTGGGGATCATCAAGATGTTTTTTTGGCAAATGTGAGATGGGCCTTTGTGTTCTTTTTGGTCAGCAGTAGTTTTTGCTTTGGAGCTCTCCCGTGGATGCCATTTTTGCCCAGTCTCTTTCTTATGGTGGAATCATGGACCAGTGTACAATCTGAGGCAAGTGAGGCCTGCAGTTCTTTAGATGTTGTTCTGGGTTTTTGTTTCTCATCTGTTCTTGAATTTCTTTTGATTGCAGCATGATGTGTTGCTTTTGGAGATCTTTTAGCTTACTTCACTTTGTCAGACAGGTTCTATTTACGTTATTTCTTGATTCAGTAGGTCTGGCAATAATCAGGCTGGGTGTGGCTAGTGAAATTTAACTCAGCTTTCCAAAAAAATGTGTTTAATCACATTTAATTGATGACATAACAATCAGAGACAATTACTTTTTCACAAAGGACCAGGTAGGTTTGGATAGCTTTTTTCTAAATAAATGAAATTATTTAAAAACTGCATTTTGTATTTACTTGAGTTATCTTTGTCTAATGTTAAGACTTGTTTGATGATCTGAAACATTTAAGTGTGACAAATGTGCAAAAATACCAGAAATCAGGAAGGGGGCAAATACATTTTCACAGCACTGTAGGAGAACGTTTACCATCCCGGCACCATCTTGGATGCAGGTGAACAAACTTGAACAGACTGCCCGCCGGAGGACGGGTCGACCAATGAGGTACAGCTCATGTGTTTTGCTTAGCAGCACAAACATACAGTATGTCAATCATTTGTTGTGGTTCGGGTGGCTACGCATTCGCCGTGATGTAATGGTGACGTCACCGTTACCGTTTTTCTCTCTGCACATGGAGGTGGAAAAAAAGTGCCAGCAAAACCATTTCACTCTGGAGACTGGTTTCAAATCTGTACACTTTCACACCTCCAAAACTGACAGACAAGCCAGACTGTCCAAGAAGTTTGTCAGTTTGGGGGTAGAATGTCGTGTGTATGGGGTCTAAGTAGAAGGAAAAAAAAAAAAACATTGTTAGTGACCACTGCTTTTTAACTTAAAGGTGTAAAAGGAAAAAAAATCCTCACAACTCTCCCCATTTACCCGGGCTTGGGACCGGCACTAGGAGTACACTGGCTTGTGCACCCCCTGTGGCTGAGTTGATGTTTATACAGGAAGGGGGGGCGAGGGCTGAAAAGTTAATTATGGTCAAATATGATCAAATATGGGTTATTTTTCAACATGGTCTCCCCTTTGGTCCACACACTTCTTCCACTGGTGTTGCAGCGGTTGGATCCCTGTGGTTGAAAAATAAACCACATTTGGTCAAATTTGACCTCTATGACCCCCCCGTAATTACTAGTCTTCAAAGTAATTTGTCAAAACATTCATCTAAATATAACCCAAAGCAACCATATCATCTGAAAGGTTGCACAGCTTAACAGTCTGATCTAATAATTCTCCCACACAGCCAGGTTTCTCTGCTGCACCAGTAGTACAGCGACTTTGAAGTTTCCATACATGAGCTCAGACCTGTCATTGGATTTGAGCGTACATATGATCACATTCAGATTGATAAATATCAATCTTTGTGTTGAAAGGATCATACGACCTCTTTTCTGCCTTACGCATGTTTGATAAATCAGGGCCCTGAAGACTGGCAGTTTAACCCACACCAAGCACTGTAAAGATTACTATAAAATTATAGTTTTAAAAATCGTTCTAACTCAAGTGGATGACAGTGGCCACACTACAGCAGTGTGGCCACTGTCATCCATCTTTATAGTGCTTGGTGTGGATGGCCCGTAACTCTGGAAGGGAACAGTAAAAAGAAACGGTGACTACACATGACCAACACTGTAGTCCACTTTCTCCAGTCATCTCAGTTATCACAAGTACATCGGCACTGAAAACGTGCAAAGAATGTGTCAAACACCGGAAGGGATCGAGACGTTTCGCTTTTTTCTCCCTCCCTGTTGTTTCTTTTCATAATCTGCTTATTAGAAACAGAATCCAGGCTGATTGCTTAGTTTTTTCACTTTTTGTGACCCTCCATGTGTTTATATTTTCTGCTAAAGTTACATTGTCATCTGATGTGCTGAATTGAGCGTGTGGGAACGAGCTGCTGTATTTGTTGTTCTTCCTTCACCATGCTGTTGTTTTTAGCATATCTGTTCTCCACCAGTTTACATAAGACCCGGCTCTTTGCTGATTGAAACAACTGCTGTATGTTTAATATTGGAAAATAAGCCAGTTTCAGAGTATTCTGAATTTTCTTTGGTCTTCAGAAATGTAATGCCTTTTGACGCTGTAATCTTTTGTAGTTTCGATGGATGTGTGCAGAACTAGGACTATATTCACGTTTACCTCCAGAATATTAATCTTGGTGTTTATATTTCTTTGCGTTTTTAAGCTGTCCCATCACACCTCTCCACTGGACTGTGTGTGTTTGCTGTTCAAACTGTGGAGTAACAAGATAACCGTATCAGGTGTCTGCGCGCTACAGACAGTAGGTGATTTGAAGGGGAATTAGGGGGCAACTTCCTTCTAAAAAAAAATTGCAACTTTATTCCCCTGTAAATTTGCAACTTTTTTCTCAAAAATTTACAACTTTCTTGTAAATTTGCAACTTTTTTCCTGTAAATTTGAAACTTTTTTCTCAAAAATTTACAACTTTCTTGTAAATTTGCAACTTTTTTCCTGTAAATTTGAAACTTTTTTCTCAAAAATTTGCAATGCTTATCCTGATGTTGGTTAAACTTTTTTTTTCCCAACACAATTAAATTTTAATTTATCACTTTTTTTTAAAAATTGGCATTATTTATCATATTTTTGGACTTTTATTCTTGCAAATTTTCACCTAATTTACATGATCCATATATACCTTATGCTGCATTTTTTGAATATCACCCATTCCCCATGGTGAAAAAATAACAAATTGCCCTGTGATTACCGATGTCCCTGTACTTCTGCCAAATTAAACTTCCTCCTTGTGTTTATTTATTCATTAATTTTTATACTTTGTGTGTGCTTTTTGACCACATAAATCAGAAGTTATTTACAGATTCTGATGGAACTGTCAGGAGTGGTTGGAGAAGGACCAAGAACCAAGCAGTTGATTTTGGGGGTGATCTGAATCCCTGTCACTGGAGTGGTGGCCTAGTTGGTAGAGCATCCACCCCACAACCAGGAGGTTGTGGGTTCAAATCCCGGCCGGGTCATACCAAAGACCATATAAAAATGGTACTTTCCACCTTCTAGCTTGGTGCTCAGCATAATAGAATGGGGAAAGGAAAGGTAACTCACAGAGCTACCAGAGGACTGACCCCCCCCCCCCCGCCACTGTAAGCTTACAGTAGCTGTGTGGCCTAGGGTCAGAGAAACGGAGATAGGCGCTACCCCTATACACCACAAGGTGTCCCACATGCTGTGGAAGGGAATTAACTAACTGAATCCCTGTCAGCCTTCAAGATATTTAAAGAAAAATATTCCACGGGGGGAATAAACACAATGCCTTGTGAGATGTTTTGAGGGACAGAGGGCACTGTTGGCTGACAGCTAACAGGTTGTAAGGAGAAATAAAAATACTAGGGAGAAAATTACCTGCCTTGGTGGAGGTTTGCACTCTTTGTGGTTTACAAATGTGACCCAAACAGGGAGCAGGATTAAGGTATAGGTCAGGTCTATTCATTTTACAAAATCAGTTGGGCCACAATTTGAAATCAAGACATGTAACTGGGCCACACATGTTCAGCGATCTGTTGAATGACAAATTTCAAACCAACACAGATCATTATGACGAAAAATATGCACTTTTATTCATTGTCTTGGTTTTAAATGTGCACTTGGCAAATGACAAAGGCACATCAAAAGTGCATTAAAACACAATAACAGTGCTGGGATTGAGAAGAACTTTAAGTAGTAGAAATATTTTTCCTCTTGAACAACAATTAAATGGGGGAAAAAATTCTGTAAATAACCATTTTGGTCACATCTTATTTAGGCATATCTCAAAGTACATAAAAACTCAATGTGCACTGTTAGTAGCATTAACATTTGTTTCCCTTTTGAAAAAAAAAAAGTACCACATCCTGGTCATAACTGACCTTGGCACATCACAAAGTGCATTTAGCTGAATAAAAAATTAACTGTCAAACACTCCAGTGCACCCCCCCCCCCCCAAGAAAAGACTGATAACATTAACAAACATTGCACATTCACTATTGTGGTGTGTTTTATTTTAAATCACCACATGTGAGTAGGAACCTCTTTTTATAACTACACATTCCATTACACACACATCAGTCAACCAAAGTTTTTTAGTAGAGTTAAGGGTGCAAAAAGCACCCACTTAAAAACTTGAGTAATGACTTCAGTCTTGAAGGTTGTACATTTGAGACTTTATTATAAATTTATGGATTTTTATGGCTAATTTTTGTTTATTTTTTTTAAATAAAATTACTGGGGTTTTTTTTTTTAAATAAATTTGAAACAGATTGTGGTAAAAGTTTGACTTTTTTTCTTTATACAATTTACACTTTTGGCCATAAGTTTGCAGAGCCAGAACAGAACAATAATTTAACTCTGATTTCAAAGGACAAAAAAATAAAATTATATTTAATGAAATAAATTAACTTAAATGACCAAAAATGCAGTTATTTCTGTTATAAATATATATTTCTAGTTTTTTAGAATTCTCCTCACCACCCAGACAGCAGGAAAAACCTCCCTTATTTTGAAATCCAAATGTTGGCACGTTTAGTTTGTCTGAAGGCTGCTGATGGATCAAAGTCATTGACTTTGTGAATTTCAGTCATCTTAACTTGCCAGGTGCATAATATCCATCCATCCATGGATGGATGGATATTGTAGTAGCTGGTGAAGTCAATCTTAAGTGATTCAGTCACTCTTGCCTTTCCCTGCATACAGTATGAAGCTTAACAACACGTTTGCTAAGCAACTTTTCATTATTGTTCCCATTTCCAGCGGGTTAAAACCACCATAAATGCCTCCACTGCTTACATATCTCTTCTTTTTTTTTCCACGTTTAAAGTACAGTAAGTAAGTTTAAAGTAGTATAAGCTCATGTTTCTCTCTCACGGCAATGCTAGAAAACCTCTGCCTGCCAACTGGAATGCTCACGTGGGCGGGATGCTTCTGAATTCCGCTCGGGTGATGGTCACGCGCGTTGTTCGTGTGCGCGCTTGCGGACAGTTATTCCTTCATATTTTTTTCTTAAATTTTTATTTCCTTGGCATGGCCTGGGCCATTCGGAGGTTGGTTCTGGGCCGCATGTGGCCCACGGGCCGCTAATTGAATAAGCCTGATTTAGGTGTTTGAAAAGTAGAATGTCTTAAGTCAGACTTGCACTCCCATGAAGGGGGGTTGTTTTCATGTCAGACATGCTTTTTCTTCCACCACTTGTTTGGTGCTCGGGCAACTGATGTCGGGATGTGGTTTGTGGGGGAGGTGGTGAGATTTTCCCTGTCCAGATAATGCTGTGGACTCAGGCATGGCAGTGTTTTTTATTTATTTTTTTGGCCGGGGTGGGGGGTGGGGTTCCACATCAGATACAGGGTTGCTGTAGGGGTTGTGAAGGTGGCCCCGCCTCTCCACAGGTGAGTTTTCTGTAAAGAAGAGAAAGAAGATGACGTGGGATTGCGTTCCTGTTGCCGTCCGCGGACATGAAGGAGCCACTGCAGGCTCCAATGCACAACGATGGCAAATTGTTTGCAATTTTTGGACCAATTAAAAAGTGAAATTAGACAATTTCTTGCAGGATTCTGAATGTTCTCTCATGGACCCCTGGTTTCTCACAGGCCCCAAAACACTGATTTAAAGCAAGATCTAAGAAAAACTATTGATGCCAATTATGAAAAATGCTGCTTTTTTACTGTAGACATACTGCAGATGGATTTTACTTATGGCCTTTGTTAGTATCTACCCAAGTAGATCTGCTTTGGTCTGATTTTGTCCCTGGAGTGTGAATGCAAGTCCCTGTGGACATTTGAATATCATCTATTTTGTTGTGACCACACAAGATCCCACACTTCGGTGGCTTCTATATGTGCGCCTCCAGAAACTAAGTGTAATAAGAGCGAATACATGTCTGTGAAAATTCTAGAGGGTTGACTGATTTTTAACTGCAAATCTGCACTTCAGCTTTAGCTTCAGTTAAGTTTTGCAGTCAGTCAGATCAGTGCACAAGTTTTGGTTGTATATATTTCATGGTGTTAGTTTTGTGAACCTGCTGTAAAATAAAGATCTCTCACCGTATGATGCACTTCCTTTTTAAGAATTCAAAAATGTCCAGAAGCAGAAGTTTGGTTCAGTTTGATCAGAACCATTATCGAATTTATGGCAAGCGTTTTTTTTTTCCCCCAAAGCTTAATTTGCTCCCTTTTTCTTTATGAATTTACTTTTTTTTTTTTGTAACTTAAGATTTTTATTCATTTTTCATTATATATATTGCATTCAGATCACAGTCTACATTTAAAAAAAACAAAGGGGCTAGAGTAAAAAAGAAAAAGGAGAAAAAAAAAAAAGGGGGGGGGGGGACAAATGTTGGAGCATCAAGTTTTTAGTTTCCATCTCTTAATTCTTCTGGTTTTTCCAGCGTCTTTGGTTATTCTTTCAATATTTGTCTCGTTGTTGCACTTTGTAGTGTGTCCATTTCCGCCATTTTTTTTCCCATAGTCCTTCTTGCATTCTTTGTCGATATGTTAGTTTTTCCATCATACGTATGTCCTCAATAATGTCAGTCCATTGCTCTTGGTCAGGAAGAACTTCTGATCGCCATTTTTTTGTGATAGTTTTTTTACATGCAATCAACAAGATTTTAACTAGATATCTGTCCTCAGCCTGTATAACATTGTCTCTTTTAAGATCACATAGGTACATCAAGTTACAGTTCATTGGTATATTATATCCTAATATCCTCTGTATTGTCACATGTATAGATTTCCAGAATGATGAGATTTTGCAGCATTTCCAAAACATATGTGAGTGGTCTGCATTTTGAGCCCCACATCCCCTCCAGCATATAGATTGGGTATTTGTATACTTTCCTTGAATCTGTGGTGTAATGAAAAAGCGAATCAGGTTTTTCCATCCAAATTCCCTCCATGTTCTTGAATTTGTTGACGTGTGTTGTGTTTTCCATATTTCCTGCCAGCTTTCTTCTGTTATGTTTAAATTGAGCTCTTTCTCCCATTTCTCCTTTATATAGTTACTTGAATGATTGTTTGCCATAAGTTTCTGATATATCTTTGAAATAATTCTTGTTTTATTTCCTGTATATGAGCTTAAAATGAATTGTATAATCTCGCTCACATCTGTTTGGAGGTTATGCCTAATCTTCTTCATATAATAGTCTCTCATCTGCAGATATCTGAAGAATTCCGATCTTTCTAGTTTAAATTTTCTCCTGATGTTTACAAAGCTCCCGAGATCTTTTTTTCCGATATTGCCCCATGCTGTGATTCCCTTGTTCACCAGATTTTTGTATCCCCTATCTTGTTTTGCCGGTTCAAACTGACTGTCAAATGCTACCCATTTCAATAGTTTTATGTCTTCCTTTATATTATACTTTTGTACTATTTTATACCACAGTTCTAAAGTAAATTTAGTGATTGGGTCTATTTGTTTGATTTGCTTATATGCATCTTTATCTCCTATTATGCTTTGTACTGGGAGTCCCTCAATTTCCTTTTCCATTTCTTTCCATTTTGCCTCATATCCCTTGTCGCACCAACATATGATATATCTTATTTGTGCTGAGTAGTAATATTCCTTTAGACTCGGTAGGCCCATGCCTCCTTTCTCTTTTGGTAACTGGAGAGTTTTATATTTCACTCTTGGTTTTTTACCTCCCCAAACAAATCTCGATATCATCCTGTCCCACTTTGAGAATTGGGCATCTGGAATCTCTGTTGGTAGAGCCTGGAAGAGGTAAAGTAATCTAGGTTGTATGCTGATTTTGACTGTCTCAATTTTTGAATTCAGATCCATATTTAAGATTGACCATCTATCAATATCTTTTTTTATTTCTTGTTCCAACCTATCATAGTTTGCTTTATAGATTTTGCTTAGATCTTTAGGTATGTTCACTCCAAGGTATTTTATTTCTTTTTGTTTCCAGTTTAGTTTGATCTTATCAGTTATCTGGTTTAGAGGGTTATAGTGGAATGTCAGTATTTGTGTTTTTGTTATGTTTATCTTGTATCCTGATAATTTTCCAAAATTTTCTATCAAGTTCATCATTTCCATTATTGATTCATCTGGTTGTTCAAGGTAAACTATAATATCGTCTGCAAATAGCCCAATCTTGTGTTCCGCCCCCTTTATTGTTACACCTTTTAATTTCTTATTTTGTCGTATCGCTTGAGCCAGTGGCTCTATGAACAGAGCAAACAAGGTGGGCGATAAGCAGCATCCCTGCCTAGTTGATCTTTGTATATTTACTTTGTCTGTTAAGCTACCGTTTATCTTGATTCTTGCCACAGGTTCTTGATACAGCGTCCTTATGCATTGTACTGATTTTTCGTTAAATCCAAAGCGTTCCAGCACACTATATAGGAATTTCCAGTTAACCCTGTCAAATGCTTTTTCTGCGTCTAAACTCATTATTACTGCGCTTTTCTTTTCTTTATGTATTTGGTTAATTATATGTATTGTTCTCCTGATATTGTCATGTGTTTGGCGTCCCTCTATGAAACCAGTTTGATCATCTTCTATCAATTCCGTCAAGAATGTCTTTATTCGTTTACATATAATTGTTGTATATATTTTATAATCCACATTTAATAAAGAGATTGGCCTATAGTTTCCGCATTGTTCTCTATCTTTCCCTGGCTTTAAAATGACTGAAATAATGGCTTCGTTCCATGATGGAGGTATTTTGTTGTTGTTCAACGTCCAATTAAATGACTTTAGAAGCTGTGGCATGAGTTCTTCTATAAACAGTTTATAAAACTCAGAAGGGTATCCATCACTACCTGGTGATTTACCGTTTTTAAGTGACTTAATCACATCTCTAATCTCTTGTGTTGTTATTTCTGCTGTTAGCTTTTCATTTTGTTGATTTCCTATTGATGGCAAGTCCAATGTGCATAGAAATTTTTTAATATCTTTAGTATTTGTTTCTTCAGGTTGCGAGTATAGTTCTTGGTAGAAATTATGGAATATTTCTTCGATGTTTTCTGGGTTAACTGTGGTTTTATTTGTGGTGGGGTCTTTAATCTTACATACATTATTCATTGTTTGTTGTTTTCTTAACCGTTTTGCCAGCAGTTTTGTGGCTTTTGGTCCCGTTTCATAATATTTTTGCTTTAGATATCTATTTTTCCTTTCAATTTCATCCATTTGTGTTTCTTTTATCTTTATTTTTTCTTCTTTAATTTCTTGATATATTTTTGGGTCATTTGTGCTTTGATGTTTATGTTCTAATTCCCTCAGTCTCTCACATCTTTGTTCATATGCTTCCAGTTTAGTCTTATTTGCTTTTCCTGTTTCAACAATTAATTTACCTCTTAACACGGCTTTTAGTGCATCCCATAGTATTGTTGGGTCCACTTCTTCATTGTCATTCTCTTGGATATATTCATTTATGTTTACTTTTATTCTTTCTTTCATTTTCTCATCATTTAACAGTCCTACATTAAGTTTCCATGTTGTTTGTCGTTTTCTATTGTTTAAATTTATTTCCATGTATATAGGATTATGATCTGATATTTCTGCCCCTCCAATCCAACAATTTCTCACCCTGTGTCTGTCATCTTCATTCATAAGGAAGTAATCTATTCTAGAGTGTACTTTATGGACTGCTGAATAATGTGTATAGTCTTTTTCGAGTGGGTGCAGGTCCCTCCAAATGTCTACCATACCCATTTCTGCCAGTGAGGTTCTTATGAACTTTGTTACATGTTTTTTTGTCTTCTTAACACTTGTTGTGTCAATTTCATGATCCATGACAGCATTTAAGTCTCCTCCACAAATTAGGACTCCTTCACTGTGTGTTGCTATGAGATCAAACAGATGTTGAAAAAAACCCTTGTCACTTTCTGGTGGGGCATAGATGTTCACTAATGTGATCTGCATTCCATCTATTCTACCCTTTATTATTACATACCTGCCTTCTTTATCCTGGATTTCCTGTTCACATTCAAATTGTATTTTATTTGAGATTAGTATCATAACCCCCCTTTTAGCTCCTCCCTTAAATGAGCTGTAGTAGGAGTTCTTATAGCCAAATCTCTTTAGTTTCACATGTTCTGTCTTGCTCAAATGTGTCTCTTGCATAAATATAATTTCGGCTTTTTCTTTCTTGAATTTTCTTATTATTCTTTCCCTTTTAACAGGTGAGTTCAGACCATTCACGTTTAGTGTCATTATCTTAAGATTTTTACCCATATTCATGTTTTTCCATTTTTTTAACTTGTGCTCCTAGCCCCTTTAACAACAAAAATAACACATATTTATATAAAAACACATTAAAAAATCTCGACCTCCGTACTTTGGGCCTTTCTTCTGCCCACTGGTCCCTGTTGGTGGGTGGAGGGATTGTCCTCACCGAGTGTAGGGCCCTCCCTAGACCTGTATTTACTATCCAAGAAATAGTCATTAGTCTAGAAATGTCCAACAAATATCACTTAAACCTCTCCTAGCCGTCTGTTTCTCTTTTACCTTGTCTTCTTGGCCTTCATTTCTTCTGTGTCTTTCTTAATCTTTGTTATAATCTAGGCTTTCAGTTGAAAGCCTTGTAGTCTTTCCTGGGCCCGCTGCGCCACGTCTCCCCCCGTCTTTTGCCGTTCACTCGCCTCCACTCCGGCTGTCGTGATGCATTCAGGGCCTCCGCTGCTCCTACCGTTTCCTCCGGCACGTACACCTCAAGGCCCCGCTCCATCATGTCCTGCGCTGCCTCTCTGGCTGTGTTGTAGGTTCTTACGCCGTTCTCCCAATGAATCCTCATCTTCGTTAGCGGCGTTTGGAATCTAATTTTTTTTTCTTTCAGCGTTTTTTTAATGTTGGCATATTTCTTCCGCTGCTGCACAATTTCCGCCGGGTAGTCATGATCAAAGAATATCTGCTTGTCGCCGATTCGTATCTTTTTTTTCCACGCTCGTGTCAGGATTCTTTCCTTTACATCATATTTCAGAAAGTTTACCACAACTGACCTGGGTGTAGAGCGTGGGTTCGGGTTCTGTGCCGAGGCTCTGTGCGCTCGTTGAATCTGCAGATCCGCTTCGCTGGGCAGTTCCAGCTCTTTTTTTAAGAACTGATCCATGAATTTCGTCATCGAGTTGCCTTCAATGCCCTCCGGGATCCCGAAGATGCGTATATTGCCCCGTCTGGACCTGCTCTCCAAGTCGGTTACTTTCTCCTGCATCCTCTGCATTTGTGCCGTCAGGGTCTGCAGCTGTTCGCTTGCCTCGCTATTCCAGTCTTCCAGCTCTGATATTCGGGCCTGCGCTTCTGTCATACACGCCCGCTGGGAGCGCAGCTCCTCCATGTTTTCTGCTAGCTTGCGCTCCATTTCTCTTCGGAGGCCCATAATTTCCTCCTTAATCTCTTTTTTCAGCTCCTCCTTAAGAGCCGCTAAATCCTGTTGTAGCTGCCGTTTGAAGTCTCTCAACTCTTTTCCCAAACTGGCGATGCCGGTGTTCATGGTATCGAGTTTTGTGTCTTCCATTTTCTCTGCTGCGGTCACCTCGTTTTTTTGGGCCCCGTGTTCAGCGGTTTCTCCTGCGTTGTTGAAGAGGAATTCTTTAATTTTACTCTGCTTTTGTCCTTGTGCCCGGCTCCTTCGTGTTTTCATCCCTTAGTTTATTGATCCGCTTATGTCGAGTTGGCCATTTACCGATGATTTTTAATCCGGCTAGGGAGAGCTCTCTGTTTAAGCGTTATGTCTCTCCGCCATCTTCCCGGAAGTCTCCATGAATTTACATTTTTTTAAAAAATAAATAAATAAATATTTTTTTCTCTGTAATTTTGTGATCCAATTTGTAATTTAGCCATTTTGTCACAAATTTGCAGTTAGAATAGAATTCCTTTGTTGTCACTGCACAAGAATGTACGATGAAATTTATGAAGTTAGACCTGAAACAGTGCAGGGACAAACCCATGATCTCTCACACAATAAGCAAAATAAATAATTAAAAAGAACAAATGTTCTGTAGATTGTACTAAGCATTACACTAAAAGGGTAAAAAAAAAAATACTAAAAAAGGTTTTAAAAATGTATTTAAGGGAAAAAACATTGCACTTAGGAGACTGTAATTGTAGGTATATTTTCAACTTTTATGATTAATCAGTCTGATGGCCCATGGATAAAAACTGTTTTTGTATCAGTTTGTTCATGATTTTAATTTTCTGTATCTCCTGGTGGAGGGCAGGAGAACAAACTATGACCAGGATGCGAGCAGTCTTAGGATTTTCCTGCCTCTGCTGAGGCACCTGGACCTGGAAATGTCCTCTAGAGTGGGCAGAGAGCAGAATGATGGTGACATGGTTAGATGCAGCATCTCCTGGCTCTCAATTTCTCATAAGCAGCAACTTTTAATCTAAATTTACAACTTTTTTTCCTGAAAAATTATCTATTTTTTTCTTCACAAATTTGTAATTGTCATCTTGTACATTTGAGATAATTATCTCATATATTCATAATCCATTTTCTCATAAATCGTAATATTTTTCTCACAGATCTGCAACCCTTTTTCATGCAGGTTTGCAGTTGTTCTTGCTTTAATTTGTAATATTTTTCTTATACATTTACAGATTTTGATCAAAACAGCTGCAACTGGCTCTAGAACTGCAGGTTGCAGACCCCTGGCCTTTAGGGGTGGTGCTATCAGTGTTCATAGAGACAGTGTGGGAGATTTAGCATTATCCTGTAACATTTTTAACTAACAAAACATGTTGATGCAGCACACAACAGGGAGCCTCCATTACCTTGAAAAAGCAATGGTTACCTTTGGGTCAGATATCGAGATGTTATCAGTTGCATCTGATGCAGCTTTGAGCCACTAACTAGCTGCTACAGGGAAGTGAAATGGGCCACAGAGGTTTGGTGATCTCATCTCTTTCTAATTGCACACCTCTAGATTTTTCCCCCTTTTTTGTAAGCTTGCTGTTTTTAGTCCCAGCTGACGCCACTTGATGCAACTTCAGACTTCACACAGCTCCCTCTGGAGCCACAAAAGGCATTAAACAACTCTACAGTATGTCCACAATCACTGTTAATTTCCTTCCTTACATCACTGCTCTAAAGCACTTAAGAGGCACGGTACTGTGTTGTGGAAAAATATATTGCACATACAGTGCCCTTTCTCTCGCCTTGTCTTTACCGTTGAGCTCAGTCCAGTGACTCTCTTGGAATATTTCTTGGGTTTGTTTTCGGAGCTTATTTTCTCAGTTTCTGGTGCGGCTGCATTGAAAAAAGCTCACTTTCCATTCTTCCAAATTAACAGAGGAGGGCATGTTTGCAGTTGGCAGGATTCCAGCAGTAACGGGCTTTCTGCCCGTGTAATTGAATTGCATGTTGCTTGTAATGTGTGCAAATCCAAAACAGATGTCTACATAATCTCTCCTTCCTATACCTGCCTTGTTACATCTAACCTCCCTGCTCCTGACTGGTTTCTGGACATGCTTTTAATTTCCCCGTGAGACTCGGGGCCCCTGTGGACAGACTTTTATCTACTTTCTTCTGCTTACATGAGCTGTAGAGTGAGGAGATTGGATGCAGCCCTCAGGGAAAAGCTGTCTAAATCAGAACATAACCATCAGATTTCCCAAAGCAGGGTTAACTGAGATTTGCCCCATCTCCTAATGGCAGCATCCAAATGGAGTTTCAGCTGTTTGCTTTTTCAAATTGTTTCCCAAAGACTGGGCATACTGTCATTTTTAGAGGTAGCCCTTGAGTTGTACATGAAATCAGCAAGCTGGAGTACCTTCCAGGGACCACTGGTGATACATGACGACTCCACAAAACTCTGCTCAGCATACTTGTAGCCTAGCAACAGATTGTCAGTGCTTCCCTGGGAGTACCTGTGTATTTTTACCTGTAGCTTGTGCATCTTTTGGTGTACTGGGTCAAAGTGAGATGCAGTCTTTTCGGACAAATCCAGAAAAATGCTTCCTAATGTGTAGTGTTTCGTAGTACAGTATCTGATCTTTTTTTCTGTTTCCTGTTTATGATTAATAAAATACACCACTTGTATTCTTGTAACCCTAGAGTCAGAGTTTTTGTGTCATAAAGGTGGGGGTAGGAATCCCGAGGGACCTCACAATACAACACTTATCGCAATACTTGGGTCACAATACTTCTTTCTCTTTCGGCTGCTTCCTTTTGGCTTCTTCACATGTCAATTCGGCAAGGATTTTTACGCTGGATGCCCTTCCCTGCCCGGTATTGCAGTACTACGATTCCTTAAGTATTGCGATACCACATACTCCCCCCCCCCCCCCATTCAATGTCAAATTGTGTCCCCAAGGTGCAACTGTGAATATTTGTTTTCATATAAGTTTTCACTCTTTTCAGTGCAACTTGGCCACTTTTGTTTTGATGCCTGAAGGCTCTCATTCCTGGTGTGCTGTTGTGGAGGTCCTTTCTGCTTTCAGCTTTGGGCTTCACTTCTTGGTGCAGTTTTGGGACTACCGTGGCAGCAGGATGGGGACACATGCCTGAACTCCAGCGTCTCATGTTCCAGTGCGGGCTTTGTTTTCCATAGCAACACAGGTGTCTGCACACAAAAAGGGTGGTGGACTGTGTTGTCTTCTTTGCTTCTTGGCCTTAGAGCAGGGGTGGGCAATCATGTGCCATGGAGGGCCATTCCACTGCAGGTTTTCTGTTCCACCCAGTCTCTTCAGCAGGCGTTTTCACTGATTAGCAATCCTTGAAGTTGATCAGAGCATACACCTGCAGAAGAGACTGGGTGGAACAGAAAATGGCCCTCACTGCCCACCCTTTAAAGGGTGAGTAGCATGTTTGCTAACAACACAAACGTCATCATGACAAGACGTAGGTGTGTGTCACGTAAAGTTGTTTAGTTTGCTTGGAAAAGGAGCAGTGTGAAACCAAACCCAATTGGACTGAATGTGTAAAATATTACAAAAACACAAACCTTTGTTCCCTAATGATGTGACCGCAATGAGCTGGAACATTGTTGTTCATGAAAATGAAATAAGGCCTGTGTTGTTCATGCAGGGGCACAAAGACCGGATTAAAGATTTTTTTTAAATTTATTTTGTGTACTTTATTGATCCCCAGAGGGGATATTCAGGGCATCCACCTGGATGGATGAAGCAGCTACGGTATGGCGCTATTCCTTCACCATTCACACACACATTCACACCTAGGGCCACTTTTAGAGTCTCCAATTAACCTAACCTGCGTGTTTTTTGGCCTGTGGGAGGAAACAGGAGAAATCCCTGGGTAAACCCACGCAGACACAGGGAGAATATGCAAACTCCACACAGATCACCTTTGGTCAGGGGGTGGGATCGAACCCGGGATCCCATGGCCAAGGGTGAGTTGCTTTGCTGCCGCAGTGCTAACCACTGCGCCACTACACCGCCCTAAAGATGCTATTCAGGTAGTATCGGCTTGACACTGTACCATTCACAAGGTGTAGGGCAGTTCTGTATTGACTAGACACACCACCACCACCAAAGGCTCATCTGGCGACAGCAGTGGCTAATGCATAGCACTCTCCTTGATGTCTCCAACATTGTTGGCGGCCACCATTTCTTCTCAGTGTGAATTGACTTTCATCAGAGAACAGCACTGAGGCTCACTGGTCCCTTGTCGAGCATAAATGCTCGCTGGCCCATGCAAGACGATGATGCCTGTGCCTGGTGGTGTGGTCAGGTACCCTTGCAGGTCATCTAGCACGTACACTACGCTGATGTAAACAGTTTTGAATGGTCTGATGTGACACTTGGGTGCCTCTCACCTCCCTTAACTGTGTCTGGAGTTGACTGGCATTCATCATCCGGTTCTGCAGGGCACTGTTCACAATGAAGCAGTCATCAGGGTGGGATGTGGCCAAAGGACATTTACTTCTATGACTTTCTGTGACCCTTCCAGTCTCTCTGTATCTCTGTTGCAACCCGCTGATGACACTCTAAGCTCAGTGGCCACTTCCCTCTGAGAACATCCTGTTTGAAACCTCTCAATGGCGAGGTGCTATTGATCAATTGTTAGGTGTCGTCTTGGTCTCATGATGTCAAAATGTGAACAGCATGATGAAGAGGACTGTTTAAATACCAATTCTAATTGAACCAGAAAATTTGTTGGTTGATTCTTGGATTAAACATGTGTTGTGAATTTTGCTGTTAAGCACCTTGTTAGAGAACAGCAAGTTATGCAAAAAGTACTGAAATATTGAACAGCTGGACATGTGCATTCAAAAAGTTAGAGAAGGTCAAATTAAGTCCACCTGTAAAGGTTATAGTGCAATTTAGGTGCGTTCTGAAATTTCACCCGAAAGCCGAATATCCCTAACTTTTTGCGAGTTGTGTGTGTGTGTGTGTGTGTGTGTGTGTGTATTAGGGCTGAAATGATTAGTCGATGTTGTCAGTAATGTCAACAGTTAAAATTTATCGACAAAGATTTTTATTGTCGACAAATCGTTTAATTGTAAAGTTTATATCCATGCTACAGAAATGTTCAGTTGTAGAGACATGGACAAAATTGTTGGTACTCCTCTGTTAATGAAAGAAAAACCCACAATGGTCACAGAAACAACTTGAATCTGACAAAAGTGGTAATAAATAAAAATTCTATGAAAATTAACCAATGAAAATCAGACAATGCTTTTGAATTGTGGTTCAACAGAATTATTTTAAAAAACAAACTCATGAAACAGGCCTGGACAAAAATGATGGGACCCTTAACTTAATATTTTGTTGCACAACCTTTTGAGGCAATCGCTGCAATCAAACGTTTTCTGTAGCTTTTCAATGAGACTTCTGCACCTCTCAGCAGGTATTTTGGCCCACTCCTCATGAGCAAACTGCTCCAGTTGTCTCGGGTTTGAAGGGTGCCTTCTCCAGATGGCATGTTTCAGCTCCTTCCACAGATGTTCAATAAGATTTAGATCAGGGCTCATAGAAAGCTACTTTAGAATAGTCCAATGTTTCGCTCTTAGCCATTCTTGGGTGTTTTTAGCTGTGTGTTTTGGGTCATTATCCTGTTGCAAGACCCATGACCTGCGACTGAGACCAAGCTGTCTGACACTGGGCAGCACATTTCTCTCGAGAATACCTTGATAGTCTTGAGATTTCATTGTACCCTGTACAGATTCAAGACACCCTGTGCCAGATGCAGCAAAGCAGCCCCAGAACATAACAGAACCTCCTCCATCTTTCACAGTAGGGACAGTGTTCTTTTCTTGGCATGCTTCATTTTTGTGTCTGTAAACATAGCGCTGATGTGCCTTGCCAAAAAGTTCCAGTTTTGTCTTGTCTGTCCATAGGACATTCTCCCAGAAGCTTTGTGGCTTGTCAACATGCAGTTTGGCAAATTCCAGTCTGGCTTTTTTATGATTTGTTTTCAACAGTGGTGTCCTCCTTGGTCGTCTCCCATGAAGTCCACTTTGGCTCAAACAATGACGGATGGTGCCATCTGACACTGATGTACCTTGACCTTGGAGTTCGCCATGAATATGTTTAGAGATTGTTCTGGACTCTTGTTACCATTCGTATTATCCGTCTCCTCCTGCGGCCACATCCAGGGAGGTTGGCTACAGTCCTGTGGATCTTAAGTTTCTGAATAATATGTGCAACTGTAGTCACAGGAACATCAAGCTGCTTGGAGGTGGTCTTATAGCCTTTACCTTTAACATGCTTGTTTATAATTTTCTTTCTAATCTCCTGAGACAACGCTCTCCTTTGCTTCCTCTGGTCCATGTTTAGTGTGGTACACACCATGTCAGCAAACAGCACAGTGATTACTTGTCACCCTTTAAATAGGCCGACTGACTGATTACAAGTTTGTAGACACCTGTGATGTTAATTAGAGGACACATCTTGGTTGAACATGCCCCTATGGTCACATTATTTTCAATCTTTTCTAGGGGTACCATCATTTTTGTCCAGGCCTGTTTCATGAGTTTGTTTTTTAAAATAATTCTGTTGAACCACAATTCAAAAGCATTGTCTGATTTTCATTGGTTAATTTTCATAGAATTTTTATTTATTACCACTTTTGTCAGATTCAAGTTATTTCTGTGACCATTGTGGGTTTTTCTTTCATTAACAGAGGGGTACCAACAATTTTGTCCACGTCTGTAAGTACAATGCACGACCGGAACTGCTATGGGCTGTAGCGCCTCTGTTGTCCGGCATGCGTGAACAATTTCCAGCAAAGAAAAAGAGGAGCACAGCATGGCCCTACGGCACTGAGCATGGCGAAGCAGAAGGATAAACACATAGAAGCGGAGCTAAAAAAAAAAAGCAGACCAAAACTTTTTATAGTATGGGAACATTTGACAGAAAACAAAAAAACCCCGAAACAAGTAAAATGCAGACTTTGCAAGGCTGACCTTTCCTATCATGGCAGCGCTACAGTGATGCATGAGCATCTGAAACGATGGCACCCAGGAGCCGTGACATTAACGGCTGCTTCTGCTTGGTAAGTTTTAGCTAGTAAAGAAATCTAGTGCAGCTTATTTTCAATGGCCAACTGTTTCAAGCTTTAGAAAAATGACAATACTGTTTGTATGTGCTGTTTATGTTAGCTTACCTGTTTGACAATAAGCTCTCTGGCGGCTGAGGGCTAAGCTGTTTAAGTCATGGCTAACGTGTTGTTGAATGCAGTAAATTGCTGAATTACAGGAGTCGCTATCGCTTTTTCATCTTTGTTAATATTAGCCCTCATTCTGAACATTAGTGCATCTGGGTTAATTAGAATATCCCAATTTGTAATTTAATAAATAAAAACCTACAACCATAATCATGAAAATTGAATCAAACGGCTTGAAATATCATTCTTAAGTGCTGTGAATACTGAATATGAAGGTTTACCTTTCTGAACTATATTGTTAAAAAATGCACTTATAGAAAACTTCCACCTAATGTTAGTTTGTGGGTTGGAGCATATCAGTAATTCAGTTGTAAGATATTTAATCAATTGTTTAATTGACATTAGGCATTATGCTGTCTGTGATAAACTGATATATAACCTTCAACTTGTGATAATTAATACAGCTTTCTTGTTGTTGTTTTTTTTTGTATTTGGCTCTGGAAACTGCTTATAAAATGTTATATTAAAGCAGGGACTGACAACAAGGTGATTTTCACAGGTGTGCAGGCTTAAACAGCAGGTGAGGTAAAATATGCACTAGAGCCCCAACAGGAAGCAGAGATGGTGGACATGAAAAAAATAATCGTGATTATTCAACTAATCGAAAAAAAATAATCGTTAGATTAGGTGACTACCAAAATAATTGTTAGTTGCAGCCCATATAATATAGTACTGCTCTCCTCATGTGTTTGTGGCTACACAATTTAGCAGTCAGCCAAACTCCATTCAAAAAGAATACGGGAGTCAGGATATAGCCTCCAAGCTTCAGGTGCTTTGTTCAGCAGCACGTCATAAAGAACTGAATTGGAGTAAAATGATTTATAAAAAAAAAAAAAAAAAAAAAAAAAAAAAAGACAAGCAAAGGAAAAAATAAGCTACAATGATAACTTCCAAAAGTCATATACATCGAAAATAAAAACTTATTTGTTAAGCTTAGAATAAAGAAATATCCACCTTATTCCTAGGCCCCATGATGCCTTGCGTGAATTATGGGCGCAACTTCCGGTACTAATGTAGAACATGTGGTTGTCACTGAAATGCGACACTTTTCCTTGTTAAAAAAAACAATCACTTCAGCATCAAAAATGCGGGAACACGGCCTTTTGCACCTCAAAACGGTAATATAATCACTTCCCATGACTGTGGAGGGATGGGAAGATGACCTTAAAAAGTGGCCTGGCAGACAGTAGCGCCATTTGTTAGCGCCACTGTTAAGATGCTAACGCTGTAAACAAATAAAAGCTCTGAGATTTATCAATGTCTCCACTGCAATAAAGTCAGATGCATTTTGTTAAAAGGTGTTGGACATAATCAGATTTACCTCGGAGCAGACATAGAATCTAGTCAGAGCCACAAAGAACCACGACACCGTGCTTGGGTGTTTTAATGTTGGGGTAAAACAGACAGCTGCAGCTGTTTGTTTTACCCCGAAATTAAAATGCTCATGCTGCTGCCATGCCCTGAATGCTTATTTAACTTAACACGTACAGACCTTTTCTGACGATTGTTCAAAATTTTATTTATCTATATTTTGTGGTCATTTAAAAATTAATGCATGCTGAAGCTGCTAGTCCATATCGTTCCAAGGCAGTTCAATGAATGCAAAAAAAAAAAACAAAAAAAAAACAAAACAAAAAACTATTTGATATCTTTCTTAAATTGTTAAGCCTTAGGAAGCAAACTGTTACTATTTATTTATTATTTTACTTCATGCAGCCTTTATTCTGGTGACATATATAACACATAAACGTCAGATCTGTGACATCCATACAAGTGAAAGCATACCTGGTGTGCTCTTGTATCTGTCCTGTGTACCACCGATCACACCAACAGTTCTTTTTCGTTTTCAGTGCGTGATTTACGCATTGCTAGTGAGAAGCCTCCATTTATACAGTCTATGGCACAACCACGAACACCAGCAACAAGTACCAGAACTGGGTGATTCTTCAATTAGGGGCACTTTTGACGTTTAGAATTTGGAAAAAAAAAAGTTCTTTAATCTCTGTTTTTTCTGTTTCAAAAGGTTTAGCAATTGGTCTGGAACACAAATCTGAGTGTAGCTTTGATATTACTTCATGATAATTTTGATATTATGCTTTTTTCAAATTTGCCACGGCAAAATGTCATTACCATCACAAAAAACCCCCCACTGATTTTAATACAAAATGATTTGACAAGCAAAGGTTTTACAGTCATTCCAGTAAGTACAAAACATGCTCTTTAAGAATCATGTTCTAAATATTTGTAAGTACATTTAAAATACATTTTAACAACATCTTCTCTCTGACTTGTTAATATATTGCCTTGTCTCAACAATGAAATATTGCGTACTAATCAGAATATTTGAATTGCAATGTATATTTTTTCATAAAATGCAAATTTAGACTTTTAAACATTACCACAATGATTGTTGTAAAACCCAAGTTAACAATAAAGCAACATTTTCTATCAAAAAATGTATTGTGATGGTAATGACAACATGTTTTGGTAATGACATAAAAAAATAACACTGGTGTTTTGTTTTGTTTTTTACAACAAAGACAAAGAAAATACTACTTTTTAAAAACACCACCTTTTGTACACTTAACCTTCCATTAAAATTAATCACTTGGTAAACTGACACAGTATTGCTTATGTAATAATATGCTCTTCTGGCCGGCTGGCTCGTTTCTGACATGAAAAAGGATCAAAGAAGAGAACTGGCATGCTCAGCTCAAATGTCCCATATGATGAGTGCCAATCCAAAAATGATAAAATAGAAAATAAAGTTTTCAGCACTCTGAAATAAGTGTGTAGCATTTTAATTCATGCACAGCAACAATGGTGTGACCTGTAGAAGAGCTTGAAATAACGAGGCAATGTGATTTATAAACCAAAGTTTAATATCAGCTTCGCTCCTCTAACAAGTCTCATCTCAGTGCAGAAGCAGAATAAGAGGTCGAACACATTCAGACCATCATACTTATACCTACACACAACAAAAGACATTGCATATCAAAGCTGACATCCCGCATTAACTTAATCCCCCCTCCTTTGTCTTCCATCTCCTCCACCTGACCCTGGGTGGTCAGGGAGATCGATCTTCTCCATTGTCCTCTGTCTCCTCTACCTGACCCTGGGTAGTCAGGGAGATCGATCTGGTCTCCACCGCTGCGACTCCGTATGCTCTTTGATCTTCGCTGGCGGTCGAGACCTCTTGTCCTGTTCTGAGGCGTGAGGTCATTGCACATATGTAATCACTAAACATTCTAATATGTCTATACATATGTAGGTATGGAATATATGATTAATATAAACCACAGCCCCCCCAAACGACTAAAAAAAGGACAATCAAAGTAAGTCTACAGTTTAAGATAATTTCTATGACATACTATACTGTTAAACCTCTTGACAGGGAAAACAAGGAAGAATCTTTCCAACAGTCATGCTGCTGTAGAGAATTCAGTGGTAACCATAATAGTGTAGTAATATCACAAATCAGCCTTAAAACTGTCACGGCACAATCTGATAACATAGTTGATAACTCTTGGTTAATTTGCATCAGTCCCTGTGCCGTCTGGGTTTTAATCTTCTCCCGAATCTGCTGTAGGTCCGCTTTGGCGTCCTGGTGGGACCTTCTTGTAAGGAATCTGCAGCTTGGGGAGGAGAGTGGTTATTTGTTCCCTGCAGGGGGGTTGAGTCTTTTTTCTTGGGGGTCTACCCCGCCGAGGTGCCCTCGCCACCCGTGCAGGTTCGTCTCTCAACAAGAAAGCAGGTTTAAGTCTGTCAGTGCTGACTGTTTCTTTTCTGTCCCCTAAATCAAGCACAAAATGCTTATCACCAGGTTCCAGCACTCTGAATGGTCTGTCGTATGGTGGACGGAGGGTTGATTTTTAAAGCTTCATGCCTAACAAAAACAAACTCGGCGTTTTTTAAAGCTTGGGGGACAAAAACCCGTGGAAAAGAGTGATGTGCCGGTCCGGGGAGAGTGTCTGGTCCATTACTGCCTAAAGGCCTCAGGGTTGGAAGATGCCCAGGCTCTGGGTTCTCTGGTAAAAACTCACCTGGGAGTCTGAGAGGTTGTGCAAAAACTAACTCTGCTGGGGAGGCGTCTAGATCGTCTTTAGGCGCAGCACGCAACCCCAATAAAACCCAGGGAAGTTTATTTACCCAATTTGTATCCGTTAGCGAGGCCCTGAGGGCGGCCTTTAAAGATCTGTGAAAACGCACGCATAACCCATTAGCCTGAGGGTGATAAGCGGTGGTGCGGTGAATTGTTGCCCCTAAGCTGCTGGCCATGGCTGACCAAAGCTCTGAGACAAATTGAGGCCCCCTATCGGACGTGATGTCCGATGGGACGCCGAAACGTGCCACCCAGTTTGTCAAAAAAACGCGAGCGACTTCCGCCGCTGTGGTTGACGCCAGAGGGACCGCCTCAGGCCAGCGCGTAGTACGGTCTATCATTGTTAACAGGTGTGTGAAGCCTTGAGACGAAGGTAGTGGTCCCACGAGGTCGACATGAACGTGGTCAAACCTTCTAGCTGGGATTCGAAAAGGCTCTAGAGGGGCTTTTGTGTATTTTGGCGCGCTGACAAGACATGCAAGTTTTTGCCCATTCCTTTACATTTTTGCGCAGGTCCGGCCACACAAACTTTTCGGCGACCATTTTAACCGAGGCGCGCACACCTGGGTGCGCGAGAGAGTGAATTGAGTCGAAAATACGGCGGCGCCATGCAGCTGGGACTACTGGGTGAGGTCGGCCGGTTGAGATGTCGCAGATTAGGGGGGGTACACCGTCACGTAAACCCCTTTCCTCCAGTCTTAACCCTGTTGGTCCAGACAGGAGCGCGCGCACGTCCGCGTCACCGCTTTGTTCCTCTGCCATGGCTGCGTAATCTATCCCTATGGGAATTGGGGCCGCGTACGTGTCCGCGTTGGCGAAGAGTTCTGCGGCTGAGGTAGTATAATCTGTCTCCTCGTGCTCTGGCGATGTCACAGCGCGAGAGAGGCAGTCTGCTACCACGTTAAGTTTGCCTGCCACATGTCTAATGCCTGTGGTGAACTCTGAAATTGCAGCTAGCTGTCTTTGTTGTCTGCCTGACCATGGTTCTGAAATTTTAGCCATCGCAAAAGTGAGCGGTTTGTGGTCTACAAAGGCCATGAAACGCCGCCCTTCTAACCAGAACTGGAAGTGGCGGATGGATAAATGAAGCGCTAGCAGCTCCCTGTCAAAAGTGCTGTATTTACGCTCGGTTTGGTTTAACGATTTGCTAAAAAATGCTAAAGGTTGCCAGGTTCCGCCAACGTGTTGTTCCACAACTGCCCCTATGGCCAGGTCTGAAGCGTCTGTGGTTAGCGCTATGCGGGCCGAGGGATCGGGGTGAACCAACAATGTGGCGTTCGCTAGAGCACTTTTTACTTCCGCGAAGGCGCGTTCGCGCTCCGGGGTCCATTTGACCGCATTGGAAGGCTTTTGTTTTCTGAGTGCGGCATACAGGGGCTGCATGAGTTGAGCTGCGCGGGGGAGGAAACGGTTGTAAAAATTAACCATTCCCAAAAATTCTTGCAGCGATTTGACCGTTTGTGGTCGTGGAAAATTTTTTACCGCGCGGACTTTGTCTGGCAATGGGACTGCCCCTTTCGGTGAAACTCTGTGTCCCAAAAAATCAATTTGTGACACGCCGAATTTGCATTTGGCTGGATTGATTATTAACCCGTGCTCTTCTAGTCTCTGAAAAACTGTAGTGAGGTGTTGTTCGTGTTCTTCCTCTGACGGGCTGGCTACCAGCATATCGTCGAGGTAGACGAACACGAAGGGGAGGGCGCGTAATATCGTGTCCATCATGCGCTGAAAGGTTTGAGCAGCGCCTTTGAGGCCAAACGGCATCCGCAAAAATTCAAAAAGACCGAAAGGGGTTATTACAGCCGTTTTAGGAATGTCTTCCGCTCGAACGGGGACTTGGTGATAGCCGCGGACCAGGTCTATTTTAGAAAAAATGCGCGCACCCGCCAGATGTAGTGAGAAATCTTGGATGTGAGGAATTGGGTAGCGGTCATGCGCTGTTGCATTGTTTAATCTGCGGTAATCGCTGCACGGTCTCCAAGAACCGTCGGTTTTCGGGACCATGTGGAGTGGCGATGCCCAGGGGCTTTTCGAGCGTCTAATAATGCCTAATTTTTCCAGGGTGGTAAACTCGTCCCGTGCTATGGCGAGCTTGATCGCGTCTAAGCGCCGAGCTTTGGCGGACACGGGTGGGCCCGTTGTGGGAATGAGGTGTTCAGCCCCGTGTTTCGCTACTGTTGCTGAAAATTTGGGAACTGTGAGTGCTGGAAATTGGGTGAGGAGTTGGTCAAACTTACCTCCTGCTGTTGTGACGTTGGCCTGCACGGGTGGTGGAGAAACTCGAGCTGAGCAGGGGATAGAAGAAAATGACATGCATTAACCAAGCGTCTATTTGCTAGATCGACTAACAACCCATGTGCACACAAAAAATCAGCGCCCAACAAGTTAAAACTCACCGCCACTACAATAAATGTCCATCTATAGTTGCGGCCGTGAATGCAAAGAGGCAGGCTCCTTTCACCGTAAGTGTCGATGATCGAGCCGTTGGCTGCCATCGCCCCATTACCCCGGGGACCCATGGCCCGATCTGCGTGGGACGGGGTGATAAAACTCAGTTGAGCTCCGGTGTCGATCAGGAACTGTCTCCCGGTGTGTCTGTCAGTCACATAAAGAAGCTTATTTTTTTCGCCGAGAACCGCAGCAGTTAACGGTTCTCGGCTTTGGCATTTTCCGGAACTTTTGAACTTGCAGGGGGGAACGCATTTGTTCGCCCCCTCGGCGAAACGGTGGTGGTAATAGCAGATGTCGTTCTGCCTGCTGCGTCTTGGTCGTGTTGCCGCCATGGTGGGCGGGCTCTGCTCGGTTGTCTGTGGTTCTCCGCTGCTCTGGGCATCTGCGCTGAGATCTGCAGATGCTGCTGTGGCCATCTGTTCGCCGCAGGCGTTGACGAGTTGCTGCGCTTCGCGGGCCAGCGCGCGGAAGTCTTGCTGGGTGCTGCACCGCATGTTGACCAGCGTCCGTCTCATGTGTGGCGGCAGAGTACTGAGGAAGATGTGTTGGAAGAGGAAGTTGTCGTTGTCCTCTTCCTTGAGCTGCAGCATGTCCTCCATGAGGGCCTTGGGTCTGCATCCTCTGTGGCCGTAGATCGCCAGGATCTTCTCTGCTCTCTCTTCGGCTGAGGGGACGAAGTTCTCGACGATCGTCGCCTTAAGTTCTCTATATTTGTCATGGGCGGGCGGCCGTTGGATTATGCTCCGCGCACATCTCGACGTGGCAGCGTCGAGTTTGGCGACGATGTGATAAAATTTTGTGTCGTCTGCCGTTATGCCCGCCAGCGCAAACTGAGCCTCAGCTTGCTGGAACCACGAGCTCGGGTCTTCTTGCCAGAAGTCTGGCAGCTTGACGGTGACGGCGCTTGTGTGGGCCGTCCTTGATGTGTCCGCCGGGTGAGAGCGCCTTTCTTCAGCTCTCACGGCGGGGCTGGTGCTCGGTTGAGCCCTCTCTGTAGCTTCTGCCGTGGGGAAACGTCGTCCATCTGTTCCCCTGTCTGCATGGGCGCCGGCGCTTGCCTGGGTCGCCTCTGATGAGTCAATCGTGGGAGAACGTCTCTGTTCCATCCTCGCGTCAGGGTCACCAGTGTAGAAGAGCTTGAAATAACGAGGCGATGTGATTTATAAACTAGGGATGGGCATTCGGTGAAATTTTCTTCACCGATCGTCGGGAGAATTAATGATTAATAATCGGTTAATCATTAACATTTTTAGGTACGTAACAAGGCAGGTAGACTACATTAGAACATCAGGAATCACCAGCACGGAGAGCCCTCTCTCTGTTCTCGTGTTGGCTCGGCTTGGGAATCTCGCAAGCTGATTGGCCGAGACGTTTTACCAGCTTCTCTCCCTGCCGAGCGGCCACCCAACAAACGAAGACCGCGTTCATTGCTCTATCGCTCGTGTTACTTAGTCTAGCCGCGCAGAACTTTTTGCTGTTCTCTTGTGCCATTTTGTGCGAAATAGTCTTCCCGTCGAGCCACTACGCGGCCTCCTGCAGCTTCCCTCGACGTGCGTACACCGAATCTTCATGACTTTCTCAATAAAGTTTCTGAAAAAAAAAAAAAAGAATCTTCACGACCGCCATTACTCAGCGCGCAACCACTGTTGGCGGTTTCTTCGCGTAATAAGGGTGTTCCATGGACCCTGTCGATGAGGTATATTTGTATGCTGCATTGCAGTGATTGTAGTACACCTGGTCATTTTTAAATTGAAATGGTCCCACGCAACACTTCGCCGTAACCACTTCATGATTTAGCGATTGCCCTACGGAAGCCCGCATGTATCAACTGAGGCACGCCAGGGTACGGCGATGGTGTAATGTTGTCCCCTGGTGCCCAAATTTTGCCATTGCATTGTTTGAGGACGGCCGTGCACTAGGCCTCGGATTGTTTAAAAAAAAAAAAAAAAAAAAAACGGTTTGTCGACGAAAATGAACTTCCTCGGTGAAATTCTTAATGATCAATTATCGGTTAATCGGTAAATTATGCCCATCCCTATTATAAACCAAAGTTTAATATCAGCTTCGCTCCTCTAACAAGTCTCATCTCAGTGCAGAAGCAGAATAAGAGGTCGAACACATTCAGACCTTCATACTTATACCTACACACAACAAAAGACATGGCATATCAAAGCTGACATCCCGCATTAACTTAATCCCCCCTCCTTTGTCTTCCGTCTCCTCCACCTGACCCTGGGTGGTCAGGGAGATCGATCTCCTCCATTGTCCTCTGTCTCCTCCACCTGACCCTGGGTAGTCAGGGAGATTGATCTGGTCTCCACCGCTGCGACTCCATATGCTCTTTGATCTTCGCTGGCGGTCGAGACCTCTTGTCCTGTTCTGAGGCGTGAGGTCATTGCACATATGTAATCACTAAACATTCTAATATGTCTATACATATGTAGGTATGGAATATATGATTAATATAAACCACATGACCCATATTAAACAACAGTCAGGGACCTGCTGATGATCATCAACCAGCTTATACAAATCATTGGAACACTGTCATAAATAAAATACAAATACTAGTAAGAAATACAGTATAGTAAGAAAAATAGTATTTAAGTCATTAAAAAAACATATCACATTCTGTGACTGCAACAACCACAAAAGTAACTGATTTTACACACTAGCAATAAGAAAATGCACTTAATATAAAAATTCATCATGTGCAGAACCTCAATAGCAGAATTAAAGTGTCTGCCTTTATTTTTAACACTTTTTTTAATGAACAGCATTCAAATATCACTTTGTAAAAAGCTATTTTGACAGTTTAGAGTGTGCTACCAACATAAACCTTAGACACAATTTTTCATCCTCTCATATGATTTGGGGTTTTATGATGAGAACTGTGAGAAATATCAGGTGAAGCTTCAAGAATGGGCACTTCATTCTCATGTTCTTCCTGACCTATAGGAGATAAGGGAGGTGTGTTTCCAGCTATATAACTTTGTATCCTCTCTCTGTTCTTATCACTGGCCCTTTTGTTTCTTTGGTTAACTTTCCACTGTCGTCTCCTGTGTCTTTGTTCCCGTTTTGATAACTGAGATGGCTTTCAATTTTCCTGTCTTTTCTTTTTTTGTATCTCTCTTTTTCTCTTTCAAGATATTGCTGATATTTCTCAGGATCTTCCTTGATTTTGTCTCTGTATTTTTTTGACCATTGAGCTGGTTTAGCTGGGGCCATGTTGACATCTTCAAACAAAAATAATGTAAATTACAGTTGGTAACTGTTCAATTATGTATCATAGTAAAGTAGTAAATAGTAAATTAAGCTAATATATGCTAGTTATTAGGAAATAAAAACATAAATTGTCATTACCATCACAGATCGTCATTACCATCACAGTCACTTTTGTGATGGTAATGATACGCAATGATAATGACAGTTTTCACTCTTTGCAGAAAATGTTGGCTAAGTTTTAGACTTGCTAAGCTAATTGGTTAGCTAGCATACAATGTACACTGAATATATCTAAAGTGAAATTTTGTATTAATGAATTAAAATACTCAAATAGTAACTTGTTTGGTAATGACGCCTAATAAACATACTCTCAGATCAGGATGTATAAAACATCAAATTACTTACATATGTGGGCATCAAAAAAATCAGGCTTCTGCCTCATGTCTTGACGTGTTCCTCTGGAGCATCTAATTTGCATGCAACAATTTAAGTAACTATAAAAACTTTATTGCGCTCTAAAACGTTGAGTGTGATGGTAATGACAGATGTATGAGGGACAGCGATATCTAACTATAAATAAATAGTAAATTGAACAAATATAAAATATATGAATTTGAAAAATATCTTTTTAAGTTGCTATGAGGAAATGCAAAGTAAAGGTTTAATGAATTTAGTACTTTTTATTGCTTTATTATAGAGGGGAAGTCAAAAAGTCTGGGTTGGGGACAAGCACAAAACAGTGAAATTCTTGCACATTTGAATTTTCAACACACTGAAAAAGTATTAAAATGTCATCATTGAGACACAGTTATTTTTTTCATAGCTACTACAACCTAAAGTAAACAAAAGCAATCATTGTTTTTTCTAAAAAACATTTTTTTCTTGAAAATCTACCCTGGGGACAGAAAAACTCCCTTAATTGAAGAATCACCCAACTACGCCAAAACATTCAAAAAAATACAAAAGCTACAAGTGCTGAAATTAGCTGCCACTTGAGTGCAAAACACGTATGTGGACTATACATTAAAATGAATTTGAAAAACTTTTTAAAAACACTATTTTAAATGCCCCTGCTACTCCATTCTTGCCGACTGATTTAACACTACCTCAGCCGAAACCGGAAGTTCCGCACATAATCGTTCCTACATCGGCACCCCCAGGAATAAGGTGGATAGAAATAAAATGTTTACAAGTTCACAACTTAATTGTCTATAATAAATTAAACAAGAAAAGCAAAGGCTTGCATTAGATGACAAGCACAAACGGCTTCTGCAGGCCATCCTGTGCATATTTATATGCTAACATACTGCAAAAAATATTAACGTACTGAAAGTAACAAAATACCCAAAACTAACATCGCCAAATGTATTCGTATAGACAGTAAGGTCGATGGCATAAAAACATGTCAGGATTACAGTGGATAAGGCAAAACACTTTCAGGGAACATGTGCTTCTGATTCTCACTACTTCACTACTGGGTGGGTCATGTGCACAGTGACATCATTAGAAATTTAAAGGGCCAATAGAGGAAACAAACTGAAAGCAAAACATATACTGTATGCAGTTTTAAAGACAGAAAAGAAAAAAAATGTTTTATGTATATTTTTGACCCAGCAGATTTTTGTATTGCTTTTAGAAGAACTATAATGCATTTATGAATGACCAAAAATGCATGATTTTTTTGTGAAAAAGATGCTTGCCATTCCATTGTAGAAAATTTAAAACTTCTCGGATTCATTGAAAGCTCAAAATGTGATATACTGTTTGTTTGTAAGCTTTTGATCTCAACTGTAAGCTCTCCTCCTTAACCAAAGAAGACATTTTTAAATAAGCAACTGCAGTGGATTTAAGATAAGATAAGATAAGCCTTTATTAGTCCCACAATGGGGAAATTCCAGAATGGGAAAACTCCAAAGGATTCCAGAAATATTTTCCAGATTCTACAGTATGACATTAATAAACCAAGATAAACTGTTCCCCATCTGATGTTGGTGTCCTGCTTAATTAGATACACATTAAATGACGATACAATTTAAAACTGTTGCATGGTTTCCATCTTTTTATTGTCTCCGTGAACTAAGAGGTACTTGGAGCCTTCATTGCTTCGCTTTCTTCATCTGGTGTTCATTAGGTTTAATCACTTTGTTTGCCATGTAGAAACTCAGAGCCTGTAATATTAATTTCAGGGGGAACTTAAAAATAACTGTAAATGACAAATGTATGTTGTGATTATTTGTCCATCTTTCATAATGAAGTTGTGTCTTGCTGTCCAGACCAGTTTGTGAAAAATGTCATTATTGTTGTGTTTAATTGTTCTCTGCATACATTATTTGCATTGTTTTCTGCATACAAAGAGGTCATTTCTAGCCTGGTACTTAAATTGAATTGCCTTTTTTAATCACCAGTCTAGTCTTCTTGTCAACTGATTTTGGTTAGTCTGACCATTTGAGGATTATTGTCAGGGTTTTAAAGAGGTTTGGACCCAATTTGAGGACACAAGAAGATACTGATTGAGGCAAGAGAATGATCATTAAAACAACCCCGAGTAAGATTTTCACCTTAAAACGATGTCTCCTAAATTATTTTGATGGTACATCAACCTTTTACTGCATGGGTGAATATCACTTTCTTCATAGCCACATTGCCTACAACAGCTTTGTTTTTGGTAGGAACACTGAAAAGACTACGCCTATGGCAACTATGATTTGAGGCCCAACAGCCAATCACAGGGCATAACAACAACAAAGCACCCTGTGGTTGGCTGTTGGAACTGAAGTCATAGTTGCCATAGGTGTAGTCTTTTAAGTGTTCCTACTTGGAACAAGAAAGTTACATAGTTCTGCTTTAAACTAAATATAGAGGCCTGCAGAGGAACAGAGAGAAGATGGGTAAGCGATCTCTGTTGTTGGAGTGTTAAGTATTCATTTAATATTGGCAGGTGAGAGTTCTTACTTGGTTCAAGTGATGTCATACAGGGGGCCCAGAAGAGAGTCTTGGTTTGTCACGAAGAGTATAGACCAATATTGAAGGTCTCTCGCCAATCAGCTCCCAGACTGAAACTTATATGGCTCTGGGATTGTGATCACCAGCAGGTGAGGCTAATCACCCACCTGCCACCAATTAACCTCAAAGCTCCTGATGAGAGAGGGTTATGCAACAACATAGAGTAACAGAAGGCAAGATGGTGCTGCGCTCACTCTGTTCCATGACGGATACATGGGTTCCTAATGTACCATTGTCATTTTTCTTGGGGGTAATTTTTGATTGGAGTGAGAAGTTACTTGGATGATTCAACTTGGTGACAAACCAATTGTACCTAATTTCCAACATGTCTCAAAGAACATTGCTGCAGCAGGAACAAAACATAGGTGGGTAAAATTTAATGATAATTTCCTCCACCAAGGAGGTAATGTTTTTGCCAGTGTTTGTCCTTTAAGATGTGCCTGCAGAGATGTGTATGACCACGTACTGTGGCACACATATTTGAGTTGCTTAGGCTGCATATGTATATTACTGTTGCCCACGTCTCAGAATGAACAATAAGTCTGGGTCTCCTGGGGATAACAGGAGGGTGCGAAATGTGATCTTTAGAGATGGCCTTGAGAGACTTCCTGACCGCAAGGGTTTTAGGTGGAGAGGAGAAGACCTGGGGGATGATGTATTGTGTCTTGGGATTAAAGACAATGTGACTCTGTACTTTGATGTCCCGGGTATAAAAGGGACAGATGTGGGAGGATGGGTCTCTTTTTCTGTTTGGAGGATGTTGGAGACAAGTGAATAAACCTGATTTGAGAAATAAACTCAGCCTCATCTTTTCACGCTCTCCACACTGGTGACCTTAAGACGTATCATGGACAAAAGAAATTCCCCCGAACCGGACTCGCCAGGAACCAGCCAGGTGAACGCAGTCTCAGTCAAACTACCAGATTTCTGGCAGGACAGTCCGGACTCCTGGTTCCTCTTGGCCGAAGCTCAGTTCGCTCTCGGGGGATTAACTGCAGATGACACGAAATTCTACCACGTTATCGCCAAGCTCGACAACCGCACGGCTCGTCATGTGCAGAGCCTGGTGCAGCGCCCACCGGCCGAAGACAAATACGGCGGGTTGAAGGCTGCGCTCATCCAGCGTTTCACTCCCTCAGTCCAGGAAAGAGCGGAGAGACTCCTGGCCCTGAACGACTTGGGAGACAGCACACCCGTCGACCTGATGGAAGACATGCTGAGGCAGAGAGGCTCAGATGGCGACGACCTGCTCTTCACCCACATTTTCCTGAGAACCCTACCGTCAGAGACGAGAGCGACTCTGGCCGGTTCACCGTTGTTGGCCCAGTGGGACTTCCGCGCGCTGGCCCAGGAGGCACAGCGGATTCTCAACACCAGCAGACAGCGCGCGGCCACCGCAGCGGCGACAGGACTCAACGCGAGGGCCGGAGATGGCAGGGGGCCAGAGGCGGCGGCAGCAGACCCACCGGCAACGGTGGCGGTGAAGGCCAGACATCACGGAGGAGATGACCTCTGTTTCTACCATCGTCGCTTCGCAGAGAGGGCACGCAAGTGTATACCACCGTGTCAGTTCAAGAGCTCGGGAAACGCCAGAACCGAGGGTCGGTAGCAGCTGCGGCCCTCGGTGAACAGAACAAGCTGCTCTACTTGACGGAAGCGCGTTCGGGGAGGCAATTCCTCGTGGACACAGGCTCTCAAGTGAGTTTCATCACGCCAACCTACGCTGACCGGCTGGCAGGCCCCGGGAGTATCGGAGCATCGGCAGCGAACGGCTCGAGCATTAAGACTTTCGGTGAAAAGACTCTGCTTCTGTCCCTGCAAGGCCGTACTTTTGAGTGGACTTTTATTATAGCTGCGGTGAGCTTCAACATGTTAGGGGCTGATTTTCTGTGTTCACATGGGTTGTTGGTTGATCTTCCCAATAGACGCTTGGTTAATGCACTCTCTTTTTACTCTATTCCCTGTGCAGCTCGAGTGACCCCGCCCACAGCACAAGCCAACATCGCTACGGCAAGCAGTAAGTTCCACACACTCCTCACTCAGTTTCCAGCACTCACGGTTCCCACATTTTCAGCAGCCGTCGCTAAACACGGAGTGGAACATTTTATTACTACCGCCGGTCCCCCCGTTTTTGCAAAAGCTCGGCGCTTGGATGCAGCTAAACTGGCCATACTGTGCGAGGAGTTCGCCAACCTTGAAAAGTTGGGCATCATCCGGCATTCGAACAGCCCATGGGCTTCCCCGCTTCACATGGTCCCTAAGGCTTACGGCTCGTGGCGACCTTGTGGTGATTTCCGCAGGTTGAACAACGCTACAGCACATGACCGCTACCCAATCCCCCATATCCAAGATTTTTCCGTTCATCTGGCGGGGGCGCGCATTTTTTCTAAAATAGACTTGGTCCGCGGGTACCATCAAGTCCCAGTACGCACTGAGGACATACCCAAAACAGCGGTAATAACTCCGTTTGGCCTTTTTGAGTTTTTGCGCATGCCGTTCGGACTTAAAGGCGCTGCGCAAACATTCCAACGCATGATGGACGCGGTGTTGCGCGATCTCCCTTTTGTGTTCGTCTACCTGGATGACATTTTGGTAGCCAGCGCGTCCGAAGAGGAACACGAAAAACACATCACGGCAGTTTTCCGGAGGTTGGGAGAGCACGGGTTAATAATCAACCCAGCGAAGTGTCAGTTTGGGGTGACGCAGATTGATTTTTTGGGGTACCGCGTCTCTCCAGAAGGAGCAGTTCCGCTGCCGGACAAAGTGCGCGCAGTAACAAATTTTCCCCAGCCACAAACGGTCAAAGCATTACAGGAGTTTTTGGGAATGGTGAATTTTTATAACCGTTTCCTCCCCCGCGCAGCGCAGCTCATGCAACCACTGTATGCCGCGCTAAAAAAACAAAAACCCACAAATGCAATCGAATGGTCCCCGGAGCGGGAGCGCGCATTCTCGGAGGTCAAAACAGCCCTGGCAAACGCTGCGTTGTTGGCACATCCAGACCCAACGGCCCGAATAGCGCTCACTTCTGACGCGTCAGACGTGGCCATAGGGGCGGTAGTAGAGCAGCATGTTGCTGGGGCTTGGCAGCCACTTGCCTTTTTCAGCAGGACTTTGCGCAATACAGAGCGAAAATACAGCACGTTCGACAGGGAGTTGTTAGCGCTCCACTTGGCCATCCGCCACTTCCAGTTCTGGCTGGAAGGTCGTCGTTTCACTGCGTTCGTCGACCACAAGCCGCTGACTTTCGCGATGGCCAAGGTTTCGGAGCCGTGGTCAGGCCGGCAGCAGAGGCAGCTGGCTGCAATCTCAGAGTTCACTACCGATATTCAACACGTAGCGGGTAAACTTAATGTAGTGGCAAACTGTCTCTCGCGCACCGTAACTGCTCCAGTCCGCGTAGGGGTAGATTATACCGCCATGGCCGTGGAGCAGGCTAGCGGCGCGGAAGTACGCGCGGCCCCAGTCCGCATAGGGATAGATTATGCAGCCATGGCCGCGGATCAGGTTAGCGATGCGGACGTGTGTGCGCTCCAGTCTGGACCAACAGGGTTAAGGCTGGAGAGCAGGGTGCTGCAAGATGGTATGCCCCCCCTAATCTGCGATGTCTCCACTGGACGACTGCGTCCGGTGGTGCCGACCGCGTGGCGCCGCCGCGTTTTTGACTCGATTCATTCTCTGGCGCACCCAGGGGTGCGCGCGTCGGTCAAAATGGTAGGAGAGAAGTTTGTGTGGCCGAGCCTGCGCAAGCACGTTAAGGAGTGGGCAAGAGCCTGCATGGCTTGCCAGCGAGCCAAAATACACAAACACACTAAAGCCCCCTTAGAGTCGTTTCACATTCCGGCCAAGAGGTTCGATCATGTGCATGTCGACCTCGTAGGCCCCCTCCCGCTGTCACAGGGGTGCACACATCTTTTGACAATGGTGGACCGCACCACGCGTTGGCCTGAAGTGGTCCCACTGGCATCAACCACAGCCGAGGAGGTGGCGTGCGCGTTTTTAACGGCTTGGGTAGCGCGTTTTGGAGTTCCGTCGGATATTACGTCCGACAGAGGTCCTCAATTTGTTTCCGAGCTTTGGTCAGCGATGGCCCGCAGCCTGGGGGTAACGATCCACCGCACTACCGTGTACCACCTCCAGGCTAATGGTTTATGCGAACGTTTCCATAGGTCATTGAAAGCAGCCCTCAGAGCGTCGCTTACGGATGCAAATTGGGTAAACAGGCTACCGTGGGTTTTATTGGGGTTGTGCTCTGCACCTAAAGAGGACTTAAAAGCCTCCCCAGCTGAGTTGGTGTTTGCGCAACCACTCCGGCTGCCCGGGGAGTTTCTCCCGGATAATCCTGCGCCAGAGTGCCCCCCTGCTCAGCGGTTACTGAGCGACACGGGAGCGAGCACGCTTCCTGGCCCGTTCATCACAGTTTTCCGCGCGTTTTTGTACCTAAGGCTTTAAAAAATGCGGAGTTTGTTTTTGTCAGACACGATGCTCAGCGCCCAACCCTGCAACCGCCTTATGATGGCCCATTTAGAGTGCTGGAAACAGGTGATAAGCATTTTTTGCTAGATTTGGGGGGCAGGAGGGAAACAATTGGCATAGACAGACTCAAACCTGCTTTTGTGATGGCTGACGAAGCTGTGCCGTTGGCGAGGGCTCCTCGACGCGGCAGACCTCCCAGGGAGCATGCCCCAGAGCTCCCACAGGGATTGACTAACAGTTCTCATCCTCAGATAGCAGATTCACAGCAGGATGGCGCCGCGGGAGTGGTAAAGCCCACTTACAGCAAGTTCGGAAGACGATTGAAGCCCAAACAGCACGCGGACTGATGTTTGTGATTTTATCATGATGTGCAGACTGTGTTGTATTGTTTCATCTTAGACGTTTGGGGGGGGGAGGGGTCATGTGGCACACATATTTGAGTTGCTTTGGCTGCATATGTATATTACTGTTGCCCACGTCTCAGAATGAACAATAGGTCTGGGTCTCCTGGGGATAACAGGAGGGTGCGAAATGTGATCTTTAGAGATGGCCTTGAGAGACTTCCTGACCACCAGGGTTTTAGGTGGAGAAGAGAAGACCTGGGGGATGATGTATTGTGTCGGGATTAAAGACAATGTGACTCTGTACTTTGATGTTCCGGGTATAAAAGGGACAGATGTGGGAGGATGGGTCTCTTTTTCTGTTTGGAGGATGTTGGAGACAAGTGAATAAACCTGATTTGAGAAATAAACTCAGCCTCATCTTTTCACGCTCTCCACAGTACCTCTGCACCTCGGAAGTAGCACACTCTTATCGCTGTTTGACAGCACCAAACACTGCAGAAAAAGTAAAACTGCTTGTAAAGAAAAGACATGTGGTCTCCATCCACATGGTATGCGATGATTACCTCCGCCAGGAGGTTATGTTTTTGCCGAGGTTTGTCTGTCTGTCTGTTTGTCTGATGGTTAGCAAGATAACTCAAAAAGTTTTGGACGGATTTCGATGAAACTTTCAGGCATTGTTGGAAATGGTACAAGGAAGAACTGATTAAATTTTGGGGATGATCCGGATCACCGTCCAGAAGAAAACCGCCATTACGGAAAATGCCATTTTTGTCAATAACTACTGAACCACTAATCCTATCATTGTCAATCCAATTGCTAGTCATATGTTTTCATGGTCAAGGAATCTGAAAACGTACACACAAACACTGTATGGGGAACTGTGGCCGCCATTACGGAAAATGCCATTTTCGTGAATAACTACTGAACCACTAATCATATCACTGTCAATCCAATTGCTAGTCATATGTTTTCATGGTCAAGGAATCTGAAAACGTACACACAAATACTGTATGGGCGGAACTGTGGCCGCCATTATGGAAAATGTCATTTTCGTGAAAAACTACTGAACCACTAATCCTATCATTGGCAATCCAATTGCTAGTCATATGTTTTCATGGTCAAGGAATCTAGAAACATACACACAAACACTGTATGGGGCGAACTGTGGCGCTTGGCGGAGGTCTGCGCTCTCAGAGTGCTTTTCTAGTTGACTATTTATTTTTATTTCATTTGAAGATGCCAAGAAAAAGCGAGCAAAGTACACGGTTTAAGACGGGGTGCGGAGTGCATATGCATGTAACTCTGTGTGGATGTACGTAACTCCGCACACACGTACTGGGAGACAAGCTAGGATGCCATCACGAGCCGCATGATGTAAACACACTAACTTCATCACTGAAGCACTGTTTAAATTTAATTTTTATGTGAAATGACAATTGGCCTGTTCTGTTAAGCTTGTTTACTACACACCGCAGTGATATGATACTGCACTGTTGTGTAATACAATATTGCTTAATAAGTGTTACGAGCCTTGTCATTAAACTGTAAGGTAGAAGAGAGGAGGAAAAAAAAATGACCTGAAAGGGTCAGTAAACCGTGATGCTGATTTAAGGTGGAATTGCCCAGCCCTAATGTAGAGTCACTATGCCAATTATTACCTTTGCCAAGGAGGTAATGTGATCGGGGTGGTTTGTCTGTCTGTCCATCCGTCTGGCTGTTTGTTTGTCTGTCCTTTAGCAGGATTACGCAAAAACTACTGGATCGATGTTGATTAAATTTTCACCAGAGGTGGCCCTTGGGCCAAGGATGAACCCATTAAATTTTGGTCATGATCTGAGAGTGCATACCTCCACCAAGGGCCTTGGATGTATTTGTGCAACAGGATTACACAAAAACTACTGCATGAATTTGGATGAAATTTTCACCAGAGGTGGTCCTTTGGCTAGAGAGGAACCCATAACATTTTGGTGACGATCCCAGAACGCATACCTCCACCAAGGCTCTTATCTTCTCACACTGTGTTAGCAAAGATCCTCCAAAACAAACCCATTACATTTTGCAGGTGATCCATGAGGGACGGAAGGAGCCTTGGTGGAGGTATGTGCTCTCTGAGTGCTTTTCTAGTTATTATAATGTAGTCATATTGTTTTTGCTGGCATTTCTCTGTCTGTTAACAGGATCACGCAAAACCTCCTACATGGATTTGGATGAAATTTTTACCAGAGGTGGCCCTTGGCCCAGAGATTAACCTATTAGATATTGGAGGTGATCCATGAGTGCATACCTCCACCAAGGCCCTATCTTGCAATGTACAGACAGATGGCAATAGGGACGGATAAAGGGACAGAGGGGAGGACAAAGGGAGGGGGGATGGAGCCTTGGTGGAGGTATGCACTCTGAGTGCCCTCTAGCCTATGTTGATAGCTTTATGCTGCCTTTTTTTCTCTGTAATGATAATTTTACATTATTATTTATTCTATGTATTATTCTGTGTCGTACGCTTTGCAGTTGGGGAGTTCAGAATTTTTTTTATGTGATAATAAAACATATCACATTCTCAGGGTGGGGCGTTAATGAGGTGTCTAGCCAGCTGTTTTGATTGTCACCAGCAGAGGAAGCTGTCTGCTGATACTTAACAGATGGGAGAAATTAAACTATGGGAGAAAACTAGTGTCCTTGGCAGAGGTTTGCACTCTGAATGTTGTCTAGATTAATGGTTTTTAAAAATATATTTAACCTTTATTTATACAGGGGAGGTTCATTGAGAGGCAAACTCTCTTTTCCAAGGGTTCCCTGTTCACGTTCACACCTGGAAGCAGCCCAGTATAACTGCAGACTGACCTGTGGCCACTGAGCAGCTCCACTGGAGTAGTTTGGGGTTAAGGGCTTTGCTCAAGGGCACCACAGTGGGGTTAATGAGGCTGGCGCAAATGCTACTATGTCAGTTGTCCTATGCAGATTTGAACTTGCCAGTCCAGGGATCGAACCAGTGACCCTCCAGTCACAAGTTCAGTGCTCTAACCATTAGGCCACCACTGCCCCTTCATTGTGTAGGGGTTTTGTTTTAAGAATTGTCAGCTTTTATTGCGATGTAACAAACTAAGAAGTTTAACTGTATACTTTCTTTGAGTAGAAAACAGTGTTTAATGTTTTTAGCTATTGTGTTGTAAACTGTAATTCTCAGCATTAAATCCGTTTGAGAGGAAATGCATTTGCAGCCATTTTACCCTGCAATTCTTCATGTCTTTATCCAAACTTTCATTGACCACCATTATTCTTACAGAAATGACATTTAACAATGAACACCATCTGTGGCAGAAGTAGTTTGTTTTAGTAAGAAAAAGAAAACTGCTGGTGAGTCACACAGATTTAAAATTGACCTTTAGTGTAGAAAGAACAAAATATTATGCCTTTCATCAGAGCTGGTTTTATTTTAGCTTGCTATATTAGGGTGGGCATGTAGGGGGAAAAAAGTGAGTGGCCCTGGCCGTAGGTTTATCCTCATCTCAGAGGTTGAGAACGCTGAGTAACGGCCTGAAGGCAGCAGGTTTGAGGACCTCTTATCCTCTGTGCAACATTGTTCTTTTGCTCCCTGATCCAGGGCAGTGAATGGTTTTGTTACATTTAGAACAGATTGTGATTTTGAATGTGTGGTTATAATTGTTATTATTTTTGAAGCAGTGGGACCTTGTGTTTTGCCCATCTGTTTCAGAACAGCCCAGTGTGCCTAGTGGGGGCGTCTACTTATATCAGAGTTGTGTGTTTGTTTCTTGAACATGAAAGGAAGAGGAGCTACACAGTGGCCTAAAATACAAGTTAAAAATGCTAGCGATACTGCTGGCCAGGTTACTCATGTACTGTATATAGAGTTACACAGTGGTATTTAAATCTTCATATGTGATAGATCTCAGATGATTATAGTGGTATTTGGGAAATTTTTTTGCTCACACAGACCATTTTTGTATGTTTGCTTTTCTGACTGTGAAACATTGGAATGTTATTCTATGTTTTGGCCTCGTTGAGTTTGTTGTAGAACACTTTACTTGGTATGAGGCATCTGGAAAATACTGAGAAACATTAAGACAAATTTTACCCCCCCCCCCCCCACATTAAATTGATATAAAAGTGTAATTTTCAAAATGAGGGAAATTAACTGTTGATCCAGCTGGTCTTGATCACTATTTTCATTAAATTCTATTCACCCCCACTGGAATCTTTGTTCCTCTACAACACTTGACCACTTAAGTCATTCTTAGATGGCATTTTACCTTATTTTCTTGTAGTATTATCTCTAACCGGGACCAAAGGCAGCCAGCTGAAGCTAGTAGTTTAGCCACTCATTCACGATTGTTTCTGTGCTTATTGTACTCTAGTTGACTCACACTTGTTTTCGAGGTAGGAGCTAGCCAGTTAAGATTGGCAATAGTGATGTAAGAGAGAGGGTGGGTTTAAACAGGGCTCGTAGGGAATTTAAAATGACATTCACTGAAACAAGCTGTTCTAAGTCCGGCTGCAATAGATGATTCACAATGATGCTGCAATAATTAAATATTTAAAGGCAATTTGATCAAAACATGTCACAAACATTTCATTAAAACCTGTGTGAGCTGTCAAAATGGATGAAAAGTGCTGTGAAGGGGACCTATAAAATTTATCAAAGTCTTGATCTTTTCACTGCAGTGAGCCAGGTTTTAACAAATAAATGAAATACTAAAACAAAAATTACAAGTAACTGATATGATTTATGACCCAGAAGGCAGACACAGACTCAAGAATAAACTCAATTATCTTTATTGTGCAGTGTGCGTGTAAAATGTGTGCGTGTGTGCATGAATGTCACAGCTGGGATGAGCAGAGCACCGTACAGACTGGCAACCCTAGGGAAGAGCAGAGACAAGGAGATTAGTGACAGCAAACGGGAGAGATGATTCAGTAATAGTCCAGACCCCAAAGACCCCAAAGACCTGAACAGCTACAGACTGGTGGCCTTGACATCCCACTTGATGAAGACCCTGGAGAGACTGCTCCTTGCTCACCTCCGCCCCCTGGTGGAACCAGCGATGGATCCACTCCAGTTCGCCTACCAGCATGGCATTGGGGTGGAGGATGCGGTGATCTTCCTCCTTCACCGTTCTCTGTCCCACCTGGAGAAGCCCGGGAATATGGTGAGGATCATGTTCTTTGACTCCTCCAGTGCTTTCAACACCATCCAACCGATGATCCTGAAGGACAGTCAGCTGCTGTGCACAGGGGTGGACCAGCACCTGTCATCATGGATCCTGGACTACCTCACGAACCGGCCTCAGTTTGTGAGAACCCGGGACTGTGTGTCCGACACGATCATCGGTAGCACGGGGGCCCCCCAGGGAACGATTTTGGCTCCCCTCCTGTTCACTCTTTATACTGCGGACTTCTCACACAACACAACACACTGCCATCTACAGAAGTTCTCTGATGACTCTGCGATTGTTGGCCTCATCTCCAATGGAGATGAAGCTGAGTACAGAGGGCTTATCCAGGACTTCGTGGACTGGTGCCATCGGAACTGCCTCCAGATCAATGCGAGGAAAACTAAGGAGCTGGTGGTGGACTGCCGCAGGCAAGGACAACCCCTCACAGAACCAGTAAATATACAGGGATCAGACATTGAGATGGTGACATCCTACACGTACCTGGGTGTTCATCTGAACAATAAACTAGACTGGTCACACAATGCTGACGCACTCTACAAGAAGGGACAGCGCAGGCTGTTCCTACTGAGGAGACTCAGGTCTTTTGGTGTACAAGGGGCACTGCTAAAGACATTCTATGACACGGTGGTGGCATCAGCCATCACTTTTGGAGTGGTCTGCTGGGGCATTGGCATTACTGCAGCCGATAGGAAGAGACTGAACAAACTGATCAAGAAAGCTAGCTCTGTCCTAGGGCAGCACCTTGATCCAGTGGAGGAGATAGGAGAGAGAAGGACGGTGGCTAAACTGTCATCTTTGCTGGAGTCCGAGTTCCACCCTATGCAGGACATACTGAATGCACTGAGGAGCTCCTTTAGCAGCAGACTACATCATCCCAGGTGCACAACCGAGAGGTTTCGCAGGTCCTTCCTATCAACAGCTGTCAGACTGTACAACCTAAGCAGGGCTGCTCGCAGCGATAGCAAAAAGACGTAACAAACTAATAGTTTTTTGAATGCAAAAGATGCAATAGACTTACTCAATGGTCCCCTCCGGCATACAACTAGGAAAATACTGGTCGCTATGGAGGGTGAGAATATGTATGGGCACATAATCATACCATGTAGGATAACTAAGTAGACGGTTGTGCTGTTTCATCCCATCTAGCTACAATGCTCCGCACTGGGTGTGTTTATATTTATATATCTATATATTTATTCCATCTAGCTACAATGCTCCGCACTGTGTGTTTATATATCTACATATTATTCCATCTAGCTACATTGCTCCGCACTGTGTGTGTTTATATATTTACATATTTATTCCACCTAGCTGCAATGCTCTGTACTGTGGGTGTTTATATATCTACATTTTTATTCCATCTAGCTACAATGCTCCGCACTGTGTGTTTATATACTCATATATTTATTCCATCCAGCTACAATGCTCTGTACTGTGTGTGTGTATATACGTGTATATATATATTTATAGTAATATGTACATATGTATATTAGCTGCTCTTGCTTGTTTGCTTTTTTTCTTGCCTTCTGATTGTTGCTCTGAGTGTTGCTATCCCTGTGCTGTTGCAATCCTGGAATTTCCCCGTTGTGGGACTAATAAAGGCTTATCTTATCTTGTCTTAGTGTAGGCGATTTGGTGAGTTGCACAGGCGAGGTCCCGAAGGCTCCGGCCAGAGGGACAGTGTCTTCGGCCCCGGTTGTAGAGGAGGTGAGAGGTGAACTTGGTGCAGTGCAGGGTGAGCTCGGTCCGCCGCCAGGAGGAGGAGGTCCGCCACCACGGATTTCCACCTGTGCACAGGGGAGCAGAGCGAAGCGTGGAGATGAGGTTAGGAGTAGGCTTACTTGGTGTGGGGAGCTAGGACTCCCAGAAGGACAACGAAGCAAAAAGGAATCACAGGAGATGGAACTCCGGAACATGCAGGTGACAAAGAGGTGAAGAGGTCTTGCCAGACCAGGGAGCTTGACTTCTCCGTGCAGACCTGAAGGCAGCATGGCTTAACTAGGCAGGCTGATGAGGAGAGCAGATGTGCGTGCAGCTGTGGAGGCAATTAGGCAACAGGCAGGCAGAGCGGATCACTACAGTCCCCCCCTTTCCCCCACGTGACGCCTCTCGGTGGCCGATCCAACCTACCTGGGTGTGTCCGGTGGAAGTTCCTGATGAGCTGAGGAACGCACCCAGGACCTCCATTCAGGACCGTAACCCTCCCAGTCCACCACGTACTGAGGCCGCGGCCCCGGTGCCGGACATCCAGAATGGCGTTGACCTTCCATGCAGGGTCGCCATCGATCACAACCGGTGGAGGTGGTGTCTTGGGAGGAGGGCACAGAGGGCTGGAGCAGAATGGCTTCACCTGGGAGACGTGAAAGGTGGGACAGATGCAGAGGGAGCGGGGAGAGCCAGGCGCACAGCCACAGGATTCACAATATGTATAATAGCAAACGGGCCAATGAAACACTGAGAGAGCTTCCTAGACTCGGCCTTGAGGTTGCCCAACCCAGTAGGGTGGAGCCAAGGTCCTGTGGCGGCTGGCGATGGTGGAGTTGCGATCCACCGTGTGTCACAGCGCGGCCCGGGTAGCCTTCCACAGCCGGTGACAGCGCTTTAGATGGGCCCGCACTGAAGGCACCGTGATGTCCCCCTCCTCCTCGGGAAACAGCGGGGGGTTGTAGCCCAAAGAAGCCTCAAATGGGGACATGCCTATAGCAGACGAAATGGTGGTGTTGTGGGCTTATTCAACCCATGGCAGGTAGGAGCTCCAGGACACTGGGTTAGCGGTGGTGACGCATCGTAATGCTGCCTCCAGCTCCTGATTGGCATGCTCACACTGGCCGTTGCTCTGTGGGTGGTACCCCGAGGACAGGCTCACCGTAGCCCCAGTGGCATTGCAGAAGGCTCTCCATACCTGCGAGACAAACTGGGTTCCACTGTCGGACGCTATGTCCAGGGGAATACCGTGAAGCCGCACCACATGGAGGATGAGCAGATCCGCAGTCTCCTTAGCCGTGGGCAGACCCTGCAGGGGAATGAAGTGGGCTGCCTTGGAGAATCTGTCCACTATGGTGAGGATGACATTGTTGTTGGCAGAGGATGGGAGGCCGGTGACGAAATCAAGAGCCGCATGGGACCAGAGCCTGCCGGGGATAGGAAGAGGATGAAGCAGGCCAGCCAGACGAGAGGAGGACGTCTTGTCGGTGGCACACTGGGGACAGGCACGGATATATTCCCCGACATCCCTCCGGAGCGATGGCCACCAAAAGGTTCTCTGTAATAGGGTCGCTGTGCATGCCGTCCCCGGATGGCACAAGAGCTTGGAGGAGTGGGCCCAATTTATCACTTCGCCCCGGACGGCAGAAGGCACATACAGCCTCCCCCTGGCCCCCCGCCCGGGTCAGCCTCGGTCTCCTGCGCTCTAAGAACCCTCTCTTTAATACCCCACGAGAGGGTGCCCACGATGCATGATGGAGGGATGATGGGGTGAGATGATGCCTCTGCAGCATCCGAGGCGAATTGCCTAGATAGAGTGTTGGGCTTGGTGTTCTTGGACCCCGGGCGGTAGGTGATGGTAAAATCGAACCTGCCAAAAAACAGGGACCAGCAGGCCTGGCGCGCGTTCAGACGCTTGGCTGTCCTGAGGTATTCCAACTTCTTATGGTCGGTCGATACGATGAACGGCTGGGAGGCCCCCTCCAGCCAATGGCGCCACTCCTCCAGAGCCAGCGTCACCGCCAGGAGCTCCCTGTCCCCGATGTCATAGTTCCTTTCCGCCGGGGAGAGACGGCAGGAGAAGAACGCACAGGGGTAAATCTTGTCATCCACAGGGGAGCGTTGAGACAAAACTGCTCGCACGCCAGAGTCCGAAGCGTCCACTTCCACCAAGCACTACAGAGCGGGGTCCACCTGCGCCGGAATCGGAGGAGAGGAGAATAATGATTTCAGTGCCAAAAAGGCAGCCTCAGCCTCCTCCGTCCACCAGAAGGGCACCTTGGTGGAGCTGAGGCGAGTGAGAGGAAGGGCAGTGAGACTGTAATTTTTTATGAAGTGGTGGTAGAAGTTGGCGAATCCCAGAAACTGCTGTAATTGTTTCCGGGATGAGGGAGTTGGCCACTCCACCACCGCTTTTACCTTGGCCGGATAGGCGATGACTTCGTTGTGCGAGATGACAAATCCCAAAAATGGAGTGGATGAAGTGTGGAACTCGCACTTCTCTGCCTTCATGAACAAGTTTATTCTCCAGCAGCTGCTGCAACACTCGCCTGACGTGCACTCGGTGTTCGAGAGACTGAGAAAAAATCAAAATATCAAGGTACACAAAGACGAACGAGCCCAGAAAATCCCTCAACACATCGTTAATTAGCCGCTGGAACACGGGGGGCGTTGGTCAGCCCAAACGGCATGACGAAGTACTGAAAATGGCCATTGGGGATACAGAACCCCGTCTTCTATTCGTCTCCCTCTCGGATTCGCACCAGGTGGTAAGCGTTGCGGAGGTCCAATTTAGTGAACCAGGAGGCCCCCTGGAAGGAGTCGAAAGCCATGTTGATGAGTGGGAGTGTGTACTTGTCTTTAATGGTGATATTGTTGAGTTCCCGGAAATCAATGCAAGGTCTCAGTGAGCCGTCCTTTTTGCCCACGAAGAAAAACCCTGCCCCCACCGCCGAGGACGATGGGTGAATTATGCCATAGCTCAGCGATTCTTTAATGTAGGTTTCCGTGGCCTCCCGCTCTGGGACCGACAGGCTGTAAAGCCGACTGGATGGTAACTGAACCCCGGGCCAGAGGCTAATGGCACAGTTGTATGGGCGGTGGGGGGTGGGGGGAGATAGTGCTTGGGACTTTCTAAAGACGGCCCCCAGATCGTGGTATTCCGGGGGAACCTGGGACAGGTCAGGTGGGGGGGTGTGTCAGGGGCACCGAGAGGCACAAAGGGCAAGCATGCGGCGGACTGAAGACGAGCACTCAAGCAGAACGAACTCCAACAGAAAATGTTCCCGGAGCGCCAGTCAATGGATGGGTTGTGCAACCGGAGCCAGGGATATCCCAAAATGACCGGGGAGGTAGAGACTTGAAGCACAAACAACCTCAGCTGCTCACGGTGATTCCCAGACACAGTAACAGAGACCGGGGCAGTTTGTTTTGACACCAAAGCCAGTGGAGCCTTAGACAGAGCGATGAGCTTTAACGGTGTCTTTAACTGGTGGCAGGCAAGCCCCAGTCAGGTTGCCAGATCTTCCGAAATGAAACTCTGCTTGGCCCCTGAATCAGTGAGTGCATGTGTGGAAATCTCTAGATGGTTGTGAACAAAACGAATGGGTAGCAGGAACTTAGTGAGGGGATTACTTTGAAGTGAGTCCGTGAGTCCCCCTACTGCAATGCACAGACTCCCTCTTTTGGTCAGATGGGGCAAGTAGCTAGCTCATGATCGTCACTGCCACAATATAGGCATAGACCGAACTCCCGGCGGCACCGTTTCTCTGCCAGCAGCAACTTAGACTGACCCACTACCATTGGCTCAGGGGAATCTAGTGTATCAGATGGAGGAAGGGCCAGCAGGGGGAGCTGCGGGGAGCAGCGAAACTGAGTGCCCGAGCGACCGGAAAATCTACGCTTGTTGACCCGCTCCCTTAGCCGATAGTCCAAGCTAATGGCCAGGGAAATGAGTTCAGTTAATTTACTGGGTTTATCTAGATGGGCTAGCTTGTCCCTCAGGCTAGGGCTAAGGCTACGGACGAAGATGCTGCAAAGGGATGCATCCTTCCACCCCACCTCCGCCGCTACCACCCGGAAGTCTACGGAATAATCGGCTACTGATTTGTCCCCCTGTTTTAAGTTGAGTAACCGGGTGGTGAGCACGCTATCTCGGTCCGAGTGATCGAACACCTCATTAAACTCACTCACAAATTGATCATAGGTTAAATTAACATAGTCAGCCCTAGCCATAACTGTGTAAGCCCAGGCTAAAGCCTGCCCCTCCAGGAGATTGACTACATAGCCTATGCGGCTGTGACTGGTGAGAAAATCCCTTGGGACCTGCTGGAAAACTATCCCATATTGTAATAGAAAGCCCCTAGCCTCCCCTAGCTTACTGCTGAAGCGTGTGGCCGTGGGAACTGGAGTCAGCCGGGATGGTGGAGATGGAGAAGGGGTGGAACTAGCTGGGCCGGCCGTGCTACCGGGAGCTGGAAGAAAGGACTGAGGAGCTGACAGGTGATCCAGGCGTGAGTTAATCTGGACTAGCTGTGTGAGTGTTCCCTGTTGTTGATGGGATAATTGGTCTACTCGAGCCTCTAAGATGTTAACTTTGTGCGCTAACGCACTGTCTGCTGGGTCGTTTTGGACGGAGACGTACTGACATGATTTATGACCCAGAAGGCAGACACAGAGTCAAGAATAAACTCAAATTATCTTTATTGTGCAGTGTGAGTGTAAAATGTGTGCGTGTGTGCATGAATGTCACAGCCGGGGTGAGCAGAGCACCATACAGACTGGCAGTCCTAGGGAAAAGCAGAGACAGGGGGATTAGTGACAGCAAACGGGAGCGATGATTCAGTAATAGTCCAGTCTTATTGTAGGCGAGTTAGTGAGTTGCACAGGCAAGGTCCCGAAGGCTCCGGCCAGAGGGACAGTGTCTTCGGCCCTGGTTGCAGAGGAGGTGAGAGGTGAACTTGGTGCAGTGCAGGGTGAGCTCGGTCCGCCGCCAGGAGGAGGAGGTCTGCCGCCACAGATTTCCACCTGTGCACAGGGGAGCAGAGCAAAGCATGGAGATGAGGTTAGGAGTAGGCTTACTTGGCGTTGGGGAGCTAGGACTCCCAGAAGGACAACGAAGCAAAAAGAAATCACAGGAGATGGAACTCCGGAACATGCAGGTGATGAAGAGGTGAAGAGGTCTTGCCAGACCAGGGAGCTTGACTTCTTCATGCAGACCTGAAGGCAGCACGGCTTAAGTAGGCAGGGTGATGAGGAGAGCAGGTGTGCACGCAGCTGTGGAGGCAATTAGGCAACAGGCAGGCAGAGCGGATCACTACAGTAACAATCATAAGCTGCTTTGATCTTTACCTCTTTCAGGTCAAACATGTATTTTGGGGCAGGATACCAGCAAAAATGTCCCAATGATGTGTGATTGTGAAAGTGCTGTGAACAATCCATGTGAATGTGGCTTTTATGGCCCTTTTCCACTAGCACCTACTCAGCTCGACTTACCTCAACTCTGCTCGTCCTGACACGGTTTTTCGGTTGTTTTCCATTACAACTGAGTACTACCTCAAAGTGGGTGGGTTCATTATAGCAAGGCAGTCCGTTATGTTGACATGCTGATGTTTTGCTCTCAGAAGCGAATACTTAAGAAACAGCAAGCGCAAAATACAAGCAGAGCACAGAGTTACTGATGATGGCTAGCTAACTAGCTAGCTCATTGTCTAAATACAGGAGATAATGCAATATCCTTGTTTTTCAAAGTGAGCTTTCCACCAATGGGATAATTAATGTAAAAGATGCTTCAAATCACAACACTCAACATCCTCTGTTACGGTTTCCAACAATGCTGAGGTTTTCAATGATGCCGTGGCCGACTCGAGGCCACTCTCCCTCCCGTTGCTCACTGGTCAGTGCCTGTAAATGGTGTCCATTTGGTTGAACCACTTCCGGTCTTTTCTGTTCGACCCACTTTGGTCATTGTGGTCTTTGATGGTCTGGTAATAAGCTTTTAATGTCTGGTGGTACCCGTGAGCAGCCGTCAGCTCAGAGACCTCCTGGTATGTGTTTTCATTTAGGGTCGCTCCGTCTAGCTCCCTCTGGATTCGCTCGTCAGTCACCAAGCACAGAAAAGTCTGAACCTCGTCAATGGACCACGGTGTTGATTTGTGTGTTGCCATTTATCTCGTTGATTATCACAGAAATAATAAAACTCACGCTCGCTGTTGCCAAATTTTACAGATGGCGGGTTTGATTCTTGTGAAGACGTCGCTCTCATGACTTATCCAGTGATGTTACACCCTGGCCTATCAGTGGCCTGCAGTCTATTGACATGGCATTTTCACCTCGACTCAGCTCACTTGGAACCCCGGCTGAGTAGGTACTAAAAAAGTACTAGGTACTAATGAAAACCAATACAAACCGAGTAGAGTCGAGTTGGTCTGAGTAGGTGCTAGTGGAAAAGGGCCATAAGTGTACCATTGTGAGTCCTCAAAAATACAAGAAAAAGAAAATCCATATATATGCTGTACACCTCAGACAATATGTGGCCAGATATTACGTTTTCTATGAAGCACTTAAATGCCATGTTGTATGGCTCATTTTCTATTTTAACAGCCTGGTCTTTTCTCTTGCTATACTCGGAACAGCCACAGAGGATTGAGGGGGATGTACTAAATGGAGACGGCCCATTATCATGTACAGCATGCTTGTGTAACCCCGTATTTGGTAATAACACCTGTAGCATATATTAACAACCACGGGTATGTAACTTATGTGTATAATTTGTGTCACTCAAAATAAATAAGTGATTAGTCAATAGAAGTTACTCAGCTGGACCAGTAGGTTCGGCTGCTGGAGCAAAGTGGAGCATTCAAATGAGACTTGGAGGCAGCAATATAAAGTTGAATAATTGACGGCTTTAGTAAAAAAAAGACATTTAACGACACAGCAATTGAAAATGGATATCATCATCATCATAGCAGTCTGTCGGGGGCGACAATGACTGTTTCATTTAGGTCAGATCAGATTCCTCCACGCAGCTCTGTCCTTCGCCCTCAAAACCAAACCAAAAATTTTATCTTTGTTTCACTTCTAATCTCAGCTGAGACAAATTTGATCTCGGGTGCACCCTTATTACCTCAATTTGGAGGGTAACTTAAATCCAAGTTATCTAATTCGGTTGTAGGTTCACAGTTCACTGTACAAATCAGTAACAAACACCTTTCAGACAGGGAGGATACCCTGCACTTCAGCGCCAGTATACAATTTTAGCCATCAGTAGTTTAAATAAGTCCAAAATGTTAGAAACAGTCAAAAATACAAAAATAAATCCACAGTTCCCAGAAAAAGGAAAAAAATGTCAGTAGTGTCCAGAGTCCAAGGGAAAAAGGGGAAATGTGTGTGTGATGTTGGGGGGAAAAGGGAAATTGTGTAATGGGCTGAGTGTGAAGGCGTCTGCAGATACTGGTCCTACCACACTGAGGAGTGTAGCAGAACTGGTCCAGCATCCAGTGATATTTTGATGATTCTTTCTACATCCTACTGGGACGGCTCACCATCAAAGTCAAAGCGTGGATCCTCAGGACAGATTCACGCAGGACAATCATCGTAGAATCAAGGCACAAAAAACCCCCCTGACCTGTCGACAGACAAGGTCAGAGAAATATAAATCAAACATCTAAATAGTGGGACTTCCGGTTATGGCTGCCACGTAGGACGGACGTGTCTCGCTCTGCTCTGCTCCTGGAGAAAAAAAATCGGCAAATAACTCTCTCATTTGGGACAGAACGTATCCCAGCATTTGGGCGAGGATATGTCGGCGAAGCCTAAGGCTGGAAAACCAGGAAAAGGAAAAAGCGAGCCGCCGAAACAGTCCAAATTAACGGACTTTCAGGTCTGTGACGCAGCAAACAAAACTCCATATATGGCGGAGGAGGCTGGCGGCGGTGCGATGTTTGCGGGGAGCGGCGCAGATGCGCTGATGGCTGCCATGAGTTCAATGAGAGCGGACTTTTCCTCTAGATTTGATGGGATTATGACAGCGTTGGAAGGAATAAGAAAGGAATTGGGTGACTGTGTAGAACGAACGGCGCAGATGGAGCTCCGTCTCGCTAGTGCTGAAGATGACGTCACCCGTCTTCAATTAAAGGTGCGCACTTTGGAAAAAAAAAATAAATCTCTGGAAGATAATATTTTGGATTTGGAATCTCGGTCGAGACAGAATAATTTGAGGCTGGTGGGTCTTCCAGAGGAATCAGAAGGTCGGGACGTATGTTCCTTTCTGGAAAAGTGGATTCCGGAGGTGCTGGGCAGTGAGGAGTTGCAATCAGCAGTGGTTCTGGAAAAAGCACATCGTATTGGCCCACGGAGAGATAAGGGACCGCCGAGGACCTTAATTATGAAGTTTCTTAGCAACAGAGACAGGATGAAGATCTTCAACGCTGCACGTGCTAAAAGAGAGATTAAACACCAGGACCAGCAGGTGCGGTTCTACCCAGATTTGGCCACAGGAATCCAGCAATTGAGGAAGCAGTTTGATCCCATACGTAAGGAGCTGCGCAACCTTGGGATTCGTCATGGTGTAATCTATCCTGCGAGACTGCTGACCACGTATGAGGGCAGAACCCACATCTTCAAGACCCCAGAGGAGGCGCAGGAGTTCATCAAGAAGATCAAAGAAGAAGAAGAGACTGGTGGGAGCTAAGCATGAACAAAATATAAGGTAGAATAATTAAGCATTTGCACAGGCATCTGACTGACTTGAAGTAAATAGTAAGTTTACAAAATATAGATTGTATTATATATTAAAAAAACAAAACAAAAACAAAACAAACAAAAAAAAAAAAACTATGATGTACAAAGTTGTTAAAAATTTTGGAGTTAAGTTGGAAAACTACAGAGGAGAGTTAATGTTACGTCATTAAAAGCAGTAGAGTTAGGGTGATTGGGAGGATGAAGAAGGAGTGGCTTAGGCTGTTCCCCGTGGGTGTGGAACGGTCGATGGCTATATCGGGAGACAGAATTTTTCTTTTGATTTTGGGGGGTTTGCCACAAGTGTGGGAAGGGGGAATTTGTTTGTGTGTAGTTTGTAGGATGAATGTTCAACCACTCATGTTTTTGCTTCTCTGTATGAGCATGTTTACACTGCAAGGTAATCCTAAACTCTCTATTGATCATGGACCAAAGTGTTAATCTTAATTTAACTTCATGGAATTGCAGAGGTCTACAAAATTTAAAAAAACTTAAGCAAGTTATGAATAAAATAAAGGACATGGGTTCAAGAATTGTGTTTTTACAAGAAACTCATCTGATAGAGGAGGATGTTAAAAGAATTAGGAGTAGATGGCAGGGAAGTGTATTCACCTCTTCATTTTCATCCCGAGCCAGGGGAGTTATGACTCTCATACATAAATCAGTTCCTTTTCAGGTGAAAAATGTAATTGGAGACAAATTTGGAAGATATGTAATCATTCAAGGTTCTTTGCTATTAGAAAATATAAATCTTGTGAACTTATATGGTCCCAATATAGATGATCAGAAGTTCTTTGCTAATTTATTTCTCATCTTATCATCACTTACAGGGCAACATATAATAGCAGGGGATTTTAATTGTACATTGAATCCAGGTGTGGATAGATCAACAGGACTGGATTGTACGCACATTGGATGTAGGATGACTATTAATCATTTTATGAAAGAATTGAGATTGTTAGATATATGGAGAGAAATGAAACCACAAGTTAAAGCCTATTCTTGTTATTCCAGTACCTACAAGACATTCTCACGTATTGATTATTTTTTGATTTCCACAGAATTAAGGTCCAAGATTCAAAACTGCTTTTATGATAACATCGTGATTTCTGATCATGCACCCTGTTGTCTAATATATGTAGATAAAAAATTGACAAAGGAATCAGGTAGATGGCAATTTCAGCATAAATGGCTTCAGGATGAGGAATTTGTCAAGTATATAGAAAAACAGATAGACGAGTTCTTTGACATCAATACTACACAAACATCAGCATGTGTAAAGTGGGAGGCTTTCAAAGCTTTTATTAGGGGACATATTATTAGTTATACAGGATCAAAATCTAAGAAGACTCGAGAGGAGAGAGCTAAATTGGAACATAAAATAAAAAGTCTTCAGGAAAAAGTGTATGCAGGAAGTGACCCAAGGTTGGAGAATGAATTACTGATTTTGAGAGCTGAATACGACAAAAAATCAGCGAATAGAGCTGCCTCGAGTCTTCTAAGATTGAAACAATCTTTTTATGAACAAGGTGAAAAATCAGGAAAATTATTAGCATGGCAGATTAAACAATTGGAAATTAAAACACCAATTACCAGTATTATAAGTAAGGGACAGGTAGTTATAGATCCTTTAGAAATTAATAGAGCCTTTAGAGATTACTATGAAAAATTATATGATACCAAAAATGAACCTGATTTAACAAAACTAAATGGGTTTTTGAACGAACTATCTATACCGTGTATTCCAAATGAAAACAGGGAGATATTGGAGTCTAAAATTAGTCAAGAAGAAGTTGGGCTAGCCATTGATAATATGAAATCAGGAAAAAGTGCAGGACCAGATGGTCTTCCAGTTGACCTTTATAAAAAATTTAAGAATAAATTAATAAAACCTTTTTTGGAAATGGTTTTAGAAGCATTTCAAAATAATAATTTACCATCATACATAAATAATGCCTTAATTATACTGCTGCCAAAACCAGGTAAGCCCTCTAATAAATGTGAAAATATGAGACCAATAAGCCTATTAAACGCCGACCTTAAGATAATCTGTAAAATTTTAGCAAGACGAATACAAGAAATTTTACCAAATATTATTAATCGAGATCAGAATGGCTTTATAAAGGGTAGACAAGGCTTCCATAATGTAAGAAGACTATTTAATATTATTTATTTTAATAAAGAAGCACCGGATACAGCTCTCCTATCATTGGACGCCGAAAAGGCCTTTGATAGAGTTGAATGGCCCTTTCTTTTTGAAGTCCTACAAAGGTTTGGACTTGGAAATAATTTCGTAAAATGGGTTCAAATAATATACAATAATGCTACAGCAGAAATCCTAACAAATAACAATATTTCAAAACCAATAAAAATCAATAGAGGATGTCGACAAGGCTGTCCACTTTCACCTTTACTGTTTACTATGGCAATTGAACCTTTAGCGATAGCGATACGTTTACATTCACAAATATATGGAATTAAAGTTGGACCAACAGAACATAAAATCTCCCTGTACGCCGATGATATAATTTTGTTTATGTCGAATCTAAAAAAATCAATTCCAACCTTGTTGAATTTAATAAAGAATTTTGGGGAAATATCAGGATATAAAATAAATAAAACTAAATCTTCAATATTAATGCTAAATGAGACCCAGAGAAATTACCCAGCCCCTGAGGTAAATCAATTCAATGTTGTAAATCAGTTTAAATATTTAGGAATCCAAATTATGCCTAAGCTAGAATCAGTCGCCAGTGTCAACTATGAAGCCTTAATGTCAGATATCAATGAGTTAACTCAGAGATGGATGTCACTACCAATGTCGATGATCGGGAGAATCAATATACTTAAAAGTAATATTTTACCTAAAATACTTTATTTATTTCAATACATTCCCTTATCACCACCTTTAGATCTATTCTCAAGAATAAAAAAAAAGTTAGTGGAATTTATATGGAACAACAGGAGGGCTAGATTACGTTTGTCTTTATTATATTTACCATTTGATCGTGGAGGTCTGAAATGTCCAAATTTTATGTTGTATTATTGGTCGGCACAACTGAGGTCTATGACATATTATTTTTCATCAAATGATCTCCCTCACTGGACTGAAATGGAATCATACAATTTACCTTTACCTCTTCCCATATTCATATACTCAGATTCGGCAAAAAAATTACAAAAACAAGTTAAAAATCCATTTGTAAAGCATATGATCAAAATATGGTGTGAAGCTAAAAACTATTTAAAAGAACCACAGTTATTGTCACAATTTAGTCCAATATGGGGTAATCAATATTTTAAACCAGGGAGAGCGGACGCTGTATTTAAAGTATGGAATTTAAAAGGGATACAAAAGATTCAGGATTTATATTTGCCATGTGCAGACAACATAATGTCTTTTGAAGAGCTGAGGATCAAATTTAATCTCAATAGAACACATTTTTTTAAATATCTTCAACTTAGAAACTTTATTCGATCAAATCAAAATAAAGCTCTCACTCGACCTATTTATTCATCCTTGGAAAAAATGATGATGAAAGATAGTAAAAGAAAGGGTATTATTTCAGAGTTTTATAACTCATTGACACTATCTTCAAGTGAAAATTCACTGAAAAGATTAAACTACTGGAAAGAAGATCTGCAAATTGAAATTTCAGAGGAACAATGGGAATTGGCTTGTACAGAAGCTCAAACCAAATCAATAAATGCACGCCTTAAATTGATACATTTCAAATGGTTAATGCGGATGTATGTTACACCGGAGGAGTTAAATAGATATAACAAAAATATACCAGATACATGCACAAAATGCATGGAAAGTAAAGGAACCCTATTTCATTGTTTATGGGAATGTAGATTAATAAGAATGTTTTGGGAGGAGGTGAGGGTAACAATTGAAAAAATAATCTCAAAACAAATCATATTGAATCCTAAACTGTTTTTGTTGGGTCTGTACCCAGAAAAGCATAATTTCAATAAAAGTGAAAGAACATTCATAGACCTCAGTTTGCTTAATGCCAGAAAATGTATTGCACTATTATGGAAAAAGACTCATAGACCAGATGTGACTCAGTGGTTAAGACAGATGTTAACAAACCTTCCATTAGAAAGAATAACATATATACTGAAATCAAAGGAAATTGTGTTTGAGAATATATGGAGACCTTTTATTGATTATGTAAAAAATTTAAACATAACTCTTGAAGAAGAAGGTGAATGATGTGTGTGGACCTTGTAAATTCCAAACTGGTGAACATAATATGTATACTAATGTATTGGATTGTCTAGACTAAACAGAGGAGCATTGTTGAAGACTTGATTTTGTTGGTGGTTGTTGGTGTTTTTAGGGTATTTTTTTTTTTTTGTAGTACTTTAGTGTTAGTGTTTGATTGTATCATGTTTGTTAAAAAAAAAAAAAAGGTTCAATAAAGATATTGTGGAAAAAAAAAACATCTAAATAGTGCCTCTTTTTTAACTGCAGTCACATGAACTCTGTATTGACTTCCTTTTAACAATAAAATAAAATACATCAATTAACATGAAATGTTTCACTATTTACATTTCCTTAAAATGTTTCACCATGGAATTGGTGCATATGGCAATTTAATTACCATGAAATAACTTTTTCCTTTAACAAGTAGAAAAATACAATAGCTTATATTCACTGAACAAACATGACAAATAAACCTTAGATTCAACAGCTATTCGTTCAGTAGAAAAAGCCAGAATTGTGCAATAAACAGCTTAACAAGGTGCAAAGTGAATGAAATCGCTCTATGGGAAAGTAAAACTCGTGCTCACCGAGCTCTGTGGGGGGGTTTTGCACATGGCGCGAAATGGAGGTGCTGGCACGAAATGGGGGCACCCAGCTAAACCACAGGCCTCTAAACAAACATACAGCAGTGCAATCTTTTACTTTCCAGACAAGTTAGCGCACACTGACAACCAAAGTAAACAACTACATTAATTGAACGTCATATGTATGTATTACCTTTTGGCTTCAGGCAGTAAAGAACAAGTTGTAGAAAACCGTTGGGAAGCGTCACTTTTTCAGCTGCACAAGGGGCGACAGTTAAACGGAGACTTAGCTTAGCATTTAGTGCTAATCGGTGTCTACTGAGCTGATTTAGCTCACTTATGGTTACTTTTTACAAGTCACCGCTTTAGTAAAAGTAATTTACCTTCAGTATATTGTAGGTTTATCTCGTTTCATTCTCGCTTCGCTGCTTATCGTGTGCTCCCGCTCATGTACACTGTGACTGTGTACTCTGCTGCTGAATCCAACGTCTTTCTGACTCACAAACATCGCTACCCACTCACCTAGCAGGTGGGTGGGACTAACTGCCGTGGGCAACATCTCGGATCTTGTAACTACATTCTGAACTGTTCATTGGGTGAAAATGTGCAACTTCACATTTGACAATTAATGGCAAATAAAAATATATTCTTTCCCTCCTAATGCAATAATTGATTTTTTTTCACTTAGCAAAATCTTTAAGAGTAACTAACTTTAATTAACTATTTTATCTTTGATGTTCTGTATGTTTAGCGTCTTGTATGTAGCCCATTTTATATCATGTGGGTTACACTCAGATGAAGCATTTTAAGTCTGAGGGTTGATTTTCTGTTCTCGTGTCTGTACTTTGTTGTCTAATTTTGTGAGCCACGTGTATTTGCCCTCTTAAAAATAGCTGGTCATGTGCCATGACCTTTTTAGCGTCCCCTCCGGGATGCTGAACATAGGAGTGTTGGCACTGAGGGTTCATTGTGCTGATTAATAAAGCTCTACCAGTGTTTTGATGTTCGCTTTCAATGAGGGAAAACCATTATCCATAACGAGGTGTCACAGCCTGTTAGAGAATCAGAAGCAAACATTTCAGCTAAAACAACAACAAATGGGTGCAAGCTGGGTTTTTTTGGGGGGGTTTTTGAGTTCTGTTGATTTCATTGAATCTATAAATGGCTTGTGTTATATTCTCTTTTTAGTCTGTGTCTACATGTCACTTTGAGAAATGATTCTTTTCCAACAGTGGGAAAATTAAAAACATACAAAGCACAAAAATTTATACAGATTTGTACAGATTTATGCTATGTATCTTTTTATGCAATTTTGTGTCACACTTTGTAATTTTTAGCTCATTCTGGCAAAGCTGAAAGGACCAAATGCAATGGCTCAGTGTCTGTCCATCTATCCGTTCGCCCACATTTCACAGGAATCGCCGCTTCTCCTCCTAGGAAATTCCCTTGATGCTCACCAAATTCACTCACAATTATCCTCATGTATGACTGCTTCCAGGTTGTGCTCAATGTCATGGTCAAGGCCAAAGCTCAGGGGCCTCATGTATAAAGGATTGTGCAGCTTTCATACTGAAAGATGGCGTACTCACAAAGTTTGAAAAGTAAGTGCGCACAAAAATGTTCAGATTTATAAAACTGTGTACACGCCCGATTCGCCGCTCCTTTTCTTTATATATCCCACCTCACGTGAAAACCAGGACATGATCTCTTTACTTCGCCTCGGTTCCTCCCATTAATGACTATGTAAATGTAGAAAAATGCCCCTTCTGTCAAACTATGATCGTCAATCCTGCGGGAAAGCACAACATAAAAAATAATAACTTTGTGAGTGTGGCGCTGAGGTGTTGATAACGGAGGTGGAGGTGAGAAAAAGTATTTTATTTTGTTCTGACTCTCCGGAATCAACAATGAAACTAAATTTATTGAGTGGACCGTGTTACAATGACAGTTCATTCACTCTTTTTTTTTTTTTTAATTTCTGTCGGATCATAACAAGACAAAAAAGAAAAGGAAAGATAAAAAGACAGCATACTGTATTTCAGACAGAAAAGGTGTAGGCCGAAGCAACAGCTTGTGCCTACACCTCAGTTAATGCAGCTGGCTCAGACTGAAATAAAATAAAATTGCATTAATTGAAGTCTATAGACGGATCGCTGCTCACTGACAGCATGACGGGGGGTGGGGGGGCTGACGCACTGAAAAAAATGCTGTGAAAGAAAGCCCTTGGTAATCCAGATAGATAGGAGTGATGTTACTAACTAAAATAAGTCAATAAAATAAACACCACTGAATACCACTCCAATCATTCAGCTGAATTTATACTAGTCAAAGTCAACTTTATTGCCAGTTCTGCCATATACTGTATACAGCACATACAGAGAACTGAAATTGTGTTACTCTGAGACCCACGGTGCAGCAAGATAAACACTAAGTAGGAAATCTGAACATGAAGTATAACATCTAACTACCAAACATTAAACACTGAACATCAACGTCAGTGTAAAGAAAACCAACCCCCAGCCAAAAGCTAACTAAAAATACTAAGGGTGTGCAAAATAACCAAATACGATAAAAATTAAGACAGCATGTAGTGAGTTAAGGCACATATCAGGGCACATAGAGGGTTAAAGTTGCATGTAGTGCAAAGAGAGCAGTCCATTGCTGCATAAAGTGACTGGTGCAGCCCTGAGATCAGTGTGTGTGTTGGAGTAAACAGTTCCTGGATGAGAGTTCAGTTTTTGAAGCTCCTGAAATCAGTGTGTGCGTGTGTGGGAGTGAACAGTACCTGGGGATGGCAGAGTTCAGTTGTTGAAAGGGGTGGGGTGTCAGAGTCCAGGATTCATGTGTGTGTGGGGGGGGGGGGGGCAGAAGGGGGAGAGGGGCAGAGCAGGGAGAGAGTTGAGTTTCCTGACAGCCTGGTGGATGAAGCTGTCCTTGTGTCTGCTGGTCCTGGCCTGGAGACTCCATTCTCCTCCCTGATGGCAGCAGACTGAAGAAGTTGTGTGATGGGTGGGTGGAATCACCTGCAATGCAGAGAGCTCAAGAGAGGGGAGAGAGGCACCGACGATCTTTTCAGTTAATTACAAACCAAATCTGTGTCAGAATCCAAATTACACACAACAGCCAGGAAGAAGCTTTTTATTTCCACATTGTAATCTCCAAACAGAGATATTTTAGAGTATGGAAACATCTGTTCACTCTGACACAGCTGCAAATGTCACAGCTGCAGCTACCGGGGTTCACCTGCAGGGATCCGCAATTCAGCTGCCTTGGTGTGTATTGCGCTGGAGCTGGGGCTCGATTAGAGTGCATTTTGCTGAACAGAATTCCTCCCAGGAGAGATGGATTGTGTGCGTTGCCTCTTGAGTCAGCCGTATAGTCTCTGGTAAATTATGTTATCTCTTTGTCACATTTACAGAAACGAGATCCACTTTACAGTGGTGCTGGTTTGGTCTATGAATGAGGCAGGCTATATCTGAGGGAAATAAGTTATTATTCATCTGGGTTTTGCTGTGCTCAATAAGCCAAGTTGTGGAGATAAATCGCGTAATAATAGTAATCATGTTTTTCAACCACTAATTCATAGACAGATCATTTTAATTGAAGTAGAAATGTTATATTAACACATTCTATGAGTTTCAGCTGTTTTGTAGTTTAACAGACCCACCTGATAGAGTCAAACAGAATTTTGTGGAGAGCCCACAACTTCTCATCTGGGTTTAGAATCCATCATAGTACTGAAACAGCCTTAGTGAAGGTCACTAATGACCTCCTTATCACATCTGATAATGGACTTGTTTCTGTACTTGTTCTTTTAGACCTTAATGCAGCTATTTACCTTTTGTTCTTATTAAAGACAAAAATAGAAATGAGATGCTTTTACCTTCTTTACATATTTCGACTGTTGACTGCAGCCTTCGTCAGAAGTCAGCTGATAAAATGACACCTTGCAGCAATCAACTGACACTTCGGACGAAGGCTGCAGTGAACAGTCAAATCATGTAAAGAAGAAAGAAGGTACAAACATCTCCTTTCTATTTTTGTCTTTAATAAGAACAAAAGGTAAATGGTTAAAAGAAGACAAAATGAACCTACTTGAGCTCTTAGTGCAGCTTTTGATACTATCGATCATATTTTACTTGATAGATTAGAACACTATGTTGGACTTAATGGAACTTCATTGCAGTGGTTTAGATTTTATTTATCTGATAGGTTCCAGTTTGTTCATGTCAGTAATGAGTTTTCTTCCAACTCAAAGCTCAGTCATGGAGTTCCACAGGGATCTGTGCTAGGCCCTACTGTTTTTAGTTTATATATGCTTCTGTTAGGCAACATTATTAGAAAGCACTGTATAGATTTTCATTGTTATGCAGATGACACACAATTATACCTGTCAATGAAGCCAGATGATAGTAATCAATTAGCCAAGTTAGAAGCCTGTCTTAAGGAAATCAAAGCTTGGATGACTTGTAACTTCCTGCTATTAAATTCAGATAAGACTGAAGTAATTCTTGTTGGTCCAAAAAACCTTAGAAATACCTTTTCAAATCAAACTCTTAGTTTGGATAGACTCTTTCTCTGAATAGTTCTGTGAGGAACCTTGGAGTTATTTTTGATCAAGATCTGTTTTTCAATTCACATATTAAATTTGTTTCTAAGACTGCCTTCTATCATTTGTGTAATATTGCCAAGATTAGGGGCATCTTGTCTCAGAGTGATGCTGAGAAACTGATCCACGCTTTTGTTAGCTCGAGATTAGATTATTGTAATTCTTTATCAGGTTGTCCTAAAACATCTTTAAAAAAGTCTTCAGTTGATCCAAAATGCTGCAGCAAGAGTTTTAACAGGTACTAGAAAAAGAGATCATACTTATTATTTATTGATTTTGTGTATTTTTTGTTTTGGGTTTGTGTTTGGGTGTGTGTTTTGTGCTCAGCAGTGGTCTGCCATATTAATATTTATATTATTTGTACATTACATTATGCCAAATACATAAAAGTCTCACATGTACAAAATGGGGTGCTGGAGGCATATTTATTATTCTTTACAGGGTACACAAATCCTCTTGTCTTCTTCCAATAGGATTAAACTTTGTTTGTGGAATATGAGGAGCTTGAAGGGGAATGTGAAGCAAAGAATGGTTTATGCTTTATTGAACAGGGAGAGAATAGAGATGGCTCTAATACAGGAATCACACTTGGATGATAATGGACATCATAAATTTAAATATGGTTGGGTTGGCCAGGTTTATTCCTCTTCTTTTACCACCAGTAGCAGGGGTGTAGTTATATTAATACATAAAAATCTCCCATTTCAGCTGGTGAAATGCGTTAAAGACACACATGGAAGATATGTGATTATTAAAGGGGTTTTATTTGGTGAAGAGATTGCTATTATGAATCTTTATTGTCCCCCAAATTATTCACCTAGCTTCTTGGTTAAGGCCTTCTCTGAATTTGCAGAGCTTTCCCCAGCAATAGCTTTAGTGGGAGGAGACTTTAATTGTTTACTTAACCCCCTGCTTGATAGACACCCTCCTCGGAATACATCTTTAACAACTCAGGCTGATGCTCTTTGTGCTGTTTGTGAAGAAATGAATTTAGTAGATGCATGGCAAACTTTCCACCCATCTGCTAAAGAATTTATATTTTTCCCCCTCCCCCCATAAGTGGAATACATTCATTCATTCATTCATCTTCTTCCCCTTAACCTGTTGAGCTCTGGTCAATTTCCCTAAAAATGCCTAAAAATAACATACCCAAAGTAAATCAAAAGCTGTTCTTCAACCCTTTGCAGCATCTTCATGGGGTTGGTCTCATTTAAAAGAAAACACTTCGAATTTTTTGGCAAAACAGTCATAATCTCTCTAAGTGCTCCTGCCACTGAGTAACAGTCATCTAAACATACTGAATTTGAAGAAAATAAAGTTCACCTGGGTGTTTTTTTTTAGATACAAATGCTTGCAAATAACACACAGCTGTCAGACACTGGCTGGAAAATGCAACAGAAATGTAGAACCAAGTGTTATCAAGCTGAGGTCAAAATTTTGTAACAATACCACAAAAAATGAATATATTACACAGCTTTTTTCTCAGGTTGTTCCCAGGCGTTTTTGAACTGTGCCAAACTGTGCCAAATGGCACAGTTTGGAAAAACGTCTAACTTTTGAATGCTTCAACATAGAAGCTTCATCTTGGGCTCAAATGAAAGGTGACACTCAGGGCTGTGTGTGTGAGGGGAAAGAAGCATGCCACGTAAAGAAGCATGCCACGTAAAAAATGTGTGGCCTTTTTTTACAAGAAAAAATAACCTACAGTGCAATAAAAATTATACTAAAATTTCTGCAATGTAGAGGATAACAACCCCCCCCCCCCCCGCTACAGAGGAGCTCGGCGCACAAAAAAACTTGTGGCCATGACGGACCGTTGTAATTACCGATCGGTCAAAAGTCATTTTTATTACTATTTTCATTGATAAAGAATAATTTAGCTTATAACACTTACCTGTCCACAACAGCAGTGTCATTGGCGAACATCTGTTCCTCATTGCCAGACGAACATGAAGCTGGTCCGGTTGTTACGGACTCGTGGTTCTGGTCACCCGACTCGGTCAAACCATCTCCACTTCCATGATTGCGGTTTTTGCAAACCATTTTTCAAAACAAATAAGAACAGTAGTAAAACGAAAAAAGAACAGTAGTAATAAAAAAAAGACTGGCTAACGGATGAGAGTGGCTAACGCTACCGTTACACACAGGTCTCAATGTGAGTCACCCAGCGGCTTAGACAAAAAAGATTTTACGTACGGGACGCACGCGTTTCAATCGTCAAACTTCTCTGCTTCAATTGGCTCGTTGTATTCACGGTCGTTGGTAGGCAGGTCCTTCTTGCTAGGTTTTCAGTCATTGGTTCTTCAAGGTTTCAGAAACCCAATTCAAGGCTCTTATTAGTCGAATGAGAGGTCAATCAAATCTAAACCAATCAAACACTCCTTTGGCTTTCTGTTCGCGGCTGTGTCTTTACTGGAAGAACGGAAATGCAGCTTTTTTTTTTTCAGTGCGCACTAAGACGCACTATGACCCAGAGATGTGACCGCCTGCGGAATCCCGGAGTTCAACAGGTTAATCCTTTTCGGGTCGCGGGGGGGCTGGAGCCTATCCCAGCATCTTTGGGCGAGAGGCAGGGTACACCCTGGACAGATCGCCAGTCCATTGCAGGGCCAACACAGAGAGACAGACAACCATTCACTCTCACAGTCATACCTAAGGACAATTTAGAATCCCCAGTTTGATGCCAATTAACCTAACTTGCATGTTTTTGGCATGTGGGAGGAAACCGGAGAAATGTCGGAGTAAACCCACGCAGACACGGGGAGAATATGCAAACTCCACACAGATCACTGTTGGTCGGGGGCTGGGATCGAACCCAGGATCCCCCGGCCAAGGGTGAGTTGCTGTACTGCCGCAGTGCTGACCACTCCGCCACCGCGCTGCAGTGTCATACAATCACCAAGACCATACGGTGTTGCTCAAACAACAAACCCTGGATCAACCCTGAGATAAAAACACTTCTGAGAGAGAAGAAGAGGATCTTCAGGTTGGGGAACAGGGAGATGCTGAAGTCCGTACAGAGGGAGCTGAGGAGAAAGATCAGAGAAGGCAAGGACAGCTTCAGGAAGAAGATGGAGGACAAGCTGCAACAGAGCGACATCAGCGGGGTCTGGAGAAACCTCAAAACCATCTCTGGGCTCCAGAATACCTCCCCCCAGGCCACGGGGGGCAGGGAGTGGGCGAACAATCTGAATCTGTTTTTCAATAGGTTTGACCAACCGCCCTCCCCTCTGACTGCACAACAACCACTGCTGCCTCTAAAGACATCAAGTCCTGCTGCCCACTCCCCACTCCACCAACACCCCCCCACTCCCAACACACAGCCCCCCATCCTGACCCTGACCAAGACCCAGGTGAGGACGGAGCTGAGGAAGATCAAGGCGAGGAAGGCGCCGGGACCGGACGGCATCAGCGCAAAGCTCCTCAAGTCCCATGCAGACCAGCTGTGTGGGATTGTGGCGTACATCTTCAACCTGAGCCTGAAGCTGGGGAGGGTACCACAGCTGTGGAAAACATCTTGTGTGGTACCTGTACCAAAAACTTCCCACCCCAAAGACCTGAACAGCTACAGACCGGTGGCCTTGACGTCCCACTTGATGAAGACCCTGGAGAGACTGCTCCTTGCTCACCTCCGCCCCCTGGTGGAACCAGCGATGGATCCACTCCAGTTCGCCTACCAGCATGGCATTGGGGTGGAGGATGCTGTGATCTTCCTCCTTCACCGTTCTCTGTCCCACCTGGAGAAGCCCGGGAATGTGGTAAGGATCATGTTCTTTGACTTCTCCAGTGCTTTCAACACCATCCAACCGATGATCCTGAAGGACAACCTGCTGCGCGCAGGGGTGGACCAGCACCTGTCATCATGGATCCTGGGCTACCTCACGAACCAGCCTCAGTTTGTTAGAACCCGGGACTGCGTGTCCGACACGATCATCGGTAGCACGGGGGCCCCCCAGGGAACGGTGTTGGCTCCCTTCCTGTTCACCCTTTATACTGCGGACTTCTCACACAACACAACACACTGCCATCTACAGAAGTTCTCTGATGACTCTGCGATCGTTGGCCTCATCTCCAACGGAGATGAAGCTGAGTACAGAGGACTTATCCAGGCCTTTGTGGACTGGTGCCATCGGAACTGCCTCCAGATCAACGTGAGGAAAACTAAGGAGCTGGTGGTGGACTGCCGCAGGCATGGACAACCCCTCACAGCACCAGTAAATATACAGGGAACAGACATTGAGATGGTGACATCCTACAAGTACCTGGGTGTTCATCTGAACAATAAACTAGACTGGTCACACAATACTGACGCACTCTACAAGAAGGGACAGCGCAGGCTGTTCCTACTGAGGAGACTCAGGTCTTTTGGTGTACAAGGGGCGCTGCTGAAGACATTCTATGACACGGTGGTGGCATCAGCCATCACTTTTGGCGTGGTCTGCTGGGGCATTGGCATTACAGCAGCCGATAGGAAGAGACTGAACAAACTGATCAAGAAAGCTAGCTCTGTCCTGGGGCAGCGCCTTGACCCGGTGGAGGAGATAGGAGAGAGAAGGACGGTGGCTAAACTGTCATCTTTGCTGGAGTCCGAGTTCCGCACTATGCGGGACATACTGAATGCACTGAGGAGCTCATTAAGCAGCAGACTACATCATCCCAGGTGCACAACCGAGAGATTTCGCAGGTCCTTCCTACCAACGGCTGTCAGACTGTACAACCTAAGCAGGGCTGCTCGCAGAGATAGCAAAAAGACGTAACAACCTAATAGTTTTTGAATGCAAAAGATGCAATAGACTTACACAATGGTCCCTTCCGGCATACAACTAGGAAAATACCGGTCGCTATGGAGGGTGAGAATATGTATGGGCACATAATCATACCATGTAGGATAACTAAGTAGACGGTTGTGCTGTTTCATCCCATCTAGCAACAATGCTCTGCACTGTGTGTTTATATATTTACATATTTATTCCATCTAGCTACAATGCTCCGCACTGGGTGTGTTTATATATTTACATATTTATTCCACCTAGCTGCAATGCTCCGTACTGTGTGTGTTTATATATTTACATATTTATTCCATCTAGCTACAATGCTCCGCACTGGGTGCGTTTATATTTATATATCTACATATTTATTCCATCTAGCTACAATGCTCCGCACTGTGTGTTTATATACTCATATATTTATTCCATCCAGCTAAAATGCTCTGCACTGTGTGTCTGTGTGTGTGTGTGTATATATATATTTATGGTAATATGTACATATGTATATTAGCTGCTCTTGCTTTTTTTTCTTGCCTTCTGATTGTTGCTCTGAGTGTTGCTATCCCTGTGCTGTTGCAATCCTGGAATTTCCCCATTGTGGGACTAATAAAGGCTTATCTTATCTTATCTTATCTTATTATTGGTACAATTGATGTTTTTTTGTACAATAGGCAACATTGTTGTTAGTGACCATGCAATGGTATTAATAGATTTATCTGTTGGTTTAGGTCAGGTTAAGAGTAGACTATGGCGATTTGATACATGCCTTCTAAAGGATGAAAAGTTTACCATTTACTTGAGAGATGACTTTAAAATATTTTTTGCTATCAACTCTCAGTCTACCAATGACTCATCCTTATTATGGGGAACATCTAAAATTTATATCAGAGGCCTAATCATAGCATATTTAGCCTCAAAAAAACAAAGGCAAAAAGAACAGCAATCTAAACTTGAAAAGGAACTGGAAGAGATGAAGAGAGAACTTGATTCATCGTCATTATCAGATCCTATATTATTGCAGAGAAAGTGTGCCACACAAGCTGCGCTAGATGCCTTATTAACTCAACAAGCTAAGAGTGCTCTTCTTTTTTCAAAACAGAGGTTATATGAATATGGAGACAAACCTAGTAAGTATTTGGCTCGTTTAACAAAAATCAGAACAGATTCCCAACTGATTTGTTCAGTTTTAGGTCTAAATGGCATGCGTTATTTTGATAACAAAAATATTAATAACACCTTTATGCAGTTTTATATTCATCTATATACAGCGGACTGGACAGTAGGGGCCTCATATAAGATGGACTCTTTCTTGGACAGCCTAGCTCTCCCTACTATTTCTGATACTCAAAGACACGATTTAAATTCTCCCATCTCTAGAGAAGAGGTTGTATTAGCAATTAACAGTTTACAATCAGGCAAAGCACCGGGGCCAGATGGCATGAGCAGTGAATTTTACAAAGAATTTCAGGATATACTTGTGGATCCATTTTTGGAGATGATAGAACACTCCTTTACCTCTGGAAGCTTACCTCAGTCATTAAGAGAAGCTAACATCTCCCTAATTCTTAAAAAAGGCAAGTGTCCTGAAGACTGTTCAGGATATAGACCTATTGCTCTTTTAAATCAAGATGTTAAACTGTTATCTAAGATCCTGGCTCTGCGATTAGAGAAGATTTTGCCTTTCATCATTAAGGAGGACCAGACAGGTTTTATCAAAGGCAGAAACTCTAGTCACAACATTAGGAGGTCCTTAACGCCTGCATTTATTTCCAATTCTGAAAAAAAAAAATTTCACTTGTGTTTTTGCTTTCAAGTAGATGCTAAATTAAGTTGAGAAAGTTAATTTGACTATAGCACATAAAATAGATATAATTTTATGTATGATGCAAATTAGCGACAACAGGAATCTATGGTAAAAAAAAATGGTAAAAAAGCACCTGTTCCCATCTCAAGTATGAAGAGTCTTTTATTTATGCAACAAAGTTATTTTCAGTATTTTCAACTGTCATGACTGCCAAACTATCATAAACCACTACAATGAACTGTAAAAAACACATTATAAACACAAAACACAAGCAATGAACAAGAACAAAAACCTGCTGGAAACACCTCTTTCCTCCCACTCAGTTTGACTGTCCTTTCAATGCGAAGAGTATTCATTGCTTCAGTTTCTTTGTGGAACGAACTTTTGGACAAGGGGAAAGGAACCATTTGCTCATCAACACACAACATTTGTTGTTGAGGGAGAGCCTGAAATTTGGGGAGAAGCGAGTCAACAACCAACCTGATTTTGAAAAGCCTGTCGTTATTGTTGGGTGCCATGTTGTCACTGAAATGAATGAAATGTTTGATTTCTTCCCATCTGGCTTCCCTCTTGCAGCTGCAGCACTGGTGCTCTGAGGTGCATGATGAGTCCCATCAGCGTCTTCATCACTGCTGCTGCCGTTTTCATCACCTGGTGTAGGAAAAAAAAAATCACTTTAGAAAAGAGCAGACATTTTTATCTATTCAATGTGTATACAGAGTTACATCCATAAATATCACAAACAGGCTGAAAATCTGCACAACATGATTTTGTAATCACCTGGTTCAGGAGTGTATTCCTCATCACTGTCCCCACTTTCACTGAGACAGCTGTCGTCACTGTCCACAGGTGGAGTCCTGGGCCGAGGTCCACCTGCTGGCTTTCCATAGAATGATGCTGCGTTCATTTTTAGATCTACAGATATAAAGAAAAATAATGGACAGAAATTACATTTATATCCCACCACATTATTTCTGTTATGATTATAGATATGAGGTAGAATGGCAGTTTCTTTTTTTTTTTTCCCCTGTCCTGTTCGGCAGTTTAGGCAGGCAGTATGAAAATCTAGATGCCTAGCACTGTTACAACAGTTTTGCTCTACAACGGGGTGATGAGGAAAAAGCTACAGCTGTGAAGTCAGCTTCAGCTCTCCTCTCTCACATCCAGCATGCTATGTTATTTATTGTTCACGTGAACTATGGTGTAGAGTTTTAGAATGGCAGTTTCTAAAGAAAATGTGTGTGAGTGTTGAACACCATCTAAATACGGCACCTTATTTGCGGCCGTTGTGGCCGACGGAGGTTATCCATTGTGGCTGAATGTAGCGAATTAGCATCACACCAAAATCGTCTAATATCTTCAAAAATATTCGTCATAGGTACTCCACTCCTTCGTGGTAGTGATAAAAGTACACAATAAGCCTGTACATATTTTTATTTTAGTACAACTTACCTGAGATTGGACAATTTTTCCACGATTGTCTTCTGAAAATGCAGACGTAGCACGAGGCGAGCGTAGCAATCAGGAAATGGATGATGCTCCGTCTCTGACCGTTCCTACGAGAAACTAATGCTTGCAAAAGGTTCCTAGGTATGTGTTGGAAGTGCTCCAACCGGTAGTGGAGGAATACGGACGGTATTTTGGTTGCATTTGGAGCGGAAGCGGTTTGATGCAAATTTGCGACAATCGACGTCAAGGGGTTGTATTGTTCATTTCTGTCAAACACAAGAAAATGACACTGTAATCATTTCATTGGATGCAGAGAAAGCCTTCGACTGAGTCGAGTGGCCTTATCTATTTAGAGTATTACAAAAATTTAATCTCGGGGATAATTTTATCAAATGGATCAAACTTTTGTATAATAAACCTTTGGCATCAGTCATAACAAATGGTTATAGACCGAATAATTTCCCAATTTATTGTTCAACACATCAAGGCTGCCCCTTAAGCCCTGCTCTTTTTGCCCTTGTGGTAGAACCTTTGACTGAAGCCATCAGACAGAAACCAGCTGTTAGGGGTATAGATGTAGGGAAAATGCAACATAAAATTTCCCTTTATGCGGATGACGTTTTGTTGTACGCAGCGGAAGCCTGCTACCTCTGTTCCGCGTCTGGTTGATATCATTAATTATTTTGGGTCTTTTTCTGGTTACAAAATTAATTTCTCTAAATCTTTAGCTATGCCCATGGGAAGCCTCAGAAATAGAACAAACTCCCTTATATCATTTCCATTTTGCTGGTCTATGCCAGGTTTTGTGTACTTGGGTATTCATATTACTCCTATGTTCCATCAGATGTTTAAAGCTAATTTTAACCCTCTCCTAGACACTATAAAGAAGGATTTAAACAGGTGGTGTTCACTTCCCCTATCATTACTCGGCAGAGTGTCTATCATCAAAATGAATATCCTGCCTAGGTTATTGTATCCCATACAAATGATTCCAGTATTTATAACTAATAAGGTTTTGAAGTTACTCAATGGTTGGTTGAGTGATTTTATCTGGAATAAAAGGAAGCCGAGGTTAAAAATGTTAAAATTACAACTTCCAAGTTCAATGGGAGGTTTAGATGTTCCTAACATTAAATGGTATCAAATAGCATCTCAACTAAGGTTGATAGCAGAATGGGTTAAAGATAATCCTACTTCTGTTTGGTTGGGTCTTGAAAAGTCACAGACCTCCTGTTCACTGTTGGGCCTTTTGTCTTGTAAGAATTTAAAGTCAGTTAGAAATCTTTGTGATAATAACCCCATAATTTGCAATACTCTAAAGGCCTGGTTTATGACACAAAAGCTTGAAGGAAGATCAGATTTAACTGCGTTACTAATTCTTATTCAAGGCAATCCTGACTTTGTTCCTGGTATGATGGACAGTGGTTATAATATATGGACAGTTAAAGGGTTAAAGAAAATTTATGACCTTTTTGATGGTGCATTGTTATTATCATTTGAACAGCTTCAGGAGAAATTTGGCCTTTCTAGACAGAATTTTTTTAGGTACCTTCAGATCCGAGATTTCATAACTAGAAAGACCACACTCAATGTAAATGCCACAGTGTCTGCAGTTGAGCAGTCACTTCTTTTAGGCCCAACCATTCTCACAGCAGGTGGAAACTTTGCGGCTTGACCCCGCAGATTCTCACGTCATGTTTGATTTTATACATCCCACTGTGTGCGTGAAAATCAGCGTATGCCGTGTTTTTGTGCGTGCACACTGTTTATTCATGAGGCCCCAGAAGATGTAAGATTGAGTAGATATTGGCACTGTACTTGCACTTTTGTTGACTTTGTCGGCTTTTATTTTTGGTTGTTATTTATGTATTGTTGTGTAGTTGTATGTATTTGTTTTTGTTGTGCAGCAGACCCCTCTGTCCAAGACACATCTTTCCCAAGGGAGACCAATAAAAGTACTTTGACTTTTGAGATAAGAGATAAGATAAGATAAGATAAGCCTTTATTAGTCCCACAACGGGGAAATTCCAGGATTGCAACAGCACAGGGATAGCAACACTCAGAGCAATAATTTAGAAGATAAGAAAATAAGAGCAGTGAATATACATATGTACACATAAATATATAAATATATATACACACAGTGCGGAGCATTGTAGCTAGATGGAATAAACAGCATAATCGTCTATTTAGTTACCCTACATGGAATGAATATGTGCCCATACATATTGTCACCCTCCATAGCGACTGATATTGTCCTAGTTGTATACTGGAGGGGACCATTTGTGTAAGTCTGTTGCATCTTTTGCATTCAATGCTATTAGGTCGTCACATTTTTTTGCTATCCCTGCGAGCAGCCCTGCTTAGGTTATACAGTCTGACAGCCGTAGGTAGGAAGGACCTGCGAAACCTCTCGGTTGCGCACCTAGGATGATGTAGTCTACTGCTAAATGAGCTCCTCAGTGCGTTCAGTATGTCCTGCATAGGGTGGGACTTGGACTCCAGCAGAGATGACAGTTTAGCCACCATCCTTCTCTCCCCTATCTCCTCCACTGGGTCAAGGCGTTTCCCCAGGACAGAGCTAGCTTTCTTGATTAGTTTGTTCAGTTTCTTCCTATCGGTTGCCGTAATGCCGTTGCCCCAGCAGACCACTCCAAAAGTGATGTCTGATGCCACCACCGTGTCATAGAATGTCTTCAAGAGCACCCCTTGTACACCAAAAGACCTGAGCCTCCTCAGTAGGAACAGCCTGCGCTGTCCCTTCTTGTAGAGTGCGTCGGTATTGTGTGACCAGTCTAGTTTATTGTTCAGATTAACACCCAGGTACTTGTAGGATGTCACCATCTCAATGTCTGTTCCCTGGATGTTTACTGGTGCTGTGAGGGGTTGTCCTTGCCTGTGGCAATCCACCACCAGCTCCTTAGTTATCCTCGCGTTGATCTGGAGGCAGTTCCTATGGCACCAGTCCACGAAGTCCTGGATGAGTCCTCTGTACTCAGCTTCATCTCCGTTGGAGATGAGGCCGACGATCGCAGAGTCGTCAGAGAACTTCTGTAGATGGCAGTGTGTTGTGTTGTGTGAGAAGTCCGCAGTATAAAGGGTGAACAGGAAGGGAGCCAGAACTGTTCCCTGGGGGGCCCCCGTGCTACCGATGATCGTGTCGGACACACAATCCTGGATTCTCACAAACTGTGGCCAGTTAGTGAGGTAGTCCAGGATCCATGATGACAGGTGCTGGTCCACCCCTGTGCACAGCAGCTTGTCCTTCGGGATCATTGGTTGGATGGTGTTGAAAGCACTGGAGAAGTCAAAGAACATGATCCTCACCGCGTTCCCGGGCTTCTCCAGGTGGGACAGGGAACGGTGAAGGAGGAAGATCACCGCATCCTCCACCCCAATGCCATGCTGGTGGGCGAACTGGAGTGGATCCATCGCTGGTCCCACCAGGGGGCGGAGGTGAGCAAGGAGCAGTCTCCCCAGGGTCTTCATCATGTGAGACGTCAGGGCCACTGGTCTGTAGCTGTTCAGGTCTTTGGGGTGGGAAGTCTTTGGTACAGGTACCACACAAGATGTTTTCCACAACTGTGGTACCCTCCCCAGCTTCAGGCTCAGGTTGAAGATGTGCTCCACAATCCCACACAGCTGGTCTGCACAGGACTTGAGGAGCTTCGCGTTGATGCCGTCCGGTCCCGAGGCCTTCCTCGCCTTGATCTTCCTCAGCTCCGTCCTCACCTGGGTCTTAGTGAGGGTCAGTTTGTGGGGCTGTGTGCTGGGAGTGGGGGGTGTTGGTGGATTGGGGTGTGGACAGCAGGTCTCGATGACTTTAGAGGCAGCAGTGGTTGGTGTGCAGTCGGGGGGGAGGGCGGTTGGTCAAACCTATTAAAAAACAGGTTCAGATTGTTCGCCCACTCCCTGCCCCCCATGGTCTGGGAGTTGGTATTCTGGAGCCCAGAGATGGTTTTAAGGTTTCTCCAGACCCCGCCGATGTCGCTGTGTTGCAGCTTGTCCTTCATCTTCTTCCTGAAGCTGTCCTTGCCTTCTCTGATCTTCCTCCTCAGCTCCCTCTGTACGGACTTCAGCATCTCCCTGTTCCCCGACCTGAAGATCCTCTTCTTCTCTCAGAAGTGTTTTAATCTCAGGGTTGATCCAGGGTTTGTTGTTCGAGCAACACCGTATGGTCTTGGTGGGTACGGTGTTGTCCACACAGAAGTTGATGTAGTCTGTGATGGTGTGAGTGAGGCCATCGATGTCCTCACCATGTGGATCGCAGAGCTGCTCCCAGGCAGTGGTTTCAAAACAGTCCTTTAGAGCGTCCATTGCCTCCTCAGACCATAACTTCACTGTGCACATAACCGGAGGTTGTCTGTGTACTAGGGGTTTGTACACCGGCAGGAGATGAACCAAGTTGTGATCCGATCTCCCAAGTGGGGGGAGTGGTGATGAGGTGTACGCCTCCTTAGTGTTTGCATAGAATAAGTGAAGAGAAATCAGGGCATTTACGTGATTTCAGAAAAAACAATATTCCTCCTAGGCGATTTCCTCAGTGATCTGTTAAGTTAGCATTCTAACATTAGCATGCTAACTTATGAAACAGCTGCATTGATGCTAACACCAATATTGACACTAACGTCATTGCTAATATTAGCATGCTAATGTTAGCAAAGATGGTAGTGTTAGTGAAGAGGATGATAAAATAAAGGCAGCGTTGGATTTTTAAATAGCTTTATTATCACCCGCCTTCATCAGGACTCGGCTACAGCCCGTGGTTTGAGCAGGCTGCCGCTTCGTTCCTCCAGCTCTCAAATAGGAGACAGTGTGTGTGTCTCGCAGCAGATGCAGAATCAGAGTGAGAGAATGAGAGGCAGATTTACAGCACAGTGCAGCTTATATACTCAACTCAAACAATAGATCAAAGACATTCACAGCAGTCAATCTGGGCATTTGCATATCAGAGGTACAGACAGGATGCATGAACACAATGCATGGATGACACTTTAACCTCATAGCTGTAAACGCAGCATGCAGCGGAAAAAACCCAGGAGTGCGAGCTGACTGTCTCTGTTCTGTCTCTGTGTTGTGGGGGTTGAATTCAAACCGCTACATTAACATGCTTTTGTATTTGTGTTGTGGCTTTTGCATCCATCTTATTCCTCACCCCCATGATGCCTTACATGAATTATGGGTGTGACTTCTGGTTCTCTGGCATTGTCATGGAAACGTTATGCTTTTCTTTGTTAAAAAAAACAAAAAAAACAATGACTTCAGCATTAGAAATGTGCAAGCACAATCTTTTGCACCTCTAAAAGAATAATATAATCATACCACTTTCCATGAGTATTGGGGGATGGAAAGATGACATTAAAAAGTGGCCTAGCATTGCATACGGTGGGGTAAAAAAGTATTTAGTCAGCCACCAATTGTGCAAGTTCTCCCACTTAAAAGATGAGAGAGGTCTCCAATTTTCATCATAGGTATACCTCAACTATGAGAGACAAAATAAGAAAAAAAAAATCCAGAAAATCACATTGAAGGATTTTTAATGAATTAATTGGTAAATTCCTCCGTAAAATAAGTATTTGGTCAATAACAAAAGTTCAACTCAATACTTTGACCTCTGTCATTGCCAACAAAGGGTATATAACAAACGTTTTCTGTATGTTTTCACAAGGTTTTCACACACTGTTGCTGGTATTTTGGCCCATTCCTCCATGCAGATCTCCTCTAGAGCAGTGATGTTTTGGGGCTGTCGCTGGGCAACACAGACTTTCAACTCCCTCCAAAGATTTTCTATGGGGTTGAGATCTGGAGACTGGCTAGGCCACTCCAGGACCTTGAAATGCTTCTTATGAAGCCACTCCTTCGTTGCCCGGGCAGTGTGTTTGGGATCATTGTCATGCTGAAAGACCCAGCCACGTTTCATCTGCTGATGAAACGTGGCTCCTTTCACCAGCCCATGCTGGTGGAAGGAGGTTTTCGCTCAAAATCTCACGATACATGGCCCCATTCATTCTTTCCTTTACATGGATCAGTCGTCCTGGTCCCTTTGCAGAAAAACAGCCCCAAAGTATGATTTTTCCACCCACGTGCTTCACAGTAGGTATGGTGTTCTTTCTCCTCCAAACACGACAAGTTGAGTTTTTACCAAAAAGTTCTATTTTGGTTTCATCTGACCATATGACATTCTCCCAATCCTCTTCTGGATCATCCAAATGCTCTCTAGCAAACTTCAGACGGGCCTGGACATGTACTGGCTTAAGCAGGGGGACACGTCTGGCACTGCAGGATTTGAGTCCCTGGCGGCGTAGTGTGTTTCTGATGTAGCCTTTGTTACTTTGGTCCCAGCTCTCTGCAGGTCATTCACTAGGTCCCCCCATGTGGTTCTGGGATTTTTGCTCACCGTTCTCGTGATAATTTTGACCCCACAGGGTGAGATCTTGCGTGGAGCCCCAGATCGAGGGAGATTATCAGTGGTCTTGTATGTCTTCCATTTTCTAATAATTGCTCCCACAGTTGATTTCTTCACACCAAGCTGCTTACCTATTGCAGATTCAGTCTTCCCAGCCTGGTGCAGGTCTACAATTTTGTTTCTGGTGTCCTTTGACAGCTCTTTGGTCTTGGCCATAGTGGAGTTTGGAGTCTGACTGTTTGAGGTTGTAGACAGGTGTCTTTTATACTGATAACAAGTTCAAACAGGTGCCATTAATACAGGTAACGAGTGGAGGACAGAGGAGCCTCTTAAAGAAGTTGTTACAGGTCTGTGAGAGCCAGAAATCTTGCTTGTTTGTAGGTGACCAAATACTTATTTTACTGAGGAATTTACCAATTAATTCATTAAAAATCCTTCAATGTGATTTTCTGGATTTTTTTTTTCTCATTTTGTCTCTCATAGTTGAGGTATACCTATGATGAAAATTGGAGACCTCTCTCATCTTTTAAGTGGGAGAACTTGCACAATTGGTGGCTGACTAAATACTTTTTTGCCCCACTGTATACTGGAGTGGTGGCTCAGTTGGTAGAGCATCCGCCCCACACCCGGGAGGCAGGGGTTCAACTCCCAGCCGGGTCATGCCAAAGACCATATAAAAGTGGAACTTCCTGCTGTCCAGCTTGGTGCTCAGCAATAATGGAATGTAGGAGGGAAATCTGTGGTGGCGCCTTGCATGGCAGCGGCCCTCTGATTCTACAGTTGGGGTGTGTGTGATTAACACTGTAGATAGGTAAAACACAATTTCATTCTACTGTACATGATTGGTTGTACGGTTGAATGACAATAAAGGGTGGTTTAATTTAATATAGTAGTTAGCTCTGTTGCTAAGATGGTAACACGGTGAACAAATAAAAGCTCTGAGGTATATCAATATCTCCACAGTAATAAAGTCAGTCGCATTTTGTTAGAAGACATTGGACATAATCTAATTTACCTTAAAGCAGACGTTGAATCTAGGCGGAGCCACAAAGAACCGCAACACTGTGCTTGGATGCTAGTTTTATTATTGGAGGAATTGCAGACAGCTGAATGCTCATGTTGCTGTCATGGATGCTTTTTAACAACTTCAGACCTTTTTTGATTATTGTTTAAAATCTTATTGATGTATATATTTTGACATTTGCAGCTGAAGCAGCTAATATCAAATCCAAATCCTTGCACTGCAATATAGAGCAGTTGATACATTGATGACATTATGTAATAATGCCCCATCACACTTTATTTTATTTTAGTTTTTTTTACTTTAAGAGCTTTAAGCTCAGGGTTTCCTAGTACAGATTTCATGGTCATTTCCAATTTAGTTTGAAAAGTTTACAGTTTGAATTGTAGATTTAAAAAAAATATTTTTGGCAATATTTGTCACAAAAAAATCAATTTGATATCTTTACTAAATCATTAAGTCTTAGGAAGCAGACTAACAGACTGTTTTTTACACTTCATACAGCCAGGTTGCACTTGGCGACATGTTCATATATCACACAAAAGCATCAGATCTGTGACATTCATACGAGTGAAAACATATCTGGTGCTCTTGTCTGTCCTGTGTACCACTGATCACACGAACAGTCCTTTTTAGTTTTCGGTGCATGAGCTACACATTGTTGTTGAAGCCACAGATTTAGCTTTGAGTTGTGAGTACACCCATGAACAGGACAACAAGTGCCACAACTACACAAAGACATTCTAAACTACCAAAACAACAAGTGGGGAAATTAACTGCCACTTCACTGCAAAACACGTATGTGGGTTATACAGTACATCAAAGTCAAGAAACTTTCAAAAACACTAGTTTAAATGACCCGCTACTCCACCACTGCTGACTGCTTTAACACTACTTCAGTCTCACGGTAGAAGTTGAGCCCATCATCATTTCTACTGCAGCACCTCCAGGAATAAGGTGGGTTTGTGTTTTGGCTTTTGCATTTTGGTGAGCTCTCTGGACCACCGTACTAACAGGCCTTGGATCCAGAGAAACTCTGGATGTGGACTGGAGTGATAACATGGCTCACAGCATGGTGATTGCTGGTTTTTGTTTTAGTGATGTAGGGAAATGAAACCCAGAAGAGTTATACCGGTGTCTGACAGTATAAATATAAATATTCCTAAGTGAAGAGAGATTTTGATATTTTTACAATATTTATATGACCCAAGGAAGCATTTTAGAATTTTAAAATCCACAAATACACCATGTTTTAATGAATTGGACCTTTAAAGGCATTTTTATACTTATGATAGAACTCATGAGTACAGAAAATACTAACAAAAACACCATGGTCACCATTAATTTGTTAATTAAAAAAAAAGATAAAATTCCTCAGGGCATGGCTTAGTTGTTAGAAACACAGTCCATGACCACAGTGCAAAAGTGTCTCACTGTGGGTATAAAGGTTTAGTAGCTGTGGACATTTTCTTGTGGTGTGAGCAAAAAATAAAAAGGGGAAAGTTGAATGTTGAACGTTAGTAATTAATGGTATCGTGTTTCCTCTTGCTCTCATATTTCATCACTCCAGCCCCGGGGAACCTGAGACTGCTTTGAATACAGAAAATTAGCTTTCACAGACTGAATGATCTGACAGTGTGATAAAACACTCATTCACTTTGGAAATTTTTCCTCGATATTTTTTCACATGCAGTGATGGACAGAACATTTGGGTACAGCCAGTAAGGCCAAGATACAGAAATAAATGAATAACACAATAGAGCCATACTGATGTCTATTTGTTTCCAACAGTATTTCCATTGGGCTGCTCACCAAACTAAATATGTTAAGAATACACAATATTTGAGAATAAGTCAATGACTATACAACGACTGATAAAAGTATAGGTACCCAGAAACATATTTCTGGACGTGGTTTATTGGCTGCTCACTCTGAATTTAAATGGGTGTAATAAGACACCCTCAAGGTGTATTGACACAGTCTTATGAGGTATTGACTCTGCCATTTGCTGTAGTGAGTTATAGGAACCTAATGATCAAATTCATGCTCACTGTGGCTGCTGGATTGCTTGCTGTTGGCGTATGTTGGGGGGGGGGGGGCTGAAAAGTTCATAGTGGTCTATGAACTATAGACCACTATGAACTTTTCAGCTGCTTAATCCTTTTTGGGTTGTGGGGGGCTGGGGCCTATCCCAGCATCTTTGGGTGAGAGGCAGGGTACACCCTGGACAGATCGCCAGTCCATCGCAGGGCCAACACAGAGAGACAGACAACCGATGGACTGGCGATCTGTCCAGGATGTACCCTGCCTCTCGCCCAAAGATGCTGGGATAGGCTCCAGTCCCCTCGCGATCCGAAAAGGATTAAGCGGAAGAAGTTGGATGGATGGATGGATGGAACTTTTCAGCCCCCCCTCGTACTGTAGGTGTAGTACTGTACTGTATGTACTAGGTAAGTTCTCGACCCTTTCAAGATTAAATCATTGATTTAAAAATGGAAAGTTACAGCTTAAAAGGTACTGGCATCTTAAATGCTGTATATTCTATGCCAATAAAACTGCTATGAAGACTAAGGTTTTGGTGTCCTCAGAACAGGGAAGTTGAGTTTGTTGTAAATTGGGGAGAAGAATAGCAGTTATTATGACTCAGTTTGAATGGAAGCCCAGTAAATTGTTGGTCTACTTTCTTTTTTTAAGTGATATTTTTCTTCCTCTGTAGCTGTATTCTAGATCCTGTTAGTTTCTCTTTGTGAAATAACACAATCCTTAAAGAGATGCATCCTCAGGGTGCTGTTTTTTTTTTCTCCTATTTTTAAGGTAGTATCTCAGTGGGTTGCAACAGCTCACTGCTGGTTGGAGATTTAAAAAAAAAAAACTTGCAACGAATATGCAAATTAGCAGCAATTTTTACTTGGAATCTCACTGAATTGACACATTTGTGTACAGTACCAGTCAAAAGTTTCGACACACATTCTCACTTAGGGGTGTATTCACTTTTGTTGCCAGCGGTTTAGACATTAATGGCTGTTTGTTTGTTTGTTTGTTTGTTACTTATTTTTGTACCCGTAGGTAGATTTGGTTTGCAGTCTGGTGACAAGCCACTGGCTGCCGGTCGCTGCGTGCGCGAGCGCCCTAAACCTACATGTTTTGGTATGCGGGAGGAAACCGGAGAAATCCCGGAGTAAACCCACGCAACACGGGGAGAACATGCAAACTCCACACAGCTCACTGTTGGTCGGGGGCTGGGATCGAACCCATGATCTCACGATCCCCGCGATCCCCCGGCCGAGGGTAAACTGTGCTGCCACAGTGCTAAACCACTGCGCCACCGTGCAGCCCAATGGCTGTGTTGCGTTATTTTGAGGAGACAGCAGATTTACACTGTTATACAAGCTGTACGCTGACTACATTGTATCAAAGTGTCATATCTTCAGTGTTGTCCCATGAAAAGATATAATAAAATATTTACAAAAATGTGAGGGGTGTACTCACTTTTGTGAGATACTGTATTTTGCGGTTGATCAACAAAGCTGAAACACAAGTGTGAGATTGTGCTGAAAAACTAAAGCAACTATTTCTGACACCATGGGTGGATATTTCATGTTGCTGTTAGGTGGGAACAATAAATAGAACATTTTATCCAGGGTAAAGATTGAGGAGGACGCTATACGTAGTTGGGTGATGCAAGATTGTGTTTAGGAGCCCCTATTTTTGTAATAGGGAAGAGTTCAAACCCTTTAAGACAAAAACTTTATGGAAACAAACGAGTCATTGTCTAGATCAGGGGTGTCAAACTCATTCCATGGAGGGCCAAGACCCTGCAGGTTTTACTTCCACCCAGTCTCTTCAGCAGGTGTTTTCACTGATCAGCAATAAGTGGGAAGAAATTCAGAGAAAACACCTGTTGAAGCCACTGGGTGGAGGTAAAACCTGCAGGGTCTTGGCCCTCCATGGAATGAGTTTGACACCTGTGGTCTAGATGAAGAGAGAAAATTTAAGGCAATACATAGAACAACAACTTAAACAGCATTCATATGAATCTTGCAAATTTAAAAGAAAAAAGTCACAAATTTACAACAAACAAAAGTTTCAGATTTATGATGAAAAAATTAGTGAATTTACGAGAATCCCTCCCCCCCAGCAAATGCATGTGAAAAAAATAGCAAATTTACAAGAAAAAAGGTCACAATATGATTTTAAAAAAGTTCCGTGTTTACAAGTAAAAATTGAAAATGTATGAGGGGAAAAAAGTGGCAAATTCATGTGAAAAAGCAGCAAATTTAGGTAAATAGATAGATAGATGTACTTTATTGATCCCAAACTGGGAAATTACAGTGTAACAGCAGCATGACAGTAGACAACCAAACAACAGAAACACACACGACAGACAAAGGGATTACCCATGGAAAGTAAAAAAAACTAACACGACTATAGAACCTATATACATCATAGCTTAATATATGATGACCCGTATAAACACATGAATCATCCCATTGCGCAAGAAGGACTATCAGGAGCAGAGTGAAATGTGAGGTACCAGTTAGTCTGTAAGATGCAGTGTGGCAGCATAGCTATGACCAGAATACAACATCATAGTGAGTTATTGTACAGTGAAATTGCATGTGGCAGGAAAGATTTCCTGTACCTGGCCATTCGACAACGAAGCTGTAGTAGTCTACTGGAGAAAGTGCTTCGCTGCCTATCTAGTGTGTGGTGGTGGTGGGGTGATCAGGATTGTCCATGATGGATCGTAGTTTATTTAGTGTTCTCCTCTCCACCACTGTCTCAAAGGTCTCCGGTCTGAGACCAATTACAGAGCCAGCCCTCTTGATAATCTTGTCAAATCTGTTGGTATCTCTGGCCCTGATACTGCTACCCCAACAGACCGCAGCAAAGAAGATGGCGCTGGCGACAGCAGTCTGGTAGAAAAGCTCCAGCATCCTGCTGCACACGTTGAAGGATCTCAGCTTTCTCAGGAAGTAGAGTCTGCTCATCCCCTTCTTGTGCGCAGCATCGGTGTTGGATCTCCAGTCCAACCCGCTGCTGATCCTGACACCCAGATATTTGTAGTCCTCAACCACTCCCACATCCTCCCCCCTAATCTGCAGTGGCTGAGAAGGAGCCTTCCTCTTCCTGAAGTCAATCACCATCTCCCTGGTCTTGCTGACATTCAACCTCAAATTTACAAGAAAAAAGTCACAATATGATTAAAAAGTTGCAACTTTAAAAGAAAAGAGTTGCAAATTTATATAAAAAGTTACCAATTTATGAAAAAAAAGATGCAAATTTGTGAGGAAAAAAGTTGCAGGTTTAAAAGAAAGAAGTTGCAAATTTGCAACTGGTTTTTTTTCCACATTTAGCATTGGTGCTTCAACATCTTATGTAACATGATATTAAAGGTTTATGATTGCGGGAGACAATTCTCTGTTTTTTCCAGGTTGGGGGGGGATGTCCCCTCCGTCCCTCCATAATTTATGTCTATGTCTGACATAGCTTTGAATGTTCTTTTTCCTTAGGACTCTATACTGTAAACCAGTTTGTTTTTTAACGTCTGTCGTGTTTACAAAGTCTGTGCTAGCATCAAATGCATAGACCTGCCAATATGGTGGACTGTGTTGTATATATCCAGTATTTTTCCCCAGTTTTGCTTGTTTTTGTGTTGTCCATCCATTTCTATTAGTTAAGCAGCCCTCCCTACAAACCCCATAAGAGATGTTTTTCCTTATTGTGTCAGCTTGACTTCTAATCAATGAGTTTGAGGCTCTCCACGAACAGGCGTCATACCTTGTGGCTAAAACGGGAATCAGAACTTGGGTTACACCTCATGAATATAACTTTCCTTCTCATATATCTCTAGCCTCATGTGTAAAACAGTCACAGTAGATGATATCCAAGGAAACGTCTGGCCACTGCTTCCTGCATGGATTTAGTTGTTCTTCGCCTCCCACCTGGCCTTGTGCTTCCCGGTGTAACCAGAGCCTCAAACTGGACACAGTAGACCCTTGTCAAGATTGGATTGTTTCCATTGGTCCTATTTTTGTGTGTGGAGTTGTGTTTAGAGCTTTGGTTGTGTAGTGTCACTAGTGTTTTACTCGGGTATGTTTCTAGCTTTTTGGGGGCCCCATGCAAGATTCTCTTTGGTGGCTCCTATTTTTGGAATGGGAGGAGTTCAAATCTTCTAAAATGAAAAATAAATAAATAAACCCAACAAAAACATAAAAAAAAATAGATGAATTGTCTAGATGAACAGAAAAAAAATTAAATCATTACTTAGAATAAAAATGTATCTAGCATCCATATCAATGTTGCAGATTTACCAGAAAAAAGTCACATATTTGAGAAAAAAAGCTGAAAATTTGCAAGAAAAAGTTTTGATTGTATGATGAAAAAAGTTGTAAATGTATGAGGAAACAATTGTAAATTTAGGATGAAAACAGTAGCAAATTTATAAGAAAAAAGTAGCAAATTTGCAAGGAAGAAGTTGCAAACTTATAAGAAAAGGTTAAATGTTTACAAGAGAAAGTGGGAAATATGCAAGAAAAAGGGTTAAACATTTACAAGAAAAAAGTAGCAAATTAATGAGAAAACACTGCAAGCTTACGGGTACATCTCAGAAAATTAGAATATCATGAAAAAGTTCAATATTTTTTGTCACTCATTTCAGAAAGTGAAACCCATATATTATATAGATTCATTATACATAGAGTGAAATATTTCAAGCCTTTATTTCTTGAAATTTTGATGATTATGGCTTACAGATAATGAAAACCCAAAATTCAGTGTCTCAGAAAATTAGAATATTACATAGGATCAATAAAAAAGGATATTTTAAACAGAAATATCAGGCTTCTGAAAAGTATGTTCATTTCTATGTACTCAATACTTGGTTGGCCCTCCTTTTGCATGAATTACTGCATCAATGCGGCGTGGCATGGAGGCGATCAGCCTGTGGCACTGTTTAGGTCTAATGGAAGCACAGGTTGCTTTGATAGCGGCTTTCAGGTCGTCTGCATTGTTGGGTCTGGTGTCTCCCATCTTTCTCTTGACAATACCCCATAGATTCTCTATGAGGTTCAGGTCAGGCGAGTTTGCTGGCCAATCAAGCACAGTAACACCATTGTCACTGAACCAGCTTTTGGTACCTTTGGCAGTGTGGGCGGGTGCCAAGTCCTGCTGGAAAATGAAATCAGCATCTCCATAAAGCTTGTCAGCAGAAGGAAGCATTAAGTGCTCTAAAATTTCCTGGTAGATGGCTGCGTTGACTGTGGACTTTAGAAAACACAGTGGACCAACACCAGCAGATGACATGGCAACCCAAATCATCACTGACTGTGGAAACTTCACACTGGACTTCAAGCAAAATGGATTCTGTGCGTCTCCACTCTTCCTCCAGACTCTGGGACCTTGATTTCCAAATGACATGCAAAATTTACTTTCATCTGAAAAGAGGACTTTGGACCACTGAGCAACAGTCCAGTTCTTTTTTCTCCACAGCCCAGGTAAGACGCTTCTGACGTTGTCTCTGGTTCAGGAGTGGCTTGACACGAGGAATGCGACATTTGTAGCCCATGTCTAGGATTCGTCTGTGCATAATGGCTCTTGACGCACTGACTCCAGCCTCAGTCCACTCCTTGTGAAGCTCCTCCAAATTCTTGAATGGATTTTGCTTGACAATCCCCTCAAGGCTGCGGTTATCCCTTTTGCTGGTGCACCGTTTCCTACCACAGTTTTTCCTTCCACTGAACTTTCTACGAATATGCTTGGATACAGCACTCTGTGAACAAGCATCTTCTTTAGCAATGACCTTTTGTGGCTTACCCTCCTTGTGGAGAGTGTCAATGACTGTCTTCTGGATGTCTGTCAAGTCAACAGTCTTCCCCATGATTGTGTAGCCTACTGACCCAGACGGAGAGACTATTTAAAGGCTCAGGAAACATTTGCAGGTATTTTGAGTTAATTAGCTGATTAGGGTGTGACACCATGACTTTCCAATATTGAACTTTTTCACAATATTCTAATTTTCTGAGACACTGAATTTTGGGTTTTCATTATCTGTAAGCCATAATCATCAAAATTTCAAGAAATAAAGGCTTGAAATATTTCACTCTGTGTAATGAATCTATATATGGGTTTCACTTTCTGAAATAAGTGACAAAAAATATTGAGCTTTTTCATGATATTCTAATTTTTGAGATGTACCTGTAAGAGTAAAAAGTAAAAAAAAAAAAAAAATTGAGAAAAAGTAATTTTAATTCTCTCCCAAAAAATTGTTGAGGGTTCATTTTTAGCTTGGGGGCTCAGTAGCTCAGGAGGCCCATTTCATTTGTGTATTTAAACAATATTACACAAGAGAGAGTGCACTATCAATGAATATGTCACTACAGTGATTCGGTTGTAGGCCCAACATGGAGCGGAGCACTGCGATTCTCACATATTATAAGAAGCCACTCTTATTAACTATAATTTAAAGATTGTGAAAACACCGCTGAAGTAGATTGATGTACTATATTCTGTGAAATGTCCATGATTATTTGGGAATATATCAACTCCTGGAACCCCTATTGTCCAATCAGATCGCTCGGTCAGAAGTAACTGTTGTATAATCGGCTCTAGAGGAAGAAACTGCTCTCTTTTTAAACTCACAATTGTGGACCTAAGTGTTCCTCTGTTTTTCCCACTCATTCTTGCCAGTTCTGTGCATGAGTGTAAAGTTTAATATGCTGAGCCCTGTACTGCTCTGTGCCACAAATATGGCTGATTACAGCAGTAAAGCTGAACAAGCGTTTTTCCCACAGACAATCAGGAGAAATCTGGATTGGAACATTGTGCAGCATCCGTAAAGAGGAAATATGGCTTTTAGCAGCACAAATAGTCACTTGGAAAAAAAATAATAAACACGCAGAAACCATGATTCTGTCATATTTTTGGAGACTAATATAATGCAGTCTTTCCTAGTTTTAACTTAATGTGAGGTTGCAGATGTGTCCAGAGCTGCAGAAAACATCGTGGAGGGTGAGTAGCATGTTTGCTCACTACCGGTCTGTGCTAGCAAGACAACCATTGTCATGACAAGACGTAGCTACGTCATGTAAGGTTGTTTGGTTTGTTTGGAAAAGGAGCAGTGTGAAACTAAACCTTACTGGACCAAATGTAGACAGTGACCCCGGTTACATGGTCACAACAAACCAATTCCTGGAAATAATCTGATAATGGCAATAATCAGTTTTGTTGCATTTACATGCACTGAATAAACGGATTATTGGAGGGTTGGGTTAAGCACTTGGGTTAATGACTCCAGTTACATGGCCTTTATCGGATTATTCTGTTTACATGGCCACTTGAATAATCAGATAACTCCAGAAATCCAATCATATCTGGTTTATTTGTGTGCATGTAAACATGGTCAGTCACAAAAACATGAACCTTGGTCTAGACATTGGTGCGAACTTTCAGGTGTGAATAGTGTGAAGAGTAATAAAGTATCTAAAAGTTACTTGAAAAGTAACTACTTTTGGTAATTTTTGAGGGATTTCTTATAAATTTGTGGCTTTTTCTTTCCTATATTTACTGTTTTTTTTCTTAGAAATTCCAGACTCTTTTTCTCATGAACTTGTGATTCACTTATAATCTCGTTCCAGTAATTTTTTTTTTAAAATGAATACAAAGAGAGAAATGTGCTGCCTTGGCAGAGGTTTGTGCTCTAATAGCTTCTAGAACAGTTTTAGGTTAATTCAACTCAATCTATGCACAATTCAAGTGCATAGATTTCCACTGTGTGTATTCAAATTGTACAGATATTCTTTATGCAAATGTGATGGCTGATTTTGCACTAGAAATCGATTTGGGGAAAATCAGTTTAATGTTCATTGATCTGAATTAAAGACTATATTGGATGTGGGAAAATGAACCCATGAAAAACTACAGTACATAACGTTTATTAATAGTGTTTTGTGGATTTATCACCACAAAGTTCATTTACATTAGTTAAAAATGTAAATCTATCAATATAAAAATATGGCTTTGACAGCTGAAAAGAGACTGCCTTGATGCTCATTCACATGATCTTAAAGACTAGTTTAACTCGATGCCTGCAGCCAAGTTGTATTTGTGACTGGTGTAGAAAAGTAACTTTCGGAGCCATCTTTCATCCAAACTCTGCTCTGCTATCTGTCTGTATTGTCAGCATTTCTCCCGGCTGTACCAAAATTTCTCTGAGAATGTGGGATGAATCAAACAGCAGTCACAGATATTTTGTTTCAGATTATTGAAGCAAACAATTCCTCACAAAGTATTTAAAGTAGGCTAACCCCTAACAACTTTGTGACAGTTTGCAGAGCCCTGACCTCGCTGAACCTTGTGAGCGCTGCACGGTGTTCTTGCACGCACAGTTGGCTCAGTGTGCATCAAAGGCTGCCATTGTCAAGGTGGCACAAAAAAGGCCATTGAGCCCATTATGTTCCATTATGCTAATTGTGGAAAATAATTTCTTTATGTCGAGTAATGAATGCAAATGTATTATCTTGTCTTATCTTTGTGCTGTTGATGGATCGAGGTAGAAAAATATGGTGATTTTCTGTTACTCATACAGGGATTCTTTGCACATTTACTGATGACTCACCAGCAAAATGTGTGAAAAATCATGCCTGGTGTGATACTTATAGAATGGATCATGTAGCCTATTTACAGACTCACTACTGTGGAGATTTGTAGACAGAATTCATTTGATCTGATTTACCAACATGGGCCAGGTATCAAACCTTAACTTAAAGGTCCCATTCACTCAAACGTGGTGTTTTTGTTGGTTTTTAACCTTCTAAAATGCATTCTTGGGTCATATGACTACAGTAAAAATATTAACATTTCTCTTCATTTAGAAAAAATTACATTTAAACATTTTGGCTGAATGGGCAGAAGTTGATTTTGCTCTCCAGGATCTTTTTTCCTATGTCACTAACAAATGATCTAGTCTTCAGTTACAACCAATCAATGTGCTATTGGCTGTAATGAGTCCCCACCCAGAGTTTGAGCCCAAGGTGGTAGCTTGAGAACTAACAGTACTACTATGGAGTTAGCTTACCAAATGTGATTTTTTTTTTTTTTTTTAATTGTTGGTTTCTTTAAATTTCAGTCACCCTAATAGGCATTCCTGTTCCCACCACTTTCCCTAATTCACAGTCGATGACATATCTTGCATCATTTTGGCTTGTTATATTTTCACTGTGATGGTAGCTGAATTGCCAACTTTGCAGAAAAGCCTGGAGTGAAATGTAGGGGCAGTTGCACACAGGGGAAACTGGGGGGTAGAGGTGGAGTGAGTGTGTATGCACACAATATAAACTGTTTTTTTTTCCCAACATGTACAGTTATGTTTATAAGTTTATGGGCACAACTGTATTTTAACAACTACCAGTCAGTGCCCTTCATGCAGTTGTGCTTATAAATTTACATACCCTGGAGGTATGTAAAATTATAAGCACAACTGTACACTTTTTTTTTTTTAACCACACATTAAGTTAATTTACATGTTCAGTCTGCTTGCCATGGCAATCAGCCTTGACCATACCTTGACAGTGCTGCTTTGAGAGCTCTTACTGTGTAAAACCTGAAGGAAGTCAACACGATATTGGCAGTATTTTCCTCATTTTGGAGTGAGAAATAGTTTGTGGTGTGAGATGGAGGGCAAAAGAATGAGACTCACTCCCGAAGAGTGAGAGTTGGCAACACTGGGTGGTAGCTGAACCATTAGCATTAGCTTCACTAGGTGGTCGGAGTCGGTCTTCCTATCATTAGCTTAGCTGTCTGATCACAGCCGGTTTTCTATTTTCTGTAAATTCTATTCACCCCCACTAGACATTCTTGTTTATCTACCAACACTTGACCATATAAGGTTCTTAGACATTATTTTAGGTTATTTTACTTTAGTTTTTTTATATTCTGACCAGGACCAAAGGGGGATAGCATCAGTTAGCAGTTTCTCATTCACTCATTCCTGATTGTTTCTGTGCTTACTGTACTCCAGAGACTGGTCATATCCTATCGACCACTGAAACGCCACACCTCTGACCACCAGCGATGTTTTATTTCATTCATTCTTCAAGATTCAAAGGCTTTATTATCACGTGCACAGTTAAGAAATGCTACATTTCCTGAGCAATGAAATTCTTACTTTGCTCTCCAAATGAACGCCAAGGTAAAAGGTACAGAAACAAAAATTCTAATAAGGTCATGACACACTAACACAGTAACTCAATCCTAATACTAATGGATGCTACTAACACATACACCAACACACAGTTAGGTAGTTAGGACTCCTTAAGCACACCTTGATACTAAATACTAAAACTAATGAGTACTAATAACACACACTAGGCAGTTTGGACAGTTAAAGCAGTCAGACAAGAGGAGTGAAATTGAAAATTCACTGGATGACAAAAGGGATCAGAATCAGAATCAGAATGAGATTTATTGCCATTGTTCATGTAGTACACAAACTAGGAATTTGTCTCGGTGCAATGCTGCAACATTAAACATGGAGTAGCACTAAAGATAAAAATAAAAAACTATGCATGCAATAAAAGGTAGAATATGAATAAATACTAATCTATGCACTTTTTAAATATATTAACAAGCAGCAGATATTGTGGAGTTCCACATAGTGCAGTCGGTAGTGCAAAAAGAAAACAGTGATAATTGTCATGAGTCCGGTTGAGCTGCTGTACGTAGTGCACGAGAGTCTAATAAGTCACTTAGTGTTCAGCAGTCTGATGGCAGAGGGGAAGAAGCTGTTCATGTAGTGGGAGGTTTTAGTCTGAATGGACCGAAGTCTTCTGCCTGAGGGGAGGGGGCAAACAGTGCGTGTCCAGGGTGTGAAGGGTTGGCTATGATCCGACCTGCACGCCTCCGGGTCCTGGAGATGTACAGGTCCTGGAGGGATGGGAGCATGCAGCCGATCACCTTCTCAGCAGCGCGCACAACGTGCTGCAGTCTTAGTCTGTCCCTGGCGGTGGCTCCTGCGTACCACACGGTGATGGAGGTGGTGAGGATGGACTCGGTGATGGCCGTGTAGAACTGCACCAACATCTTGGTGGGTAGCTTGAGCTTCCTCAGCTGCCGCAGGAAGAACATCCTCTGCTGGGCCTTTTTGATGAGGGAGCTGATGGTCGGCTCCCACTTGAGGTCCCGGGTGATGGTGGTGCCCAGGAAGCGGAAGGAATCCGCAGTGGTGATGGGAGAGTCTGTGAGGGTAAGGGGGGGCAGAGGGGCTGTGACTTTTCTGAAGTCCACGATCATCTTCACTGTCTTCAGAGCGTTCAGCTGCAGGTTGTTGTGGCTGCACCAGGACGCCAGCTGGGCCACCTCTCTCCTGTAGACGGACTCGTCGCCGTTGGAGATGAGCCCGATGAGGGTGGTGTCGTCCGCAAACTTGATCATCTTGACAGACTGGTGGCTGGAGGTGCAGGAGTTGGTGTACAGGGAGAAGAGCAGGGGGGAAAGTACACAGCCCTGGGGTGATCCGGTGCTGATGCTAACAGAGTCTGAGACAGTCTTTCCCAGCCGCACATGCTGCCTCCGGTCCGTCAGGAAGTCGGTGATCCACCTGCAGAGGGAGTCAGGCACGTTGAGCAGGGACAGCTTGTCCTGGAGCAGAGCGGGGCCGATGGTATTGAACGCAGAGCTGAAGTCCACAAACAGGATCCTGACGTAGGTTCCCGGGGAGTCCAGGTGCTGCAGGATGGAGTGGAGGGCCAGGTTGACTGCGTCGTCCACAGACCTGTTGGCTCTGTAGGCAAACTGCAGCGGGTCCAGGAGGGGAGTGGTGATGGTCTTGAGGTGGGGCAGGACCAGGCGCTCAAAGGACTTCATGACTACAGAGGTGAGCGCTACAGGTCTGTAGTTGTTAAGTCCAGTGATCCGTGGCTTCTTGGGGACAGGGATGATGGTAGAGGTTTTGAGGCAGGCCGGCACGTGGCATGACTTCAGGGAGGTGTTAAAAATGTCTGTGAAGACTGGAGTCAGCTCCTCCGCACAGTGTCTCAGGGTGGAGGGAGACACGCCGTCCGGACTGGGGGCCTTGCGCGGGTTCAGTCTGGAGAACTGTCTGTGCACGTCCTGCTCACTGATGGCAAGGGCAGGGGGGGGAGGGGGGCCGCCTTTGATGAAGTGGGGACCATGGAGGCAGTGGCGCTGGGGGGAGGGGAGAGTTGGACACAGCTGACGAGGTGTCAAAACGGGCATAGTGTTGGGACAGTCTTTGACAAAGGGCTTTGTCATCCTGTCCCTTAGAAGCCTGAGGCCGATAGTTGGTGATTTGCCTCAGTCCTCTCCACACAGAAGCAGAGTCGTTAGCAGTGAACTGTTGCTGGAGTCTCTCAGAATACACAGATTTAGCTCTCCTCAGCTCTCTGCTAAACCGGTATTTGACCTCCCTGTAGCAGTCCCTGTCTCCACTTTTCAACGCTGCTTCCTTCTCCTTCCTGATCTGTCTGAGCTTAGCTGTGAACCAGGGCTTGTCGTTGGAGTAACTCACCCTGGTGCGCGATGGAAGAATGCTCTTCTCACAAAAGTGGACATATGAGGTCACAGTGTCCATGTACTCATCCAGATCATGCGTAGCTCCTTTAAACATGTCCCAGTCAGTCATTTCCAAGCACGTGCTCAGCTCCTACACAGCTTCACTGGTCCATTTCCTCGTAGTGCTCACAACAGGTTTTGTGAGCTTCAGTCTCTGTCTGTATGTGGGAATCAGGTGGACCATCATGTGATCAGATAGTACAAGCGCAGCGCGGGGAACAGCGCGATACGCGTCCTTAACTGTAGTGTAACAGTGATCCAGCGTGTTCTCTCCTCTGGTGGGGCATTTAATAAACTGTTTGTACCGGGGGAGTTCGTGGCTCAGGTTGCTCTGGTTAAAGTCGCCAACCACAATAACCAGAGAGTCTGGGAAAGTCCGCTCCGCTTGCTGAATGTGATCCGTGAGCGCGCGCTGAGCCTCGCGCACGTCCGCGTCGGGCGGGACGTAAACAGCAGCCAGGATGAATGAAGCAAACTCACGCGGGGAATAAAATGGCTTGCAGTTGATGAATAAATATTCCAGAGCGGGAGAACAGTGTTGGGAGATCACAGTTACATCGGAGCACCAGCTGCTGTTGATGTAGAAGCAGACTCCTCCGCCTGTGGTCTTGCCGGAGAGCCCCGTGTCGCGGTCTGCACGAAACAGCTGAAATCCCTCGAGGAGGAGGCTGGATAGTGGTATATTGATATCAGAGATGATGTGAACCTGAGATGGCATAGACCTATGTACAGTGTGCGAATGAGCGTTGTGCAACGAGCAGTGTATAATTACAAATTAGCACCCGGTGCTAATTTCTGTACTGGTAGTACCAGTAGACTGTGCATGATAAGTAGCAGCAGAGATGATATGGACATCAGAATCAGAATCAGAATCAGCTTTATTGGCCAAGTATGCACAACACATACAAGGAATTTGACTTTGGCTAAAAACTTGCTCTCGTTGTTCAGGTGAAGGATTTAAATAAGGATTCAATGACAACCAGAGTATGTACAGTAAATTACAGTCTGTCCACGTTTCTATAAAAGGATGCAAATATATACAGGAATATATGCAGTTATTTACTCGGACTAACCACACTTTGCAGAAATATATGAAAAAATATACAATCACACAGTATTTCAATGTGGACTCAGATTCAGTGATATAATGTGAATGAAGTAAAAAGCAGTGTGAGAGTTATGTGCAATGTAATAATGGATGAAAAGTCATGAGTACAGCAACAGGTAGGACTAGGTGAATGTTAGGAGTTCATCAGAGTGATGGCTTGAGGAAAGAAACTGTTCCTGTGACGGGTGGTTTTGACCTTCAGTGATCTGTAACGACGACCAGAAGATAGAAGTTCAAACAGTTTGTGGCCGGGGTGTGATGGGTCAGCACAGATGTTTCCCACCCGTTTCCTGGTTATGGACCGATATAAGTTCTCAATGGAGGGTAGGTCGGTACCAATGATCCTCTCCGCAGACTTAATGATCCGCTGCAGTCTGGTCTTGTCCTGTTTAGTGGCAGATCCAAACCAGACAGTGATGGAAAAGCAGAGGACAGATTGGATGATGGCGGTGTAGAAGACAACCAGCAGCTCCTGAGGCAAATCAAACTTCTTGAGCTGACGCAGAAAAAACAACCTCTGCTGGGCCTTTTTCCGGACAGTGTCAATATGGGAGGACCACTTCAGGTTCCGGGAGATTGTGGTACCCAGAAACTTGAAGGAGTCCACAGTGGACACTGTGCTGTTGAGGATGGTGAGTGGGGGGAATGAAGGGAGGTGTCGCCTGAAATCCACAGTCATCTCCACCGTTTTGGCTGGGTTAAGTTCAAGATGGTTCTGGCTGCACCAGAGGATCAGCTGCTCCACCTCCCACCTGTATGCAGACTCATCATCATCCCGGATCAAACCGATGACTGTGGTGTCGTCCGCAAACTTCAGGAGCTTCACCGAAGGGTCCTCTGAGGTGCAGTCGTTGGAGTAGAGGGAGAAGAGCAGTGGGGAAAGGACACATCCTTGGGGGGCGCCAGTACTAATTTTTCGGGAGCTGGATGTAAATCTCCCTAGCTTCACCTGTTGCCACCTGTCAGTCAGAAAGCTGGAGATCCACTGGCAGGTGGAGGGGGGCACCTTGAGCTGGAGGAGTTTCTGATGAAGAATGCCTGGGATGATGGTGTTGAACGCTGAGCTGAAGTCGACAAACAGGATCCTGGCGTACGTCCCTGGGGAGTCGAGGTGTTGCAGGATGTAATGTAGTCCCATATTCACTGCATCATCCACTGACCTGTTTGACCGGTAGGCAAACTGCAGTGGGTCCATCAGGGGGCCTGTGATGACCTTCAGGTGGTTCAGCACCAATCTCTCCAAGGATTTCATGACCACAGAGGTCAGGGCAACAGGTCTGTAGTCGTTTAATCCTGTAATAGAGGGTTTCTTGGGAACTGGAATGATGATGGAGCGTTTGAAGCAGGAAGGCACTTCACGCAGCTCCAGTGATCTGTTAAAGATCCGGGTGAAGATGGGGGCCAACTCGTTGGAGCAGACTCTCAGGCAGGACGGAGACACACCATCAGGTCCTGCAGCCTTCTTGATCTTTTGTCTCTGAAAGACCCGGCGCACCTCCTCTTCACAGATCATTAGTGCTGGTGGGAGGTCAGAGTGGAGGAGGGATGGAGTTTCTGGGGCTGCAGATAATCTTTTTGTGTGGGTGGGAGGTGAGAACTGTAGGTTCTTTTCAAACCTGCAGTAAAAGCTGTTTAGGTCATTAGCCAGCTGGAGGTTTTCCGCAGGGTGGGGGGATGGTCTCCTGTAGTTGGTGATATTCCGTAGGCCTCTCCAGACAGAAGCAGAGTTGTTAGCTGAGAAGTTTTTTTGTAACTTCACACTGTAGCTCCTCTGTACCTCCTCACCATCAGACGGGTGAGACTATATCTACTGTACAGGTGAGCAGTGTGCAAATTTAGCAGCTGGTGTGTGAGTTCCTATATGCAAAACTGTGTTACAGTGCTGTGTTCTTTAAGGATAATTTGCATTAATTAGCTCAGGTTTGCTATCAGAGCTAGGAGCTAGCCAGCTAACATTGGCAATAGTGTCTAAAGAGGGAGGATGGGGTGAACTGGGGCTCAAGAGCATCATGTTTTGAAGAAGCCTGCAAAAGATGATTCACAATGTGACAATAATTAAAATTATTAATGGCAATTTGACTAAAGTATGTCACAGATATCTCATTAAGACCTGTGAGAACTGTCAACATGTGGAAAAAGTGCAGTGAATTTAATGTAAAATGTAAAAAACCTTTAATGTAAAATCACCATTCTGAAAAACACAAGAGAGCAGCTTTCTATAGTGTGATATAGCTGCCTGTAGATTCCCAGCGCCAAGCATGCCTCCTGCATAGAAAACGAAACCATTTGCTGAGCACATGTCCCATATGGAAAGCAGACAAACTCATCACAAGTCATTCAGTGTGTATAAAACTATTGTCTTGCTTCCCCTTTAAAGGTTAAAATCACCAGTGTATAACATGTATGAATTCCCGGATAAAAATAAACATATCAAACTATATCATTACAAATAGGAATAGCAAAGTGTTGCTGAAGAAAGAGACATGCATGTAATTGTTCTGTTCATATATTTAGAAACAGCTGGTTGCATTGAGCTCAATCTAGCTCTGAAATTACAGATGGCCCAAATCAGCGGGGGAAGAGCCGTCTCTCGGCTCTGAGGTTATCATTATTCTGTGGCTGGTTGTCAAAGGGAAGGCCTTGGCCCTCAGATCCCGCTCCAGCGATGCGTCCCACATGTGTTATGACTGCGAGGCATAGCAGTAAAGCATCACAGGGTGTGATAAGGCTCACAGTCTCCACACCTGGCCTTATATGGATGGAGTTTGAACTTCAGTTGCTTTGTATGCAGAGCTGGATACAGCTGCTCACAGGTTACAGAGTGAGCCATCATCCTCACGGGCCTTCTCAGATCCATGTCTCTTTTTGGAAACTAGATCATGTTCAGAGAGTTCCCAGTGCAGGTATAGCCACCAAAGAAGAGTAGGGCATAAACGGAGGTGGGTAGAGTTGCCAGAAATTGTACTCAAGTAAAAGTAGCATTGCATTCTGATATTAATAATTGCTGAAGTATAAGTAAGAGTAGTCACTAAAAAAAAGTGCTTTACATGTCAAGTGACGTCTCGAAGCGCTTACATTGAGTCCATTATTCATTCACTCTAGACAGACAGTAAGCTACCTCTGTAGCCACAGCTGCCCCGGGGCAGACTGACTGAAACGTGGCCACCAATCTGGGCCAACAGCATGTCCGACCACTACCGAACATTTGTACACATTCATACCCCGTGTCATGGACACTGGAAGCAAGGTGGGCAAAGTGTCTTGCCCAGGGACACAATAGCAGGATGGCTGGTGTAATTATTGAAGTGGCTGGTGAGTGTATGTTGCTCTGGATGTCTTTTAGCTTATTTTGTTGAGACCTCAGTCTTCCGAGTTGGACAGACTCCAGCTTCACTGTAGCTGGTGATAGTTTTTTGTGTTCTGGTCTGGAGATCCACAGCTACTGTGCTGTGAAAAAGTATTTGCCCCCTTCCTGATTTCTTAGATTTTTGCATATATGTCACACTTAAATGTTTCAGATCATCAAACAAATTTTAATATTAAACAAAGATAACCCGAGTAAATACAAAATGTAGTTTTTAAATAATGATTTCATTTATTATTATTTATTATTTATTTATTATTATTATTATTATCTATCATTTATTATTTTCATTTATTTATTTATCCTGCCCCAAGTGGAGGAGTTTAAGTATCTTGGGGTCTTATTCACGAGTGAGGGGAAAATGGAGCGAGAGATCGGCAGACGGATTGGAGCAGCATCTGCAGTGATGCGGACGTTGTACCGGTCTGTTGTGGTGAAGAGGGAGCTTAGTTCTAAGGCAAAGCTGTCGATTTACTAGTCAATCTACGTTCCTACTCTCACCTATGATCACGAGCTTTGGGTAATGACCGAAAGAACGAGATCGCGGATACAAGCGGCTGAAATGAGCTTTCTCCGTAGGATTGCTGGACTCACCCTCAGAGATAGGGTGAGGAGCTCAGTCATCCGGGAGAGGCTCAGAGTAGAACCGCTGCTCCTCCACATTGAAAGGAGTCAGTTGAGGTGGTATGGGCAACTGATTAGGATGCCTCCTGGACGCCTCCCACTTGAGGTGTTTCAGGCACGTCCCACTGAGAGGAGACCCGGGGGCAGACCCAGGACTCGGTGGAGAGACTATGTCTCCCAGCTGGTCTGGGAACGCCTTGGTATCCCCTCTGAAGAGCTGGAGCAGGTGGCTGGGGAGAGGGAAGTCTGGGCTTCTCTGCTTGAACTGCTGCCTCCGCGACCCGGACCGCCGGAAAAGCGGTAGAAGATGGATGGATGGATGGATGGATGGATGGATGGATGGATTTATTAAGGGAAAAAGCTATCCAAACCTACCTGGCCTTATGTGAAAAAGTAATTGTCCCCTTGTTACATCATGAATTAACTGTGATTAACCACATTTTTTGGAAAGCTGTATTCAATTTCACGAGCAACACCCAGGCCTGATTACTGCCAGACCTGTTGAATCAAGAAATCACTTAAATAGAACCTGCCTGACAAAGTGAAGTAGGCTAAAAGATCTGAAAAAGCAACGCATCATGCTGTGATCTAAAGAAATTGAAGAACAGATGAGAAACAAAAACCCAGAACATCTGAAGAACTGCAGACTTCACGTGCCTCTGTTGGGACACTGGTCCATGATTCAACAATAAGAAGGAGACTGGACAAAAATGGCATCTGTGGGAGAATTCCGAGGCAAAAACCACTGCTGGCCAAAAAGAACACAAAGACTCGTCTCACATTTGCCAAAAACCATCTTGATAATCCCCAAAACTTTTGGGAAAATATTCTGTGAACTGACGAGACGAAAGTTGAACGTTTTGGAAGGCATGCGTCCCGTTACATCTGGCGTAAAACTAACACAGTATTTCATAAAAAGAACATCATGCCTTCCCTTCCTCTCTCTTTTGATCACTTTTTTTTTTTTTTCACCCCACTTATATCACGGACACACAGATCGTCCCAAATGTCTCCTGAGCCGGTGGACGGAGCCACTGTTTATAGCAGGATACGATACAACAGGGAAGAGCTGCTAGCATTTAACCGCCACCCGGTCCCACTGGAAAAACTCGACATACTGAGAGAACTGAGGCGAAAACGCCGCGGCTGCCGGGCTGGAGTAAGGCGGAGGACAAAAAATATAAGGTACAGACCCTCCCTTCCATCTGTTGTCATGGGAAATGTACGGTCGATACTGGGAAAGTTAGATGAGCTAGCGGCTATCTCCCGTTATGATAGCACTTACCGGGAGTGCTCTCTCCTTTTGTTTACTGAGACGTGGCTAACTGAACTAGCAGCAGATGCTAACATTGAGCTGGAGGGTTTTCACATGATACGAGCTGACCGAACACCAGAGAGTGGCAAAACTAGGGGCGGTGGAGTGATAATGTATGTTGACAACAACTGGTGTAGACCGGGACATATCACTGTTAAACAACGACACTGCAGCAAAGACATTGAGTTGCTAGCTGTTAGCATGAGGCCTACATATCTCCCGAGAGAACACTCACACGTGATCTGCATTGTTGTTTATGCAAATCCGACGGCGAACGCTGGGACAGCGCGTGACGTCATCCATTCAGTAACCAGCAGGCTGCAGACAGAACACCCAGATGCTCTTCTCCTCATCTCAGGCGATTTCAACCACGTTTCACTGTCTCCCATTCTGCCCACTTTCACCCAGTATGTCACATGCCACACTAGAGACAATAAAACACTGGATTTGTTCTACGCAAACACTAAGGAGGCGTACACCTCATCACAACTCCCCCCACTTGGGAGATCGGATCACAACTTGGTTCATCTCCGACCGGTGTACAAACCCCTAGTGCACAGACAACCTCCGGCCATGCACACTGTGGAGTTATGGTCTGAGGAGACAATGGACACTCTAAAGGACTGTTTTGAAGCCACTGCCTGGAAGCAGCTCTGCGATCCACATGGTGAGGACATCGATGGCCTCATTCACACCTTCACGGGCTACCTCAGCTTCTGTGTGGACAAATCCGTTCCCACCAAGACCATACGGCGTCACTCAAACAACAAACCCTGGATCAACCCTGAGATAAAAACACTTCTGAGAGAGAAGAAGAGGATCTTCAGGTCGGGGAACAGGGAGATGCTGAAGTCCGTACAGAGGGAGCTGAGGAGAAAGATCAGAGAAGGCAAGGACAGCTTCAGGAAGAAGATAGAGGACAAGCTGCAACAGAGCGACATCAGCGGGGTCTGGAGAAACCTCAAAACCATCTCGGGGCTCCAGAATACCTCCCCCCAGGCCACGGGGGGCAGGGAGTGGGCGAACAACCTGAATCTGTTTTTCAATAGATTTGACCAACCGCCCTCCCCCCTGTCTGCACAACAACCACTGCTGCCTCTAAGAAATCAAGTCCTGCTACCCACTCCCCACTCCACCAACACCCCCCCCCACTCCCAACACACAGACCCCCATCCTGACCCTGACCAAGACCCAGGTGAGGACGGAGCTGAGGAAGATCAAGGCGAGGAAGGCGTCGGGACCGGACGGCATCAGCGCAAAGCTCCTCAAGTCCTGTGCAGACCAGCTGTGTGGGATTGTGACGTATATCTTCAACATGAGCCTGAAACTGGGGAGGGTACCACAGCTGTGGAAAACATCTTGTGTGGTACCTGTACCAAAAACTTCCCACCCCAAAGACCTGAACAGCTTCAGACCGGTGGCCTTGACGTCCCACTTGATGAAGACCCTGGAGAGACTGCTCCTTGCTCATCTCCGCCCCCTGGTGGAACCAGCGATGGATCCACTCCAGTTCGCCTACCAGCATGGCATTGGGGTGGAGGATGCGGTGATCTTCCTCCTTCACCGTTCTCTGTCCCACCTGGAGAAGCCCGGGAATATGGTGAGGATCATGTTCTTTGACTTCTCCAGTGCTTTCAACACCATCCAACCGATGATCCTGAAGGACAAGCTGCTGCGCGCAGGGGTGGACCAGCACCTGTCATCATGGATCCTGGACTACCTCACGAACCGGCCTCAGTTTGTGAGAACCCGGGACTGTGTTTCCGACACGATCATCAGTAGCACGGGGGCCCCCCAGGGAACGGTGCTGGCTCCCTTCCTGTTCACTCTTTATACTGCGGACTTCTCACACAACACAACACATTGCCATCTACAGAAGTTCTCTGATGACTCTGCGATTGTTGGTCTCATCTCCAGCGGAGATGAAGCTGAGTACAGAGGGCTTATCCAGGACTTTGTGGACTGGTGCCATCGGAACTGCCTCCAGATCAACGCGAGGAAAACTAAGGAGCTGGTGGTGGACTGCCGCAGGCATGGACAGCCCCTCACAGCACCAGTAAATATACAGGGAACAGACATCGAGATGGTGACATCCTACAAGTACCTGGGTATTCATCTGAACAATAAACTAGACTGGTCACACAATACTGACGCACTCTACAAGAAGGGACAGCGCAGGCTGTTCCTGCTGAGGAGACTCAGGTCTTTTGGTGTACAAGGGGCGCTGCTGAAGTCATTCTATGACACGGTGGTGGCATCAGCCATCACTTTTGGAGTGGTCTGCTGGGGCAGTGGCATCACTGCAGCCGATAGGAAGAGACTGAACAAACTGATTAAGAAAGCTAGCTCTGTCCTGGGGCAACGCCTTGATCCGATGGAGGAGATAGGAGAGAGAAGGACGGTGGCTAAACTGTCATCTCTGCTGGAGTCCGAGTTCCACCCTATGCAGGACATACTGGATGCACTGAGGAGCTCATTTAGCAGCAGACTACATCATCCCAGGTGCACAACCGAGAGGTTTCGTAGGTCCTTCCTACCAACGGCTGTCAGACTGTACAACCTAAGCAGGGCTGCTCGCAGAGATAGCAAAAAGACGTAACAAACTAATAGTTTTTTTTGAATGCAAAAGATGCAATAGACTTACACAATGGTCCTCTCCGGCATACAACTAGGAACATACCGGTCGCTATGGAGGGTGAGAATATGTATGGGCACATAATCATACCATGTAGGATAACTAAATAGACGGTTATGCTGTTTCATCCCACCTAGCAACAATGCTCTGCACTGTGTGTGTTTATATATTTACATATTTATTCCATCTAGCTACAATGCTCTGCACTGGGTGTGTTTATATTTATATATCTATATATTTATTCCATCTAGCTACAATGCTCAGCACTGGGTGTGTTTATATTTATATATCTATATATTTATTCCATCTAGCTACATTGCTCCGCACTGTGTGTGTTTATATACTTGCATATTTATTCCACCTAGCTGCAATGCTCCGTACTGTGGGTGTTTATATATTTACATATTTATTCCATCTAGCTACAATGCTCTGCACTGTGTGTTCATATATTCATATATTTATTCCATCCAGCTACAATGCTCTGCACTGTGTGTCTGTGTGTGTGTGTGTGTGTGTGTGTGTGTATATATTTTATAGTAATATGTACATATGTATATTAGCTGCTCTTGCTTGCTTGTTTTTTTTTTTTTTTTCTTGCCTTCTGATTGTTGCTCTGAGTGTTGCTATCCCTGTGCTGTTGCAATCCTGGAATTTCCCCGTTGTGGGACTAATAAAGGCTTATCTTATCTTATGCCAACAGTCAAACGTGGTGGTGGTAGTGTCATGGTCTGGAGCTGCTTTGCTGCTTCAAGACCTAGATGACTTTCCATAATTGATGGAACCATGAATTCTGCTCTCTACCAGAAAATCCTGAAGGAGAATGTCCAGCCATCAGTTTGTGACCTCAAGTTCAAGGCCTCCCATGTGGCTGAGTTAAAATAATTCTGCAAAGAGGAGTGGGCCAAAATTCCTCACCAGTGATGTAAAGGACTCATTGCCAGTTATTGCAAATGCTTGACTACAACTGATGCCGCCAAGGGTGGCACAACCAGTTATTAGGTTTAGGGGTGTAAGAGGAAAACTGTTCTGTAAAGAATGACGAGAGGAGAGTTTCAAAAACAAGTAACGTAGGTTTTAATACTTGAGCAAGGAAGACATTCACATCAGAATACACAGATGGGAATGCTCAATCTGAGGCAGTCTTAGCTAGCTTTATATACAATTCCAAATCTACATGATGTCACAAAACGCAGAATATCTCTTTAGTCTGCATCTTTTATCAGCATGACGAGATGATGTTTGTCATATCTCGAATAACAGCTTGAAACGGGACTTCTTGTCTGGGGTCTTCCTCTTGACTGTACTTATCTAGTTATCACTGTGACGCAAGCTATGACTGTACACTGTTATGCTGAGTTTTCAAACAACTTTATAAAAGTATTATAGTAATGAGTTTGTATAGCACAATCCATGTAACTTAAAATCTCTTTCAAGGGGGTAGTTATTTTTTCACATAGGGTCAGGTAGGTTTGGATAGCTTTTTTTCTTAATAAATGAAATCATCATTTAAAAGAAAACTGCCTTTTGTATTTACTTGGGTTATATTTGTCTAAGATTAAAATGTGTTTGATGATTTGAAACATTTAATGTAAGTGTGACAAATATGCAAAAATACTGTGTAAGCAATCAGGAAGGGGGCAAATACTTTTTCACAGCTGAAGGGTCGCTGTGAATTTGGTCAAGGCTGCCAAGAAGAATGAGGATGCCAACTTCAGTAGAGACTGACAGCTATACTGTAGGCTTAGTACTCATTCATTTCTTTTTAAAATCAAAGATGCATTGCCATACTAAAATTATGTGACATAACTGAAAAGCACTAAACAGCTTTTTTGAGAATTAGTAGTAGGAGAAGTCTAATAAATTTTGGGATTCTCAAAATCTATTTTCATATAAGAAAAAAATGCATTATTGAAACTAAATCTGTCCTAAACCAAATATCAGATTACATAACCGCCCCTATACACACTCTTTACAACACTGAGAAATAAACATTGTGGCATCTGGTAGTTGTGGGCGATGTGACCTGAAGTCAACATCATGATTAACTGAACAATTTACTTGGGTTTTGGCTTTTACAACCATTTATTTAGAGGGGCATACAGAGGCATACAAATAAACAACTTAATGTATCAGAAATTATTTATAAGTCAATTATAAATATTAATTTAGTTTTACTGTCTATTTTTCATCAATCAGAAAGACACAAATTTATGATTGAAAATCTTTTCGCTTTTATTGTGAAGGCTTGAATTTTATTATTATGGTGTGGTGTGGTGTCACTGTCACCACGTTGCAGCACAGTGACAGAGAGTGGAAATAAATCTGAAGGCTGATTATATAAATTTTGAAGCTGCAGCAGACAGCTATGTGTGTGCCACAGTTACGCAAATATTACAGCGGCTGAGAGTGAGAGGTTTATTTTAAGAGTATTTTTTTCAGTCCGGGTAAACCAGCGATGATTATGATTGAAAATCTTTTCTCTTTTATTGTGAAGGCTTGACTTTTATTATCATTATACCCCATGCAACAAACTTGTGGAGTATAATGTTTTTGACACATTTGTCCATTTGTTTGTCGGCACATTTGACATTTTCTGCTGTCACCAGTGTAGCTCCTACATTTCTGATTGGATTAACTTCAAATTTATACAGAAGCTTTAATGCATGAATACTGTGGACAAGTTTGATTTTGACATACATCTAATGAGGGGTTAATCTGCAAGATTAACCAGCAACTACAAGGACTTCAATGTGAACTTTGTTTTCTACTGAAAAAGACACCAATTCCTTTGTATACGTGCCAGATTTATATTCACATCAGATGAGAGCATGCATTCCTATGTTCAACGAGAACTCCGATTTGGAGATGCATGGCGTATGTGAGCTTGCTCACTAAAATCCTGTTCAATTTTCCCTGGCACTCCACTCAAACCCAGTACGATCCAGCTTGCTGCTTGAGTAGGGTTACCCGTGCCAGATGATGTGGGCTAAATGACCCTGCAATCGATGTGGGTCATTGATCACCCTACCTCAGCTCACCTTAGTGGACATTTAAATAGGAAACATGGATAAGCACATGATGAAGTAGGTGTCACTGTCACCACGTCACAGCACAGTGATAGAGAGTGGAAATAAATCTGAAGGCTGATTATATAAATTTTGAAGCTGCAGCAGACAGCTATGTGTGTGCAACAATTACACAAATATTACAGCAGCTGAGAGTGAGAGGTTTATTTTGAGTTTTTTTTTTTCAGTCCAGGTAAACCAGCGTGTTTGTGTGACATCAGTGATGTGAAGACATGAAACTTGATACCCCGGAGAAATGCTCATTTATCTGCGGGAGATGAGACCTGCATCTTCTTGAAATCTGAAAAAAAGGCATGGAGGGTTGTTGAAGTGTTAATTTATGCTAATGGAACCTGTGCCTGTGACTTGCCAATTGTAGTTTGAAAGTAGCTTTAGGTTCTTTTTTGAAAGCCTCAACCACTGCAGGCTACTCAGCAGAACAACTTTAGTTTCACTTTTAAACAGTACATTTAGTTCATGATTTTAAAATTTCAGAATAAGAAGCTGAAGCAACTGTTGCTGACACTGAAGCAGCTCTACATCTACATTGGGGATGGCAGTGGCTCAGGAGGTAGAGTAGGTTGTCCAATAACCGGATGGTTGGTGGTTCAAGTCCCGCTCTCTCCAGATATCCTGCCGTTGTGTCCCTGGGCAAGACACTTTACCCCCAATTGCTCCTGGTGGGTCTGAACAGTGCCATGTTGGGCAGCTATGCTGCCATCAGTGTTTGTATGAATGGGTGGATAGCAGGATCTGTAAAGTGCTTTAGTCATCTAGAGATGAGAATAAAAGTGCTATATAAGTGAATGCCATTTACATTGCTTCAATTACTTTTCTTCTAGTCTACCATTTCAATTAGTTTTTATCAGGATAAGGGAAAAGAGAAGTGAGCTAAACAGAGCTGCTGCTGCTCTTTGCCCAGAGAGACTCATACATTAAATATCAGCTTGTACCAGATCACTGCTCCATTATTCACAGTCACAAAGTACTATTATTTCATTCTACATTTAAATAAAACAGTTAAGTCAACATATAAAAGGGGGAGTGCATGAAGAAACACAGTGTGGAAACTACTGAGTTGTGGTGAAAAATGCTCTACATTTCTTTTTTGTTTTCACTGATTTGTTATGACAGAATGAGTACTTTCTTGAGTAAGTGTTCTCTATTTAGCAACGATTGTCAAAATTCTGTTTTCTTGGATTCAGATGGTCATCTCCAAAACCCCAAAAAGCCAATCAAATTGTCCTTGGTCCATTTCCAACATCTCCTGAAAATTTGATCAAAATCCATCCATGACTTTTTGAGTTATTCTGTTAAAAATGCATGTGTGCAATTAAAAAAAAACTTCTATGAATGGTTGAATTATGATTTTATGACCTGTTATACTTAACACCGTGAAAGTGTAAGAAAGCAGATGACACGAAAATAAATATCTCTATATGCAGAAAACATAATTAAGTTTGTGTATTGATCACTGTGATGCAATCAAAACGTGAGGCTAGAACTTGACTACCACAAAGTCTAATTATACATTCTGCACCATGGATACATTTTGTTTAGGTTGTTTTTAGTATTTTAGGTGAGTGTGTCCATACTTAGTTTGACTATAAGCATTTGGCTTAAATTGCAGAAGTTTAAAATCCCAGAATTCTAATTATCAGCACAAACTGACTGTGTTGCATCGATGTTTTAAGTTCTGTTGACTCACTTTGATGCTTACACCCTTTAAAACGTATGTTTCTTTATATTACCTGTATGTGAAGTGAGATAGTTGGAACTATAATTCTTAATTTCCTGTGTTCTCTCTTAAAGAGCTGCCAAACAGCTTTAAATTTAGAGGAAAATATGAGTTTTAGATGGAAAGAAATTTCTTCCTTTTTAAAACTTAACATTATAAATATAGTAGATGTTTTTTTTAAAAAAAAAAATACAAACTGCAAATTTATTCTGCTACAAATCTCCAGTGAGAAACTTTGTAGCACCAGATTTAATCAGGCTCTCTAATGGAAGTTTTGAACAGTGAAGCATAGTGTTCCTGCTCTCGGTGACAATGTAAGACTAATCCACTCATGATCAAACCATTAAAGGTGTGAGATGTGCATTATCAGAGGAAATTAAGCACTCACTGCTTCTAAAAATAGGCCCATTCATCCATCCAGCAGTCAACTTCTGACAATTTCTGAAGGTGTTGCCGTGAAAACACCAAAGCTGCTCATAGCTGTTTTTCTGTTAATTGAATTTTTATAAATATTTCTGTTACTCTGTAGCAAACAGTGGACAATGGTTGATGTCAACCATTATGATAATTGGATGCAAACCAAAGATCATATAAAAATGGGTCTTTCTGCCTTCTACCTTGGTGCATAGCATATTAGAATGGAGAAAGGAAAGTTAATACACAGAGCTACCCCACTGTAGCTGTAATCTTTGTGAATAATCTGTAAAGAACAGGAATGCTAGTAGTGTATGTTGGTTCTTCTGATTTTACAGGGGCACAGACTGTTGGAGGACTTCCATCGGCTTATTAAAGGCCCCAGAGTTGATGAATAGAGATTCAGAAGATATGTGTAACCCAGCTGAGAAAATGACCCTTTTTCTCAGATTTCATTTGTATTAATGAAAGTGTGTGATTTTATTTTGAAAAACGGTTATTTTGGGAAGAGGAAGTGTGATCCTCGTTATCCAACTTTTAAATTCCCGTTTCATGGTCACGTTGGGTGATCTGGGTCTTTTCATTCGTTAAGAGCGATATTAGCCCCGCCTTCCGAGCAGAGTGCTGAGGCGCTCTGCTGGTTGTCGGTCTTTCACGATCAGAGAGCGGACGAGAGAGGCTGTGGGCAGTCTGGTTCACACTGATATCTCTTCTTGGTGAGTTTAATTCAGAAAGATGCTATAAATGGATCTAAACACTGCCCAAACACTAATTTGGAACCTTTATTATCCTAAGTTGATGGGAGCACGAGCTTGAGAGGCCGTGAGGCCGTGACTTTTGCTGTGTTCACACTGATACCTCATCTTGGTGAGTGAAATACATGCTAATGTTAGCGTTATGCTAATGCTAATCGTGAGTGGATTTTTTCTATTTAAAAGCAATGGAAAAGGCTATTTTTGTGTCTGTATGGGTTTCCTAAATGTGATTTCAGTTCCCAACAGTATGCTGAAGTACTTTTAGTTCTTATGCACTATTTCTGTCGAATGTAATGTGTAGTTTGATGCTAAAAGCATATGGTGTTGGTCTCCTATGTAAATTCATAGGTTATGCTAAACCCAGTAGCTCAGACAGGGTTTTACTGATTTTTAAAAGGGAATATTGGAAGTAATGGGACAGTATATTCCCTGGTTATGTGATAAATTAATTGTATTTCATTTCATGATTTACAAAGACAAGGTTAGAGAGGATTAATCATAATTTCATGGTTAAATGATGTAGAGATAAACAGAGGAATTCATTTAATTGGTTACATGAAATAAAAGGGTATTTCATGTGCTACCAGAGAGATTGTGAGAAAAGAAAAAGAACACATGCATGTAAGATGTAAGATGTGAAATGTAAGATATTACTATATTGCTGGATTGTGATAATAGTAATATGAGAGAAGAATTTAAACACTAAGCTATGGTGTTATATAAGAAGGGATTGGAAGACGAATGACTCTAGCTGTAAACAATAATACCATTATTGTTGTGCAGGCTAGGTTTTTTGGTTGCCAACCAAGAACCTTCTGGATTCTGGATTCTCTCTGAATGGAGATGGTGAGCCTGACCCGAGACTGAACCGAGATCTGACCAAGGTCTCGATTGAAGGGCATCCTTCCTCTCTCCAGTGCACACCATTGAAGTGGTAACAACTCAAGCTGCCGCTTTAAAAAGAGGAAAAGAAACCTGAGCCAGGAGATACAAGATATCTTGACTGGTCAAACGACTAGACCAAAAGGGCAAACAAACACTGAGCTCAGTAGGACATTTTTGGGGTTTTATTTCATGCCGGCCGTTGTTATATTTGTATATTTGTAAATTGTTTGTATATTTTGTTCCTTTTATCTTTAATAATAACAGATATGAATTGCTCATTCCTTGCCTCCAGCTATTTCATTCCACACTCATTTTAATTCCCTATTGTAACCCTTACAAACCTAGCAACTGGTCTACACTTAATTATTTCCCTTACCTAATTAACATAAGGCAAGGGTTACATATGTCAGACTGTTGACATCTCAGTAGGATCAGAATTTCTGTGTGAAGTTTGCTTCTGCAAACTGAGTTGTCTCATGGAAAAGAATGGAACTTCCGATATACATTTGTTCAATTATACATGTAAATGTTGGCAACTTTAAAAACTGTGTGCAAACTGTTTTGCAACCTTTTACGAACCCTGACAAACCCAGTGTCCTTGAATGTTTCGCAGCATTCACTGCTCCGTGAGATACGTGAGATACTGAATTTTCACAGGCATTCTTCAGAAAAGTTGGCAAATCCAAAAATCACCATGTTTGTCAACATTCGCCGCTCTCACTACTGTTACGGTCAAGGTCAACAATCAGGAGATCTGAGCACTCTCAAAGTGATTTCATCAGGCCAGAATTAGCTACTCCGTCATTAACGGTCTGGTTCCAAATGTTTTGAAACTTGGTACCAGAGTTTGATATGTACTGATGATGCACATGGAAAAGTTGAAAACTGCTGTCCTTCAGTAACATAAGATCTTCAAAGAAACAGAGGTGGGGGATATTGCACTGGTGCTCTTGTCAGACATATCGCCTTATATTCTTATAAGTATTGAACATGTTTTTTGTTGGGGTTTTTTAGCAAATTAATCTTGATTAATTTTGTTAGGAGATTTAAGATTTTTTCCCCTTAGTTCAGCACAGTGTCCTCTTTTTCAAACGGAGTATATTACAAACCAATAAAACCACAAAACAAAAGTCAAGTGCAAATATACTAAACTGTGTCTACAGAACATCACTTTCATGGATTAGGTACTTTATTGATCCCACTGAGGAGGCAAATTAGACATGCACAGACACACCTATACTTGCGAGGACCCCGATTCTGTAGCTCCACACACATCACTGTAAATACACACAACTACACACACAGTTTACAGCTCTTGCTAATACACCAAGAAAGCAGCAATCACTATGCTGACCAGCACTATGCAAGACAACACTACACCAGCCTGCTCAAGTCTCACTCGGCATAAAATCTGACCAAGAAAAGCTGAGGACACATCGCAACACCAGCACCAATGAAAAATATTTTCAGTCATAGAAAAGGTTGAAAATAAAAGAGCACACAGACATAGATGCATACAGGAGAGAAATAGATTTTAACTCAGCGATCACCATGTCTTTCCATGGCCCTGGATAAGTTCTTCATGTCATCAAATCCAGTTGCAATCCAGTGGTTGTTTTTTTTTTTTTTTTTCCACAATATCTTTATTGAACCTTTTTTTTTTTTTAACAAACATGATACAAACAATCAAACACTAACACTAAAGTACTACAAAAAAAAAAATGCACTAAAAACACCAACAACCACCAACAAAATCAAGTCTTCAACAATGCTCCTCTGTTTAGTCTAGACAATCCAATACATAAGTATACATATTATGTTCACCAGTTTGGAATTTACAAGGTCCACACACATCATTCACCTTCTTCTTCAAGAGTTATGTTTAAATTTTTTACATAATCAATAAAAGGTCTCCATATATTCTCAAACACAATTTCCTTTGATTTCAGTATATATGTTATTCTTTCTAATGGAAGGTTTGTTAACATCTGTCTTAACCACTGAGTCACATCTGGTCTATGAGTCTTTTTCCATAATAGTGCAATACATTTTTTGGCATTAAGCAAACTGAGGTCTATGAATGTTCTTTCACTTTTATTGAAATTATGCTTTTCTGGGTACAGACCCAACAAAACCAGTTTAGGATTCAATATGATTTGTTTTGAGATTATTTTTTCAATTGTTACCCTCACCTCTTCCCAAAACATTCTTATTAATCTACATTCCCATAAACAATGAAATAGGGTTCCTTTACTTTCCATGCATTTTGTGCATGTATCTGGTATATTTTTGTTATATCTATTTAACTCCTCCGGTGTAACATACATCCGCATTAACCATTTGAAATGTATCAATTTAAGGCGTGCATTTATTGATTTGGTTTGAGCTTCTGTACAAGCCAATTCCCATTGTTCCTCTGAAATTTCAATTTGCAGATCTTCTTTCCAGTAGTTTAATCTTTTCAGTGAATTTTCACTTGAAGATAGTGTCAATGAGTTATAAAACTCTGAAATAATACCCTTTCTTTTACTATCTTTCATCATCATTTTTTCCAAGGATGAATAAATAGGTCGAGTGAGAGCTTTATTTTGATTTGATCGAATAAAGTTTCTAAGTTGAAGATATTTAAAAAAATGTGTTCTATTGAGATTAAATTTGATCCTCAGCTCTTCAAAAGACATTATGTTGTCTGCACATGGCAAATATAAATCCTGAATCTTTTGTATCCCTTTTAAATTCCATACTTTAAATACAGCGTCCGCTCTCCCTGGTTTAAAATATTGATTACCCCATATTGGACTAAATTGTGACAATAACTGTGGTTCTTTTAAATAGTTTTTAGCTTCACACCATATTTTGATCATATGCTTTACAAATGGATTTTTAACTTGTTTTTGTAATTTTTTTGCCGAATCTGAGTATATGAATATGGGAAGAGGTAAAGGTAAATTGTATGATTCCATTTCAGTCCAGTGAGGGAGATCATTTGATGAAAAATAATATGTCATAGACCTCAGTTGTGCCGACCAATAATACAACATAAAATTTGGACATTTCAGACCTCCACGATCAAATGGTAAATATAATAAAGACAGACGTAATCTAGCCCTCCTGTTGTTCCATATAAATTCCACTAACTTTTTTTTTATTCTTGAGAATAGATCTAAAGGTGGTGATAAGGGAATGTATTGAAATAAATAAAGTATTTTAGGTAAAATATTACTTTTAAGTATATTGATTCTCCCGATCATCGACATTGGTAGTGACATCCATCTCTGAGTTAACTCACTGATATCTGACATTAAGGCTTCATAGTTGACACTGGCGACTGATTCTAGCTTAGGCATAATTTGGATTCCTAAATATTTAAACTGATTTACAACATTGAATTGATTTACCTCAGGGGCTGGGTAATTTCTCTGGGTCTCATTTAGCATTAATATTGAAGATTTAGTTTTATTTATTTTATATCCTGATATTTCCCCCAAATTCTTTATTAAATTCAACAAGGTTGGAATTGATTTTTTTAGATTCGACATAAACAAAATTATATCATCGGCGTACAGGGAGATTTTATGTTCTGTTGGTCCAACTTTAATTCCATATATTTGTGAATGTAAACGTATCGCTATCGCTAAAGGTTCAATTGCCATAGTAAACAGTAAAGGTGAGAGTGGACAGCCTTGTCGACATCCTCTATTGATTTTTATTGGTTTTGAAATATTGTTATTTGTTAGGATTTCTGCTGTAGCATTATTGTATATTATTTGAACCCATTTTATGAAATTATTTCCAAGTCCAAACCTTTGTAGGACTTCAAAAAGAAAGGGCCATTCAACTCTATCAAAGGCCTTTTCGGCGTCCAATGATAGGAGAGCTGTATCCGGTGCTTCTTTATTAAAATAGATAATATTAAATAGTCTTCTTACATTATGGAAGCCTTGTCTACCCTTTATAAAGCCATTCTGATCTCGATTAATAATATTTGGTAAAATTTCTTGTATTCGTCTTGCTAAAATTTTACAGATTATCTTAAGGTCGGCGTTTAATAGGCTTATTGGTCTCATATTTTCACATTTATTAGAGGGCTTACCTGGTTTTGGCAGCAGTATAATTAAGGCATTATTTATGTATGATGGTAAATTATTATTTTGAAATGCTTCTAAAACCATTTCCAAAAAAGGTTTTATTAATTTATTCTTAAATTTTTTATAAAGGTCAACTGGAAGACCATCTGGTCCTGCACTTTTTCCTGATTTCATATTATCAATGGCTAGCCCAACTTCTTCTTGACTAATTTTAGACTCCAATATCTCCCTGTTTTCATTTGGAATACACGGTATAGATAGTTCGTTCAAAAACCCATTTAGTTTTGTTAAATCAGGTTCATTTTTGGTATCATATAATTTTTCATAGTAATCTCTAAAGGCTCTATTAATTTCTAAAGGATCTATAACTACCTGTCCGTTACTTATAATACTGGTAATTGGTGTTTTAATTTCCAATTGTTTAATCTGCCATGCTAATAATTTTCCTGATTTTTCACCTTGTTCATAAAAAGATTGTTTCAATCTTAGAAGACTCGAGGCAGCTCTATTCGCTGATTTTTTGTCGTATTCAGCTCTCAAAATCAGTAATTCATTCTCCAACCTTGGGTCACTTCCTGCATACACTTTTTCCTGAAGATTTTTTATTTTATGTTCCAATTTAGCTCTCTCCTCTCGAGTCTTCTTAGATTTTGATCCTGTATAACTAATAATATGCCCCCTAATAAAAGCTTTGAAAGCCTCCCACTTTACACATGCTGATGTTTGTGTAGTATTGATGTCAAAGAACTCGTCTATCTGTTTTTCTATATACTTGACAAATTCCTCATCCTGAAGCCATTTATGCTGAAATTGCCATCTACCTGATTCCTTTGTCAATTTTTTATCTACATATATTAGACAACAGGGTGCATGATCAGAGATCACGATGTTATCATAAAAGCAGTTTTGAATCTTGGACCTTAATTCTGTGGAAATCAAAAAATAATCAATACGTGAGAATGTCTTGTAGGTACTGGAATAACAAGAATAGGCTTTAACTTGTGGTTTCATTTCTCTCCATATATCTAACAATCTCAATTCTTTCATAAAATGATTAATAGTCATCCTACATCCAATGTGCGTACAATCCAGTCCTGTTGATCTATCCACACCTGGATTCAATGTACAATTAAAATCCCCTGCTATTATATGTTGCCCTGTAAGTGATGATAAGATGAGAAATAAATTAGCAAAGAACTTCTGATCATCTATATTGGGACCATATAAGTTCACAAGATTTATATTTTCTAATAGCAAAGAACCTTGAATGATTACATATCTTCCAAATTTGTCTCCAATTACATTTTTCACTTGAAAAGGAACTGATTTATGTATGAGAGTCATAACTCCCCTGGCTCGGGATGAAAATGAAGAGGTGAATACACTTCCCTGCCATCTACTCCTAATTCTTTTAACATCCTCCTCTATCAGATGAGTTTCTTGTAAAAACACAATTCTTGAACCCATGTCCTTTATTTTATTCATAACTTGTTTAAGTTTTTTTAAATTTTGTAGACCTCTGCAATTCCATGAAGTTAAATTAAGATTAACACTTTGGTCCATGATCAATAGAGAGTTTGGGATTACCTTGCAGTGTAAACATGCTCATACAGAGAAGCAAAAACATGAGTGGTTGAACATTCATCCTACAAACTACACACAAACAAATTTCCCCTTCCCACACTTGTGGCAAACCCCCCAAAATCAAAAGAAAAATTCTGTCTCCCGATATAGCCATCGACCGTTCCACACCCACGGGGAACAGCCTAAGCCACTCCTTCTTCATCCTCCCAATCACCCTAACTCTACTGCTTTTAATGACGTAACATTAACTCTCCTCTGTAGTTTTCCAACTTAACTCCAAAATTTTTACCAACTTTGTACATCATAGTTTTTTTTTTGTTTGTTTTGTTTTTGTTTTTTTTTTTTTTTAATATATAATACAATCTATATTTTGTAAACTTACTATTTACTTCAAGTCAGTCAGATGCCTGTGCAAATGCTTAATTATTCTACCTTATATTTTGTTCATGCTTAGCTCCCACCAGTCTCTTCTTCTTCTTTGATCTTCTTGATGAACTCCTGCGCCTCCTCTGGGGTCTTGAAGATGTGGGTTCTGCCCTCATACGTGGTCAGCAGTCTCGCAGGATAGATTACACCATGACGAATCCCAAGGTTGCGCAGCTCCTTACGTACGGGATCAAACTGCTTCCTCAATTGTTGGATTCCTGTGGCCAAATCTGGGTAGAACCGCACCTGCTGGTCCTGGTGTTTAATCTCTCCTTTTTTAGCTCGTGCAGCGTTGAAGATCTTCATCCTGTCTCTGTTGTTAAGAAACTTCATAATTAAGGTCCTCGGCGGTCCCTTATCTCTCCGTGGGCCAATGCGATGTGCTTTTTCCAGAACCACTGCTGATTGCAACTCCTCGCTGCCCAGCACCTCCGGAATCCACTTTTCCAGAAAGGAACATACGTCCCGACCTTCTGATTCCTCTGGAAGACCCACCAGCCTCAAATTATTCTGTCTCGACCGAGATTCCAAATCCAAAATATTATCTTCCAGAGATTTATTTTTTTTTTCCAAAGTGCGCACCTTTAATTGAAGACGGGTGACGTCATCTTCAGCACTAGCGAGACGGAGCTCCATCTGCGCCGTTCGTTCTACACAGTCACCCAATTCCTTTCTTATTCCTTCCAACGCTGTCATAATCCCATCAAATCTAGAGGAAAAGTCCGCTCTCATTGAACTCATGGCAGCCATCAGCGCATCTGCGCCATTCCCCGCAGAAATCGCAGCGTTGCCAGCCTCCTCCGCCATATATGGAGCCCTGTTTGCTGCGTCACAGACCTGAAAGTCCGTTAATTTGGACTGTTTCGGCGGCTCGCTTTTTCCTTTTCCTGGTTTTCCAGCCTTAGGCTTCGCCGACATATCCTCGCCCAAACGCTGGGATACGTTCTGTCCCAAATGAGAGAGTTATTTGCCGATTTTTTTTCTCCAGGAGCAGAGCAGAGCGAGACACGTCCGTCCTACGTGGCAGCCATAACCGGAAGTCAATCCAGTGGTTGTTACTGGAGTTTACCTCATCAGACAAAATGAAGGCAAAGGCGAGTGTTGTTAATAGGCCATAGGTATCCTGATTGAAAGAGCATTATGCTGTTGCACCCGACTTCTTCAGTTTCAGAGAAGGCCTTGGGCTGGTTTTTATCTGAAGCTGGTGTTCAATTTGTTTCTAAATCTTGTCAGCAAGTAAATACTGCATGATATCCCTTCCATGCTCACTGGTTGTAATCAGCACCATAGAATATGGTTGAAATTCGTTGACACAGTGACGTTGTCCGAAGACTGATTGTGATGGTTGAAAAGTCAGAGTCTTGCCTCTGTGGAGAGCATGAAAGGATGAGGCTGAGTTTATTTCTCAAATCAGGTTTATTCACGTATCTCCAACATGCTCCAAACAGAAAAGAGACACATCCCCCCACATCTGTCCTTTTGATACCCAGGACATCAAAGTACAGAGTCACATTGTCTTTTAATCCCAAGACACAATACATCTTCCTCCAGGTCTTCTCCCCTCCACCTAAAGCCACTGGTGGTCAGGAAATCCCTCAAGGCCATCTCTTTGCATCACAAAGATCACATTTCGCATCTCCCTGTTATCTCTAGGAGACCCAGTCCCATTGTTCATTCTGAAACGTGAAGCAACAGTAATATACATATGAAGCCTATGAAACCCACATATGTGTCCCACATGACCCCCCCCCCCCAAACGTCTAAGATGGAACAATATAACACAGTCTGCATATCATGATAAAATCACAAACATCAGTCCACGTGCTGTTTGGGCTTCAATCTTCTTCCAAACTTGCTGAAAGCAGCCTTTACCACTCCCGCGGCGCCATCCTGCTGTGGAGCTGCTGTCTGGGGGTGAGAACTGTTAGTCAATCCCTGTGGGAGCTCTGGGGGAAGCTCCCTAGGGGGTCTGCCGCGCCGAGGAGCCCTCGCCAACTGCACAGCTTCGTCAGCCATCACAAAAGCGGGTTTGAGCCTGTTTATGCCAATCATTTCCTTTCTGCCCCCCAAATCTAGCAAAAAGTGCTTATCTCCTGTTTCCAGCACTCTAAATGGGCCATCATAAGGTGGTCGCAAGGTTGGGCGATGGGCATCGTGTCTGACAAAAACAAACTCCGCATTTTTTAAAGCCTTAGGCACAAAAACACGCGGAAAACTGTGATGAACGGGGCCAGGAAGCGTGCTCGATCCCGTGTCGCTCTGCAGCCGCTGAGCAGGGGAGCACTCTGGTGCAGGATTATCTGGGAGAAACTCCCCGGGCAGCCGGAGTGGCTGCGCAAAAACTAACTCAGCTGGGGAGGCTTTTAAATCCTCTTTAGGTGCAGAACGCAACCCCAATAAAACCCAAGGCTGAGTTTATTTCTCAAATCAGGTTTATTCACGTATCTCCAACATGCTCCAAACAGAAAAGAGACACATCCCCCCACATCTGTCCTTTTTATACCCAGGACATCAAAGTACAGAGTCACATTGTCTTTTAATCCCAAGACACAATACATCTTCCTCCAGGTCTTCTCCCCTCCACCTAAAGCCACTGGTGGTCAGGAAATCCCTCAAGGCCATCTCTTTGCATCACAAAGATCACATTTCGCATCTCCCTGTTATCTCTAGGAGACCCAGTCCCATTGTTCATTCTGAAACGTGAAGCAACAGTAATATACATATGAAGCCTATGAAACCCACATATGTGTCCCACACCTCCTTCATTTTTTTCATCAATGCAAGGAGATGGAGAATTTTCCATTGCGACAAATATAAACTGATTTCTGATTGGCTGAATTATTTCAGGACATAGGCGCGCCTCCTTTCATTTTACATAGCAACAAATACAGACTAATTTCTGATTGTCTAATCAATGTTCCCACAGTGCCAAGCCCATTTTTTTCCTCCTTTGGACTTCTCACAGGATTCTGATGAAATGTTACACAATAATATCACATTAAACACCTCCAGGGGCCAATTTCATTGAAAAAGCAGTGTTTAGAAAGAAAAAATGCACACTAAATAATGTTATCACAATGTATGCATCATTTCTTCTTTTAGTTATTGATTTTCTGAGGTTGCTCCGCCTCCCTTGCCTCCTCTGACAAGACGCTACTGTTAAAAAATAGTCAGTGACAATGAAGGAACAATAACCAGCCTTCTTTTGTCCATTAAGAAGCTACAGCTAAATATGCATTTATCTGATAGCTCTTTCTAAAATGATAATGTTGTGAAGTTGCTTTACATGCGTTCTACCTTCGACAACAATATCTTAGCACCCAAAGGTCATTATAAGTTCTTCCTCTGTGCCACACTCTTTACAGGCATGGTGTGATAGATATGCGGAGATGTGTAGAACGGAAATGCTGACACTATCAAACAACAGTCTGAAGGGCTTCGGCAGCCTCGGCAGCACAGTTGGCATATTTTGAAAGGTGTTATAGTGTAAACTGTCACTGAACAGGCCAGTTGTAACTGAGACTCAGTCCAAGAGTCCCCGAGGGCTTCCAGTCTGTTTTGGCTCGCCGCTGTGTAAATCACGGCGTGGGTGTGCTTGATCGCTCAGACAGAACTGTCCGCTGGCCCTCGTGCGGCTATCAGACGCCCAAACACAACAGACGGGCAGACACAGAACAACCGGGCAGTGTGGGCAAAACTGTGAAGTGAGTGCACGCAGAGCAGTTGAGCGTGGCACATCTGACACATACAGGGCCCTGAGTTCACGGAGCTGGAATTTTGGTTGTAGATACTTTACTTCCCTCTTTGTGTCTTCCACGTCGTTGTTCTTTGCCTAAATTTCCTCTGCGCCCTATAATTTTTTAGATGGCATTAATTTTTGCTGATGCTATTTGAGTTTTCTTTTTTTTATACACCAGTTATTGCTGGATGATTAACCAAAAAAAGACACTCAGAACCTGGCTTTCATCATGCATGTTTGTAATCAGTAGGCAAGTTGTTGCATTTTAACAACAGGGATGGGGGTATTCACAAATGTAGCATAAGGTAAATGTATAATGTTAATTAGGTACACATTCGCATTAATAAAGGTGCAAAAATATGATTAAATATGCTAATTTACAATTAAAAAGTCACAAGTTGCAATTTAATTACATAGCATAAAAATTTCACCAGTATAAAAATGAAAATCGTGAATCTACGAGGAAAAAAATTGAAATTTTACAAGAAAAAAGTTGAAAATTTACAGGAAAAAAGTTGCAGATACACAAGAAATTATTTACAAATATACAAGAAAAAAGTTGCAAATTTTTGAGAAAAAAGTTGCAAATTTACAAGAAAAAGAGGTGCAAATTCATGATAAAAATGCTACAAATTTACAAGAACAAAGGTACTAATTTATGAGAAAAAGTTGCAAAATTTTGAGAAATAAAGTTGCAAATTTAGAAGAAAAAAGGTGCAATTTTTCAAAAAAAAGTTGCAAATTTGAGGATAATAGTTGCAAATTTTTTTGAAAAAATTTATCAGATTTCCAAGAAAAAAGCTGCATTTTTGAAAAAAGTTGCAAACTTATGAGAAAGTTACAAATTTAAGAAAACACACTTACTATTCATCACTTATCTCCATTAATGGCTTCAGTCTGTTGTGCCATGCTTGGTCATTTTATTAAAAGACAGATAAAAGAGCCCATCCTCTTTTAAATTATTTAATATTTGTGTCCACATTGATACTGTATATGAACTGTTGTTGCACCCTCTTCATTTGTGTCTGCTTTCAGTTGGTGCATGTCTAATAATCACAAATATGTATAGAAATTAGTTAGCTCTGTGATAGCTACTTTTTGTTAAATTGGGTGCTTTATGCAAATCAAAGCACCAAGGTGCAGCTGCCTCAGAGCGACCTCTACTGGCACGGCCTAGTTATTACAATACCCTTTTTTCGCGGCTACATTGAGCATATAATGGTGAGTTAAATTTGTGTTTATTTTGAAAGCAAAGGCTTGTCTCGAAAGTCTGGCAAATTAAAAGTCAAGAAAATATGGCGATGTAATGATACAAGCCTTTAGTTCCACTTGATTTTGACCGGATGAGCTGAAAAGCTGGTAACACACACACACACACACACACACACACACACACACTGAATGATTACCGTATGCCTCTATTGCACCGAGGCATAATTAGGTTCAAACATAGTTGAGCCTACTGCACTGACACGTGACCATATCCAAGTATCTGAACATGCAGCTGTAGTGTGCGAGCAAAATGAGGACTTTCTGCGGCTTTTTCTTCATCTCTGCTTCCCTTTATATAGTTGATTCTTCCAGAGGTTGTCTTGACTAATGCTTTTTGTGAACAGAACACAGTAATGAAAGGAGATTACTCATAATAACATGAGCAAGTTCTTAGAGTCGCCACAAATAACTGAAGGTGGCCACTGCTTCATCGCTGTTAAGTGCTCACTTGACAGCATGATGTGAATGTGTTTTGAATAATAAACTCAGCTGCTGTTATCTTTATTGCAAGAGAAAATATACATGTCGGTCTCAGGTATTTGTTGTGTGATTTGCATCATGGTGTGTCTCAGCATTTACAGTATCCTCTAACAAAAGGTAGCAATTTAAATATACCGTATATGGGAAATGGATTCAAGCATGATTTGAAAATAAGCTTTCAAGTGTCTCATTCAGGTTACATTGTGCTTTGTAAATTTAAATACATTTGATTTGTAGCTTACCCCCTGTTTAATACTATGTGACATGTTTTTTTTTGTTCTGTTCTTCCTTTGACACTGTAATGGAGTGTTTACATAAAAAGAATTGAACATTATCCATACCTTCTAAAGATCAACTGTTCCTTACAGCTCAGTGAATAATGCGATCAGTGCATTGCCCTTTATTACCCTTGGCCCTGTGTGTCCTCTGTGTCAGCAGATCAATTTCTTCCTCTTCTTCCTTTGTCTCCTTATGCTTTTCAGTGTCTTAATGTTTTATCCTTTTAAGATGTTTTGCAGGCAATTTCAAGTGATTGCGGCTTAGGATTAGGAATTGAGGCAAATGCAACATAGCCGATGCACCTGAAAAGAAAATTCACACACTTCAATATTCTAGCCATTTCTGCTCCTGTTCTTTCTTCTAAGACAAGCTAGGCATGTGACAAATATAGCATTCAAGATAAACCTGCTTGATAAAATGTCTGACTTTTTTTTTTTTTTTTTGCTTTAAATCAACATTTGCTCAAATAAATCTTTTGGAGTGCAAGGGGCACTCCTGAAGACCTTGTACGATTCGGTGGTGGCATCAGCCATCACATTTGGAGTGGTCTGCTGGGGCAGTGGCATCACGGCAGCCGACAGGAAGAGACTGAACAGACTGATCAAAAAAGCTAGCTTAGCTCTGTTCTCGACCCAGTAGAGGGAATAGGAGAGAGGAGGATGGTGGCTAAGCTGTCATCTCTGCTGGAGTCCAAGTCCCACCCCATGCAGGATACGCTGAATGCACTGAGGAGCTCATGTAGCAGTAGGCTGTACCATCCTAGGTGCACGACGGAGAGGTTCTGCAGGTCCTTCCTACCTACGGCTGTCAGACTTCATAACCTAACCGGGACTGCTCGTAGAGGTCGTATTGAATGTACAAAACTTAACAGCCTTGCACAATAAATGGTCCCCTCCATTATACAACTAGGACAATACCGATCATTACTGAGGGTGCCAACACGGCTGATTCAAATACGAAATATACTGTCTGGGTACATATTCAAATTCTGCAGGGTAGCTTAACAGACTGTAATGCTGTCTATACCACCTCGCTGCAATGCTCCCTCACTATGTACACACGTGGACAAAATTGTTGGTACCCCTCTGTTAATGAAAGAAAAACCCACAATGGTCACAGAAATAACTTGAATCTGACAAAAGTGGTACTTAATATTTTGTTGCACAACCTTTTGAGGCAATCACTGCAATCAAACGATTTCTGTAACTTGTCAATGAGACTTCTGCACCTCTCAGCAGGTATTTTGGCCCACTCCTCATGAGCAAACTGCTCCAGTTGTCTCAGGTTTGAAGGGTGCCTTCTCCAGACGGCATGTTTCAGCTCCTTCCACAGATGTTCAATAGGATTTAGATCAGGGCTCATAGAAGGCCACTTTAGAATAGTCCAATGTTTCGCTCTTAGCCATTCTTGGGTGTTTTTAGCTGTGTGTTTTAGGTCATTATCCTGTTGCAAGACCCATGACCTGCGACTGAGACCAAGCTGTCTGACACTGGGCAGCACATTTCTCTCTAGAATACCTTGATAGTCTTGAGATTTCATCGTACCCTGCACAGATTCAAGACACCCTCTGCCAGAAGCGGCAAAGCAGCCCCAGAACATAACAGTACCTCCTCCATGTTTCACAGTAGGGACAGTGTTCTTTTCTTGGTATGCTTCATTTTTGCGTCTGTGAACATAGAGCTGATGTGCCTTGCCAAAAAGTTGCAGTTTTGTCTCGTCTGTCCATAGGACATTCTCCCAGAAGCTTTGTGGCTTGTCAACATGCAGTTTGGCAAATTCCAGTCTGGCTTTTTTATGATTTGTTTTCAACAGTGGTGTCCTCCTTGTTCGTCTCCCATGAAGTCCACTTTGGCTCAAACAATGACAGATGGTGCGATCTGACACTGATGTACCTTGACCTTGGAGTTCACCGTGAATGTGTTTAGAGGTTGTTCTGGGCTCTTTTGTTACCATTCATATTATCCGTCTCCTCCTGCGGCCACGTCCAGGGAGGTTAGCTACAGTCCCGTGGATCTTAAATTTCTGAATATATGCAGCTGTAGTCACAGGAGCATCAAGCTGCTTGGAGATGGTCTTATAGCCTTTACCTTTAACATGCTTGTCTATAATTTTCTTTCTAATCTCCTGAGACAACTCTCCTTTGCTTTCTCTGGTCCATGTTTGGTGTGGCACACACCATGTCACCAAACAGCACAGTGACTACTTGGTGACCTGATGTGAAATGGACTATCTCTCCCTCTCACCGCGCTGTGGATTTCAGAGACCGGGGATCGCCTACATCCTTCGCACCCACACGGGAGCGCGTGCGCCTTGTCCTGTCTCCACGATGGCGACCTCCAGGGCTGGACGGAGAGCGCAGCGCTGGGACCGAGACGCACGAGGATCAGCGACACGAACAATGCACAGAAACAGCCTGAACAGGGAAGACCATCGGCGCCGACTGTGTTGATTTCCATCAAGCTCCCTGACCCTGACTCGCCTCTTGGCAACGGACCTTCCGCGGACAGAAGCCACGTGCGCACACTGCAGGATTATGAGGACAGCGCAACTAGAAGCTACGTGGCCGCAGCACGCGCTACGCACCAGGGACAAACCAGCTCCATTGTTTGTATGGGTTTCTCAGCCGCGGCACACAACGGGGATTTAGCTGATTGCTGTCCCTTCCGTATCTACGGCCACACACCCAAGTCCCTCACACAGCTACAGTTGTTTCACAGCCGCTACGGATCCTCGGGGAATTTGTCCGTCTGCCTTCCCCACATCCTCGCAGCACAAGCCGCGAAAAGAGTCAGAGACGTAAGTTTTGTTTTTTTTCACAACCACCGGCTTTTCCACCCCTCCCCTTTTCCCCCCACAGACAGGCCCTCCAACACTCCTCACCAGCAGGCAGTTCGACCGGAGTGGCACCCCCCCCCCCCCCCCCCGCTGCAGCCTCCACTGGTGTCGACTTGAGCCCAAACGACAGGGGGGGGGGGTCACAGCCCTTTCTGGGTGTTCGGGGGGGGGGGGTGCTGGTGTGGTGACACTAAACACAGCAGGGGAACATTCCTCACACCCAGCAGCAGGGCTGGAAGAAGCAGAGGACAATTTACATGCGGACAGGGAACCACAGGAAGCAGTCAGACGGGACTGTATGTATGTGTCTTCGATCCAACCAATGTCATGCTAATCATGTGTAATGACCGATGTGTATTAGATGACAAGTGATATGCTAACGTTCCATGCATTCTCTCTGTCTGTATCACGGTATAAAAGAGCTTGTTTCACTCTCAGCTCCCTCTGTCTACGCTCTACTCTCAAGACCATCCAAGACAGCCCCAGCGGCAACGCTGGTGTTAACAGGCTGTATTCATGTTAGAGGGTAAATAAAGAATCTGTGCTGACCTACGCTCGTGCCTCGCCTCCACATCCTTTTCCTTTGCACCCTCTTATTGCTCTGAGTGCTGCTATCCTGTGCTGCTGCAGTCCTGGAATTTTCCCACTTTGGGACTAATAAAGGCTTATCTTATCTTAAGATAAGATAAGATAAGATAAGCCTTTATTAGTCCCACAACGGGGAAATTCCAGGATTGCAACAGCACAGGGATAGCAACACTCAGAGCAACAATCAGAAGGCAAGAAAAAAAACAAGCAAGCAAGAGCAGCTAATATACATATGTACATATTACTATAAAATATATATATACACACACACACACACAGACACACAGTGCAGAGCATTGTAGCTGGATGGAATAAATATATGAATATATGAACACACAGTGCAGAGCATTGTAGCTAGATGGAATAAATATATAAACACCCACAGTACGGAGCATTGCAGCTAGGTGGAATAAATATGCAAGTATATAAACACACACAGTGCGGAGCAATGTAGCTAGATGGAATAATATGTAGATATATAAAAACACAGTGCGGAGCATTGTAGCTAGATGGAATAAATATATAGATATATAAATATAAACACACCCAGTGCAGAGCATTGTAGCTAGATGGAATAAATATGTAAATATATAAACACACACAGTGCATATAAAATAAATTAAATAAATCTCTTAAATAGATAAATAAAACTTGAGATCTACTAAAATCAGACTTTGACATTATTCTCCTTAGTAAGCTAACGGTTTTCATAGTGACCGTGATGAAGGACAATAAGTGCATTTTTAGGTCATTCTGGCACAGCCAAAAGGAGTGAATGTGATGGTGCTGCATCCATCACCTGTCTGTCCGTCCGTCCGTCTGCACGTCTGTCCCTTTTCACAAAAAAAGCTATTTTTTGCCACAGTGCTCACCAAACTTGCAATAATGAATGCTTTTCCCCAATTTACTTTTGAAAGGCATTAACATTGTTTTCTTGAGCAACTGAATACCACATTGTGTGAAATAAAATCTTCTGGTGCTCATCAGTGCTGTTAAATTTAACTTATTTGTTTAAACAAGGAGCTTTTAAAGTGTGAAAGGAGAGAGATCGGCTTTCAGCTATGTTTGCCGCGAGTGTGAAAATTCACACCTGTGTAGAGGAGCAAAGTACTCTGATTTGATATGGAGTCCTGCAACTGGAGGTCTTGACTAGTCCCCATACCTTGTAGAAACCAATTCAGTGATGTCAAGGTTAAAAACATCTTGTAACCAAAACCTTAACACCAGAGAAACTTGGTTATGACTGTTACAGGAGTTCAGAAAATGAAAAGTTAAGACTGTCCAACATATAACTGTTATGTCAACATATCTAATCATGGTCTAAATGATTTTAAAAGATTTTTTAAAAATTTCCTTGTTTTGCACTCTCTTTGCACTCTTCCAACACTGAAAAAAAATACAAAAACCTCATTTTTTTTTTATGCACAAAGTAGGGCTGGGCAATTACCTGAAATAAAACTGAAACGGGCATAATCTTGCTCATGTTTTTTCTGTTTTCCTCTCTCCCTGTTGAGGACGTGTGTATATGAGAGCTTTCATGCACTGCGCCTTTAAAGTGTGTCCTGCATGCATAGTCATGTAAACTCCATAACCCGGAAGTTAGCGCTGTTCAGAAGTAGCAGAACATGGCAGAAAAATGAAAAAAAGCTTGTACCGAAAATAAATGTCCGTCGACATAGTATGTGATAATTGGCTGTTTGTTTCATTTGGGGATGGCAGGAAGGAGCACGTGAGGTGTGCTTAAGCTGGCACGGGGGTGCACCGGGTCTGGATTGCTGCTGGCCGCTAGCCACGTCAGCCCTGCCATTTTGCAGTGGAGATGGACAAGCTGGGGCTGTATTTAGTAACCTGATCGGAGACTCGTGGTCGCTGTTTGGTGGTCATTGCTGTATGGAGGGCTTCCCCTCAAAAGGTATACAAATAATTTTACCCTGGATGGTGTTTGTTTTGGATTCATATGTGTGGAATGACAATAGTCCTGTTCTTTAATATCTTATGCTCATTTGCTACTAAATCACTGCAATGATATAGTCATTGATACTGCAATGTTGTGTAGTATTCAAAGCTTGACATGAACTTTTTTGCTCACTGACTACTGTGGCTAGTGATTTTCCAAAGTTACTAGCCACTCAGCCTTTTCACTGGCCACAATTTTGTGGTTGAAAAATTGTTTAATATGATTAAATTTGACTATTGCATGCTAAATTTTACTTGAACTAAATTTACATTTTTTTTTAAATGTAAATGACCCTTATACATACATAAAAAAATATCAAGAGAAATACTTTAATTATTAACAGCAGTAAATACTGTAAAACTGTCGAGAAACATATTTGCAATATAAGAGTGAAGTGCAGGTAGATTTGGGGTCTGTCCCAATTCTCATTTGTACCTCTTACCCTTTGCCTACCCCCACCCTGTCACATTCTGAGCGCGGAGGGATTTCACCGGGCTCAGGTTGTCTGCCTTTTTTCATATCTGTACTATGTTGTAATTTTTGAGTTGTCACTTATCCCATTTTGTTTCTCAGTATGATTTATTTTCCCGTTTATGTTCATTATAGTTTGTTGTATTTTTGAGTGTACCTGTCCCCATTTTTTATTATATCGTTGACATGGTTCAGGTGACCCACAGAACAGACACGACTCAGGGTGAATACAATTAACGTACTTTTATTGTAAATGTGAGTGAGTGGATGCATGAGTGCGGGTGTATGGTGTAATGTTGTGTAGTGCAATCCGTAATCTCCAGCTGGGGCCGGCAGAGCACCATACAACCTGGCAACCCTGGAATGAGACAAGGGCCGTTAGTTTACAGTTCAACCTATGCAGCACGAAAGATGTTACAGCGCTTACTGTCAGGAGATGTTGGAGAAGCTCAGGCAGCGCCGAAGCTGCAGCCAGGAAGACAGTGTCTGCGGCTACCTGGAGGTGGAAGGTCCGCCGCCTGGAGGGAGATGGAGGTCCGCCGTTGCGGGGCTCTGCCTGTGCACAGGGGAATCAGACAGGATGAGTATCAAGTAGGCTTACTTGATAGTTGGTCCGGGCGGAACCGGCCCGGACGTAGTTCAGCTGGGCTAGGAAGCCGAAGGCTGGAGAGTTGAGTGCAGGGAAGCACGGAGGCAGGCGTAACTGGATTCAGCATAGAGAATCAGACGACTCCGCGCCCAGCACTGGTCCTGATGGAATAAACAGGGCCGCAGGAGATGACAGGCAGGTGCGTGCACAGGTGCCGTGATTGGTGGCCATGACAGTACTCCCCCCCCCCCCCCCCCATGGCACGCCTCTCGGCGGGCGTTCCAACCTACCCGGGTGCGTCCGATGGAAGTCCCTGATGAGCTGCTTGTCAAGCACAAAGGCAGGATGCATCCAGGACCTCCACTCCGGCCCGTAGCCCTCTCAGTCCACCAGGTACTGCAGGCCACGCCCCTAGCGGTGGACGTCCAAGATGGAGATGGGCCACACCGGGTCGCTGTCGATCACTGTCAGTGGAGGTGGAGACCTGGGAGGGGGACACAACGGGCTGGAGGAGACGGGCTTCACCTGAGAGACATGAAAGGTTGGACAGATGCGGAGGGAGGGGGGGAGAGTTAGACGCACAGACACCGGGTTAATGATCCGACATATAGGGTATGGACCAATAAACCGCTGGGCGGTCTTCTTCCGCTCAGCCTTCAGGTTGATGTGTTTGGTAGAGAGCCGTACCTGCTGACCCACCTGGTAAACCAGAACCGGAACCCTGCGTCGGTTGGCCACCGTGGTGTTGCGTTCCGCCGTCCGTCGTAATGCCGCTCTGGCCGTCCTCCAGATCCGCCGACAACACCTTAGGTGGGCTTGAACCGATGGAACGGCGATGTCCCCCTCCTCTTCAGGAAACAGCGGGGGGTTGTAACCCAACGAAACCTCGAAGGGGGACATGCCGGTGGCAGTGGACACCACTGTGTTATGGGCGTATTCGATCCAGGGGAGGTGTGTGCTCCATGACGATGGATTGGCGGCTGCGACACACCGCAACGCTGCTTCCACCTCCTGGTTGGCCCGTTCGCATTGCCCATTAGATTGAGGGTGGTAACCAGAGGATAAACTAGCTGTAGCCCCTAAAGCGGTGCAGAATGCCTTCCAGACCCTGGAGATGAACTGGGGCCCCCGGTCTGAGACGATGTCCTGCAGAATGCCATGCAGTCGAATGACATGTTGGACCAGCAGATCGGCCGACTCCTTGGCAGAAGGTAACCCCCGCAGAGGGATGAAATGGGCCGCTTTAGAAAACCTGTCCACCAGCGTGAGGATGGTGGTGAAGTTGTTGGACGTGGGGAGACCTGTGATGAAGTCTAACGCAGAATGGGACCATTGCCTGCCCGGGACGGGGAGTGGATGAAGCAGCCCGGCCGGTGGCGAAGAGGACGTCTTACCGGTTGCACACTCAAGGCAGGCGTGGATGTACTCCCCCACGTCCTTCTGGAGGGATGTCCACCAAAATGACTTCTGTAGGAGCGCCACAGTGCGTGCCCTTCCCGAGTGGCAGGCGAACTTGGAGGTATGCCCCCACTGGATGACCTCCCCTCGAACCGCTGCAGGGATGAATAACTTGCCCGCTGGACCCCCCCCCCCCCCCGGATTGGCCTCGTCAGACTGCGCCCTTATGACCTTATCCCGAATGCCCCATGCGAGGGCGCCCACGATGCATGCTGGGGAAAGGATGGGGTGCTCAGCCTTTTCTGCCATCTCCGGGGCGAACTGGCGAGACAGGGCGTCGGGCTTGGTGTTCTTTGACCCAGGGCGTTAGGTGATGATGAAGTCGAACCGTCCAAAAAAAAGCGACCAGCGGAGCTGTCGGGCGTTCAGCCGTTTAGCGGTCCGAAGGTACTCCGGGTTCTTATGGTCGGTCCAGACGATGAATGGCTGTGATGCTCCTTCCAACCAGTGCCGCCACTCCTCCAGGGCCAGTTTAACCACCAACAGCTCCCTGTCACCGATGTCGTAGTTACGCTCCGCTGGGGACAGGCGGCGAGAGAAGTAGGCTCAGGGGCGGATTTTACCGTCAGCCGGAGAGCGCTGGGACAAGACAGCCCCCACCCCAGAATTTGAGACATCCACCTCCACCAGGCACTGAAGAGCGGGATCAACCTGCATCAGAATCGGCGACGATGAGAACCTGACCTTCAGCTTGGAGAACGCAGCGTCTGCCTCTTCCGTCCCATGAAACGGCACCTTGGTGGAGGTCAAGTTGGTGAGGGGCAGGGCGATGTGGCTGTAGTCCTTAATAAAGCGGCGATAAAAGTTTGCGAAGCCCAGGAACTGCAGGAGCTGTTTCCTCGATGAGGGAGTAGGCCAGTCCACCACCGCCTTCACCTTGGCTGGATCCGGGATAATCTCCTTCGGGGCGATAATAAAGCCGAGGAAGGTGGTCCAGGAGACGTGGAACTCACATTTCTCTGCCTTGACAAAGAGCTTATTCTCCAGCAGCCGCTGCAAGACCCACCTGACGTGAATGCGATGCTCCTCCATAGACAGAAAAAATAAGGATATCGTCAAGGTAGACAAACACAAAGGTGCCCAAAAAATCCCTCAACACATCATTTATAAGGTGCTGGAAAACCGCCGGGGCATTGGTCAGCCCAAACGGCATGACCAAATATTTGAAATGCCCACTAGGGGTCCTAAAGGCAGTCTTCCACTCATCCCCCTCTCGTATCCGCACCAGGTGATAGGCATTGCGCAGGTCTAACTTGGTAAAGCAGCAAGCCCCCCGGAGGGAATCGAACGCTGAGTTGAGGAGAGGGAGAGTGTACTTATCCTTGATGGTGATGTTATTAACCCCTTGCACTCCGGGCAGTTTTCCTAAAAATGCCAAAAAATAATGTGCCCAAAGTAAATTGAAAGCTATTATTCAACCCTTTGCAGCATCTTCATGGGGTTGGTCTCATTTAAAAGAAAACACTTTGAATTTTTTGGCAAAAAAAAACATGATCTCTCTACATGCTCCGGCCACTGAGTTACAGTCATCTAAACATACTGAACTTGAAGAAAATAAATTTGGACATGGTGTTTTTTTGGATACAAATGCTTGCAAATAACACACAGCTGTCCGATCCGGCTGGAAAATGCAACAGAAATGTAGAACCAAGTGTTATCAAGCTGAGATCCAAATTTGGTAACAATACCACAAAAAATGAATATTTTACACAGCTTTGTTCTCAGGCTGTTCCCAGGCGTTTTGGAACTGTGCCAAATTGTGCCAAATGGCACAGTTAGGAAAAACGTCTGTAACTTTTGAATAATTCAATGTAGAATCTTCATTTTAGGCTCTAATGAAAGGTCACACTCAGGGCTGTGTCTGTGTGTGTGTGTGGGGGGGGGGGGGGGGGTTGTCCCTGCCCCCCGCTACCAAGGACGGAGTTCGGCCCTCGCTACATGACGGATTACACTCGTTGCATGTTTCCACAGCTACGCTGTCACAGCGGCTTCCCCCCCCTCGCTATTGTGTGTGTGTGTGGGAGGGGGGTTGTCCCCCCCCCCGCTACAGAGGACGGCCATCGCTACATGAAGGAATAGACTCATATGTCTATGTGATGACCGCTGCGCAGTCAGCGTGGCTTCCCCCCGCGGACTGGGGGCGTTCGGACCGTGAACGCACCCCCCCCGCTCCTCTTCTGCAGCGGGGGGGGGGGGCGTTCACGGTCCGAACACGGCAAATGAACCGTTTATCGCGGCGCACGAAGTACGAAGTGCGTGCGCCGTACAGTTGTAATTTACCGATCGGTCAAAAGTCATTTTTGGATTACAGTTTTCAGGGAGAAATAATAATTTAGCTTATAACACCTTACCTCTTCACAGCAGCAGAGTCCTGGCGAACTTCTCTTCCCCATTGTCAGACGAACGCGACGCTGCTCCGCTCGTGGATCCCGATCAAAACATAATTCCATTATTGCGGTTTTGGTGAATGATTTACAACCTTTGTCGTCGGTCAATGATGACGGAAGAGAATCCTAAACACTCTGCTTGAATTAAATAAAATAAATAAATAAACCACTGCCTGTGGCTGCTGAAAGTCTCTCTTCACCCAGCTTTAGACAACAGCTCAGCGAACTTCTGTGCTTCAATTGGCTCGCAGCCGTTGGGAGGCGGGTCCTTCTGGCTAGATTTTCATTCATTGGCTCTTCATGGTTTCAGAAACCCAATTCAAGGCTCTTATTAGTCGAATGACAGGTCAATCAGATGAACTAATCTGTTCTGTGTCTGCAGCTTTTTTTTTCCCAGTGGCGCTTGGAGGCCAGCACCATCTCCATCTGCACCATCATCAGTATATCATGCGTCATGCGTCCGAGCGCGCATGAGTGCGTTCTTGTGCGCCCTCGTGCGTCCTAGGACGCAGAGACTTGCCCGCCCGCCGAACAATGGAGCGCAAGAGGTTAAGTTCCCGGAAGTCAATGCAGGGCCTGAGAGAGCCATCCTTCTTTCTCACGAAGAAAAACCCCGCCCCCACCGCCGAAGATTAAGGTCTAATTATGCCTGAGCTTAGGGACTCCTTAATATACGAGTCCATGGCCGTGCGCTCCGGAGCTGACAGGTTGTAAAGTCTGCTGGATGGTAGCGGAGCGCCGGCCCGCAGATTAATAGCACAATCTTACGGTCGGTGAGGGGGGAGGGAAAGGGCCTGGGTTTTACTGAAGACGGCCCCAAGGTTGTGGTATTCCGGTGACACTTTTGACAGGTCAGGAGGAGGAGAGGCAGGGACACCCAGAGGCGTGGCAAGGGAGCATGCAGCAGACTGCAGACAGGCACTTAAGCAGAAAGGGCTCCACGAAACTATACTTCCCGAACGCCAGTCAATAGACGGGTTGTGCACGTGCAGCCAAGGATAGCCCAGGATGACCAGGGAGGATAGCACCGGCAGGACAAACAAGTTCAACTCCTCCCGATGGCTGCCCGAAATAATAACTGGCACCGAGGCGACCTGATGAGTGACAGTGGCTAACGATGCCTTAGACAGGGCAATGAGTTTGAGGGGAGTTTTCAACGGCTGCATAGGTAGACCCAGACGGGTTGCCAGGCTCCTAGAAATGAAGCTCTGCTCGGCCCCTGAGTCAGTGAGTGCATGTGCGTTATGTTCCTTATGACCAAAGCAAAACTGGATAGGAATAAGAAAATGGGTGAGGGGATTATTGCAGGTTACATCCGTGAGACCCCCTACTTCGACACACGGACTTCCCCTTTTGGCTGCTTGGGACAGTAATTCAGGTCATGCTCTTCGCTCCCACAATAGACGCACAACCCCAACCCTCAGCGGCGCTGTCTGTCCGCAGCAGGAAGTTTCGACCCACCCACGACCATAGGCTCTTGGTCCTCCTTGGGGAATCGGTTGACGGGAGGGCCAGGAGGGGGGGCTGGAGAGAGCGGTGCGGCGTATTCCCCGAGCAGCCGGAAGTTTTGCGCTTAGCCGCCCATTCCCTCAGACGGTTGTCAATGCTAATGGCCAGGGAGATGCACTCATGCAGCGTAGAGGGTTTCTCCAGGCGGGCCAGCTCGTCCCGCAGACTAGGGCTCAAACTCCTAAGGAATATACTACTCAAAGAGGCATCTTCCCACCCGACCTCCGTGCCCACGACCCGGAAGTCAATGGCATAATCGGCGACTGCCCTCGACCCCTGCCGAAGAGTTAATAGGCGAGAGGTGAGTACGTCCTCCCGGTCCAAGTGACTAAAAATCTCCTGAAATTCCTGTGTGAATTGGACATATGTCATTGAAGCATAATCAGCCCTAGCCATGACCGCATAAGCCCACGTCAAAGCCCGCCCTTCTAATAAATTGATCATATAGCCGATGCGGGTCTGGTCAGTGGGAAAATCCCGGGAACCCGTTGGAATACTATTTCGCACTGCATGAGGAACCCCATGGCTTCTCCCAACACACCTCTGAAGCGAGCGGGAGTAGGGACGGGAGTGAGCCGACAAGCAGGGCCCGAAGAGTGAGGGCTAGGCGTAGAGCTAGTGGTGGAGCTAGCGGTAAAGCTAGCGGGAGCAGAGGAGCTAGCTGGTGCTGTGGGGAAACCCTTTTTTTTTTTTTTTTGTTACTTATTTGTACCCGTAGGTAGACTTGGTTTGCAGTCTGGTGACAAGCCACCGGCTGCTGGTCGCTGCGTGCGCGAGCGCCCTAAACCTACATGTTTTTTTTTGGTATGCGGGAGGAAACCGGAGAAATCCCGGAGTAAACCCACGCAACACGGGGAGAACATGCAAACTCCACACAGCTCACTGTTGGTCGGGGGCTGGGATTGAACCCACGATCTCATGATCCCCGCGATCCCCCGGCCGAGGGTAAAACTGTGCTGCCACAGTGCTAAACCACTGCGCCACCGTGCAGCCCAACCTGCACCTGCAACCCTGTGGGCTAACCAAGTGATCTAACCTATCGGTGATGCGGGTTAGCTGAGTTAGCATTACCTGCTGTTGGTACGCTAATTGGTCTACCCGATCCTCTAGATGGTTAATTCGGTGCGCGAGTGCGCTGTCTGCCAGGTCACTTGGGCGGAGTCGTACTAACATGGTTCAGGTGACCCACAGAACAGACACGACTCAGGGTGAATACAATAACGTACTTTTATTGTAAATGTGAGTGAGTGGATTCGTGAGTGCGGGTATATGGTGTAATGTCGTGTAGTGCGATCCATATTCTCCAGCTGGGGCTGGCAGAGCACCGTACAACCTGGCAACCCTGGAATGAGACAAGGGCCGTTAGTTTACAGTTCAACCTATGCAGCACGAAAGATGTTACAGCGCTTACTGTCAGGAGATGTTGAAGAAGCTCAGGTAGCGCCGAAGCTGCAGCCAGGAAGACAGTGTCTGCGGGGCTGGCTAGTTGGAGGTGGAAGGGTGAGTCCACCGCCTGGAGGGAGATGGAGGTCCGCCGTCGCGGGGCTCCGCCTGTGCACAGGGGAATCGAACAGGATGAGTATCAAGTAGGCTTACTTGGTAGTTGGTCCGGGCGGAACCGGCCCGGACGTAGTTCAGCTGGGCTAGGAAGCCGAAGGCTGGAGAGTTGAGTGCAGGGAAGCACGGAGGCAGGCGTAACTGGATTCAGCATAGAGAATCAGACGACTCCGCGCCCAGCACTGGTCCTGATGGAATAAATAGGGCCGCAAGAGATGACAGGCAGGTGCGTGCACAGGTGTCGTGATTGGCGGCCATGACAATCGTTATATTTGTATTCTGTGTGTTCTTTCGCTCGGGGCTAACAGCTGTCAATGGCTTTCAGGGGTTTTGCTCTGTGTGGGCGTGGCCCTGTCAGCTGTCAGCTCCAATGACTTCCTCATTATTCCCAGCTGGTCTGAATTATATGTCATTGCTTTCTCCTGCCCATTCAGATACCCACACCGGTTATTAATTATGTAAAGGGTTTTGTTCCTTATTTAAAGGGTGTTGATTTCATTTCTCACTGCCACTGTCTTGGTTTGGATTCGTCTTGTCTCCACCAGAGCCCTGCCTCACTCTGGTGTGTAATATCTGTAAGTTTTTCTCCTTCACTTGTTTTTGTGTTCTGAGCCCTGTGTTGAGCTTTTTTGTCTGTTATCTCTTTTTCAATAAATTGGCCAAGCTCACAGTTCAACATGTGGGTCTCATCTTCTTGCCCTGAAGGGCACTTATGACACACCCCTTGGCCCTTGAAATCAAAGGCCAAGGGGTCGGGGTTGAAAATTACCCCTATGAACTGGGACACCCCTTCAAGGTTGCACGATGTCATTCGTAATCGCTGGTGGATTTGATCTAAATCTACACTGTTTTCACCAGAAAAAAGAAAATTGATGAGAAAAATCTCTCAAATTTACAGGAACAATTGTAATCAGTAGAAAAGGTCAGAAATTTACTAGAAAGAAAGATGTAAATTCAGAGAGGGAAAGTTGGACCCCCTGGCAGGCCATATGTTTGACACCCCTGGACCAGCACATTAAAAATATATAATAATTAGAAGTTTTACTTCCATGAAACAGCTGCAAATCACAGATATCTTAGATAATCACAAATAAACAAAAGTTCACCTCAGAAGAAGCTTTATTTGCTCTTTACAGCAACATATGGGGGGGAGGGGCTGAAAAGTTCGTAGTGGTCGAATTTGGCCAAATGTGGTTTATTTTTCAACATAGTCTCCCTTTCGGTCCACACACTTCTTTCATCGGTGTTGCAGCACTTGGATCCCTGCGATTGAAAAATGAACCACATTTGGTCAAATTTGACCACTATGAGCTTTTCAGTGCCCTCTCATAAAGTTTAGTCACTTTTTCTCTCTGTCATATGAGAACTTAAATTTGCACAACTAATGGGAGCGTCTTGCTCTAAAAATAATCATATTTAACCTCACAGGAAGAAGCTAATGTGGGGGGAGAGAGCGGAGATTATTCTCACTGCTGGGGGCGGAGGGATCAGGGGCAGTTATCCCTGTGATCTGATCGCTGAGAGTGGCTGCCATCTGTTCATCACTGTTTGTCCAGACGGTCTATAACATGAACTGAACCGCAGAGCAAACCATCCGTGCCTTCACCTGTACCCAGCACGGACTCCGTCCGTATCTTCTTCTGTGTATCAGGCTGCTGCTGGTGACAGTGGACCAATGAGAATACACTGTGTGTGTGTAGATAGTGCTTATGGGAGTTGTAGTTTCATAGTCAATGTCAGGTCAGGCATTGGCTTGCTTGCTACCAGATAACCATGAAAACCAGTACTACCTGTCTCATGGGTCAGGCTCTCGGCAACTCAACCGGCAACCCGGGCGGTACGGTGGCGCAGTGGTTAGCACTACGGCAGCACAGCAACTCACTCTTGGCCATGGGATCCCTGGTTCAATCCCAACCCCTGACCAACAGTGATCTGTGTGGAGTTTGCATGTTCTCCCTGTATCTGCGTGGGTTTACTCCAGGATTTCTCCGGTTTCCTCCCACAGGCCAAAAACATGCAGGTTAGGTTGATTGGAGACTCTAAAGTGGCCCTAGGTGTGAATGTGTGTGTGAATGGTTAAGGGATAGCGCCGTACCATGGCTGCTTCATCCATCCAGATGGATGCCCTCAATTTCCCCTCTGGGGATCAATAAAGTATACAAAATCAAAAAAACAAAAAACAAAAAACGCCCTTCTGAGGGCATGGAGGGTGAAACTGGGCATCCTGGCAGAACTAAAAGCAATATCTGTCACAGGTCTGTGGTGGACCACTCCCAGTTACACGGGGTGAGACTTGACATCCCGGCAGATAAGCACATCTGTCGCAAGGTCTGTGGTGGACTTTTGCTAGTCGGTGCATCGTGACATGCACTACACAAAGAGCAGAGATAGACAAACCTATCATCTGGTCAGTCACTGCAACAGATACTGGAGTCAGTTTGTGTTGGCCTGTCCTAGCCACTGATAATACCTCTATCTGCCCAAGAATGTGCTGTTAGTCCAGCAAAAGCTAGCAGTACTCAAATACTTTGCAAGCAATTTCATGAAATGGTCAGTCAGAAAGCAACTCATACCGGCTCGGACATTGCCCGGGCTAACAAGGTCAGGAGTTCCTGGCAGCAGAGGGCGAAGGGCAGAGCTGCGTGGAGGAATCTGATCAGACATAAATGAAAAAGTCATTGTTGCCTCCGACAGACTGCTATGATGATGATGATGATGATGAGTTTCATAGTCTCACACTGTAATAGGCTTATTATTTAGATGCTGCTTGAGAAAACTACACCCGCCAAAGTGACTAGTGGAAATTGCTGTCTTGCCCATCATCAGTGAAATCCACCCCTCAGTGGTGGGTTGAAGGGTGTTAATGTCAAGCCGTGGTAATATTGCTTAATTACAAGCCTTGTCAGTGAACTATAAGTGAGAAAAAGGAGGGAAAAAAAACATTTAAAAAAATGACGTGAAAGGTTAAAATAACTGATGTTGCTTTAAGGTCAAATTACCCAGCCCTAACACAAAGGAGTTTCACATACCTGCGTGACCACCGTAGTCTTCGTGGCATCAGAGTAACGTGACTGTGCAGTCCAACAAGAAAGTCACAGTTTAACAGCTCCTTGCTCTGATATTTTCAGTGAAGCGGACGTAGGAAATAAATGGGATCTGACGTCATCACCAATCTGTTTTGCAGTGGATTTTGCAGGAAAAGTGGAGGTGAACACCCAAATCAAAGGGATGCTAACTGGCCTCAGGGACAATAGAACCAAGTGGGATTTAACAGGCTAAAACAAAGGCTACAGCAGGTGGTGAATGCCGTCTACAGTCCTTCCATAAAAAGATCCTTCGTTTAAATAAAGGCATTCTCAAATCAAGAATTCACTTGAATTCAACTTTATTTGTATAGTGCCTAGTCACAACAAAAGTTATCTCAAGGCACTAGATACATAAGCACAAATCATAAATAATTCAGAGAAAAGCCCCAACGATCAGATGATCCCCTATGAGCAAGCACTAGGCAACAGTGGGAAGGAAAAACTCCCTTAAGCCTGCTTCATGCTGCATTTCTCCTCTAGTCCGCCTTGGTCCGCGTACGCTTTGGACAAGCCTGGCACGCACACAGGGCTGTACATGCTCACTTTTTTCATCTACCCAGGCCAAGCAGTTGACACATGCACACAACCATCATTTGTAGTTTCACTCCTGCCCGATAGGTAGCACCAAGGCGCTGACGCACCAGGATTTTCACCAACAAAGAAACGGTGGACCTCTTCACAAAGTTTCTCTTCAAATAGAGTCTATTTCTGCTGTTTGACTTCCTGGTTTTCACTCCTTTTCCACGAAGATGCTGCTGTGAAAGAAAGTATGTATGTATGATTCATGTATGTTTTTATTCTCATTTTCCACGTCCTTATTGTCTTCTTTGTCTACTGATGTATGCTGTGTCGATATCGCCACCTCGTGAATGGGACGTTCAGTCTTGCCCATGCGCTTTTCGATGCGTTCAGGTCGTGGGCAGGCTGCGTGGTCACAAAATTTGGGCTGCACGCGGTCGTCCGCAGTTGAGCACTCTGGACACTAGTGGAGTGGAGACGATGACATCAATTTCATCACACGAGGTTTCCGGTTACACGTACGCAGACAGCAGAAGTGTAGCATGAAGCAGGCTTTATAGGAAGAAAGCTCCGGAAGAACCACGCTCAGGGAGGGGCAGTCTTCTGCCAAGACTGGTTGGGGGGTGAGGGGAGAAGGGAAGAAAGTTGACACATACTATTCATAACATAACGGCATCATGCAGGTGGACAGATATGATGTGCAAATTCTATCAAAGCTAATTTGACCTAAGATTACAGCATTTTATGGGCTTTCTCAGGATTATTAAGCTAACTAAAAAATCTCATAGGAAACACTATAAGCAGACATATCTGTAGCTGGACCTGGTGGTGTAATGCCCAAATACTATGCACAGTGAGCGTAAATAGCTGTTTTTTATGTAAGTGGACATAGTATATATATTAATAGTGAAATTTAAAACTGTGACATGCGAAATCCAATCTACACTTGTGAATGATGTCCAGTTCAAACATGATATCACATCTAGCCAGCTAGCTGTTACATAGGTCATACACACAATCAAATACAATCAAAGGCATGCACAGCGGAACTGTTTTTGGCCCAATTGCTTTTCTGTAGCTAACGCTAGTGGCCCTGTGTACCCAACTTTCAAAGCCAAAATATAACAAAATAAGCCAACGGATACAACATATTTTTGACTGTAGATTAATAAACAAAGTGAGGACATGGATGCCTGGTGGGCTGGATAAAAGGCATTAAAAATAACTATAAAAAACCCCAGCTAAGCTAATGCTAGTGGTCTAGCCCAGCCAGTATACATGGTTAAAAAAACAAACTAGTAGCTTTGGTATCCCTTGGGGAGAGGGAAGTCTGGGCTTCTCTGCTTGAACTGCTGCCTCCGCGACCCGGACCTCCGGAAAAGCGGTAGAAGATGGATGGATGGATGGATGGATGGATAGTAGCTCGATCTACCACGATATACCAAAACAAGCCAAAATGACTTGAGATATATAATATAATCATCTGTTGATTCATGAACTAGCTGGGAACATGAATGTCTAGCATCTTGACAATAATTTAAAGAAAGCTAACTCTGTAGTGGTGCCGTCGATGCGTGGATTTAAATGCTCACAGGGGTACTCCAGCTGTCATTAAAATAGGTGGAGATCAAGCTGGACAGGCAGTGTTATTCAAATGAGTTCCGCTTCACATGTCACAACTGGAGCAAAATCAAAACAGTTTGTTTTGAACTAGGCCACCACTCCTTTACCAGAGTGGTGGCCTATTTGAAAGAGCATCCGCCCTACAAGGTTGTGAGTTCAAGTCCCGGCTGAGTCATACCAAAGACCATATACAGTAAAAATGGTACTTCCACTTCCGGTTATGGCTGCCACGTAAGACGGACGTGTTTCACTCTGCTCTGCTCCTGGAGAAAAAAATCGGCAAATAACTCTCTCATTTGGGACAGAACGTATCCCAGCGTTTGGGCGAGGATATGTCGGCGAAGCCTAAGGCTGGAAAACCAGGTAAAGGAAAAAGCGAGCCGCCGAAACAGTCCAAATTAACGGACTTTCAGGTCTGTGACGCAGCAAACAAAACTCCATATATGGCGGAGGAGGCTGGCAACGGTGCGATATCTGCGGGGAATGGCACAGATGCGCTGATGGCTGCCATGAGTTCAATGAGAGCGGACTTTTCCTCTAGATTTGATGGGATTATGACAGCATTGGAAGGAATAAGAAAGGAATTGGGTGACTGTGTAGAACGAACGGCGCAGATGGAGCTCCGTCTCGCTAGTGCTGAAGATGACGTCACCCGTCTTCAATTAAAGGTGCGCACTTTGGAAAAAAAAAATAAATCTCTGGAAGATAATATTTTGGATTTGGAATCTCGGTCGAGACAGAATAACTTGAGGCTGGTGGGTCTTCCAGAGGAATCAGAAGGTCGGGACGTATATTCCTTTCTGGAAAAGTGGATTCCGGAGGTGCTGGGCAGTGAGGAGTTGCAATCAGCAGTGGTTCTGGAAAAAGCACATCGTATTGGCCCACGGAGAGATAAGGGACCGCCGAGGACCTTAATTATGAAGTTTCTTAGCAACAGAGACAGGATGAAGATCTTCAACGCTGCACGAGCTAAAGGAGAGATTAAACACCAGGATCAGCAGGTGCGGTTCTACCCAGATTTGGCCACAGGAATCCAACAATTGAGGAAGCAGTTTGATCCCATACGTAAGGAGCTGCGCAACCTTGGGATTCGTCATGGTGTAATCTACCCTGCGAGACTGTTGACCACGTATGAGGGCAGAACCCACATCTTCAAGACCCCAGAGGAGGCGCAGGAGTTCATCAAGAAGATCAAAGAAGAAGAAGAGACTGGTGGGAGCTAAGCATGAACAAAATATAAGGTAGAATAATTAAGCATTTGCACAGGCATCTGACTGACTTGAAGTAAACAGCAAGTTTACAAAATATAGATTGTATTATATATTAAAAAAAAACAAAAACAAAACAAACAAAAAAAAAACTATGATGTACAAAGTTGTTAAAAATTTTGGAGTTAAGTTGGAAAACTACAGAGGAGAGTTAATGTTACGTCATTAAAAGCAGTAGAGTTATAATGTAAGAAGACTATTTAATATTATTTATTTTAATAAAGAAGCACCGGATACAGCTCTCCTATCATTGGACGCCGAAAAGGCCTTTGATAGAGTTGAATGGCCCTTTCTTTTTGAAGTCCTACAAAGGTTTGGACTTGGAAATAATTTCATAAAATGGGTTCAAATAATATACAATAATGCTACAGCAGAAATCCTAACAAATAACAATATTTCAAAACCAATAAAAATCAATAGAGGATGTCGACAAGGCTGTCCACTTTCACCTTTACTGTTTACTATGGCAATTGAACCTTTAGCGATAGCGATACGTTTACATTCACAAATATATGGAATTAAAGTTGGACCAACAGAACATAAAATCTCCCTGTACGCCGATGATATAATTTTGTTTATGTCGAATCTAAAAAAATCAATTCCAACCTTGTTGAATTTAATAAAGAATTTTGGGGAAATATCAGGATATAAAATAAATAAAACTAAATCTTCAATATTAATGCTAAATGAGACCCAGAGAAATTACCCAGCCCCTGAGGTAAATCAATTCAATGTTGTAAATCAGTTTAAATATTTAGGAATCCAAATTATGCCTAAGCTAGAATCAGTCGCCAGTGTCAACTATGAAGCCTTAATGTCAGATATCAATGAGTTAACTCAGAGATGGATGTCACTACCAATGTCGATGATCGGGAGAATCAATATACTTAAAAGTAATATTTTACCTAAAATACTTTATTTATTTCAATACATTCCCTTATCACCACCTTTAGATCTATTCTCAAGAATAAAAAAAAAGTTAGTGGAATTTATATGGAACAACAGGAGGGCTAGATTACGTTTGTCTTTATTATATTTACCATTTGATCGTGGAGGTCTGAAATGTCCAAATTTTATGTTGTATTATTGGTCGGCACAACTGAGGTCTATGACATATTATTTTTCATCAAATGATCTCCCTCACTGGACTGAAATGGAATCATACAATTTACCTTTACCTCTTCCCATATTCATATACTCAGATTCGGCAAAAAAATTACAAAAACAAGTTAAAAATCCATTTGTAAAGCATATGATCAAAATATGGTGTGAAGCTAAAAACTATTTAAAAGAACCACAGTTATTGTCACAATTTAGTCCAATATGGGGTAATCAATATTTTAAACCAGGGAGAGCGGACGCTGTATTTAAAGTATGGAATTTAAAAGGGATACAAAAGATTCAGGATTTATATTTGCCATGTGCAGACAACATAATGTCTTTTGAAGAGCTGAGGATCAAATTTAATCTCAATAGAACACATTTTTTTAAATATCTTCAACTTAGAAACTTTATTTGATCAAATCAAAATAAAGCTCTCACTCGACCTATTTATTCATCCTTGGAAAAAATGATGATGAAAGATAGTAAAAGAAAGGGTATTATTTCAGAGTTTTATAACTCATTGACACTATCTTCAAGTGAAAATTCACTGAAAAGATTAAACTACTGGAAAGAAGATCTGCAAATTGAAATTTCAGAGGAACAATGGGAATTGGCTTGTACAGAAGCTCAAACCAAATCAATAAATGCACGCCTTAAATTGATACATTTCAAATGGTTAATGCGGATGTATGTTACACCGGAGGAGTTAAATAGATATAACAAAAATATACCAGATACATGCACAAAATGCATGGAAAGTAAAGGAACCCTATTTCATTGTTTATGGGAATGTAGATTAATAAGAATGTTTTGGGAGGAGGTGAGGGTAACAATTGAAAAAATAATCTCAAAACAAATCATATTGAATCCTAAACTGTTTTTGTTGGGTCTGTACCCAGAAAAGCATAATTTCAATAAAAGTGAAAGAACATTCATAGACCTCAGTTTGCTTAATGCCAAAAAATGTATTGCACTATTATGGAAAAAGACTCATAGACCAGATGTGACTCAGTGGTTAAGACAGATGTTAACAAACCTTCCATTAGAAAGAATAACATATATACTGAAATCAAAGGAAATTGTGTTTGAGAATATATGGAGACCTTTTATTGATTATGTAAAAAATTTAAACATAACTCTTGAAGAAGAAGGTGAAAGATGTGTGTGGACCTTGTAAATTCCAAACTGGTGAACATAATATGTATACTAATGTATTGGATTGTCTAGACTAAACAGAGGAGCATTGTTGAAGACTTGATTTTGTTGGTGGTTGTTGGTGTTTTTAGGGCATTTTTTTTTTTTTTTTGTAGTACTTTAGTGTTAGTGTTTGTTTGTATCATGTTTGTTAAAAAAAAAAAAGGTTCAATAAAGATATTGTGGAAAAAAAAAAAAAGCAGTAGAGTTAGGGTGATTGGGAGGATGAAGAAGGAGTGGCTTAGGCTGTTCCCCGTGGATGTGGAACGGTCGATGGCTATATCGGGAGACGGAATTTTTCTTTTGATTTTGGGGGGTTCGCCACAAGTGTGGGAAGGGGGAATTTGTTTGTGTGTAGTTTGTAGGATGAATGTTCAACCACTCATGTTTTTGCTTCTCTGTATGAGCATGTTTACACTGCAAGGTAATCCCAAACTCTCTATTGATCATAAACCAAAGTGTTAATCTTAATTTAACTTCATGGAATTGCAGAGGTCTACAAAATTTAAAAAAACTTAAACAAGTTATGAATAAAATAAAAGACATGGGTTCAAAAATTGTGTTTTTACAAGAAACTCATCTAATAGAGGAGGATATAAAAAGAATTAGGAGTAGATGGCAAGGAAGTGTATTCACCTCATCATTTTCATCCCGGGCCAGGGGAGTTATGACTCTCATACATAAATCAGTCCCTTTTCAAGTGAAAAATGTAATTGGAGACAAACTTGGAAGATATGTAATCATTCAAGGTTCTTTGCTATTAGAAAATATAAATCTTGTGAACTTATATGGTCCCAATATAGATGATCAAAAGTTCTTTGCTAATTTATTTCTTATTTTATCATCACTTACAGGGCAACATATAATAGCAGGGGATTTTAATTGTACATTGAATCCAGGTATAGATAGATCAACAGGACTGGATTGTACGCACAATGGATGTAGGATGACTATTAATCATTTTATGAAAGAATTGAGATTGTTAGATATATGGAGAGAAATGAAACCACAAGTTAAAGCCTATTCTTGTTATTCCAGTACCTACAAGACATTCTCGCGTATTGATTATTTTTGATTTCCACAGAATTAAGATCCAAGATTCAAAACTGCTTTTATGATAACATCGTGATCTCTGATCATGCACCCTGTTGTCTAATATATGTAGATAAAAAATTGACAAAGGAATCAGGTAGATGGCAATTTCAGCATAAATGGCTTCAGGATGAGGAATTTGTCAAGTATATAGAAAAACAGATAGACGAGTACTTTGACATCAATACTACACAAACATCAGCATGTGTAAAGTGGGAAGCTTTCAAAGCTTTTATTAGGGGACATATTATTAGTTATACAGGATCAAAATCTAAGAAGACTCGAGAGGAGAGAGCTAAATTGGAACATAAAATGAAAAGTCTTCAGGAAAAAGTGTATGCAGGAAGTGATCCAAGGTTGGAGAATGAATTACTGATTTTGAGAGCTGAATACGACAAAAAATCAGCGAATAGAGCTGCCTCGAGTCTTCTAAGATTGAAACAATCTTTTTATGAACAAGGTGAAAAATCAGGAAAATTATTGGCATGGCAGATTAAACAATTAGAAATTAAAACACCAATTACTAGTATTATAAGTAATGGACAGGTAGTTATAGATCCTTTAGAAATTAACAGAGCCTTTAGAGATTACTATGAAAAATTATATGATACTAAAAATGAATTTGATTTAACAAAACTAAATGGGTTTTTGAACGAACTATCTATACCGTGTATTCCAAATGAAAACAGGGAGATATTGGAGTCTAAAATTAGTCAAGAAGAAGTTGGGCTAGCCATTGATAATATGAAATCAGGAAAAAGTGCAGGACCAGATGGTCTTCCAGTTGACCTTTATAAGAAATTTAAGAATAAATTAATAAAACCTTTTTTGGAAATGGTTTTAGAAGCATTTCAAAATAATAATTTACCATCATACATAAATAATGCCTTAATTATACTGCTGCCAAAACCAGGTAAGCCCTCTAATAAATGTGAAAATATGAGACCAATAAGCCTATTAAACGCCGACCTTAAGATAATCTGTAAAATTTTAGCAAGACGAATACAAGAAATTTTACCAAATATTATTAATCGAGATCAGAATGGCTTTATAAAGGGAAGACAAGGCTTCCATAATGTAAGAAGACTATTTAATATTATTTATTTTAATAAAGAAGCACCGGATACAGCTCTCCTATCACTGGACGCCGAAAAGGCCTTTGATAGAGTTGAATGGCCCTTTCTTTTTGAAGTCCTACAAAGGTTTGGACTTGGAAATAATTTCATAAAATGGGTTCAAATAATATACAATAATGCTACAGCAGAAATCCTAACAAATAACAATATTTCAAAACCAATAAAAATCAATAGAGGATGTCGACAAGGCTGTCCACTTTCACCTTTACTGTTTACTATGGCAATTGAACCTTTAGCGATAGCGATACGTTTACATTCACAAATATATGGAATTAAAGTTGGACCAACAGAACATAAAATCTCCCTGTACGCCGATGACATAATTTTGTTTATGTCGAATCTAAAAAAATCAATTCCAACCTTGTTGAATTTAATAAAGAATTTTGGGGAAATATCAGGATATAAAATAAATAAAACTAAATCTTCAATATTAATGCTAAATGAGACCCAGAGAAATTACCCAGCCCCTGAGGTAAATCAATTCAATGTTGTAAATCAGTTTAAATATTTAGGAATCCAAATTGTGCCTAAGCTAGAATCAGTCGCCAGTGTCAACTATGAAGCCTTAATGACAGATATCAATGAGTTAACTCAGAGATGGATGTCACTACCAATGTCGATGATCGGGAGAATCAATATACTTAAAAGTAATATTTTACCTAAAATACTTTATTTATTTCAATACATTCCCTTATCACCACCTTTAGATTTATTCTCAAGAATAAAAAAAAAGTTAGTGGAATTTATATGGAACAACAGGAGGGCTAGATTACGTCTGTCTTTATTATATTTACCATTTGATCGTGGAGGTCTGAAATGTCCAAATTTTATGTTGTATTATTGGTCGGCACAACTGAGGTCTATGACATATTATTTTTCATCAAATGATCTCCCTCACTGGACTGAAATGGAATCATACAATTTACCTTTACCTCTTCCCATATTCATATACTCAGATTCGGCAAAAAATTACAAAAACAAGTTAAAAATCCATTTGTAAAGCATATGATCAAAATATGGTGTGAAGCTAAAAACTATTTAAAAGAACCACAGTTACTGTCACAATTTAGTCCAATATGGGGTAATCAATATTTTAAACCAGGGAGAGCGGACGCTGTATTTAAAGTATGGAATTTAAAAGGGATACAAAAGATTCAAGATTTATATTTGCCATGTGCAGATAACATAATGTCTTTTGAAGAGCTGAGGATCAAATTTAATCTCAATAGAACACATTTTTTTAAATATCTTCAACTTAGAAACTTTATTTGATCAAATCAAAATAAAGCTCTCACTCGACCTATTTATTCATCCTTGGAAAAAATGATGATGAAAGATAGTAAAAGAAAGGGTATTATTTCAGAGTTTTATAACTCATTGACACTATCTTCAAGTGAAAATTCACTGAAAAGATTAAACTACTGGAAAGAAGATCTGCAAACTGAAATTTCAGAGGAACAATGGGAATTGGCTTGTACAGAAGCTCAAACCAAATCAATAAATGTACGCCTTAAATTGATACATTTCAAATGGTTAATGCGGATGTATGTTACACCGGAGGAGTTAAATAAATATAACAAAAATATACCAGATACATGCACAAAATGCATGGAAAGTAAAGGAACTCTATTTCATTGTGTATGGGAATGTAGATTAATAAGAATGTTTTGGGAAGAGGTGAGGGTAACAATTGAAAAAATAATCTCAAAACAAATCATATTGAATCCTAAATTGTTTTTGTTGGGTCTGTACCCAGAAAAGCATAATTTTAATAAAAGTGAAAGAACATTCATAGACCTCAGTTTGCTTAATGCCAAAAAATGTATTGCACTATTATGGAAAAAGACTCATAGACCAGATGTGACTCAGTGGTTAAGACAGATGTTAACAAACCTTCCATTAGAAAGAATAACATATATACTGAAATCAAAGGAAATTGTGTTTGAGAATATATGGAGACCTTTTATTGATTATGTAAAAAATTTAAACATAACTTTTGAAGAAGAAGGTGAATGATGTGTGTGGACCTTGTAAATTCCAAACTGGTGAACATAATATGTATACTTATGTATTGGATTGTCTAGACTAAACAGAGGAGCATTGTTGAAGACTTGATTTTGCTGGTGGTTGTTGGTGTTTTTAGTGCATCCTTTTTTTTTTTTTTTTTTTTTTTGTAGTACTTTAGTGTTAGTGTTTGATTGTTTGTATCATGTTTGTTAAAAAAAAAAAGGTTCAATAAAGATATTGTGGAAGAAAAATGGTACTTCCCACCTTCTAGCTTGGTGCTCAGCAAAATAGAATGGGGAAAGGAAAAGTTGTTTGTGGTGGTGCCTTACATGGCAGTGACCCCTCTGATTCTACATAGGAGAAACATAATTTTGTTCTACTGTACATGATTGGCTGTATGGACTGAATGACAATAAAAGTTGGCTTCTTCTTCTTAATGAGAGATACTGAGACCAAGGTGACAGAATTGCATTTTTTTTTTCTGTTGGTAGCCAACTGATGTGCAAAAGCACTGAAAAAGTAACATTTTCATCATATGTCTTCTTTAATCTGTAAGTGAATCTGTATTGTCAAACGTCATCCATTTTCAAAATCTTTTGTAAAATGTATGCTTTGTGTATTCAAGCATTATTATAGCACAAGACATACAGTATTAGTGTTTCTTATTGTGTTTCATCATTCAGGTAGACTAGGGGATGCCTTCTCTGTCCAATTCTTATTTCTGCGTAAGCTCAGAATTTCTTCACTAATGACATGGTTGTGTTTTGGGATGTTTGTATTATTGGTTTGGAGTTTTTCATAAAGTACTGGTTCTGAGGGTTGTTTTTTTTTTTTTTTAAAGGTAAGATATACAGGAGGCCCTGTGGCTTTAAGTAATCCTGTCCAGCCCAACAAAATTCCTTCAAGTTGTCATTTCTTCCTTTTGTCAAGGTAGATATTGGTGAGCTGGTTGAAAATCTCTACCTTTATATTAAAAATGGATTTGTTTCCCGTGAGAGTTTTGATGGAAGCTTTGAGAATTGTGAGTGCAAGGTGCTGCCATCAGCGAGTGTCATTGTCTCCCTTATGGCCTGTGTTGCAATTCAGACTGTATTTGGATTGATGTCCAGTTTGTCACCGTCCCATCCCTGTCTCTTCTCTTTTTGAAGCACGAGATGAAAAATTAAGTATGCTTTTTCTTCTGTTCGACAGTGGGCTTGTCTTTCTTCTTCAAAGGCATGACTCACGCGGTGACCTTTTAGTTCGGCAGCTCCTGTGACCCATCAGTAGGACTTGAAAGCAATCTGATGACACTGTTTGTAGCTGAAGACAAACTCTGTTTAAGAGCCTTGTTATTCATATATTACTTGTGTACTGACTGGTCTTTATGGATGTGAGATCTTGGAAAGATGTGACTCCGGATGCAGAGACGGGCAGATCAAGTCCAGAATACCCAGCTCACATTTAATACGGGTGTCCTCAGCTGTTGGTAGGGTTAAAAAAAAGCCCCCATGTCTAGGTGTGTGGGCTGTGATGATTCATCAACACCTCTATGTAGTTGCTTTCCCTTCAGAGGACAAAACGGACCGGAACATGCTGATTAACTTTACAGAATCTGGTTGTGCAAAAAAAGAATTCAGACCAGCTGAACAGTTACTATATAAATTGTTTAATAGGGTTAGAATCTGCTGGAAAATGAATGTAAAGCTATCATATGGTGTTCAGTTGTCATGTCATAAACACTGTGTGAAAGATGAAACATAAATGTTTATCAGTTCACATGAGAAACAAAACAATTTTTATTAAGTGAAAGTACAAAGTGAAAAAACAGGTTTTGTGTTCAGGGGGTTTTAGAAATGTAGGAATGAACTGTTTTAACATCTTTTTTCCCCCATTTATCCCAGAGGGCTCCTGTCCTGTGTTCAAGCTAGCATTTCTCTTTTTTGGAATGAGTTTGAATCACTACTGCTCCAAAAAATGGTGAACATATTCCCCCTGTTTCTTAAGATACTACAAGCAGTGTAGATGCCCAGCACGGTCAGTTTTTGTTGTATGATGTCGTTGCTGTTGGGCACAAACCTCATGCCTCCAAAACAGACATTTTTTTCAGAAAATTAGAAAAACCTCGTATTTTCTGATTGATTTAGCAGTGGTGAAATTTATTCACATGGCCTTTCTAAGGTTTTAATTGCTTTATTAAAAAACATCTAAAGACAGAAAGGGTGACTAATAGAATTTATACCCCCCCCCCAAAAAAAAAACCAAACCAAAATATGGAGTTACAAGGTGTGCGTGTTACAGCAACAGTGTTTTTTAAATAAACCCAAAAATTATAATTCTGTTTGCTTTTGCCACAAAATTACTAAGACTTGATAATTTATCTGGATCATATTTGCGTTTTATTGCAGCGCACTGGTGGCCAAAAACAGGGTCAGTCAACCTTAATTTCTTTAAGAACTAGAAGCGGACAGAGAATGCAAGCCTCTACCATGGCAGATCACTTCCCTCTTTTGAATATTTGAAAACCTCTTTAAGTAGTGATCCAGATCACCACCAAAATCTAAAAACCCCCACCCCCCCAAAAAAAGCCTCAAAATCTAGGGGTGGGAAATGTGGCAGTATAGGGCAATATTTTTTGTTTTTAATTTATAAAGGACAGTTTCACAGGTCAGCATTATTTACCTTCAACATATTCAGTTAAAACAAAACAAAAAAAATCTCCTGTTTACAAGCAGTAGTTCAGATAAAAATTCTACATTAATTATTACAAGAAAATAATATAAACCACCACATCTTAGGTGCACTTTTAGATGTGGGGGTTTATATACTGAATAGTGCCTTGAGACCATTTTTGTTGTGGTTAGGTACTATTTAAAGGATTTCATAGTGATTTTTAAACATTTTTCTTTAAATCCTAAAATTAAAATATCTAATTATGATCTTCTTTGTTACAGTATTCAAGTATGCATAATATCTGTTGAAACTTAAAGGTGCATTCTTGCATTACTGTATACATTTCAAAGCACCTCAGTGCTACTTTTCGTGGCCACAATATTAAACAATATGGGGTGCATATGCATGTGATCCAGTTGTGACCATGCAAATAAACGCTGTTGGCTTTTATGAGTTTAATTTATTGTCCCGTGCTGGAGGTTTTGCCTTCTCTCTGTAGAAATAACTCTGATAGTAGCAAAGTTATATGATTATTACAGTGATATAAAAAAATAATTAGCTGCACAAACCATGTGCAATAAAGTCTGCCTTTGGCTCATGTTTTGATTCTTAGCTTTGTTCCTGGTTGCAAAGGCATTAATATACCAGCTGACAGCTTTCAAGGGGAAATCCGGCTACAAATAACTTGAGGCTCTCATGTGAGAGACTTTCACCCTGCTGTAGAGGCAGTGTGCTGCTCACAGTAATAAGCATGCAGCACATGACCTCCATTCATCCTTAGAGCACACAGTGGTTCACTCTGCTAACCTTGAGGGTGCTGACTTATTTTAAATCTAATTTTGTTGTCTTAAAAAGGTTTAAATCGGACAGTGCATGTGCTCAAAACAGTTTCATCCAATGAGTTAGGAGGGCGAAATTCCAACTTTTATCTCAGAAACCTGCATTTCCAAATTTTCGGGTCACCATATTCACTCTGTTTAGGGTGCATAATAGTATTTAAACATCATTTGACATGTTTGCATTATTGCTGTCCACGGGCTGTGTAATTATGTTTTGCATCACACCTCTGCTCATGTTATTCATCCTGTTAAGTCAGCTGGTTGACAGAGTGATGCAGACATTATCAGTCAGGATATGCTGATTAATACTGTATGCTGCCCAGAAAGAGGTTTTCATGCTGAGAAAACAAAGGGTTTAAAAAAGGTATTTAGGACCACAGGACACTGCAGCTGTCGAGTTGTTGGCTTGATTGTTACTGTATCTCCAAACACATTAAAATAGTCAGTGCTCTGAAATGGAGGAGAAGCTTGACCACTAATACTTGGCGTAGTGAAGCTGTGGGAGGGTTCAAAACTGAGACTACAGTGTAAATATTGACACCTAGTCTTGCTCAGCTTTTTATGGCCTTTACTGGCAATTATTAATCACCTTCTAAAATAATCTATCCTTACAGTCCACAAACCTACATACACAAGACTGGCCCATTTCATGGTTACTATAGCTGTACCATTGTTGGCTGACTACAAAATGTTCAGGTCCACTGAGATTTGAAGAGCCACACAACGCAGCCTCTGTGAATTTTTTTTTTTTTTAACTTGAACTAAATCATGTTGCATTACAGGAGAAATTAAAGGAAGTGCTGGACTTTTGATGCTATTTTACATCATAAAAAGCTTCTGATTTTAATGCAGTGTAACACAAATTTTATTTAGAGTGATGATATAGAGTGAAGTACGTGGCGGTAATGCACCTATAAGCAGGTTGCCAACCGCCAATCAAATCTAAAAGAAGAAGAATTTCTGGATAGTATGTATTTCTTTATATAAGTGTAGAAATATATATATGAGTATAGAAATCAGCCAATATTCCATCCAAACTTTGCTTTTGTGAACTGAATAGTAATATTTAGAAATCACAATATTTAATGTAATTGTCATGGGGACATGTTCTGGTGAACATGTTCCACCCTTTAAGTTGTATTTTTACCGTTTATCACTGTTTTACCATGTATTCTCTCAGGTTTTGTTTTGCGGTGTTCTGATTTCATTCCTTGTCTGTTCTTGGTTCTTAGATTTGCTTTTATTTTGAAGTTTTTCCTGGTTTGTTCTGCCCAGTTTTGTTGTTGTAGTCTCATTTCCTGTTCTGTTGTATAATCTTCTGTTTTACTTTTAGTTTCTTTATCAGGCTCAGTTGTCTTGTGTTAGTTATTATGAGTTTCCTTTATTAGTCGGTGGTAGCCACATTTCCGTGCAGGCACATTACAGGATGTGCCTCTGGTTCCTCATCACTTTTATACACAAGCGTCTAGTTGTGAGTTTTCAGCCTGGTCGGGTATTCTTGTTTTCACAGCCCCTGTGCTGTATTTATTTTACCTTTAATAAGTCCTTGGGTGACTGAAGTTCTGCCTGCACTTGAATCCATTTTTCCTGCCTGCCAGAGGTTTGCCTTGACAGTAATGATGGCAAAATTGCGCATTTTCATTTGCAAAAGGCATGACTCAATTTTTTTAAATGTATCTATGCTAAAGTTGTACAATATATCCTTACGGAGAAAATCTGCTCAAAGTTCTAGGTGATACAGTATAATATCATTTTACATCAAATCATAGAAATATATGAATTATATCAGGAAAAAATACATGACATACGCTGTTATTATCCATTAGAATGACTCTGAAAAGAGTTATTCTGCTTAGAATTAGTATAATTTACCATGACTACATGTGGTCTTTGACAGTATATTATAGGTACATCTAGCCTTAACCATTTCCAACTAGACTAACATGTATTTTAAACATTTCTGTACATACTGCCAAATAAATGACAAAGTCAGCTAAATACATTTTTGTAGCAACATGCTAACTTTTCAGACGTGAACTTATTACAACTCCAATTCCGGTGAAGTTGGTACTCTCCTGGCAGTGTTGGAACATCAACACCAAATGGCCAACATGACCAAGCATCAATCGAACTCATGGGTGATCACACAACTGCTGCCTCTTAACCTCCTGAGCTCCTGAGAGATTATACACAACTAAATGAAGCATAGTACAAGACAAGGTTAGGGCAGTGCTCACCCAGATCCATGATAGGATCAGCTCTTCTTTGTGATGATTCTCACACTGAAATAGATAAATTGCAATAAAGAGGTTAACATACAGGTACATCTCAAAAAATTAGATTATCATGAAAAAGTTCAGTATTTTTTGTCACTCATTTCAGAAAGTGAAACCCAAATATTATATAGATTCATTACACAGAGAGTGATATATTTCAAGTGTTTATTTATTTTAATTTTGATGATTATGGCTTACAGCCCTTGAAAACCCCAAATTCAGGTTCTCAAAAAATTAGAATATTGTGGCGGTTTGGGATAACCCCCACAACAGACTGGGACATGCAGAGCGCGCATCTGGAGCGATTAACAGAACAATAGGCAGCCTTCCTGTGTCTAGCTCCTTCCGCTGGTATCATGCTGTTTTGTATGAATCAAATGCAAACATTCAGGCTTCCTGCTCTTACTGTGATGCAAATGTCCCATGCCTTTCATGTATTGTCTGTAACTGGGTATAAATACTGCACATGTTCTGTAACTCATTCTCTCTTCAACTGCTGCTGCTGACACACACACTCTGTGTCTCTTGGTTGAGAGCCGGAGGACACACACCATCCTGCTTGCACAAGGGCTGGGGTGGTGTTCCTATGATGGCGGGATGATTTAATAAACCTACTTAAAACCTCACTTCGCTGCCTTTATTTTATCATCTGCCTCAATATTACATAAAATTAATTAAAAAAAATAGTCTTTAAATAGAAATGTTGGCCGACTGAAAAGTATGTCCATGTACACACTCAATACTTGGTCAGGGCTCCTTTTGGATTAATTACTGTATCAGTGTGGCGTGGCATGGAGGTGATCAGCCTGTGGCACTGCTGAGGTGTTATGAAGGTCCAGATTGCTTTGATAGTGACCTTCAGCTCGTCTGCATTTTTGGGTCTGGTGTCTCTCATCTTCCTCTTGACAATAATCCATAGATTCTCTATGGGATTTAGGTGAGGAGAGTTTGCTGGCCAATCAAACACAGTGATGCCATGGTCATTAAACCAGGTTTTGATACTTTTGGCAGTGTGGGGAGGGTGCTAAGTCCTGCTGGAAAATGAAATCCGCTTCTCCATGAAGCTTGTCAGCAGAGCGAAGCATGACGTGTTCTTAAATTTCCTGGTAGACTGCACTGACTTTGGTCTTGATAAAACACAGTGGACAAACACCAGCAGATGACCTCTGTTCAGATAAAAGTAAATTTTGCATTTCATTTGGAAATCAAAATCCCAGAGTCTGGAGAAAGAGTGGAGAGGCACAGAATCTAAGTTGCTTGAGGTTTAGTGTGAAGTTTCCACAGTCAGTGATGATTTGAGGAACCATGTCATCAGCTGCTGTCCACTGTGTTTTATCAAGACCAGTCAGCACAGTCATCTACCAGGAAATTTTAGAGCACTTCAAGCTTCCCTCTGCTGACAAGCTTTATGGAGAAGCTGATTTCCTTTTCCAGCAGGACATGGTACCCCCACACACTGCCAAAAGTATCAAAACCTGGTTTAATGACCATGGCATCACTGTGTTTGATTGGCCAGCAACCTCTCCTGACCTAAACCCCACAGAGAATGTATGGAGTATTGTCAAGAGGAAGATGAGAGACACCAGACCCAAAAATGCAGACGAGCTGAAGGTCACTATCAAAGCAGCCTGAACCTTCATAACACCTCAGCAGTGCCACAGGCTGATCACCTCCATGCCACGCCACACTGATACAGTAATTAATCCAAAAGGAGCCCCGACCAAGTATTGAGTGTGTACATGGACATACTATTCAGTCAGTCCACATTTGTATTAAAAAACTATTTTTTAAAAAAAAATAATTTTATGTAAATTCTAATTTTTTGAGAACCTGAATTTGGGGTTTTCAAGGGCTGTAAGCCATAATCATCAAAATTAAAATAAACACTTGAAATATATCACTCTCTGTGTAATGAATCTATATAATATATGGGTTTCAATTTCTGAAACGAGTGATAAAAAATATTGAACTTTTTTCATGATATTCTAATTTTTTGAGATGTACCTGTATATATGGTATATAATGTTGATTTTACCATACACAAATACAACTAGAAAAGCACTCGGAGAGCGCAGACCTCCGCCAAGCACCACAGTTCCCCCCATACAGTGTTTGTGTGTATGTTTTCAGATTCCTTGACCATGAAAACATATGACTAGCAATTGGATTGACAATGATAGGATTAGTGGTTCAGTAGTTATTCACGAAAATGGCATTTTCCGTAATGGCGGTTTTCTTCTGGATGGTGATCCGGATCACCACCAAAATGTAATCATCTGTAGGATACCCCATTTCTGACAATCCGTGAAAATTTCATGAAAATCCGTCCATAACTTTTTGAGTTATCTTGCTAACAAACAAACAGACAGACAGACAAACCAACGCCGATGAAAACATAACCTCCTTGGCGGAGGTAATAAATCAAAGGTGTTCTACACATTAATTAAATTCTGTTTGTCTCATGATACTGTGTTCATGTGCACAGCCATCTTCATAAATAAGAAATCACAGGACTGCACCTTACTTAATGGGGAACATAAATCTTAGTTATGCCCAGGCTAATCAATACAGATATTTAATTACTGGTCTTTGTTGCTGTTTTGGATTGCTTTGATGACAACACAAATGTGGGCATACAGCAATAATGAGAAGAATACCTGTGAGACTGCTATTATTTAAAATGCTTTAAAAAATGAAATATACTAAGAAGGAGTGTTGCGTGTCATTTTTTTTGTTTTGTTTTCTGCTTATTTTCTGTCCAGTGGGAATTCGTGAGTTTGTGTGTTGTAATGTTACCTACAGCCATGTACGTTAGACATAATATTCATTTGGGAGCTTTTACTGAATTTAGGTCAGTTTGAAAAAAGCTATAAGCCATTTGAAAGTAAGAAAGTGAAAACAAGGTGTCCAAAAAACCCACAAAAATTGTCTTCCCCAATTATGTAAAAATGTAGCAGAGTTTTTTTCATTATAGGGTTAGGCTTCTGTGTTCTTTCCCCAGGGATGATTTCTCCATTAAACACACAAGCTCTATTTTTTTCCTCTTTCTTTCCATCTGTGATGAGGAAAAGTCCACCGGTTTCCAAATAAGGCCTTGGTGAGTGCTGGGAGTATTAATAGAGTAAGACCACTTCTGGGGAAAATTTGTATTGACCAGTTGAAAGGCATTATCTGATTCATGCTGTTTCTATGGAAGTGTAGGGGTGGAACAGTGCCAGGGCATCTCTTTTAGCTCCCTGAGCAGCTGCTACTGGTTGGTCAGTTCCATTGCAGAATAGAATAGGCTTTATTGTCATTGTACAGTTGTACAGTACAACAAAATGGTGAGTGCTCTACCAGGCTACTGTGCAATAAAGTAAGAGAGAAGGATTAGATAAAAACACAGTTACAGAACACACAATTAAACACACGACTGAAATAAAAAAATAGCCCACGATTCTGGAAATATACACAGGTCTGGTAGTGGCTTCATGGGTGGAACCATGTACATAAGAGTGCAGAACACACAATTGAACACGCAATTGAGTAAAATGGCCCAAGAATTATGGAAAATATACATAATAGTGGGTTTACGGATGGGTCAATATACATGAAAATGCGGCGTGCAAAGACAGGTTTGTTATTGTGGTAGTTAAAAAGGTCCTCAGTTCTGTGCATGTGAGTGTTTGAGGGAGGGGGTGAGGCCTCTGACTGTTTGCAGTTTGGATGGCCCAGGGGAAGAAACTGTTTGTCAGTCTGGAGGTGTGGAACCTGATTGATCTCAACCATTGTCCAGAGGGAAGCAAGTCAAACAGGTGGTGGGCGAGATGTGAGGGGTCTCCTGTGATGGCCTTGATCCTTCTGAGACAGGAGGATCTGGAGATGTCCTCCAGGGAGGGCAGAGGGCCGCTGATGATTTTTGGGGCGGTGTTGATGACCCTCTGCACAGCATTCCTGTTCTCGGCCATGGAGCCGGCGTACCACACACCCAGACAGTAGGTGAGCATGTTCTCCACTGAGCAGCAGTAGAAGGCAGCAGCTTCTGTTCCAGGCTGCTCTTCCTCAGTACAGTGAGGAAGTGCAGCCGCTGCTGGGGTTTCTTCACCAGGGCCTTAAGCCTTATTCATGCTGCGTTTCCCCTCTAGTCTGCTTTGGTCCATGCACGCTTTGGATGAGCCCGGCGCACATGTAGCATTGTACATGCTCACTTTTTTTGTCGACCAGGCCAAGCAGTTGGTGCATGCGCACAACTGTTATTTGTAGTTTCGCCCCAGCTCTATGGGTAGCACAAATACGCTAACATGCCAGTTTGTTCACCAGCTATAAACACGAGAGCAACGCACATTTTTTTTTGTAGCATCAGCAATGGCGTCATTTCAAGGAAAAGGAGGAATTACCATTTCCCAGTGCTCTTCTCCACTCAAGCTGCTGCTGCTGCAAAAGGATTCATGTATGTTTTTTCTCATCTTCCGTGTCCTCATTGTCTTCCTCGTCTACTTTGTTTTTGTATGTTGTGTTGGTAGCGCCACCTCGTGAATGGGATGTTCAGTATTGTGCATGCTCTGTCATTGCGTTCAGGTCATGGACAGGCCTTGCGGTCATAAAATTTGGGCTGCATGCGGTCGTCCGCAGTAGAGCCCTGCGTACACTAGCGGACTGGTGATGATGACGTAAATGTCGTCACACGAGGTTTCCAGTTGCACTTACGCGGACAGCGGAGGTGCAGCATGAATCGAGCTTTAGTGTTGACAGACCAGGAGAGGTCAGAGGAGATGTGGGTGCACAGGAACCTGAAGGTAGGGACAGTTTTCACGCGGTTGCCATGTGTGTGTGTGTGTGTGGGGGGGAGCTATTTGTTCTTTCTGAAGTCCAGTATGAGTTCTTTGTTTTTTTGGACATTCAGTTTCAGGTTGTTTGCTTGACACCACAGCAGCAGATTCTCTACCTCTGCCCTGTATGCCTTCTCATTGTCATTGGTGATGAGCCCAACCAAGGTGGTATCATCTGTGTACTTCACGATGATGGTGGTTGGGTGGGTTGGAATACAGTCAAAGGTGTACAGGGAGTACAGTAGAGGGCTTAGCACACAGCTCTGGGGGGAGCCAGTGCTGAGAGGCAGTGTGGAGGAGTGGTGGGGGCTGAGTCTGACTGTTTGTGGGCGGTTGGTGACAAAGTTTTTTATCCAGGAGAGCATCCTCACGTAGCTCCTTGGGTTCTCCAGGTGGCTCAGCACTCTGTGGAGTGTGGTGGCGATGGCGTCTTCTGTAGACCGGTTCTTCCTTTAGGCGAACTGGTGGAGGTCAAAGGAGGGGGGAAGACAGTCCCTGATGTGCTGGGACACCAGTCAATCAAAACACTTCATGACTACAGACGTGTGTGCTATGGGTCTGTAGTCATTCAGGCTGTCAATTGAGGACTTTTTGGGGATGGGGATGATGGTGGAGGCCTTGAGGCAGGAGGGGATGGTGGCATACATCAGGAAGAGGTTGAACAGCTTGATAAGGATCTCTGTCAGCTGGTCTGCACATGCTTTGACCACCGCTCCTGGGATGCCATCAGGACCATCAGCTCTGCGGGGGTTCACTGCTCTGTTGCCTTCTCACCTCATGCACCTGTAGAGAGAGAGGGGAGCGGGGAGAGAGAATGGGGGGGGGGCGAGTTGGGGGGTGAGCTCACACCGGGCAAAGAAGCTGTTAAGCTCCTCTACCAGAGTGAGGCTGCTGTCCAGTGTTGGGGGGCCCTGGCCACTGTAGTTGGTGAGGGCCTGGATACCTCTCGACATCTAGCTAGCTCTGTCCTGGGGCAGCGCCTTGACCCAGTGGAGGAGATAGGAGAGAGAAGGATGGTGGCTAAGCTGTTATTTCTGCTGGAGTCCGAGTCCCACCCTATGCAGGACATACTGAACGCACTGAGGAGCTCATTTAGCAGTAGGCTACATCATCCTAGGTGTGCGACAGAGAGGTTTCGCAGGTCCTTCCTACCTACGGCTGTCAGACTTTATAACCTAAGTAGGGCTGCTCGCAGAGATAGCAAAAAAACGTGACGACCTAATAGTATTGAATGCAAAAGACGCAACAGACTTACACACAATGGTCCCCTCCAGTATACAACTAGGACAATATCAGTCGCTACGGAGGGTGACAATATGTATGGGTACATATTCATAGTATGTGGGGTAACTAAATAGACGGTCATGCTGTTTATTCTATCTAGCTACAATGCTCCGCACTGTGTATATATATTTATATATTTATGTGTACATACGTATGTATATTCACTGCTCTTATTTTCTTATCTTCTAAATTATTGCTCTGAGTGTTGCTGTCCCTGTGCTGTTGCAATCCTGAAATTTCTCCATTGTGGGACTAATAAAGGCTTATCTTATCTTATCTGTCTGGGGTTGTTGTCTGTGAGGAAGCCCTCCACTTTCCTCCTGTAGGCGTTCTTAGGCTGCATTCACACCAGGATAGCTCGGGGTCTCGGTTCGACTCGGCGGGGGATAGCGAGCATTTTCATGCCTTCATTTGGTTTGGTTTGCATTCACACAGCACTTCACTCAAACAGACCAAACTGCTTGGACAATGTCACTCAGTTACAGCAGCTGCTTGTTTGTGGTGCTGTAGCCGAAGCCACCACTGACCAGGAAGAAAAAATCTTGGCGAAGAAGAGAAAGCCGGCTCATTGATTGGCCAGGACTGGTGTTATGCCGAGAATTGCTCGCTTGCCAAGAATTGCATTCCATGCACCAAAACCATACAATGTAACACTACAGCCAGGCTTGTAACCATTTGTGCATTTTTAGAAGTACCCATTATACATTTTTAGAAGTAAAAATTGTTATTACCTCTTGTAAATTATCTTTAAATTATGTTTATCCGACGATGGGATGCAATTCTTGGCAAGCGAGCAATTCTCAGCATAACACCATTCCCTTCAGTCGAGGTGTTTATGCGCCACAAACTAATAAAAATGAAAAGCTCCGCTGTCTGTATAAACCCCCGTGCCGCCATCATGTCACTAAACGTTTTAAAAACCTCGGTATTCTTGTGTGTAGCCACAAGCAGCTGAGAAATCTGGTCCTCAGACCAAATGTCTATCAGAGCCTGCATCTCACTCCTCACTCCTCATTCCTCCAAGTACAAGAGACATTTTTTAAAAACTTTTCTCCTCGGTTTTCTCCGGTAAAAGTATTTCTTGGATCCGCGTGGTTGTCTCTTATTTTCTACCCAAAAAGGAGGCTGAAGAACCAGGTGCTCTTCAGCTGAATCAGGGTTTTGGATTTATTTTACCTACGGATTCCTGCCACAGAAACACACATGGGATTTTCAACAGGGATAACTTTTCAGGTGAGTGCCAACTTCGTCTATCTGTATCTCACCCAGATGGTTAATTCATGTCTTTTCATGCATTTACATTGAGTTATAATGTAATCTTGCTGTGCGAAAAATTCGGATACTCCGTTTGCATTCACACGGCAAGCGCACCAGACTGCGTTTGCAAGCGAACCGAGACCCCCCCCCCTTTTCAGGGGGACCAGAGTTCGCTTGTTTGGTGCTGCACCAGAGTTCAAGGTGCATTCAGATGGCGCCAAACGAACCGAACTGTCTACGGAATACACACTTTGGTCCTTTAGTCTGGACCAAACAGTGGCCATGTGAATGCGCCCTTAGTCTATTTTATGCCTCTTCTCAGGTTGGCTCTGGCAGTGCTGTACAGAGAGCTGTCCCTCTGCCTCAAGGCTGAGTTGCGAGCTCTGACCAGAACCTGGACCTCACTGGTCATCCAGGGTTTCTGGTATGGAAACCCTGGATGGGGTGCAGGGAGAACAATCTGGTGCTCAACGTGGACAAAACGAAGGAGATGATTATCGACTTCTGGCAGTCACGGCCTGAACATGTCCCTCTCAGCATCAGTGGTCGTTTGGTGGAGAGAGTGGAGAACATCAAGTTCCTCGGAGTGCAGATCTTGCAGGACCTGACCTGGAGCAAGAATTCCTTGGGGATCAGGAAGCGGGCCCAGCAGAGACTGCACTTCTTGAGGAAACTCAAACAGGCCTCTCTCCCCATCTGCATCTTCAGGACCTTCTACAGAGGTGTGGTGGAGAGTGTTCTGACGTACTGCATTGCAACATGATACTCTAGCTGCAGTATGTCAGACAAAAAAGCCCTGCAGAGGATAGTTAAAGGAGCTGAGAGGGTAATTGGAGTTTCCCTCCCCTCTGTCCAAGAACTTTTTCAGAACCGTTGTAGGAGCAGGGCACTGAACATTGTCAAGGACCGTTCTCACCCTCTGCATAAACACTTTGAACTGCTGCCATCTGGCAAACAATTCCGGAGCGTCAGAGGCAGAACCACCAGACTGATTAACAGCTTCCTTCCACAAGCCGTTAGGATGCTGAACAGTTGATCCGGAATCTTTCATACATACTACTGCACCTTATGGACATTATGTATGTTATATGTATATAGTTCTAGTTAGTTTCAAGTATGTCTCAGGGATGTGTGAATGGCTGTGTTGGGGTGAGGGTGTGTGTGAGTGTGTCTTAAATTATGTTCTTTTTACTTATATGGATGCCTAGAGAAACGTAATTTCATCTTGCCTGCACTACAGTTGTATGTACAGCAATATGACAATAAAGGTTGATTTGATTTGATTTTGATTTGAAAGACCAAGATGCGTTTGGTGACTTACATTTTCTACATAGCATTTAATGTAGAAGAGGACAGACTCAATGTAGGAGTCCTGGTCCTGCCTGTAGGCAGCAGGAGCCTGCCTTGAAATGCCAATTTAGGACATTTTAAAGCTGATTTAAAGATAGGCATGTGTTTATGTATTTTTAGACTCTTGGAAAATAAAGCAAAGCTTGACCTGACGTGTTTTGTTCCATTTATCAGTTCTTTTCAGTGTTAAGAACAAACAAACCCAGAATGCATCCTTCACTGTTAATGTGTGTCAACTTTTGCACAAAGTTGATATAGTGATTGCTCTGTAATTCTTTACTGCTTCAGTGGGACACCAGCCCACACTTTGATGTTAGTACAGTAACTATTTGCTCACTGTCTAGGGAGTCTGATGTATAGGGCTATACATATTTTAACAGAGCTGCTGTATCTGCTGTGACCCTTACTGACTTTAGTCTGGCTTCTACTCATGCTGCAGCCTCAGTCTATGAGAGAGACTATGGATCCTACCGCTTCATCCTCAGCTATTTGCAGTTCCCCATTAGCTTTGGGCCTGCAGATAACTCCTCAGCCTGTCCCAGCAGCATCAGCTTCTGGTGGCATGCAGCCTGATAAGCTAGACAAGATAGTTTAACCCATAAGAAAGCAGACCCCTGTCTTCTTCAAGGAAAATTATGGGGGTCTGGGTTCTTATGGGTTAAACAATAATGTCTTTTTCTGGAGGGAAAAACAAATGGCACTTAGCAATCCCCAAAGTGCCTTAGGCAATCTCATTGGCAGCTGAACTGTCAAACACTAATCTGCCTCAGCTATATTGCTGCACTGATCCCTCTGGGCCTCAGACAGTCAACATCTTGTCATATCATGTGATTACCAAACCTATGAATGGGTATATGCTGTAAATGTTGGTGCGACAATTTCTCATAGAACCTGATAACCCTTCGCAAGACTGCCTCATTTGTATGCATTTGAGTCCTCACCAGCCATTTGTGACGCAAAGTCCGAGGTTACGATTATCCGCTGGAAAATTTGTTACAATAACAAGCTGCCTTAAACAAGAAGTTTAGGCATCCTTGGTGTTCTTCCTTATAAGCAGTAAGAGAATTGCATGAGGGAATAATAGACTGATGCAATGTGTATAGTGATGGGAATGCTACAATACTTGACTGCTGAGTGAGTAGAAATGAAGGTGAAGCTGTCAATTTCCTATTTCCTACTTTCACCTGCAGTTAGTTACAAAAAAAACAAAACAAAACACACCAAAACAATAATTTTCATCTTCTCTATCCCTTCACCCCCCAGCCAGTTGCAGCAGATGACTGCCCCTCCCTGAGCCTGGTTCTGCTGGAGGTTTCTTCCTGTTAAAAGGGAGTTTTTCCTCTCCACCGTCACCAAGTGCTTGCTCACAGGGGATCGCATGATTGCTGGGGTCTTTCTGCAATTGTGGGGTTTCACCTACAGTTGAAAATGCTATGAGATGACTGTTGTTGTGAAATGGTGCTATATAAATAAAGTTGAATTGAACACAAGAAAAAAAATAAGCTTCTCAGAAGGGTCTCATGGGCCCATCCTTTGAAAAAAAGGTGAAGAGATCAATTCTTTTTGAGAGACTTGGTGTATAGCTGCTGTTTCTCCATGTAGAAATGGTCCAGTTAAGATAGGTAGACTGTCTGGCTAGAATGCCTCAGGGTACCTCCTTAATGGGATGTTTTAGGGATGTCCAGCCAGGAGGACACCAGAACCTAATGTCTTAGTATCTCTCCAGATAAGCTGGAGGTTACGGTTGGGGAGAGGGAAGTCTGTTTATTATTATTGCCACTTACCCTAACCCCGGGTCTGAAAAGAGATGGATCAGTTTGACTCAGTATTTTTATTTACATAGAAGGCAACACTACCGATAGGAAACCTTTTCTAGATTCACCTCCTTCTTTCTGTCTCACACCTCATTTCTTAATTTTTCTTGGTCGTGCTTCACTTCCTGGTTTGTTTTCATCCAGTCACTCCTCCTCCTGAGTTGTTTTGTGTTTTTGTATACAGACACACTGAGGGGCTTTTGACTTGATAAAGACATGCTGTGTTTATTCAGTTTGTTCCGGCAACAGTTGGCTCTGTGGTGTTAATGTGATTCAGCTGGATGATTCAGCCTATTAAATAGCCCTATGAAAAGAATGGGCCACTGGCTATGACTTGCTCTCAGGACTCACTGTATGCTTGGACCTGAATGGAAACAATGTCTTTTAGAGCTGTGGTGCACTGGGCTCATGGCAGCTTGCAAGGCGTTTGATAGTTGGAAACTTGGATAGGGGAGCTAAAATCTAAAAATCTACTACAGTAAAGGCTTTAGTGAAGCACACATACTCATACCCCAACCTAAGGTTTCCCACAGATTACTCCATCCCCTTTCTTAGGTAAGTTCTGTCCTTTTTGCTCATACAATCAGTACATTTATACATCCTTTAGAAACAAGATTACCCTGGTAGATACAGTCTGTTGCTGTAGTAAATTTTTATGATTTTACAATCCATTTTTTCAGTCACCTTATTTGGAAAGCCCTCTTTTAACTCCAGTAATAGTAAAAGAGATTGTAGGGTTTTATTGTGAGGAAGATCACTTTTTTTATGGAGACCTTTACTTCACTTTTCTACATGTTGACACAGTTTCCACAGATTTTAACAAAATGTCTGTGAGACGCTTTGGTCAAGATGCCTCAGTGTGTAATCATAGCTGAGCACCATTTTAACCCATCTTTTGCAGTCTTCCTCTTTAAACACCCATTTATGTCGGGACAGGGGGCCAAGGACGAGGCCAAGTGTCGAACTGAACACACGTTTATTAAAGGGTACCTGTGGTGGTCGTGAAAAAAAAGATATTATATTGAGCCCCTGTCTCACGTTCTAGTTCAAGTTTAAGTTGAAATTCATGTTCAAAGCAATTTGATATAAATCCATTGCTGATGTGCTGGTTCAGCTATGTCAGCAAAACATGGGTGCAGCCATACTAGCGGCTACATGGCCTTCCAGGACGCTTCCTGTGACGTAATATCGGGGCTACCGCGATCTGGATCAGTATTGGCTGAGCCTGGAGTGCCCGGATGAGCAGTGGCTTTCGGGATATTCAAATTCAAGCGTTTATTTCAAACTCAGGGTTCATATTAAATGCAGAACTAAAACTAGTAGAAAATAAATAAATAAATGCTTAATTTCAGCGTCTTGTCTCGTCTGATCTGAGCTCGTAACTGCCGCAACGCAGAAGATGATTCTAAAACTATATACAGAGCAGCAGACACTCGGCGCTCTTGTAAAAACAAAAACATACAATGCGATATGGATATCGCAACATGGCGGAATGTAAAGCCTTTGGATGTCTCAATAATAAGCGAAAAAACAAAGATAAACACTTCTTTTGTGTACCCAAACCCAGCTCACCTTGTCAGAAGATCATAGTGTTAAAGTGACAGGAACAGGGCACAGACAAATCCTTTCAGACGAAATTGCGTTGTGTGTGAGGACTACTTTGAGATTGTCTATGGTGGTATACTCTCTCTGTCTATGGTGGTATACAAACAGGTTAGAAAATATCAAGTGCCATGTAAATTAAAGGAGACAACCAAAAATTTCTAGTTAAGGGTACAAAGAGCACCCACTTAAAACTTGAGCAATGACTTCAGTCTTGAAAGTTTGAGGTTTTTCTCCAAAATTTATAACAATTTTATTATAGTTTTCTACTTTTCTCTGTAAAGTTATCTAAATTTGAAACCATTTTCTTCAAATTTGTAATTTCCTCTTGTAAAATTGACTTTTCTTGAACATTTGAAACTTTATTATAAATTTGTGGATTATTTTATGGCTTATTTTTGTCTGTTTTTTTAAAATAAAATTACTGTTTTTTTAAATAAATTTGAAACAGACTGTGGTATTTTTTTTACTTTTTCCTTGTAAGAATTTATATTTTTGACCATAACTTTGCAGTCATAACAGAACAATAATTTAACTCTCTTTACAAAGAAAAAAATATTAATAAAATTGTATTTAATGATTTAAATTAACTTAAATGACCAAGGATGCCGTTATTTCTGTTATAATATTTCTATATATTTATAGTTTTTTTTTAGAAATCTCCTCACCACCAAGAAAAACCTCCCTTATTTTGAAGTCCAAATGCTGGCACGTTCAGTTTGTCTGAAGGCTGCTGACGGATTAAAGTCCTTGACTTGGTGAATTTCGGTCATCTTAACTTGCCAGGTGCATAATTGGGAACATAGCTTAATATTGTAGTGGCTGGTGAAATATATCCTCAGCAATTCAGCAGTCCCCCTTGCCTTTTCCTTCATATGAAACCGGCTGCATTTGAATTCTAACCACATCTCTTAGCTAAGCAACTCTTCCATTTCCAGTGGGTTAAAACCACGATAAATGCCTCCAGTGCTTCTTCTGATTTTTTTCCACGTTTAAAGTACTTTAATAAACTCATGTTTCTGTCGGACAGTCGAGCCTTATTCATGCTGCATTTCCCCTCTAGTCCGCCTTGGTCCGCATATGCTTTGGACAAGCCCGACACGCACACAGCACTGTACATGCTCACTTTTTTCATCTACCCAGGCCAAGCAGTTGACACATGCGCGCATCCATCAAATAGAGTCCATTTCTGTTGTTTGACTTCCCAGTTTTCACTCCTTTTCCACGAAGATGCTGCTGCTGCAAGTGAGACCCTGCCTGCTGACTGACTGGAAAGCTTGCGTGGGCGGGGCACTTCTAAACTCTGCGCGGATGGGGGCCATGCGCATTGTGTGTGCGCTTGCGGAAAGTCATTGCTTCATATATTTTTCTTAAATTCATATCTCTGTCTTGAGCAGCGGTAAATTTTCTGGTGTGGTGGGCCGCCACCAAGAAATGTTACCAGAGGAAACCCTGAGATAGGCATCCTCTCATCTGGCCACCACATGCAGCCACCCCTGCTGCGCCTCCAACCGCCGCTTGGTTCATACCCGCTGTGACCATGCATCCTCCCGGGCCCGGACCACATCCGCGACTTCCAGAAGGGCCTTGCTCGGCTTGTAGGGTCTATGCTTGGCATGTCGTTCTACCGTGCCTGACGGTCTGGCCCTGACCTCTTTTAAATTTGCCACCGCCATCGCCACTGTGGCCCACTGTTCACCGGCTCACTTCAGCTGAGATCTGGGAATGGGTGAAACCAGCCTCTCGATGTCGCCTGTCATCACAGGCATCCCATCATGCTGCCCAGTACCCTCGTCCAGGGCGATTTGAGCTCTGGCGCAGGGACCCCCCCGTGATGACCCTGGGCGATATTGATCTTGCTCACTTTCCAGGTTGCCAGGCATGTTCTCATCCCACACTGCCCCGTCTTCTACTCGGTCAGTCCCACAATCCACAGCCCGACCACTTCTCCCCAGCACTGCTTTTAATGGCGAAGCCTAGACCATAAAACAGGTCGCAGCCCATTATGTTTTCCCCACGGGCTGTCACGGTGAATTTCAGGTCACACATCTCAGCCGATTTGTACCGAGACGTCAGTCTTAGCGTTCCCACCGTGACCAGCCGTCCTCTGCCATAAGTACAAAGCGGTGCCAGGCCACCTCCAATCCTGTAGTGTGGGGAAAAAACACCTCACGGTTGTCCAATTCAACACGGAGCCCACCACTCTCGTGTCAATCAGTAAAGGCACCTCCATTCTGTCCAAATCTACCATACAGTACGTGCATCCGTTGGTGCTTGGGGACACAGTGTGAACAACCTTGGGGGCGGGAGAGTCCTCTTTGTGCTGTGGACTTCCTTGCTCGAACTTGCAGCATACCCTGGCAAAGTGATGCAAGTGGTCACACTTGCCGCAGCGCTTCCCTCTCGCTGGACACTCTCTGGCCTTAAAACGGGCTTTGAGGACCCACAACTCAGACATTTGGGTTTCCCCGGGGCAGACGTCATATCCACAGCATTGCTGTCGTCCACATCGTCCTCCATGCTACCATCACTGTCCAGGTCCACTGCATGCACTGTTGGCGGTAATCCCAGGTGTCAGTGTGACAAGTTCTCACTCAGCTCCTGTGATAGTTTATCCACAGTTTCTAGTTGTTGAGCCAACTCGATGGCCGTGGCCAGCGTCGGTTCATCCGAAAACGTAAGCAGCTTTGACCTAATCGCAGCGCAATTGGTATGCTCCGCCAACTGGTCACGAATCATCTCCTCCTCCAGTGGTCCAAACTGGCACTCACTGGCCAACAGCCTCAGGTCTGCCTTGAACCACTGAACAGACTCGCCCACCTGTTGGTGGTGCTGTTGAAATTGAATTCTGTGAACTATGACGTTTTCCGGGGTGCAACAATGGCGCGCCATTAGCTCAACCACTTCTTCAAAACTATCAGTCACCCAGTGTGCTCAGAATCCGCTGTCCTTCCATTCCAAGATTGTGAACCAACAACACACGTGCCCTCAACTTCTCCAGCATCCCAAGGTTTAGCGCTACCAACTACGTCTGGAAGGTGGCGTACCACCTTGACCAGGGAACAGGTGGCTCACCCGGGAGCTCTAAAAACGGCTGAACGGGCATAACACATGCATCCATACCTGCTTTTATCCTTGTCGCCAAAATGTTATGTCGGGACAAGGAGCCAAGGACAAGGCTACGTCGAACTGAACACACATTTATTAAAGAGGCAACACACACCACCTATACAGCCGTCAGGCAGAAGAGATGGCAAAGAGACCGCCCCTCCTGCCCGCTGCCCTCTTATAGTCACGAGTGGTGGCGGAACCGGAAGGTGGAGCAGCCACCCGTGCTTCACAAATAAAAGCCTAACATTATATTATATCTAACTACACAACATACACAACACCATGAGCCCCAGTTCACGCCAGCTTCCTTTTTTATCCCTCAGCCTCTAAAAGGCTGTAGGGGTATTGTCATTACACCTACCGTGTGAACGCGATAACTAGAGAAGGAAATGATGTTTGCTTTTCAGATTGATACCATAGTTGTATCTGAGAACAATCTTGGACTGGTTAGACCTTGACCTCTGGCTATGGGTTTGGGGTCAAAAGGTCAGAGCTCAAGGTTCCTTATGCCCTATTACTGTAGAACGAGTAAAGCTAGGGTCACCAAACTTTGTACACAGGTTCACCCTTGACAATAGGTCAAGATCACAGGTCAACTCACAAAAAAATGTTGTAAATGTGATAACTTGTGAATGAAATGACGTAGGATTTTCATATTGATCCGATAGTTGCATCTATGAAAAATCTGGGATGATTTTGGGTGACTTCGCACAAAAATTTAGCCAGCCAGTGCTCTTAATGCCAACAGGCTGGGGGTACCACTGGCAGCTGTAAGTAGTTTTGGTCACTTATGAGGTCAGTTGTTGATGCCATATTGCTAATTTTAGCTGGCTAGCTCCTTGCCCCAGAAACAGACACGACTAACTAAGGTAGTATTTAAGCGTCACTGGTGGACGAGGTGTATGGTTTCAGTGGTTGATAGGATATGACTGGTCCCTGGAGTGCAATAAACACAGAAATAATTGATAAGTGAATGTTCAACAGCTAATGACAGCTAATCACTTTTGGTCCCAGAGTATAGTAAACTAGAGTAAAAGAAATTAAAATAACATTAAAGAATTGCATATATCTATATCTATATTTATCTTCCTTCTTCTTTCTACACCTTTCACTCTGTATATATATCACGGACGCACGGATCGCCCCGGGGGTCTCCCGGGTCGGCGGACGGAGCCACGGTTTGCAGCGGGAGACGTTACAGCGGGGAGGAGCTAGTGCTAGCTAGCACTTGGCCGCCGCCCGGTGCTAATGGGAAACTCGACATACCGGGAGCTGTAGCGAAAACGACGCGGGTGCCGGGCTGGAGTTTAGGCGGCGTGCAAGAAATATAAGACAGAATAATAAAGAGCGATGGCAAGAACCAAGCAGACCGCCCGTAAAATCTACTGGAGGAAGAAGCCCCCCAGGAGACAGCTAGCCACCAGGGCTGCTCGGAGAGGCGCTCCGGCCACCGGCAGAGTGAAGAGGCCTCGCCATCACAGGCCCGTGGCTCTGAGAGAGATCCGTCGCTACCAGAAATCCACGGAGCTGCTCATCCGTAAGCTGCCCGTCCAGCGCCTGGTGAGGGAGATCGCTCAGGACTTCAAGACCGTCCTGCGTTTCCTGAGCTTCGCCGTCATGGCTCTGCAGGAGACCAGCGAGGCCCACCTGGTGGTCTCTTCTTCGCTAAGGGGGTCACCATCATGCCCAAAGACTTCCAGCTGGCCCGCCGCATCTGCGGAGAGAGAGCTTAGACTTTCTGCTGCACATTCACCAACCAACCATAATGCTCTGCACTGTGTGTCTATATATATACATTTATAGTAATATGGACATATGTTTACTAGATGTTGTTTTTTCTTGCCTTCTGATTGTTGCTCTGAGTGTTGCTATCCCTGTGCTGTTGCAATCCTGGAATTTCCCCATTGTGGGACTAATAAAGGCTTATCTTATCTTATATGGTCAAGTGTTGGTAGATTACTAACTAACTAACTAACTAACCTGCACTTATATAGCGCTTTTCGAGTCACAAAGACCACTCAAAGCGCTTTCATTAATACTAACCCTCTATTCTAAGGGCCTATAGGAAACAGATATCTAGGGACAATTTAGAACAGCCAATTAACCTAACATGCATGTTTTTGGCATGTGGGAGGAAACCGGAGAAATCCCGGAGTAAACCCACGCAACACGGGGAGAACATGCAAACTCCACACAGATCACTGTTGGTCGGGGGCTGGGATCGAACCCACGATCCCACGATCCCCACAATCCCCCGGCCAAGGGTAAACTGTGCTGCCGCAGTGCTAACCACTGCGCCACCGTGCAGCCCAGACAAGGATGAACAAGGATGTCTCGTGAGTCTAGACAGAAATATAGAAAATAATAAGACCCGACTGCGATCTGACAGCTAAGCTAGCTCTTAACAGCCTGATCTGTCAGCCTCTCCCCACTGAGGTGAGCTCTAATGGGGGAGACATACTGACTCCACACTCCTTAGCCAAGCTAATGTTAATGGTCCAACCTACCACCTATCACGGGGAAGATATAACAAAATAAGCTAAAATGAAAAGAGATACATTATGAGCTGTGAATTAGTGAACTGGGTGGGAACAGGTATTTTTTGTAGGCTGACTGGAATTTATGAAAACAACAACAATAACCATGCTCGCTAAGCTAACTCCATAGTACCACTGTTAGCTCTGAAGCTAATGCCTTTGCCTTGGAAACTGGGCAGGGAATTGATCAATATCACAGCCAATAGCACAATGATAGGTTACAATTGAAGACCAGATTATGTGTTATTTCTGGGAAATGTAACCTGGTAGGGATATACTGGCCCATTCTGCCAACATATAGACATTGTGGAGTGTGTAATTGACGAGGCAGGTTTGTCTCAAGGCAGTTTATTACACATCTCCAACATGAGCATTGTAGAAAGAGGACATCTCAGAAAAAGCTCGTCCCTTATATATCCAGGTCTCCCCACAGCTCACAAGTCACATTGCATTCACATCAAAGGTAACTTTGCATTTCCTCTTAAATCCCCGAGCATCCCCCTCACAGTCTTTGGCCCACAAAGGATCCTCCAAGCAGTCTCTTGGCACACAAAGGATCCTCCAAGCAGTCTCTTGCATATAAAAGATTACACTTTCACAGCTTCCTGTTATCTCCAAGGAAACTCTGCACTTTGTTCTTATCTAAGATGTGAGGCATTATGCAAGACATTAAGTAAGTCACATGTGTGGCTACAACATATTGTGGAAGATGTGTTCAATGACGAGACATGAGTGTATTCCTCAGGTTTGGCTTTATTGCAGAACACAATCATCCAACATTCTCAAAAGCAAGAAGAGGCAGAATAATGTTACAGTACACTCTTATACCTCCGGGGGATTAAGAACTCAAGTCACATGGTGCTTCTGCAAACATTCAATCACAATGCAAGTCTCTGAAGATTCACCATTGTCTCTTATTCTCTGGTGTTCCGGGAAACCCCCCAGGGCCTCCTCTCTGAGACAAGGGCTCGACTTCACACCTCCTCGCCATCTCCTGTCGGCCCCCGTCGATCCAGACTCTTGTTCCTCCAGATGTGAAGCCCCAATCCACATAAGCCATACATTTGTGGGAGATATGAACCAGACATATGTGTCACACTCTTGTGGGAAATATGAACCAAACATATGTGCCACATGACCCCCCCCCCCCCCAAACGTCTGCATGGGACAAACATACTCATAAATGCATAACATAAAAGACATCCCCACATAACCAACAATCAATCCCCCAATCTCTTAGGTCTTAGCTTCCTGCCGAATCTGCTGTAGGCCGGCTTCGCTGCGTCTGCAGTGTCTCCTCGCACCTGGGGATTAGATTTGTTAGCACATCTCTGTGGGAGCTCTGGAGCATGCCTTCTCGGTGGCCTGCCCCAGCGGGGGGCTTTCGCCAACTGCACGGGTTCATCAGCCAGGACAAAAGCGGGCTTGAGTCTGTTTATGCAAATTAGCTCCCTTCTGCCCCCCAAATCTAGCAAAAAATGCTTCTCATTTTTTTCCAGCACCCTGAACGGTCCATCGTAAGGCGGTCTCAGCCCTGGGCGTTGTGCATCATGTCTAACAAAAACAAACTCTGCGTTTTTCAAGGCCTCTGGCACAAAAACGCGTGGAAAACTGTGATGCACTGGGCCAGGCAGCGTGTTTGATCCTGTGCCGCTCTGCAACAGCTGAGCGGGGGGGCAATTGGGCACAGGATTTTCCGGGAGAAATTCCCCCGGCAAACGGAGAGGTTGCGCGAACACTAACTCCGCTGGGGAGGCTTGCAAATCCTCCTTAGGTGCAGAACGCAACCCCAATAAAACCCATGGCAGTTTATCCACCCAATTTGTATCCGTGAGCGATGCTCTGAGGGCTGCTTTCAAAGACCTATGAAAGCGTTCACATAAACCGTTGACCTGCGGGTTATATGCAGTAGTGCGGTGTACCTTCACCCCTAAGCTGCAGGCCATAGACGACCACAGTTCGGAAACAAATTGAGGGCCTTTGTCTGACGTTATATCCGATGGAACTCCAAAACGCGCGCGCAACCTCTTCTGCCGTTGTTGACGCCAGAGGTACCGCTTCTGGCCAACGTGTGGTGCGGTCCACCATCGTCAAAAGGTGTGTGTGCCCTTGAGACGAGGGAAGCGGGCCCACCAGATCAACATGCACGTGATCGAACCGCTTAGCCGGGATGTGAAAAGGCTCCAAAGGGGCCCTCTTGTGCTTGTGTATCTTAGCCCTCTGGCACGCTACCCAAGCCGCTGCCCATTCCTTGACCTGTTTGCGCAACCCCGGCCAGACAAATTTCTCCCCCACCATCTTGACCGATGCGCATACCCCCAGGTGCGCCAGCGAATGGACCGAGTCAAAAACGCGGCGGCGCCACACGGCTGGAACCACGGGACGAGGCTGACCCGTGGAGACATCGCATATTAAGGGGGGCATACCTATTTGCTGCACCCTGTGCTCCAGCCTTAACCCTGTTGGTCCAGACTGGAGCGCGCGCACATCCGCGTCACCAACCTGCTCCGCAGCCATGTCTGCATAATCCAAACCTACGTGGACCGGGGCTGCGCGCGCTCCTGCGTCACTGCCCTGGCCCACAGCCACCGAGTCTGCCCCCACGTGGCCTGGCGTTGCCACAGCACGTGGGAGACAGTCCGCCACTACATTGTGTTTGCCTGCTACATGCTGGATATCGGTGGTGAACTCCGATATTGCGGCTAGCTGTCTTTGTTGTCGGCCTGACCAAGGTTCTGAGATCTTGGCCATCGCAAAAGTTAACGGTTTGTGGTCCACGAAAGCGGTGAAACGACGCCCTTCCAGCCAGAACTGGAAATGGCGGATGGCCAAGTGTAGGGCTAAAAGCTCCCTGTCAAACGCGCTGTATTTACGCTCGTTATCGCGCAAGGATTTGCTAAAGAACGCGAGAGGCTGCCAGGTCCCTGCCACACACTGTTCAATGACTGCCCCCACCGCTAGGTCCGAAGCGTCGGTGGTGAGCGCCAAACGGGCTGTTGGAACCGGGTGCGCCAACAAAACGGCGCTTGCAAGGGCTGATTTGACCTGGGAGAAAGCGCGCTCCGGAGACCATTCGACCTTATTAGTGGGTTTTTGTTTTTTTAGTGCCGCATACAGTGGCTGCATAAGCCGCGCTGCGCTCGGAAGAAACCGGTTGTAAAAATTAACCATTCCTAGAAACTCCTGCAGCGCTTTTATCGTTTGAGGTCGGGGGAAATCTGTTATTGCGCGCACTTTCTCAGGTAGGGGAACCGCTCCCTGTGGCGAAACGCGGTGCCCCAAAAAATCGATTTGCGCCACCCCGAACTGGCACTTCGCTGGGTTAATTATCAACCCGTGCTCTGCCAGTCTCCGAAAAACCGCTGTGAGGTGGGTTTCATGTTCGTCCTCGGACGTGCTGGCTACCAATATGTCGTCTAAATAGACGAACACGAAAGGTAGGTCGCGTAAAACAGTATCCATCATGCATTGGAAAGTTTGCGCGGCGCCCTTTAACCCAAACGGCATGCGCAAAAACTCAAAAAGCCCAAACGGAGTTATTACCGCGGTTTTGGGAATATCCTGCGCGCGCACGGGGACTTGGTGGTAGCCGCGCACCAAGTATATTTTAGAAAAAATGCGCGCCCCCGCCAAATGAACTGAGAAATCCTGGATGTGCGGAATCGGGTAGCGGTCGTGTGCTGAGACGTTGTTCAACCTGCGGAAATCGCCACAAGGTCGCCATGAGCCATCAGCCTTTGGGACCATGTGTAACGGGGAAGCCCAGGGGCTGTTCGAGCGTCTAATTATGCCCAGTTTTTCCAGGTTGGCAAATTCCTCGCGCGCTATTGCCAGTTTAGCTGAGTCCAAGCGCCGGGCTTTTGCAAAAACGGGCGGCCCAGTGGTGGTGATAAAATGCTCCACCCTGTGTTTGGCCACTGTCGCCGAAAACTTTGGAACTGTGAGTGCTGGAAAGTGAGTGAGCAGAGCATGAAACTTACCACCCGCAGCTGTGATGTTGGCGTGTGCAGTCGGCGGAGCCACCCGAGCTGTGCAGGGGATAGAATGGAAAGAAAGTGCATTAACCAGACGTCTATTAGCAAGATCAACCAATAAATCATGTGAGCACAAAAAATCAGCCCCTAACATGTTGAAACTGACTGCTGCTACAATAAAGGTCCATTCGAATGAACGGCCCTGTAAGGACAGACGCATGGTCCTCTCACCGAAGGTCTTAATCGCTGAGCCATTCGCTGCTGATACTGACACCCAGGGAGCTTTGGACGGCATCAGCCGTTCCGCCTAGGTAGGCGTGACGAAACTCAGCTGGGAGCCCGTGTCCACGAGGAATTGTTTCCCCGAGTGTGCATCTGTCAGGTAAAGCAGCTTATTTTCTTCTCCGAGGGACGCAGCTGCTACCGGCCCCCGGTCTTGGCGTTTCCCTGACGCTTGAAGCGGCACGGTGGGAGACATCTGTGCGCCCTCTCTGCAAAACGGCGGTGGTAGAAACACAGGCCGTCTTCAGCTCCGCGTCGCCTGACGCCTGTTGCCGCCGTCGTCGGTTCGTCTGGCGCCGCCACCCCTGGCTCCAAACCATCTCCGGGCGCCGTCCTCTGCTCAGCTGCCGCGGCCGAAACCGCGCTCCACTTGTGGGCGTCGACAAGTCGCTGCGCCTCCTTGCCGAGGCCGTGGTAGTCCCGCTTGGCCAATCGGGGTGAGTCTGCCAGGGTCACTCTCACTGCTGGTGGCAGAGTCCGGAGGAAAAGGTGGGCGAAAATAAATTCGCCATCCTCGGAGTCTTTCAGTCTCAGCATCTTCACCATCAGGTCTGCCGGTCTGTCGTTCTCCGACTCCGTCAACTCTAGGAGCCCCTCTGCTCGCTGTTGCACCGAGGGGGTGAAATGGCTGATCAGCGCCTCCTTCAATGCACCATACTTGTCGGTGTCCGGTGGGTGGTTAACCAGATCTTCCACCCTCTGGACCGTGTGACTGTCCAGCTTCGCCACCACATGGTAGAACCTCGTCTCATCCTTTGAGATTCTCCGGAGGTTGAACTGCGCCTCGACCGCGCTAAACCAGGAGCGCGGGCTGTGCTGCCAGAAATCGGGCAGCTGGAGCGTGGAGGCAGCCATCAGGCCGGCCTCTGATGAGCTCCGCTCGGGAGAATTCTCTCCGGCCATTCTTTGTCGTGGGTCACCAGTGTGGAAGATGTGTTCAATAACGAGACATGAGTGCATTCCTCAGGTTCGGCTTTATTGCAGAACACAATCATCCAACATTCTCAAAAGCAAGAAGAGGCAGAATAATGTTACAGCACACTCTTATACCTCCGGGGGATTAAGAACTCAAGTCACATGGTGCTTCTGCAAACATTCAATCACAATGCAAGTCTCTGAAGGTTCACCATTGTCTCTTATTCTCTGGTGTTCCGGGAAACTCCCCAGGGCCTCCTCTCTGAGACAAGGGCTCGACTTCACACCTCCTCGCCATTTCCTGTCGGTCCCCGTCGATCCAGACTCTTGTTCCTCCAGACGTGAAGCCCCAATCCACATAAGCCATACGTTTGTGGGAGATATGAACCAGACATATGTGCCACACTCTTGTGGGAAATATGAACCAAACATATGTGCCACAATATAAATATTTTTAAGTGAAGAGAGATTTTTTTATTTTTTTCTGTAATCATATGACTCAGGAAAGCATTTTGAAAGCTAAACCCCACAAACACACCATGTTTGAGTGAATGGGACCTTTAAAATGAGCACAGCTGTTTCTTACAGCTTTATTTGTTGTTATTTCTCTTTAACAGATGCAGTATAAGCTATTTAGTGAATTTTGACCTCCAGTTCAGTGTTCACATCTCACATTTAAGAAGAACCATTTGATGACTAAAAAAAACTTAAGTCCTTTAAATTGTAGCATTTGGAAGCATTTTATAAATACATGTCTTGTCAGGGCAGACAAGTCTAAATACTTGTGCTTTTTTAGTCATCAGTTTATAACTTATCAGAGCCATTATTAATAAGTGCACTTGCGCTCTGTCTCTTCACGTGCATGAAAGGCCGTCAACCGGATATACCTGTCTGAAAACGCAGATGACAGTTAAAGGGTTTCCTGATAATTTGTAGACAGGGCTCAACACCCGCCTGCCCACCACTGGTGGGTTGATTCCAACTGGTGGGGGGTAAGACAGCAACTCCCACTAGCCACTTTAGTGGGTGTAGTTTTCTCAAGCGACATCTAAATAATAAGCCTATCGCAGTGTGAGGCTACGAAACTACAACTCCCATAAGCACTATCTGTGCACACACAGTGTATTCTCATTGGTCCATTGTCGGCAGCAGCAACCCCGGTACATACAAGACGGAGTCCGTGCTCAGTGTGCTGGTTACAGGTGAAGCCGCAGACCGTCTGCTCTGTGGTTTAATTAATTTTGTAGCCAGTCTGGTGAAACGGCGATGAACAGAAAGCAGCCGCTCTCAGATCAGGGGATAACTGCCCCGATCCCCTGCCCAGCGATGAGAATAACCTCTGCTCTCTTCCCCCACATTAGCTCCTTCCTGTGTGGTTAAATATGGTTATTTTTAGAGCAAGAAGCACCTGTTAGTTGTGCAAATTTAAGTTTTCATATGATGGAGAGAAAAAGTGTCTAAACTTTATGTTCCTGTAAAGAGCAAATGAAGCTTCTTCTGAGGTGAACTTTTGTTTATCTGTGATTACACAGGGTTACAAAAATAATTTTTTTGTAAGCTGTCTGTGTTTTTTCAACTGATTTAAGACAATTTTGCACCGCTGAATCCGAAAATGACATCAGTTTCTCTCAATCAGGTGCTAAGTAAAAACCTGTACTTACTTAGTACTTACTTAGTACTGTGCATGTACTTACCTTTATATAAAGGTAAGTACATGTAAATTGAATGTTACATCATCATTGTTCAAAATTCAGAGAATTTCGAGACGTAAAAAGAATTTTGCATCACATAAAGCAAAAATACCCATACATGTAAACAAAAACGTATCAAACAACATGTGGCCATAATTCAAAAAGTTGATCTGATTGAGCAAAACCAATGTGATTTTTGCATTCAGCACATCAAAATTGTCCTAAATCAGCTAAAAAAAAAAAACTTAGACAAATTTGGTGTTGACCAGTGTTATCTATGATATGTGATTTCCAGCTATTTCATGGAAGTAAAATGTCTAATTATGTATTTTTAATGTGCTGGTCCAGGGGTGTCAAGCATATGGCCCACTGGCTAAAAACAGCCCACCAGGGGGTCCAAGTTTTTCTCTGAATTTACAGCTTTCTTTCTAGCAAATTTCTAACTTTTTTACTGATGAGCATTGTTCATGAAAATTGGACACATTTTTCTCCTTAAGATGAGACTTTGTTCTTATCAGTTTTCTTTTTCTTCTTTTTTTTTCTGGTGAAAACAGGTAGTGTCCGTTTAGATTAAATCCATCATCAATTACTACTGACACCGTGCAGCCCTGTGAAGGGGTGTCCCAATTCATAGGGGTAATTTCAACCCCTACCCCTTGGCCTTTGATTTCAAGGACCAAGGGGTGGGGATAGACAAAGGGGAAGAAGTACAAATGAGAACTGGGACAGACACCAAATCTACCTGTACTTCACTCTCATATTGCAAATATTTTTCTTGACTGTTTTACAGTACTTACTGGTGTTAATAATTAAAGTGTTTTTTCTTGCTATTTTTTATGTATGTATAAAGGTAATTTACATTTAAAAAGGTTGTAAATTTGGTTCAAGTAAAATTTAGCATGCGATAATCAAATTTGATCATTCATTCATCTTCATCTTCTTCCGCTTAATCCTGTTCGGGTCGCGGGGGGGCTGGAGCCTATCCCAGCATCTTTGGGCGAGAGGCAGGGTACACCCTGGACAGATCGCCAGTCCATCACAGGGCCAACACAGAGAGACAGACAACCATTCACTCTCACAGTCATACCTAAGGACAATTTAGAATCCCCAGTTTTGATGCCACTTAACCTAACTTGCATGTTTTTGGCATGTGGGAGGAAACCGGAGAAATCCCGGAGTAAACCCACGCAGACACGGGGAGAACATGCAAACTCCACACAGATCACTGTTGGTCGGGGGCTGGGATCGAGCCCAGGATCCCCTGGCCAAGGGTGAGTTGCTGTGCTGCGCAGTGCTAACCACTCCGCCAAACATAATTTTCTAACCACAGAATTGTGGCTAGTGAAAAGGATGAGTGGCTAGTAACTTTGAAAAGTCACTAGTCACAGTGGCTGGTGAGCAAAAAAGTTAATGTCAAGCCCTGTTTGTTGAATAAAAAATGTAAACGAAAATGAGGGAAAAGGGAGAGGAGAAAATTTGATTCTGGTTGTCTGACATTAATGTAGAGGTGAGCCCTGTATTTTTTAGCCCTATATATTTTTTTTTGTTCTGAACTTTTCTGTATTTTGCACTGTAGCTGCTAACATGTTACCTAATGTTGCTTACTGGGATTCATAGATATGAATGGGATTCCGACAAAAAGCTAATTAACCCTTTGAGTGTGAGAATTTGTGTGCCCCTAGTGGCAGAGTGCGGCACTGTGCCTGCCTTCTCACTCTGACTTTGTCAAAAGTAAGTGAAAAATTTCTGTTTTGTTTTTTTTTAAATGTACTGATTTCTTGTTCATGTACTTTCAAGATAAGATGATGAGGTACCTCTGTACAAAAAAACGGTGTCAAAAGACTAAACCATTTTTTGTGTAAATACGTCCAAAGTCCAGCTTTGACTGAGTTATGGAATTTAAAGAGGTACCGCAACATTATGCAAATTAGATGCATAAATATTTTACATCTTTCTAATTGACAGTAAGCCATTATCTCTTACCACTTTCAAGTTATAGCCTTGGAAATCTGAACTATTTTATTGACAAAAAATATTTACCACTCTTGACCACTAGGGTATATGTCGCAGTTTGGCAACATACACACTCATAGGGTTAAGATATGTGCAGACTGTCTGTCAAGCCTTACCCATTTTCTTGTTAGGTGGGCATGTGTAACATTAGGTCAGCAGCATGTGCTGCTGCTACAGCCCATAAGAAGTGAGCTTTTATATATTGTGTGTGTGTGTTTTCCCACCCTGTGGATGGAGGGAGTCTGTTTAATCTGCTTGTTAAAGTTAAAATTATCATTCATTCAGTGAGAGTGAGGAAGTGCATGTGGGTGCGTATGAGAGCATGAGGGTGTGAAGGTGTGGGGATGGGTGTGTCTGTGAATTGGGAGGTGCTGGATTGAGGGGGGTAGTGCCTCTTGGCTATGTGGGCTCCCCTGGGAGGGGGGGACTTCTTTGGGCATGGGGGTCCCCAGGGTGTGCGGCGGTGGCGCTTGGGGGGGGTACTGTGGGGGTGCCTTGGGGGGGCTCATGCTGGGGGGTGTGGGCCGGTCTCTGGCCCGGGGGGTGGGGGCACTGGCCTCCTGGCACCTGGGGCCTGGGGACTGATGTTGGCTCCGCTGGGGTTGGTGGGCCCGGGGGTGTGGGCCCACCGCGCCGGCGGCCTGGCAGCCTGGCTTCCCTCAATCATCCCTCTGGGGGCAGATGCCTGGCTTTCCTGGGGCTTGCTGACCTTGGGCATTTGTGCCCTGGGGGGATTGGCGGTGCTGCCTTGCCTGCTCGGGGTTCCCGGGGGGAGAGCTGCTGCGACCGGCCCCCCTCTTCGCATGTTTCCTGACAAATCACTCACATGCACACACTTATTTTGCACGCATCATATATACGCACACGGACACACACGTACAAATGTCTCTCCTTTAACAGGTGCGGAAACCAGACTCGTGTTGAGACATCTTTGGTGGAAGAAGCAGTCTGTCTTCTGTTTGTTTTAGTTGTTGGTTTGTTTGTCTTTTTGTCTGTTCCCCTCCCTTTTCTTTCCCCCTCCACACACTTCCTTTCCCTATTCGCCATCCTGGCGGGTCCTCCATGGGTAAAATAATTTAAATAAAGTATTAAAAGTTATTACAGGCGGAGTTTACAACAATATACAGTACCTATGTACTGTATAAAGCTCCTTTTGGCAAAGTAAATCTGTTTTGGCACAATAAGGGTAACAGACCTCTGTTCTGCTTACCTAGCTGCCTGACAGGACAAGGGGGGGAAAAAAATTATCATTCAACATATGCTCATATACCTACACACTAAATACATTGTCAGTCAAATATTCAGCCTTTATTTTTTTCAGCACTTTTAATCCAAATATTTGAGCAAAACACATTGTAATGTGGTCATATACTTTTGCCATTTTGTGAATGCAAGTCCTTAAACATTATATATATTGTAGAGGATGCCTTTCACAGACGAGACTGAGTTTATCTCTCAGGGTTGGTTTATTGAGAGGTCACATCCTCTAACAAGCACAGAATCTCAGAAAAGAGGAAGAGCAATCGTCTCACACTGTTCTTATATTCTTCAAAGTCACAAACCCCCAACATCAAATCACACGCCCCCAACCCACAGTCCTTTAGTAAACATCCAACCCCCCGAGGCACCTTGGCGTCTCCATTGTCTCTTAACCTTCTAGCCTCCGGGGCCCCTGCTGGGACATTCTCTCCAACTTCCCATCTCCTGCAAGGCCAACTTCACACCTCCCGTAGGTCCCTGCAGGGTCAGGTCCTCTTTGTCCATTAAGACGTGAAGCTTCTAGAATATGCACCGTCATGCCTACTAGGTGTATGTGGGGAATATGGATACAATATATGCGCCCTAAATATGCGCATATAACCCCCCCCAAACATCTAAATAAGGACAAAGTACACCCCAATATGCATCGAATCATGTCATAACACACAGAACAGCAAAAAGGCACAACATATCACACTTCCGACTGCTTGGGCTTCAATCTCCTGCCATATCTGCTGTAAGCAGGTTTCGATCTGCCTGTAGCCGTTTCTTGCATCTGTGGATTAGAGTCGTTAGTACATCCTTGTGAAAGCTTAGAAGAGTGTCTCCCCGGCGGCCTGCCGCGGCAGGGGGCCCTGGCTAATTGCACTTGTTCATCAGCCAACACAAAAGCGGGTTTGAGTCTGTTAATGCAGACTAATTCCCTCCTGTCACCCAAATCGAGCAAAAAATGTTTTTCCCCAGTTTCCAACACTCTGAATGGTCCATCATAAGGTGGTCTTAAACCTGGCCTCTGAGCGTCGTGTCTGACAAAGACAAATTCTGCGCTCTTTAAGGCTTTAGGCACAAAAATGCGTGGGAAACTGTGATGAACTTGGCCAGGGAGGGTGTTTGATCCCGTGTCGCTCTGCAGCAGCTGAGCGGGGGGGGCGATTTGGTGCGGGGTTCTCTGGAAGGAATTCGCCCGGTAACCGGAGGGGTTGGGCAAAAACTAGCTCAGCTGGAGAGGCTTGCAAATCTTCCTTAGGTGCTGAACGCAACCCTAATAAAACCCATGGAAGTTTATCAACCCAATTTGTGTCCGTGAGAGCCGCTCTGAGGGCTGCTTTCAATGACCGGTGAAAGCGTTCGCACAAACCGTTGGCCTGGGGATTATATGCGGTCGTGCGGTGAATTTTCACCCCCAGACTGAGTGCCATGGATGACCAGAGCTCGGAAACGAATTGGGGTCCTCTGTCAGACGTGACTCCAAAACGCGCAACCCAAGCCGTTAAAAACGCGCACGCAACATCTGCTGCCGTGGTTGACACCAGGGGGACCACTTCTGGCCAGCGCGTGGTGCGGTCCACCATGGTTAGAAGGTGTGTGAACTCCTGCGACAGCGGGAGGGGTCCCACCAAGTCGATATGCACGTGGTCGAAGTGTTTGGCCGGGATGTGAAAAGGTTCTAGAGGGGCCCGCGTGTGCTTGTGTATCTTTGCTCTTTGACACGCTGCGTAGGCTGCGGCCCATTCTTTGACCTGTTTACGCAGCCCCGGCCAAACGAATTTTTCTCCCACCATTTTGATCGATGCGCGAACGCCCGGATGTGCCAGCGAATGGATTAAGTCAAAAATGCGGCGGCGCCACGCAGCTGGGGCCACGGGGCGCGAGACATCGCAGATTAGAGGGGGCATACCTGTTTGATGCACCCTGTGCTCCAGCCTTAGCGCTGTTGGCCCAGACTGGAGCGCGCGCACATCCGCATCGTTAACCTGCTCGGCGGCCATGGCTGCGTAATCTAAGCCCACGCAGACCGGGGCTGCGATCGCTTCCGCGCCGCAAGCCTGGCCTGTGTTCACAGCCACCAAGTCTGCCCCCTGGGGGCCTGGTGTTGCAACTGCGCGCGAGAGACAATCTGCCACTACATTGTGTTTGCCCGCCACGTGTTGAATGTCGGTGGTAAACTCCGAAATCGCGGCCAGCTGTCTCTGCTGTCGGCCCGACCAAGGCTCTGAAATCTTAGCCATTGCAAATGTTAATGGTTTGTGGTCTACAAACGCGGTGAAACGGCGCCCTTCCAGCCAGAACTGGAAGTGGCGGATGGCCAAATCCAGGGCTAAAAGCTCCCTATCGAACGCGCTGTATTTCCGCTCGTTATTGCGCAATGTTTTGCTGAAAAACGCAAGCGGTTGCCAGCTCCCTGCTACCAGTTGCTCGACAACCGCCCCAACTGCTATGTCGGAAGCATCCGTGGTTAGCGCCATGCGAGCTGCTGGCACCGGGTGCGCCAACAACACAGCGTTCGCGAGGGCCGACTTGACCTGGGAGAAAGCGCGCTCCCGTTCCGGGGACCACTCGACCTTATTTGCAGGTTTTTGTTTCTTTAGTGCCGCGTACAGCGGGTGCATGAGCTGTGCCGCGCTGGGGAGGAAACGGTTATAAAATTTGACCATCCCCAAAAATTCTTGCAATGCTTTAACTGTCTGCGGTTGGGGAAACTCCGTTATCGCGCGTACTTTATCGGGCAGTGGGACCACTCCTTCTGGAGAAACACGGTGCCCCCAAAAATCGATTTGCGCTACCCCGAATTGGCATTTCGCTGGGTTAATTATCAGCTCATGCTCTGTCAGCCTCTGAAAAACCGCTGTGAGGTGGCGTTCGTGTTCGACTTCGGATGCACTGGCTACCAAAATATCATCCAAATAGGCGAACATGAAAGGGAGGCCGCGCAACACCGCATCCATCATGCGTTGGAACGTCTGTGCGGCGCCCTTGAGGCCAAAAGGCATGCGCAAAAACCCGAAAAGCCCAAAGGGGGTTATTACTGCCGTTTTGGGTATGTCTTGAGCGCGGACTGGGACTTGGTGATAACCGCGCACCAAATCTATTTTGGAAAAGATGCGCGCCCCCGCCAAATGTGCCGAAAAATCCTGGATGTGCGGAATCGGGTAGCGGTCGTGTGCTGAAGCATTATTTAACCTGCGGAAATCACCGCAAGGCCGCCACGAGCCGTCAGCCTTGGGGACCATATGCAGGGGTGATGACCAAGGGCTGTTAGAGCGTCTAACAATGCCCAGTTTTTCCAAGTTGGCGAATTCCTCGCGCGCGATGGCCAGTTTAGCCGGGTCCAAGCGCCGAGCTTTTGCAAAAACGGGGGCCAGAGGTAGTTATGAAGTGCTCGACCCCGTGTTTGGCTACTGACGCTGAAAATGTTGGGACCGTGAGTGCTGGGAACTGATTGAGTAGTGCATGAAACTTACCACCCGCAGCTGTGACATTGGGATGTGCAGAAGGCAGGGCCACCCGAGCTGTACAGGAGATAGAGTGGAAAGACCAACTAATAAACCGTTTGAGCATAAAAAATCAGCACCTAGCATGTTGTTGCTAACTGCAGCTACGACGAAAGTCCACTCGAAGGTGCGACCGTGGAAGGATAGGAGGAGCGTCTTCTCCCCATAGGTTTTGATCGTCGAGCCATTTGCCGCTAGCACCAGGGGTCCGCTGGAGGGCGCCAGCAGGTCCGCGTAGGAAGACTTGACAAAACTCAGCTGGGAGTCTGTGTCCACCAGGAATTCCTTCCCTGAATTCGCGTCCGTCACGAAAAGCAGCTTGTTCTTCGCGCCGAGAGCAACAGCTGCTACCGACTGTCGGTCTTGGCGTTTCCCTGGCGCTTGTATCGGCACGGTGGAATGCATCTGCGCGCCCTCTCGGCGAAACGTCGATGGTAAAAGCAGAGGATGCCATCCGCTCCGCTTCTCCTGGTCTCTGCCGCTGCTGACGTCAGTGGGTCCGGTGCTGCGGCCTCTGGTCTCCCCTCGTCTCGCGGGGGTGCGTTCAGCTCCATTGCCGCCGTCGTGGCTGCGTGTCGTCTATGGGCGTCGACGAGCTGCTGCGCCTCCTGGCCCAGCCCGTGGTAGTCACGGTCGATGAGCAGCTGTGAGCTGGCCAGGGTGACTCTCACTGCTGGCGGTAGTGTTCTGAGAAAGAGGTGGGCGAAGATAAAACCGTCGTCATCTTCGCCTCTCAGGTTCATCATCCTCGCCATCAGATCTGCCGGCCTGTCTGCTTCCCCTTCTGTCAGCGCCAGAAGTCTCTCTGCTCGCTCTCCCTGCGAGGGAGTGAAAGCTCGAATGAGGGCGGCTTTCAGTGCGCCATACTTGTCGTCCTGAGGCGGGTGGTTGGTCAAGCTCTCCACCCGCTGCACTGTGAGGCTGTCCAGCTTCGCGACGACATGGTAGAACCTCGTTGCGTCCGCTGAGATTCCCCGAAGGTGGAACTGCGCCTCCACAGTGGTAAACCAGGAGCGCGGGTTATGTTGCCAGAAATCGGGCAGCTGTAGTGTGGTAGCTGCGTTAACCCAGTTGGCTCCTGAAGAGTCTGGTGCGGGAAGATCGTCGCCACCGGCCATAGTTTGTCGTTGGTCACCAGTGTAGAGGATGCCTTTCACAGATGAGACTGAGTTTATTTCTCAGGGTTGGTTTATTGAGAGGTCACATCCTCTAACAAGCATAGAATCTCAGAAAAGAGGAAGAGCAATCGTCTCACACTGTTCTTATATTCTCCAAAGTCACAAACCCCCAACATCAAATCACACACCCCCAACCCACAGTCCTTTAGTAAACATCCAGCCCCCGAGGCACCTTGGTGTCTCCATTGTCTCTTAACCTTCTAGCCTCCGGGGCCCCTGCTGGGACATTCTCTCCAACTTCCCATCTCCTGCAAGGCCAACTTCACACCTCCCGTAGGTCCCTGCAGGGTCAGGTCCTCTTTGTCCATTAAGACGTGAAGCTTCTAGAATATGCACCGTCATGCCTACTAGGTGTATGTGGGGAATATGGATACAATATATGCGCCCTAAATATGCGCCATAATATATATATATATATATACTGTATATATATACACACCTCTACCTCTAGGCCACCAGCATCCGCCCCAAAACCGGGAGGTCAGGGTTCAAGTCCCGGCCAGGTTATGCAAAAGACCATATAAAAATGAAACTTCCTGCCGTCCAGCTTTGGTGCTCAGCAAAAGTGGAACGGCGGAGGGAAATGTGGGTGGCAGTGGCTCAGGAGGTAGAGCGGGTTGTCTAATAACTGGAGTGGTGGCAGTTCGAATCCCACTCTCCCCAGCCATCCTGCCGTTGTGTCCCTGGGAAAGACACTTTACCCACCTTGCCTCCAGTGTCCATGACACTGGGTATGAATGTGTATAAATGTTCAATAGTGCTCGGAGAGGCCGTTGGCGTGGATTGGCAGTCACATTTCCGTCAGTCTGTCTCAGGGCAGCTGTGGCTACAGTAGTAGCTTAGCAGTACCGTTGTCTGTCTGTGGAGTGAAGAAATAATGTATCCATTGTAAAGCATCTTTGAGTGTCTATGAAAAGCACTATATAAATCTGATGCATTATTATATATTAAAAAATTACTTCATGTTTTGCATTTCTGTGAATTTTAAATTTTATTTCCTTGAAAGTGCTATCATGGCCCAAGAAATATTTATTGTCAAATATTTTTCTGTTTTGTTTTGACATGATATCCAGATGCCTTAAACTATAAACTAAAATAATTTTAATAAGCTGCATAAGCAAATAGTCAATTATTAAATTGGTTGATTAATTTTCTGTCAATTGATTAGTCAGTTAACCGACGCCCAGTGAAGCACTATGAGCAGGTGCTTCTTTTACTGTTGGGATTTGATTTGGCCTGGGGGAAAATTTAAGTCAAAAGATTTTTTTTATGCTTTAATCCCTGTGTTTCTTTTTGCCCATTAAAAATGTGAAGTTCTGTTATTGCTGCCAAAGGAAGTTTAACCAGTTGTTAAATCCAAGGGTCCATTTGCCTTTTCCACCAGCATTGTGAATGTTTAATGGACATGTCCAATAAAGACAAGAAATATTATAATTGTTTATGTGTTGTTAGGTTAAGGACAGTTGTCTATACTCAGACGTAGATCACATCACATTTTATTTTATTTCATTTTTTTAAATTTATTTATTTTTCCCCCTTGTCCTGTCAGGCAACTAGGTAAGCAGAACAGTGATCTGTCACCCTTATTGTGCCCCCCTCCTAGCATTCCCTTAGAGCTTACTAGTCAGGACTTTATGAACTTTTTCAATAATAAAATTTCATTTATCAGAGATAAAATCAGTCAGATTCTTCCCACCGTTAACTTAAATACAGTAACTACTACAACTCCTTCAATTGACATCTGTTTGGATCAGTTTACTTCAATTGACCTTTTAGAGTTAGACAAAATAGTTTTCTCATCCAAGCCTTCAACTTGTCTTTTAGACCCTATTCCTACCAGGTTACTCAAAGAAGTCTTCCCATTTATTGGTAGCTTTATTCTTCAAATAATCAATTCTTCATTAACTTTAGGTCATGTACCGCAGGCTTTTAAAACTGCTGTAATTAAACCCTTACTCAAAAAGCCAACGCTAGATCCAGGAGTTTTAGCTAACTATAGACCAATCTCTTGGAATCTCGGTCGAGACAGAATAACTTGAGGCTGGTGGGTCTTCCAGAGGAATCAGAAGGTCGGGACGTATATTCCTTTCTGGAAAAGTGGATTCCGGAGGTGCTGGGCAGCGAGGAGTTGCAATCAGCAGTGGTTCTGGAAAAAGCACATCGTATTGGCCCACGGAGAGATAAGGGACCGCCGAGGACCTTAATTATGAAGTTTCTTAGCAACAGAGACAGGATGAAGATCTTCAACGCTGCACGAGCTAAAGGAGAGATTAAACACCAGGATCAGCAGGTGCGGTTCTACCCAGATTTGGCCACAGGAATCCAACAATTGAGGAAGCAGTTTGATCCCATACGTAAGGAGCTGCGCAACCTTGGGATTCGTCATGGTGTAATCTATCCTGCGAGACTGTTGACCACGTATGAGGGCAGAACCCACATCTTCAAGACCCCAGAGGAGGCGCAGGAGTTCATCAAGAAGATCAAAGAAGAAGAAGAGACTGGTGGGAGCTAAGCATGAACAAAATATAAGGTAGAATAATTAAGCATTTGCACAGGCATCTGACTGACTTGAAGTAAACAGCAAATTTACAAAATATAGATTGTATTATATATTAAAAAAAACAAAAACAAAACAAACAAAAAAAAAACTATGATGTACAAAGTTGTTAAAAATTTTGGAGTTAAGTTGGAAAACTACAGAGGAGAGTTAATGTTACGTCATTAAAAGCAGTAGAGTTAGGGTGATTGGGAGAATGAAGAAGGAGTGGCTTAGGCTGTTCCCTGTGGGTGTGGAACGGTCGATGGCTATATCGGGAGACGGAATTTTTCTTTTGATTTTGGGGGGTTCGCCACAAGTGTGGGAAGGGGGAATTTGTTTGTGTGTAGTTTGTAGGATGAATGTTCAACCACTCATGTTTTTGCTTCTCTGTATGAGCATGTTTACACTGCAAGGTAATCCCAAACTCTCTATTGATCATAAACCAAAGTGTTAATCTTAATTTAACTTCATGGAATTGCAGAGGTCTACAAAATTTAAAAAAACTTAAACAAGTTATGAATAAAATAAAAGACATGGGTTCAAAAATTGTGTTTTTACAAGAAACTCATCTAATAGAGGAGGATATAAAAAGAATTAGGAGTAGATGGCAAGGAAGTGTATTCACCTCATCATTTTCATCCCGGGCCAGGGGAGTTATGACTCTCATACATAAATCAGTCCCTTTTCAAGTGAAAAATGTAATTGGAGACAAACTTGGAAGATATGTAATCATTCAAGGTTCTTTGCTATTAGAAAATATAAATCTTGTGAACTTATATGGTCCCAATATAGATGATCAAAAGTTCTTTGCTAATTTATTTCTTATTTTATCATCACTTACAGGGCAACATATAATAGCAGGGGATTTTAATTGTACATTGAATCCAGGTATAGATAGATCAACAGGACTGGATTGTACGCACAATGGATGTAGGATGACTATTAATCATTTTATGAAAGAATTGAGATTGTTAGATATATGGAGAGAAATGAAACCACAAGTTAAAGCCTATTCTTGTTATTCCAGTACCTACAAGACATTCTCACGTATTGATTATTTTTTGATTTCCACAGAATTAAGATCCAAGATTCAAAACTGCTTTTATGATAACATCGTGATCTCTGATCATGCACCCTGTTGTCTAATATATGTAGATAAAAAATTGACAAAGGAATCAGGTAGATGGCAATTTCAGCATAAATGGCTTCAGGATGAGGAATTTGTCAAGTATATAGAAAAACAGATAGACGAGTACTTTGACATCAATACTACACAAACATCAGCATGTGTAAAGTGGGAAGCTTTCAAAGCTTTTATTAGGGGACATATTATTAGTTATACAGGATCAAAATCTAAGAAGACTCGAGAGGAGAGAGCTAAATTGGAACATAAAATGAAAAGTCTTCAGGAAAAAGTGTATGCAGGAAGTGATCCAAGGTTGGAGAATGAATTACTGATTTTGAGAGCTGAATACGACAAAAAATCAGCGAATAGAGCTGCCTCGAGTCTTCTAAGATTGAAACAATCTTTTTATGAACAAGGTGAAAAATCAGGAAAATTATTGGCATGGCAGATTAAACAATTAGAAATTAAAACACCAATTACTAGTATTATAAGTAACGGACAGGTAGTTATAGATCCTTTAGAAATTAACAGAGCCTTTAGAGATTACTATGAAAAATTATATGATACTAAAAATGAATTTGATTTAACAAAACTAAATGGGTTTTTGAACGAACTATCTATACCGTGTATTCCAAATGAAAACAGGGAGATATTGGAGTCTAAAATTAGTCAAGAAGAAGTTGGGCTAGCCATTGATAATATGAAATCAGGAAAAAGTGCAGGACCAGATGGTCTTCCAGTTGACCTTTATAAGAAATTTAAGAATAAATTAATAAAACCTTTTTTGGAAATGGTTTTAGAAGCATTTCAAAATAATAATTTACCATCATACATAAATAATGCCTTAATTATACTGCTGCCAAAACCAGGTAAGCCCTCTAATAAATGTGAAAATATGAGACCAATAAGCCTATTAAACGCCGACCTTAAGATAATCTGTAAAATTTTAGCAAGACGAATACAAGAAATTTTACCAAATATTATTAATCGAGATCAGAATGGCTTTATAAAGGGAAGACAAGGCTTCCATAATGTAAGAAGACTATTTAATATTATTTATTTTAATAAAGAAGCACCGGATACAGCTCTCCTATCACTGGACGCCGAAAAGGCCTTTGATAGAGTTGAATGGCCCTTTCTTTTTGAAGTCCTACAAAGGTTTGGACTTGGAAATAATTTCATAAAATGGGTTCAAATAATATACAATAATGCTACAGCAGAAATCCTAACAAATAACAATATTTCAAAACCAATAAAAATCAATAGAGGATGTCGACAAGGCTGTCCACTTTCACCTTTACTGTTTACTATGGCAATTGAACCTTTAGCGATAGCGATACGTTTACATTCACAAATATATGGAATTAAAGTTGGACCAACAGAACATAAAATCTCCCTGTACGCCGATGACATAATTTTGTTTATGTCGAATCTAAAAAAATCAATTCCAACCTTGTTGAATTTAATAAAGAATTTGGGGAAAATATCAGGATATAAAATAAATAAAACTAAATCTTCAATATTAATGCTAAATGAGACCCAGAGAAATTACCCAGCCCCTGAGGTAAATCAATTCAATGTTGTAAATCAGTTTAAATATTTAGGAATCCAAATTGTGCCTAAGCTAGAATCAGTCGCCAGTGTCAACTATGAAGCCTTAATGACAGATATCAATGAGTTAACTCAGAGATGGATGTCACTACCAATGTCGATGATCGGGAGAATCAATATACTTAAAAGTAATATTTTACCTAAAATACTTTATTTATTTCAATACATTCCCTTATCACCACCTTTAGATTTATTCTCAAGAATAAAAAAAAACTTAGTGGAATTTATATGGAACAACAGGAGGGCTAGATTACGTCTGTCTTTATTATATTTACCATTTGATCGTGGAGGTCTGAAATGTCCAAATTTTATGTTGTATTATTGGTCGGCACAACTGAGGTCTGTGACATATTATTTTTCATCAAATGATCTCCCTCACTGGACTGAAATGGAATCATACAATTTACCTTTACCTCTTCCCATATTCATATACTCAGATTCGGCAAAAAAATTACAAAAACAAGTTAAAAATCCATTTGTAAAGCATATGATCAAAATATGGTGTGAAGCTAAAAACTATTTAAAAGAACCACAGTTACTGTCACAATTTAGTCCAATATGGGGTAATCAATATTTTAAACCAGGGAGAGCGGACGCTGTATTTAAAGTATGGAATTTAAAAGGGATACAAAAGATTCAGGATTTATATTTGCCATGTGCAGATAACATAATGTCTTTTGAAGAGCTGAGGATCAAATTTAATCTCAATAGAACACATTTTTTTAAATATCTTCAACTTAGAAACTTTATTCGATCAAATCAAAATAAAGCTCTCACTCGACCTATTTATTCATCCTTGGAAAAAATGATGATGAAAGATAGTAAAAGAAAGGGTATTATTTCAGAGTTTTATAACTCATTGACACTATCTTCAAGTGAAAATTCACTGAAAAGATTAAACTACTGGAAAGAAGATCTGCAAACTGAAATTTCAGAGGAACAATGGGAATTGGCTTGTACAGAAGCTCAAACCAAATCAATAAATGTACGCCTTAAATTGATACATTTCAAATGGTTAATGCGGATGTATGTTACACCGGAGGAGTTAAATAAATATAACAAAAATATACCAGATACATGCACAAAATGCATGGAAAGTAAAGGAACTCTATTTCATTGTGTATGGGAATGTAGATTAATAAGAATGTTTTGGGAAGAGGTGAGGGTAACAATTGAAAAAATAATCTCAAAACAAATCATATTGAATCCTAAATTGTTTTTGTTGGGTCTGTACCCAGAAAAGCATAATTTTAATAAAAGTGAAAGAACATTCATAGACCTCAGTTTGCTTAATGCCAAAAAATGTATTGCACTATTATGGAAAAAGACTCATAGACCAGATGTGACTCAGTGGTTAAGACAGATGTTAACAAACCTTCCATTAGAAAGAATAACATATATACTGAAATCAAAGGAAATTGTGTTTGAGAATATATGGAGACCTTTTATTGATTATGTAAAAAATTTAAACATAACTTTTGAAGAAGAAGGTGAATGATGTGTGTGGACCTTGTAAATTCCAAACTGGTGAACATAATATGTATACTTATGTATTGGATTGTCTAGACTAAACAGAGGAGCATTGTTGAAGATTTGATTTTGCTGGTGGTTGTTGGTGTTTTTAGTGCATCCTTTTTTTTTTTTTTTTTTTTTTTTGTAGTACTTTAGTGTTAGTGTTTGATTGTTTGTATCATGTTTGTTAAAAAAAAAAAAAAGGTTCAATAAAGATATTGTGGAAAAAAAAAACTATAGACCAATCTCTAATCTCCCTTTCATTTCAGAAATCTTAGAAAGAGTTGTTGCTACGCAATTATTTGACCACTTGCAGGGAAATGGTTTGTTTGAAGAGTTTCAATCTTGGTTTAGAATCCATCATAGTACTGAAACAGCCTTAGTGAAGGTCACTAATGACCTCCTGATCGCATCTGATAATGGACTTGTTTCTGTACTTGTCCTTTTAGACCTTAGTGCAGCTTTTGATACTATCGATCATAATATTCTACTTGATAGATTAGGACACTACTTTGGACTTAATGGAACTTCGTTGCAGTGGTTTAGATCTTATTTATCTGATAGGTTCCAGTTTGTTCATGTCAATAGTGAGTTTTCTTTCAACTCAAAGCTCAGTCATGGAGTTCCACAGGGATCCGTGCTAGGCCCTACTCTTTTTAGTTTATATATGCTTCCGTTAGGCAACATTATTAGAAAGCACTGTATACATTTTCATTGTTATGCAGATGACACAATTATACCTGTCAATGAAGCCAGATGATAGTAATTAGCCAAGTTAGAAGCTTGTCTTAAGGAAATCAAAGCTTGGATGACTTGTAATTTCCTGCTATTAAATTCAGATAAGACTGAAGTCATTCTTGTTGGTCCAGAAAACCTTAGAAATACCTTTCCAAATCAAACTTTTAGTTTGGATGCAGTTACTCTTTCTCTTAATAGCTCTGTGAGGCACCTTGGAGTTATTTTTGATCAAGATCTGTTTTTCAATTCACATATTAAATTTGTTTCTAAGACCGCTTTCTATCATTTGCGTAATATTGCCAAGATTAGGAGCATCTTGTCTCAGAGTGATGCTGAGAAACTGATCCACGCTTTTGTTAGCTCTAGATTAGATTATCGTAACTCTTTATTATCAGGTTGTCCTAAAACATCTCTAAAAAGTCTTCAGTTGATCCAAAATGCTGCAGCAAGAGTTTTAACAGGTACTAGAAAGAGAGATCATATGTCTCTGGTTCTGGCCTCCCTTCACTGGTTTCCCATAGAGTTTAGAATTAAATTTAAAACCCTTCTTCTCACTTTCAAAGCTCTAGACAATCAGGCCCCTTTTTATTTGAAAGACCTGATATTACCCAATTATCCTAACATAGCACTATGCTCCCAAAATGCTGGATTACTTGTAATACCTGGAATCTCCAAAAGTACAATGGGGGGCAGAGCCTTCAGTTATCAAGCTCCTCTCTTGTGGAACCAGCTGCCAATCTGGATTTGGGAGTCAGACTCTATCTCTGTTTTTAAGAATAGGGTTAAAACCTTCCTTTTCATTCTCTATGGCTCAGGCATCAGGTTTATTATGTATTGTTTTTTGAGTTCTTGTTGTTTTTATGTCTGTGTTCTTTTTCTTTTCCATGCCTGTAGCCGACGCTCTGGCCGGTGGTTGTTAGGCAGCCTCTTTTTTTTTTTTTTTTTTTTTTTTTTTTTGTTACTTATTTGTACCCGTAGGTAGATTTGGTTTGCAGTCTGGTGACAAGCCACCGGCTGCTGGTCGCTGCGTGCGCGAGCGCCCTAAACCTACATGTTTTTGGTATGCGGGAGGAAACCGGAGAAATCCCGGAGTAAACCCACGCAACACGGGGAGAACATGCAAACTCCACACAGCTCACTGTTGGTCGGGGGCTGGGATCGAACCCACGATCTCATGATCCCCACGATCCCCCGGCCGAGGGTAAAACTGTGCTGCCACAGTGCTAAACCACTGCGCCACCGTGCAGCCAGTGGGTCTTTGACCCACTTTCATGTGGGCATTGTCTAACATTTGACGGTCCGACCACGCCCCCCCCCCCCCGACAGCCAGCTGATTCCCCGGTAATTGTACTTCCCGCGCCTCGCCCAGGTGTGCCCAATCTGTGGTGCCAGCAGTGTTTGTACTTAGGCGGCCCTTGCCAATCAAACACTGCTGGACCATTGTGCACGGTCATACGGTTGTTAATCACCATATGATGGTCAGATGTCCCTGAAGGGTTTTGTGTGCTCGTGGCTTGGACGACTTGGACTGCTCCTGTGTTTGTGAGTAAAGACTGTTAGCATTTCTGTTTGCAGTCCTGCTGCTACGCTTAGGCTCTTTTGCCCAGTTTCTCCTCTTCAGCCAGTTGAGCCTCTTAAAGGACTCCAAGTTCTCCTGAGCGTGTTTGGTGTTTGTATGATTTGTCTGTGGCCATGGTACACAGTGGTCTGCCTGCTGTTCGCTCTGTGCATCAGCCATTTTGTGTACACAGCAGCCTTTTTGTGAGCCTTTATTTTTGAACTGTCAGCTTTTGTGTTAAATATGGTGAAACTCCATGCGTAAATCCATTCTTCCTTCTCCTCCTTCGTGCGCTGTGTAAAAGCGCACGAGGAGGTTTATGACAGAATGGTCCAGCCAGGCTGGATTTAGCGGAGTCACCCACACAGCTGTTCTTTCTTTTGAACTGTTTTTTCTTTTTTCTACCCACCTGTGTTTTGAAGCGCATTATGTCCCCGGCTCGTCGACCTCATCCAAAGAAGGGAGGATTGGCAGCAGGGTCTCCAAGCCTGGAGGAGAAGTGGGCAGCAGACTTCATCCGGAGTTTTGTGGATGAGTTTATCACCACCCGTGGACCCGAAAGGGATTGGTGGAGCGTTTATGTAGTGGTGGGGATTCTGGAAGAGCATCCTGGCCTCTGGAGGTACCCCCAATACGCGGAACGTGTCATCCTGCAGGGAAATGACGGGAGAGGCCCTCCTCGTCCTCGGCAGCCATTTCCCCTCCAGCTGCCGGGAGATCTGCCAGGGGTATCCCGCCCACGCCCACCTCCATGCCATTGGGACCGGCTCCTCCGTCATCCTCTGACGGGGCCAGAAGCACCGTAGACACGGAGGGGGATGACTGCCAACCTGCTGCAGCTGTCACCAACCAGTACCGGGATGACAGGCAAGTGTTTTTTCATTCTATTCAATTAAATTGTGATAAACCTTGTCTGTCTCCCGAGGGAGAGGCCCAGTCTCTGCAGTCCACTGGGTCCTCTCCTCCAGCCGCAGTCAGTAGCCCTCATTCTATTCTCGCCGTGTCTCCTCCTATTTTTCCTGAGTGTCCGCCGGTTTTGGAACCTAGCCGCCGGACGATGGAGGAGCCTGAGGCCCTGGAGGATCCTGCTCCAGAGCCTGCACAGAGCCAGCTCTCGGTCCCCTCGCCGGATCCATCTTCAGCGGGGGTTACTTCACCTGAGGACATGAGGAGTGTTATGACCATCTTGCCTGCTGCGGAGGTTCTGCAGCTGAGTGGGAGCCTGAGATGGACCTCCTCGAGGCTAGACCTGGGATGTCATCGTCAAGTTCAACGGAGTCCTGGACGGCAGTGGAGCTCCAGCTCAGGCAAGTTCGTTCTCTTACATTTTTCATGTCAGTATTGGAAAGATCTTGCCTGGCTCTAGGTGATGGGAGTCCATCACCACTCCCCTCCTGGACCCGCTCCAGTTTGCCTACCGTGCCAACAGGTCTGTGGACGACGCAGTCAACCTGGCCCTCCACTCCATCCTGCAGCACCTGGACTCCCCGGGAACCTATGCCAGGATCCTGTTTGTGGACTTCAGCTCTGCATTCAACACCATCCGCCCCGCTCTGCTCCAGGACAAGCTGTCCCTGCTCGGCGTGCCTGACTCCCTCTGCAGGTGGATCACCGACTTCCTGACGGACCGGAGGCAGCATGTGCGGCTGGGGAAGTCTGTCTCGGACTCTTTTAGCATCAGCATCGGACCACCCCAGGGCTGTGTACTTTCCCCCCTACTCTTCTCCCTTTATACCAACTCCTGCACCTCCTCCCACCAGTCTGTTAAGCTGATCAAGTTTGCGGACGACACCACCCTCATCGGGCTCATCTCCAATGGCGACGAGTCCGTCTACAGGAAAGAGGTGGCCCAGCTGGTGTCCTGGTGCAGCCACAACAACCTGCAGCTGAACGCTCTGAAGACAGCGGAGATGATTGTGGACTTCAGGAAAGTCACAACCCCCCTGCCCCCCCTCACCATCACAGGCTCTCCCATCACCATTGCAGATTCCTTCTGCTTCTTGGGCACCACCATCACCCGGGACCTCAAATGGGAGCCAACCATCAGCTCCCTCATCAAAAAGGCCCAGCAGAGGATGTTCTTTCTGCGGCAGCTGAGGAAGCTCAAGCTACCCACCAAGATGTTAGTGCAGTTCTACACGGCCATCATCGAGTCCATCCTCACCTCCTCCATAACCGTGTGGTACGCAGGAGCCACTGCCAGGGACAGACTAAGGCTGCAGCGCGTCGTGCGCACTGCTGAGAAGGTGATCGGCTGCAAGCTCCCATCTCTCCAGGACCTGTACATCTCCAGGACCCGGAGGCGTGCAGGCCAGATCATAGCCGATCCTTCACACCCTGGTCACGTACTGTTTGCCCCCCTCCCCTCAGGTAGAAGACTTCGGTCCATTCAGACTAAAACCTCCCGGCACATGAACAGCTTTTTCCCCTCTGCCATCAGACTGCTGAACATTAAGTGACTTATTGACTCTCGTGCACTATATACAGCAGCTCATGTCGTTCATCACTGTTTTTCTGTTGCATTATCGACTGCACTGTGGTACCCCATATTATCTGCTACTTGCTAATTTATTTAAAACTGCCTTGACTAGTATTACTCATTATTATTATTATTATTATTATTCTACACTTATTGCATGTTTTTAGTCTTTTAGTTTTTTAGTTTATCTCTTTATCTCATCATGTTTTTTAATGTTGCAGCATGGCACCGAGACAAATTCCTAGTTTGTGTACTACATGAACAATGGCAATAAATCTGATTCTGATTCTGATGGGAGTCAGGTGCAGCCCTCAGCTGCATCTGAACTCACTTCGCCGGGCTCTGCTGCTGCGACCCTAACCACCCTTCTTCTTCTGCTATCTCTGAGCCTTCATCTACGATCACCGGAGAGGGTGCGCTGTCGCCAGAAGTTGTCGTGGGTCCGGTCCGACCAGTGGAGTACTCCGCTGTTCCAGCTCCTCCTGCCAGGGTGGTCAGGGCTCCCCCATCAATCACCTCCTCAGCTTGGTGCTCTGGCGGGTTGGCCCGCTCACCATGGGTGCAGCATTGGCCCGGTCGTGGCCCACCGCGGGTGTTGCAGAGCTCCTGCCAGGAGCCGCCGCGGGTGCTGCCGAGCTCCAGCCGGGAGCCGCCATGGGTGCAGTGTTGGCCCAGTCGGGGTCCACCGCGGGTGCAGCGTTGGGCCGGTCTGGGTCCATCGTGGGTGCAGAATTGGCCCGGTTGGGGTCCACTGTGGGTGCAGCTGTGTCCCAAGCCGGGACCACCAAGGGTGCTGCGGGCCAGCCTGAAGGCGCCGTGACCCTCTTCTGCTCCCTGTCCACCGCCATTGGGGTTCCCTCCCTTCGGTCCAGTCACCCACCAGAGAGCCTCCCAGTGGGCAGGCCACCTTCTGCATCATCCCGCCGGCCCTGGTGGCTGAACAATGCTGGCCAACCGCCGGAGGGACTCAGTCTCTGGGCCAGACGGCCCGTGTTGTCCAGCAGGCCACCGGACTCTGTTCATCAGATTGCCTGCTGAGCCTGGGACCCTGGGCGTCCCTCCAGAGCCTCCACGTCTTTGGACTTTAGGGTTAATTGTGGGCCCTGGGTGAGGTATTGTGTTCCCTCCTTTCCTGTTCCCCCTACCTCCCACCCGGGTTTGTGTTGTTGTTCCTGTTGGGGTTGGTGGGGAGAGGGGGGCAGGGGTTTTCCTTCCTTGTGATGTTACCGTGGGTGTCTAAACCCCACCCCTAGAAGGGGGGGCTCTGTCACGAACCGAGCCGGTATTATCTTGTAGGCTCGGTTCTGACCGTTCTCTGTGGCTCAGGCATCGGGTTTATTATGTTGTTTTCTTTTGAGTTCTTGTTGTTTTTATATCTGTGTTTTTTCTTTTCCATGCCTGTAGCCACCGCTCTGGCCAGTGGTTGTTAGGCAACCTCTTTGACCCACTTTCATGCATGGATTGTCTCGCCCAGGTGCCTCGCCCAGGTGCGCCCAATTTGTGGTGCCAGCAGTATTTGTACTTAGGTGGCCCTTGCCAGTCAAACACTGCTGGACCATTGTGCGCGGTCATACGGTCGTTAATCGCCGTATGACAGTCAGATGTCCCTGAAGAGTTGTGTGTGCTCGTGGGAGGCTTGGACGACTTGGACTGCTCCTGTGTTCGTGAGTAAAGACTGTTAGCATTTCTGTTTGCAGTCCTGCTGCTACGCTTAGGTTCTTTTGCCCAGTTTCTCCTCCTCAGCCAGTTGAGCCTCTTAAAGGACTCCAAGTTCTCCTGAGCGTGTTTGGTGTTTGTATGATTTGTCTGTGGCCACGGTACACAGTGGTCTGCCTGCTGTTTGCTCTGTGCGCCAGCCATTTTGTGTACACAGCAGCCTTTTTGTGAGCCTTTATTTTTGAACTGTCAACTTTTGTGTTAATAAATGTGTTGTGGTGAAACTCCATGCATAAATCCATTCTTCCTTCTCCTCCTTCGTGCACTGCGTAAAAGCGCACGAGGAGGCTCATGACAGATTTGATTCCCACTCTTTATTAAAGTAGTTAATAAAGCCTTTGTCTTTTAGTAGTGATATAATAAATTTCCAGCTCCTAGTTTCCCTTGTACCTTTCCTGTTTACTAGTGTAAGAGATACTGGATGGTGATCGCTAATAGCTTGAGTTGAACATATTTCAGTGTCTGTGATGTCCTTCACAATAGAGTTACTGGCTAAAAAGAAATCTAGACGTGAATGTGAACTATGAACTGATGGAAGAAAAGTGAATTCCTGAAGAGTTGGGTGAAGAGAATGCCATTCATCGCAAAAACCAAAATCATTCATGTATTGTTTGAGAGTGTCAGTAGCCTGCCATTTTCAGTAATCACATCACATTTTATGACTAATTAATGCAGAAAACCAGGTCATTCCAGAGGGTTCACACTTTTTCTTCCCACTGTACTTTTATTTCTTAACCTTTCTTAACCTTTACAGACTGAGAAAACCAAAGGGTCATGCATCATAATACTGTAATATCTTATCTACATTTATGTAAGAGTTTGAGGTTTGTTTGTTTTTTCTGTCTCTTTTGTGGTCTTATTTTGTCTGCCTTTTTCTCTTCAGAAATTTAAAAACAAGTATTTCAATGCTCCAACTTATTTTTCCAGCCGTCGTATACTGAAGTTAGAGTTTACAGCGGGCGTGGTTTGAGTTTGTATAGATAACAGCCACTTTTTCCACTTTGGTCAGCTCTTAGCTTACTTTTATTGTTTCTCCTTTCGAAGTCTCTCGGGGATGTGTAGATTTAAAACAAGTTCTATTTTTGGAGCCTTGGATACACATTGTCCTGTGCAAAAGTCCACTAAGTTCTGCATAGTCTGTCTTGGGTCTACCCTTGGTAGACAGTGATGTCTCCTGCAGCAAATAAAGTGCTGGGAACTTTACATTAATTGTAGACAGTGACAGAAATGACAGACAGTCCTTTAAAGGACTTTGCAGGATTTAAACTGGTTTGTTTCCAGAGGTGGGTAGTAATGAGTTAGATTTACTGAGAGCACATTTACTTTACTAATATTTCCACAAAATTGTACCTCGGTGAGTACTTTCATTGAGGAATACTTTTTACTCTTACTTGACTACATTTACAAAGAAAAATCTGTGCCATTATTTATGTACATTTGGTATTGGTCGAGTTAATTTTGATTTCACTGATTCATTTGTGCTCTCCAAAGAGACTGCATCTTTCATAATTTTGGGAATATATAATGTTTATATTTCTTTTTTATAAAATTAAAATCAGTGTTGAAACCATAAGTCTTCTATTCATCTATACATCATCCCCATACATGGTGTTTCCCTGCTTCAGAAAAGCTTAAATCCAAAAGTAGGCTAAGTCATGTGAAAGCTGTATTTTACAAACTTTGGAGCATGTTTGTATTTGCAGTTTTTCAAAGCATGCTACCCTGTGCATCACATTATATAGATATTTTTTAATTTCTTGAAATGAAAAGACACTCCCACCCTGAATCCCTGAATTTGCATCCCTGTCTTAGTTTTTTCTCTGCTGTCTCTATTAACTTCCACTTCCTTGTTGGCAACGCACTTCTGGTTTTCTTGCTGACTTCCCTTAAACCTTACTCATGCTGCATTTCCCCTCTGGTCCGCTTTAGTCCGCGTGTGCTTTGCACAAGCCCGGTGTGCATGCGGCATTGTACATGCTCACTTTTTTCGTCTACCAGGCCAAACAGTTGATGCATGTACACAACTGTTATTTGTAGTTTCACCCCAGCCCTATGTGTAGCGCAAATGCACTAGCACACCAGTTTGTTCACTGGCTATGAACATGAGAGTGATGCACATTTTTTTTGTCACAACAACAATGGCATCATTTCAAGGAAAAGGAGGAATTACCATTTTCCAATGCTCTTCTTTGCTCAAGCTGCTGTTGCTGCAAAAGGATTCATGTATGTTTATTCTTATCTTCTGCATCCTCGTTGTCTTCCTCGTCTACTTTGTCTTTGTATGTTGTGTTGGTAGCGCCACCTCGTGAATGGGACATTCAGTCTTGCGCATGCGCTGTCAGTGCATTCAGGACGTGGGCAGGCTGCACAGTCATAAAATTTGGGCTGCACATGGTCGTTTGCAAAAGAGCCCTGCGGACACTAGCGGACTGGAGACGATGACGTAAATTTCGTCACCAGTGTTGCCAGGTTTCACGAGAGAAACAAGCAACCAGCTCTATGGAAACAAGCCCCAAAAATCCCAACAGGCAACCTACCACATTGCGTAAAAGAGAAGCTGCTTGATAACATATATGGATATATAGATTTATTTTTGTTTGCAGTGAATTGACTGTAAACACAGTCAGCATTGAATAACAGAATTTTATAAATTCTAATTAAAGGAAAATACATATGCATTCTGCATAAGCAACAGCAAATTTGTAGTAAACACAGTCAACATAAAAACTTTGAATAAATTAAATTTTTAAACTCTGATCAAAAGAAAAGACGTGCATCCTGCATAAGTAACAGCACTAAACACGATTGCGGTTTAGTGATGTGGCATGATGGAAGTTGTTGTCCGCTAGCCGTTTAAATAAACACTAAATGTTACTCTGTTATTATACGACAGTCGACAACTTTAATTACGTGGAAAATTATCTTTTAAACTGACAAACATCATGTGTAACTCGTGGCAAATTTGATCAGGATCAAAAGATAATTTTGCGCTTGCCATTCATTTCAGTGGAGAATTTTTTTCGATTTAAGGTCCCACACTGATCTGTATAAAAAAACCTGGATAGCTCATGCCCCATTAGCGGGTACAGAGCCGAGTGGAGTCAGGCGGGCCACTGATCTCTATAGAAAAACTGGTTGGATCATTGGCCACCAGAAGTGAAGCCCCTGGCCGTCCACTTTTACCTCAATAACTTCCCCAAAACTTCACAGATTTTGAACTTCTTGGTATGGAGACACAGCTTATAATCTTGCACAACCGGTGAACTATAGAAATCGAGTTAACATTATGTTTAGCGGCCGTCAATTTGGATGTACTAGTGTTTTGGGTGTACTAATATGGCGACCAGGTGGCTTCACTGCTGGCAGCCAATGATCTGTCTAGTTTTTCTATAGAGATCAGTGGGGCAGGTGCGGTAACCAGGAAACAGGAGTGTGGACATCACATCTCAAAACATATGGAAATTAATGAAGCTCATTTTAATTATTGTTTATTGCAATTGGATACATTTCTCAATGGAAACGCATACTTTTATGAACATGAAATATATATTTTAAAATTATTTATTATGTTGTCAATCATTCATGACTGTCACATCTGACAGCGGCTCTGCAGAGAGCCACTTAGCCTCTCCTCACTGGATGTGGAGAGAGAGCACGGACAGCAACAGCTTCCTGCCACTCTCGGTAAGACATGAACAAATCCAGATAAAGTAAAATCACAGAGAGAGTCTAATTCTCTGTGGACAGATTCATTTGTGTTCATGTAGGTTGTTGTGGAGAGAATTTCTCCACGAGAACACAAACAATGAAAAGCAGCCGCTTCATTAGTGTCTACAGGTCCATAAAAAGTCTTAAATGTGATTATTGAAAATCAACACCTTAATTAGCCATAAAAATGAGAAACAATCCTTGAATTCTTGCTCAATAACCTTGTAGCCTGTGCGATAACTGCTGGATTCACCAGACATGACTGAAGTCTGAATTAGTGTAAAATTATTTTCACTGTCACAGCTCAGTGCTTCCTGAGTTATGTAAAAATAAGACCTCTATAGCAATTCAGTTTTCAGAATGGTTGTGTCTGTTATCAGAGTGGTCCAGTGGATCTCTATGAAAGATGTTACATCAAGGACCCAGTGTAGCTAAAGGAGACACATGGGTCCACCCTCCAGTGGGCTCACCACCTGCAGGAGGGATCGGGGACTCATGATGGTATGTGAACTGGGCAGAAATCTGGGCTGCTCTGCCTGGACTGATGCCCCCGCAACCCGCATCACCGGATAAGCGATAGAAGATGGATGGATGAATGGATGTGTCTGTCATGTGCTTTTATTAAGAAACGCCATCAACCGGATATACCTGCCAGAAATCAGCAACTGCTGACAGTTTTTCCATCCATCCATTAATCCATCTTCTACTGCTTTTCCAGAGGTCTGGGTCGCGGAGACAGCAGTTCAAGCAGAGAAGCCCAGACTTTCCTCTCCCCAGCCACCTGCTCCAGCTCTTCAGAGAGGATACCAAGGCATTCCCAGACCAGCTGGGAGACATAGTCTCTTCAGCGAGTCCTGGGTCTACCCTGGGGTCTCCTCCCAGTGAGACAAGCCTGAAACACCTCAAGTGAGAGGCGTCCAGGAGGCATCCTAATCAGATGCCCATACCACCTTAACTGGCTCCTTTCAATGTGGAGGAGCAGCGGTTCTACTCTGAGCCTCTCCTGGATGACTGAGCTCCTCACCCTATCTCTAAGGGTGAGTCCAGCAATCCTACGAAGGAAGCTCATTTCAGCCGCTTGTATCCATGATCTCATTCTTTCGGTCATTGCCCAAAGCTCATGACCATAGGTGAGGGTATGAATGTAGATTGACCGGTTAATTGACAGCTTTGCCTTAGAGCTTAGGTCCCTCTTCACCATAACAGACTGGTACAACGTCTGCATCACTGCAGATGCTGCTCCAGTCCGTCTGTCAATCTCTCACTCCATTCTCCCCTCAATCGTGAATGAGACTCAAGATACTTAAACTCCTCCACTTGGGGCAGGCGCTTGTCCCCAACCTGGAGAGGACAATCCACCTTTTTCCGGCTGAGGACCATGAACTCGGCCTTGGAGGTACTGATTTTCATCCCAGCCGATTCACACTCAGTAGCAAACCATCCCAGCAAGGAGTGTAGGTCAGTGGTCGATGAAGCCAAGAGGACAACATCATCTTTAAACAGCAGAAATGAGATCCAGTGGTCACCGAGCATGACACCCTCCAATCTTTGAGTGCACCTAGATATCCTGTGCATAAAAATTATGAATAGGATCAGTGACAAAGGGCAGCCCTGGCAGAGTCCAACTCTCACTGGAAATGGGTTTGGCTGGGTGTTGGCAATATGAATCAAACTCTTGCAACGGTCGTATAGGGACCGGATAGCTCGTAATAACAAGCCCGATACCCCATACTCCCGCAGCATCCCCCACAAGAAACCACGAGGGATGTGGCTGAATGCTTTCTTCAAGTCCACAAAATACATGTGGACTGGTTGGGCAAACTCCCACGAACCCTCGAGGATCATCGACAGGGTAAAGAGCTGGTCTGATGTCCCACAGCCAGGATGAAAACCACATTGCTCCTCCTGGATCCGAGGTTTGACCAGCGGTCGGACTCTCCTCTCCAGTACCCTGGTATGGACCTTCCCAGGGAGGCTAAGAAGTGTGATTCCCCCTAAAGTTGGAGCACACCCTCTGGTCCCCCTTTTTAAAAAGAGGAACCACCGCCCCAGTTTGCCATGCCAAAGGCACTGTCCCCAACCTCCACGCAACATTGCAGAGGCATGTCAACCATGACAGCCCTACAACATCCAGGACCTTGAGGTACTCAGGGCGAATCTCGTCCACCCCGGGGCCTGGCCATCACAGTGTTTAACCACTTCAGCAACCTGAGTCCCTGTGATGGGAGAGTTGTCCCCCTCATCCTCAAGCCCTGCTTCCTTTGTGGAAAGCATGTCAGTGGGATTGAGGAGATCCTTGAAGTATTCCTTCCACTGCCCGACGATGTCCGCAGTCTCAGTCAGCAGCACCCCATCCGCACCATACACAGTGCGGACAGGGAGATGCTTCCCCCTTCTGAGTCACCGGACAGTTTGCCAGAATCTCTTCAAGGCCAACTGAAAGTCTTGTTCCATGGCCCCACCAAACTCCTCCCACACCCGAGTTTCTGTTTCAGCAACCACCCAAGCTGCACTCCGCTTGGCCTGCCAATACACCTCAGCTGCTTCAGGAGTCCCACAAGCCAAGCAAGCCCGATAAGACTCCTTCTTCAGCTTGATGGGCCCCCTCCCCACTGGTATCCACCACTTGGTTCGGGGGTTGCCACCACAAGATGCACCAACAACCTTGCAGCCACAGCTCTGGGCAGCTGCTTCAACAATGGAGGTGGAGAGCATGGCCCATTCAGACTCCATGTCCTCAGACTCCCTCGGAATGTGGTCGAAGTTCTTCTGGAGGTGGGAGTTGAAGATCTCCCGGACAGGAGCCTTAGCCAGATGCTCCCAGCACACCCTGACAATATGTTTAGGTCTACCGGGTCTGAATGGCATCCGCCCCTGCCATCAGATCCAACTCACCACCAGGTGGTGATCAGTTAACCTGTTGCACTTCGGTGTACCGCGGGCAGACACGTCTCTGCATCCTAGGGCGCACGAGGGCGTCCTAGGAGGCACTGAAAAAAAAAAAAAAGCTGCATTTCCGTTCTTCCACTACAGACACAGCCGCGAACAGAAAGCCAAAGGAATGCTTTGATTGGTTAAGATGTGATTGACCTCTCATTCGACTAATAAGAGCCTTGAATTGGGTTTCTGAAACCTTGAAGAACCAATGACTGAAAACCTAGCAAGAAGGACCCGCCTACCAACAGCTGCAAATACAGCGAACCAATTGATACACAGTAGTTCGAAAGCGTGCCTCCCTTGCAAAATCTGTTTTGTTTTTAGCCGCTGGGTGACACACGCGTTTGCCAGTCTTTTTTTCTTACTACTGTTCTTATTTGTTTTGAAAAATCGTTCGCCAAAACCGCAATCATGGAAGCGCAAAACCGCAATAATGGAATTATGGTTTGACCGGGTCACATGACCAGAACCACGAATCCGTAACAAGCGGACCAGCGTCATGTTCGTCTGACAATGAGGAAGAGAGGTTCGCCAGCGACACTGCTGTTGTGGACAGGTAAGTGTTATAAGCTAAATTATTCTTTATCCCTGAAAATTATAATCAAAAATGACTTTTGACCGATCGGTAAATTACAACTGTGCGTAGTAGACCGCGGCGCACGAACCGGACTCCGTGTGCTGCGTCCAGAACGTGAACGCTCCCCCCCCCCTCTGCTACTCTTCTGTAGCGGATTGCAGATATTATTGCAGATATTTTAGTACAACTGTGCATAGTAGACCACGGCGCACCGAGCGATGTCCGTCCTCTGTAGCGGGGGGGGGGTGGAGTTGCTATCTTCTACATTACAGATATTCTAGTATAATTTTTAGTGCACTGTAGGTTATTTTTTTCTTGTATAAAAAGCCACACATTTTTTATGTGGCATGCTTCTTTGTGTGTGGGGGCTTGTTTGTTCATTCATTCATTCATGAATGAATAAACAACCCCCCCCACACACACACACAGCCCTGAGTGTCACCTTTCATTAGAGCCCAACATTAAGCTTCTATATTGAATCATTCAAAAGTTACAGACATTTTTCCAAACTGTGCCATTTGGCACAATTTGGCACAGTTCAAAAACGCCTGGCAACAACCTGTGAAAAAAGCTGTGTAATATATTCATTTTTTGTGGTACTGTTACAAAATTTTGACCTCAGCTGGATAACACTTGGTTCTACATTTCTGTTGCATTTTCCAGCCCGTATCTGACAGCTGTGTGTTATTTGCAAGCATTTGTATCCAAAAAAACACCCAGGCGAAATTTATTTTCTTCAAGTTCAGTATGTTTAGATGACTGTTACTCAGTGGCCGGAGCACTTAGAGAGATTATGACTGTTTTGCCAAAAAATTCAAAGTGTTTTCTTTTAAATGAGACCAACCCCATGAAGATGCTGCAAAGGGTTGAAGAACAGCTTTTGATTTACTTTGGGTACGTAATTTTTTGGCGTTTTTGGGGAAATTGACCAGAGTGCAAGGGGTTAACAGCTCTGCACCTCTCTTTACCCGAGTGTCCAAGATGTGTGGTCGCAGGTCTGATGACACAATAACAAAATCAATCATTGACCTGCGACCTAGGGTGTCCTGGTGCCAGGTGCACATATAGACACCCTTATGCTTGAACATGGTGTTTGTTATGGACAAACTGTGGTTGGCACAGAAGTCCAATAACTGAACACCACTCGGATTCAGATTGGACAGGCTGTTCCTCCCAATCACCCTCCTCCAGGTTTCACTGTTGTTGCCCACATGTGCGCTGAAGTCCCCCAGTAGGACAATGGAGTCTCCAAGAGGAGTACTCTCCAGCACCCCAGTCAGATTCCAAAAAGGATGTGTGCTCTGAACCATCATTTGGTGCATAGACACAGATGATGGTCAGGACCCGTTTCTCAACCTGAAGGCACAGGGAAACTACCCTTTCATCCACCAGGAAGAACTCCAATGTCGAGGCAGCAAGGTGGGGGGATGCAAGAATACCCACCCCTGCCCGTCGCCTCTCACTCGGGGCAACTCCAGAATAGGCCAAACTCCAGTCCCTCTCCAGGTAACTGGTTCCAGAACCGGAGCTGTGCATTGAGGTGAGCCCACCTATATTTAGCTGGTATCTCTCAACCTTGTGCACCAGCTCCAGCTCCTTCCCCACCAGAGAGGTGACGTTCCCTGTCCCACAAGCCAGTTTCGAAAGCCAGGGATCAGACCACGAAGGTCTCTGCTTTCGCCTGCTGCCTGATCTGCATAGCACCGAACCCCCATGGTCCCTTCTGCAGGTGGTGAGCCCACTGGAGGGCAGACCCATGTATCTCCTTTGGGCTGAGCACGGTCAGGTCGTATGGGACCTGTTTTTCCATTCTGCTGTAATTATTTCTAATGGGCTTAATTTTCACCAAATGATTTTTAAAGTTACATTATTTAGAAAGTTGTTTAGAATTATTTTTGTTTTATTCCAAAATAAAGAAGAATATCAGATAACCAATCCACTAGTTGTCAAATTGAGAGTCTGAAGAACAGGTAAAGGATACAGATTTATATTGTATTAATATATTTGATTAAGGAGCATTATGAGGAAGCATAAAAAGGATGAAAAGTAGCTTCTTCTAAATAAAACTTTTGTCTTCAATTTATTAAAATATCAGGAACTAAAGCTGTGTGATCACTGTTGAAAGTAGGAGATAGATGATATTTTTCAGATTTAAACAATTTATGAATGTACTGCTAATTAAACTATACAAAAAATTATGGTCAGATATTCAGAAATTTGTTTTTCAGCACAAAACAATTTGTAATATATTTCTAATACTTTTTTTCATAAATGAAGCCATATATAACTTGACTGTTTTTCCACTGTTGTAGTATGAATTCATTAATGCCACATAATATTCAGTGGTTTGTATATATATATATATAACCTTATAAGGAGCATAATTGTTATTTTAAAGGTCAAATTGCAGTTGGGGCCTTCAGCCACTTCTTTTTTTTTTTCCACAATATCTTTATTGAACCTTTTTTTTTTAACAAACATAATACAAACAATCAAACACTAACACTAAAGTACTACAAAAAAAAAAAAGAAAAAAAAAGGATGCACTAAAAACACCAACAACCACCAGCAAAATCAAATCTTCAACAATGCTCCTCTGTTTAGTCTAGACAATCCAATACATAAGTATACATATTATGTTCACCAGTTTGGAATTTACAAGGTCCACACACATCATTCACCTTCTTCTTCAAAAGTTATGTTTAAATTTTTTACATAATCAATAAAAGGTCTCCATATATTCTCAAACACAATTTCCTTTGATTTCAGTATATATGTTATTCTTTCTAATGGAAAGTTTGTTAACATCTGTCTTAACCACTGAGTCACATCTGGTCTATGAGTCTTTTTCCATAATAGTGCAATACATTTTTTGGCATTAAGCAAACTGAGGTCTATGAATGTTCTTTCACTTTTATTAAAATTATGCTTTTCTGGGTACAGACCCAACAAAAACAATTTAGGATTCAATATGATTTGTTTTGAGATTATTTTTTCAATTGTTACCCTCACCTCTTCCCAAAACATTCTTATTAATCTACATTCCCATACACAATGAAATAGAGTTCCTTTACTTTCCATGCATTTTGTGCATGTATCTGGTATATTTTTGTTATATTTATTTAACTCCTCCGGTGTAACATACATCCGCATTAACCATTTGAAATGTATCAATTTAAGGCGTACATTTATTGATTTGGTTTGAGCTTCTGTACAAGCCAATTCCCATTGTTCCTCTGAAATTTCAGTTTGCAGATCTTCTTTCCAGTAGTTTAATCTTTTCAGTGAATTTTCACTTGAAGATAATGTCAATGAGTTATAAAACTCTGAAATAATACCCTTTCTTTTACTATCTTTCATCATCATTTTTTCCAAGGATGAATAAATAGGTCGAGTGAGAGCTTTATTTTGATTTGATCGAATAAAGTTTCTAAGTTGAAGATATTTAAAAAAATGTGTTCTATTGAGATTAAATTTGATCCTCAGCTCTTCAAAAGACATTATGTTATCTGCACATGGCAAATATAAATCCTGAATCTTTTGTATCCCTTTTAAATTCCATACTTTAAATACAGCGTCCGCTCTCCCTGGTTTAAAATATTGATTACCCCATATTGGACTAAATTGTGACAGTAACTGTGGTTCTTTTAAATAGTTTTTAGCTTCACACCATATTTTGATCATATGCTTTACAAATGGATTTTTAACTTGTTTTTGTAATTTTTTTGCCGAATCTGAGTATATGAATATGGGAAGAGGTAAAGGTAAATTGTATGATTCCATTTCAGTCCAGTGAGGGAGATCATTTGATGAAAAATAATATGTCATAGACCTCAGTTGTGCCGACCAATAATACAACATAAAATTTGGACATTTCAGACCTCCACGATCAAATGGTAAATATAATAAAGACAGACGTAATCTAGCCCTCCTGTTGTTCCATATAAATTCCACTAAGTTTTTTTTTATTCTTGAGAATAAATCTAAAGGTGGTGATAAGGGAATGTATTGAAATAAATAAAGTATTTTAGGTAAAATATTACTTTTAAGTATATTGATTCTCCCGATCATCGACATTGGTAGTGACATCCATCTCTGAGTTAACTCATTGATATCTGTCATTAAGGCTTCATAGTTGACACTGGCGACTGATTCTAGCTTAGGCACAATTTGGATTCCTAAATATTTAAACTGATTTACAACATTGAATTGATTTACCTCAGGGGCTGGGTAATTTCTCTGGGTCTCATTTAGCATTAATATTGAAGATTTAGTTTTATTTATTTTATATCCTGATATTTTCCCCAAATTCTTTATTAAATTCAACAAGGTTGGAATTGATTTTTTTAGATTCGACATAAACAAAATTATGTCATCGGCGTACAGGGAGATTTTATGTTCTGTTGGTCCAACTTTAATTCCATATATTTGTGAATGTAAACGTATCGCTATCGCTAAAGGTTCAATTGCCATAGTAAACAGTAAAGGTGAAAGTGGACAGCCTTGTCGACATCCTCTATTGATTTTTATTGGTTTTGAAATATTGTTATTTGTTAGGATTTCTGCTGTAGCATTATTGTATATTATTTGAACCCATTTTATGAAATTATTTCCAAGTCCAAACCTTTGTAGGACTTCAAAAAGAAAGGGCCATTCAACTCTATCAAAGGCCTTTTCGGCGTCCAGTGATAGGAGAGCTGTATCCGGTGCTTCTTTATTAAAATAAATAATATTAAATAGTCTTCTTACATTATGGAAGCCTTGTCTTCCCTTTATAAAGCCATTCTGATCTCGATTAATAATATTTGGTAAAATTTCTTGTATTCGTCTTGCTAAAATTTTACAGATTATCTTAAGGTCGGCGTTTAATAGGCTTATTGGTCTCATATTTTCACATTTATTAGAGGGCTTACCTGGTTTTGGCAGCAGTATAATTAAGGCATTATTTATGTATGATGGTAAATTATTATTTTGAAATGCTTCTAAAACCATTTCCAAAAAAGGTTTTATTAATTTATTCTTAAATTTCTTATAAAGGTCAACTGGAAGACCATCTGGTCCTGCACTTTTTCCTGATTTCATATTATCAATGGCTAGCCCAACTTCTTCTTGACTAATTTTAGACTCCAATATCTCCCTGTTTTCATTTGGAATACACGGTATAGATAGTTCGTTCAAAAACCCATTTAGTTTTGTTAAATCAAATTCATTTTTAGTATCATATAATTTTTCATAGTAATCTCTAAAGGCTCTGTTAATTTCTAAAGGATCTATAACTACCTGTCCGTTACTTATAATACTAGTAATTGGTGTTTTAATTTCTAATTGTTTAATCTGCCATGCCAATAATTTTCCTGATTTTTCACCTTGTTCATAAAAAGATTGTTTCAATCTTAGAAGACTCGAGGCAGCTCTATTCGCTGATTTTTTGTCGTATTCAGCTCTCAAAATCAGTAATTCATTCTCCAACCTTGGATCACTTCCTGCATACACTTTTTCCTGAAGACTTTTCATTTTATGTTCCAATTTAGCTCTCTCCTCTCGAGTCTTCTTAGATTTTGATCCTGTATAACTAATAATATGTCCCCTAATAAAAGCTTTGAAAGCTTCCCACTTTACACATGCTGATGTTTGTGTAGTATTGATGTCAAAGTACTCGTCTATCTGTTTTTCTATATACTTGACAAATTCCTCATCCTGAAGCCATTTATGCTGAAATTGCCATCTACCTGATTCCTTTGTCAATTTTTTATCTACATATATTAGACAACAGGGTGCATGATCAGAGATCACGATGTTATCATAAAAGCAGTTTTGAATCTTGGATCTTAATTCTGTGGAAATCAAAAAATAATCAATACGTGAGAATGTCTTGTAGGTACTGGAATAACAAGAATAGGCTTTAACTTGTGGTTTCATTTCTCTCCATATATCTAACAATCTCAATTCTTTCATAAAATGATTAATAGTCATCCTACATCCATTGTGCGTACAATCCAGTCCTGTTGATCTATCTATACCTGGATTCAATGTACAATTAAAATCCCCTGCTATTATATGTTGCCCTGTAAGTGATGATAAAATAAGAAATAAATTAGCAAAGAACTTTTGATCATCTATATTGGGACCATATAAGTTCACAAGATTTATATTTTCTAATAGCAAAGAACCTTGAATGATTACATATCTTCCAAGTTTGTCTCCAATTACATTTTTCACTTGAAAAGGGACTGATTTATGTATGAGAGTCATAACTCCCCTGGCCCGGGATGAAAATGATGAGGTGAATACACTTCCTTGCCATCTACTCCTAATTCTTTTTATATCCTCCTCTATTAGATGAGTTTCTTGTAAAAACACAATTTTTGAACCCATGTCTTTTATTTTATTCATAACTTGTTTAAGTTTTTTTAAATTTTGTAGACCTCTGCAATTCCATGAAGTTAAATTAAGATTAACACTTTGGTTTATGATCAATAGAGAGTTTGGGATTACCTTGCAGTGTAAACATGCTCATACAGAGAAGCAAAAACATGAGTGGTTGAACATTCATCCTACAAACTACACACAAACAAATTCCCCCTTCCCACACTTGTGGCGAACCCCCCAAAATCAAAAGAAAAATTCCGTCTCCCGATATAGCCATCGACCGTTCCACACCCACGGGGAACAGCCTAAGCCACTCCTTCTTCATTCTCCCAATCACCCTAACTCTACTGCTTTTAATGACGTAACATTAACTCTCCTCTGTAGTTTTCCAACTTAACTCCAAAATTTTTAACAACTTTGTACATCATAGTTTTTTTTTGTTTGTTTTGTTTTTGTTTTTTTTAAATATATAATACAATCTATATTTTGTAAACTTGCTGTTTACTTCAAGTCAGTCAGATGCCTGTGCAAATGCTTAATTATTCTACCTTATATTTTGTTCATGCTTAGCTCCCACCAGTCTCTTCTTCTTCTTTGATCTTCTTGATGAACTCCTGCGCCTCCTCTGGGGTCTTGAAGATGTGGGTTCTACCCTCATACGTGGTCAACAGTCTCGCAGGATAGATTACACCATGACGAATCCCAAGGTTGCGCAGCTCCTTACATATGGGATCAAACTGCTTCCTCAATTGTTGGATTCCTGTGGCCAAATCTGGGTAGAACCGCACCTGCTGATCCTGGTGTTTAATCTCTCCTTTAGCTCGTGCAGCGTTGAAGATCTTCATCCTGTCTCTGTTGCTAAGAAACTTCATAATTAAGGTCCTCGGCGGTCCCTTATCTCTCCGTGGGCCAATACGATGTGCTTTTTCCAGAACCACTGCTGATTGCAACTCCTCGCTGCCCAGCACCTCCGGAATCCACTTTTCCAGAAAGGAATATACGTCCCGACCTTCTGATTCCTCTGGAAGACCCACCAGCCTCAAGTTATTCTGTCTCGACCGAGATTCCAAATCCAAAATATTATCTTCTAGACATTTATTTTTTTTTTCCAAAGTGCGCACCTTTAATTGAAGACGGGTGACGTCATCTTCAGCACTAGCGAGACGGAGCTCCATCTGCGCCGTTCGTTCTACACAGTCACCCAATTCCTTTCTTATTCCTTCCAACGCTGTCATAATCCCATCAAATCTAGAGGAAAAGTCCGCTCTCATTGAACTCATGGCAGCCATCAGCGCATCTGCGCCGCTCCCCGCAGACATCGCACCGTTGCCAGCCTCCTCCGCCATATATGGAGTTTTGTTTGCTGCGTCACAGACCTGAAAGTCCGTTAATTTGGACTGTTTCGGCGGCTCGCTTTTTCCTTTACCTGGTTTTCCAGCCTTAGGCTTCGCCGACATATCCTCGCCCAAACGCTGGGATACGTTCTGTCCCAAATGAGAGAGTTATTTGCCGATTTTTTTCTCCAGGAGCAGAGCAGAGTGAAACACGTCCGTCTTACGTGGCAGCCATAACCGGAAGTCCTTCAGCCACTTCTATTTTAGTCAGACAGGCAAAATGGCTCTTTGGTTGGCAAAGGTTGCAGACCCCTGCCTTAAACATTAGATAGATATTTTAAGTGGTAAAGGTTAGGGTAATTGTTGGATTCAGTTATGAATAAAAACAGCTGTAATAGTCTCAAACAGTGAACAAGTGTTATTCCTCTTTCAAAACATACCTGCATTACTTAGCAAGTGAGACCAAGACAAATCATTTCAAAAACTTGTCTTGTCCAATGTCTTGTATGTTCAGCTGTTTTAGTAAGCTTTTCCTGACATTTTTGTAGTCACATCTTACAGCACAAGCCATGGTCCACAGAGAGCTTCCAGAGCATCAGAGGGATCTCATTGTTCAAAGGTATCAGTCAGGAGAAGGGTACAAAAGAATTTCCAAAGCATTAAATATACCATGGAACACAATGAAGACAGTCATTATCAAGTGGAGAAAATATGACACAACAGTGACATTACCAAGAACTGGACGTCCCTCCAAAATTGATGAAAAGACAAGAAGAAAACTGTTCAGGGAGGTTGCCAAGAGGCCGAAAGAAACATTGAAGGAGCAGCAGGAATTTCTTGCAAGTCCTGGCTGTTTAGTATATGTGACAACAATCTCCCATCTTTTTCACATGTCTGGGCTATGGGTTAGGGTGGCAAGACGGAAGCCTTATCTTTTGAAGAAAAATATCCAAGCCCAGCTACATTTTGCAAAAACACATTTGAAATCTGTCAAACGCATGTGGAAAAATGGGTTATGGTACAATGAAACCAAGGTTGAACTTTTTGGCCATAATTCCAAAAGTTTTTTGTTTTTGGTCTTTTGGCTGCTCCCTTTCGGGGTCGACACAGCGTATCATCACCTTATATTGCAATGATCTGCTTGTTGATTTGGCAAGGGTTTTTATGCCGGATGTCCTTCCCGACACGACCCTGCCTATTCATCTTGGCTTGGGACCGGCACAGGGAGTATACTGGCTTGTGCACCCCCTGTGGCTGGGTAATCAACGTTTCCCTCCTCCGTTATTATTGCTGAGCACCAAGCTGGACGGCAGGAAGTTCCATTTTTATATGGTCTTTGGCATGACCTGGCTAGGACTTCAACCCTGGCCTCCCTGGTTGTGGGGCGGATGCTCTACCTCTAGGCCACCACTCCGGTCATATATTTGGCACAAAGACGACATTGCTTATCACCAAAAGAACACTATACCTGCAGTGAAGCATGGTGGTGGCAGCATCATGCTTTGGGGCGGTTTTCTTTCAGCTGGAACTGGGGCATTTGTCAAGGTGGAGGGAATTATGAACAGTTCCAAATACCAGTCAGTGTTGCCACAAAACCTTCAGGCTTCTGCTAGAAAGCTGAAGATGAGAAGGAACTTCATCTTTCAGCACAACAATGACCCAAAGCACGCATCCAAATCAACAAAACAATGGGTTCACCAGAAGAAGATTAAGGTTTTGGAATGGCCCAGCCAGAATCCAGACCTGAATCCAATCGAACATCTGTGGTGTGGTCTGAAGAGGGCTGTGCACAGGAGATGCCCTCACAATCTGACAGATTTGGAGTGTTTTTACAAAGAAGAGTGGGCAAATATTGCCACATCAAGATGTGCCATGCTGATGGACTCCTATACCCAAAAACAATGAGTGCTGTAATAAATGCCAAAGTTGCTTCAACAAAGTATTAGTTTAAGGGTGTGCATATTTTTGCAGCCAGGTTATTGTAAGTTTTTTATTTTTTATTTTTCCCCTTAAATGATTTCAGTTTGTTTTTCAATTGGGATGTACAGGTTATAGGTCACATTAATGGTTGAAAAGGTTTTGACATGATTTATCTTGGTCTCATTTTTTTACATCACAAAAGCCTGGCATTTGAACAGGGGTGTGTAGACTTTTTATATCTACTGTACTTGTACAGTGGATATAAAAACAACGTGGATTCCACAACATGGATTTCCACGTTGTGGAAATGGTTGAGTGAATGAAGGAGGGCAAGATGGCGGCAGTGGCATTGAGTGGTTTGGTTGGCTACACTCACATGCAAAAATATACTAAATATACTGCCTTTAATCCCATCTACCTAATTATTAAGATATCCTTTTGGATTTTAAGCATTTTATCACATGTTATTTTGAAATGGTACGATAAAAACAAGAGAAACCATGATCACTACAACGCCGGTTTGTATCTTTTTGCCTGCGGCCTGCTACTACTGGTGCCTGTCTTATCCACCTGCGACACACCGGTGAAGGTGGCTGTCAAAGTGCAACATCGCATGGATTATACTTTCAAGGATCCACTTGGTATTCTATCAGAAAAACAACAACTGAACTGGTTAGGATATGGCTACGCTGCAATCTTTGCACATGTACTCAGTGATGGCCGAGTTCAGATTTTCAAGCGATCACGCAAAACTACCGGTACAAGTAGACGAACAATCAACTGGCACATACGGCATATAGCCCAAACTCTACTACTACTGTTACTTCTAGCAGGGGACATTCATCTCAACCCTGGGCCTATCTATCAACAAGCGATTTCTGCAATCATGCAAATCTCCACCCCGAGCATGGAGTTTTTGACTCCGAGGTTGTTAGAATCGCCAACTGGTCCCCTTCAACCAACATCATTATCCCCGCAACTTACTCGGGCTTTGGTGCCGGGTGTCATCTGTGGGGCCCCTGCGGACGCTGCCTGTGATGGTCGACTGGCCGAAGAGGAGTTCCGTTGGAGGGACTTGGAGGAAGAAGCATGGATGGATGATCAGCCCTCTTCCACCACCATTGCTGGAATTAACGTATTGAACCATCTGAACTCTTAACGCTACAGCTGCTTCAGAGACTGCTGCGAAACGACCAATGTTACATCCCAGAGGAATGCCGATGAAAATGTCATCAAGTGAATCCTGCATATTTGCAGGGTTGGAAGAATCCAGGGTTGTTGCCTCTGTCACTGGGGTGAGTCCTGAGGTTCGCATTCATGTACAGTATTATCAGACAGTAATCACATTGACTCATCTGGGGCAGAATGTAAACAACAACGGAATCCCGCGAGGGACAAAAGGACTTTCTATCAACGCACATCATCAAAACAGAGAGAGCACAAGTTCTTCCAAATGGTAAATCACGCACAAGTTATTTGGAACCCCGAATCCAAATCTAAAGGTTTGCTAGGAGGTCATTTAAATATTAGAAGCATATTACCAAAAATGGATCAGATACGGAATATGCTCATTGAGTCTAATTTGGATTTTCTATGTATCTATGAAAGTTGGCTGAATTGTAATGTATCAAATGATCTAGTTAATTTATCAGGATACTTATGTTATAGAAATGATAGAACCACAAGTAAGGGAGGGGGTGTCCTAATTTATGTGTCCTAATTTTTGTGCCATGTCTTAAATGTGTCGAACTTGAACTGAATATAAATTTGGAGTGCCTGGGACTTAATGTAATTCTATCACCAAATATGAATTTTAACTTTGTTGTAGTCTATAATCCCCCATCTCATGGTGCTGAGTTTTACAATGAATTTAAGAGTCTTCTTTCCATCTGTGATAAATGTAATGAATGTATTGTATTTGGTGATTTTAACATTAATTGGATGGATAAAAGTGCCAAAGGCAAATTGAAATCAGCTACGGGGAAATTTAGATATGTACAATTGATTGAAAGAAATTGATTGTTTCAGGCACGTCCCACTGGGAGGAGACCCCGGGGCAGACCCAGGACTTGGTGGAGAGACTATGTCTCCCAGCTGGTCTGGGAACGCCTTGGTATCCCCTCTGAAGAGCTGGAGCAGGTGGCTGGGGAGAGGGAAGTCTGGGCTTCTCTGCTTGAACTGCTGCCTCCGCGACCCGGACCTCCGGAAAAGCGGTAGAAGATGGATGGATGGACAATTGATTGATAAACCCACCCGTATCACAAGGAAATCTGAAACTCTTATTGACTTGATTCTCACTAATAGGCCAGAGAGAGTCGTAAAAACATATAATTTGATTACTGGACTTTCAGATCATAACATGACGTTGGTTGTAAGAAAGCTATCAAAACAACGCCTTGTCCACCATATTAAAAATGAAAATCAAACTAGGTTCACAACAGGAATTTCTAAATTAAACATGGTTCACTTCGAACAGGACTTAATGAATGCAAATTGGGAGAATGTTACCAAAGTGTCGAACTTAAAGAGTAGTGCCAGTAATTTTATGTCAACCTTAAGCAACTTACTTAGTAAATACACAAGAACTTGGAAAAGCAGACCTAAGAAATGCTCTCTCCCATGGTTTAATAAGGACATTCTCCAGCTTATGAAAAAGAGAGATCTTGCTCTCAAAAAGTCTCTGGTCACTAAAACCAACGCTGACCATTTCACTTTCAGTAGTATAAGGAACAAAGTGGTGTCTGAGCTTTGGAAGGCTAAGACTAATTACTTCCTTAAACTAATTGAGGAGGCCAATGGGAGCAGTTCTAAACTCTGGCAACACATTAATAGACTAGAAAAGCACTCGGAGAGCGCAGACCTCCGCCAAGCGCCACAGTTCCCCCCATACAGTGTTTGTGTGTATGTTTTCAGATTCCTTGACCATGAAAACATATGACTAGCAATTGGATTCACAATGATAGGATTAGTGGTTCAGTAGTTATTCATGAAAATGGCATTTTCCTTAATGGCGGTTTTCGCCACAGTTCCCCCCCATACAGTGTTTGTGTGTACGTTTTCAGATTCCTTGACCATGAAAACATATGACTAGCAATTGGATTCACAATGATAGGATTAGTGGTTCAGTAGTTATTCACGGAAATGGCATTTTCCGTAATGGCAGTTTTCGCCACAGTTCCCCCCCCATACAGTGTTTGTGTGTATGTTTTCAGATTCCTTGACCATGAAAACATATGACTAGCAATTGGATTCACAATGATAGGATTAGTGGTTCAGTAGTTATTCACGAAAATCGCATTTTCCGTAATGGTGGTTTTCGCCACAGTTCCCCCCATACAGTGTTTGTGTGTACGTTTTCAGATTCCTTGACCATGAAAACATATGACAAGCAATTGGATTGACAATGATAGGATTAGTGGTTCAGTAGTTATTCACGAAAATCGCATTTTGCATAATGGCGGTTTTCTTGTGGACGGTGATCCGAATCACCACCAAAATCTAATCATCTGTAGGATACCCCATTTCTGACAATCTGTGAAAATTTCATGAAAATCCGTCCATAACGTTTTGAGTTATCTTGCTAACAAACAAACAAACAGACAGACAAACCAACGCCGATGATCACATAACCTCCTTGGCGGAGGTAATTAACAAATTCGAGTAAACAAAAGCATCCAAAAATAAGTAGTCTCAAAGTAGATGATAACCTCATCAGTAGTAATAATAATGAGTCCATGGCCAATGTCTTTAACTGTTTTTTCACTGAATCTGTTCATAAACTGGCAAGTTATTTTAGACCACCTGAGTTATCCTCTAAGGAACATGTTAATGTTCACAACAGTTTTCGCATCAAAGAGGTATCCAGTGATGCAGTTAAAGAGATTATTGGGAAAATGAATAACTCTATGGCAAAGGATGTTAATAACTTAAATGCTGCCATAATTAAGAAACACCAGAATAGTCTGTTGGAGCCTATTACTCACTTAGTCAACTTGTCAATAAGAACAAATACATTTCCAGAGAGTTGGAAGACAGCAGTAATCACCCCGATCTATAAGTCGGGAGACAAGGACTTAGCAAGCAACTACAGGCCGATTGCCATATTGCCCGTAGTTTCAAAAATTCTGGAGAAGATTGTTGCTGCTCAATTGATAGAACATTTAGAGTCCAACCAATTACTTTATCCACAGCAATTTGGGTTTAGACCTAAGTATTCCACAGAAATAGCTAACTGTTATTTTATCGAGAAGGTCAAGGCTTTATTGTTAAGGGGCATGTTGTGGGGACCGTGTTTCTGGATCTAAAAAAGGCCTTTGACACGGTAAACCACACTGTCCTACTGTCGAAGTTAAAAGACCTCAAGATTTCAACTGAGGCAATACAGTGGTTTAGGTCATACCTGGAGGGGAGAGAACAATGTGTCAAGGTCAATGGGGAGAAATCTGGGCTGCTCACCAATAACATGGGAGTACCACAAGGATCTATGCTAGGGCCATTGTTGTTCACAATATACATCAACGACTTGCCCGATAATTGCCCAGGTGCCAGCTGCCAGCTGCCAGATGTATGCTGATGACACCGTTATCTATTTGTCTGCCAAAACGGCTAGCATGGCAGCTGAGCACCTGACCCAGGTTTTACAGAATATCTCTAAATGGCTTGTGTTGTCGTATTTAAACTTGAATGTTAAAAAAACTGTTGCTATGTGTGTCTCTATTAGAAACAGGCCCATGAATGATGTTTTTGATGTTAAAATTGGAAATGAGGTGCTTACTGAAGTGAATGAGGTCAAGTATCTAGGGATCATTCTAGACAGGAATCTGCGATTCGACAAGCAGGTGCATTACATTTGTAAGAAGGTCAAACCCAATTTAAATTGCTTCAGTCTCATTAGAAGGGATTTGTCATTCAGAACTGCTCATACATATATGCACGCGATGATTCTTTCACATCTGTCATACTGTATCACATCTTGGTCACAAACATTTCAAATTACACTAAAACCCATAACTGCAATATATAAACAGGCTATAAAAATCTTGGACCACAAACCAATGCGGTGGCATCACTGTGGTATTTTAGTCAAGCACAATCTTTTTACTTTTGAAAATTTTATTATCTTCTGTAATATCAGATTGTTTTTTAAATGTCTATACAATCTTGTTTCACCTCCTTTTTCTGGTTTGGTGGCTAGATGCTCGAGCTCTAGCAGAGCATGCACACGAGCTTCCATCAACGGTGACTGTATTGTCACCATGTCTAGAACTTCATTTGGTCAGTCTGCTTTCTCCATAAAAGGGGCAAACTTATGGAACTCTCTGCCAACTCACTTAAAATTGGAGACAAATGCCAACCTTTTCAACAGAAGCGTTAAAGATTGGCTAAAATCCCACCAGCAATGTGTACATATCTAGTCTGAATTATTACGTTTGTTGTGATCATGGATCTCTTGCTCTATTTATAATTTGTAATGTATTTGTAATTTTAATTAGCTTATAAATTTGGTATGTATAGGCTAACTTATGACCTATATAAGCCACCTATGGACTGGTGTTGAGAATTAGCACTTGTGCTATATACACCTATGCAAAACATCTGGTCTCTCCTTGTGATTGTACTAATGTAATTTGTTATGTCCATATTAAATAAAGAGTTAAAAAAAAACCAAAAAAACCCACGTACTTGAGTATCATAAGGAGTTTATGCATCTGATTCACATGGAACTCTCTTCTGACCTGAACCTTCTTTTACAGATAGCATCCAATGTGCTGATCTTCTCCTGCACCAACATAGTTGGAGTGTGTACCCATTACCCCGCAGAGGGCTCCCAGAGGCAGGCCTTCCAGGAGACCCGGGAATGTATCCAGGCTCGTCTCCACTCCCAGAGAGAAAACCAGCAACAAGTAAGAGGACATATCTTTACTGGAGGAGACCAGGATGTACACGTGTAGATAGAGGTTGCAAATAGCATAACACTTTTGATTAAATGTCGTATATTTTCTTTTTCGTAATGATTCCTTATAGAGACTGTGGGCCATAATACAATGATCTAGTCTTTTGTCTCAGGTGCAAACCTCAATTGTGGGCATGTCCATATCCCTTTTGTTTTATTATGGCAGCAAAAAAAAAAAAATGGTTAATGCTCCAATGAAAAGTGCAAAGAGGCTGGTCAGAACTATCCTAATTATTCAGAGGTGCATTTTTGGTAAATAACCCACTGAGGAGCATTCTTTTTCTTGCCTTTAGCAGGGACACATGACCTAAGGCGACCTGTAATCATGATGGCATGTTTACCGCAGAGACAAGATGGGTTTTGCATTGGCCAAAGGCCGTGCCCACAAGTGAAGAGAAAATGCACATGATGGTAACCCTGCTTGGCATTAAGCCAGGCATTATTTACAGTCAATCTCCAGTCACTTATTTTATCGAGGGGAATGAGGGGATATGATTGAATAAATGGAGTGAATTTAAATTAATTTCCATTTAACATAGCATGCATGGATGCATGCCTAAATCATTCTGCTCCATTGTTCTACACACAGACTTAAATAGGTTTAAAGGTCCATCTGCTGAAAAATTTTGTACACCCATGCACTGTTTTCTTTAAAATTATTTCTCTGCACAATGAAAAACTCTGTTCTCTGTTTCTTCAAATGATCTGGTATAAATTACAGAGTATATGTGGATAGTTTGTATTTAACTGTCCTGAGATTAACACATTTAACAGAAAAACAACAGCTGAGTGTTTGGGGTTTTTTTTTTTCATTAACTTAAACAGGACAGGATTCATGCTTGCGAACAACACAAGATCAAAAGAGATGACTGTGTGGACACAGACATGTTAGATTATGTATGTGGACAGAAACCTTTGTCACACCAGAGAGGTTTGTAGTTTGAATTTTTCAGACTGACAGTTTAATCCCACCATGGGTTTTAGACATTGCTTCCACTGTTTACCGGTACACCAGCCACTGCAGCCACCAAGCCTCTGGCCACGGATCTGTCCAGAACCAATCACAGAGGCCGCCAAACTCAAGGCTCAGTGGAGAGCGTGAATCTTCCTGCCTTTGCACCTCTCGTGGTGTCAGTCTGTGGTGAAAAGTGACACACACACTCCCTGTTCTTTCATTCATTCCCCTAAAAAGTAAGTTAATTAAAGCCTAATCTATAGGAAATACTCCTCCTGTAAATTTGTGATTAAAATGAAAATGTTGATGAAATAAAAAAACCATTCAGTGTCTTATATGGAAATTAAAATGACAGGTAACAACAGAGGTTGTGCTTGGATTTATTGCTGTCCATCAAAATTACAGAGAACTGTAAAAATTCTGTCATGACTCAGTATAATCTGTCATTTAAAAAATGTGTGTGTGTATGTATGTATATACTGTATATATACGTATATATATATATGTATATATATATATATATATATATATATATATATATATATATATATATATATATATATATATAGTGGTGTGAAAAAGTGTTTGCCCCCTTCCTGATTTCTCATTTTTTGTGTTTGTCACACTTACAGTATCTCACAAAAGTGAGTACACCCCTCACAATTTTGTAAATATTTTATTGTATCTTTTCATGAGACAACACTGAAGATGTGACACTTTGATACAATGTAAAGTAGTCAGTATACAGCTTGTATAACTGTAAATTTGCTGTCCCCTCAAAATAACTCAACACACAGCCATTAATGTCTAAACCGCTGGCAACAAAAGTGAGTACACCCCTCGTGAAAATGTCCAAATTGTGCCCAAATAGCCATTTTCCCTCCCCAGTGTCATGTGACTCAGCGTTACATGGTGTCAGGTATGAATTGGGAGCAGGTGTGTTAAATTTGGTGTTATCACTCTCACACTTTCTCATACTGGTCACTGGAAGTTCAACATGGCACACCTCATGGCAAAGAACTCTCTGAGGATCTGAAAAAAAGAATTGTTGCTCTACATAAAGGCGGCCTAGGCTATAAGAAGACTGCCAACACCTTGAAACTGAGCTGCAGCATAGTGGCCAAGACCATACAGTGGTTTAACAGGACAGGTTCCCCTCAGAACAGGCCTCGCCATGGTCGACCAAAGAAGTTGAGTGCACGTGCTCAGCATCATATCCAGAGGTTGTCTTTTGAAAATAGACGTATTGTGGTGGACACACATATGTGACCTGCTTTGTGACTCACATTTTAGACCAGAACAAAGGCAGAGCTTCCTGAGGCTTGAGACTGTGGGGGTTATCAAAGGATTAAGGAGTAGATGCATTGTAGACTGTGGGGGTTGATATCAGAGAGAGGAGATGCATTGTTCCTAACAATTATAATACAATGTGAATGTGTGATGCAATGACTTGTGAACTGTGAGAGTCCTGGTATTTAAGGACGAGAGTTCCCTGTAATGTTCCTCTTTTCTTCTTTGAGATATTGGTGATGTGAATAAAGCTGACTTGAGAGAGAACTCTGTCACGTCATTCTCACATTACTACACTGGTGACCCCAACGTGATGAAACTCAACTGGGAGCCTGTGTCCACGAGGAACTGTCTCCCCGAGCGTGCGTCCAACAAGTAGAGCAGCTTGTTCTCCTCCCCAAGGGCCGCGGCTGCTACCGACCCCCGGTCTTGGCGTTTCCCGAACGCCTGCACTGGCACGGTGGTACACATTTGCGTGCCCTCTCTGCGAAACGGCGATGGTAGAAACAAAGGACGTCTGATCCGCGTTCCCTGGCCCCTGCCGCCGCCGTCGTCGGTGAGTCTGGTACTGCTGCTTCTGGCCCCCTGTCATCTCCGGACGGCCGCGTCCAGTAGTACCGGCCACGTGGCGCCGCCGCGTTTTTGACTCGATTCATTCTTTGGTGCACCCGGGAGTGCGCGCGTCGGTCAAAATGGTAGGAGAGAAATTTGTGTGGCCGAGCCTTCGCAAACAGGTTAAAGAGTGGGCAGCAGCCTGCACGGCGTGTCAACGAGCCAAAGTACACAGGCACACGAGGGCTCCCTTGGAGCCATTTCACATTCCGGCCAAGAGGTTCGATCACGTTCATGTGGACCTCGTGGGCCCCCTCCCACCGTCACAAGGGTGCACACACCTTCTGACAATGGTGGACCGCACCACGCGCTGGCCTGAAGTTGTCCCGCTGGCATCAACCACGGCCGAGGAGGTGGCGCGCGCGTTTGTAACAGCTTGGGTGGCGCGTTTCGGCGTTCCGTCGGACATTACGTCCGACAGAGGCCCTCAATTTGTGTCCGAGCTTTGGTCGACAATGGCCCGCAGCCTGGGTGTCACAATTCACCGCACAACCGCGTACAATCCGCGGGCTAACGGGTTATGCAAACGTTTTCATAGATCATTGAAAGCGGCTCTTAGAGCGTCACTGACGGATGCAAATTGGGTAGACAAGTTACCGTGGGTGCTATTGGGGTTGCGTTCTGCGCCTAAATAGGACTTAGAAGCCTCCCCAGCGGAGCTCGTGTTTGCGCAGCCACTCCGGCTGCCTGGGGAGTTTCTCCCAGATAACCCTGCGCCAGACGCCTCCCCGTCTCAGCTGTTGCAGAGTAACATAGAATCAAGCACGCTGCCCGGCCCCGCACACCACAGTTTTCTGCGCGTTTTTGTGCCTAAAACTTTGAAAAACACAGAGTTTGTTTTTGTCAGACACGATACGCATCGAACCCCGCGGCGACCGCCTTATGACAGACCATTCAGAGTGTTAGAAACAGGGGACAAGCAGTTTTTGCTAGATTTGGGGGGTAGGAAAGAGAAAGTTGGCATAAACAGACTCAAACCTGCTTTTGTGGTGGCAGATGAGCAAGTGCTGTTGGCGAGAGCCCCGCGGCGAGGTAGACCCCCGCGGGGGGCTTCACAGAGTAATGTTTCCCCAGAACACCCACAGGTGCTGACAAAAGGTTTCCACCCCCAGACGGCAAACCCCCAGCGTGACAGCGCCGCAGAGACGTTGAATCCCAGCTACAGCAGATACGGCAGGAGACTGAAGCCTAGACAGCATGTGGACTGATGTATATTGATACGATCACGGCATGCATGTTGTTATTCTCTTGTTTGTTCTAAAATGTTGGGGGGGCTTTGTGTGGTGGACACACATATGTGACCTGCTTTGTGACTCACATTTTAGACCAGAACAAAGGCAGAGCTTCCTGAGGCTTGAGACTGTGGGGGTTATTAAAGGATTAAGGAGTAGATGCATTGTAGACTGTGGGGGTTGATATCAGAGAGAGGAGATGCATTGTTCCTGACAATTATAATACAATGTGAATGTGTGATGCAATGACTTGTGAACTGTGAGAGTCCTGGTATTTAAGGACGAGAGTTCCCTGTAATGTTCCTCTTTTCTTCTTTGAGATGTTGGTGATGTGAATAAAGCTGACTTGAGAGAGAACTGTCTCGTCATTCTCACATTACTACAGTATGAGTGCTGCCAGCATTGCTGCAGAGGTTGAAGGGGTGGGGGGTCAGCCTGTCAGTGCTCAGACCATACGCCGCACACTGCATCAAATTGGTCTGCGTGACTGTCATCCCAGAAAGAAGCCCCTTTCAAAGATGATGCACAAGAAAGCCCGCAAACAGTTTGCTGAAGACAAGCAGACTAAGGACATGGATTACTGGAACCATGTCCTGTGGTCTAATGAGACCAAGATAAACTTTTTATTCAGATGGTGTCAAGCTTGTGTGGTGGCAACCAGGTAATGAGTACAAAGACAACTGTGTCTTGCCTACAGTCAAGCATTATGGTGAAAGTGTCATGGTTTGGGGCTGCATGATTGCTGCTCGCACTGGGAAGCTACAGTTCACTGAGGGAACCATGAATACCAACATGTACTGTGACATACTGAAGCAGAGCATGATCCCCTCCCTTCGGAAACTGGACCACAGGGCAGTATTCCAACATGATAACGACCCCAAACACACCTCCAAGATGAACACTGCCTTGTTACAGAAGCTGAGGGTAAAGGTGATGGACTGGCCAAGCATGTCTCCAAATTTAAACCCTATTGAGCATCTGTGGGGCATCCTCAAATGGAAGGTGGAGGAGCACAAGGTCTCTAACACCATGGTGTCGTCATGGAGGGGTGGAAGAGGATTCCAGTGGCAACAAGTGAAGCTCTAGTGAACTCCATGTCCAAGAGAGTTAAGGCAGTGCTGGAAAATAGCGGTGGCCACACAAAATATTGACACTTTGGGCACAATTTGGACATTTTCGCGAGGGGTGTACTCACTTTTGTTGCCAGCGGTTTAGACATTAATGGCTGTGTGTTGAGTTATTTTGAGGGGACAACAAATTTACACTGTTATACAAGCTGTACACTGACTACTTTATGTTGTATCAAAGTGTCATATCTTCAGTGTTGTCCCATGAAAAGATATAATAAAATATTTACAAAAATGTGAGGAGTGTACTCACTTTTGTGAGATACTGTAAATGTTTCAGATCATCAAACAAATTTAAATATTAGACAAAGATAACACAAGTAAACACAAAATGCTGTTTTTAAATAAAGGTGTTTATTATTAAGGGAAAAAAAATCCAAACCTACATGGCCCTGTGTGGAAAAAGTGATTGCCCCCTCAACCTAATAACTGGTTGGGCCACCCTAAGCCGCAACAACTGCAATCAAGCATTTGCGATAACTGGAAATGAGTCTTTTACAGTGCTGTGGAGGAATTTTGGCCTACTCATCTTTGCAGAATTCTTGTAATTCAGCCACGTTGGAGGGTTTTCCAGCATGAACCACCTTTTTAAGGTCATGCCACAGCATTTCAATCGGATTCAGGTCAGGACTTTGACTAGGCCACTCCAAAGTGTTCATTTTGTTTTTCTTAAGCCATTCAGAGGTGGACTTGCTGCTGTGTTTTGGATCGTTGTCCTGCTGCAGAACCCAAGTGCGTTTCAGCTTGAGGTCACAAACAGATGGCCGGACATTCTTCTTCAGGATTTTTTGGTAGAGAGCAGAATTCATGGTTCTGTTTACCACAGCAAGTCTTCCAGGTCCTGAAGCAGCAAAACAGCCCCAGACCATCACACTACCACCACCATATTTTACTGTTGGTATGATGTTCCTTTTCTGAAATGCTGCGTTACTTTTACGCCAGATGTAATGGGACACACACCTTCCAAAAAGTTCAACTTTTGTCTTGTCAGTCCACAGAGTATTTTCCCAGAAGTCTTGGGGATCATAAAGATGTTTTCTGGCAAAACTGAGGTGAGCCTTTGTTTTGTTTTTTTGCTCAACAGGGGTTTTCGTCTTGGAACTGTGCCATGCAGGCCATTTTTGCCCAGTCTCTTTCTTATGGTGGAGTCATGAACACTGACCTTAACTGAGGCAAGTGAGGCCTGCAGTTCTTTGGATGTTGTTGTGGGATCTTTTGTGACCTTTTGGAGGAGTCGTTGCTGCGCTCTTGGGGTAATTTTGATTAGCCGGCCTCTCCTGGGAAGGGTCACCACTGTTCTATGTTTTTGCCATTTGTGGGTAATGGCTCTCACTGTGGTTTCGCTGGAGTCCTAAAGCTTTAGAAATGGCTTTATAACTTTTTCCAGACTGATAGATCTCAATTACTTTGTTTCTCATTTGTTCCTGAATTTCTTTAGATTGCAGCATGATGTCTAGCTTTTGAGGGTCTTTTGGTCTACTTCACTTTGTCAGATAGGTCGTATTTAAGGGATTTCATGATTGAGAACAGGTGTGGCAGTAATCAAGCCTGGGTGTGGCTAGAGAAATTGAACTCAGCTTTCCAAAGATGTGATAAACCACAGTTAATTTATGTTTTAACGGGGAAGGGGGGACAATCACTTTTTCACACAGGGTCATTTAGGTTTGGATTTTTTTTTTACCTCTAATAATAAACATCTTCATTTAAAAACTGCATTTTGTGTTTACTTGTGTAATCTTTGTCTAATATTTAAATTTGCTTGATGATCGGAAACATTTAAGTGTGACAAACATCCAAAAAAAATGAGAACTCGGGAAGGGGCAAACACTTTTACACACCACTGTATATATACAGTATGTATGTGTGGTGTGGGTGTGTTTAAGTCCATATTATACTCAAAGGTGCCAACTAGCAAAATAAACAGAATGTTGTATTTAAATAATTATTTTTGGTCTATTTTTAAAAGAAAATATTCCATAAATCACCACAGGAGCACATCATCAGCACTGAATTACAACTACCTCCAGCTATTTAATTAATAAAATGATAATATCTGATACTATTAATATGATAATATCTGAAAAAATGATAATGATAAAAATGATGATATCTGATACCCTCCAGTGGGCTCACCACCTGCAGGAGGGGTCATGGGGGTCCGGTGCTATGTGGATTAGGTGGCGGTCAAAGGCGGAGACCTTGGCGGACTGATCCCAAGCTTTCTAAACTGGCTTTTGGTACGTGGAATGTCACCTCTCTGGTGGGGAAGGAGCCTGAGCTGGTGTACGAGGTTGAGAGATACCGGCTAGATATAGTCAGCCTCACCTGAACACACAGCTCCAGTTCCGGAACCAGTCTCCTGGAGAGGGGCTGGAGCTTGGCCTTTTCTGGAGTTGCACCGGGTGGAGGCGACAAGCAGGGGTGGGTATTCTTGTATCCTCCCACCTTGCTGCCTCTATATTGGAGTTTTCCCCGGTGGACGAAAGGGTTGCTTCCCTGCGCCTTGGGTTGGGAAACAGGTCCTGACCATCATTTGTGCCTATGCACCAAATGATGTTTCAGAGTACCCACCCTTTTTGGGGTCTGTGACTGGGGTGCTGGAGGGTGCTCCTCTTGGAGACTCCATTGTCCTACTGGGGGACTTCAATGCGCACGTGGGCAACGACAGTGAAACCTGGAGGGGGGTGATTGGGAGGAACGGCCTGCCCGATTTGAACCCGAGTGGTGTTCAGTTATTGGACTTCTGTGCTAACCACAGTTTGTCCATAACAAACACCATGTTCAAGCATAAGGGTGTCCATATGTGCACCTGGCACCAGGACACCCTAGGTCGCAGGTCGATGATCGATTTTGTTATCGTGTCATCAGACCTGCGACCATATGTCATGGACACCCGTGTAAAGAGAGGTGCAGAGCTGTCAACTGATCACCACCTGGTGGTGAGTTGGATCTGATGGCAGGGGAGGAAGCCATTCAGACCTGGTAGACCCAAATGTATAGTGAGGGTGTGCTGGGAACGTCTGGCTGAGGCCCCTGTCCGGGAGATCTTCAACTCCCACCTCCGGAAGAACTTCAACCACATTCCGAGGGAGTCTGGAGACATGGAGTCTGAATGGGCCATGTTCTCCACCTCTGTTGTTGAAGCGGCGGCCCAGAGCTGCAGCCGCAAGGTGGTCAGTGCATCTCGTGGTGGCAACCCCCGAACCAAGTGGTGGACACCAGTGGTGAGGGGGGCCATTAAGCTGAAGAAGGAGTCCTATCAAGCTTGGTTGGCTTGTAGGACTCCGGAAGCAGCTGAGGTGTACCGATAGGCCAAGCGGAATGTAGCTCGGGTGGTTGCTGAAGAAAAAACCCGGGTATAGGAGGAGTTCAGTGAGGCCATGGAACAAGACTTTTGGTCGGCCTCGAAGAGATTCTGGCAAACTGTCCGGCGGCTCAGGAGGGGAAAGGAGCTCCCTGTCCACACTGTATATGGTGCGGATGGGAAACTGTTGACTTCGACTGGGGATATCGTCGGGCGATGGAAGGAATACTTCGAGGATCTCCTCAATCCCACTGATACGCCTTCCACAGAGGAAGCAGGGTTTGGGGACGAGGGGGACAACTCGCCTATCACAGGGGCTGAGGTCGCCAAGGTGGTTAGGTACTCAGGACGAGATTCACCCTGAGTACCTCAAGGCCCTGGATGTTGTTGGGCTCTCATGGTTTACACGCCTCTGCAACATTGCGTGGAGGTCGGGGGCAGTGCCTTTGGCATGGCAAACCGGGGTGGTGGTTCCTCTCTTCAAAAAAGGGGACCGGAGGGTGTGCTCCAACTTTAGAGGGATCACACTCCTCAGCCTCCCTGGGAAGGTCTATGCCAAGGTACTGGAGAGGAGAGTCCGGCCGTTGGTCGAACCTCGGATTCAGGAGGAGCAATGTGGTTTTCATCCTGGCCGTGGCACATCGGACCAGCTCTTTACCCTCTCGAGAATTCTTGAAGGTTCGTGGGAGTTTGCCCAACCAGTTTACATGTGTTTTGTGGACTTGGAGAAGGCATTTGACTGCGTCCCTCATGGTTTTTTGTGGGGGGTGCTTCGGGAGTATGGGGTATCGGGCTTGTTGTTACGAGCTATTCAGTCTCTGTACGACCGTTGTGAGAGTTTGGTTCGTATTGCCAACACTCGGCTGGAGTCATTCCCAGTGAGAGTTGGACTCCGCCAGGGCTGCCCTTTGTCACTGATCCTGTTCATAATTTTTATGGACAGGATTTCTAGGCGCAGCCAGGGAATGGAGGGTGTCATGCTTGGTGACCACAGGATCTCATCTCTGTTGTTTGCAGATGATGTTGTCCTGTTGGCTTCATCCAGCAATGACCTACAGCTCTTGCTGGGACGGTTTGCCGCTGAGTGTGAAGCGGCTGGGATGAGAATCAGCACCTCCAAGTCCAAGTCCATGGTCCTCAGCCGGAAAAAGGTGGATTGTCCTCTCTGGGTTGAGGACAGGCTCCTGCCCCAAGTGGAGGAGTTTAAGTATCTTGGGGTCTTGTTCACGAGTGAGGGGAAAATGGAGCGAGAGATTGACAGACAGATTGGAGCAGCATCTGCAGTGATGCGGACGTTGTACTGGTCTGTTGTGGTGAAGAGGGAGCTTAGTTCTAAGGCAAAGCTATCGATTTACCAGTCAATCTACGTTCCTACTCTCACCTATGGTCATGAGCTTTGGGTAATGACCGAAAGAACAAGATCACGGATACAAGCGGCTGAAATGATTTTTCTCCGTAAGATTGCTGGACTCATCCTCAGAGGTAGGGTGCGGAGCTCAGTCATCCGGGAGAGGCTCAGAGTAGAACCGCTGCTCCTCCACATTGAAAGGAGTCAATTGAGGTGCTATGGGCATCTGATTAGGATGCCTCCTGGACTCCTCCCACTTGAGGTGTTTCAGGCACATCCCACTGGGAGGAGACCCCGGGGCAGACCCAGGACTCGGTGGAGAGACTTTGTCTCCCAGCTGGTTTGGGAACGCCTTGGTATCCTCTCTGAAGAGCTGAAGCAGGTGGCTGGGGAGAGGGAAGTCTGGGCTTCTCTGCTTGAACTGCTGCCTCTGCAACCCGGACCTCCGGAAAAGCGGTAGAAGATGGATGGATTGATGGATGGATAATATCTGATATAAATAATAATTTTGTTTTAATATATTTTTTTGAATGAAAAAAGTGCATTTTTTTCTAACAAATGAAATACACAGCGGGGAATATAAGTATTGAATACATCAACATTTTTCTCATTAAACATATTTCTGATGGAGCCGTTGACCTGACATTTTCACTAGATATCAGTAACAACCCAAGTAATCCATACATACAAAGAAATCAAGGCAACTGTGTTCACAAAACAAGCTATATTTAATAAAGTGGAATGACACAGGGAATAAGTATTGAACACACTTGATGAAACTCATTTAATATTTAGTAGAAAAGTCTTCCAGACGTCTCCTGTAGGGAGAAACTAGATGCAAGCATGGCTTAGGAGGGATTTTAGCCCATTCTTCCACACAAACTGACTTCAAATCTTAACGCTTCCATGGGTGTTTTCTATGAACTCTGATCTTTAGTGCGTTCCATAGATTTTCAATTGGATTCAGGTCAGGTGACTGACTGGGCCATTCTAGCAGCTTTATTTTCCTTCTCTGGAGCTAGTTGAGCGTTTCCTTGACTGTGTGTTTGGGATCATTGTCTTGCTGAAATGTCCACCCACGTTTCATCTTCAGCATCTTGGCAGACGGCAACAGGTTCTTATCAAGGATGCCTCTGTATATTTGTCCAATTCTTCTTTCCTTCAGTTATATGAAGTCTGCCTGTACCATGTGCTGAAAAGCACCCCCACACCATGATGCTCCCACCTCCAAACTTCACTGTTGGTATGGTATTTTGGGGCTGATGTGCAGTGCCATTTCTCTTTCAAACATGCTGTGAGTTGTGGCTTCCAAAAAGTTCAGTTTTTGGTCTCATCTGACCAGACTGTATTCTCCCAGTATTTTACTGGCTTGCCCAGATGTTGTGCAGAAAACTTTAAACGAGCATCCTCATGCTTTTTCTTCAGCAATGGAGTCTTAAGAGGTGAGCGGACATAGAGCCCATGTCGGTTGGGTGCATTACTTATGGTTTTCTTTGAAACAGCAGTACCTGCTAAGTCCAGGTCTTTTTGGAGCTCTCCACAAGTGGTCTTTGGTTCTTGGATGACTCTTCTGATAATTCTTTTGACTCCTCTGTCAGAAATCATGCAAGGAGCTCCTGGCTGTGGCCGGTTTATGGTAAAATGATGTTCTTTCCACTACCGAATGATGCCTCCAACAGTGCTCACTGGAACATTCAGCAGTTTAGAAATATGCCTGTAACCAATGCCATCATTACAGTGCATCTGGAAAGTATTCACAGTGCTTCACTTTTTCCACATTTTGTTATGTTACAGCCTTATTCCAAAAGGAATTAAATTCATTTTTCCCTCAAAATTCTACGCACAATACCCCGTAATGACAATGAGAAAAAAAGTTTGTTTTTTGAGATTTTTGCAAATTTTTTAAAAACAAAAAACTAAGAAATCACATGTACGTAAGTATTCACAGCCTTTGCCATGAAGCTCAAAATTGAGCTCAGGTGCATCCTGTTTCCACTGATCATCCTTGAGATGTTTCTACAGCTTAATTGGAGTCCACCTGTGGTCAATTCAGTTGATTGGACATGATTTGGAAGGGCACACATCTGGCTATATAAGGTCCCACAGTTGACAGTGAATGTCAGAGCACAAACCAAGCATGAAGTCAAAGGAATTGTTTGTAGACCTCCGAGCCAGGGTGGTCTCGAGGCACAAATCTGGGAAAGGGTACAGAAAAATTTCTGCTGCCCTCCATCATTGATAAATGGAAGTTTGGAACCACCAGGACTCTTCCTAGAGCTGGCTGGCCATCTAAACAGAGCGATTGAGGGAGAAGGGCCTTAGTCAGGGAGGTGATCAAGAACCCGATGGCCACTCTGTCAGAGCTCCAGCATTACTCTGAAGAGAGGAGAACCTTCCAGAAGGACAACCATCTCTGCAGCAATCCACCAATCAGGCCTGTATGGTAGAATGGCCAGACGGAAGCCACTCCTTCGTAAAAGGCACATGACAACCCACCTGGAGTTTGCCAAAAGGCACCTGAAGGACTCTCAGACCATGAGAAACAAAATTCTCTGGTCTGATGAGACAAAGATTGAACTCTTTGGCGTGGATGCCAGGTGTCATGTCTGGAAGAAACCAGGCACCATTCATAACCACGCCAATGGTGGTGGCAGCATCATGCTGTGGGGATGTTTTTCAGTGGCGGGAACTGGGAGACTAGTCAGGATAGAGGGAAAGATGAATGCAGCAATGTACAGAGACATCCTGGATGAAAACCTGCTCCAGAGCACTCTTGACCTCAGACTGGGGCGATGGTTCATCTTTCAGCAGGATGACGACCCTAAGCACACAGCCAAGATGTCAAAGGAGTGGCTTCAGGACAACTCTGTGAATGTCCCTGAGTGGCCCACCCAGAGCCCAGACTTGTGTCCAATTGAACATCTCTGGAAAGATCTGAAAATGACTGTGCACAGACACTTCTCATTCAACCCGATGGAGCTTGAGAGGAGCTGCAAAGAGGAATGGACCAAACTTCCCAAAGCTAGGTGTGCCAAACTTGTGGCATCATGTTCAAAAAGACTTGAGGCTGTAATTGCTGCCAAAGGTGCATCAACAAAGTATTGAGCAAAGGCTGTGAATACTTATGTACATGTGATTTCTTAGTGTTTTATTACCTCCGCCAAGGAGGTAATGTTTTTACCGGGGTTTGTCTGTCTGTCTGTCTGTCTGTTTGTCTGTTACCAACATAACTCAAAAACTTATGAATGGATTTTGACGAAATTTTCAGGAAATGTGTGTAATGGCACGGGGAACAGATGATTAGATTTTGGTGATGATCTGATTGTGTTTGTGCAGAAGGATTACACAAAAACTACTTGATGGATTTGGATGAAATTTTCACCAGAGGTGGTTCTTGGGCTCGAGAGGAACCCATTATATTTTGGTGATGATTTGAGAATGCATACCTCAGCCAAGGCTCTTATCTTCTTACAGTGTGTTAGCAACAATACTCCAAAACTGATGGACAGACTTTGATGCAGTTTTCACCACAAGTGGCTATAGGCCTACACACAAACCCATTACATTTTGGAGGTGATCCATGAGAAACGGAAGGAGCCTTGGCGGAGGTATGCGCTCTATGAGTGCTTTTCTAGTTTTTAATAAATTTGCAAAAATTAAAAAAAAAAGAGCTTTTTTCACATTGTAATTATGGGGTATTGTGTGTAGAATTTTGAGGGGAAAAAAATTAATTTCATCCATTTTGGAATAAGGCTGTAACATTGCAAAATGTGGAAAAGGTGAAGCACTGTGAATACTTTCCGGATGCACTGTATATTTTGCAGCAATAAGGTTGCAAAGGTCTAGAGAGAGCTCTTTGCTTCTACCCATCATGACTTCTTTGTGGTGTGACAGTCTGATATTCACAGACCTTTTTAAAGGCTATCATTTAGGACTTAACCAGCTGAAATTAATATGCACTGATGGGGGATGGGATGGCTTCCTTAATTCTGATGGAGTTCAGCTGGTTTCTTGGCTTTCTATGTCTTTTTTCACCTCTTTTTCTTCACATGTTACTTATTCCCTGTGCCATTCCACTTTATTAAATATAACTTGTTTTGTGAACTCAGTTGCCTTTATCTCTTTGTATGCATGGATTACTTTGGTTCTTACTGATTTTTGGTGAAAATCTCAGGTCAATGGCTCCATCAGAAATATGTTTAATGAGAAAAATGTTGACATGTTCAATACTTATATTCCCCACTGTAAATGCCCCCCCCCACCAAAAAAAAAAAAATTGTTCAGAAAACACACAGGACTCACCTGGATTGGGGATTAATTTTAGTCACGCAGAGAAAAACAGCTCCCAGAAGGGAGAAGTTCCCTTTGAATATGGGATCTGTTTATTCTGGCAATTTTGACCAGATTCATTGCGGTTTGTGCTGGGTCAGAGCAACTGTAGACGGCTGAGTGCACACAGCATCTGCAGGTTCCACAATTTTTGCCTTCAGTGGACAAGGTGCTGTGGTTGGATCCCCTGATCCGAGCCAACGACAGGTACCAGCTAGGAGTCAGAAAGGCCCATTGAGCACCGCGAAGCAAAGAAGATAGGAACCGAATCGCGTTGTGATAGAAGCTGGACAAACAGGCCCTCAACAAGCCTGCCTGTTTGCATATCATGGTTTGGAAAGTAAACCAATGTTACTTAAGATGCTAGCAGGGAGCAAAGATTTTTGTTTGTCATTTTCAAAGTGAATCTAAGTCAGCAGCAGGTAGATGAAGCTCCAAAATTACAAGGAACTAGAAAAGCACTCAAGAGAGTGCATACCTCCACCAATGCTCTTTCCGTCCCTCATGGATCACCTCCAAAATGTAATGGGTTTGTGTGTGGGCCACGAGCCAGTTCTGGTGAAAATTGCATCAAAGTCTGTCCATTAGTTTTGGAGTATTATTGCTAACACTCTGTGAGAAGATAAGAGCCTTGACAAAGATATGCATTCTCAGATCATCACCAAAATGTAATGGGTGTGTCTGTAGCCCAAGAACCACATCTTGTGAAAATTTCATCTAAATCCACCCAGTAGTTTATGTGTAATCCTGCTGCACAAACGGTAAATGACATCCACTTGTATAGTGCTTTTTACTCATCTCTAGATGACCAAAGCGCTTTACAGATCCTGCTATCCACCCATTCTCACACACATTCATACACTGATGGTGGCCGAACCGTCATACACAGGCACTGGCTTGACCCACCAGGAGCAACTGGGGGTTCAGTGTCTTGCTCAAGGACACTTTGACATGCAGACAGTGGGACTCGAACCACTGATCCTCCGATCAATAGTCGCCCACACTACACCTGCACCACAGATACAAAGAAAGTCCATGGTGGAGGTATGAACTCTCAGATCATCACCAAAATCTAATAATCTGTTCCCCATTCCATTACACATCTTCACTGAAAATTTCATCAAAATCCGTGTTCTGCCCTCAGTAGTGTTGTGTTTATAGAAAGTTAAGAATAATTCATAAGTTCATATTAAATATCGTAATTCGTCTGTAATAATTTATGTTAAAAATAGTTATTAGGTTAAGAGTGACTTTGTACAGTCAGTGGCAATCTGCATGTATTTTATATTGAAAGCACAGCCAGTTGCCGCTATGTTTTGTGGGTAGAAGAAGCGGACATTGTTGAGAGAGGAAAAAAAAGGCAGGAAGTATAACCTGCCCGCGAATGTCTGAAACGTTCCTCCTGTGTGTTAAACGCCATTCTACACCTTCGAAAGCAATGGCTTTTCACTCGGGCTTTTCATTGAGCTTCGAGCCACAGTTATAAACAACTGTAAGCTGTCTAAGAAGACTGGAAATAAAGGAGCAGGACACTCGGTTTCCTGGCTCGTGAAAAACGAGTTTGGCTTGCTGTTGATCTGCGTTAACATACACAGTGTATACAACACGTAGGGATAACAGTACAGTGAAAAGCCAGGTCAGCAGTTGGTGAAGATAAGGTCCACGACACAGCAAGGGACGACACTCAAGAGTGAAAAGCCAGGTCAGCAGTTGGTGAAGATAAGGTCCACGACACAGCGAGGGATGACACTCAAGAGTGAAAAGCCACGTCAGCAGTTGGTGAAGACAAGATTCACGACACAGCGATGGACGACATTCAAGAGAAGAGGGCAGAACAAAAGGCGAACTCTGAAGCCAAACCATCATACAACGCTAGCTCCAGCTCCAAACGTTGTAGCTCCAAGTTATCCTCAAAGTCCAACGTAATGCAAGCAGCCATTATGGCACGAGCCTCTGCTGAAGCTGCGAATGCTAAAGCCTTGTACAGTAAGAAACAATTAGAAATTAAAAAACAACAAGCAAAGCTAGAACTGGATCTAGAGATGCTGGAGATAGAGAAGGAAACAGCGGCCGCCACAGCAAAAGCAGAAGTTCTAGAAGCTGCTGCAGCTACCGAGTCGGACGAAGGAGAGAGTGTAAGGAGCGCAATTCCATTACAAGCTGTCAGACAGAGAACTATGGAGTATGTGCACCACCAAATCCAGCTAAAGTCACAAGTGCGACCAGCTGAAGAAGAAACACCTCAAGTCGAACCCGCACAAAGGGCGCAATCATTCACTCCGAGGAGACCCGAACAAACTCTCTCTCCACCAGCGTTCAAGAAAATGTACGTGAAAAATGAATCCATCGACATACCGAGAGACTATGTCAGGCCAAACAGCTACCATGCTTCCCACAATGGTGACCCACCTATAGCAGACTTTGCTAGGTTCCTCGCGTGCAGAGAGCTAATCACAACCGGACTCTTTAAGTTTGACGACACCCCCGAAAACTTTAGAGCATGGCAGTCGTCATTCATAAATGCAACTGAAGACGTTGGTCTCACATATAGCCAGGAGTTAGATCTCCTAGTCAAGTGGCTTGGTAAAGAGTCCTCAGAGCATGTTAAAAGAATCAGAGCTGTCTACGCCACTAACCCCAAAGCTGCTCTCCAATTGTCATGGGACAGGTTAGAAGAGTGTTATGCTACGCCAGAAGTAGTAGAAAAAGCCTTGTTTAAAAAACTAGATAACTTCCCTCGCCTTACAAACAGAGACAATGTAAAACTCAGGGAACTTGGAGATTTACTCTTAGAGCTGCGGGTCGCTAAAGATGAAGCTTATCTCCCAGGTCTCGCCTACCTCGACACACCCCGTGGGGTTAAGCCCATAGCTGAAAAGTTGCCTCCAAGTTTACAAAATAAATGGCTGCACACGGGCTCAAAATACAAACAAAAATATGATGTAACCTTCCCTCCCTTCTCATATTTTGTAAAGTTTGTCCACGACGAGGCTAAAGAAAGAAATAACCCAAGTTTTACGACATGCAGCAGCCAACCCTTCAGCAAAGGTGAGAGACCACCATTCAAACAAACTAGCTACAGAATGCCTCTAACTGTAAACAAAACAGAGGTCGACACAACTGGTCCCGCTAGTACTAAGGAGGACGATTTAACACGCTACTGTCTAGTCCATAAGAAAACACATCCTCTAGCCAAATGTAGAGCTTTTCAGAATAAACCGCTACAGGAAAGGCGAAGCAAACTCAAAGAATACAAACGATGTTTTCGCTGCTGCTCTCCCATGCACGCAATAAAGAACTGTGACATAAAACTCAAGTGCAAGGAGTGCCAAAATGAGAGGCATTGCTCTGCCATGCATCCTGATTCAAGTCAGCAACCCCAGCCAGGAAACGCACCTGAACCAGAGCCTCAGCCCCGAGACAACACACCACCTGAGGTAACGTCACGGTGCACTGAGATCTGCGGCGAAGGTAATCCCCCACGTTCTTGCTCAAAGGAATGTCTAGTTTGAGTTTTCCCTAAAGGCCATCCAGAACGCTCCGTTAAGATGTATGCAATCCTTGACGATCAGAGTAATAAATCGCTGGCCCGTCCTGAATTCTTCGAGCTGTTTGGGATCAAGGGTAGCCCTCTGACATACCTCATGAGAACATGTGCTGGTTTAACTGAAAAGCTTGGTAGGGAAGCAGTGAGGTTCCAAATCGAGCCAGTAGGTGGAGGCCCACGCTTAGACCTCCCTCCTCTCCTTGAATGCGACGAGATAAAGTTCAGTAGGGGTGAAATACCTACGCCCGAAGTCGCTCTTGCTCATGCCCACTTAAAACACCTCACTCCTCTCATCCCCAAGTATGACCCAGATGCTCAGATGGCAATTTTACTGGGCAGAGACATCCTACGAGTCCACAAGGTAAGGCAACATGTCAACGGACCCCACAATGCTCCCTTTGCTCAACGCCTGGACCTAGGCTGGGTAATTGTGGGGGAGGTGTGCCTTAACGCTCATAAGCCAACCGTCAATGTTTATAAAACATACATGCTGTCCAACGGACGCCCATCTCTCTTCACTTCTTGTCCTAACAGCATCAACATCAAAGAGAAACCATGCTACAGCGGGGAGCACAAGGACGGCCTCTGTAAACGCAGCTCAAAACCCAATGCAGTGGAAGAAAAGCTTGGGGACAAAGTTTTTGAGTGCACAGAGAACGATAACAAGTGTGCCGTGTCCTTCGAAGATGAGACCTTTCTAAAGATAATGGAGGAGGAAGTCCACCAGGATGGAAACAACAACTGGATCGCTCCTCTGCCATTCAAGTTTCCTCTCTTGCCGCTCCCAAATAACAGGGACCAAGCATTGTCTAGACTCTGCTCACTAAGACGCAACTTAACGAAAACCCCTCAAATGAAAGAACAGTTCTCAGAGTTTAGTGACACTCTACCAGCTCAGAGAAGTCTAGGCCTGTGCTGGGACATAAACACTGACTCTTTCACGTTCAAGGTTGCTGTTGACGACAAACCCTACACCCGCCACGGGGTTCTGTCAACAATTAACAGCATCTTCGACCCCTTGGGACTAGCGTCACCAGTGACAATCAAAGGCAGACTCTTGTTACGTGAACTGTCGAATGGTGTCCAAGGTTGGGATGCTCCTCTCCCTCAGGACAAAATGGACACATGGGAAACATGGAAAATGTCCCTCCAAGATCTTAGCAGTCTTAAAGTGCCACGCTGCTATGTACCAGCTTCTCTCTCTAAGTCCACTTACACCGAACTGTGTATCTTTTCCGACGCCTCAAGCTGGGCTATTGCGGCAGTAGCATACTTGAAGATGGTCAATGCAGAAGGACAATGCGAAGTCGGATTTGTGCTTGGGAAAGCAAAACTTTCACTACAACCAGAGCCCACGATACCTCGCCTTGAACTTTGTGGAGCAGTTCTAGCGGTTGAGATGGCGGAGCTCATTCTGGACGAACTTGATCACAAACCAAATGCTGTCAAATTCTACTGTGATAGCAAGGTGGTTCTTGGGTACATTTGCAATGATTCAAAACGCTTCTATATCTATGTGCATAACCGCGTTCAACGTATACGTCAGTCCACATCCCCTGAACAGTGGCACTACGTCACATCAGAGCAAAACCCAGCTGATCTAGCCACCAGGTCAATACCTGCATCACAGCTCATGGACACTATGTGGTTTAAGGGACCAGACTTCCTTTACAGACCACCTGAATCCGAGACACCTGAATCCTTTGAGTTAATCGAGCCTGAAGTAGACTCTGAAATCAGAAAAGTCACTACCTTTTCTACTCACATTCAGAAGAATGGGCCCTTATCAGCATGCTTCCAGCGCTTTTCAAGTTGGGACTCATTAGTACGTTCCATTGCATTCCTAATTCACCAAGCTCGTTCTCACTCATCAAGTAACCTGTCAGATCATTCATGCAAGGGCTGGCATCGATGTAGCAAGCCACGCACTCCAGAGGAGCTCGATGCTGCCAGTAACCTCATCCTCCAGTCTGTTCAAAAAGACGCTTTTCCCGACGAGAATGCTGCTCTCCATGCCAACCAAACCGTCTGCAGTTCAAGTCCCATCGTGGCTCTTGATCCCTATATGAATGAAAGCCTCATCAAGGTTGGAGGTCGCCTCAAACATGCTTCATTGAACACAGCATCTGAGAATCCAACCATTCTCCCAAACAAGCATCATGTAACTCAACTGCTTGTCCTTCACTATCATGCCAAAGTTGTGCATCAAGGAAGGCAGTTCACGGAAAGCGCAATTAGGCAAGCCGGACTGTGGATTGTAATTCAATTCAATTCAATTCAACTTTATTTATATAGCGCCATTTCACAACAACAGTCATCTCATAGCACTATCAACTGTAGGGAGGACCCCCACAGTTGCAGAAAGACCCCAGCAATCAGGCGATCCCCTGTGAGCAAGCACTTGGTGACGGTGGAGAGGAAAAACTCCCTTTTAACAGGAAGAAACCTCCAGCAGTAGGTTTGTAGGTTGCAAAAGACTGGTCTCGTCCACTATCCACCATTGTGTAACGTGCAGGAAACTCAAGGGAAAACTAGAGACTCAGAAAATGGCAGATCTCCCACCTAAGAGACTCAAAACATGCCCTCCATTTTCATATGTCGGGTTGTAGTTAAGAAGAAGTAGTGGCATTAGTAATGCCAGGCGGGGAGTGTTCTGCCCTCAGTAATGTTGTGTTTATAGAAAGTTAACAATAATTCACAAGTTCATATTAAATATCGTAATTCGTCTGTAATAATTTATGTTAAAAATAGTTATTAGGTTAAGAGTGACTTTGTACAGTCAGTGGCAATCTGCATGTATTTTATATTGAAAGCGCAGCCAGTTGCCGCTATGTTTTGTGGGTAGAAGAAGCGGACATTGTTGAGAGAGAAAAAAAAGGCAGGGAGTATAACCTGCCCGCGAATGTCTGAAACGTTCCTCCTGTGTGTTAAATGCCATTCTACACCTTCGAAAGCAATGGCTTTTCACTCGGGCTTTTCATTGAGCTTCGAGCCACAGTTATAAACAACTGTAAGCTGTCTAAGAAGACTGGAAATAAAGGAGCAGTACGCTCGGTTTCCTGGCTCGTGAAAAACGAGTTTGGCTTGCTGTTGATCTGCGTTAACATACACAGTGTATACAACATGTAGGGATAACAGTACAATCCGTGTATAACTTTTGGAGTAATGTTGCTAACAGATAGACAAACCAACCAACGCCAGCAAAAACATAACCTCCTTGGTGGAGGTAATTACAGTTAGGAGTTAAATCACAATCCATCAAAATGACAGACGGCCTTGAGAATTTTCCGTCACAGCTAAAAATAATCCATCTGTGAAGGAGAATTCCCAGTTAACACGACCACCGAGTAACAATACTGTGAGTAGGTTCTAACTTTTACAACTCTGTCCATAAAAATAAAGAAAAATCAAGTGTACGTTTTGAGTGTTTTTGTGTGCCTGTGTCAGTATGTGCTTGCCAACTATTTCAATATGCGCCGCTTAAATAGTGACTTAACGATGCGCTCTTGACTATTGACCTGCTTTTTGGTGATCAAAGGTGCATTGGGAAATGCTCCAAAATACCACTGTGCTGAGACTGTGCCAATGCCACACCTCTTAGATGAGTCCCCTCCTTGCAGCGTAAAGTAGATCCACACTCTACAGGTATTTAGATATCATGGTGCAAAGCATGGAAAAACAGATTATGTGCTGACATAAACAAACACCTCCACCGGCATAAAACAGGAAGCATGGTACAAATGTGGACTTTAGATTGTTGTCATAGGAGCCTATGTTTGAATATTGAATTTAACCCCTAAGTTTTTAATATGGCTTTAAAAAAAAAAAAACTGTGTACACTGCAAAGTAACAATAAAGTGTCAGCCCTTAAAATGTCCTGGGAACAAATGAATTGCCACATCAAACAAGTCATAGTAGTCATAATTGCATTTATCAGTGGTGCACAAGAAGTCTTACTAGGTAGTAAATTAATTTGGAATCCACATATTAAATACATAACAGCTAAGATGTCAAAGTCTGGTGTAATATTATAGAAAGATTAATAGCTTTTGAATTAAGATTTGTAGTGATCTGGACAGGGCTGCAGCCCCTGTCCATCCTTTGTGTTCCTTTTCGGACTCATTATCATTATCATCATTGTCATTATTATTATTATCTTTGTTCCTGTCTCACTCATTATTTTGGGTTTATTTGTGGTGACAGCACTCTCAGGTACTCCTGCTCTTTGTTATTGGCCCCTTTGTGTTGTTAATCATTCACAGCTGTATCTGATTGTGTTGATCACCGGCTACCCCTTATATTCAGCTCTCGCCTGACTGATAAGATCACTGTTTAGTTGACTGCTATTTTCATCGTTAGGCTCACACACACTGCTGCATGCTGCTCACGGTTTAGGTTCTTTTTTCCGTTCATCCTGCCGTGCAGCTTTGTGTTATGTTGTTCCAGCATCGTACTGCATTTTTGTCATTTTTGTAATAAATTATGTTTTCACCATGCGATTGGGCCCTCTCCTTTGCCCCAAAGGGGCAAATATGACAGAAGATCGCCACCAACACTGGACCCAGCGGGTGGAAGAAACAGGAGAAGGAGGAAGCAGAAGGGGGGAGAGCTGCAAGCTGTTGACATGCTGTGGGACCTCGTTACCGTGGCCCGCAGCTCCCTAGAGGATGCCAAATACTGCTGGGAGGCAGTCGCCAACATCTTGGAGGCTCGCCCAAGCCTGCGCTCTCTTCCCTGGCTGTGGGGACTCCCACTCCCCGCCTTACCACCACCGCCACCCTCCTCTTCATCATCTGCCGAGCCCAAGGATTACAACTGGATTCAACCAAGAAAGGACTCAGGGGGCAAAGGGAGGTCGGTAGCTGGCAGCAGTAGATGAGCAGTGGGCAGCCCAGTTCATCCAGGACTTTGTCTTGGAAGCCTGTGCCTCCCACATGCCAGAGGAGGCCCTGGAGTGCCTAGATGCTGCAGCTGGGATTGTTGAGGTGCACCCCGGTCTGCGGAGACACCCCAAGCTGGCAGGACTACTGGGCACTGTTTTCAACCTCCACCGGGCATACCACGGGCTGGTGAGGAAGTCATGTGGGGCACTGGAGCTTGTGCCAACACAGAAATGTCCCCTGGGTCCCACAAGTTCCACACACTTCTCCTCCGCTCCAACTCCAGCTCCTCGCTGCTGCACAGCAGCCTCTTTCTAGACGGTCACTGTAGCCACCCGGAGAGATTTGGCTGGTTCTCCAGCAGCAGGTTCAATAGCAGCGACAGCCTCAGCGGCAATGGAGCTGGAAACAAGGCAAGTGCTATTTTCTCATTTTTTAAAATCTAATAGTGAGAGATCTTGCCTTGCCCCCAGTAAGGAGACTCAGCAGCCACTTCCGATTGTTGCTGAGCCCTCAATTTTTGTTTCTGCTGTCGTCCCCGTGTATACTCCACCACTCACCTCTACTCCTTGTTTTCGCAAGCTCATCACCTCAGTTGGGTCCATAACGGAGGAGGTGAGCTCAACCGCTGCTACTGCTCCGCTTTACTTGCACGTTCCAGTAGAGACTGCTCCACCTCACATGCACGCTCAAGCAGAGACTGCTTTACCTCATGTGCACGCTCCAGCAGTGACTGTTCTGCCTCATGTGCACACTCCAGCAGAGATTGCTCCTCTTGAGGTCGTCATTCCAACATTGGCAGCACCGGGGTCCTCGCCAGCGGAAGAGCAGGAGTTAAGGCATGTCCTCTTTTTTTTTGCTTTTTTAATATCTGTATTAAAGAGGTCTTGTCTTACTCCTGGTGAAGAGACCCAGTTGCAGCTTCCATCTGCTTCTGAGCTCTCCCCGCCGAGCTCTTCTGCTTACTGTTATAATGTGGTCCCTGTTCCAACCTGTACCTCTTCTTCCCTGTCCGAGGTGGCTGCATTGGAGAGGGATTCCTGGGCATCTGGACCAGATGTGCTTCAACCGTCTCATCCTGAGGTCAGTTCGCCCCGGCTGTCTCATTCGGGAATCACCGTGCTCAAACCATCAGCACATGAGGTCGTGCGCTCAGTCATCTGCTACAGAAGTCAGCACGCTTCAGCCATCTCATCAGCACCTGGGGTCAGCGTGCTCCCGCATCTGCCTAGCACATCATGCTTCCTGATTTGCGGGCCTGTCGACTCGGGTAGACCATCTGAACCATCTTGTCCCATGTTCTGGTGGCCTAGGGACTCTGGGAGGCCACTGGATCCACTCTGCTTCTCGGTCTGGGTTCCCATGGACTTGGGTAGACCCCCTGACCCGCTTTGTTCTCTGGTCTGTTGGTCCCAGGACTTTAGGAGATCACCTAACCCACCTTGTTTTGTTTTGGGGCCTTGGACTTTGGGTTGCCCCCACAAACTGGGTTTTGTGTTGGACTTTGCTTAGGGAGGGAGTTTGTTTCTAAAGAAAAAGTTTGTTACTAAAAACTGGACGTCGCTCCAAAATTGATGAGAAGACGAGAAGAAAGCTGGTCAGGAAGGCTGCCAAGAGGCCGATGGCAACATTGAAGGAGCTGCAGGAATTTCTGGCAAGTACTGGCTGTTTGGTACATGTGACAACAATCTCCTGTCTAAGGTGGCAAGACAAAATCCTTATCTTACGAAGAAAAACAACCAAGCCCGGCTACATTTTGCAAAAACACATTTGAAATCTCTCAAATGCATGTGGGAAAATATGCTCTATGGTCCGATAAAACCAAGGTTGAACTTTTTGGCCGTAATTCCAGAAGGTATATTTGGCGCAAACACAACACTGCTCATCACCAAAAGAACACCATACCTACAGTGAAGCATGGTGGTGGCACCAACATGCTTTGGGGCTGTTTTTCTTCAACTGGAACTGGAGCCTTAGTCAAAGTGGAGGGAATTATGAACAGTTCCAAATACCAGTCAGTGTTGGCATAAAACCTTCAGGCTTCTGCTAGAAAGCTGGAGATGAAGAGGAACTTCATCTTTCAGCACGACAATGACCCAAAGCACACATCAAAATCAACAAAAGAATTTTGTCTTCACCAGAAGAAGATTAAGGTTTTGGAATGGCCCAGCCAGAGTTCAGACCTGAATCCGATCGAACATCTGTGGTGTGATCTGAAGAGGGCTGTGCACAGGAGATGCCCTCGCAATCTGACAGATTTGGAACATTTTTGCAAAGAAGAGTGGGCAAATATGGCCACATCAAGATGTGCCATGCTTAGGGCTGTCGCGGTAGAGGAATTTCCCCTGCGGTGACGGTGGACAGCTCAATACCGTGGTATGCGGTATTATTGCAAATGTTTTTACTACCCTGTGGATTCATAATTTAAACAGGGTTTATAACTTAGGTGGCAAATGAGGGAAGCTGCAAGTCTTGCTGCAGCTCGCTCTCAACTTTATACGCGTGTTGTACAACTGTGCAGAGCTCCACTCTTAATGCAGGCATAAAATGCTGATTCTGTTAAAAACACCAACAAAAAACCCCGATCATTTTCATAAAGCAGCGGCGGTAACTAAAGGTGCGTTCACACCAAACAACGAACGGATGAATTTTTCACGCAGCACGATTGCATTAAACTCAATGTAAACACGCAAACAGACATGACTTCCCTTTCTGAGTGAGATGTAGACAGGCGAAGTTGCCTTTATAACTTCTGCAGCTGTGTTGAACCTGTTGTGGAAATTCCCAAAATAATGTCATGCTTAGGTTTACATTATCCGAGCAGGGGCTCACCTCAAAATGTCGTCTCAAGTCTCCGAAACTTCATAGAAGATGGGTTTTCACTGCTAGCTTGCTACGATGTCCGTAGGTCTGTAGTTATTTACCGTGGGTAAATAACTCCAAAATCCAATTCAGCTGAAGAGTTCCTGGTCCTCCTTTCTCCCAGTGAGTGAGTTTCATTTTCTAACTAGTTTACTCTGCAATGGTGATAATATTACTCCGTCCGCTAGCTAGCTGCTAGCATAGCTAGAAAAATCTCGTTCAAACAAGCTGCTCTCGTAGCTCATGCACAGTCAGGAGCATACACACTCCGCTCAGAAGGAAATAACACACTTTGTGCCCTTTCAGTGCTCACTGTTACGGCTGTATTTAACAAGGAGTCCAAACGCTTTCACCACTAACTGCTTGCCTTAGCAATTTATTTAATAATCAGTAGGGCCACATAGGTGAACAACGACATATAGCCACACACAAAAAAAGTGAACACCATGGTTGCAGCGGTTGGTCATTTTCCTCCGCAGTAGGCATGTCCATACTGCGGTATTCCATAATTGTGATTATCGTGACAGCCCTAGCCACGCTGATAGACTTCTACCCAAAATGACTGAGTGCTGTAAAACAAGACCCCTGTTTTAGTGAGAACAGAAAATGAACAAAAGGAAATGTGGACTAAGAGGGGAAAAAAGGGAGATTAACTAATTAAGCAAAAATGAAGATCAACTTGGCTCCCTGTGGAAATAATATACAAAACAAGAAACATATTTACTTGTAATTTAACAGTTTGATCACAAAAATCATAAATCAGCACAATACATTGGTGCTTGTCACAAACACAAACTAGACAGAGTGTGAACTGTTCACATTCAGTCACCGACTTTGGGCTTAAACCCATTGATCGGTGAGGTGGCCTGGCTTTTCTGCTCCAATCAGCATTTAGTGCCAAAAAGTGGAGATGAGCGATACCGAGTTACCAATATAACAATGTGGGACATCAGAACTGAATATATGCCATTAGTTTTCAACTTTTACTCTAATTCACTAAAATCTTTGTTCACCCAGTTTGAAAATGTGAACACTTGAAGAGAACAGTTTGAATTGCTGTTTTGAATAGGATTTACTAAACACTGGACTGTGATTTTTAAAGTTGGACACGGAATAATTTTCTTCTCCATCTGCTTGCTGTTAGCAGAAATCACGTCCAGCTATATTTAAAAGCTCTCCAAGCCATCCAGCACTGCCTATACAGAAACTGAGTTGAACTCTAGAATAACTCCTGTCACTTCGCAGCTCTGTAGTTTGTCAGAGCACACATTTCCAAATGGCCTCACCTGGAAACTTCTGTTGTTTAAGACCCAAGTTGAGCGTCACTTAGAGGAGACTGTGGCCGCTATTTCTGTTGGCTACAACACGGCAATATAAACCACTTGGATTGTTTTTCTTTTAATAAGAACAAATTACTCATATTCACTCACTGCAGGTTTTCATGTTGAGAATCTAAATGTTTATTGTGCTTGAATTTGGCCCTTGCTACAGTCACGATTTTATTGGTGATCTCTGTTCATCACGTTGCTCAGGGGTGGTTGTCCTCCACCTCTTCTTAATTAACTCACTTGTTCACTGAACTTTCTTTCAAACCTCTCTCTCTTTCCCCCAGGAACGTCTCCTGCTTTCAGTACTTCCTCGCCATGTTGCCATGGAGATGAAAGCTGACATAAATGCCAAGCAGGAAGACATGATGTTTCACAAGATCTACATCCAGAAGCATGACAACGTCAGGTAATGTCAGGGGGCTGCCACCTATCAATGAGGAGGGCTGGCAGGTTGAAGTTGGCACTAATAATAACACAATTTGTGAACACCTGTACACTTTATAAATCCTGTTGCTCCAGAACAAAACAAACACACTTTACATAGGATTCATTGTATATTTTTTCTTCATGAGATTTGATTAACTGGCAGTTAATTCAATTGAATTAGCTGTTACATAATACATATTTACTTGGTTCTCCTGGAACCTTTGAATATAAAGACAAAAAACCCACATTTTTTAAAATATATAAAACTTTCAGAGTTTAGATTATTATACCTTTCCTTTATTTTGCTAATAATTATAAAGATGCAATCTTATAAAACCTTATGAAGATGCAACAGTTAAAGGTCTTTTTACTGATGCCAATGGTAGGGTTTTCACATCTGTTGTTTTTTAGAACTCATTTTTTTTGTTTGTTTGTCTGAACTCTAAAAGAGTTTTAGAAATGTATTTTGAGGTCAAAGGTCAAGGTTATAGTGTCATTATGTGTGTTTTTTTTGCCATCCATTTGTCCTGATTTCACTAAATTCACTCCTCCTCCGAGGCAAATGCCCTGATGCTCCCCAAGCTCACACACAATCCTCAGGTGGCTCTGCACCAGAGGTTGTGTTAATTGAATATTATTGGTCACTGATGTAGAAGAGCTTGGAATAACGAGGCAATGTGATTTATAAACCAAAGTTTAATATCAGCTTCGCTCCTCTAACAAGTCTCATCTCAGTGCAGAAGCAGAATAAGAGGTCGAACACATTCAGACCTTCATACTTATACTTACACACAACAAAAGACATTGCATATCAAAGCTGACATCCCGCATTAACTTAATCCCCCTTCCTTTGTCTTCCGTCTCCTCCACCTGACCCAAGGAGGTCAGGGCGATCGATCTCCTCCATTGTCCTCTGTCTCCTCCACCTGACCCTGGGAAGTCAGGGAGATCGATCTGATCTCCACCGCTGCGACTCCGTATGCTCTTTGATCTTCGCTGGCGGTCGAGACCTCTTGTCCTGTTCTGAGGCGTGAGGTCATTGCACATATGTAATCACTAAACATTCTAATATGCTTATACATATGTAGGTATGGGATATATGATTAATATAAACCACAGCTCCCCCCAAACGACTAAGAAAAGGACAATCAAAGTAAGTCTACAGTTTAAGATAATTTCTATGACATACTATACTGTTAAACCTCTTGACAGGGAAAACAAGGAAGAATCTTTCCAGCAGTCATGCTCCTGTAGAGAATTCAGTGGTAACCATAATAGTGTAGTAATATCACAAATCAGCCTTAAAACTGTCATGGCACAATCTGATAAAATAGTTAACAACTCTTGGTTAATTTGCATCAGTCCCTGTGCCGTCTGGGTTTTAATCTTCTCCCGAATCTGCTGTAGGTCCGCTTTGGCGTCCTGGCGGGACCTCCCTGTAAGGAATCTGCAGCTTGGGGAGGAGAGTGGTTATTTGTTCCCTGCAGGGGGGTTGAGTCTTTTTTCTTGGGGGGTCTACCCCGCCGAGGTGCCATCGCCACCCGTGCAGGTTCGTCTCTCAACAAGAAAGCAGGTTTAAGTCTGTCAATGCTGACTGTTTCTTTTCTGTCCCCTAAATCAAGCACAAAATGCTTATCACCCGGTTCCAGCACTCTGAATGGTCCGTCGTATGGTGGACGGAGGGTTGACTTTAAAGCTTCATGCCTAACAAAAACAAACTCAGCGTTTTTTAAAGCTTGGGGGACAAAAACCCGTGGGAAAGAGTGATGTGCCAGTCCGGGGAGAGTGTCTGGTCCGTTACTGTCTAACGGCCTCGGGGTTGGAAGATGCCCAGGCTCTGGGTTCTCTGGTAAAACTCACCTGGGAGTCTGAGAGGTTGTGCAAACACTAACTCTGCTGGGGAGGCGTCTAGATCATCTTTAGGTGCTGCACACAACCCCAATAAAACCCAGGGAAGTTTATTCACCCAATTTGTATCCGTTAGCGAGGCCCTGAGGGCGGCCTTTAAAGATCTGTGAAAACGCTCGCATAACCCATTAGCCTGAGGGTGATAAGCGGTGGTGCGGTGAATTGTCGCCCCTAAGCTGCTGGCCATGGCTGACCAGAGCTCTGAGACAAATTGAGGCCCCCTATCGGACGTGATGTCCGATGGGACGCCGAAACATGCCACCCAGTTTGTCAAAAAAACGCGAGCGACTTCCGCCGCTGTGGTTGACGCCAGAAGGACCGCCTCAGGCCAGCGCGTAGTACGGTCTATCATTGTTAACAGGTGTGTGAAGCCTTGAGACGAAGGTAGTGGTCCCACGAGGTCGACATGAACGTGGTCAAACATTCTAGCTGGGATTCGAAAAGGCTCTAGAGGGGCTTTTGTGTGTTTGTGTATTTTGGCGCGCTGACAAGACATGCAAATTTTTGCCCATTCCTTTACATTTTTGCGCAGGCCTGGCCAAACAAACTTTTCGGCGACCATTTTGACCGAGGTGTGCGCGAGGGAGTGAATTGAGTCGAAAATACGGCGGCGCCATGCAGCTGGGACTACCGGGCGAGGTCGGCCGGTTGAAATGTCGCAGATTAGGGAGGGTACACCGTCACGTAAACCCCTTTCCTCCAGTCTTAACCCTGTTGGTCCAGACAGGAGCGCGCGCACGTCCGCGTCACCGCTTTGCTCCTCTGCCATGGCTGCGTAATCTATCCCTACGTGAATAGGGGCTGCGTACGTGTCCGCGTTGGCGAAGAGTTCTGTGGCTGAGGTAGTATAATCTGTCTCCTCGTGCTCTGGCGATGTCACAGCGCAAGAGAGGCAGTCTGCTACCACGTTAAGTTTGCCTGCCACATGTCGAATGTCTGTGGTGAACTCTGAAATTGCAGCTAGCTGTCTTTGTTGCCTGCCCGACCATGGTTCTGAAATTTTAGCCATCGCAAGGGTGAGTGGTTTGTGGTCTACAAAAGCCGTAAAACGCCGCCCTTCTAACCAGAACTGGAAGTGGCGGATGGATAAATGAAGCGCTAGCAGCTCCCTGCCAAAAGTGCTGTATTTACGCTCGGTTTGGTTTAATGATTTGCTAAAAAATGCTAAAGGTTGCCAGGTCCCACCAACGTGTTGTTCCACAACTGCCCCTATGACCAAGTCTGAAGCGTCTGTGGTTAGCGCTATGCGGGCCCAGGGATCGGGGTGAACCAACAATGTGGCGTTCGCTAGAGCACTTTTTACTTCCGCGAAGGCGCGTTCGCGCTCCGGGGTCCATTCGACTGCATTGGAAGGCTTTTGTTTTCTGAGCGCGGCATACAGGGGCTGCATGATTTGAGCTGTGCGGGGGAGGAAACAGTTGTAAAAATTAACCATTCCCAAAAATTCCTGCAGCGATTTGACCGTTTGTGGTCGTGGAAAATTTTTTTACCGCGCGGACTTTGTCTGGCAATGGGACTGCCCCGTTCGGTGAAACTCTGTGTCCCAAAAAATCAATTTGTGACACGCCAAATTTGCATTTGGCTGGATTGATTATTAACCCGTGCTCTTCTAGTCTCTGAAAAACCGTAGTGAGGTGTTGTTCGTGTTCTTCCTCCGACGTGCTGGCTACCAGCATATCGTCGAGGTAGACGAACACGAAGGGGAGGTCGCGTAATACCGCGTCCATCATCCGCTGAAAGGTTTGAGCAGCGCCTTTGAGGCCAAACGGCATCTGCAAAAATTCAAAAAGACCGAAAGGGGTTATTACAGCCGTTTTAGGAATGTCTTCCGCTCGAATGGGGACTTGGTGATAGCCGCGGACCAGGTCTATTTTAGAAAAAATGCGCGCACCCGCCAGATGTAGTGAAAAATCTTGGATGTGAGGAATTGGGTAGCGGTCATGCGCTGTTGCATTGTTTAATCTGCGGTAATCGCCGCATGGTCTCCAAGAACCGTCGGTTTTCGGGACCATGTGGAGTGGTGATGCTGATAATGCCTAATTTTTCCAGGGTGGTAAACTCGTCCCGTGCTATGGTGAGCTTGGTCACGTCTAAGCGCCGAGCTTTGGCGAATACGGGTGGGCCCGTTGTGGGGATGAAGTGTTCAACCCCGTGTTTAGCTACTTTTGCTGAAAATTTGGGAACTGTGAGTGCTGGAAATTGGGTGAGGAGTTGGTCAAACTTACCACCTGCTGTTGTGACGTTGGCCTTCACGGGTGGTGGAGAAACTCGAGCTGAGCAGGGGATAGAAGAAAATGCTAGATCGACTAACAACCCATGTGCACACAAAAAATCAGCGCCCAACAAGTTAAAACTCACCGCCACTACAATAAATGTTCATCTATAGTTGCGGCCGTGAATGCAAAGAGGCAGGCTCCTTTCATCGTAAGTGTCAATGATGGATCCGTTGGCTGCCATCGCCCCATTGCCCCGGGGACCTATGGCCCGGTCTGCGTGGGAAGGGGTGATAAAACTCAGTTGAGCTCCGGTGTCAATCAGGAACTGTCTGCTGGTGTGTCCGTCGGTCACATAAAGAAGCTTATTTTTTTCACCGAGAACCGCAGCCGTTAACGGTTCTCAGCTTTGGCGTTTCCCGAACTTTTGAACTTGCAGGGGGGAACGCATTTGTAAGCCTTCTCGGCGAAACGGTGGTGGTAATAACAGATGTCGTTCCGCCTGTTGCGTCTTGGTCGTGTTGCCGCCATGGTGGGCGGGCTCTGCTCGGTGGTCTGTGGTTCTCCGCTGTTCTGGGCATCCGCGCTGAGATCTGCGGATGCTGCTGTGGCCATCTGTTCGCCGCAGGTGTTGATGAGTCGCTGCGCTTTGCGGGCCAGCGCGCGGAAGTCTTGCTGGGTGCTGCACCGCATGTTGACCAGCGTCCCTCTCATGTGTGGCGGCAGAGTGCTGAGGAAGATATGTTGGAAGAGGAAGTTGTCGTTGTCCTCTTCCCTGAGCTGCAGCATGTCCTCCATGAGGGCCTTGGGTCTGCATCCTCTGTGGCCGTAGATCGCCAGGATCTTCTCTGCTCTCTCTTCGGCTGAGGGGACGAAATTCTCGACGATGGTCGCCTTAAGCTCTCTATATTTGTCATGGGCAGGCGGCCGTTGGATTATGCTCCGCGTGTGACAGAGATCATCCTGCGCAGTTCGCCCCACACGGGACACGAACCCGCGACCTCTCAGTCAACTACACAGTTCGAGCATGGGAGACACAGCACGATCGCGCTGAGCTAAAGGTCCGACCGGTAGCTCAGCGCTACCGATACTGTATGAGGCTTTGGGAGGGAGGTTTTACTAACGTTCTACGCCGAACAGCACTAGTTGGCATCCGTTACACTCTCCCCCTTAAACCTCACTCCCATGCCGGGTTCACGGCACCATTGTGACAGAGATCATCCTGCGCAGTTCGCCCCACACGGGACACGAACCCGCGACCTCTCAGTCAACTACACAGTTCGAGCATGGGAGACACAGCACGATCGCGCTGAGCTAAAGGTCCGACCGGTAGCTCAGCGCTACCGATACTGTATGAGGCTTTGGGAGGGAGGTTTTACTAACGTTCTACGCCGAACAGCACTAGTTGGCATCCGTTACACGCGCACATCTCGAAGTGGCAACGTCGAGTTTGGCGACGATGTGATAAAATTTTGTGTCGTCAGCCGTTATGCCCGCCAGTGCAAACTGAGCCTCAGCTTGCTGGAACCACGAGCTCGGGTCTTCTTGCCAGAAGTCTGGCAGCTTGACGGTGACGGCGCTTGTGTGGGCCGTCCCTGATGTGTCCGCCGGGTGAGAGCGCCTTCCTTCGGCTCTCACGGCGGGGCTGGTGCTCGGTTGAGCCCTCTCTGTAGCTTCTGCCGTGGGGGAACGTCGTCCATCTGTTCCCCTGTCTGCATGGGCGCCGGCGCTTGCCTGGGTCGCCTCTGATGAGTCAATCGCAGGAGAACGTCTCTGTTCCATCCTCGCGTCAGGGTCACCAGTGCAGAAGAGCTTGGAATAACGAGGCGATGTGATTTATAAACCAAAGTTTAATATCAGCTTCGCTCCTCTAACAAGTCTCATCTCAGTGCAGAAGCAGAATAAGAGGTCGAACACATTTAGACCTTCATACTTATACTTACACACAACAAAAGACATTGCATATCAAAGCTGACATCCCGCATTAACTTAATCCCCCCTCCTTTGTCTTCCGTCTCCTCCACCTGACCCAAGGAGGTCAGGGCGATCGATCTCCTCCATTGTCCTCTGTCTCCTCCACCAGACCCTGGGAAGTCAGGGAGATCGATCTGGTCTCCACCGCTGCGACTCTGTATGCTCTTTGATCTTCGCTGGCGGTCGAGACCTCTTGTCCTGTTCTGAGGCATGAGGTCATTGCACATATGTAATCACTAAACATTCTAATATGCTTATACATATGTAGGTATGGGATATATGATTAATATAAACCACAACTGACAGTTTTTTTTTAAGCAATGACAGAAAAATCTGAAGGCTGTTTGTCATTTCAGTGTTTCCTCTGGCTTAAAGACCCTGGTGCGGTGGCAACGTATTTTTCTGGTGGGGCAGAAAACACATGACATGATTGTAACAGGAATATGTTAATTCTACACTATTTTTTTAAATTTTGCAGAGTAACATTGCACAATGGAACTTACCATTTGAAGTACTGTACAACCAAGGCTTGAATGTTGGAATATTGGGCCAGCTGGGGTCCCACCCGTCCTGTGTTTGGACTTACTGGTGTCATCCTTCTCTCCTCCCTCTGCTCTCATCTCTCCTGGATGCTCTACCTGAACACTTTCCTCTCCTTGGCTCATCTTGTCTGTCTCATCTTTCCCTCTCTGAGCCCTGTCTAACTCAGGTTCTCTCTCTGTCTATGGTGGTATACAAACAGGTTAGAAAATACCAAGTGTCATGTTTTGTCCTGCAGGATTGTTTTCATGGTTTACATAAATAACAAAAATGTGTATTTTTTGTGTTTTTATTCTAGTGTTTCTTTTTTCCATTGACAAAGAGTAGGAAAGGGAAGGGAAGGGGAAAAAACATTCATAATAGTAATTTACTCATGCATACTTAAATTATATGATCAGAGGTGGGTATAGTAGCCAGAAATTCTACTCATGTAAAAGCAGTGCTATGAAATTAATAATTAAAAGCAGACAACCAAAAATTTCTAGTTGAGTTAAGGGTACAAAGAGCACCTACTTAAAAACTTGAGTAATGACTTCAGTCTTGAAGGTTTGGAGTTTTTCTCCAAAATTTATAACAGCTTTCTTAGTTTTCTACTTTTCTCTCTAAATTTGCAACCATTTCCCTCAAACCTGTAATTTCCTCTTGTAACATTATGACTTTTCTTACATTTGAGACTATTATAAGGATAAGGACCTGTACTTATATAGCGCTTTTTTCTAGTCTCAAAGACCACTCAGAGTGCTTCACTAGTACTAACCCTCTATTCTAAGAGCCTATAAGAGACAGATATTTAGGGTCAATTTAGAACAACCAATTAACCTAACATGCATGTCTTTGGATTGTTTGAGGAAACCAGAGCTCCCGGAGTAAACCCACGCAGCACAGGGAAAACATGCAAACTCCACCCAGAAAGGTTCCTACCCCTGCCAGCCTGGGGATTTGAACCTGGAACCTTCTAGCTGACTGCACCACCATGCTGCCCAATTTGTGGATTGAGTTTTTTTGACTAGTTTTTTATCTTTTTCAATCCAGTCCAATCCAACTTTATTTATAAAGCACTTTAAAAACAGCGACAGCTGACACAAAGTACTATACATCAACGATAAATAAAATATAAAAACATAAAACATAAAAACAATAAAATACAGCTAAAAAAGTACAAAACAGCACAAATAAAACTGCAGTCATACAATAGAGACAATAAGAACAAATAAAATCAATATCTCAAACTGGGTCAAAAGTCAGAGAATAAAAATGGGTTTTAAGAGGAGCTTGAAAACTGGACAGTGAAGAGGCCTGTCTGATGGACAAAGGCAGATCATTATAAAATTACTGTTTTTTATTTAAATAAATTTGAAATAGAATGTGGCAAAATGTTTACTTTTTTCCTCATACAATTTAAACATTTGACCATAATTTTGCAGAGCCAGAACAGAACAATAATTTTAACTCTGAATTCAAAGAAATACAATGCATCCAGAAAGTATTCACAGTGCTTCACTTTTTCCACATTTTATGTTACAGCCTTATTCCAAAAGGGATTAAATTCATTTTTTCCTCAAAATTCTACACACAATACCCAGTAATAACAATGTGAAAAAAAGTTTTTTTTTGAGATTTTTGCAAATTTATTAAAAGTAAAAAACTAAGAAATCACATGTACATAAGTATTCACAGCCTTTGCCATAAGCTCAAAATTGAGCTCAGGTGCATCCTGTTTCCACTGATCATCCTTGAGATGTTTGTACAGCTTAACTGGAGTCCACCTGTGGTAAATTTAGTTGACTGGACATCATTTGGAAAGGCACACACCTATCTATATAAGGCAGGCCCATTCAATTAGTGGATTAGCGGCCCGCGGGCATGTGGCCCAGAACTAACCTCCGAGTGGCCCAGGCTACGCCAAAGAAATATAAATTTAAGAAAAAAATATGAAGGAATCACTGTCTGCAAGCGCATACAGGAACAACGCGCATGACCATCATCCGCACGGAGTTCAGAAGCGCCCCGCCCATGTGAACGTTTGAGTCGGTAGGCAGAGTGGTTTTCTTATGTTGCTGTCCAAAAGAAGCATGAGCTTATTAAAGTACTTTAAATGCGGGAAACAAAGCAGAAGAGATATGTAAGCCATGGAGGCATTTATGGTGGTTTTAACCCGCTGGAAACGGGAGCAATAATGAAGAGTCGCTTAGCAAATGTGTGGTGAGGCTTCATACTGTATGCAGGCAAAGGTAAGAGTGATTGAATCACTTAGGATTCAATCACTACTACATTCACCAGCTACTACAATATGGATGGATGGATGGATATTATGTACCTGGCCAGTTAAGATGACTGAAATTCATGAAATCAGTGACTTTAATCCTTCAACAGCCTTCAGACAAACTAAACGTGCCAACATTTGGCTTTCAAAATAAGGGAGGTTTTTCCTGCTGTCTGGATGGTGAGGAGAATTCTAAAAAAAACCAACTATAAATATATATAAGTATTTTAACAGAACTAACTGCATCTTTGGTCATTTAAGTTTATTTCATTAAAAATAATTTTAATATTTTTTTCTTTGAAATAAGAGTTAAATTATTGTTCTGTTCTGGCTCTGCAAACTTATGGTCAAAAGTGTAAATTGTTTAAAGAGGAAAAAGTCAAAATTTTACCACAATCTGTTTCAAATTTATTAAAAAATAGTAAGTTTATTGAAAAAAATAAACAAAAATTAGCCATAAAAAATCCACAAATTTATAATCAAATCTCAAATGTGCCCAAAGTCAATTTTACAAGAGGAAATTACAAATTTGAGGAAAATGGTTTCAAATGTAGATAAATTTACAGTGAAAAGTAGAAAACTATAAGAAAATTGTTATAAATTTAGGAGAAAAATCTCAAACCTTCAAGACTGAAGCCATTACTCAAGTTTTTAAGTGGGTGCTTTTTGGATCCTTAATTCTACTAGTGACATGGTTAGTGACCCAGGAGACAGACGCTGACACGAGTTGATAACAGACAATTATCTTTTATTAATAAAGTGTGAGTGTAGTGTGTGAATGGATGAGTGTGTGGTCGTCTGGTCACTGGAGCTGAGCATGTCTTGTGGCAACCTGGCAACCCTGGAACATACAAGCACAAATGATTACTGCTGCTCATTAGCGTTAGAGACTTTGTGCTGGTGATGCTTACTTGCAGGTCCCACAGTGTAAGTCTTGCTGGCTCCTTGTGCCCGTGAGTTGTAGTGCTCGTGGTGCCCGGTGTAGCGGGGGTGAGGAGGAACTCCGACTTGGAGGGGATTGCACCCCGTCAGCTGATGAGGATGGTCCGCCGCCTGGGAGGTCCACCTGTGCACAGGGGAGAGAACTAGCAGAGGTTGAGTGCTGGGATTGCTTACTTGGCTTGGCTTGGCTTGGCGTGCACTTCTTGACTTGTGGTCGAGATCTCGGCGCATTACGTGGTAAGGATGACAGACGACTCCGTGCCGAGGAGTCCGCGGGTCGAGCCTTTAAAGCCCGCTGATTGCCACCTGCTGGAGTGAGCGCAGCTGAAGATGATGATAATGATGACGGCCTAGCGGCCATCATGACAACTAGAAATTTTTGGTGTAATGGAATTCCAACTCATGTGGTGATTTAAAACAAAACACACCACAATAGTGGATGTGCAATGTTTGTTAATGTTATCAATCTTTTCTTGGGGGGTTTGTGCACTGGTGTTTGACAGTTAATTTTTTATTCAGCTAAATGCACTTTGTGATGTGCCAAGGTCAGTTGTGACCAGGATGTAGTATATTTTATTTCAAAAGGGAAGCAAATGTTAATGCTACTAACAGTGCACATTGAGATTTTAATACACTTTGAGACATGCCTGAGTAAGATGTGACCAAAATGGTTATTTACAGAATTTTTTCATTCTGTTTATTTAATTGTTGTTCAGGAGGAAAAATACAGTGGGGCAAAAAAGTATTTAGTTAGCCACCAATTGTGCAAGTTCTCCCACTTAAAAGATGAGAGAGATCTCCAATTTTCATCATAGGTATACCTCAACTATGAGAGACAAAATGAGAAAAAAAATCCAGAAAATCACATTGAAGGATTTTTAATGAATTAATTGGTAAATTCCTTGGTAAAATAAGTATTTGGTCACCTACAAACAAGCAAGATTTCTGGCTCTCACAGACCTGTAGCTTCTTCTTTAAGAGGCTCCTCTGTCCTCCACTCGTTACCTGTATTAATGGCGCCTGTTTGAACTCATTATCAGTATAAAAGACACCTGTCCACAACCTCAAACAGTCAGACTCCAAAATCTACTATGGCCAAGCCCAAAGAGCTGTCAAAGGACACCAGAAACAAAATTGTAGACCTGCACCAGGCTGGGAAGACTGAATCTGCAATAGATAAGCAGCTTGGTGTGAAGAAATCAACTGTGGGAGCAATTATTAGAAAATGGAAGACATACAAGACCACTGATAATCTCCCTCGATCTGGGGATCCACACAAGATCTCACCCCATGAGGTCAAAATGATCACGAGAACGGTGAGCAAAAATCCCAGAACCACACGGGGGGACCTAGTGAATGACCTGCAGAGAGCTGGGACCAAAGTAACAAAGGCTACATCAGTAACACACTACGCCGCCAGGGACTCAAATCCTGCAGTGCCAGACGTGTCCTCCTGCTTAAGCCAGTACATGTCCAGGCCCATCTGAAGTTTGCTAGAGAGCATTTGGATGATCCAGAAGAGGATTGGGAGAATGTCATATGGTCAGATGAAACCAAAATAGAACTTTTTGGTAAAAACTCAACTTGTCGTGTTTGGAGGAGAAAGAACACCATACCTACTGTGAAGCATTGGGGTGGAAACATCATACTTTGGGGCTGTTTTTCTGCAAAGGGACCAGGATGACTGATCCGTGTAAAGGAAAGAATGAATGGGGCCATGTATCGTGAGATTTTGAGTGAAAACCTCCTTCCATCAGCAAGGGCATTGAAGATGAAACGTGGCTGGGTCTTTCAGCATGACAATGATCCCAAACACACTGCCCGGGCAACGAAGGAGTGGCTTCGTAAGAAGCATTTCAAGGTCCTGGAGTGGCCTAGCCAGTTTCCAGATCTCAACCCCATAGAAAATCTTTGGAGGGAGTTGAAAGTCCGTGTTGCCCAGCGACAGCCCCAAAACATCACTGCTCTAGAGGAGATCTGCATGGAGGAATGGACCAAAATACCAGCAACAGTGTGTGAAAACCTTGTGAAGACTTACAGAAAACGTTTGACCTCTGTCATTGCCAACAAAGGGTATATAACAAAGTATTGAGATGAACTTTTGTTATTGACCAAATACTTATTTTACCGAGGAATCTACCATTTAATTCATTAAAAATCCTTCAATGTGATTTTCTGGATTTTTTTTTCTCATTTTGTCTCTCATAGTTGAGGTATACCTATGGTGAAAATTGAAGACCTCTCTCATCTTTTAAGTGGGAGAACTTGCACAATTGGTGGTTAACTAAATACTTTTTTCCCCCACTGTATTTCTACTACTTCAAGTTCTTCTCAACCCCAGCACTGTTATTGTGTTTTTATGCACTTTTGATGTGCCTTTGTCATGTGCCAAGCGCACATTGAAAACCAAGACAATGAATAAAAAGTGCATATTTTTGGTCATATTGATCTGTGTTGGTTTGAAAATTGTCATTCAACAGATCGCTGAATATGTGCGGCCCAGTTACTTGTCTTGATTTCAAGTTGTGGCCCAATTGATTTTGTAATTGAATAGCTTTGATATAAGGTCCCACAGTTGACAGTGCATGTCAGAGCACAAACCAAGCATGAAGTCAAAGGAATTGTCTGTAGACCTCCGAGACAGGATTGTCTCAAGGCACAAATCTGGGGAAGGGTACAGAAAAATTTCTGCTGCTTTGAAGGTCCCAATGAGCACAGTGGTCTCCATCATCTGTAAATGGAAGAAGTTCGGAACCACCAGGACTCTTCCTGGAGCTGGCCGGCCATCTAAACTGAGCAATCGGGGGAGAAGGGCCTTAGTCAGGGAGGTGACCAAGAACCTGATGGTCACTCTGTCAGAGCTCCAGCGTTGCTCTGTGAAGAGAGGAGAATCTTCCAGAAGGACAACCATCTCTGCAGCAATCCACCAATCAGGCCTGTATGGTAGAGTGGCCAGATGGAAGCCACTGCTTAGTAAAAGGCACATGGCAGCCCATCTGGAGTTTGCCAAAAGGCACCTGAAGGACTCTCAGACCATGAGAAACAAAATTCTCTGGTATGATGAGACAAAAATTGAACTCCTTGGCATGAATGCCAGGCATCATGTTTGGAGGAAACCAGGCACCATTCATAACCACACCAATGGTGGTGGCAGCATCATGCTGTGGGGATGTTTTTCAGTGGCAGGAACTGGGAGACTAGTCAGGATAGAGGGATAGATGAATGCAGCCATGTACAGAGACATCCTGGATGAAAACCTGCTCCAGAGTGCTCTTGACCTCAGACTGGGGCGATGGTTCATCTTTCAGCAGGACAATTACCCAAAGCACACAGCCAAGATATCAAAGGAGTGGCTTCAGGACAACTCTGTGAATGTCCTTGAGTGGCCCAGCCAGAGCCCAGACTTGAATCCAATTGAACATCTCTGGAGAGATCCGAAAATGGCTGTGCACCGATGCTTCCCATCCAACCTGATGGAGCTTGAGAGGTACTGCAAAGAGGAATGGGCCAAACTGCCCAAAGATAAGTGTGCCAAGCTTGTGGCATCATATTCAAAAAGACTTGAGGCTGTAATTGCTGCCAAAAGTGCATCAGCAAAGTATTGAGCAAAGGCTGTGTGTTACGACCCACTTTCTGGGCCAAGGCCAGAATTGACCACCTCAGCCTGGAATCACGAATCACACAAATCGCGAAGCACAAATCAAATACTTATGTACATGTGATTTCTTAGTTTTTTATTTTTCATAAATTTGCAAAAAATTTTTAAAAAAAAACTTTTTTCACATTGTCATTATGGGGTATTGCGTGTAGAATTTTGAGGAAAAAAAAGAATTTAATCCCTTTTGGAATAAGGCTGCAACATAACAAAATGTGGAAAAAGTGATTTGCTGTGAATACTTTCCGGATGCACCGTATAATTATTAAAATTATATTAAAGAAATAAATTAACTAAATTGACCAAAGATGCAGTTATTTCTGTTATAATATTTATATATATATAGTTTTTTAGAACTCTCACCAACCAGACAGCAGGAAAAACCTCCCTTATTTTGAAATCCAAATGTTGGTACGTTTAGTTTGTCTGAAGGCTGCTGATGGATTAAAATCATTGACTTCGTGAACTTCAGTCATCTTAACTTGCCAGGTACATAATAATGAACATACATTAGTTAAGTGAAATAAATCCTCAGCAATTCATCAGTCACTCTTGCCTTTCTCTGCAATGAATCCTAACCACACCTGTTGGCTAAGCGACTCTTCATTATTGTTCCCGTTATCAGTGGGTTAAAACCACCATAAATGCCTCCACAGCTTACATACCTCTTCTGCTTTTTTTCCACGTTTAAAGTACTTTAATAAGCTCATGCTTCTCTCGGCCAGCAATGCTAGAGAGACGCTCTGCCTGCAGACTGAAACAGTCACGCGGGTGTCGGGCGGACGGGACACTTCCGCGCAGATGACAGTCACGCACATTGTTCGTGTGCATGCTTGTGGAGTGTCAGTCTTTCATATTTTTTTTCTTAAATTAATATGTCCTAGGTGTGACGACATAATTCCAAGGATGGTGGCCTGCCACACGGAAATATTACCAGAAGAAACCCTGCATTTTGGCAGGTTATACTGAGGATGATCTATTGTAACGTTTACTTGTAATTCCCACCAATTCACGTTATGGGGCATATTACAACACTGACCCACAGTCTCTGTTCATCAGTTCAGTTAATAAAGAAGTAAATGCATAAACTGCATGCTGTATCCTGTATTTTTATGATTAAAACTAAACATGTGAATAAAGATAAAAGATATCCAGTATTTTATATGAAAATTGAAATGACAGGTAATAATAGATGGCAGAATTTTTACAACCTTGTCTGTCAAAATGACAGATAATGAGGAAGTGTAGTTCAACCTCTGGTCTGCACCCAGGTTGTGGTCAGGGTTGAAGGTCAGGAGATCTGAGGACTCTAGAGCCTCAGGAAATACATAGGAAATACATTTATTGCAACTGCTTTGCAACTCACAAACTACTTTTTATTATATCTGAATGGTTTTCTGTTTGTTGTGTGAGCCACTGGTGTGGGTTCCATTAGTATAAATTAACACAATGACCCTCCATGCCATGTTGTGGTGAAGAGGGAGCTGAGCTCTAAAGCAAAGCTGTCGATTTACCAGTCAATCTATGTTCCTACCCTCACCTATGGTCATGAGTTTTGGGTAATAACTGAAAGAATGAGATCGTGGATACAAGTGGCTGAAATTAGCTTTCTCCGTAGGATTGCTGGACTCACCCTCAGAGATAGGGTGAGGAGCTCAGTCATCCAGGAGAGGCTCAGAGTAGAACCACTGCTCCTCCACATCAAAAGGAGCCAGTTGAGGTGGTTTGGGCATCTGATCAGGATGCCTGCTGGATGCCTCCCACTTCAGGTGTTTTGGGCTTGTCCCATTAGGAGGAGACCTTGGGGCCGACCCAGGACATGCTGGAGAGACTACGTCTCTCAGCTGGCCTGGGAATGTCTTGGTATCCTCTCTGAAGAGCTAGAGCAAGTGGCCGGGGGAGAGGGAAGTCTGGGCTTCTCTACTTGAGCTGCTGCCTCTGCGACCTGGACCTCTGGAAAAGCGGTAGAAAATGGATGGATGGACCCTCCATGCCTTTTTTCAGACATCCAGGAGATGCGGGTCTGATCGCCACCAGACAACAGTGTATTTCTCTGGGGTATCAAGTTTCGTGTCCTCACATCGCTGAGGACACACGAATGTGCGGTCAACCCAGAAGCTGCTGATGCCGGCTGCTATTAGTTGAGTCACCGGCATTTTGACAAGTCTTTTAATTTTGTTGTCCCATGTTAAACTTGGCGCAGATCAGTGGTGGACATACTGTATGAATACATGACCGATCTGTATCATTCAATGGTTGCTGCTCTTTGTCCTCCATTACAGTGGAGAAGATTGCAAAATACACCTGGCATTTTACAGAATAACCCTTCTTTTTTCATATCGGCACTAAATAGCTTTCATATTTACAAGAAGAGACACAGTGTGTGTTTATGTGCGCAGGCTTGCACTTTTATTCGATGGGGACGTATGTTTGTGTGTTGCATTTCGTGTTCAGCACCACACAATGCAGGATGCATTTTATTTCAGAGGGGGCTGTCATGGGGTGAAAAATAGGAGCAGAGATTAAATTAATGAACTGGGATGCATGAACAAGCACAGAATGGAGCTGAACAGGGAGATTGCCCCTTGCTGAACCAGGCAGGCTGGTAAGGGCTCCACAACAGCTGGGGACTGTCAGAGCTGCTGGTGGCTCCATGGGAGGGAGTGGAAAAAGCTCTTAAAAGAAAGCTTTCATTCACTTCCACTGTGATATTTGTATAATTGTGGCACACACTTTTGCAGCTTCGAAATTAATATAATCTGTCAGAATAATGACAGATAGCATTTAGATTCATATCTACTCTCTGTTGCTGTGCTGCGATGTTGTGACGATGACACCTACTTCATTGCACGTTTATACTTTACGTGAATTGCTGATACAGACAATTCATGTACATATTACATTTAGTGAGATGATAGATTGCAAATGGCATGTCTAGAATCAATTGGAGCTTAAATTTGTGTTGTAGAATCGTTGAATCAATAGTTTTAATTCAGGTTAATCCTACTGGTGTAGCCCACCCACAGACACTGGCAGGAGAGGAGGGGTGAAGTACTGACGTTGCTATGACAACGTGTTGCATGCCATTTTCCCAGAATATCTTTCACCTGTCTGTGTAGATTGTATCTATTCAAAGGGGAAGGGGAGCTTTTAAATGGCCTACATCAATTCAGGGCAAAAACTTCTATTGTTTTAATTACAGTATACATATAACCCACAGACACATCACCTTTAGAATATAGGAAACCAGGATTCAACACACAACACATGTAGCTGGGTTTAAACAGTGTTTTGCAAGATTGAAGATCAATCGTTTGAGTAAGATTTTTTTTTTATTTTTTGTCTTTAAGAATGCTTCCTTTAGAAAAGGATATTCTGATATTTGTTTGGAATCAATACAGTATATGAGTGTGTACTTGTGTGTTTGCTTTTATTGCTGATCTGTGCAGAGCTGTATTTATAAGTTTGCAAGGAATCTTGAGTCAGAGTTTCAATCTCATAATTGTGGATCTTCCACCTTGCTGAATTATTGCCCCTATTATGAATATAGGATCTGAGCCAGTTTATACAGTGGGGGAAATAAGTATTCAACACAACATTTTTCTCATTAAACATATCTCTGATAGAGCCATTGACCTGAGATTTTCACCAGATATCAGTAACAATCCAAGTAATCCATATATACAAAGAAATCAAGACAACTGTGTTCACAAAGCAAGTTATATTTAATAAAGTGGAATGAGTTTGAATGCTCTCCCCGTGTCTGCGTGGGTTTACTCCGGGATTTCTCCGGTTTCCTCCTACATGCCAAAAACATGCAAGTTAGGTCAATTGGCATCAAACTGGGGATTCTAAATTGTCCTTAGGTATGACTGTGAGAGTGAATGGTTGTCTGTCTCTCTGTGTTGGCCCTGCAATGGACTGGCGATCTGTCCAGGGTGTACCCTGCCTCTTGCCCAAAAGATGCTGGGATAGGCTCCAGCCCCCCACGACCTGAAAAGGATTAAGCAGAAGAAGATGGATGGATGGAATGACACAGGGAATAAGTATTGAACACACTCGGTGAAATTCATTTAATATTTAGTAGAAAAGCCTTTGTTGGTAATCACAGCTTCCAGACACCTCTTGTATGGAGAAACTAGGTGCAGGCATTACTCAGGAGTGATTTTAGCTTATTCTTCCACACAAACTGTCAAATCTTGAAGGTTCTGTGGGTGTCTTCTATGAACTCCCCAGGCCACAGTTGTAAATAAGGATGTGTTCTTAATCTGTCTTGCCTGGTTAAATAAAGGTTAAATAAAAAATAAACACAAACTCTGATCTTCAGTTTGTTCCAAAGATTTTCAATTGGATTCAGGTCAGGTGGCTGACTGGGCCATTCTAGCAGCTTTATTTTCCTTCTATGGAGCCAGTTGAGAGTTTCCTTGGCTGTGTGTTTGAGATCATTGTCTTGCTGAAATGTCCACCCTCGTTTCATCTTCAGCATCTTGGCAGATGGCAAAAGGTTCTTATCAAGAATGTCTCTGTACATTTATCCATTCATCTTTCCTTCAATTATATGAAGTCTGCCTGTACCATTTGCTGAAAACACCCCCCACAACATGGTGGGATGTGCAGTGCCATTTCTCCTCCAAACATGCTTTGTGTTGTGGCATCCAGAAAGTTCAGTTTTGGTCTCATCTGACCGGACTATATTCTCCCAGTATTTTACTGGTTTGCCCAAATGTTGTGCAGCTAATTTTAAACAAGCTTCAACATGCTTTTTCTTCAGCAATGGAGTCTTAAGAGGTGAGTGGACATAGAGCCCATTTCGGTTGAGTGCATTACGTATTATTTTCTTTGAAACAGCAGTACCTGCTAAGTCCAGGTCTTTCTGGAGCTCTCCACAAGAGGTCTTTGGTTCTTGGATGACTTTTCTGATAATTCTTTGGACTCCTCTGTCAGAAATCATGCGAGGAGCTCCTGGTTGTGGCCGGTCTATGGTAAAATGATGTTCTTTCCACTTCCGAATGATGGCTCCAACAGTGCTCACTGGAACATTCAGCAGTTTTGAAATGCGCCTGTAACCAATGCCATCATTATGTTTTGCAACAATAAAGTTTAAAGGTCTAGAGAGAGTTCTTTGCTTCTACCCATCATGAGTTCTTGGTGGTGTGACAATCTGATATTCACAGACCTTTTTAAAGGCTATCAGTCAGGACATAACCATCCATCCATCCATCCATCCATCCATCTTCTTCCGCTTAATCCTTTTCGGGTCACGGGGGGGCTGGAGCCTATCCCAGCATCTTTGGGCGAGAGGCAGGGTACACCCTGGACAGATCGCCAGTCCATCGCAGAGCCAACACAGAGAGACAGACAACCATTCACTCTCACAGTCGTACCTAAGGACAATTTAGAATCCCCAGTTTTGATGCCAATTAACCTAACTTGCATGTTTTTGGCATGTGGGAGGAAACTGGAGAAATCCCGGAGTAAACCCAGACAGGCACGGGGAGAACATGCAAAAACCAGCTGAAATTAATTTGCACTGATGGGGTATGGGATGGCTTCCTAAATTCTGATGGATTTCAGCTGGTTTCTTGGCATTCTATGCCTTTTTGCACCTCTTTTTTCTTCATGTGTTCAATACATATTCCGTTTGTCATTCCACTTTATTAAATATAACTTGTTTTGTGAACTCAGTTGTCTCAATTTCTTTGTATGTATGGATTACTTTGGTTGTTCCTGATATCTGGTGAAATCTCAGATCAATGGCTCCATCAGAAATATGTTTAATGAAAAAAATGTTGACGTGTTCAATACTTATTTTCCCCACTGTATTCAGTCTGAATAAACACCAAATCTTCACCTGATTTTTTTCTATTATTTGACAATGTGAGAGAAAGGTATATATTCACAGCTGAAAGAATGTCGAAATATTTATGGTTTTGTTCAGCCCTATTAGTAAATGCACTGGGCAGTAATGTGCTGTAAAATTAAAGGAGCAGTATGCATTGTCAGAAGAACTGGCTGATTGGCTGCACAAGTGCCACTCAGTTTGATGGTCTACAGATGTGTGTTAAATTGAAACCTTTATATTAAAAAAAAACTCTTAAGTCTCACATTGAGTGGATAAATAATATCATCTGATGCAGATGTTATATCAAACTCTAACATTAAGGGTACATTGAGTGGAATAGATGAGTGTTTTTCAACTGGTGTTTCGTGGAAATTATCTCATTTCATACCTTAACTGGTCAAAACAACTGCAAATAATAATTCCTACATGCAGCCATTCACAACAATGGTAAATTATTAGTAATTTTTTTGGAACAAATAAGAGGTGAAATTTAAAAATTTCCCACAGAAAACTGAATGTTCCAGCTAATCCTGTTTGAAAAACACTGATATAGATTAATAATAAAGCAATATAACTTGAACAAAATTAATGATTTTCTCATACTGTTTCCCCTCTTGTTCTTGTCTATTTGCAGAATTTTATTTTTTTTTTTTTATGGAAAATGGCGTTCACTGACATAGCGCTTTTATTCATCTCTGGATGACCAAAGAGCTTTACAGATTCTGCTATCCACCCATTCACACACTGATGGCGGCTCTGCCGTCATCCACCGGCACTGGCCTGACCCACCAGGAGCAACTGGGGGTTCAGTGTCTTGCTCAAGGACACTTAGACATGCAGACTGCAGACAGAGTGGGAATCGAGCCGCTTACCCTCCGACCAGTAGCATGGCACACTACACCTGTACAACAGCTGCCCCACATATATATGACCTATATATATTTTTTTTATATCCTTTGCATCACCAAGGATTTGTCCATTACACCTGGATTAAGACCTACAGCCATGGACAAAATTGTTGGTACCCCTCTGTTAATGAAAGAAAAACCCACAATGGTCACAGAAATAACTTGAATCTGACAAAAGTGGTAATAAATAAAAATTATATGAAAATTAACCAATGAAGATCAGACAATGCTTTTGAATTCTGGTTCAACAGAATTATTTTAAAAAACAAACTCATGAAACAGGCCTGGACAAAAATGATGCTACCCTTAACTTAATATTTTGTTGCACAACCTTTTGAGGCAATCACTGCAATCAAACGATTTCTGTAACTGTCAATGAGACTTCTGCACCTCTCAGCAGGTATTTTGGCCCACTCCTCATGAGCAAACTGCTCCAGTTGTCCCAGGTTTGAAGGGTGTCTTCTCCAGACGGCATGTTTCAGCTCCTTCCACAGATGTTCAATAGGTTTTAGATCAGGGCTCATAGAAGGCCACTTTAGAATAGTCCAATGTTTGGCTCTTAGCCATTCTTGGGTGTTTTTAGCTGTGTGTTTTGGGTCATTATCCTAGTGCAAGACCCATGACCTGCGACTGAGACCAAGCTGTCTGACACTGGCAGCACATTTCTCTCTAGAATACCTTGATAGTCTTGAGATTTCAGTGTACCCTGTACAGATTCAAGACACCCTGTGCCAGATGCAGCAAAGCAGCCCCAGAACATAACAGAACCTCCTCCATGTTTCACAGTAGGGATGGTGTTCTTTTCTTGGTATGCTTCATTTTTGCGTCTGTGAACATAGTGCTGATGTGCCTTGCCAAAAAGTTGCAGTTTTGTCTCGTCTGTCCATAGGACATTCTCCCAGAAGCTTTGTGGCTTGTCAACATGCAGTTTGGCAAATTCCAGTCTGGCTTTTTTTATGATTTGTTTTCAACAGTGGTGTTCTCCTTGGTCGTCTCCCATGAAGTCCACTTTGGCTCAAGCAACGACGGATGGTGCGATCTGACACTGATGTACCTTGACCTTGGAGTTCACCATGAATGTGTTTAGAGGTTGTTCTGGGCTCTTTTGTTACCATTCGTATTATCCGTCTCCTCCTGCGGCCACGTCCAGGGAGGTTGGCTACAGTCCCGTGGATCTTAAATTTCTGAATAATATGTGCAACTGTAGTCACAGGAACATCAAGCTGCTTGGAGGTGGTCTTATAGCCTTTACCTTTAACATGCTTGTCTATAATTTTCTTTCTAATCTCCTGAGGCAACGCTCTCCTTTGCTTCCTATGGTCCATGTTTAGTGTGGTCACCAAACAGCACAGTGACTACTTGTCACCCTTTAGATAGGCCGACTGACTGATTACAAGTTTGTAGACACCTGTGATGTTAATTAGAGGACACATCTTGGTTGAACATGTCCCTATGGTCACATTATTTTCAATCGTTTCTAGGGGTACCATCATTTTTGTCCAGGCCTGTTTCATGAGTTTGTTTTTTAAAATAATTCTATAGAACCAGAATTCAAAAGCATTGTCTGATTTTCATTGGTTAATTTTCATATAATTTTTATTTATTACCACTTTTGTCAGATTCAAGTTATTTCTATGACCATTGTGGGTTTTTCTTTCATTAACAGAGGGGTACCAACAATTTTGTCCACAGCTGTATACCCCATTTTCATGTGAGCCTGAGCCCAGACTTTAAGAAAGTTAGAAACTGTTGCTACGATAGCTTTTATCTTGTGCTCTGATTTCATCAGTCCAGCTACAGTAATGCAGAGACAGCCTTTCTAATCTGCTTTGTATTGTATCCCTGGTTAATTGTTTGGACATTTTTAACCACCAAGTTGCGGCTCAGTGAAAACAGTTTTCCTGATGACATTTAAATGGTCTGTTTGTTATGCCTCGGTGAAACTGAGAGGCATACAATAATCACATAATGCATCTATGTGTGGATGCATGTGTGTGTGTGTGTTTGTGTCTGTCCATCTGTCCGCTTCTCTGTTTCAGCTCGCCCGGTCAAAATCAAGTGGAACTAAAGGCTTGTTTCATTGTATCGCCATATTTTCTCAACTTTCAATTTGCCAGAATTCCGAGATAAGGCTTTGTTTTTAAAATAAACACAAATTTAACTCACCTTTAACATCAATGAAGCCGGGGGAAAAGGTATTATAATAGCTATGCCGGGCCAATGGAGGCAGCAGTTTGGCTTTTTTACAGCACAACACAGCACACTTTTTTTTTTACAGCATGTCGAGCTGAACTTTATAAAATAGCGGTTACTGAAAAAAAATGTATTCAGCAACTATACCATTTATTCATCGCATCAGTTGTTTTCACACTGGTTTTGCTGTTTAGTTTTGCAGAGGGTGAGGTAAAACTCATTAAAAACTTGCTAAAAACTACAACTCCCAACATTCCTTACTTGCAAGTGGTTGCAGTGAACTGCGCATACCCCCGGAAACTCCCACCACAGGGAAGTACTGAGCAATCCGCCAATACTGGGTGAACAAATGTCCATCTTTTTGCCCATCTGTTTTCTTCCTCTGCCACTAAACAGTAAAAGCTCCTGTTCATCTTGATTGTCTTGTATTCACGTACCTTCATCGCTTCTGCCATTTAGGACTCTTCCTTTGTGTCTGAATTGCAGCTATTCAAATCAGTTTGGTGGCTCTTGGCTGCCGCCAACAGTACAGGCATGTGAACTGCAGATTATTTTCACTGCGCATGCGTGTACTCCAAAACTACTGGATGGATCTGGATGAAATTTTTACCATAGGTGGTCCTTGGGCTAGAGAGGAACCCATACCATTTTGGTGATGATCTGAGAACGCATATGTTACACACCCCTCCATGGGGAATTAGTCAGTGGTGCAGTTCATGACACTGTCAGGGTACCTACACTCCCGGCCAAAGTGCTAGGGAGGAATTCCTCTTTGGCTCAGTGGTAAAAGTGAGAGGATTTAGATCATGGTGTCATGGATTCGAATCCCATGGGATGTAGGTCTAGGTCTGCCTGTTGTGTGCAAAGAGACCATGTGAGTGTTAGTGTCCCTTGCCAGTGGGTAAGGGTGGCAGTGGGTATGTCCACCTTGACTGGGGGGTCAAAATGGACTTTGCGATCTGTGATTCATGATCCCAGGCTGAAGTAGGCAATTCTGGCCTTGGCCCAGAAAGTGGGTTGTAACAGAAAAGTGGGGTTTTGTCCGGGATATTTGAACCCTGCACCACTTCCTTAACCCCTTGCACTCTGGCCAATTTCCCTAAAAACGCCAAAAAATAATGTACCCAAAGTAAATCAAAAGCTGTTCTTCAACCCTTTGCAGCATCTTCATGGGGTTGGTCTCATTTAAAAGAAAACACTTTAAATTTTTTGGCAAAACAGTCATAATCTCTCTAAGTGCTCCTGCCACTGAGTAACAGTCATCTAAACATACTGAACTTGAAGAAAATAAATTTCGCCTGGGTGTTTTTTTTGATACAAATGCTTGCAAATAACACACAGCTGTCAGATCCGGGCTGGAAAATGCAACAGTAATGTAGAACCAAGTGTCAGTCCAGCCTGAGGTCAAAATTTTGTAACAATACCACAAAAAATGAATATATTACACAGCTTTTTTCTCAGGTTGTTCCCAGGTGTTTTTGAACTGTGCCAAATTGTGCCAAATGGCACAGTTTGGAAAAACGTCTGTAACTTTTGAATGATTCAATATAGAAGCTTCATCTTGGGCTCTAATGAAAGGTGAAGGGCTGTGTGTGTGTGTGTGTGGGGGGGGGTTATTTATTCATTCATGAATGAATGAATGAACAAACAAGCCCCCACACACAAAGAAGCATGCCACGTAAAAAAATGTGTGGCTTTTTTTTACAAGAAAAAATAACCTACAGTGCAATAAAAATTATACTAAAATATCTGTAATGTAGAAGATAACGACTCCCCCCCTCCCCCGCTGCAGAGGACGGACATCGTCCATCGACACATGACGGACCGCGGGGACCATGCGCCGCGGTCTACTACGCACAGTTGTACTAAAATATCCGCAATAATATCTGCAATCAGCTACAGAAGGGGGGGGGGCGTTCACGGTCCAGACGCGGCGCACGTGTCCGTGCGCCGTCCGGACCGGACTGGAGCAGTCCGGGTCCGTCATGTTGCGATAACGCACAGTTGTAATTTACCGATCGGTCAAAAGTAATTTTGATTACAATTTTCAGGGATAAAGAATAATTTAGCTTATAACACTTACCTGTCCACAACAGCAGTGTCGCTGGCGAACTTCTCTTCCTCATTGTCAGACGAACATGACGCTGGTCCGCTTGTTACGGACTCGTGGTTCTGGTCACGCGACCCGGTCAAACCATAATTCCATTATTGCGGTTTTGCGCTTCCATGATTGCGGTTTTGGCGAACGATTTTTCAAAACAAATAAGAACAGTAGTAAGAAAAAAAGACTGGCGAACGCGTGTGTGTCACCCAGCGGCTTACACAAAACAGATTTTAGGCAAGGGACGCACGCTTTCGAACTTCTGTGCTTCAATTGGCTGGCTGTATTCGCAGCCGTTGGTAGGCGGGTCCTTCTTGCTAGGTTTTCAGTCATTGGTTCTTCAAGGTTTCAGAAACCCAATTCAAGGCTCTTATTAGTCGAATGAGAGGTCAATCACATCTAAACCAATCAAAGCACTCCTTTGGCTTTCTGTTCGCGGCTGTGTCTGTAGTGGAAGAACGGAAATGCAGCTTTTTTTTATTTCAGTGCGCACTAGGACGCACAGTGTGCGTTCTAGGGCGCCCTCGTGCACCCTAGGACGCAGAGACGTGACCGTCTGCGGTACACCGGAGTGCAAGAGGTTAAGGGGGGAGGCGTTACGTACCCCTCTATAGGGAATTAGTCAGTGGTGTAGTCCCTGACACCTTAGAGTACACATCTGTTACTAGCCAAGTGCTAGTGAGGAATTCCTCTTTGGCTCAGTGGTAGAGAAAAAGGTTTTGAGATCACGGTGTCATGGGTTCGAGACTCAGCCTGGGATATTAGGAGGTCTACCATGCCTGAGGGTGAAAGTGACTTAGGTCTGTCCACCTTGACTGTGGGTCGAAACGGACTTCGTGATTCTTAATTTGTGTGATTTGTGATCCCAGGCTGAAGTAGGCAATTTTGGCCTTGACCCAGAAAGTGGATCGTAACAGAAATAGGGGCTCGGACACCTGCACCACTTCCTTAAGGGGGGAGGTGTTACACACCCCTCCATGGGAAATTAGTCAGTGGTGCAGTTCATGACGCCATCAGAGTACACCTCCGCTACTAGCCAAGAGCAAGTGAAAAATTCCTCTTTGGCTCGGTGGTAGACTAGAGGTTTTCAGTCCATGGTGTCATGGGTTTGAGACTCAGCCTGGGATAATTGTAGGTGTTAAGTATACATTGCATAAGTGCGGAAAAGACTTATTAGGTGCTAGTCTTCCTTGCCTGTGGGGTGAAAAATGACTTGGGTCTGTCCACCTTACTGAGGGTCGAAACAGACTTTGTGATTCATGATCCCAGGCTGAAGTAGGCAATTCTGGCCTTGTCCCAGAAAGTGGGTCGTAACAGCATACCTCCACCAAGGCTCTTATCTTCTCACAGTGTGTTAGTAAGAATACTCCAAAACTACTGGATGGATTTAGATGAAATTTTTACCAGAGGTGGTCCTTGGGCTAGCGAGGAACCCATAACATTTTGGTGATGATCCGACAACGCATATCTCTGCTAAGGCTCTGGCACAGAGGCATCAGCACCTTGGTGCTTTCATTTGACCAGTGTCCTCAGTTTTGCTTATGAGGACATCCAGGTTGTAGCAGTTGTGGTTTACATAACACATGTGTATAACCTAGATGTTTTACAACTGGGAGATGAACTAAGCTTTTGCTGAGTGTCAACAGAATGCATGGATGTCTGAGTAAGTTTTTCCACAAAAACAGTACTTTGTGGATTCCCAAAATATGGTTTAAATACTGTATTATGTGAATGAGGTACTAGATAAAATATCTCTTTGATCTTTTTGTACGGTGCTGTGAAAAAAAATTATTTGCCCCATCCTGATTTCTTATATTTTTCCATCCAGGTGGATGCCCTGAATTTCTCTCTGGGGATTGATAAAGTATACAAAATTAAAAAAAAAAAAAAGATTTTAAAAAATATGCAAAAATATAAGAAATCAGGAAGGGGGGGAAATAATTTTTCACAGCACTGTAGATCCAGATTTTTGACCTCTGCTTTCACAAGTTTTGGTCTGTTGTTAATGCTGTGGTTTGTACAGCGTTCTTAATATTCAAGTAATACAATCAATGCTTTACCTTATATTTACATTTAAGTACTGTTTTTGCTTTTCAAACTGTTTACAGGTTGTGAAAAAGTGTTTGCCCCCTTCCTGATTTATCATTTTTTGTATCTTTGTCATACTTAAATGTTTCAGATCATCAGACAAATTTAAATATTAGACAAAGATAACACAAATAAACACAAAATGCAGTTTTCAAATGAAGGTGTTTATTATTAAGGGGAAAAAATCCAAACCTACATGGCCCTGTGTGAAAAAATGATTGCCCCCTAAACCTAATAACTGGTTGGGCCACCCTTAGCAGCAACAACTGCAATCAAGCGTTTACAATAACTGGCAATGAGTCTTTTACAGCACTGTGGAGGAATTTTGGCCCACTCATCTTTGCAGAATTGTTGTAATTCAGCCACATTGGAGGGTTTTCCAGCATGAACCGCCTTTTTAAGGTCATGCCACAGCATCTCAGTCGGAGTCAGGTCAGGACTTTGACTAGGCCACTCCAAAGTCTTCATCTTCAAGATGGCGCCCACATCGGTCGACATGGTGCTTCGCTGCGCTCTTTGTTTGTTTTTGTTTGTCAATTGTGTGTCTGCTTGCACTTATACCCGTGAAGAACTTTTAAATATCAGGACTTTGACCCCCACGGACCTCCTCCCAGTTTTTCTAGCCCCTGCCGCCGATCTGGTTTATTGTTTGGCTCGGAAAGTGAGACGGCGGAAGAGAGGAAGACGAGCGGGCGCTCTCGTACGACTTCGCAGGAGAGGCTCGCGAACGGCGCTGCCTGGCATATTTCTGTCCAATACCAACTCTCTCTCTAACAAGGTGGATGAACTGAGACTGCTGATGCGTTTTAAGGACCTCGCCTCCTCAGCTGTCCTCTGCTTTACTGAGACCTGGCTCCGGGAAAATATACCGGACAGCGCGCTGCGCCTCGACGGCTTCCAGCTCTTCCGTGCTGATCGTGACACAGAGCTTTCCGGCAAGACCACAGGAGGCGGTGTCTGCTTCTACATCAACTGTAGCTGGTGCTCTGATGTAACGGAAATTTCCAAACACTGTTCTCCTGCCTTGGAATTTCTTGTTATCAACTGCAAGCCTTTTTATTCCCCACGGGAGTTTGCTTCTTTTATACTGATCGCTGTGTACGCCCCTCCCGACGCGGACACGCGCGAAGCTCAGCGCGTGCTCGCGGATCACATTCAACACACAGAGCGGAGTTTTCCAGACTCGCTGATTATTGTGGCTGGCGACTTTAATCAGTGCAATCTGAGCCACGATCTCCCCCGCTACAAACAGTTTATTAAATGCCCCACCAGAGGATTAAACACACTGGATCACTGTTACACCACAGTGAAAGACGCATATCGCGCTGTCCCTCGAGCTGCGCTGGGATTATCTGATCACGTGATGGTTCACCTCATTCCCACATACAGACAGAGATTGAAGCTCACTAAACCTGTTGTGAGCACTACGAAGATACGGACCAGTGATGCTGAGGAGAAGCTGGAAACGTGCATGGAAATATCTGACTGGGGCATGCTTAAAGGAGCCACGCATGATCTGGATGAGTACATGGACACTGTGAACTCATATATCCACTTTTGTGAAGAGAACATTCTTCCATCACGTACCAGGGTGAGTTACTCTAATGACAAACCCTGGTTCACAGCTAAGCTCAGACAGATCAGGAAGGAGAAGGAAGCAGCGCTGAAAAGTGGAGACAGGGACTGCTACAGGGAGGTTAAATACCGGTTTAACAGAGAGCTGAAGAGGGCTAAATCTGTGTATTCAGAGAGACTCCAGCAGCAGTTCACTGCTAATGATTCGGCTTCCGTGTGGAGAGGACTGAGGCAGATCACCAACTATCGGCCTCAGGCTCCTAAAGGTCAGGATGACAAAGCCCTTTGTCAGAGACTGTCCCAACACTATGCCCGTTTTGACACCTCGTCATCTGTGTCCAACTCCCCCCCTCCCTCCAGCTCCACAGCCTCCACATTCCCTACTTCATTTAAGGCACCCCCCCCCACCTCCCCCCCTCCCCTTATCATCAGTGAGCAGGATGTGCTCAAACAGTTCTCCAGACTGAACCCGCGCAAGGCCCCCGGCCCAGACGGCGTGTCTCCCTCCACCCTGAGACTCTGTGCGAAACAGCTGGCTCCTGTATTCACAGACATTTTTAACACCTCCCTTAAGTTATGCCACGTGCCGTCCTGCCTCAAATCCTCCACCATCATCCCTGTCCCCAAGAAGCCACGGATCACTGGACTTAATGACTACAGACCTGTAGCGCTCACCTCTGTAGTCATGAAGTCCTTTGAGCGCCTGGTCCTGTCCCACCTCAAGTCCATCACCACCCCTCTCCTGGACCCGCTGCAGTTTGCCTACCGAGCCAACAGGTCTGTAGACGATGCAGTCAACCTGGCCCTCCACTCCATCCTGCAGCACCTGGACTCCCCGGGAACCTACGCCAGGATCCTGTTTGTGGACTTCAGCTCCGCATTCAACACCATCCGCCCCGCTCTGCTCCGGGACAAGCTGTCCCTGCTCAACGTGCCTGACTCCCTCTGCAGGTGGATCATCAACTTCCTGACGGACCGGAGGCAGCATGTGCGGCTGGGAAAGACTGTCTCAGACTATACTAGCATCAGCACCGGATCACCCCAGGGCTGTGTACTTTCCCCCCTACTCTTCTCCCTTTACACCAACTCCTGCACCTCCAGCCACCAGTCTGTCAAGTTGATCAAGTTTGCGGACGACACCACCCTCATCGGGCTCATCTCCAACGGCGACGAGTCCGCCTACAGGAGAGAGGTGGCCCAGCTGGCGTCCTGGTGCAGCAATAACAACCTGCAGCTGAACGCTCTGAAGACAGTGGAGATGATTGTAGACTTCAGGAAAGTCACTACTCCTCTGCCCCCCCTCACCCTCTCAGGCTCTCCCATCACCACTGCTGATTCCTTCCGCTTCCTAGGCACTACCATCACCAGGGACCTCAAATGGGAGCTGACCATCAGCTCGCTCATCAAAAAAGCCCAGCAGAGGATGTTCTTCCTGCGGCAGCTGAGGAAGCTCAAGCTACCCACCAAGATGTTAGTGCAGTTCTACACAGCCATCATCGAGTCCATCCTCACCACCTCCATAACCGTGTGGTACGCAGGAGCCACTGCCAGGGACAGACTAAGGCTGCAGCGCGTCGTGCGCACTGCTGAGAAGGTGATCGGCTGCAAGCTCCCATCTCTCCAGGATCTGTACATCTCCAGGACCCGGAGGCGTGCTGGCCGGATCATAGCCGATCCCTCACACCCTGGTCATGTACTGTTTGCCCCCCTCCCCTCTGGTAGAAGACTTCGGTCCATCCAGACTAAAACCTCCCGTCACATGAACAGCTTCTTCCCCTCTGCCATTAGACTGCTGAACACTAAGTGACTCTCGTGCACCATGTACAGCAGCTCAACCAGACTCATGTCAATCATCACTGTTTTCTTCCTGCATTACCGACTGCACTATATAGTTCTCCACAGTATCTGCTGCTGGCTAATATATATTTTAACTGTTGACCAGTATCACTTAATCTTATCCTACACTTTATTACATGTATAGTTTATTTCTCTTATCGTATCATGTTTAATGTTGCAGCATTGTACCGAGACAAATTCCTAGTTTGTGTACTACATGAACAATGGCAATAAACCTGATTCTGATTCTGATTCTGATTCTGATTCTGATCTTGTTTTTCATAAGCCATTCAGAGGTGGACTTGCTGGTGTGTTTTGGATCATTGTCCTGCTGCAGAACCCACATGCGCTTCAGCTTGAGGTCATGAACAGATGGCCGGACATTCTCCTTCAGGATTTTTTGGTAGACAGCAGAATTCATGGTTCCATTTACCACAGCAAATCTTCCAAGTCCTGAAGCAGCAAAACAGCCCCAGACCATCACACTACCACCACCATATTTTACTGTTGGTAAGATGTTCCTTTTCTGAAATGCTGTGTTACTTTTACGCCGGATGTAATGGGACACAGATCTTCCAAAAAGTTCAACTTTTGTTTCGTAGGTCCACAGAGTATTTTTCCCAAAAGTCTTGGGGATCATCAAGATGTTTTCTGGCAAAACTGAGACAAGTCTTTATGTTGTTTTTGCTCAGCAGTGGTTTTTGTCTTGGAACTCTGCCATGCAGGCCATTTTTGCCCAGTTTCTTTCTTATGGTGGAGTCATGAACACTGACCTTAACTGAGGCAAGTGAGGCCTGCAGTTCTTTGGATGTTGTTGTGGGGTCTTTTGTGACCTCTTGGATGAGTCGTCGGTGCACTCTTGGGGTAATTTTGGTCAGCCGGCCACTCCTGGGAAGGTTCACCAGTGTTCCATGTTTTCACCATTTGTGGATAATGGTTCTCACTGTGATTCGCTGGAGTCCCAAAGCTTTAGAAATGGCTTTATAACCTTTTCCAGACCGATAGATCTCAGTTACTTTGTTTCTCATTTGTTCCGGAATTTCTGTGGTTCGCAGCATGATGTCTAGCTTTTGACAATCTTTTGATCTACTTCACTTTGTCAGGCAGGTCCTATTTAAGGGATTTCTTGATTGAGAACAGGTGTGGCAGTAATCAGGCCTGGGTGTGGCTAGCGAAATTGAACTCGGCTTTCCAAAAATGTGATAAACCACAGTTAATTTATATTTTAACAGGGAGAGGCAATCACTTTTTCACACAGGGGCATGTAGGTTGGGATTTTTTTTTTACGCTTAATAATAAACACCTTCATTTAAAAACTGCATTTTGTGTTTACTTGTGTTATTTTTGTCTAATATTTAAATTTGTTTGATGATCTGAAACAGGGGCAGCACGGTGGCGGAGTGGTTAGAATTGCGGCAGCACAGCAACTCACCCTTGGCCGGGGGACCTGGGTTCAATCCCAGCCCCCGACCAACAGTGATCTGTGTGGAGTTTGCATGTTCTCCCCGTGTCTGGTTGGGTTTACTCCGGGATTTACTCCGGTTTCCTCCCACATGCCAAAAACATGCGTTAGGTTAATTGGCATCAAACTGGGGATTCTAAATTGTCCTTAGGTATGACTGTGAGAGTAAATGGTTGTCTGTCTCTCTGTGTTGGCCCTGCAATGGACTGACGATCTGTCTAGGGTGTACCCTGCCTCTCGCCCAAAGATGCTGGGATAGGCTCCAGCTCCCCCGCGACCCAAAAAGGATTAAGCGGAAGAAAATGGATGGATGGATGATCTGAAACACTTAAGTGTGACAAAAAAAGGAAAAATCAGGAAGGGGGCCAACACTTTTTGACACCACTGCATATACATTATAAATGTATGATAGGTGCAGTTTAGAAGTAAAAATGATCATGTTTTGGTTGATTATTCATGTAGAGATAATTATGCCTCGGTGAAAACAGAGGCATATGGTAATCATTCAATGCGTCTGTGTGTGTATCTGTCTATCCGCCTCTCTGTTTCAGCTCACCCGGTCAAAATTAAGTGAAACGAAAAGCTTGTATCATTGTATCACCATATTTTCTCAACTTTTGATTTGCCAGAATTCCGAGATAAGGTTTTGTTTTTGAAATAAACACAAATTTAACTCACCTGTACCGTCAATGGAGCCTGTGCCATCAATAACTATGCCATGCCACTAGAGGTGGCAGTGCAACTTTTTTGCAGTACAACACAGCACATTTTTTTACAGTACGTACATCGAGCTAACCTGTTATAAAATAGCGGTTACTGAAAAAAAACACGAGTGAACAAACGTCCGTGTTTTTGCCCGTCTGTTTTCTTCCTCTGCCACTCTTGATTATCATTGAATTTATGTACCTCCATCGCTGCCGCCATTTCCAAACGTCTGCCACCGTGCTGTTCTTTTGTGTTTGGATTGCAGCTGTTCAAATCAGTTTGGTGGCCCTTGGCTGCCACCGACAGTACGGGCATGTGAACTGCAGATTATTTTCACTGCGCATGGGCGTACTCCAAAACTACTGGATGAATTTGGATGAAATTTTTACAACAGGTGGTCCTTGGGCTAGAGAGGAACCCATAACCCATGTGGAACCCATGTGGCGGTGCGGTGGAGCAGTGGTTAGCACTGCGGCAGCACAGCAACTCACCCTTGGCCATGGGATCCCTGGTTCGATCCCAGCCCCTGACCAACAGTGATCTGTGTGGAGTTTGCATGTTTTCCCCGTATCTGCGTGGGTTTACTCCGGGATTTCTCCGGTTTCCTCCCACAGACCAAAAACGTGCAGGTTAGGTTAATTGGAGACTCTAAAGTGGCCCTAGGTGTGAATGTGTGTGTGAATGTTTAAGGGATAACACCGTACTGTGGCTGCTTCATCCATCCAGGTGGATGCCCTCAATTTCTCCTCTGGGGATCAATAAAGTATACAAAATCAAAAATCAAATAACATTTTGGTGATGACCCGAGAACGCATACCTCTGCCAAAGCTCTGGCACTGAGGCATCAGCACCTTGGTGCTTTCATTAATATCTGCAGTCAGTCACGCTTTGTCTTCCTTTTGAGGACAATGAAAACCCTCCAGTCCTTGAAATATTAAAATATTACCCTTTATTTCCACTGGATGAGGTTGTTGTTGCACAATGGTTGCAATGCGGTTGCCTGTCATGGCTCCATCTGGGCCGTCATCTGCTACAGCTGCACGCACACCTTCTGCCAATCTCCAGCGGGCTTTATAACCGGGCCTGCCTGAGACTCGGCACGGAGCCGTCTGTCATTCTCCAACAGAAACGCCTCACGTCAACAGCCAAATCGCTGGCCTCATCGTCTGAGATCCTAATCTCCTCCCTGCTTCAAGTAAGCTTATTATTACTCACCTTTTGTCAGTCGTCTTCCCCTGTGCACAGGTGGATTCCTCCGGCGGCGGTTCAAAGCCTCCATCGCAGCTACAAGGCTACCAGCCCAATCCTCTGCATGGGCCCTGGTCGCAGCCCTCAAAGCTAACCTGAGCGTCTCCACATCCACTTGCAAAGTAAGCCTTTGTTATCATCAAGCTCTGTGCTCAGTGGACTGTGCTAACGACTGTGCTCTGTCGTTATAGGGTTGCCAGGCTGAACACCGTTCTGCTTTCCCCCGGGCAGGATTCCTGTACAGCTCTTCATCACTGCACACACAACACACTGTACATACACGCACCCATACACCCACTATTGGCAATAAAAGGATAATTGTATTCACTCGAGTCTGAGCTTTTGTTCCCTGGGTCTGATAATTATGTCATTGCCGGGGCAGGTAGGTTCCACTTTAGTCAATGCTCGTGTTTCCACCAGATGCATCGTCCCAGATCCGGCAATGGACAGCTAAAAATTTACACCAGGATGCATGTTTGGCAGATGCCGCATCTAGCACACAAGGAGGGGAGAAGACAGCATCCATAAAAAGACCATAAATGGTTGTTGTCACATGATTTTTCATGTAATCTTAGTAATTTTGTGAGGACTTGTCCTCATGCAGACCTTGTGATCTGAGCTACTTTGCAGCAGAAACACAGCTGATGAGGATTGCAGCAAAGCTCAAACCACATCGTAGCTTTAACCCCACACAACCACATCCAGTGGAAATAATGGGTCAGAGTTAGGGTAGTACATGTGGATAGGGTGACACATCTGTAAATGAACATACCCTGTATCAATATATAATACAGTTTGAACTGATAGAATAGACGGTGTATATGTGTCAGTGGAGGATGGGTGGCAGCAGCCTGTGTGCCTGTGCAGGATGAGTTTTATGGCCTGTAGCTGTATCAGTCAGGTGGAACCTCCAACCCCAATAGATAGCAGGGGTTATTTAAGTCCCTTATCACTTTGATGTATCCTTGCCAAACCTCATGGGTTACAGCTTCATGTCACGTACTTGAGCTCTTGAGCACAAAGGTCTTTTGATCACTATTAAAGAGCTCGCTACTGAGAATTATCCTTGCTTGTTGTCCAAGATACGGACTTGTTTTTGAGAGGGGTGGAGGGGGCACATGTCCATGTGAAAACTTATGAATGAGCATACACATACAGCTGTGGGCAAAATTGTTGGTACCCCTCTGTTAATGAAAGAAAAACCCACAATGGTCTCAGAAATAACTTGAATCTGACAAAAGTGGTAATAAATAAAAATTCTATGAAAATTAACGAATGAAAATCAGACAATGCTTTTGAATTGTGGTTCAACAGAATTATTTTAAAAAAACTCGTGAAATAGGCCTGGACAAAAATGATGGTACCCTTAACTTAATATTTTGTTGCACAACCTTTTGAGGCAATCACTGCAATCAAACGGTTTCTGTAACTGTCGATGAGACTTCTGCACCTCTCAGCAGGTATTTTGGCCCACTCCTCATGAGCAAATTGCTCTAGTTGTCTCAGGTTTGAAGGGTGCCTTCTCCAGACGGCATGTTTCAGCTCCTTCCACAGATGTTTAATAGGATTTAGATCAGGGCTCAAAGAAGGCCACTTTAGAATAGTCCAATGTTTCGCTCTTAGCCATTCTTGGGTGTTTTTAGCTGTGTTTTGGGTCATTATCCTGGTGCAAGGCCTATGACCTGTGATTGAGACCAAGCTGTCTGACACTGGGCAGCACATTTCTCTCTAGAATACCTTGATAGTCTTGAGATTTCATTGTACCCTGCATATATTCAAGACACACTGTGCCAGAAGCAGCAAAGCAGCCCCAGAACATAACAGAACCTCCTCCATCTTTCACAGTAGGGACAGTGTTCTTTTCTTGGTATGCTTCATTTTTGCATCTGTGAACATAGTACTGATGTGCCTTGCCAAAAAGTTGCAGTTTTGTCTCATCTGTCCATAAGACATTCTCCCAGAAGCTTTGTGGCTTGTCAACATGCAGTTTGGCAAATTCCAGTCTGGCATTTTTATGATTTGTTTTCAACAGTGGTACCTCCTTGGTCGTCTCCCATGAAGTCCACTTTGGCTCAAACAACGATGGATGGTGCGATCTGACACTGATGTACCTTGACCTTGGAGTTCACCATGAATGTGTTTAGAGGTTGTTCTGGGCTCTTTTGTCACCATTCATATTATCCGTCTCTTCCATTTTTCCTCCTGCGGCCACGTCCAGCGAGGTTGGCTACAGTCCCGTGGATCTTAAATTTCTGAATAATATGTGCAACTGTAGTCACAGGAACATCAAGCTGCTTGGAGATGGTCTTATAGCCTTTACCTTTAACATGCTTGTGTAACGGATCTCATCACAAGCGTAATGGTTCTTCTTCTGAGACACCCTTAAGCGGCCGTGATCGGGAACATCAAAACAAGTGTGTGTGCAGCATAGGGACCACGAGGACACCAGACTGCTGTTTCCACAATTTATTTCTCTGTTAGAGAAATAAAACAAAATGTATCACGCTCCGTCTGTACCTCGATCCCACACAGGCTCCCACAGCAAAGCAACGTTAGCAAAGTCATTTTTTTTTTTTTTTTTTTTTTTTTTTTTCTCTCGGCGCCACACGAGTAGGCTGCCTTTTGCAACAGCGGCTCGATTCCGAGTCTTTTTCCCTTCCTCTCTCTTTTGATCCGTCTTTTTTTTTCACCCCACTTATATCACGGACACACAGATCGTCCTAAATGTCTCCTGAGCCGGTGGACGGAGCCACTGTTTATAGCAGGATACGATACAGCAGAGAACAGCTGCTAGCATTCAACCGCCACCCGGTCCCATTGGAAAAACTCGACATACCGAGAGAACTGAGGCGAAAACGCCGCGGCTGCCGGGCTGGAGTAAGGCGGAGGACAAAAAATATAAGGTACAGACCCTCCCTTCCATCTGTTGTCATGGGAAATGTACGGTCGATACTGGGAAAGTTAGATGAGCTAGCGGCTATCTCCCGTTATGATAGCACATACCGGGAGTGCTCTCTCCTTTTGTTTACTGAGACGTGGCTAACTGAACTAGCAGCAGATGCTAACATTGAGCTGGAGGGTTTTCACATGATACGAGCTGACCGAACACCAGACAGTGGCAAGGCTAGGGGCGGTGGAGTGATAATGTATGTTAACAACAACTGGTGCAGACCGGGACATATCACTGTTAAACAACGACACTGCAGCAAAGACATTGAGTTGCTAGCTGTTAGCATGAGGCCTACATATCTCCCGAGAGAACACTCACACGTGATCTGCATTGTTGTTTATGCAAATCCGACGGCGAACGCTGGGACAGCACGTGACGTCATCCATTCAGTAACCAGCAGGCTGCAGACAGAACACCCAGATGCTCTTCTCCTCATCTCAGGCGATTTCAACCATGTTTCACTGTCTCCCATTCTACCCACGTTCACCCAGTATGTCACATGCCACACAAGAGACAATAAAACACTGGATTTATTCTACGCAAACACTAAGGAGGCGTACACCTCATCACAACTCCCCCCACTCGGGAGATCGGATCACAACTTGGTTCATCTCCGGCCGGTGTACAAACCCCTAGTGCACAGACAACCTCCGGCCATGCACACTGTGGAGTTATGGTCTGAGGAGACAATGGACACCCTAAAGGGCTGTTTTGAAGCCACCGCCTGGAAGCAGCTCTGCGATCCACATGGTGAGGACATCGATGGCCTCATTCACACCTTCACGGGCTACCTCAGCTTCTGTGTGGACAAATCCGTTCCCACCAAGACCATACGGCGTCACTCAAACAACAAACCCTGGATCAACCCTGAGATAAAAACACTTCTGAGAGAGAAGAAGAGGATCTTCAGGTCAGGGAACAGGGAGATAAGATAAGATAAGATAAGATAAGCCTTTATTAGTCCCACAATGGGGAAATTCCAGGATTGCAACAGCACAGGGACAGCAACACTCAGAGCAACAATCAGAAGGCAAGAAAAAACAACATCTAGCAAACATATGTCCATATTACTATAAATGTATATATATAGACACACAGTGCAGAGCATTATGGCTGGTGGATGTGCAGCAGAAAGTCTAAGCTCTCTCTCCGCGGATGCAGCGGGCCAGCTGGAAGTCTTTGGGCATGATGGTGACCCCCTTAGCGAAGAAGAGACCACCAGGTGGGTCTCGCTGGTCTCCTGCAGAGCCATGATGCTGAAGTCCGTACAGAGGGAGCTGAGGAGAAAGATCAGAGAAGGCAAGGACAGCTTCAGGAAGAAGATGGAGGACAAGCTGCATCAGAGCGACATCAGCGGGGTCTGGAGAAACCTCAAAACCATCTCGGGGCTCCAGAATACCTCCCCCCAGGCCACAGGGGGCAGGGAGTGGGCGAACAACCTGAATCTGTTTTTCAATAGATTTGACCAACCGCCCTCCCCCCTGACTGCACAACAACCACTGCTGCCTCTAAAGAAATCAAGTCCTGCTGCCCACTCCCCACTCCACCAACACCCCCCCACTCCCAACACACAGCCCCCCATCCTGACCCTGACCAGGACCCAGGTGAGGACGGAGCTGAGGAAGATCAAGGCGAGGAAGGCGCCGGGACCGGACGGCATCAGCGCAAAGCTCCTCAAGTCCTGTGCAGACCAGCTGTGTGGGATTGTGACGTATATCTTCAACATGAGCCTGAAACTGGGGAGGGTACCACAGCTGTGGAAAACATCTTGTGTGGTACCTGTACCAAAAACTTCCCACCCCAAAGACCTGAACAGCTACAGACCGGTGGCCTTGACGTCCCACTTGATGAAGACCCTGGAGAGACTGCTCCTTGCTCACCTCCGCCCCCTGGTGGAACCAGCGATGGATCCACTCCAGTTCACCTACCAGCATGGCATTGGGGTGGAGGATGCGGTGATCTTCTTCCTTCACCATTCTCTGTCCCACCTGGAGAAGCCCGGGAATATGGTGAGGATCATGTTCTTTGACTTCTCCAGTGCTTTCAACACCATCCAACTGATGATCCTGAAGGACAAGCTGCTGCGCGCAGGGGTGGACCAGCACCTGTCATCATGGATCCTGGACTACCTCACGAACCGGCCTCAGTTTGTGAGAACCCGGGACTGTGTGTCCGACACGATCATCAGTAGCACGGGGGCCCCCCAGGGAACGGTGCTGGCTCCCTTCCTGTTCACTCTTTATACTGCGGACTTCTCACACAACACAACACACTGCCATCTACAGAAGTTCTCTGATGACTCTGCGATCGTTGGCCTCATCTCCAATGGAGATGAAGCTGAGTACAGAGGGCTTATCCAGGACTTCGTGGACTGGTGCCATCGGAACTGCCTCCAGATCAACGCGAGGAAAACTAAGGAGCTGGTGGTGGACTGCCGCAGGCATGGGCAGCCCCTCACAGTACCAGTAAATATACAGGGAACAGACATCGAGATGGTGACATCCTATAAGTACCTGGGTATTCATCTGAACAATAAACTAGACTGGTCACACAATACTGATGCACTCTACAAGAAGGGACAGCGCAGGCTGTTCCTGCTGAGGAGACTCAGGTCTTTTGGTGTACAAGGGGCGCTGCTGACGTCATTCTATGACACGGTGGTGGCATCAGCCATCACTTTTGGAGTGGTCTGCTGGGGCAGTGGCATTACTGCAGCCGATAGGAAGAGACTGAACAAACTGATTAAGAAAGCTAGCTCTGTCCTGGGGCAGCGCCTTGATCCGATGGAGGAGATAGGAGAGAGAAGGACGGTGGCTAAACTGTCATCTCTGCTGGAGTCCGAGTTCCACCCTATGCAGGACATACTGAATGCACTGAGGAGCTCATTTAGCAGCAGACTACATCATCCCAGGTGCACAACCGAGAGGTTTCGTAGGTCCTTCCTACCAACGGCTGTCAGACTGTACAACCTAAGCAGGGCTGCTCGCAGAGATAGCAAAAAGACGTAACAAACTAATAGTTTTTTGAATGCAAAAGATGCAATAGACTTACACAATGGTCCCCTCCGGCATACAACTAGGAACTTACCGGTCGCTATGGAGGGTGAGAATATGTATGGGCACATAATCATACCATGTAGGATAACTAAGTAGACGGTTATGCTGTTTCATTCCATCTAGCAACAATGCTCTGCACTGTGTGTGTTTATATATTTACATATTTATTCCATCTAGCTACAATGCTCAGCACTGGGTGTGTTTATATATTTATATATCTACATATTATTCCATCTAGCTACATTGCTCCGCACTGTGTGTGTTTATATACTTGCATATTTATTCCACCTAGCTGCAATGCTCCGTACTGTGGGTGTTTATATATTTACATATTTATTCCATCTAGCTACAATGCTCTGCACTGTGTGTTCATATATTCATATATTTATTCCATCCAGCTACAATGCTCTGCACTGTGTGTCTGTGTGTGTGTGTATATATATATATTTTATAGTAATACGTACATATGTATATTAGCTGCTCTTGCTTGCTTGTTTTTTTCTTGCCTTCTGATTGTTGCTCTGAGTGTTGCTATCCCTGTGCTGTTGCAATCCTGGAATTTCCCCGTTGTGGGACTAATAAAGGCTTATCTTATCTTATCTTATCTTATCTTTATTGCCAGCAGCGTTTTGAACACAACTTGCCCACAGCAAAGCAACGCGATACTGTGGGGAAAGACTAAACTACCGGAGCCTCGAAGGTACAGGAAGAGCGGATGTGAGAAGTGTACTGCCAAAATAAAACACTCAAGTAAAATAAAATTCACAATATAAAGAAAAACATAACTGATAAAAAGAAATACTTAAGAGTACATTTTTGACTCCGTTACACCCACCCCACTGAATTTTACTGAACTTGAGCCATAGCTACACAGAATTCACTATAATACACAAAACACCCGGGGTTAGTTAAAGAACACCATTTTACAGAATATCCCACACAAGGACGAAGTGGCATGAGAGCAGCGCTTATCTCTCAACCCAACCACTGGTAATGGAGTGCCTTGTACACCCCACCAAAAACCCCAACTATAAGTGTAGCAAATGCTCTTGAACAATAAAATAAAATAAAATAACCGAACATTAAAAAAAAACAAAGCTAAGTCCACAAAAACAAAGTCCACACATGTGACATCTAATCAGTCAGGGTCTGAAACACAGACCTACAAACAGCCTTAACATTAAACCTGTCACGAACCATATCCTGCCTGGACATTGTCTGCACTAGTCTATTTACAGGTTTAATCAGGCGACCAAATCTTGACCTGATTTGAGGTTGTGCATTTGGACGGTGACAATTTGTACGTGACATCTGGTCAACAGTACAGCGAACAAGGGGAGTGTCTGTCTGTATCTCGGAGTCAGGAACAGAAACTAGTTGACTGTCAAGTGTTTGTCCACCATGAGTATCAGTAGCAGCTGTAGTCACAGGTCTAGAGTCAGAGGGCATGGGATGATCTACACCTTGAGCAACAGGTGTAACTGAAGAGTTCTGGGGGTCAGAGGACACACTTGTCACATCAGAAACGTTTACCTGTGACACAGATGGTTCAGTGAGCTGCGTGATCCACTCAACAGTTCTCCTTTCAGAGTCAACAGGTTCTGGATCAACTAATGGTTCACGTGTTTCTCCACATGAAGACGGCTCACCTGTACCAGCCTCACTCTCTCCCTCGAAGAGGTCCACAGATGTGTCTCCTTCATCACCAACGCCTGTAGCTAAGGTGGATGAACCATGGTTGGACACATCGCACACATCCGCCACAGGAAGAAAATTTACCAGCATCAACAGATTCCTGTGGACCACTTTTGTCCGTCCAGTAAGAGTGTCACAAATTCTGTATGTATGTGTCTGTGGGTTCACATCCATTACAGTGTAAACAGTTGATTCCCACTTATCAGCAGTTTTCTTTTTGCCTCTCTCCTTTCTGTTGGCCAAAAGCACCCTGTCACCAATCTCAATCCTGGATCCTTTCACTTTCCTGTTGTAAAGATTAGCATGTCTGTGTTGCTCCTTAGCAGCACGGTCCTGAGCAACCATCATTGCTTCTTTTAGCTCACAGGTGAGAGTTGCCACATACTTGTCGTAACTGGTTACATCAGCATCGCGAAGAACAGAACGAAACATGACATCTACTGGCAAACGGGGCACACGGCCATACATGAGGTAAAAAGGAGGAAAGCCAGTCGTCTCATGGGCTGTACAGTTGTACATAAATGTCAAAGTCTGCAATCGTCGTGGCCAGTTAGCTTTCACCTCAGGGGACAGTGCACGAATCATCCCACCCAGTGTCCTGTTAAACCGTTCGACACTCCCATTTCCCATTGGGTGGTAAGGGGTAGTGTGAGATTTCCTGACACCGGACACTTTGAGGAGTTCACTGATTAATTGACTTTCAAAATTTGGACCTTGGTCACTGTGGATTCTTTCTGGGAATCCAAAGACACGAAAGTACTTATTCCACAGAACATTTGCCACTTGCTTAGCTGTTTGATCCTTACAAGGAAAGGCCTGAGCCATCCTGGTAAAGTGATCTGTTATCACTAGGACATCAATAGACTTGTTCCTAGAGTCTTCAGCTGACCAAAAGTCAATGCAGACCAGCTCCAGTGGTCTAGATGACAAGATGCTCTCTAAGGGAGCTCGTCCCTCAGGTTCAGCTGACTTGCTGAGGACACAACACTGGCAGTGTCTGACATGGTCTCTAACATCTCTCTCAAGGGTCAGCCAGAAAAATCTCTGTCTGGATAAACTGAGGGTTCGCGACTGGGCTTGATGACCAGCATCATCGTGCACGCCTTTCAACACCTCATCCTTAAGTGAGTCTGGGACAACATACTGAAGCCGTTTGGACTTGGTTCTCTGGTCTCTTGAAACTCTGTACAGAACACCATTGCTCACAGATAGCTTATCCCAGTGTTTCAGATATTTAATCACTGAAAATGATTCTCTCACCCTTTCTCTCCTTGAGGGTCTCCAATGTCTTTCAACATAAAACAGGACGCGAGAAAGAGTTCCATCCTCCAACTGTTTGTCACGCAAAGCCTTTTCAGAATAGGCAGGCAACGGGTCTTGACCTGGTGGAACTAACTGGGGCAAAAACTGCAAGGCTTCAATTGCCCGGGCCCTCGGACCAGCATCCCACTCAATGTGTGACTGCATCACAGCAGACACTTCTTCTGAATTCACAATCTGAGTGTGTACCCGGGAGGTATGAGCATTGTCACACATCGCATCCACGTGACCACTGGATGAACGAAAAGCATCCTGAACAGAGGCAGTAGACACATTTTTGACTTCACTGAGGAGTTTCACATATGGCTCATTGAACAGTCTGTGACCAATATTTTCCTTGACAAAAGGCACACGGCTTAATGCATCAGCCACAATGTTCTGCCGCCCTGGAACATACTTTATGTCAAAGTCATACGCAGCCAACTTGGCTACCCAACGTTGCTCACAACATTCTAACTTGGGCTTTGTCAATATGTGAGTCAAAGGATTGTTGTCAGTCCAAACAGTGAATTTGTGACCCTTTAGCCAATGACTAAACTTGTCAGTGATGGACCATTTCAAAGCCAGAAATTCCAGTCGGTGCGCTGGATAGTTTTTCTGAGACTGTGTCAGTGACTTACTGGCAAAAGCGATAGGTCTGGCATGACTTTCACCTTCCTGGACTTGGGACAGAACGACACCTATCCCATCCAGAGATGCATCAGTTGAAAGCATGAAGGGACGGTCAAAGTTAGGATGAGCCAAGACCACAGTGTTAACAAGTGCAGATTTGAGACTTTCAAAGGCATGTATGTGCTCTTGGGTCCAATCAGAGGCACTAAGCTTTCTGCAAACCATCTTGGTTTTCCTACATCTGCCTTTAAATTTCCCACCTTTCAACAGGCTGAACAATGGCTTGGCAATGGCAGAATATCCTGGCACAAAATGCTGATAGTAATTAACCATCCCTAAGAAGGATCTAAGTCTTTTTTGGGACGGTGTCACACCATCAGTGTCCATAAGGTCAGCACAAGTCATTTTTGCGATGTTTTCAACCTTACTAGGGTCGGTTGAAACACCATTCTCATCAATTACGTGACCAAGAAACCTCACAGATCTCCTGAGGAAGAAACACTTTTTGGGTGCCAACTTCAAGTTGTGCCTACGCAGCCTACTGAACACCATCTCAAGGCGCTGCAATGCACTCTCCTCATCAGATGCAAAAATCAGCAGATCATCCAAATAGCACAACAAAGTCAAGTAATTCTGGTCACCAAAAATGGCAGTCATCATGCGCATAAAACTAGCAGGACTATTGCATAATCCCTGGGGCAGGCGATTGTACTCATACAAGCCCATCGGAGTGGTAAAAGCAGAATACTTCCTGTCATCCTCATGAAGCGGCATGTTGTAGAAGCCGGACATTAAATCCACTGTGCTGAAGAGGCAGTTACCTCCCAGTGCTGCCAGACAATCTGCCTGGTGAGGGAGAGGATGAGCGTCTTTCAGAGTCCTCTTATTCAGCCAGCGAAAATCCGTACAGATGCGGAGGTCACCATTCTTTTTCCACACAAGAACCAAGGGAGATGCATACTCGCTAGTCGATTTCCTGATAATGTCTTTTTCCTCCATTTCATTTAGCACCTGTCTTAATTTCTGATACTGACTAGGGGGTACACGCCTGTATGGGAGCCTGAATGGCTTATCATCAGATAAATGTATGCGGTGTACAAAGCCCTTAGCTTCTCCGCAGTCTAGGTGGTGGCGTGAAAAGACATCCTCGTACTGAAGTACCAAGTCAGCCATTCTCTTTTTGCAGTCCTCTGACACTTGGCATGAATTAATGTCTATGTCACAAAGCCCCAATGACTTGAGTTTTTCTTTTACAGACTCCATACCAGCATCACATGCCATTGTAGACTGTGTGTAGCAGGTCACTGGTACACTAGACTGCTCAGCTGCGTCCATGTCTTCAAGGGCTACACATGTGTAGACGTCAGCTAGCTTCGCATTGCGCCATAACAACACAGGCTTGTTGGACGTGTTGATGAGTTTGAGCGGGACCCACCTGTCACCCCACATAGGAGTTACAATCTTAGCTACTAGGACACCCCTAGGAGCTGAACGAGAAGATGTGGGCTCTGTCATGACTGTACTGCCTGGAGATACAACAGTGTCTTTAGGCAATTTACCCCAAACAAGGTACTCATGCCCAGGTTCAAGGTAGGTGGCTGAGTTACATCTGACAGTACCAACTTTGTCAGGAATGTCATTTCCTTTCCAGGGGTTCAAACCAGTGAGCATAGACAAGAACTGCTCAGCTTCTGGTTCTGCAGTTGGGCAGGGGCCAGACACTGTTTTCCAATAGGATTTGCATTGTTTTGAATGGTGTAGGACGTGCTTTATTACATTGGTACCAATAATCAACTCATCATGCTGACCACAGACAACCAGAGTGGGAACTAGCATTTTACAACCATACACCTCCATCACAATGTCAAAAGCACTCTTTGGCCTGACACGCTGTCCACCACACCCAACCAGCATCACATCCACATCAATCTGGTTCTCATTTGTTATCACTCTAGCAGTTCTCAGCTTCTTCTCTGCATCCTCGTTGATACTGCAGGCCATGGAGCCACTGTCCAGCATGCCATCAATTATTACTGCACCACCAAAAGCTCCTGGTGTGTAGAAAAGGCTGGAACTATTGCCAATTATGTGAATGTTCTGATACACAACAACTACATCATCGCATGAGCTTCTCACCGATGCAAAAATTGACTCAGCATCAGATGAGCCACTGCAGTGGGAGCTTGAGTTGAGACCTGCACTGCCTCCCTCCAAGTACAGGTCAGTTAGTTTCCCTGAGACTGAGAAGGAGGCTGACAGTTGTTGTTGGGACAGGCCAGTCTGGTATGACCAGGGGAAAGACAGCTAAAACACAGTTTCTCAGACATGCAATGTGAAATGGTGGAGTGACGTGTGTCATTACAGACCATACAAGTTGCTTCTCTGGGGCGTCTCTGACGAGGGGCATGTCTAAATCTGTTGCTCTCATTCGGGTGAGGAATTGTACACTGCTGCAACTTCTCCATCATTTCCTGAAACATATTAACCATGCGACCAAGGAGCCTCTCCTCTGACTGTTGGAGATTTTGAGCAACAACCGGCACACTAGCACAATCTGAGCTGAGTGTTTTTGGGGTAGGGTCAGAGATGGGAAATGGAGAGGGACCCTGACATGTAAACTGTCGGGTTTGAGGAAGTGAAGAGGGAATGACTGGGGTGTGGCACTGTTCTGGCATGGTCATGGCTGAAGATGGCAATCTGGGTTTGTCAGATGTTACAGTAGCTGTGTGACTCATTAGCTGTGGACCATCAGGCGCTCTGGCACTAGCTCTAACCTCTCTCTGATAATCGTCAATTCTCAACTGAACATCACGTGAGGTCCATTCATGAGGTGGTTTCCACTTCAATGTGCAAGACAGATCAGGATCAGGACAATTTTTGACAAACATGATAGCAACCTCTTTGCTCATGTCCTCAGTCTGCTTGCCTTGTCTACGCAGGCCCTCGAGAGCCAGGTCTGCTGCTTTGTTCAGCCTTATCCAGTAGTCCACTGGGTTTTCTCTGTACCTGGGCAGGGTTGCATAAAAATCTGCAAGCGGAAGACATGAGGAGGCATCGCAGAAGTAACGGAGAAGAACATCGTAAATTATCTCAGGTTCCTTTTTAGCATCTAGCTCCAGGTCACTACGCAGGGCAACTTTCACAACATCTTTAGCTTTGCCCAATAAATGACTCATTATCTCTCCTGCTTGCTCACACACAGGAATCTCTCTCTTCTTGAGTTCAGTCTTAGTCAAGTCAATCCAGTCCCGAACTGAATATTTGTCCGTACCGTCACCTCTAAATGTTCATAGTTCTCTGTCTGACTTAACATGGACAGTCACATGTGGAGGGTCACATTTGGTAACATCACAATGTGCTGTTCGATCAGTAGGAGAAGTCTGGTTGTCATTGGTCATATTCACAACACCAGCAGACATTAATTTAGTAATTATAGACTCACCAATTTGAGCACCAAGCTGCCCCACCATGTCTGTAAATTGTTCAATGGCACCAACATTACTGCAGGGTGTGGAAACATGAGGACCTTCACTCATGAATTCACCAACAGGAATACAACCTGGGCTCTGACCTAACCCCGTATCCCCACCACTGTTCATAAATTTTGAATATCCCACATCTCTACTAACAGTAATATCACTGCGCCAAATACCTCTCCCTTTTGGCAAAACAGGTGTTTTATAATTATCCATGTCCTTTTTTTTTTTTTTCCCTCCAACTACTTTACACAGTGAAAAAATTTTTTTTTCCCTTGAACTACTTTACACAGTGAAATTTACATGCGTTGCTACTAACTCCAAAATAAGGTGGCATATATCAATAAAAATGTATTATAATAGTCCTGTATATGTCTGACCACATATACGTCCCAGCGTAGACCCAGTATGGCGATGCAGCATCCACGGTGACCGGCGTCGAGCTGATCTGAAGATCCAAGGGTCCACAGCACCAGTGTAACGGATCTCGTCACAAGCGTAATGGTTCTTCTTCTGAGACACCCTTAAGCGGCCGTGATCGGGAACATCAAAACAAGTGTGTGTGCAGCATAGGGACCACGATGACACCAGACTGCTGTTTCCACAATTTATTTCTCTGTTAGAGAAATAAAACAAAATGTATCACGCTCCGTCTGTACCTCGATCCCACACAGGCTCCCACAGCAAAGCAACGCGATACTGTGTGGGAAAGGAGCTCTAAAATAATTTCACAATACAAAAAAAAAATAATAAATTACATTTCAAATAATAAAATTTTTCAGAAACAAACATACCTGTTAGAGAAATAAAACAAAATGTATCATGCTCCGTCTGTACCTCGATCCCACACAGGCTCCTACATTTACAAAAAAAATATGTGTTACACATAACGACACAAACTGCTGTAGTCACCATAGAGCCTATGTTGGCGCGAAACCCTAAAATGGCGCCTATCGGACTCCTAATGTGCGCCGAAACATCTATAAAACTCTTATTTATAACACAAATAACAAAAAAAAAACACTACAGTGACATGACAAACTAATAAAGAACGATTACAAACTAAGGTTACAGTCCAATGATAAACTAACGAACGATACGATCATTTATTGCCAGCAGCATTTTGAACACAACACCCACAGCAAAGCAACGCGATACTGTGGGGAAAGACTAAACTACCGGAGCCTCGAAGGTACAGGAAGAGCGGATGTGAGAAGTGTACTGCCAAAATAAAACACTCAAGTAAAATAAAATTCACAATATAAAGAAAAACATAACTGATAAAAAGAATTACTTAAGAGTACATTTTTGACTCAGTTACACTTGTCTATATGTTTCTTTCTAATCTCTGAGACAACTCTCTCCCTTGCTTCTTCTGGTCCATGTTTAGCGTGGTACACACCATGTCACCAAACAGCACAGTGACTACTTGTCACCCTTTCAATAGGCCGACTGACTGATTACAAGTTTGTAGACACCTGTGATTTTAATTAGAGGACACATCTTGGTTGAACATGTCCCTATGGTCACATTATTTTCAATCTTTTCTAGGGGTACCATCATTTTTGTCCAGGCCTGTTTCTTGAGTTTGCTTTATAAAATAATTCTGTTGAACCACAATTCAAAAACACTGTCTGATTTTCATTGGTTAATTTTCACAGAATTTTTATTTATTACCACTTTTGTCAGATTCAAGTTATTTCTGAGACCATTGTGGGTTTTTCTTTCATTAACAGAGGGGTACCAACAATTTTGTCCACGTGTGTAGTTGTTTAATCTTTTATTGAAGGTGGCAACATCCATTGAACAATTGTGATGACAGAAGACAGTTATGATTCCTGTGATTATATTTTTGGAGCTGCATTTTTTGGATCTGATTATTTTAATATGCAAATAAAACTATATATATATATAGTTCCAAGGTTGTCATAGCCAGGAGCGGCACTGGGGTTAAGCTCCCAGTGCTCATAAAATGCTCCTTACGGCGTGCGTCTCGAAAAGCCTCTGACAACTAAGTCCAACTCCTAGCCTGCCCGTGTGGTTTAGTCTCTAAGCCCGGCGGAACTGCTTTTACTAATAGGAGAAGGGGCGAGGGCAGATCTCTGGCGCCTTAAAACCAGATGCTTCGGGTAGATGGTGGCTCATCAACCTGGGAAGGTAGCCCATCTAAGGGAAGGTAAACCCTGATTTCAAACCTCCGCTGCCTTGCGGCACACCTGGTCACGGGAAAGGCTTCGGGAGTCAACCCTGAGGAAAAATCCGGAGTCGGAGCCCCTAAGGCAGTTCTCTGTTGTGCTCAACATTGTTCTGGCAGCTCCTGCAACGGCAGGTGCCAAACTGTAGCAGCCCTGCTGTTCCTTTGGATTCATCAGTGACGTGGAGAGGGGGGACATGCTGCATGGGCAACATCTTGTCCTCCATATCTTCCTGCCCAGGCTTGAATCCTACCAACGCCCAACGCTGGAAGGTAGAACACCGGATCACTGGAGAGGACACTCCAGCTTCGTCTTTGGCATAGACAAAACACGGGGAATGACAGTTACCGGTTATAAGCCACTGCTCAATTGGCGTAGAGCGTGGCGCCAGGGGTTGTTCCCGATGGTGGGAGGGATCATCGGATCTCACTGGACAGCTACCACCCGCCTCAAGCTGGGCAGCCCCCAGCCAATAAGGTGTTGTCCCGCCACAGCTTGCTTTCCTCATTGGGTGCATGGGGATGAGGAGAAGTCCGAACAGCAGGCTGAGAACCTTCGCACCAGGCAAGACAAAAAAACAAAAGAGACCAACTCTAAAACTGGGAACTTGGAACATCCGCACTATGATGACAGGACTCACTGCTAACCTCAAGGACATCAACGACACCAGGAAGCCTGCCATCGTCAATAATGAGCTGAAGAGACTGGGAGTGAATATCGCCACTCTCCAGGAAACACGGTTGGCTGACGCAGGCACGCTGAGAGAGAAGGACTACACGTTCTACTGGCAGGGAAAGGGCAGTGACGAACACAGGGAACACGGAGTGGGCTTTGCAGTGAAGAACACCTTGCTGAAGATGGTGGAACCGGGCAGCAATGGCTCTGCACGACTCCTCACCCTCCGCCTCAACACCACTCAAGGTTCAGTCACCCTCGTCAGTGTGTATGCCCCAACACTGACAGCCACACCAGAGGCAAAAGACGAGTTCTACGAGAATCTCGCAACAACTGTCAGGATCATCCCCAACTCTGAACAACTCATTCTCCTTGGAGACTTCAATGCCAGAGTGGGTGCTGACCACGACTCCTGGCCCTCCTGTCTTGGACCATTTGGCGTGGGCAGAATGAACGACAACGGACAGCGGCTGCTCGAGTTCTGCACATATCACTATCTGTGCATCACAAACTCGTTCTTCAAGACCAAGCCCCAACACAAGGTTTCCTGGCAATATCCGCGTTCAAAGCACTGGCACCAGCTGGACTTGATCCTGACCAGGCGCACCTCACTGAAGAACGTGCTAGTCACCCGTTCGTTCCAGAGTGCAGATTGCGACACAGACCATTCATTGGTGTGTTGCAAGGTCAAGCTGCAGCTGAAGAAATTCCATCGTGCTAGACAGCCTGGAAAGGCACGGATTGACACCAGCAAGATGGCCCAACCAGAACTTGTTGAGCAGTTTGCCTCCACCTTTGAGAAGGAACTTGGTGTACCACAAGAAGGAGAATCTGCAAAACAGAAGTGGGAAGAGCTGCGAAACACCATCCACCGCACAGCCTTGGCTACCTTTGGGAGGAAGACTTCGAAGTCACAGGACTGGTTTGATGCCAAGTTGACCGAGATGAGCCCCGTCATTGAAGCCAAGCGCTCAGCACTTGCTGAGTACAAGAAGTACCCAAACGAGAAGAATCTCCAGATTCTCAGGGCTGCGAGAAGCAAAGTTCAGCAGACTGCTCGGCGCTGTGCCAACGAGTACTGGACTCAGCTCAGCCAAGACATTCAAACCGCTGCCATAACAGGGAACATCCGTGGTATGTACGATGGCATCAAGAAAGCACTTGGTCCGGCTCAGAGCAAGACGGCCCCCCTCAAATCCTCCACTGGGAAGATGATCACAGAAAAGAACAAGCAGATGGAGAGATGGGTGGAACACTACTCCGACCTCTACTCCAGATAGACGAACTTGATGCCGAGCCAACCATCGACGAACTCAGCAAGGCCATTGGTAGCTTGGCCGCTGGCAAGGCACCCGGCAACGACGGCATACCCCCCGACCTGATCAAGCACTGCAAGACCGCCCTACTGCTGCCATTGCATGACGTCCTCTGCCAGTGCTGGAAGGAAGGTGCCGTACCACAGGACATGAGGGACGCCAAGATCATCACCCTCTACAAAAACAAAGGGGAGAGAAGCGACTGCAACAACTACAGGGGCATCTCCCTCCTCAGCGTTGTTGGCAAAGTCTACGCACGAGTTGTTCTCGTTCGTCTACAGAAGCTTGCCGAACGTGTCTACCCCGAGTCTCAGTGTGGCTTCTGCGCTGAGCGATCAACGGTAGACATGATATTCTCCATCCGCCAACTCCAGGAGAAATGCAGAGAACAGAACATGCCCCTGTACGTCGCCTTCATCGACCTCACCAAAGCGTTCGATCTGGTCAGCAGAGAGGGCCTTTTCAAGATCCTGCCAAAGATGGGATGCCCACCAAAGCTGCAAAGCCTCATCGAATCGTTTCACACCAACATGCAGGGGATAGTGCAGCACGACGGCAATGTCTCAGAGCCATTCAACATACGCAGCGGAGTGAAACAGGGTTGTGTACTTGCGCCAATCCTCTTTGGGATTTTCTTTGCTATGCTCCTGAGGCATGCCTTCAGCACAGCAACAGAGGGAATCTACCTGCACACAAGATCTGATGGCAGGCTTTTCAACCTCGGCCGTCTGAAAGCCAGAACCAAAGTACGCGAGGCTCTAATCAGAGACATGCTGTTCGCAGACGATGCTGCAGTCGCAACCCACACACAGCAGGAGTTTCAGACCCTGATGGACCGCTTCTCCCAGGCATGCAAGGATTTCGGGCTTACCGTCAGCCTGAAGAAGACTAACGTCTTGGCACAAGGCACGGAAGCACCACCAACCATCACCATCGACGACTATGAGCTGGAGGTCGTGAATCAGTTCACGTACCTGGGGTCCACGATCAGCAACAACCTCTCCCTTGATACAGAGATCGACAAGAGGATTGGAAAATCAGCCTTCACACTCGCTCACCTCACCACACGAGTGTGGGAGAATCCCAAACTCTCTGTCAAGACGAAGATGGCAGTGTACAACGCCTGCGTCATCAGCACACTGCTCTATGGGAGTGAGACGTGGACAACATACGCCCGGCAGGAAAAGAGATTGAACTCCTTCCACTTGCACTGCATTCGCCACATCCTGGACATATCCTGGCAGGACAAAGTGCCCAACACAGAATTTCTGTCCCGCGCCGGCCTTCCCTCCATGTTCACTCTACTCAGGCAGCGCAGGCTCCGCTGGCTAGACCACGTTCACCGTATGGAGGATGGCAGAATCCCCAAAGATGTCCTCTACGGAGAACTGGCGACTGGCAGGAGAGACGTTGGCCGCCCACAGCTGCGCTTTAGAGACGTCTGCAAGAGAGACATGAAGGCCCTGGAGATCAACACAGAGCGCTGGGAGGACCTTGCAACGGACTGCTACAAATGGAGAGGCACCCTGACCAGACAGCTCAAGGCGGGTGAAGAGAGACTGACTGCTGCAGCAGATGAAAATAGGACCCGCAGAAAGAACCGCCACAGACCCAGCAGCACGGAGACCACCCACAAGTGCGACCTGTGTGACAGGGACTGCCATTTGCGCAGGCGGTGCTGTTCCAGCAGAGTAGACGTTTAGGATTCTCTTCCATGGTCATCATAGACCGACAGAGGCCGACGTGTATATACAGTGGGGCAAAAAAGTATTTAGTCAGCCACCAATTGTGCAAGTTCTCCCACTTGAAAGATGAGAGAGGTCTCCAATTTTCATCATGGGTATACCTCAACTATGAGAGACAAAATGAGAAAAAAAAAATCCAGAAAATCACATTGAAGGATTTTTAATGAATTAATTAGTAAATTCCTCGGTAAAATAAGTATTTGGTCACCTACAAACAAGCAAGATTTCTGGCTCTCACAGACCTGTAACTTCTTCTTTGAGAGGCTCCTCTGTCCTCCACTCGTTACCTGTATTAATGGCAACTGTTTGAACTCGTTATCAGTATAAAAGACACCTGTCCACAACCTCAAACAGTCAGACTCCAAACTCCACTATGGCCAAGACCAAAGAGCTGCTGAAGGACACCAGAAACAAAACTGTAGACCTGCACCAGGCTGGGAAGACTGAATCTGCAATAGGTAAGCAGCTTGTTGTGAAGAAATCAACTGTGGGAGCAATTATTAGAAAATGGAAGACATACAAGACCACTGATAATCTCCCTCGATCTGGGGCTCCACACAAAATCTCACCCCGTGGGGTCAAAATGATCACGAGAATGGTGAGCAAAAATCCCAGAACCACAAGGGGGGACCTAGTGAATGACCTGCAGAGAGCTGGGACCAAAGTAACAAAGGCTACATCAGTAACACACTACGCCGCCAGGGACTCAAATCCTGCAGGGCCAGACGTGTCCCCCTGCTTAAGCCAGTACATGTCCAGGCCCGTCTGAAGTTTGCTAGAGAGCGTTTGGATGATCCAGAAGAGGATTGGGCAAATGTCATATGGTCAGATGAAACCAAAATAGAACTTTATTGTAAAAACTCAACTTGTCGTGTTTGGAGGAGAAAGAACACCATACCTACTGTGAAGCATGGGGGTGGAAACATCATACTTTGGGGCTGTTTTTCTGCAAAGGGACCAGGACGACTGATCCGTGTAAAGGAAAGAATGAATGGGGCCATGTATCGTTAGACTTTGAGTGAAAACCTCCTTCCATCAGCAAGGGCATTGAAGATGAAACGTGGCTGGGTCTTTCAGCATAACAATGATCCCAAACACACCGCCCGGGCAAAGAAGGAGTGGCTTCGTAAGAAGCATTTCAAGGTCTTGGTGTGGCCTAGTCAGTCTCCAGATCTCAACCGCATAGAAAATCTTTGGAGGGAGTTGAAAGTCCGTGATGCCCAGCGACAGCCCCAAAACATCACTGCTCTAGAGGAGATCTGCATGAAGGAATGGGCCAAAATACTAGCAACAGTGTGTGAAAACCTTGTGAAGACTTACAGAAAACGTTTGACCTCTGTCATTGCCAACAAAGGGTATATAACAAAGTACTGAGATGAACTTTTGGGATTGACCAAATACTTATTTTACCGAGGAATTTACCAATTAATTCATTAAAAATCCTTCAATGTGATTTTCTGGATTTTTTTTTTCTCATTTTGTCTCTCATAGTTGAGGTATACCTATGATGAAAATTGGAGACCTCTCTCATCTTTTAAGTGGGAGAACTTGCACAATTGGTGGCTGACTAAATACTTTTTTGCCCCACTGTATATATATATATATATATATATATATATAATTATTTATTTATTTATTTTTTACAGATAGAAAAGGCTATAAATTTTATATTTGCGAATTATTAAGGCCCTGTAGGACAATAATGGAAAAATATGTATTTGTATGGCATTAGGAGATGAATGTAAAAATGAGGTTCTTGTGGTTCACCTTGGATGTTTAGATTAGCTAAAAGGGGAACTACCATGTTAATTTCCAGTGCCATGACTTTGATTCTCTTCTAGAGTAGAACTTTGGTCATCCTGTCTTTAATCAGAAAATGAGAAATAGCATAAAATGACTATTCTAAACTCACTTTAGTGTTATGTACCACAGTCCATACTGCAATGCTTGTAACTATCAGCTGACTGTCTACTCTAAGGGGCTCAATGTGTGGGGATGGACATATTTAAAAAAAAACAAAAAAACATAGACAACCACTGCTGTTATGGATGAGAGAAAAATGTATACTACAATGATGAGTGAACCCTTTGGACTGTCAATGAGTCATCTCTGTGCGCAGAGTCTCTGTAGTTCTCCACTGTCAGCCTGGGATTTCAGTCCGGCAGATTGGCCAGTCCTGAACTAGCAGTAATAGTTGGGCAGATAAATTTTTAGCTTATTCCAGTGAAGCTGAAATGATGGTCACCAAACTTGCACACAATGATCCTCAAGTAGGTCTTTGCTCAAGGTCAGGGTCAAAGGTCAGGAGGTCTATGCACTAATGTGATTTCAGGAAAATCATTACTCCTCCTAGGCTTTTCCCTAATTTTCAACAAACTCAAGTACAATGACTGTCAGGTTTGTCTTCATTATGGTTGTGCTCTACGTCAATGTCAGAGTCAAAGGTCAGAAGATTCCAGCACTGATTTGATTTTACAAAAAAATGCTCCTCCTCCTACCCAATTGCCCTAATTCCCAACAAATTTACACTCAGAGATCCTCAGGTTGGTCTGCCAGGATGATCTGGGCATTTATGATTTCACAAAAATCTACTGTATGTCTCCCAGCTGGTCTGTGAACGCCTTGGTATCCTCTCTGAAGAACTGGAGCAGGTGGCTGGGGAGAGGGAAGTCTGGGCTTCTTTGCTTGAACTGCTGCCTCCATGACCCGGACCTCCGGAAAAGCAGTAGAAGATGGATGGATGGATGGACAAAAATCGTTACTCCAGTCTGGAGATCGGAGCACGCTCGCTGGGAAGCACTTTCTTAGCTGTGAAGAAGTTTCCTTACTACAGTCACAAAATATTGACCACCAGGGCTTGACATTAACACCGGCCACCCAGCCAATGGCTGTTGGAATTCAGCAGTGGCCGGTAAGACAGCCTCACACACTAGCCACTTTGGCTGGTTGTAGTTTTCTCAAACGGCATCTAAAATAATAAACCTATTGCAATGTGAGACTATGAAACTACAACTCCCATAAATACTATGTTTTATTTCAATTGGTTTTCTTTTTCTTTCTCTTCTTTTTTCAGGTGAAAACAGGTAGTGTCCATTTAGGTTAAATCCATCAGCAGCTACTAATGACATCGTGCCGCCATGAAGGGGTGTCCCAATTCATAGGGGTAGGCTTAGAAATAAGAATTGGGACGGACCCCAAATCTACCTGTACTTCACTCATATTACAAATATTTTTCTCGACCGTTTTACAGTATTTACTGCACTTCATAAACAATTAGACAGTGTTTCTCTTGCTGTTTTTTATGTATGTATAAGGGTCATTTACATTGAAAAAGGTTGTAAGTTTAGTTCAAGTAAATTTGTGCATGCCATAGTCCAATTTGATCATATTAAACATAATTTTCCAACCACAAAATTGTGGCTAGTGAAAAGACTGAGTGGCTAGTAACTATGGAAAATTACTAGCCACAGTGGCTGGTGAGCAAAAAAGTTAATGTCAAGCCCTGTTGACAACCATAAGAAATGTTCATGGAGCAAATAAAATGTGGAGCCACAAGTGTGAGATGATAAAGACAATAATGATTTTCTGTCTCACTGTAGATTTGTATGTGTCTCACTGGGGGTCAGGCAGCACATTAGCAGCATCCGCTGTTTGGCTGAGTTCTGTCTGTGGTGGTGAGTGTGTGGTTATTGGTTAGCTAACCAGGTGTGAGTGGGCTTGTTGTGGACAGACTGCGGTGTTTGGTAATTGGGCCTCTGCAGAGAGGCCAACTAGCAACAGGAAGAGAAGTGACAGCTCCCACTGCTACAACTAAAGAGCAGGAGAGAAAACGGAGGGAGGCACCGGGGCAGAGAGGGAGCCACTCCAAAGTTGGGAGCTTGTTTCTGTGTTATGTTTTTACCTGTCCACAGCTTTTAATTTGGGAATGCTGGGCACTCAAAAACAGAGCAGAGCGGTCAATGGACCATGAAAGGATTATATCCTTTGATCCAACACAGAGGTTCAATTAGTTTCTGATAGGTTAGGGTTCAGGTTTGCACCACTTCAGACTGAAATAGACATAACTTGGTTAAGGTACAGTATTGACTGAATTACTTGAGTGGTGCATGGGAAAGAGCACGTCTACAGCTGTGACGTCACTAATTCAATCTGCAGATGGAAGTCGGTGAAGACAGTGGTGTCTCCTGCACACATCAGCACATGCTTTAGGGCAGGTTCACTAAAGAACTTGTATACTGTGATTCTAAAGTATTTGGTACTTGGAGGAAAATCTGGTTTGTTTAGATGCAATTATAGAAAAGAAATGTTTTATTCTTATTGTGGAAGTAAATGGTGTGCTCTTTAATGTTGCATGGCAGTTAAACAAAATGGCTTTGCCCAACCAGTCTTTTTTTTTTTTAAAGAAGTATTAAATAAATAAAATGTAACATACTTTTTTAATGTCCCATATCACAAGTGATTTTTTTTGGTTTATTTTGTTTAAAATGCAACCTCACCTGCCTCAGTCACCCATTAATCTAAATGTTAAGTTCATGGGTGAGTCTAAATTGGCTGCAAATGTGAGTTTGAATGGTTTTCTGTCTCTGTGTTGGCCCTGTGATGGACTGGCAATCTGTCCATGGTGTATCTCAGCTTTTGAACAGTCAGAGATGACTCAAAGGCACCAGTCTCTCTGCAACCCTTAACAGTAGGAAGTGGTTAGGAAACTTATTGATTTTTCTGCAAGACAATAGTGTAGACTATATAAATATGGAGAACATGCCACCCTCAATCTCAGCTACACCCCTGTTTTTAGAGTATTAAATAAGTAAAAGTGAATTGATTTAAATAAAGGAAAAGAAAACTTGAACGTGCATGGTAAGAGCTACCTATGAGGACAGGACAATGTCCATCTTTTGGTGAACTTTTACTTTTCAGTTTGAAAAAATGTTGCACATAATAAGCGACTTTCGCATCTCGGCTTGCGCAAAGCATCATGGGAACGTGGCTACCAAACATGCTCTATTGATACATTTAATTTATGGAAAGTTCCTGATCTATGAGCATATTGTATGCGTAGGGGTCTTCCTGGTTGTACCCGCAAACGCAAGGATAAACTAGTTGCGCTTGCATTTGCGGCCATGTTGCAGAAATTGGCCAAAATGGCCCCCCTGTATGTACGCTGACATAGCAGATTTTTTGTTGTCAAAGGACCAAGCACCCTTACTTGTGAGACTCTGAAACGACTACAAAGAAGGTAAGCGGGTGGTTTGACAGCTCAACTTTGGTTTTGTCATTTTGAGTAAATTTCACTACAAGGCATAGCCTGCTTACTTAGATCTATAGGTCGATACTACTATAGTTTAAGTACCACACATTTTCAATGATTTGCAATTTTATTTTATACCAGCCTACTTATCAATGGCCTTAATTACATGTGTGTGTAGATCAAGCTTCATTACCAATATACAAAGAACTATATCCTAGATCCAGGCCTGCCTGTCCGTACCTACTACTTCAGGGTCTAGACTCGTGTCAGTTAGACTAGAACTTGAACAATACACAACACTATTTAATTATGTTATAATATAGACTTACTGCTTTAATCCAACAATTACGTCCGTCCGGATCCTTCAGCTCCATGGGGAATGTATATAACGTGAATGGCGGCAGACATGTACACACGCTGGTCCCGAAGTTACACGCATGTATGCTTCAAGTTTGCTTTTTCCACCGCTCTAGATGATACATGCCGTTCCACACTTCACTACGGCACAATGTGCACCTGGCATAATGGCGATTTAAAGCTTGAAGCAGACTTTAAACAGCAATTGTTCAGGTGTGACAGTACTGTCTCTATACAAAAGCAAGGCGGCTACCGGAATGTTTGGTAGTCGTGAACTTTGAACTCACATAGTCTGCACATGCACACTTGTAATGCGAAAGTCACTTATAATGGGTGAGCTTATCATCTTACTGCACAGTCACCAGAGGATAGTCAAGATGTCAGGCATCACTGTTGGCAACCTCTTATGTAATCCATATTTATTTTATAGTCTACACTTGAGCCAGTTTAGAAAGCTTGGGACTTCCTGGACGCCTGGACGCCTTCCACTTGAGGTGTTTCAGGCATGTCCCACTGGGAGGAGACCCCGGGGCAGACCCAGGACTCGGTGGAGAGACTATGTCTCCCAGCTGGTCTGGGAACGCCTTGGTATCCCCTCTGAAGAGCTGGAGCAGGTGGCTGGGGAGAGGGAAGTCTGGGCTTCTCTGCTTGAACTGCTGCCTCCGCGACCCGGACCTCCGGAAAAGCGGTAGAAGATGGATGGATGGATGGATGGATAGTCTACACTTGAGGACAGAATTATTAGCTTCCTTATGAAAATTTCATTTTTTAAAAAAGTATTTTCCACGTGCTGTTAAACAGCACAAAGAATTTTTAACACAGCTTTTCTAAGCATCCTAGTTTTATTTTGAATGCTTACGTTATTTTACCTTGCACAGAGAAACAAAATTATTTCACAAAAACCGAAAGCTACCAGTGTCAAAATTATGAGCCCCCGATGCTAATAGTCAATTGTGTATCCTTTTTGCTGGATAACAGCCTGCAGTAGTTTGTTGTAGTTTTCAACAAGTCTAACACATTTACACAGGGGGCGGCGGTGGCGCAGGTGTAGTGTGACCGATTACTGATTGGAGGGTCATGGGTTCGATTCCCGCTGTGTCTGCTGTCTGCTTGTTGAAGTGTCCTTGAGCAAGACATTGAACCCCCAGTTGCTCCTGGTGGCCTGGTTAGCGCCTGTGTGTATGGCAGCTCTGCCGCCATCAGTGTGTGAATGTGTGTGTGAATGGGTGGATTGCAGGATCTGTAAAGTGCTTTGGTCATCCTAGATGAGAAGAAAAGCGCTATATAAGTGAACACCATTTAACATATTTGATGGACTTTGGTCTCCAGTTCACCCCACAGATTTTCAGTGGGATTCAAGTCAGGGCTTTGTGCAGACCAGTCAATAACTTTCATTTTCGTCTTGTGGAGGTCGTTCTTCACCAGGAGCGATTGATGTTTTGGATCGTTGTCATATTGGAAGACAGAGATGACCCAGACAGAGATTTTCTTTCAAAATCTACATATTGTAGAGAATGTGGAAGGACGAGGCTGAGTTTATTTCACAAGTCAGGTTTATTCACATTCTCCAACATCATCCAAAAACAGAAAGAGAAAGAATCCCCCAACATCTGTCCCTTTTATACCAGGACATCAAAACACACAGTCACATGGCACTTAATCCCCAGTAACAATGTAACTTCCTCCCAATCTTAACACCCCCCACCTTCAGTCTCTGGCCGCTGGGCGAAATCCCCCAAGGCTGTCTCCTCGCATGCCAAAGACTAAACTTTCACATCCTCGTGTTATCTCCAAAGCGGCTCAGTCCTTTGTTTCGTCTCAGATGTGAAGCCTAAGGTGGTATACATATGAATCATACAGTGATATACATATGTGCATATATGTGTCCCACATGACCCCCCCCCCCCAAACGTCTAAGATGGAACAACGTAATCACAGTCTGCAAGTCGTGGTAAAATTATTACACATCAGTACACGTGTCGCTTGGGCCTCAGTCTCCTCCCATACCTGCTGTAAGCGGGCTTTACCACTTTCGCGGCGCCCTCCTGCTGGGGAGCTGCTGTCTGAGGATGAGAACTGTTAGTCAATCCCTGTGGGTGTTCTGGTGAATGCTTCTTAGGGGGTCTGCCACGCCGAGGAGCCGTAGCCAACAGCACATCCTCGTCGGCCAACACAAAGGTGGGTTTGAGTCTGTTTATGCCAATCTTTTCTTTCCTGCCCCCCAAATCTAGCACAAAATGCTTATCCCCTGTTTCCAGCACTCTAAATGGTCCATCATAAGGCGGTCGCAACGGCGGGCGATGCGCATCGTGTCTGACAAAAACAAACTACGCATTTTTTAGAGCCTTAGGCACAAAAACGCGCGGAAAACTGTGGTGAACGGGGCCTGGCAGGATGCCCGCTTCCGTGCCACCCTGCAACCGCTGAGCCGGGAAACATTCTGGCGCAGGATTATCTGGGAGAAATTCCCCGGGTAGCCGGAGTGGCTGCGCAAAAACTAACTCAGCTGGGGAGGCTTCTAAATCCTCTTTAGGTGCAGAGCGCAACCCCAATAAAACCCATGGTAGCCTGTCCACCCAATTTGCATCCATAAGCGACGCTCTGAGGGCCGCCTTCAATGACCTATGGAAACGTTCGCATAACCCATTAGCCTGCGGGTTGTACGTGGTAGTGCGGAGGATCGTTACCCCCAGGCTGCGGGCCATCGCTGACCAAAGCTCAGAAACAAATTGAGGACCTCTGTCGGACGTAATGTCCGACGGAACTCCAAAGCGCGCTACCCATGCCGTTAAAAACGCGCGCGCCACCTCCTCGGCTGTGGTTGACGACAGTGGGACCACTTCAGGCCAGCGCGTGGTGCGGTCTACCATTGTCAGAAGGTGTGTGCACCCCTGCGACGGCGGGAGGGGGCCTACGAGGTCCACGTGAACGTGGTCGAACCTCTTAGCCGGGATGTGAAACAGCTCCAAGGGAGCTCTCGTGTGTTTGTGTACCTTGGCTCGTTGACAAGCCACGCAGGCTGCCGCCCACTCTCTAACTTGCTTGCGCAGGCTCGGCCATACAAAATTCTCTCCTACCATTTTGACCGACGCGCGCACCCCTGGGTGCGCCAGAGAATGAATCGAGTCAAAAACGCAGCGGCGCCACGCGGTCGGCACCACCGGGCGTGGTCGTCTCGTGGAGACATCGCAGATTAGGGGGGGTGCATACCATCTTGCAGCACCCTGTTCTCCAGCCTTAACCCTGTTGGTCCAGACTGGAGCGCGCGCACGTCCGCGTCGCTAATCTGATCCACGGCCATGGCTGCATAATCTATCCCTATGCGGACTGGGGCTGTGCGCACTTCCGTGTTGCTAGTCTGCTCCACAGCCATGGCTGCATAATCTATCCCTACGCGGACTGGAGCCGCTACGGCGCGCGAGAGACAGTCTGCCACTACATTCAGTTTACCTGCTACGTGCTGAATATCGGTAGTAAACTCTGAGATTGCAGCCAGCTGTCTCTGCTGCCGGCCTGACCACGGTTCTGAAACCTTGGCCATCGCGAAAGTCAGCGGCTTGTGGTCGACGAACGCGGTGAAACTGCGTCCCTCCAGCCAGAACTGGAAGTGGCGAATGGCCAAGTGGAGAGCTAACAACTCCCTATCGAATGTGCTGTATTTTTGCTCACTATCGCGCAAAGTCCTGCTGAAAAAAGCGAGCGGCTGCCAAGCTCCGGCCACATGCTGCTCCACGACCGCCCCTATGGCCACATCTGACGCGTCAATAGTGAGCGCTATGCGGGCTGTTGGGTCTGGATGTGCTAACAACGCAGCGTTTGCCAGGGCTGTTTTGACCTCAGAGAATGCGCGCTCTCGCTCCGGAGACCATTCGATTTTATTTGTGGGTTTTTGTTTTTTTAGCGCGGCATACAATGGTTGCATGAGCTGTGCTGCGCGGGGGAGGAAACGGTTATAAAAATTCACCATTCCCAAAAACTCCTGTAACGCTTTGACCGTTTGTGGCTGGGGAAAATTTGTTACTGCGCGCACTTTGTCAGGCAGAGGAACTGCTCCTTCTGGAGAGACGCGATGCCCCAAAAAATCAATCTGTGTCACCCCGAACTGACACTTCGCTGGGTTGATTATTAACCCGTGCTCTCCCAACCTCCGGAAAACTGCCGTGAGGTGACTTTCGTGTTCGTCTTCGGACGCGCTGGCTATCAAGATGTCGTCCAGGTAGATGAACACGAAGGGGAGATCACGCAACACCGCGTCCATCATGCGTTGGAACGTCTGCGCAGCGCCTTTAAGCCCAAACAGCATGCGCAAAAACTCGAATAGGCCAAACGGAGTTATTACCGCTGTTTTGGGTATGTCCTCAGCGCGTACTGGGACTTGGTGGTACCCGCGGACCAAGTCTATCTTAGAAAAAACGCGCGCCCCCGCCAAATGAACGGAAAAATCTTGGATACGCGAGATTGGGTAGCGGTCGTGCGCTGTAGCGTTGTTCAACCTGCGGAAATCTCCGCAAGGTCGCCACGAGCCGTCAGCTTTAGGGACCATGTGAAGCGGGGAAGCCCATGGGCTTTTTGAACGCCTGATGATGCCCAACTTTTCCAGGTTGGCGAACTCCTCGCGCGCTATGGTCAGTTTAGCTGCATCCAAGCGCCGAGCTTTTGCAAAAACGGGCGGTCCGGTGGTAGTAATAAAATGTTCCACCCCGTGTTTAGCGACGGCTGCTGAAAATGTGGGAACCGTGAGTGCTGGGAACTGAGTGAGTAGTGTGTGGAACTTACCGCTTGCTGTTGCGACGTTGGCTTGTGCTGTGGGCGGGGTCACTCAGGCTGCACAGGGAATACAATAAAAAGAGAGTGCATTAACCAGGCGCCTATTAGCAAGATCAACCAACAAACCATGTGAGCACAGAAAATCAGCCCCTAACATATTGAAGCTCACTGCAGCTATAACAAAAGTCCACTCAAATGTACGGCCGTGTAGGGACAGAAGCAGAGTCTTCTCACCGAAGGTCTTAATCCTTGAGCCGTTCGCTGCTGATGCTCCGTGACCTCCGGGGCCCGCCAGCCGGTCAGCATAGGTAGGCATGATGAAACTCACTTGGGAGCCTGTGTCCACGAGGAATTGCTTACCCGAACGCGCATCCGTCAAGTAGAGCAGCTTGTTCTCTTCCCCGAGGGCCGCGGCTGCTACCGACCCCCGGCTTTGGCGTTTCCCGAGCTCTTGAACTGGCACAGTGGTATACACTTGCGCGCCTTCTCTGCGAAGCGGCGATGGTAGAAACAGAGGTCGTCTCCTCCGCGATCCCTGGCCCTCGCCACCGCTGTTGTCGGTGGGTCTGCTACCGCCGCCTCTGGCCCCATGCCATCTCCGGCCACCGCGCCAAGTTCCGTAGCTGCTGCGGTGGCCGCGCGCTGTCTGCTGGCGTTGAGAATCCGCTGTGCCTCCTGGGCCAGCGTGCGGAAGTCCCGCTGGGCCAACAACAGTGAACCGGCCAGGGTCGCTCTCGTGGCCGACGGTAGGGTTCTCAGGAAAATGTGGGTGAAAAGGAAGTTGTCGTCTTCTGAGCCCCTCAGCCTCAGCATGTCCTCCATCAGGTCGACGGGCGTGCTATCTCCCAAGTCGTTCAGAGCCAGGAGCCTCTCCGCTCTCTCCTGGACTGAGGGAGTGAAACGCTGGATGAGCGCAGCCTTCAACCCGCCGTATTTGTCGTCGGCCGGTGGGCGCTCCAACAGGCTCTGCACATGTCGAGCCGTGCGGTTGTCGAGCTTGGCAATGACGTGGTAGAATTTCGTGTCATCTGCCGTTATCCCCCGGAGGGCAAACTGTGCTTCGACCAAGTGGAACCAGGAGCACGGGTTGTCTTGCCAGAAGTCTGGTAGCTTGACTGTGGCTGCGTTCGCCTGGCTGGCTCCTGACGAGTCCGGCTCGGGGGAATTTCTTCCGCTCATGATACGTCTTAGGGTCACCAGTGTAGAGAATGTGGAAGGACGAGGCTGAGTTTATTTCACAAGTCAGGTTTATTCACATTCTCCAACATCATCCAAAAACAGAAAGAGAAAGAATCCCCCAACATCTGTCCCTTTTATACCAGGACATCAAAACACACAGTCACATGGCACTTAATCCCCAGTAACAATGTAACTTCCTCCCGATCTTAACACCCCACACCTTCAGTCTCTGGCCGCTGGGCGAAATCCCCCAAGGCTGTCTCCTCGCATGCCAAAGACTAAACTTTCACATTCTCGTGTTATCTCCAAAGCGGCTCAGTCCTTTGTTCCGTCTCAGATGTGAAGCCTAAGGTGGTATACCTATGAATCATACAGTGATATACATATGTGCATATATGTGTCCCACAATATATCCTTTTTTCCACCTTGACAAGATTCCCAGTTCCAGATGCACAGAAGCATCCCCACAGCATAATACTCCCACCACCATGTTTTACTTTGGAGACGAAGGTTTCTAGTCATTCTCTTCTTTATGACTACAATTCCCAACTTGGCTAAGTGATCCACTAGTGCAGACCTATTCAGTTAGCGGCCAACACATTTCACAGAATTGCAGAAATCCATTAATTACTACAGACCATAAATGCAACACTTCGCATAGCTTAGCAACCATCATCCCACAATGCAGTGCATTTGTTTTGAAGTGTGGGCTCTATGACTGTGGCAATGCTAGTGGCAAGATACCTACACCGAACACGTGGTGCGAATACATACAAAGTCAATGGAAAGAGGCAAGCACACATGAAATCGAAATTGCATATTCGTGTCCAAGGGATAGCGCTAGCTTTGAGATTCTGCCATCATCGGAGTAAAAGTATCAACATTGGAGAGTAAACTAGTTTAAAAATTCAATTCAACTTTATTTATATAGCGCCATTTCACAACAACAGTCATCTCATAGCACTTTCAACTGTAGGGGGAACCCCCACAGTTGCAGAAAGACCCCAGCAATCAGGTGATCCCCTGTGAGCAAGCGCTTGGCGATGGTGGAGAGGAAAAACTCCCTTTTAACAGGAAGAAACCTCCAGCAGAACCAGGCTTAGGGAGGGGCAGTCATCTGCTGCGACTGGCTGGGGGGTGAGGGGATAGAGAAGATGAAAAGAACAGACATGTAGAGAGCAAACAGCACGATGGGGACTCAATCTATGGGAGAGAATGAGACTATCACTCACCTGGAGAAAGAAGGACTGGGGGCTCTTCAGCTGAATTGGGATGTTGTTATTTACCCATGGACTCTTACCACAGTTGTGCTAACAAGGCTAGCAGGCTAGCAATGTAAACGCCTATCATCTTGTGAAGTTTTGGAGGTAGGGACAGCTTTTTCAGGTGATCACCCCCATCGGATAATATAAACTTAAGCATGACGTTATTTGGGGGAGTTCAACAGCAGGTTGAACACAGCTACAGAAGTTATAAAGGCAACTTTGCCTGTCTACAACTCACTCAGATGGTGAATTCATGTCTTGTGTGTTTACATTGAGTTATAATGTAATTGTGCTGGGCGAAAAATTTGCCCGTTTGCATTTGGTTGAAGGCACCTTAAAACATGTCATTAGTTGCGTTCCGATTGCCCAGTGGTGTACTCCGAAGTGGACTGCACAGGGTACCCGCCATATTAACTGAGATTCCAAATCGAAGCGAGCGAATGGTCTTCAGTTCAAAGGGAGCTGAGAACTGTGCAGGGAAGTAGTGAACAACGGTACATCACTTCACCGGAAGTTGTCAAGAAGATTACCCATAAGCCATTGCACCTCAAATACGAGTAAAACAAACTATTGTTGCTAACGTTATTAACAATCTAAACTGATGTTGGTTATTGTTTATATCAACTGATAGTAATAAAAATATATTTGTATTAACATTTTATTGAAGAAATATAAATTATCCACCGTTATCATGGCACACATTCTGTGGCCACCTTGTGGCGGTTTATTGTAAAAACATCAGTAGCTGTGGAGTGAAAGTGAAACTTAAATGTTAGAAGTCAGTTAAGAAGGATCATTGTTCCATGCCTCAGCCAGAAAGATTCTCTCCAGTTTTTCTTTTTCGTGTGTGCGTTGGAGAGCCTTTGCTTGTAAGTTTAGCCACTTCTTTCACATTTTGTGCATATCTGCATATATATATAAGCTGGAGTTCATATGTTTATAGTTAAAACCAAACTATTTAATCATTTATTTGCTAAGGTTAAAATGCTAAGCTAACCCAGATGTGGGTTATTGTCATAGCATATGTATAGCTAATATAAAGCGTTGTGAATTCAATTTGAAGATTTGTAACCAAAGCATTATACTTTGTATTCATTTCAGTTTTACAAAAAGAAAAGGAAAAAGAGAAAAGAAATGGAAAGAGAAAAAGAACTTAGTAAAATAGTTCAACTCTACTTTGGTGTTCAACTTTCTCTGGATCCTGCATGTGAGCTATCTGTCAGTTTGTGTGTAGGTGCTACACGCAATCAGGAGAGAATAACCATACTGTCAGTACGTGTCCATGGTTACCGTGGTAACTCACGGAAGAGGAAGCCGACAGTTACAGGGTGTTTCAAATGGAGAAATTTTGTGAAGGGCAGTTAACTTACTGATATTCCCTGAGAACGGAGCAGGGAGTAGGGAATATAGTTGTACACTGTGGATCAGAATGTAGCCATCGTCAACTCTCAAGTGTAAAATTGATGATGAAAATCGTCGGTTTAACCCTGCCTGGACTGATACGTGTATGTAATGGAATGTGTAATTATAAAAAGAGGTTCCTACTCACACATGTGACGATTTAAAACAAAACAAACCACAATATTTTTAATTTTATTTTTATATAATTTTATTTTTATATTTTATATTTTTAATTTTTAATTTATTTTTTTTTTCTCTCCCGGCGCCACACGAGTAGGCTGCCTTTTGCAACAGCGGCTCGATTCCGAGTCTTTTTCCCTTCCTCTCTCTTTTGATCCGTCTTTTTTTTTTTCACTCCACTTATATCACAGACACACAGATCGTCCCAAATGTCTCCTGAGCCGGTGGACGGAGCCACTGTTTATAGCAGGATACGATACAGCAGGGAAGAGCTGCTAGCATTCAACCGCCACCCGGTCCCATTGGAAAAACTCGACATACCGAGAGAACTGAGGCGAAAACGCCACGGCTGCCGGGCTGGAGTAAGGCGGAGGACAAAAAATATAAGGTACAGACCCTCCCTTCCATCTGTTGTCATGGGAAATGTACGGTCGATACTGGGAAAGGTAGATGAGCTAGCGGCTATCTCCCGTTATGATAGCACTTACCGGGAGTGCTCTCTCCTTTTGTTTACTGAGACGTGGCTAACTGAACTAGCAGCAGATGCTAACATTGAGCTGGAGGGTTTTCACGTGATACGAGCTGACCGAACACCAGACAGTGGCAAAGCAAGGGGCGGTGGAGTGATAATGTATGTTAACAACAACTGGTGCAGACCGGGACATATCACTGTTAAACAACGACACTGCAGCAAAGACATTGAGTTGCTAGCTGTTAGCATGAGGCCTATATATCTCCCGAGAGAACACTCACACGTGATCTGCATTGTTGTTTATGCAAATCCGACGGCGAACGCTGGGACAGCGCGTGACGTCATCCATTCAGTAACCAGCAGGCTGCAGACAGAACACCCAGATGCTCTTCTCCTCATCTCAGTCGATTTCGACCATGTTTCACTATCTCCCATTCTACCCACGTTCACCCAGTATGTCACATGCCACACTAGAGACAATAAAACACTGGATTTATTCTACGCAAACACTAAGGAGGCGTACACCTCATCACAACTCCCCCCACTCGGGAGATCGGATCACATCTTGGTTCATCTCCGGCCGGTGTACAAACCCCTAGTGCACAGACAACCTCCGGCCATGCACACTGTGGAGTTATGGTCTGAGGAGACAATGGACACTCTAAAGGGCTGTTTTGAAGCCACCGCCTGGAAGCAGCTCTGCGATCCACATGGTGAGGACATCGATGGCCTCATTCACACCTTCACGGGCTACCTCAGCTTCTGTGTGGACAAATCCGTTCCCACCAAGACCATACGGCGTCACTCAAACAACAAACCCTGGATCAACCCTGAGATTAAAACACTTCTGAGAGAGAAGAAGAGGATCTTCAGGTCGGGGAATAGGGAGATGCTGAAGTCCGTACAGAGGGAGCTGAGGAGAAAGATCAGAGTAGGCAAGGACAGCTTCAGGAAGAAGATGGAGGACAAGCTGCAACAGAGCGACATCAGCGGGGTCTGGAGAAACCTCAAAACCATCTCTGGGCTCCAGAATTACCTCCCCCCAGGCCACGGGGGGCAGGGAGTGGGCGAACAACCTGAATCTGTTTTTCAATAGGTTTGACCAACCGCCCTCCCCCCTGTCTGCACAACAACCACTGCTGCCTCTAAAGAAATCAAGTCCTGCTGCCCACTCCCCACTCCACCAACACCCCCCCACTCCCAACACACAGCCCCCCATCCTGACCCTGACCAGGACCCAGGTTAGGACGGAGCTGAGGAAGATCAAAGCGAGGAAGGCGCCGGGACCGGACGGCATCAGCGCAAAGCTCCTCAAGTCCTGTGCAGACCAGCTGTGTGGGATTGTGACGTATATCTTCAACATGAGCCTGAAACTGGGGAGGGTACCACAGCTGTGGAAAACATCTTGTGTGGTACCTGTACCAAAAACTTTCCACCCCAAAGACCTGAACAGCTACAGACCGGTGGCCTTGACGTCCCACTTGATGAAGACCCTGGAGAGACTGCTCCTTGCTCACCTCCGCCCCCTGGTGGAACCAGCGATGGATCCACTCCAGTTCGCCTACCAGCATGGCATTGGGGTGGAGGATGCGGTGATCTTCCTCCTTCACCGTTCTCTGTCCCACCTGGAGAAGCCCAGGAATATGGTGAGGATCATGTTCTTTGACTTCTCCAGTGCTTTCAACACCATCCAACTGATGATCCTGAAGGACAAGCTGCTGCGCGCAGGGGTGGACCAGCACCTGTCATCATGGATCCTGGACTACCTCACGAACCGGCCTCAGTTTGTGAGAACCCGGGACTGTGTGTCCGACACGATCATCAGTAGCACGGGGGCCCCCCAGGGAATGGTGCTGGCTCCCTTCCTGTTCACTCTTTATACTGCGGACTTCTCACACAACACAACACACTGCCATCTACAGAAGTTCTCTGATGACTCTGCGATCGTTGGCCTCATCTCCAATGGAGATGAAGCTGAGTACAGAGGGCTTATCCAGGACTTTGTGGACTGGTGCCATCGGAACTGCCTCCAGATCAACGCGAGGAAAACTAAGGAGCTGGTGGTGGACTGCCGCAGGCATGGGCAGCCCCTCACAGCACCAGTAAATATACAGGGAACAGACATCGAGATGGTGACATCCTATAAGTACCTGGGTGTTCATCTGAACAATAAACTAGACTGGTCACACAATACTGACGCACTCTACAAGAAGGGACAGCGCAGGCTGTTCCTGCTGAGGAGACTCAGGTCTTTTGGTGTACAAGGGGCGCTGCTGAAGTCATTCTATGACACGGTGGTGGCATCAGCCATCACTTTTGGAGTGGTCTGCTGGGGCAGTGGCATTACTGCAGCCGATAGGAAGAGACTGAACAAACTGATTAAGAAAGCTAGCTCCGTCCTGGGGCAGCGCCTTGATCCGGTGGAGGAGATAGGAGAGAGAAGGACGGTGGCTAAACTGTCATCTCTGCTGGAGTCCAAGTTCCACCCTATGCAGGACATACTGAATGCACTGAGGAGCTCATTTAGCAGCAGACTACATCATCCCAGGTGCACAACCGAGAGGTTTCGTAGGGCCTTCCTACCAACGGCTGTCAGACTGTACAACCTAAGCAGGGCTGCTCGCAGAGATAGCAAAAAGACGTAACAAACTAATAGTTTTTTGAATGCAAAAGATGCAATAGACTTACACAATGGTCCCCTCCGGCATACAACTAGGAAAATACCGGTCGCTATGGAGGGTGAGAATATGTATGGGCACATAATCATACCATGTAGGATAACTAAGTAGACGGTTATGCTGTTTCATCCCATCTAGCAACAATGCTCTGCACTGTGTGTGTTTATATGTATATTTACATATTTATTCCATCTAGCTACAATGCTCAGCACTGGGTGTGTTTATATTTATATATCTATATATTTATTCCATCTAGCTACAATGCTCCGCACTGTGTTTTTATATATCTACATATTATTCCATCTAGCTACATTGCTCCGCACTGTGTGTGTTTATATACTTGCATATTTATTCCACCTAGCTGCAATGCTCCGTACTGTGGGTGTTTATATATTTACATATTTATTCCATCTAGCTACAATGCTCTGCACTGTGTGTTTATATATTCATATATTTATTCCATCCAGCTACAATGCTCTGCACTGTGTGTCTGTGTGTGTGTGTGTATATATATATTTTATAGTAATATGTACATATGTATATTAGCTGCCCTTGCTTGCTTGTTTTTTTCTTGCCTTCTGATTGTTGCTCTGAGTGTTGCTATCCCTGTGCTGTTGCAATCCTGGAATTTCCCCGTTGTGGGACTAATAAAGGCTTATCTCATCTTATCTTATCTTATCTTAATAGTGGATGTGCAATATTTGTTAATGTTGTCAATCTTTTCTTGGGGGGTTTGTGTACTGAAGTGTTTGACACTTCATTTTTTATTCAGCTAAATGCATTTTGTCATGTGCCAAGGTCAGTTATGACCAGGATGTAGTATATTTTATTTCAAAAGGGAAACGATTGTTAATGCTTCTAACAGTGCACATTGAGTTTTTATGCCTAAGATGTGACAAAAATGGTTGTTTACAGAATTTTATTTTTTTCTGTTCTATTTATTTGTTGTTCAAGAGGAAAAATATTCAAGTTCTTCTCAACCCCAGCACTGTTATTGTGTTGTTATGCACTTTTGATGTGCCTTTTTCATGTGCCAAGCGCACATTTAAAACCAAGACGATGAATAAAAAGTGCATATTTTTCATCATATTGTGTTGGTTTGAAATTTGTCATATTCAACAGATCGCTGAACATGTGCGGCGCAGTTACATGTCTTGATTACATGTCTTGATTTCCAACTGTGGCCCAACTGATTTTGTAATTGAATAGCCCTACACTCGTGTCTTGGCTGTTGTTCTGGGATTAGACACTTCTGTCACTAGTTTTCTTTCCAGAATCTTTGGAGTCTTTGACTTCCTACCTCTGCCAGGCTTGTTCTGTGCTGTGTGGCTCTCTTTGAATTTCTTGATGATACTTCTCACTCCAGTTCTTAACACTTGGAAATGCTGTGATAACTTTGTATATCCATTTCTTGCTTTGTGAGCATCAACAAGTCTAAACTGATTTCTTTTGTTTTTGTCACAATGCTTCCTCAAGTGACAGCTGAAACCCTTGCTGAAGTTTTTATACTGTGTGCAAATTGGAAGTTAACCCTCATTTCTAACTTGATTTTAGAAACTTTGGGCATTACAAAGTTAAAGCACATTATTGCACATCAGTGGCTCAATAAAAAGGTTAGTTTTTCAGGGGGTTTAATAATATTGACCCTGGAAATTTGGGGGGTTTGTGAAATAATTTTTCTGTGTTTTTATGCATTCTAAAAGACAACTAAGATGTTTGGAAAAGCTGTGTAAAAAATTTGCACTGTTTAACAGCACTTGGGAAATACTGTTTTACAAAAATGAAATTTTTATAGGGGCTTGTAATTCTGTCGTCAATTGTATGTGCAAGGAAGGTAGAAGAATGACACACAACTGCCAGCCTTTCTATAATGTGTGAGCCTAGCAAGATCAGTATTTTGATGCACACAAATAAACAGATATATCTAAAACCTCAAAAATGTATCCCACAAGGTGCAGCTAACTCTTAAATCTGTCGAAGTGGCAGAATAAAATCAGAAAAAGGTTCCTACAGTGGAAAATAGTGTACTGTAAAAAAAAATGTGTTGTGTTTTCAGAACTTTGGTTCTGCCTTGCAGCTACAATATTGATTGGTTGTGAGCATGTGGATGTTTCCATAGTAAGTTTTGAATCTGTAGTTCAACTTTGCTAATCTCCATCAGTCTTGTCCTTGAGTAAGAATATTTTTTTAATTATTTTAGCAATTTTATTTAGCAACAAGAAACGACACATTTTGTATGAAGTGAACTCGCCACATAGCACATCTCAGAAAAGAAAACCAGTGTCTCAGTAGATTATTTAATATTTCTTTAAAACCTTTGCCTGGAAACAATCTTTTATTGGCCATTCTCACTGCTGCACCTGTACAGACTGCAGCTTGTGTGGCTTCTCTGGATTGAGGTGATGTACTGTGGCTTTAATAATGAGGTCAAGCTGTGTGTTGGCTAAGGGATTAGGTGAGAGGTCTCACAGGTGGATGTTTGATGCTTCCTGGCTATACGGTAAGAGAGCCAGCTGTTTAGCCAGGGAAACATGTGGGAAGATGATGGCACATATAAGAGGTACTGGACCTACCTTTGTTCTCTGTGTTCTAGGTGATACAAGGACAGGGACTGAAACTGGAAGGCAAACACATGTGGTTTTAATGTGTTAATTATATGCACGCGTTACATAAGATGTTTCTGTTGATGCTGCCAGGGCTAGAGGGTCTGTCCTTGGTGAGCAGACAGCCGCCCACACGATTGTAGCATTGAAATGAGTTGTTTTATTATACCAAAGGTACCTTTTTTAAAAAAACCAAAAACAATGGAAATATGTACAGTATGTATGAATAGTAGACACTAATCATGTGACAAAATATTAGAGATGGGGGAACTGATACTTAGTCTGATACTTTTCAGATCATTTCAGAGAAACCAGTGTCACCATATTTGATTTAAAGGATTAATCTTTAAAATACAAACTCTGTTGGTTGTTAGAATAATGAGAACTATTTATATATATAAGTATCCATCCCCCTTGAATGTTTCAGCATTTTATTGCTTTATAAAATGAAATCATGGTCCGAATAATTTAGCATTTATGATAAAAAAAATTTGCAACAAAAAAAGCTTCTTTCTTGTCAAAATGAAAACAGATTTTTATAAACTACTGTCAGTTAATTACAACTAGTGCATACTAGTATGCCCGTAGAAACCAAGTATAAGCAAGCATTTCTGCATGCCGGTAGAAAGTTACTGTTACCATGGCAACAGCGACCATGGAGATGCCTGCCTTTGATCTTTGACGTCACCACACGTTCAGTGATGCCTGCCTTTGATCTATGACATCACCACTCATTCAGTGATGCCTGGCTTTGATCTTTGATGATGTCATAGTGAGTCCTATGATCGTGAGTGATGCCTGCCTTTGATCACACACAGACACACAGAGAATTTCTCTGCATGCCCGTTGCTGAAGGGACTCCTCCTGTCTCAGACGGCTGTGTTGTTCACAGTCATGGCTGCGACATACTGCTCGAACCTCAGGTGTTTCATCTTCACGGCATGTTTTTGTGATGTGCAGCAGTTCTCCTCACTCTATTGGTTTCCATCTCGTGGGTCGTCTTCTTCTTCTTTGTTCAGCAGGTCCTTATCCCCTTACCACTGGTTGAGGGATAGGTGCATCGTAGTTCTAGTTCATGGACAGGATCATGAAAATAGATCTGAGCAAAAAGTGGCTTTGGACCCTGTTCAGGAAGAGGAGCATTCATGTAATCATAAACTTTACCTTGTATACGTATGCCTGGGTTGAATGTAGGCATAGCAATGTAATGCTAAACTTTACCTTGTATCTGTATGCCAGTGTTGAAGCAGGGATCTCTTAATGGCAATACTTGGCATTGGCAATGCATTGTTGTATTATTTTGCTTGTTTAGCAAAGTTTTGATGCATCACTGAGCCTATGATGTGCCTACCATGTCTATATGATATCATATAGACACCATAGGCATAGACACTGTGACATCATGTAGACATCGTAGGACCATCATAGGCAATCCTATGATCTTTATCAAGTCCTATTGTCTATATGACGGCATCATGAGTCCTTTGATGCCCAAGATCATAGGAACATCATAGGACAGCATGCAGACATCATAGGAACATCATAGGCGGTCCTATGATTGTGACACACAGACAGACTGACAAGATTTCTTGAATTTATAGAGTGATTATATAAGGTAAATTACTGCATAAGTAGTCACCCCCTTTAAAGTGACTGACCTAATTCAAGAGGTCCAGCAAGTTGATGCCTGCAGTCTCACAATTAATGAAACTAGTGCATACCCGTGCATGCCCGTAGAAACCAAGTATAAGCAAGTATTTCTGCATGCCCATAGGTTATTGTTACCATGGCAACAGTGACCATGGTGAAACCTACCTTTGATCTTTGAAGGCACCACTCTCAGTGATGCCTGCCTTTGATATTTGATGATGTGTCTGCCTGGCAACAGTAACCATGGCAACATCTGTGCGTCTATAATGTCATAGCTATGAACGGCCATAGCTCCCCTATGGACGTTCATTAAAGATTTCCCCTCCTAAACTTATGCATATCCGGGGAGGCTGAAATTTGGGGATGCACAGCCTCGTAACCTCAGCACAGCACGTATAAAATCTGAGGCCAGTCTAACTAACAGTTCAAGACATATCTGTGGAACAGACAGACACACAGACAGAGATTTCTTGCATTTATAGAGACTATTGCATTGCCCGTAGACCCAAGTATTCCTGTCTGAAACAGGTATCCCAGTCAGGCTTTCCAGGCCCAAATGTAGGCTGTGTTTAAAAGTGGAATACAAAGAGGTGTAGCCTATATGTAGGCAATCACATGTTAGACTTTGACAAATATAAAAGGGAGTAAATGGCACTAAGATTTATTTGACTGTGTGAATATTAATTACAGAATACCTAAATATTGAAAATGAATGGGACATCCAATATTAGTGACTGTTTCAAATCCCTTTTTTACTTTTTTGTCAGATCACTTATTTGTCTGATCTTTTATCACTCACACAACTGACCATGTGTCCCGGCAGCAAAGCCTTATAGTAGCCATGTCTCAAGAACTCCCCACGGACTCAGAAGTGGTGCAAAAATCAGGGATTGTAACAGCTAGTCCTTTCATTGAACCTTAATTTCTGGAGTGATCCAGTGACTGCTGCGAAAGGGCAGCTGACAATCAGGGAAAGATCTGACGACGGCCTGGAAAGACTGCTGACAGGAGGGAATAGACCCTAATGGGGCTGGTGTTGGTTAGCGGCTCATACCAGCAGGACCCATCGCTGATTAGCGTTCTTGGATCCACCCATCATTGCTACAAAAATGTCAAGGAAGAAAATACCCCCAGGGTCTGCGAGAGCGGGGGCACACGATGACCCATCATGGACGGATCTTACGGTAACAGACCATGGAACGGAACTGACAATGAATACAACCAGCACCGCATCTGATGAGCCATTAATACTGGCAGGACAAAAGCTGCAGAGCTGCGTATGTGGCTGGTCAAAGGTAACAACAGAGAGGGGCCTTAAAATCCATCAAAGCAGGAAAGAAGTAGCCATCTCTCAAGAACTCCCCACGGACTCAGAAGTGGTGCAAACATCAGGGATTCTAACAGCTAGTCCTTTCATTGAACTTTTATTGAAGAGAATAGTGTATCTTCACTTTGGGGAATAGGCGTTGTTCAGTCATAATTATTTTAGTTTACACATATCACTGTTCAGTGATGAAGTTCATTGTAATGTTAAATTTCTTCTGTGTATTGATTCATCAATAAACTCATGCAGTACTATAACAGGACACGTTTACAAATGTTTGAGACCCATTGTAGTGCATCAGTTTATACAGTATTTTAGCAATATTTTGTTATTAAAGTTTTTAAAACTTTAATGCTAAGATTGAGGCATGGTTATATCATTGCTCTGGGGCGATACTGAGGCCAAACAATGATCTGAACCTTGAGGGCGTGACTGGCAAAGACTGAGCGCCGCCGCTCTATTGTAAATGTCTGTTTCTTATTGGTGCAAGATTATTATTATTATTTCACCTAAACAGTCGCATTTTTGACCCTCTAAACGTTAACCAAAATGCCTTTTTTTTTTCCTCACACACACCTCAAACCCAGTGAAAAATGTTATAAACTGGAAAAAATATGTGCCCCAGGCTGAAAATTTATCCAGCATATGCGGGGACCCGTGGTGCCGTAAAGGACATCACTGGCACACGGGTAAAGCAGCAGCCGAGACTCCCGTTGCTCAGTCAAAATATATACAGTGGGGCAAAAAGTATTTAGTCAGCCACCAATTGTGCAAGTTCTCCCACTTAAAAGATGAGAGAGATCTCCAATTTTCATCATAGGTATACCTCAACTATGAGAGACAAAATGAGAAAAAAAAATCCAGAAAATCACATTGAAGGATTTTTAATGAATTAATTGGTAAATTCCTCAATAAAATAAGTATTTGGTCGCCTACAAACAAGCAAGATTTCTAGCTCTCACAGACCTGTAACTTCTTCTTTAAGAGGCTCCTCTATCCTCCACTCGTTACCTGTATTAATGGCACCTGTTTGAACTCGTTATCAGTATAAAAGACACCTGTCCACAACCTCAAACAGTCAGACTCCAAACTCCACTATGGCCAAGACCAAAGAGCCAAAAGAAACGAGACCAAAAGAGACCAAAGGACACCAGAAACAAAATCGTAGACCTGCACCAGGCTGGGAAGACTGAATCTGCAATAGGTAAGCAGCTTGGTGTGAAGAAATCAACTGTGGGAGCAATTATTAGAAAATGGAAGACATACAAGACCACTGATAATCTCCCTCGATCTGGGGCTCCACGCAAGATCTCACCCCGTGGGGTCAAAATTATCACGAGAACGGTGAGCAAAAATCCCAGAACCACATGGGGGGACCTAGTGAATGACCTGCAGAGAGCTGGGACCAAAGTAACAAAGGCTACATCAGAAACGCACTACGCCGCCAGGGACTCAAATCCTGCAGTGCCAGACGTGTCCCCCTGCTTAAGCCAGTACATGTCCAGGCCCGTCTGAAGTTTGCTAGAGAGCATTTGGATGATCCAGAAGAGGACTGGGAGAATGTCATATGGTCAGATGAAACCAAAATAGAACTTTTTGGTAAAAACTCAACTTGTCGTGTTTGGAGGAGAAAGAACACCATACCTACTGTGAAACATGGGGGTGGAAACATCATACTTTGGGGCTGTTTTTCTGCAAAGGGACCAGGACGACTGGTCCGTGTAAAGGAAAGAATGAATGGAGCCATGTATCGTGAGATTTTCAGTGAAAACCTCCTTCCACCAGCAAGGGCAATGAAGATGAAACGTGGCTGGGTCTTTCAGCATGACAATGATCCCAAACACACCGCTCGGGCAACGAAGGAGTGGCTTCGTAAGAAGCATTTCAAGGTCCTGGAGTAGCCTAGCCAGTCTCCAGATCTCAACCCCATAGAAAATCTTTGGAGGGAGTTGAAAGTCTGCGTTGCCCAGCAACAGCCCCAAAACATCACTGCTCTAGAGGAGATCTGCATGGAGGAATTGGCCAAAATACCAGCAACAGTGTGTGAAAATCTTGTGAAAACTTACAGAAAACGTTTGACCTCTGTCATTGCCAACAAAGGGTATATAACAAAGTATTGAGATGAACTTTTGTTATTGACCAAATACTTATTTTACCGAGGAATTTACCAATTAATTCATTAAAAATCCTTCAATGTGATTTTCTGGATTTTTTTTTTCTTATTTTGTCTCTCATAGTTGAGGTATACCTATGATGAAAATTGGAGACCTCTCTCATCTTTTAAGTGGGAGAACTTGCACAATTGGTGGCTGACTAAATACTTTTTTACCCCACTGTACCATACAGTTGCTGTGATTGATAATTTGGCATGGAGAACACTGGGGGAAGGGGGGGGGTGTTGCTGCTTCTCCCGGCATGTTCTGTGTTAATTTGTCAAACCTGGTCTCCGCTGACACTCCACCCAGTCTGCTCATGCGCCTTATTCTCCACATATGGCGAATTATCCTTTAGACCTACGCAATCATGGCAGCTTTATAGTATAATCTTCGGTATTATCTTTTTCTGTCGCTCTAACTTTCATTTCCTTGTTTTGTCCCGGGAACACTGTGGTGACTGACAGGCTGTGATGCTGTGTTATCCAATCAGCATGGTTGTGATGCGGCGTATTCTCCAATGACCACAGAGTCAATCCGAAACCCCACCCACACTTCTTGAAGCCAGGGAGGGTGAAGACATAGAGCGGTCACACAGCAGTGGCTAATCTTTTATTGATAAAAATGACATATTTTGACTGAGTGACTCCATATCCGGGGATGCACATCCTCGTAGCGTCAGCAAAGCACGTTTAAAATCTTAGATCAGTGTGACAAACGATTTGAGAGATATCTGATGAACACACACACACAAACAGACAGAGATCCCTTGAATTTATAGATAGATGGAGATCATCTGAGTGCAGTTAATGTGTGTCAAGTGATTATAGTATAAAGACACCCATGTCTGGGAGGTCCAGTTTCTGGTTCATCAGTATTCCTGCTACAATTGCAACATGAAGACAAAAGAACACTCCAAGCAACTCAGAGAAAAAATTATTAAAAAGTGTAAGACAGGAGATTGCTACAAGAAGATTTCCAACTCACTGGGCATCCCACGTACAGGTAATCCATCATTAAGAAATTACAAGATGACATGTAAAATCACATAAGGATTGTCATATCCAGTCTGTGTTGTGTTGTTGCTTAGTTTTTTTGTCACATTTTGTCTTAGCTTTGTTCCGAATTGTAATCGCTCTTGTTTTGTTTTTCTTTTGAATTCTTGGATGGAATATGGGTGGGCAATATAAGCTGCGGCTTCAGCCATCACCCATTTCGGATAACTTATGTTGAACTGTATAATCAGAGGAGTTATTGTTTAATTTGACCTTGTTGGATTTCCCCCCTTTGTTATATTATTCTGTTTTTTTTTATTCTTTACTTTTTAATCTATCTGAAATAAAAAAAGAAAGATTCAGAAGACCTCACAACAACATCCAAAGAACTGCAGGCCTCACTTGCCTCAGTTAAAGTCAGTGTTCTTGACTCCACCATAAGAAAGAGACTGGGCAAAAATGTCCTGCATGGCAGAGTTCCAAGATGAAAACCACTGCTGAGCAAAAAGAACATAAAGGCTCATCTCAGTTTTGCCAGAAAGCATCTTGATGATCTCCAAGACTTTTGTGAAAATACTCTGGACTGACGAGAGAAAAACTGAACTTTTTGGAAGGTGTGTGTCCCTTTATATCCGGCATAAAAGTAAAACAGCATTTCGGAAAAGGAACATCATACCAACAGTAAAATATGGTGGTGGTTGTGTGATGGTCTGGGGCTGTTTTGCTGCTTCAGGACCTAGAAGACTTGCTGTGGTAAATGGAACCATGAATTCTGCTGTCTACCAAAAAAATCTTGAAGGAGAATGTCCAGCCATCTGTTTGTGACCTCAAGCTGAAGCGCACTTGGGTTCTGCAGTAGGACAATGACCCAAAAAACACCAGCCTACCTCTGAATGGCTTAAGAAAAACAAAATGAAGACTTTGGAGTGGCCTTGTCAAAGTCCTGACCTGAATCCGATTGAGATGCTGTGGCATGACCTTTAAAAGGCGGTTCATTTCAAAAACCTTTCAATGTAAGATAAGATAAGATAAGATAAGCCTTTATTAGTCCCACAACGGGGAAATTCCAGGATTGCAACAGCACAGGGATAGCAACACTCAGAGCAACAATCAGAAGGCAAGAAAAAAAACAAGCAAGCAAGAGCAGCTAATATACATATGTACATATTACTATAAAATATATATATACACACACACACACAGGCACACAGTGCAGAGCATTGTAGCTGGATGGAATAAATATATGAATATATGAACACACAGTGCAGAGCATTGTAGCTAGATGGAATAAATATGTAAATATATAAACACCCACAGTACGGAGCATTGCAGCTAGGTGGAATAAATATGCAAGTATATAAACACACACAGTGCGGAGCAATGTAGCTAGATGGAATAATATGTAGATATATAAAAACACAGTGCGGAGCATTGTAGCTAGATGGAATAAATACTGTATATAGATATATAAATATAAACACACCCAGTGCTGAGCATTGTAGCTAGATGGAATAAATATGTAAATATATAAACACACACAGTGCAGAGCATTGTTGCTAGGTGGGATGAAACAGCATAACCGTCTATTTAGTTATCCTACATGGTATGATTATGTGCCCATACATATTCTCACCCTCCATAGCGACCGGTATGTTCCTAGTTGTATGCCAGAGAGGACCATTGTGTAAGTCTATTGCATCTTTTGCATTCAAAAAAACTATTAGTTTGTTACGTCTTTTTGCTATCTCTGCGAGCAGCCCTGCTTAGGTTGTACAGTCTGACAGCCGTTGGTAGGAAGGACCTACGAAACCTCTCGGTTGTGCACCTGGGATGATGTAGTCTGCTGCTAAATGAGCTCCTCAGTGCATCCAGTATGTCCTGCATAGGGTGGAACTCGGACTCCAGCAGAGATGACAGTTTAGCCACCGTCCTTCTCTCTCCTATCTCCTCCATCGGATCAAGGCGCTGCCCCAGGACAGAGCTAGCTTTCTTAATCAGTTTGTTCAGTCTCTTCCTATCGGCTGCAGTAATGCCACTGCCCCAGCAGACCACTCCAAAAGTGATGGCTGATGCCACCACCGTGTCATAGAATGACTTCAGCAGCGCCCCTTGTACACCAAAAGACCTGAGTCTCCTCAGCAGGAACAGCCTGCGCTGTCCCTTCTTGTAGAGTGCGTCAGTATTGTGTGACCAGTCTAGTTTATTGTTCAGATGAATACCCAGGTACTTATAGGATGTCACCATCTCGATGTCTGTTCCCTGTATATTTACTGGTGCTGTGAGGGGCTGCCCATGCCTGCGGCAGTCCACCACCAGCTCCTTAGTTTTCCTCGCGTTGATCTGGAGGCAGTTCCGATGGCACCAGTCCACAAAGTCCTGGATAAGCCCTCTGTACTCAGCTTCATCTCCGTTGGAGATGAGACCAACGATCACAGAGTCATCAGAGAACTTCTGTAGATGGCAATGTGTTGTGTTGTGTGAGAAGTCCGCAGTATAAAGAGTGAACAGGAAGGGAGCCAGCACCGTTCCCTGGGGGGCCCCCGTGCTACTGATGATCGTGTCGGAAACACAGTCCCGGGTTCTCACAAACTGAGGCCGGTTTGTGAGGTAGTCCAGGATCCATGATGACAGGTGCTGGTCCACCCCTGCGCGCAGCAGCTTGTCCTTCAGGATCATCGGTTGGATGGTGTTGAAAGCACTGGAGAAGTCAAAGAACATGATCCTCACCATATTCCCGGGCTTCTCCAGGTGGGACAGAGAACGGTGAAGGAGGAAGATCACCGCATCCTCCACCCCAATGCCATGTTGGTAGGCGAACTGGAGTGGAGTGGATTACAACAATTCTGCAAAGATGAGTGGACCAAAATTCCTTTACAGTGCTGTAAAAGACTCATTGCCAGTTATCAAAAGAAATGGAAGCAGTATGGCACTTGTCTAAATCTGCCTAGAGCTGGCCGTCCTCACAAACTGAGTGATCGAGCAAGAAGACTGGTGAGGGAGGTCACCAAGACACCAATGGCCACTCTGAAGGAGTTGAAAACTTCAGTGGCCCAGATGGGAGAGACTGTACATACAACAGCTGTTGCTCGGGTTCCTCACCAGTCCAAACTGTATGGAGAGTGGTAAAGAAAAAGCCACTGTTGAAAAAAAACTCATATGAAATGTTGCCTAGAATTTGCCCAAAGGCATGTAGGAGACTCTAAGGTCAATTGGAAGAAGGTTCTTTGGTTTGATGAGACAAAAATTGAGCTTTTTGGTCAACACAGTAGACACTATGTTTGGCAACCACCAAACACTGCACATCACTGCAAATGCACCATTTCCACCGTGAAGCATGGTGGTGGCAATGTCATGCTCTGGGGTGCTTCTCAGCAGCAGGCCCTGGAAGGCCAGTAAAGGCAGAGGGGAACATGGATGTAGAAAAATATCACCAAATCCTGGAGGATAATCTGATTCAATCTGCAAGAGAACTATGACCTGGGAGAAGATTTATTGTCCAGCAAGACAACAACCCTAAGCATACAGCAAAGGCTACACAGAAATGGTTCAAAGACAACAAGGTGAATGTTCTGGAGTGGCCAAGTCAAAGCCCAGATCTCAAATTTATGACTGGACTTGAAAAGAGCTGTTCACGCCCAATCCCCGAGTCATCTGACAGAGATTGAGCTGTTTTGCAAGGAAGAATGGAGAAAAATTTAGTGTCCAGATGTGCCAGCCTGATTGAGACATATCCACACAGACTCGGTGCTGTGATTGCAACCAAAGGTGCATCTACTAAATACTGACCTGAAGGGGGTGAATACTTATGCAATCAATTACTTTACCTTATATAATTTTAATTAACTGACAGTAGTTTGTAAAAATCTGTTTTCACATTGATATGAAAGAAGCTTTTTTTTTTTGCAAATTTTGTAAAAATAAAAAAATAATATATATATATTTTATTTATTTTTTTGACCATGATTTCATTTTATAAAGCAACAAAAGGTTGAAACATCCAAGGGGGTGAATACTTTTTATAGGCAGTGTAGCAACAATCAGGGGTTGGAAATCACAGTGTATGATATCACAATACTTGATGTACTGTATTATAACATCATATTACTGTATTGTGGCCCCAGTATCAGGATATTATATTTTGTAGGGGTGGGAATCACTTGCCTCACAGTGAGAAGGTCATGGGTTCAAAATCCACCAGGGCTTGTCTGTGTGGAGTTTGTGTCTTTACTCCGAGTGGGTTTACTCCAGGTGCTCTGGTTTCCTCACACATTCCAAAAATATGCAAGTTAGGTTAATTAGAGACTCTAAAATGGCCCTATGTGTGTATGACTGGTGAAGGGGTTGATGCTGTACTGTGGCTGCCTCACTTGATGCCCTTCAGTTTCCTTCTGGGGATTAATAAAGTATACAAACAATTAATTATAACAATTACTTTAATTAATAAAGTATACAAACAAAACAAAGTCAGTTAATTTGCTGGGAAGAAGAAAAATCTCTCTCCACAGACACTATTTTGAACCTTTTTTTCTTTGATTTTGGTCCCCAACGTGCTGCATTAGTTCATAAGATCCATAATAATGCCCCCAACATATAGAAGTAAAAAACAGATACATGGCTTCCGGTTATGGCTGCCACGTAGGACGGACGTGTCTCGCTCTGCTCTGCTCCTGGAGAAAAAAAATCGGCAAATAACTCTCTCATTTGGGACAGAACGTATCTCAGCATTTGGGCGAGGATATGTCGGCGAAGCCTAAGGCTGGAAAACCAGGAAAAGGAAAAAGCGAGCCGCCGAAACAGTCCAAATTAACGGACTTTCAGGTCTGTGACGCAGCAAACAAAACTCCATATATGGCGGAGGAAGCTGGCAACGCTGCGATATCTGCGGGGAATGGCGCAGATGCGCTGATGGCTGCCATGAGTTCAATGAGAGCGGACTTTTCCTCTAGATTTGATGGGATTATGACAGCGTTGGAAGGAATAAGAAAGGAATTGGGTGACTGTGTAGAACGAACGGCGCAGATGGAGCTCCGTCTCGCTAGTGCTGAAGATGACGTCACCCGTCTTCAATTAAAGGTGCGCACTTTGGAAAAAAAAATAAATCTCTGGAAGATAATATTTTGGATTTGGAATCTCGGTCGAGACAGAATAATTTGAGGCTGGTGGGTCTTCCAGAGGAATCAGAAGGTCGGGACGTATGTTCCTTTCTGGAAAAGTGGATTCCGGAGGTGCTGGGCAGCGAGGAGTTGCAATCAGCAGTGGTTCTGGAAAAAGCACATCGTATTGGCCCACGGAGAGACAAGGGACCGCCGAGGACCTTAATTATGAAGTTTCTTAGCAACAGAGACAGGATGAAGATCTTCAACGCTGCACGTGCTAAAGGAGAGATTAAACACCAGGACCAGCAGGTGCGGTTCTACCCAGATTTGGCCACAGGAATCCAGCAATTGAGGAAGCAGTTTGATCCCGTACGTAAGGAGCTGCGCAACCTTGGGATTCGTCATGGTGTAATCTATCCTGCGAGACTGCTGACCACGTATGAGGGCAGAACCCACATTTTCAAGACCCCAGAGGAGGCGCAGGAGTTCATCAAGAAGATCAAAGAAGAAGAAGAGACTGGTGGGAGCTAAGCATGAACAAAATATAAGGTAGAATAATTAAGCATTTGCACAGGCATCTGACTGACTTGAAGTAAATAGTAAGTTTACAAAATATAGATTGTATTATATATTAAAAAAACAAAACAAAAACAAAACAAACAAAAAAAAAAAACTATGATGTACAAAGTTGTTAAAAATTTTGGAGTTAAGTTGGAAAACTACAGAGAGTTAATGTTACGTCATTAAAAGCAGTAGAGTTAGGGTGATTGGGAGGATGAAGAAGGAGTGGCTTAGGCTGTTCCCCGTGGATGTGGAACAGTCGATGGCTATATCGGGAGACAGAATTTTTCTTTTGATTTTGGGGGGTTTGCCACAAGTGTGGGAAGGGGAAATTTGTTTGTGTGTAGTTTGTAGGATGAATGTTCAACCACTCATGTTTTTGCTTCTCTGTATGAGCATGTTTACACTGCAAGGTAATCCCAAACTCTCTATTGATCATGGACCAAAGTGTTAATCTTAATTTAACTTCATGGAATTGCAGAGGTCTACAAAATTTAAAAAAACTTAAACAAGTTATGAATAAAATAAAGGACATGGGTTCAAGAATTGTGTTTTTACAAGAAACTCATCTGATAGAGGAGGATGTTAAAAGAATTAGGAGTAGATGGCAGGGAAGTGTATTCACCTCTTCATTTTCATCCCGAGCCAGGGGAGTTATGACTCTCATACATAAATCAGTTCCTTTTCAGGTGAAAAATGTAATTGGAGACAAATTTGGAAGATATGTAATCATTCAAGGTTCTTTGCTATTAGAAAATATAAATCTTGTGAACTTATATGGTCCCAATATAGATGATCAGAAGTTCTTTGCTAATTTATTTCTCATCTTATCATCACTTACAGGGCAACATATAATAGCAGGGGATTTTAATTGTACATTGAATCCAGGTGTGGATAGATCAACAGGACTGGATTGTACGCACATTGGATGTAGGATGACTATTAATCATTTTATGAAAGAATTGAGATTGTTAGATATATGGAGAGAAATGAAACCACAAGTTAAAGCCTATTCTTGTTATTCCAGTACCTACAAGACATTCTCACGTATTGATTATTTTTTGATTTCCACAGAATTAAGGTCCAAGATTCAAAACTGCTTTTATGATAACATCGTGATTTCTGATCATGCACCCTGTTGTCTAATATATGTAGATAAAAAATTGACAAAGGAATCAGGTAGATGGCAATTTCAGCATAAATGGCTTCAGGATGAGGAATTTGTCAAGTATATAGAAAAACAGATAGACGAGTTCTTTGACATCAATACTACACAAACATCAGCATGTGTAAAGTGGGAGGCTTTCAAAGCTTTTATTAGGGGACATATTATTAGTTATACAGGATCAAAATCTAAGAAGACTCGAGAGGAGAGAGCTAAATTGGAACATAAAATAAAAAGTCTTCAGGAAAAAGTGTATGCAGGAAGTGACCCAAGGTTGGAGAATGAATTACTGATTTTGAGAGCTGAATACGACAAAAAATCAGCGAATAGAGCTGCCTCGAGTCTTCTAAGATTGAAACAATCTTTTTATGAACAAGGTGAAAAATCAGGAAAATTATTAGCATGGCAGATTAAACAATTGGAAATTAAAACACCAATTACCAGTATTATAAGTAAAGGACAGGTAGTTATAGATCCTTTAGAAATTAATAGAGCCTTTAGAGATTACTATGAAAAATTATATGATACCAAAAATGAACCTGATTTAACAAAACTAAATGGGTTTTTGAACGAACTATCTATACCGTGTATTCCAAATGAAAACAGGGAGATATTGGAGTCTAAAGTTAGTCAAGAAGAAGTTGGGCTAGCCATTGATAATATGAAATCAGGAAAAAGTGCAGGACCAGATGGTCTTCCAGTTGACCTTTATAAAAAATTTAAGAATAAATTAATAAAACCTTTTTTGGAAATGGTTTTAGAAGCATTTCAAAATAATAATTTACCATCATACATAAATAATGCCTTAATTATACTGTTGCCAAAACCAGGTAAGCCCTCTAATAAATGTGAAAATATGAGACCAATAAGCCTATTAAACGCCGACCTTAAGATAATCTGTAAAATTTTAGCAAGACGAATACAAGAAATTTTACCAAATATTATTAATCGAGATCAGAATGGCTTTATAAAGGGTAGACAAGGCTTCCATAATGTAAGAAGACTATTTAATATTATTTATTTTAATAAAGAAGCACCGGATACAGCTCTCCTATCATTGGACGCCGAAAAGGCCTTTGATAGAGTTGAATGGCCCTTTCTTTTTGAAGTCCTACAAAGGTTTGGACTTGGAAATAATTTCATAAAATGGGTTCAAATGATATACAATAATGCTACAGCAGAAATCCTAACAAATAACAATATTTCAAAACCAATAAAAATCAATAGAGGATGTCGACAAGGCTGTCCACTTTCACCTTTACTGTTTACTATGGCAATTGAACCTTTAGCGATAGCGATACGTTTACATTCACAAATATATGGAATTAAAGTTGGACCAACAGAACATAAAATCTCCCTGTACGCCGATGATATAATTTTGTTTATGTCGAATCTAAAAAAATCAATTCCAACCTTGTTGAATTTAATAAAGAATTTTGGGGAAATATCAGGATATAAAATAAATAAAACTAAATCTTCAATATTAATGCTAAATGAGACCCAGAGAAATTACCCAGCCCCTGAGGTAAATCAATTCAATGTTGTAAATCAGTTTAAATATTTAGGAATCCAAATTATGCCTAAGCTAGAATCAGTCGCCAGTGTCAACTATGAAGCCTTAATGTCAGATATCAATGAGTTAACTCAGAGATGGATGTCACTACCAATGTCGATGATCGGGAGAATCAATATACTTAAAAGTAATATTTTACCTAAAATACTTTATTTATTTCAATACATTCCCTTATCACCACCTTTAGATCTATTCTCAAGAATAAAAAAAAAGTTAGTGGAATTTATATGGAACAACAGGAGGGCTAGATTACGTTTGTCTTTATTATATTTACCATTTGATCGTGGAGGTCTGAAATGTCCAAATTTTATGTTGTATTATTGGTCGGCACAACTGAGGTCTATGACATATTATTTTTCATCAAATGATCTCCCTCACTGGACTGAAATGGAATCATACAATTTACCTTTACCTCTTCCCATATTCATATACTCAGATTCGGCAAAAAAATTACAAAAACAAGTTAAAAATCCATTTGTAAAGCATATGATCAAAATATGGTGTGAAACTAAAAACTATTTAAAAGAACCACAGTTATTGTCACAATTTAGTCCAATATGGGGTAATCAATATTTTAAACCAGGGAGAGCGGACGCTGTATTTAAAGTATGGAATTTAAAAGGGATACAAAAGATTCAGGATTTATATTTGCCATGTGCAGATAACATAATGTCTTTTGAAGAGCTGAGGATCAAATTTAATCTCAATAGAACACATTTTTTTAAATATCTTCAACTTAGAAACTTTATTCGATCAAATCAAAATAAAGCTCTCACTCGACCTATCTATTCATCCTTGGAAAAAATGATGATGAAAGATAGTAAAAGAAAGGGTATTATTTCAGAGTTTTATAACTCATTGACACTATCTTCAAGTGAAAATTCACTGAAAAGATTAAACTACTGGAAAGAAGATCTGCAAATTGAAATTTCAGAGGAACAATGGGAATTGGCTTGTACAGAAGCTCAAACCAAATCAATAAATGCACGCCTTAAATTGATACATTTCAAATGGTTAATGCGGATGTATGTTACACCAGAGGAGTTAAATAGATATAACAAAAATATACCAGATACATGCACAAAATGCATGGAAAGTAAAGGAACCCTATTTCATTGTTTATGGGAATGTAGATTAATAAGAATGTTTTGGGAGGAGGTGAGGGTAACAATTGAAAAAATAATCTCAAAACAAATCATATTGAATCCTAAACTGTTTTTGTTGGGTCTGTACCCAGAAAAGCATAATTTCAATAAAAGTGAAAGAACATTCATAGACCTCAGTTTGCTTAATGCCAAAAAATGTATTGCACTATTATGGAAAAAGACTCATAGACCAGATGTGACTCAGTGGTTAAGACAGATGTTAACAAACCTTCCATTAGAAAGAATAACATATATACTGAAATCAAAGGAAATTGTGTTTGAGAATATATGGAGACCTTTTATTGATTATGTAAAAAATTTAAACATAACTCTTGAAGAAGAAGGTGAATGATGTGTGTGGACCTTGTAAATTCCAAACTGGTGAACATAATATGTATACTAATGTATTGGATTGTCTAGACTAAACAGAGGAGCATTGTTGAAGACTTGATTTTGTTGGTGGTTGTTGGTGTTTTTAGGGTATTTTTTTTTTTTTGTAGTACTTTAGTGTTAGTGTTTGATTGTTTGTATCATGTTTGTTAAAAAAAAAAAAAAGGTTCAATAAAGATATTGTGGAAAAAAAAAAAACAGATACATGGAATATCTCATCATTGGCGGACAAAGAGTTAAAGGTGACAGAGATAGCCTTGTTGCCTTCTGGTTAGTGTGTGTTACACCCACTCTTGCCCTACTAAATGAAGGCACCAAGGTGCTGATGCCTCGGTGCTAGAGCCTTGGTGGAGGTATGCGTTCTCGGATCATCACCAAGCTGTTATGGGTTCCTCTCTAGCCCAAGGACCACTTGTCGTAAAAAATTTCATCCAAATCCATCCAGTAGTTTTGGATTACACGCATGCATACACGCATGCGCAGTGAAAAGAATCTGCAGTTCACATGCCCATACTCTCGGTGACAGCCAAGAGCCACCAAACTGATTTGAACAGCTGCAATCCAAACACAAAAGAAGAGCACGGTGGTAGACGTTTTAAATAGCGGAAGCAATGGAGGTACATGAATACAATTACAATCAAGACGAACAAGAGCTTTTGCTGTTTAGTGGCAGAGGAAGAAAACAGACAGGCAAAAACACGGACGTTTGTTCACCCGTGTGAACATTTGTTCACCCAGTATTGGCGGATTGCTCAGTACTTCCCTGTGACAGGAGTTTCCGGGCACATGCGCAGTTCACTGCAACCATTTGTGGGCGAGGAATGTTGGGACTTGGAGTTGAGCGAGTTTTTAACAAGTTTTACCTCGCCCTTCCTCTGCAAAACTAAACAGCAAAACCAGTGTGAAAACAATTGATGTGATAAATAAATGGTGTAGTTGCTGAATGTGTTTTTTTTTTTTCAGCAACCGCTAATTGCTGAATACGTGGTTTTTTTTCAGTAACCGCTATTTTATAACACTTCAGCTCCACGTGCTGTAAAAAAGTGCTGTGTTGTGCTGTAAAAAAGTCGCACTGCTGCTTCTAGTGGCTCGGCATAGTCATTACAATACCCTTTCCCCTGGCTTCATTGACGTTAAAGGTGAGTTAAATTTATGTTTATTTCGAAAACAAAGCCTTATCTCAGAATTCTGGGAAATTAAAAGTCGAGAAAATATGGCTATACAAAAAGCCTGTAGTTCCACTTAATTTTGACCGGGCGAGCTGAAACAGAGGCAGACAGACAGACAGATAAACACACACACACACACACACACACACACATCCACAAACGGACACATTAACCGATTACCATATGCCTCCATTTCACCGAGGAATAAATATTGCACTGGTTGCCAAATTGAGACTTATGGATTAAAAATTTCTGACAGTGGTATGATTCACACTATCTGGCAACCCCTGAGCTTCCTGCTAAGAATTTTCTTCAGTTAAACAAAGACAAATTGAAATGAAAGCGCCAAGGTGCTGATGCCTCAGTACCTGTGGCATGGTAGCATTTGGGGGTGAGGGTATTGTAAAAAAGTCACACTGCCACTTCTAGTGGGCGGGCATAGTTATTACAATAGCTTTTTTCACAGCTGCATTAATGGTAAAGGTGAGTTAAAATTGTGTTTATTTGAAAACAAGGCCTTATCTGGAAATAATGGCAAATTAATTAAAAAATTAAATTAATTCACAACAATATGTAACTGAGCAAAGTGTCTTTTTTTTTTTCCTTTGTTTAACAGAACTCACATTGTCAAGTAATCAAGTACATCCACATGGGCAGAAATGTTTCAGTTTACCACGCATAGTTAATACTTGGCAGTCTAATAAGTGACAGAAGTATAATTTATCACTTATTTTAATGTGTCTACATTCCATCAGTTGTTTATTTGGCAAGTCACTCGCTCTTATTTTGAAGGGTTGCAAGACCGGATAGGAGCTCTTATTTTGAAAGTTTGTTAGCTAAGTTTTTCACTTAGCGAATGAATGTGCGGAGTTCAGACTTGAAATGTTTATCCCCCCCACCCCGTTTGCTGTGCTTAGGGTGAGCCTACGTTTATTCTGTTATCTTTCTTTTCATCTCTGCTCGCTGCGGTTTATATTTCTCTGTGAGCATGCAGGGGGTGGGGCAGCTGTGGTGAGCTGTAGAGCTTCTGCTTTCAGACTTCAGCAGCCAAGCTGCAGACAAACCTGTCTCGCAGCAGCTCATTTTAACGTGATAAATATTTGAGTATCCGTGAGATTATGATTTATGCATCTCGGGTGGCCAAATGTTCCGATACAATGAATATATTCAGTATATCACCCAGCCCTAAGTGACAGGAAGTCATCCGTGTGCTGTAAAAAAGTCACACTGCTGCCTCTAGTGGCCTGGCATAGTTATTGCAATACCTTTTTTCCCAGCTCCATTAACCTCTTGCACTCCGGGATACCGCGGGCGGTCACGTCTCTGCGTCCTAGTGCGCACTGTGCAAAAAGTGTGAGAAAAAAAAAGCTGCATTTCCGTTCTTCCACTACAGACACAGCCGCGAACAGAAAGCCAAAGGAGTGCTTTGATTGGTTTAGATTTGATTGACCTCTCATTCGACTAATAAGAGCCTTGAATTGGGTTTCTGAAACCTTGAAGAACCAATGACTGAAAACCTAGCAAGAAGGGCCCGCCTACCAACGACTGCGAATACAACGAGCCAATTGAAGCAGAGAAGTTCGACGATTGAAAGCGTGCCTCCCGTGCGTAAAATCTGTTTTGTGTAAGCCGCTGTGTGTAACGGTAGCGTTCGCCAGTCTTTTTTTATTACTACTGTTCTTATTTGTTTTGAAAAATCGTTCGCCAAAACCGCAATAATGGAATCATGGTTTGACCGGGTCGCGTGACCAGAACCACGAGTCGTAACAAGCGGACCAGCTTCATGTTCGTCTGACAATGAGGAACAGATGTTCGCCAGCGACACTGCTGTTGTGGACAGGTAAGTGTTATAAGCTAAATTATTCTTTATCACTGAAAATAGTAATCAAAATGACTTTTGACCGATCGGTGCGTCATCACCACATGACGGACCGTTGACGGACCGTTCTTTTGTGCGCCGTGCTTCTCTGTAGCGGGGGTGGTGGAGTTGTTATCCTCTACACTGCAGATATTTTAGTATAATTTTTATTGCACTGTAGGTTATTTTTTCTTGTAAAAAAAAGGCCAGACATTTTTTACGTGGCATGCTTCTTTGTGTGTGGGGGCTTGTTTGTTCATTCATTCATGAATGAATAAATAAACAAACCCCCCCCCCCCACACACACACAGCCCTGAGTGTCACCTTTCATTTGAGCCCAAGATGAAGCTTCTATGTTGAATCATTCAAAAGTTATAGACGTTTTTCCAAACTGTGCCATTTGGCACAATTTGGCACAGTTCAAAAACGCCTGGGAACAACCTGAGAAAAAAGCTTTGTAGTATATTCATTTTTTGTGGTATTGTTACAAAATTTTGACCTCAGCTGGATAACACTTGGTTCTACATTTCTGTTGCATTTTCCAGCCAGTATCTGAAGCTGTGTGTTATTTGCAAGCATTTGTATCTAAAAAAAAACACCCAGGTGAACTTTATTTTCTTCAAGTTCAGTATGTTTAGATGACTGTTACTCAATGGCAGGAGCACTTAGAGAGATTATGACTGTTTTGCCAAAAAATTCAAAGTGTTTTCTTTTAAATGAGACCAACCCCATGAAGATGCTGCAAAGGGTTGAAGAACAACTTTTGATTTACTTTGGGTACATTATTTTTAGGCGTTTTTAGGGAAATTGACCAGAGTGCAAGGGGTTAATGGTATAGGTGAGTTAAAGTTGTTTATTTTGAAAACAAAGCCTTATCTGAAAATTCTGGCAAATTAAAAGTCAAGAAAATATGGCAATACAAGCCTTTACTTCCACTTGATTTTGACCGGGTGAGCTGAAACAGACAGGCGGACAGACAGACAGATACACACACACACGCACACATGACCAGCCACATACACACACGCATTGAGTGATTACCGTATGCCTCCATTTTTACCGAGGCATAACTAGAAAAACAGTTGGAGAGCATATACTTCCTCCAAGTCTCCTTCTGTCCCTTATGGATCACCTCCAAAATGTAATTAGCTGTAACTAGCCACTTCTGGTGAAAATTGCATCAAAGTCTGTCCAGTAGTTTTAGAGTATTCTTGTTAACACACTGTAAGAAGATAAGAACCTTGGTGGAGGTATGCTCTCTCAGCTCATCACCAAAATGTAATGGGTTCCTCTGTAGTCCAAAGACCACCTCTGGTGAAAATGTCATCCAAATCCATCCAGTAGTTTTTGCGTAATCCTGCTGACAGACAGACAAACAAACCAACACGGATGAAAACATTACCTTCTTGGCAGAGGTAGTAATAATAGTTTTTGAGTCAAAGAAACACTCAAACTTAGCACTCGGCTTCAGTCAATGATGCTAAAAACCAATAGCCAAGTCAGAAATCTGGGTGTGATTCTGGACTCAGACCTGAATTTTAACAGCCACATTAAGACAGTAGTAAAGTCAGCCTATTATCACTTAAAGGGCCTATTGAGGATTAAAGGACTGATGTCTCAGCAGGATCTAGAAAAACTTGTCCATGCATTTATCTTCAGTAAACTGGACTACTGTAATGCTGTCCTTGCAGGTCTCCCTAAAAAGTCCATCAGACAGCTGCAGTTAGTTCAGAACGCTGCTGCTCGAGTCCTCACTAAGACCAAGAAAGTGGATCATATAACTCCAGTCCTCAGATCTTTACACTGGCTTCCCATCTGTCAAAGAATAGATTTCAGAATACTGCTGTTGGTTTATAAAGCTCTGAATGGTTTAGGGCCAAAATACATTTCAGAACTTTTGGTCCATTATGAACCACCCAGAGCCCTCAGGTCGTCAGGGTCAGACCTACTATCTGTGCCCAGAGTTGAGCTGGATTTATGCACCCGCGTCAACGGGATGCAGCTGCGACAGCATCGACGCAGTAGCCCCCTGCGTCACCCAACATGCACCTCTCTAGAGAAGGAGAGGCCCATGTCGGACAATGCAGACCATAAGAACTGTCATTGGTCCCACTTTGTCTCCTCCTTCACATTTCCTGGTTGTCGCCACTGTTATGCTCTGCTGGTTCATGGCGGCACAACTTCCAAAGTGAGTTGGTTAAACAACGGTCCAAATTCAAAAGAATATTGAGGAAGTGAGCACATACAGAACATTTTATGACTCGTTATAACCCCAGTAATTACACAGATTATCAAGTACAGCAGTGTTGGTGGTCGCAGGCACCGTTTTCTTGGACTTCTCTTTTTCTCTGTGCAGTAATCCTATGAAAAGTTGCCTTTTCTTAACATTTATTAGCTCCAACTCCATCACAGTCTGCTCTTGTCCGTTGCTATTTAATAAACAAAAACACCCAATGAAAATGACTCACTCTGCATATCAGCTGAAACCCGTTTTGGTAATGGAACAACATATTCTGCCAAACACACAAGAAAAAATTGCCGATCACTGTGTCGGCGACATACATCGGTAATGGCATTGACGTGATGCAGATGCATAAATCCATCTTTAGAGATAAACATGGTGAGGTAGCATTCAGTTTTTATGCTTCTCACATGTGGAACAAACTCCCAGAAAGCTTCAGGGCTGCTGAAACTCTCAGCTGCTTTAAGTCGAGGTTGAAAACCTTTGTAGTTGCCGCTGCCTTTCAGTAGAACAATTGTTAATTTCCCACAATGCATTGTAACTTTTATTTCTTGCACTTTGTCTTATTCTACTTTAGCTTGTTTCTGTTTCTCTTTATTTTTAGTTTGCTTTTAAATTGTTATATATTTCTTTTGCAACTTGCTGTAATGCTTTAATATTTTATGTAAAGCATTTTAAATTGTTTTGTACATGAAATTTGCTTTACAGATAAACTTGCCTTGCATAAGTGATAGCATGTAATACAGTCGTGTGAAAAAATTAGGACACCTCATTAAATATTCAGTTCTTTATTAAAAATGTTCACATATTGATGTCTAATCTTGTTTTTATTTATCTCTGGCAAAGAAGGTGATGTAATTGCAGGTAAATAACAAAAATTAACCTTGTTTTACTCATTAAACAAGAAATATCAACAAAAATGCATGTTCTAACTGAGGAAGAAGTTAGGACACCCTACCGCCTAATAGCTAGTGTTACCCCCTTTGGCTGAAATAACTTCAGTGAGATACTTCTTGTAGCCATCTCTACCAGTCTCCGACATTGGTCTGAGGAAAGTTTGCCTCACTCCTCAATGCAGAATTCTTTCAGCTGTGAGATGTTTGAGGGGTTTCTTGCACGTACAGCCCGTTTCAAGTCACCTCATAGCGTCTAAGATCTGGGCTTTGACTCGGTCATTCCAGGACTCTCCATTTCTTAGTTTTTAGCCAGTCCTTGGTGGATTTACTGCTGTGTTTTGGGTCATTGTCATGTTGGAGGGCCCAGTTCCGCTTCAGCTTTAATTTTTTTACAGATGGTCTCATGCGGTCCTCAAGCACCCTCTGATACACGGTAGAATTCTTGGTGGATTCTATGATGGTGAGCGGCCAGGTCCCGCTGCAGCAAAGCACCCCCAAACCATGACACGTCCACCTCCATGCTTCACAGTTGGTATGAGGTTCTTTTCCTGGAATGCTGTATTTGGTGTACGCCAAACACATCCTCTGTTCTGGTGTCCAAATAATTAAATTTTAGACTCATCTGTCCGAAAAACATCATTCCAGAAGTCCTGGTCTTTGTCTACGTTCTCTCTGGCAAACTTCAGTCTGGCCTTCATGTTTCTCTTAGAAAGCAAAGGTTTCCTCCTTGCATGCCTCCCATGCAAGTTAAACTTGTGCAGTCTCTTTCTGATTGTAAAGGCATGCACTTTCACATCAACAGTAGCAAGAGCCTGCTGTCGGTCCCATGATAACATTTTAGGGTTTTTGGAGACTTCTTTTAGCATCTTGCGGTCTGCTTTCGGAGCAAAATTGCTTGGAAAGCCAGACCTGGGCATGTTGGCAGTTTTTTTGAATGTCCTCCACTTGTAGACTATTTTCCGGACAGTGGAATGGCTGATTTCAATTTTTTTTTTGAGATTTTTTTTTAAAACCCTTACCAGACTCATAAGCTGCTACAGTCTTCTTTCTGAAGGCCTCAGACAGCCCATTCGATCTCACCATGGTGTTCACTCTCACTTCAACAGTCAGGAGCACACCAAACTAAATGTCTGAGGTTTAAATAGGACAAGCCTTCTTCAAAATGCTGAATAATGATATTCTAATCATGTGCACCTGAGGTGATACACCTGTGTGTGATTTTCGCCATTTTAAGTGGGAATAAATGTGGGGGTGTCCTAATTTATTCCTCACCAGAAATTGCCTGGTTTTAGAATTACATTTTTACAGAAAATTTTAAGTCTTTTCTTCAATTTTAATTGTTTAGTTACATTACTTGAATCTGTATTGTTAAAATTGATATTAAATATCCATTTGTCCAAATATGTAAAAAAAAAAAAACAACACAGAGGCTTTCATAGGTTGTTCTAATTTTTTCACATGACTGTTGTCAGCCTAGATATACTATAAGCGTTGAGATCCATACTGCCCGCTGTAGTTCTCCTCAACCTACAGCTCAAATTTTAATATTATAATTGTTTTGAACCTATGAAAAATTTCTTTTTCAAGAAAATATGAACTTTGATTCTGTATCTTTGACAGTTTTGTGGGTGTATCATTTATTTAAAAAATGTTTTCATGATATTGTGATCAATATGACCTTTAAATACCAATACTAATAGCAAATAACTTTAAAAAAGACATTTCCTTCTAAATCCTTTCCTTCTCTTTTTGCCCCTTTTTCCTTGTTATTTCCTCTTTGCAGCGTCTACTCAGTAAGACAGACCTGTTTTGAGCTTGGACACACTAGCCAAGTGTCTGGTTTCACTCCACCTCCCATGCAACAACACACAGAGAGCAATCAATTATTCTTAGAAATCTGTACCCCAGAGTGGGAACTCTTAATCCCTGCAGCCTAAAGACACAAATTGAGTCCATTTAGAGATTTTGAAGCATGGGTTCCTTAGAACATAGTGGAACTTTTGACATGAAGTTGGAGGAAAAAATAGAAAAAAACATGGACAAAATACATTTTTTACCCAAAATACGGACTTTAACCTCAAAGGACAAAAGCGCAATGTTTTCTTGGCTGTGTAACAGGCTGTTGCCCTATGAGATTCATGTGAGCCTTTTTGGTCTGAAATGTTAGTGTATTTATAGTTTCTTCTTCTCATCCTGGGGGTATGACTCAGAAATCTGCAGAAGAATAGTCGGGAAACTGGTGATACTGTTCTTTTGGGAGCTTAATGTAGTTACCCATCAGTGTATGTGAATATATTCACATTAAAGAAGGGCTAACCACCAACATGACATGTTTACTAATCATAAAGCACAGTAAAGGTTAATAATAAAGATAATGCAGTGATGTTGACATTTTTCCCCCACATACCTCATTTATTTATCGTATTATGCACATTATAACCCACATATTTTTTTAAAAAGCAAAAAACTCATCTTAGGAAAAATATTAGGCCGATCAGAACAATGCCAAGATAATACTAGGTATTTCATATTTTCCAACTTTGGTATGGGCAAAGAAAACATCCATAAATCTCTTGTGGTTTTATAAAAATGGAGCAAAAATGAATTTTAATATATTTATCAAAGAGCACTGTTGAGTTTTGTCTTTTGAGCCATTTAAATTCTTGATTTTCCTTCAGGGTTTGTCCTGTGTATTACATTTGTATTGACTTGAATTGCCCTTCATTAGTGACTGTAACTTTTCATCAAAATGCATTGGGGCAGTCCTGCCACAGAGATGAGTCCTTGCATTTTCATAAATGCCAAGGTTCAGATAATGAATCCGTTCAGGTTTATACGTCTGCCACAGAGAGGGAGGCGAGTAGAACATGGATAGGGACATGCATGCTCACATCTACAACATTAGCCGGGTTAAAATCCTGAAAAGTCAGAGGATTTGCACAGACAGTGTTTGTATGCAAACTTCACATTGGAAGGCCTCGGACCAAGAGGTTCCTAAATTTTGTCACTTTCAGAATTGTGGCATGGTTTGTGGTGCAGGCAGAGGAGGAGGACCCAAATGCATACAGTGAACAGTTTGTGGCAGATAAATTATTAAGGAAAAAAAGAACAGTGCAGGGGATGAAATTAACTAACTTAAACTCAAAACACAAAGGAACAAATTAGGAAGTGCCATGGAAGGCAAAAACAAACCTTTAAACTTAGGAGCCAGGGAGACAGGTGCAAATCAAACTACTGCAACAGCATGCAGGTACTTTACAGGCAGTTTGTTGCCACGAGGAGCGGTGAGACTGAATTAAAGTTAATTGAACTGAAGATTACCCATGGAAAACAACTGGGGAGCACAGGAGCAGAGAATCAAACTAATTAGGTTACATAACTGCAGCAAAAGGTAAACTGAATTATAACTAAGGATAGCCAGGAAGACACTACCAAAATAAAATAGGGAATCCAGTACATGAAGCCAAAGCAGGAAATACTTTCACAATGAACCTAAATGTTTTGGTCCCCCTTCAGCCACTAAGGAGCACAAACACTATGAGTTCATCTAAAACGTTTTTGGGGGTGAGAGTTAATATTACCTTAAGCTTTTTTCCCCTCTTAAACCTGTAACTTTTTTCATAAATTACTTTTTGACTGCAAATTTGCAATTTTTTCCTCATAAATCTATGACTTTTTCATGCATATTTTCAACTTTTTTTTGTAAATATGAAAGTTTTTCTCATAATCTTGCAACTTTGTTCATCCATTTGCTGCTTTTTTGTCATAAATTTGCAGCTTTTTTCCTGTTAACTTGCAACTTTCATCCATAACTTCCACCTTTTCCCCTCATAAATTTGCTGCTTTTTTGTTGTACGTTTGCAACTTTCCCCCATAAATTTTCAATTTTTTTTTCCTCATAAATTTGACTTTTCTCTAGTAATGTTGCAACTTTTTAATCACCAATTTATGACTTTTTTTCATGTATATTTGCAAGTTTTTTCTCATAATTCATCCATCCATCTTCTATCGCTTTTCCGGAGGTCCGGGTCGCGGAGGCAGCAGTACAAGCAGAGAAGCCCCGACTTCCCTCTCCCCAGCCACCTGCTCTAGCTCTTCAGAGAGGATACCAAGGCGTTCCCAGACCAGCTGGGACTCAGTCTCTCCACCGAGTCCTGGGTCTGCCCCAGGGTCTCCTCCCAGTGGGACGTGCCCGAAACACCTCAAGTGGGAGGCGTCCAGGAGGCATCCTAATCAGATGCCCTTGCAACTTTTTTCCTCAGAAATTTTCTTCTTTTATGTTGCATATTTGCAACTTTTCCCTCATAAATTAGCAGCTTTTTTCTTTTACATTTTCAACTTTTCTAAATAATTTGAAACTTTTTTCTTGTAACTTGGCAACTTGTTTTTTAATTTTAAAGATTTTGGGCCCCTCCCCATTATGTAAAGAACCCCCCTACCCCAATACAATCTTGCATAGGGCCCCAAAAAACCTAGAAACAGCCCTGAGGTGAAGCTAAAGTGAGTTAACGTCCCTGCTGGTAAAAGAGACTGTTCTAAGGAGTTACAAGTAGCACCACACAGACATGATCCTCTGAGTTTCACTTAGGAAGTTCATCATATGTTTTGCCACGGGAGAAAATAGTCACCAGGAAATAAGCACACTTATTCAGGGAAGAAATGTCAACTGACGTGACTTACTGTGGTGGAGGGTTATGATTTTTCACAGAACAACTTGAACCTCTCAGAAGACACTTTCTCATGGCTTTTATCTACAAGTGTGCATGAGGCCAATCTGGCTGCTTCCCACAGCTAATGGAAAGCCTATTTTTGCCTCCACCTGTGAGCCTGGCCCTTTTGTCCCTTTTTCATTCTGAAAGAAATGATTCAGCCTTGGTGAGATCATCGCCCCTCTTGTTGTTTTTGTTGTGCCAGGGTCAGTGGAGTAAGTGCCTCATTCGCAGAAAGACCTTTGCTGTATCGGTTTACCCTGTTCCCAGCTAACTTTTCACAGGCATACAAAGCTATTACACACATGCACATTTTCATTTAGCCACTGCATTACAAGGGTTGTATTACTTTTACACTTGACTATGCAGAACAGTTTCAGTCACATACTTGCACTTTATAATATGCAAAAGAGTATTCAAAGACATCAAATCTTTTAGCAGAATTATGCAAAAAAACCCTGCTAAATTTCAATGAAATTTCTCAAGTTTGCATGGAAATTAATTTAAAAAAAATTCTGGCATATATGACATGTGAGTATCTAAGTGTGTAGAATACAGCCGTGGACAAAATTGTTGGTACCCCTCTGTTAATGAAAGAAAAACCCACAATGGTCACAGAAATAACTTGAATCTGACAAAAGTGGTAATAAATAAAAATTCTATGAAAATTAACCAATGAAAATCAGACAATGCTTTTGAATTGTGGTTCAACAGAATTACTTTAAAAAAAAACAAACTCATGAAACAGGCCTGGACAAAAATGATGGTACCCCTAGAAAAGATTGAAAATAATATGACCATAGGGACATGTTCAACCAAGATGTGTCCTCTAATTAACATCACAGGTGTCTACAAACTTGTAATCAGTCAGTCGGCCTATTTAAAGGGTGACAAGTAGTCACTGTGCTGTTTGTTGACATGGTGTGTACCACACAAAACATGGACCAGAGGAAGCAAAGGAGAGAGTTGTCTCAGGAGATTAGAAAGAAAACTAGAAAAGCACCCTGAGAGCGCAGACCTCCGCCAAGCACCACAGTTCCCCTCATACAGTGTTTGTGTGTATGTTTTCAGATTCCTTGACCATGAAAACATATGACTAACAATTGGATTCACAATGATAGGATTAGTGGTTCAGTAGTTATTGACGAAAATGGCATTTTCCGTAATGGCGGTTTAGCGTCACAGTCCCCCCCATACAGTGTTTGTGTGTACGTTTTCAGATTCCTTGACCATGAAAACATATGACTAGCAATTGGATTCACAATGATAGGATTAGTGGTTCAGTAGTTATTGACGAAAATGGCATTTTCCGTAATGGCGGTTTAGCGCCACAGTTCCCCCCATACAGTGTTTGTGTGTATGTTTTCAGATTCCTTGACCATGAAAACATATGACTAGGAATGGGATTGACAATGATAGGATTAGTGGTTCAGTAGTTATTCACGAAAATGGCATTTTGCGTAATGGCGGTTTTCTTGTGGACGGTGATCCGGATCACCACCAAAATGTAATCATCTGTAGGATACCCCATTTCTGACAACTTGTGAAAATTTCATGAAAATCCGTCCATAACTTTTTGAGTTATCTTGCTAACAAACAGACAGACAGACAAACCAACGCCGATGAAAACATAACCTCCTTGGCGGCGGTAATTATAGACAAGCATGTTAAAGGTTAAGGTTATAAAACCATCTCCAAGCAGCTTGATGTTCCTGTGACTACAGTTGCACATATTATTCAGAAATTTAAGATCCACGGGACTGTAGCCAACCTCCCTGGACGTGGCCGCAGGAGGAGACGGATAATAGGAATGGTAACAAAAGAGCCCAGAACAACCTCTAAACACATTCATGGTGAACTCCAAGGTCAAGGTACACCAGTGTCAGATCGCACCATCCGTTGTTGTTTGAGCCAAAGTGGACTTCATGGGAGACGACCAAGGAGGACACCACTGTTGAAAACAAATCATAAAAAAGCCAGACTGGAATTTGCCAAACTGCATGTTGACCAGCCACAAAGTTTCTGGGAGAATGTCCTATGGACAGACGAGACAAAACTGGAACTTTTTGGCAAGGCACATGAGCTCTATGTTCACAGACGCAAAAATGAAGCATACCAAGAAAAGAACACTGTCCCTACTGTGAAAGGTGGAGGAGGTTCTGTTATGTTCTGGGGCTGCTTTGCTGCATCTGGCACAGGGTGTCTTGAATCTGTACAGGGTAAAATGAAATCTCAAGACTATCAAGGTATTCTAGAGAGAAATGTGCTGCCCAGTGTCAGACAGCTTGGTCTCAGTCGCAGGTCATGGGTCTTGCACCAGGATAATGACCCAAAACACAGCTAAAAACACCCAAGAATGGCTAAGAGCGAAACATTGGACAATTCTAAAGTGGCCTTCTATGAGCCCTGATCTAAATCCTATTGAACATCTGTGGAAGGAGCTGAAACATGCCGTCTGGAGAAGGCACCCTTCAAACCTGAGACAACTGGAGCAGTTTGCTCATGAGGAGTGGGCCAAAATACCTGCTGAGAGATGCAGAAGTCTCATTGACAGTTACAGAAATCGTTTGCAGTGATTGCCTCAAAAGGTTGTGCAACAAAATATTCAGTTAAGGGTAGCATCATTTTTATCCAGGCCTGTTTCATGAGTTTGTTTTTTAAAATAATTCTGTTGAACCACAATTCAAAAGCACTGTCTGATTTTCATTGGTTAATTTTCATATAATTTTTATTTATTACCACTTTTGTCAGATTCAAGTTATTTCTGAGACCATTGTGGGTTTTTCTTTCATTAACAGAGGGGTACCAACAATTTTGTTCACATGTGTATGTTGTGGATCCAGACATTGTTGAAGTGGTGGCTGAGGTATGTGCTCTCTGAGCACTTTCTAGTTTTGTCTCTTATCAGTCTACATTAAAAGGTCCCATACTGTGCATTTTGCAAGGATTAATTTTAAATCTTGACATCCTCAAGGACATACAGTATATACACTATATTTCCAAAAGTATTGGGACATGCCTCTAAATGAATGGGCACCAATGCACAAAGGATAGTCCATAAAGACATGGATGAGCAAGTTTGGTGTGGAAGAACTTGACTGGCCTGCAGAGAGCCCTGACCTCAACCCGACAGAACACCATGGGGATGAATTAGAGCTGAGACTGTGAGCCAGGCCTTTTCGATCAACATCAGTGCCTGATGACCTTGTTATGTCTGAAATGAGGTGCTGACAACAGATGTGAACTGAACTCTCCTTTATTCACCATACAGCTAATTATATACAGCGCCACGGCCAGTTCGCCATGTGATGACATCACCTGCGTGCAGGTCACCACCTCCAAACACCACAGACCTCACAAATGCACTTCTGGAAAAATGGTCAAAAATTCCGATAACCACACTCCTAAACCTTGTGAAAAGCCTTCCCTGATGTTGTATTGAATTTGTTTGAATTTTGTTTTGTTTTTTTAATATTCAAAAACCAATATAAAATGCTGTCAGATACTGTTTTTGTAATCACATTATGATGGTCAAGGTAAACCTTATCTGTCTTTGTTCATCAAACAGTTACTTCAGGAGCAAATATCAAAGCTGGCTCTGTGGCATCTACCACACATCTATATCTCTTCCTTTTTAGCTAACATCTGACTGAACATGGTGTACGGTACGGTTGGCACCCATTCACTCTTCACTCTCACTTTCACACCAGTGGGCAATTTAGAGCCGCCAATTAACCAAAGGAGTCAGCGAGCAGTGGATGGAACATGCAGACTCAGAAGGTTTGAACACTGAACCTGTTTTCTGTTCACCAACGTACTCCTCTTAGCCGCTCTCCAGAGATCAAGCACAGCCTTTCTGTGGTGTTGTTTTCTGAATGTGAATCACTCTCACAGTGAAGATTAGAGTGAGACAAAAGGTCACTTGGTGTAGTGTTGGGGCAGTATTTTTGATTTCGGTGTAGGACTCTCAGAGACGGGAGAATGTTGGTAGAATTGATTCCCAGCTGCCCCCTGGTTTTGGCTGTGTTCCAGCAAACAGAACTGACTGAGATGGTGGTGAAGTATCATGTCAATGATTAAAAAAAGGGTGCAACAGCAGTAAAGCTAGGATTATGTTTCTCTGGGTTGCAAAAAAAAAATAAATGTGCACATGGGTGGAGTGAACATGCATAGGCGCAATACAGTTATTTTTTCAACACATTACATAACTTCTTTACCTCAGAAAAAAGTTTTAGAACATGTTCAGACTGTTTTCCATGGCATACCACACCTTGAGAGCTCTAATTGTGCAAAAATCTGAAGGAAGTCAATATGATCTTGGCAGTATTTCCCTTATTTTGGAGTGACAAGGTTTTTGGTGTGAGACAGAGGGCAAAAGAGTGAGACTCATTCCCAAAGAGTGAGAGTTGGTTACACTGAATTGTAATGTTGCAAACTATATGCAATATCCTAGCCTAATATTTTATTTATGAATGTTGATTAAATTTACTAATGCAGTGGGAAATGTTCAAAAAACCGACTAAACTGCTCATGCCCATTAGATCCGATATGCTGATAATATAAAATCAAACGGTAAATGTCTCGCCCCTTAAAAGCAGCTCAGAAGTGGTCCATTCTACTGTAACTCTGGTGATTCTAGCAAATTGTAAACAAGGAATATTTTCCATCCAACAATGTTGATGTTTGTATCTTTTTGGTGTGTGTTTCTGCAGCATCTTATTTGCAGACATTGAGGGTTTCACCAGTCTGGCCTCCCAGTGCACGGCGCAGGAGTTGGTGATGACTCTCAATGAACTTTTTGCTCGATTTGACAAGCTGGCTGCGGTAAGGACTGAATCGCATGGATTTTCCCCAATGTATCTTCATGTCAATTTGCACGTTTGTAGCCAAGTCAAATATTTAAGAGGATAAAGAAAATACTCATTAAGTTATTTCTAATGCCACCCAATTGTCAGTTTGAAACTGAAAAGATTTCTGCCTGAAAATCATGTCCCTTGTATCAAAGGTCTGCATGTTTTTATGGAGAGAACCGTTTTAAGGTGTGGATTTGTTCCGTTCTTGTTTGTGGCACTTAATGTTATTTTCTCCTGTACTTGTCCATACTAGATAATATGAATCTCAGGTAAAATGTAGAATAGTAAACAGTTAAAAACATACATTCAATCTCTAATGCAAATTAACGATATCTTCTTACCTGAAATATTTTAAATTAAAATCACCCTTATTGTCATTCAGCTGTACAACCAATCATGTACAGTAGAACAAGATTGTGCTTTACCTATCTACTGTGTTAATCACACACACCCCAAGTGCAGAATCAGAGGGTCGCTGCCATGCAAGGCGCCGCCACAAATTTCCCTCCTCCATTCCATTATTGCTGAGCACCAAGCTGGATGGCAGGAAGTTCCACTTTTATATGGTCTTCGGCATGACCCGGCCGGGATTTGAACCCCTGCCTCCCAGGTGTGGGGCGGATGCTCTACCAACTGAGCCACCACTCCAGTGGCTCAGTAATGTGAGCTCAGTAATCAAATTTAGAACATTTCCAGAGCATGTATACACAGATTATTAAGCTGTATGGTTTGGAGACGTGGTGCTGACAAAAAGACAGGAGGTGGAGGTGGCAGAGTTGAGGATGCTAAGATTCTCATTGGGAGTGGCTAGGAGGGACAAGATTACAAATAGAGTATATCAGAGGGACAGCTCAGGTTGAGCAGTTTGGAGACAAAGAGAGGCAAGGCTGAGATGGTTTGGACATGTGCAGAGGAGAGATAGTGGACAAAGGATGTTGAAGATGGAACTGCCAGGAAGAAGGAAAAGAGGAAGACCACAGAGAAGATTCATGGATGTAGTGACAGAGGGCAGAAGATGCAGAAGATGGAGGCAAATGATCTGCTGTGGCAACCCCTAAAAGGACATTTAATGCACATTTATGAGCAAAACAGTCACATATGTACCATCATATCACAATCACTGAAAATGTATAAGAAAAAGATGTGTTAATCATGCGCTAAATTTGTGAGGAAGAAAGTTTTTTTGAAAAAAAAGTTGATTTTTGAAAAAACATAAAATTACAAGAGAAAAGTACCATGTTTCAAAGAAAACATATTAACAGATATTGAGATATTAATGTGCATTCATGGACAATAGACATTGATTGAGGAAAAGTTGCAAAGTTGGAAGAAAAAAAATTATGAGAATTTATAAGAGTAAGTCAGAATTCTGGGCTGCACGGTGGCGCAGTGGTTAGTACTGCGGCAGCACAGTTTACCCTTGGCCGGGGGATCGTGGGTTCAATCCCAGCCCCCAACCAACAGTGATCTGTGTGGAGTTTGCATGTTCTCCCCGTGTTTGCGTGGGTTTACTCCAGGATTTCTCCGGTTTCCTCCCACATGCCAAAAACATGCAGGTTAGGTTAATTGGAGACTCTAAAGTGGCCCTAGGTGTGAATGGTTAAGGGATAGCGCCGTATCGTGGCTGCTTCATCCATCCAGGTGGTGGATGCCCTCAATTTCCCCTCTGGGGATCAATAAAGTATACTAAATCTAAAAAAAAAAAATTCTAGAAAAAAACCCAATGTAAATTCATGAGTGGGAGAAAAAGCCTCAAATTTTCACAAAATTTCCACATTTTGTGATAAAAAAATTTAATTACAAGAAATGAAGAAAGAAGAAAAATAATTTCAAACAGGACAAAAACATAACCAGTTTATCAGAATTTTCCCAAAAATCATATATAAAAATTCCAAATTTACAAGGGAAAAAAACTGTTTTTTTTAAAATATAAGATTAGTTGCATGGAAAAATATGATAGAAAAGATTTAAAAAAAAAAAAAAACAGCAAAATTTTTAGTTTAATGTGGCATGTTTATGAAAAAAAAATCTCAATTTTTTTATTTTTTTTTTCTCTCTGGAGGGCCAGCTCAGACAAATAGTCTGTTGCCCAGGCAACAAACGGTCATACCTGTGCATGTCCTTGAATATATCTTTTTATCAAGAACCCAGGACATTTCAGGACAGTGAAGTATTTACCACTTTGAAATGTTTTTTTTTTTCCCCATATACTGTAGTCCGATTTGTGGTTTTCATTAGTTTTTAAAATATGAATGCCAGGTGTATGCTAATGAATAATGGTATTAATGAAGAATAGGCGTAGCAGAGCTACAGACCAGAATGGATGCAGCTGACACATGTAGTTTCCGTCCACATGCGGACGCACAGTTTCTCTCCAGGCTTTGTACACAGTGGAGCTTTTTGTGTTTTCCTACAGCCATGTGCTCGTGAGACACTCAGGTGGTTATCATGGGACACTTATACTCCCTGAGCGGAAACACACAAACACACTTCTGAGCAGTATTCAGAATCTAAGGCCGACGTGTAAAATCCTCACTTAGATTTGGTTGTTGGAAGAATGGGACATCTTGTGTTTTAAATCTGCAAATAGCCTCATTATCTGAGGATCTTGTGGGGAAAAAAGAAAAACACTGTTATAAAGCCAAAATGTGGACAGAATAAAAATAATGATATCAAAAGAATTATTTGACATCCCCCCGATGTATCCTTAATTATTTTGCCACAAACTAAGATACAAGCTGATGGCAGAGGGTTTTTTTTTTAAAACCCTAATGCTATTTGTTTATAGATGCTAGTGGAGCATTAATAGTGATGCAATTGTAGATTCATTTTTTGTGTGCATATTGTAGACATTAATACTTAAAGGCCAAATGTCACATAATTTTTTTTTCTAAATGACAACGAATACACATAGCTTAAACCAAATATTCATACCGGAGACCATATCACCCACCTGTATTTATATAATTGCACAAAATACACCAGGTGAAGGCCCCACCTTGCTCACTGGCTTGTGACAGCCAGTCCAGACCACGCCCATGTATTTGACATCACCAGTTGTACCCTGGCTGCCCTGCCTATCCACATTCACACTTATCAACATTGGACAATCATGACAGAAAGTGACAGCGATTGTGAACAAATTAGTTTAGTTTTGTCTTTTTTTTTTTTGTCTTTTTTTTTGTCAGTGGTTCAGACAGTGACAGAGGCATAGAACCTTACAGGTTCGAGCCGTCCGAGACGGAATCAGATGCTTTGTCTGATGACAACAGTTCCGACGATGACCAGAGAGCAGAACCAGTGGAAAATGTCATTGAACTGGACATTAATCGCCTCCAGAATTGGGAAGCCGAAGGGGGTCTGTCCAGGGCGCCCCATAAATATTGATTTTTCGGAAGCCATTATTATTACAGTGGAGGAGAGCCGCTGCTGTCAAGAAATTGACCAGATCAATATGAAAATGGAGGCGCATACCTGTCAAGTGAGACGTTTTCGCCGTATTTTAATACCGTAAAACGCGGCTATAAGGGACGGCGGAGTAATAATGGACATTTCTCTGGGAAATGTTTTCATACCCGTCAAGTGAGACGTTTTCGCCGTATTTTAATACCGTAAAACGCGGCTATAAGGGACGGCGGAGTAATAAGGGACACTTTTCTGGGAAATGTTTTAAATGTAATTCGTGTCGTTATTGTCAAATATTTTAAGGAAAATACGGGGAAAATGCAATTTTAGCAAAAACGGGCGTATTGCCATTTCTGTACGCCCAAAAGAAAAATATACGGGAAAAAAAATTGAGTGTGTTGAGGAGCACGTCGTGTGTGTGATCCCCCACAGCTAGGGTGCTGGCAGATGGCTCAGCCTGAGCTATTCGCACTACATTGAGAAGTGTGGACTCAATCATTAGTCTGATGGCCGCGGCGGGCAGATGGCTCAGCGGGAGCTATTATCACTACATTGAGAAGTGTGGACTCAATCATTAGTCTGATTGTCGGGGCGGGCAGATCGCTCAGCGGGAGCTATTATCACTACAATGAGAAGTCATTAGGATAATGGTTTAACACTTTCAGCTGTGCTGCGGCTGCGGAACAGAGAGGGATCGCCTTACAAATACAGAATTCTGCTTTTTTTTATTTTGCGCCGGACGCTGAGTTGTGTTGTTATTGTCAAATATCCATGAATCCTTAAAATATTTGACAATAACAACACGAATTACATTTAAAACATTTCCCAGAAAAGTGTCCCTTATTACTCCGCCGTCCCTTATAGCCGCGTTTTACGGTATTAAAATACGGCGAAAACGTCTCACTTGACAGGTATGAAAACATTTCCCAGAGAAATGTCCCTTATTACCCAGCTGTCCCTGATAGTCCCGTTTTAAGGTATGGGTGAAATATCCAATTTTTTCTTTCTTGTTGCTCACTTCAATCTTCCAGTCTCCATATAAACAATCAATCGAAATACCCCAAGCATCAAACTAGGGTACAATCTATTTCGTCACTTCCGCCTTCTTCCCCAGGCGATTCCAGGGGCCGTGAGTAGGAATGTCAGGCCAAGCGCGGCAGTTTTAAATTAACGAATATTCCGGCGTTACTGAAGCATATGCACCAAGACCCGAACGGATCGGTTCCCTTTTATATCTAGTTTCAAGACATTTAAAGTACCCTGTTACGTGACATTTGGCCTTTAAATACTGTGGTGCAGACCTATTAATGGACCGTGCCCTGCAAAAATGAAATCTAAGTAGGAATCATATCAAGGCTACCAATGTTTAAAATATAAAATAAACTAGAAAAGCATTCAGAGAGCGCATATGTCTGCCAAGGATCCTTGCCTCCCTCCCTTTGTCCATCCGTCTGTCCGTACCTCCCTGCCTCCATCCCTCCATACATTGCAAGATGGGGCCTTGGTGGAGGTATGCGCTCATGGATCACCTCCAAAATCTAATGAGTTCACCTTTGGTGAAAATTTCATTCAAATCCATCCAGTTGTTTTTGCATAATCCTGCTAACGGACAAACAAACAAACACCAGCAAAAGTATAACCTCCTTGGTGGAGGTAAAAACAAAATAAATGAGAAATAAAAATATAATTAGACTAGAAAAGCAGTCAGAGAGTGCATACCTCTGCCAAGGCTCCTTCCTCCCTTCTTTTTGTCCATCCATCTGACCGTACCTCCCTACCTCCATCCCACCATACATACACAAGATAGGGCCTTGGTAGAGGTATGCACTCATAGAACAGCTTCCAAATCTGGTTTCTTTTGCAGCCCAAGGACTATCTCTGGTGAAAATTTTTATCAAAATCCATCCAATAGTTTTTTGAGTAATCCTGCTAAACCACTGCTAGAAGATTGAGCTTTGGTGGAGGTATGCACTGATGGATCACCTTCAAAATGTAATGGGTTTGTGTGTAGGCCAAGAACCACCTCTGGTGAAAAGTTCATCCAAATCCATCCAGTAATTTTGGAGTATTGTTGCTAACACTCTGTGAGAATATAACAGCCTTGGCGGAGGTATGCATTCTGAGATCATCACCAAAACCTAATCACCTGTTCCCCATGCCGTTACATACCTTTCCTGAAAATTTCATCAAAATCTGTTGTTAACTTTTTGAGTAATGTTGCTAACAGACAGTCCAACCAACAAACCAACGCCAGCAAAAAACAGTACCTCCTCCCTTGGCGGAGGTAATACAATATAAAACTAGAGGGCACTCAGAGAGCACATACCTCTGTCAAGGCTCTGTCCCTCCCTCCCTTTGTCCTCCCCTCTGTCCTTTTGTCTGGCCATATCGCCATCCGTCTGTACATTGCGAGATAGGGCCTTGGCGGAGGTATGCACTCACGGATCATCTCCAACATCTAATGAGTTCACCTTTGGGCCAAGGGCCACTTCTATGTTATAATAACAAGCCTGTCATGATTGTATTGACCATACTGGGGCTGGGCAATTCAACCTTAAATCAACATCATGGTTTATTGAATCTTTCAGGTCATTTTTTTTAACTCCTCTCTTCTCCCCTACAGTTGACTGAAAAGGTTCATAATTGTTAAGCAATATTAGACAACAGTGTGGTATCATATCACTGCAGTGTGTAGTAAACGAGCATAAACACAAGATAAGATAAACCTTTATTAGTCCCACAGTGGGGAAATTCCAGGATTACAGCAGCAAAGGGACAGCAGCACTCAGAGCAATAGTTAATAAGATAATAAGAACTGGTTAGCCAAAACAGTAAATGAATATACATATGTACACAGATACATACACAGTGCGGGAGCATTGCAGCTAGATGGAATAAACAGCCTTGCGATTTGTTAAGTTACCCTACAGTATATGAATATGTACCCAGACAGTATATTTTGTATTTGAATCAACAGTGTTGTTGCCACCCTCAGTAATGATTGCTATTGTCCTAGTTGTATAATGGAGGGGACAATTTATTGTACAAGGTTGTTATGTTTAGTTCACTCAATACAACCTCTACAAGCAGCCCTGGTTAGGTTATGAAGTCTGACAGCCGTAGGTAGGAAGGACCTGCGGAACTGCTCAATTGTGCACCTAGGATGGCACAGCCTACTGCTAAATGAACTCCTCAATGCGTTTGGCATGTCCTGCATGGGGTAGGACTCAGACTCCAGCAGAGATGACAGCTTAGCCACCATCCTCCTCTCACCCATCTCCTCCACTGGGTCGAGGCGTTGCCCCAGAACAGAGCTAGCTTTTTTGATCAGTCTCTTCCTGTCAGCTACCGTGATGCCGCTGTCCCAGCAGACCACTCCAAATGTGATGGCTGATGCCACCACTGAATCATAGAAGGTCTTCAGGAGTGCCCCTTGCACTCCAAAAGACCAGAGTCTCCTCAGGAGGAGCAGCCTGCACTGCCCCTTCTTGTAGAGTGCGTCGGTGTTGTGTGACCAGTCCACTTTATTGTTCAGATGAACACCCAGGTACTTGTAAGACATGGGGTGGTGTAAGACATGGTGACCATGTCAATGTCTGTTCCCTGGATGTTTACTGGTGCTGTGGGGGGTTGTCCTCACCTGCGGCAATCCACCACCAGTTCCTTAGTTTTCCTTGCATTGATCTAGAGGCAGTTCCGTTGGCACCAGTCTACGAAGTCCTGGACAAGTCCTCTGTATTCCTCATCTCCATCAGAGATGAGGCCAATGATCGCAGAGTCGTCAGGGAACTTCTGTAGATGGCAGTGTGGTGTGTTGTGTGAAAAGTCAGCAGTGTAGAGGGTGAACAGGAAGGGAGCCAGAACTGTCCCCTGGGGGCCCCCGTACTGCAGATGATGGTATCAGACACACAGTCCTGGGTTCTCACAAACTGTGGTCGGTTTGTGAGGTAGTCCAGGATCCACGATGACAAGTGCTGGTCCACCCCTGCGCACAGTAGCTTGTCCCTCAGGATTATTGGTTGGATGGTGTTGGAAGCACTGGAGAACTCAAAGAACATGATCCCCACAGTGCTCCCAGGCTTCTCCAGGTAGGACAGGGAACAGTGTAGGAGGAAGATCACTGCATCCTCCACCTCAATGCCATGCTGGTAAGCAAACTGAAGTGGATCCATCACTGGTCCCACCAGGGGGCGTAGGTGGTCAAGGAGCAGCCTCTCCAGGGTCTTCATCAGGTGTGATATGAGGGCCACTGATTTGTAGCTGTTCAGGTCCTTGGGGTGAGGGGTCTTCGGTACAGGTACCACACAGGATGTTTTTCACAGCTGCGGTACCCTCGACAGCTTCAGGCTCATGCTGAAGATGTGCTCCACAATCCCACTCAGCTGGTCTGCACAGGACTTGAGGAGCCTCAAGCTGATGCCGTCCAGACCCGCAGCCTTCCTCACCTTGATCTTCCTCAGCTCAGCTCTCACCTGGGTCTTAGTGAGGGTCAGGTTGGGGCAGGGGGACTGTGTGCTGGGAGGTGGGGGGTGGAGGTGTTTGGGACAGGCCATGGGCAGTGGGACTAGATGAAGGTGGAGGCAGCAGTGGTTGGTGGGCAGGCGGAGAAGAGGGCAGTTGGTCAAACCTGTTAAAAAAACAGGTTCAGGTTTTTCATCCATTCCCTACCCCCCGTGGCCTGGGAGGAGATATTCTGGTGCTCAGAGACAGTTTTGAGGCTTCTCCAGACACCGCTGATGTCACTCTGTTTCAGCTTGTCCTCCATCTTCTTCCTGTAGCTGTCCTTCCCCTCTCTGATCTTCCTCCTTAGCTCCCTCTGTAAGGACTTCAGCTCCTCCTTGCTTCCCGACCTGAAGATCCTTTTATTCTCCTTCAGCAGTGACTTTATCTCAGGGTTGATCATAGGGTTTGTTGTTTGAACAGCATCATATAGTCTTGGTGGGTACGTTGTTCTCTACACAGAAGTTGATGTAGTCTGTGATGGTGTGTGTGAGGTCGTCGATGTCCTCATCACGTGGATCAGAGTTGCTCCCATACAGTGGATTCAAAACAGTCCTTCAGAGCGTCGTCTTCCTCCTTAGACCATATTTTCACTGTGCGGGTAACAGGAGGTTGTCTGTGTACCAGGGGTTTTGTACACAGGCAGGAGGTGAACCAAGTTGTGGTCTGATCTTTTGTGTGGGGGGGGGGTAGTGGTGATTAGGTGTAATGCTCCTTGGTGTTTGCATAAAATAAGTCCGGTATTTTATTGTCTCTGGTGTGGTACGTGACATACTGAGTGAAAGTGAGCAGAATGGAGGACAGTGAGGTATGGTTGAAATCACCAGAGATGAGCAGGAGAGCACTTGGGTGTTGTGTCTGCAGCCTGCTAGGGACTTCGTGGATGACGTCACATGCTGCCTCAGTGCTCGCACAGGGGGTTACATAAATAATATTCACAATGACATGTGAGAATTCTCTGGGGAGGTATGCCAGTCGCATTCTAACTGCTAGTAACTCAGTGTCCTTGCTGCAATGTTGTTCTTTAATCGTGATGTGCCCAGGATTACACCATCTGTTATTCACATACATTATCAGCACCCCACCTCTGCTCTTCGTCCGGTGTCCGATGTCCCCGTATTGCATGGAAACCCTCCAGATTGATGTTAGCATCTGTTCCAAGTTCTGTTAGCCACATTTCAGTAAACAACATAATACTAATCTCTCTGAAGATGCTCTCATATCAGGACATAGCCGCCAGTTCATCTGTCTTGTTAACTCACATTTCCCATAATAACGGATGGAAGGATGGGTCTGTACCCTGTTTTCCTCGCACTTCACTTCACTCCAACTCGACATCCTCGTCATTTTCGCTTGATTTTTCTTGGTATATCAAGTTTTTGCATCCTTGTGATGCTATTAGCACCACTGGGCAGTCCAGTGCTAATAGCAGGCTCCTACTGTAAACAATAGCTCTTCCGCTCACTGGATCAGGAGTCATTGGCGATATGAGCCAAAAGATGGTTAATATCAACGCCAATGCGGTGATCTATGTGTCCTTGGCATCTGTGATAGATACAGGGCCGCATAATCAGAAAGTTGTGGTGAGAAAAAAGACAGATAGCAAACAAAAAATGAGAGAGAAACTCAGAATTGAGCCACTGCTGCAAAAAGGCAGCTGACTTGTATAGTGCCGGAAAACAGGCCTATTGTGATTTCACAAACAAAAAAAAACAAAAAAAAAATGGAGTGGTGACCTAGTGGTAGAGCATCTGCCCCACAGCCAGGAGGTTGTGGGTTCAAGCCCCGGCCGGGCCATACCAAAAACCATATAAAAAAAATGGTACTTCCCACCTTCTAGCTTGGTGCTCAGCATAATAGAATGGGGGAAGAGAAAGTTATTTATGGTAGCGGCCCCTCTGTTCTAGATGTGATTAACATTATAGATAGGAGAAACATTTTGTTCGACTGTACATGATTGGCCGTATGGACTGAATGACAATAAAGTTGGCTTCTAGCTTCTTCTAAATGAAACGTTGTCCAGTGCTTAAGTTTGCTGTGCTTGCATATCGTGTGGGTCATGTGTCTCGCATCCTTGTCTGCCGGTCGGAGTTACATACGCACACACTCTGAACACCGTCTTCAACCGCACACCTTGCTTGCTTTTTCTTGCCGTCTTCAGATGAAATAATGTCAATCATCACATACTATGTGGATGGAGACCACATTCCTTTTCATTCCAAGCCACTTTACTTTATCTGCAGCGTTTGGTGGTAAGAGTGCACTGTTTCTGGGTTGCGGAGGAGCATGGCCACACACGTAACTCTGTGGACACATCTTAAAGGGGCAGTGCATGAAAAGCGCAATATTAATATATAAAATAATTTTCAAAAAAATTCCTGGATCCAGATCCTGATCCGGATCACTACCAAAATCTAATCATCTGTTCCCTGTGGCATTACACACCTTTCTTGAAAATTTTGTCAAAATCCGTGCAGAACGTTTTGAGTAATGTTGCTAACGGACAAACAAACCAACCAACAAACCAACACCGGCAAAAACATTACCTCCTCCCTTGGCGGAGGTAATAAAAAAATACTTGAATCCAGTTGACGAACTGCAGGTCAGTGTAGTTTTTATGTAAGAATATATCACTTGCATCAAGATAATTTTTACTCATTGTAAGCCAAGTTTTCTTGCTCTGTTGACACATAATTTTACTTAAAATCAGCAAAATTTTCTGGCAAAGTGAAAACATTTGGCTTTTCAAAACTGCTTTAAAAAAATAAAAATGATCTTGGCACAAGTTAATTGGTCTCATAAAAAAAAAATGCTTTCAAAAAGAAATACAGTATGTTGTCACATAAAAAGCCAGCAACATAGGCCTTAATTTAAGATATGTTGTGGAGGAAGGAATCAGACGAGACCATGAGCTGATGACACCGACTTTATTCTCTTCCATCAAACATAACAGACTGAATCTGAGCGCCAGAGCGAACACTCATATATACACTTGAGCAAGTGCCTGTAGTGGCTGTAGCGTGGAGCCGCCAGGCCGATCGAAACACCTTCTTTTTGAAGTGGGTGGAAAAGGAGGTCGGTCTGTAGAGGGGGAAATGGTGAGGAGGGAAAAGGGTTAGTTTCATGCAAACCATTCTCTGCTGGGGAAGCACAAACCTGCAGAGCCGCTGTAGGTGATCGCCTGCACCGGGGAGCTTGAGCCAACACCACCTGTTTGTCTACCAACACATAAGTGGGCTTCAGCCTGTCTATGCAGACGGTTTCTTTACGCCCCCCCCCCCCCAAGTCTAACACAAAATGCTTCTCCCCAGTGTAGCGGGAGAAGCATTGTACGGCGGCCGCAGCAGGGTTCTGTGAGCGTTGTGTCTGGCGAAAACGAATTTGGCGTTGTCTAAGTGCTTTGGAACAAAAGTGCAGGGAAAACAATGATGCGCCAGGCCCGGAACGCTAGTAGCCCCTGCACCGGAAAAAAGGTGCGTGAGTGGGATGGTCCTGGGCATAGGACTCTTGGGAAAAAATTCTCCCGGGATCCGGGATCCGCAGTGACTGAGAAAAAAACGAGTTCTGCCAGGAAGCTGCCAAATCTTCCTTAGGTGCGGAGCGCAACCCCTTTTAACCCGAACGACATGTGTAAAAACTCAAAGCTCAATTACCAGTCCCACTGGTAATTGCATCCATGTAAACACACAGTCACCGTCCTTTCTCCAAACATCCTGATGTGGGATCCATTGGCGGCTGTAAGAGCCAGGCCGCTGTCTTCTACCAACCAGTCCGCGCTGACTGGCAAAATGAGGCTCTTCTGGGAGCCGGAGTCCACCAAAAAACGTCTCCCAGAACGTGTGTCCGTGATGAAAAGCAGCTTCTCCCTGTTGCCAGCGGTCACAGCTGCTACCGACCGCTGGCTGTCTTGTTTCCTGGCTTTCTTTTTTTTTTTTTAATATTTACACATTTTAACAGGCTCATATATAAACACACAAACATACAAAAACATAAACAGACATACTGAAACCAGTAAAAAAAAAAATACACATATGTATATATATATACACATACACATATGCAAATTACATGTATATATAGTAAATCTGCCAGTGTTGCACTGTTGTGTCGCCAGGTGGCCATAGGTGCCCATTCATTAACATTGACTTAACTCAAACCTTTACGCCTTGTAATCTAAGTAAGTGATAAAGGGACCCCAAATATCAGGGAATTTTTGCAGTGAGTTGTTTCTTATATACCCGAGTCTTTCCATCTGTATAACGTTCATCATGTCCATTAACCACTGATGAAAAGATGGAAAGGAAGTGGCTTTCCACTCCTTCAAAATAAGTCTCTTGGCAACAGTCATGCCCAACATCAATGACTGTTGCATAGATTTGCAAAAATGTTGAGTAAGTTGGGAACAGCCAAAGATAGCGAGAATTGCATCCAGGGGAAGAGTGATTTGGTAAGCAGTAGAATACCAATCAAACACTCTAGACCATAAGTCAAAAAGCAAGGGACAGAACCAAAAAGCATGGGACAATGTACCCACTGTTTGACTTCTGTCACACAGTGGTAAAATAGGATAAATTCTATGCAGTCGGTGCTTTGAGTAATGAAGGCGGTGAACCACTTTATATATGATCAGCTGGTGTCTACTATTGACCGAGCAATCCTGAACTGCTGACAGACTTCTGTCCCAAATGCCTCCAGACAATTCAATTCCCAACTCCTCCTCCCAAGCTGTCCTGATCGTCTTGGAAGAGGCAGTGAAAACACTGTCAAACATATTCACAAATTTAGAGACAAAGTGCCTGGAGTGAGGGGGGTTCTTAATAAGATCAAAGAAGATATGTTTACTCGGAACTGCACCAGATTCATTAACTATGGATTGGACATAATGTCTGATTTGTAGATATCGAAAAAAATGTGAATGAGGAAGACCAAATTTTTCTCTAAGCAAACTAAATGACGCTAAACTCCCCTCAATATACAAGTCCCCAGTGGATACCAAACCCCTCTCCCTCCAGACGTGCAAAGTTTTATTTGACCATGGGGGTAAAAATAAATGGTTATAGCAAATTGGTGTATCTGCTGAGGTCTCTGGTAAATGCAAAAATGCCCGTACCTGATTTAAAATTTTAACCAAATTTCTTATTGTAAAGCTTAAACATTTCAAAAATTTTCAAGTCATCCAATTTATTGAACAGCAGGGCGGGCAAAGAAGAGTTAGTGACAGAGTCAGATTCCATGTGCAACCACAAGGGGGTCTCAAATGCCACATTATCCACGGCAGCATGTGACCAAAACATTAGTGATCTGACATTGGCGGCCCAGTAATAATGCTTGAACGATGGCAGGCCCAGCCCACCTTCCACTTTAGGCTTTTGCAAATGGGATTTAGAATTCCGATATTTTTTTTTATTTCCAAACATAAGATAAAATAATTGTGTCCAATTCCTTGAAAAAAGCTGATGTGAGAAATATAGGAAGGTTTTGACAGAGATAAAGAAATCTAGGGAGAGAGACCATCTTGATTGAGTTTATTCGACCAATCATAGACAAAGGTAGGATTTTCCAGTTGTCTACATGTCATTTAAAGTCTGCAATAAACTCACCAAAATTTAACTCCAATATCAATTTAGGATTTTTAGGTATAATTAGGCCAAGGTATTTAATATGATCATTAACTTTTCTAAAAGGTGCATTTTTCAGAAAACCTGGCGAAAAAAAACATCTGAAAGAGGCATAAATTCACTCTTGGACCAGTTTATAGTGTAGCCTGACAGTCTACCAAAAGAAATAATCAGGTCCAGGAGAGGGGAAATTGATTTTTCTGAATTGTCTAAATATAATATCACATCGTCCGCGTATAAACTGATGAGGGATTCAACTCCTGTAACCTTCAGGCCTACAATATTCTGATGATTTCTCATGCTTAAGGCGAGGGGTTCAAGAGCAACTGCAAAAAGGGCTGGTGATAAAGGGCAGCTCTGCTGAATCAAACAGTGTAGAAAGAATGGAATTGACCTGTCACCATTTGTTAACACAGAACACATTGGATTGCCATATATCAATTTCACCCAAGCTATAAAAGAGTCACCGAACCCGAATCTCGTTAATGACTCCAACATATAGGTCCACTCAACCTGATCAAAAACTTTTTGTCCGTCCAGTGAAAAAATTGCTGCTCCTTTAGCTTTACTGTGATCAGCATAAATGGTGTTAAGAAGTCGTCTTACATTAAAAAATGAAAATCTGCCCGGGATGAACCCTGTTTGATCAGGATGGATAATTGATGAAAGATATTTGTTTAGCCGAATAGCCAGCAATTTAATAATTACCTTCCTATCAAAATTCTGAAGTGAAATGGGCCTGTAACTGGCTGGGTCCATCTTGTCTTTCCCTTTCTTTAAGATTAATATAATGTTGGCCTCATTTAATGTTTTAGGTAGGGCCTTGTTTGCCTTTGACTCATATGTCATTCTAAGAAAAAGAGGGGCAAGAATATCACAAAATTTTTTATAAATTTCACAACCAAAACCATCAGGTCCTGCTGCTTTACCAGATGGAAATGACTTAATGGCAGATTTTTATCTCGTCCAATGTGAAATCAGAATCTAAATCTTTCCTCGCTATATCTGTAAGTTTGGGTAATATGAGGGAATCAAAAAAATCATTTAAATCAGAGTGAGAGGGGGAACATTTGGAACTATGAAGTTCACTGTAAAATTCTTTAAAACAACCATTTATATCTTTGGGGTTGGTTAATAATGTACCTGTCTTTGATTTAATACAATGAATGTGCTTCTGTTTTAGTTTTAGGAGGAGCTTATTTACCTGACACCCAAGATACAGTTATATTCATATTTGAGATTCATAATCTTATTATAATCTACCATGGAATTTGAAGCCTGATATGTCATTTCAGGGGTGGGGAGGATGCTTTCAATCTCTTTTAAGCGCCCCTCCCTTTCTTTTTTAACACCAGATTCGTAAGAAATTATATACCCACGAACAACCACTTTGAGCGTTTCCCAGAGGATGGCGTCTGTCACCTCACCATTGTCATTTATTTCCATGAAATCTTTTAACCGAGTGGTAATATAATTTGTGAATTTTTCATCTGAAGGTAATGATGGATTGAAACACCAAGAATAAATTTGTTTAGAAAGGGAGAATGTCAAGGAAATGGTCACAGGACTATGATCTGAGATCAGAATATTATGATATTTTGAATTAGTAACATGAGAAATCAGCTGAGAGTCCACCAAGAGATAATCTATTCTGCTGTATGATTTATGAACATGAGAGTAAAATGAGTAGTCTTTCTGAGTGGGATGTTGGATTCCCCAAATATTGACCAAATTTTTAGATTTCAGCAAGTTATTTAGGACCTGTACTGAAGCTATATTTGGGGGAGGGCGAGAAGACAGTCTGTCCAAATAAGGATCCAAGTAACAATTTAAATCACCACCGATTATTATATTTGAACTGCCATCGTCTGGGAGCAGCTCAAAAACATTCTTGAAAAAATTTGGATCATCTATATTTGGACCATAAATGTTTAAAAATGTCAATGGAAATGAATTTATAGTACCTGACACCCTGATGTACCTACCATGGGGGTCTGTTGTCATGGACATAAACTGAAATGGGATATTTTTCTTGAAAAGGATAGCCACACCTCGAGCATGAGATGTAAAGGATGACTGGTAAACCTGTGATATCCAACTACACCTCAATCTGCGTTGCTCAGTTGCTTTGATATGAGTTTTCTGCAGAAAAGTCACATCAGCAGAGAGGGATTTATGGTGTCTGAAAACTATCTCTCTTAACGGCATGGCCAAGCCCCTTAACATTCCACGAGACCACTGTGACATCCCTTCCCCCTAGATTTGCTTTACCAAGAGACCTCTGCATCCAAAACGTACAAGGCCCACATTCCAGCCGACCAACCTGGCACACCGTGTGTAATATCTGGCAGACAAGAGAAAAGTAGAACAGTGAAAAAAAATAGAAGAACAACTATACATGATAAAACAACAACAAAAAAAAAAAACAAAACAAAAAAGCAAGACACACAAAAAAAATCTACTTGAGCCATAACAGAACATACTGTATATTCACCCCCCACCCCCCTTCGCGTGTCCCTAAACCAGACACAAAAATCCCCATTTTCCATCTAAACAGGAGCTACCGGGCAAGAAACTAACTTCACCATCAAGGGCTTCCCTCTTCGAGAAAAAAAAAAAATTAAAAAATTAATACCGTCATAGCAATGATATGTGGGGGATTTTACACCCGCTAACAAAATAAACATTCAAACACAAGGTGCTCTATATTCGTCTCAGTGTAACATGAGATACCTTTTCAGTCAACAGTGCAAATATTGGCTCCCCCAACCATTCCACAGCATATTAACTGGCGTACCTTTTAGATGAGCTACCAGTGGGTGTATGTGAGTCTACTTGCCCCTTTCTGTGTTAATCTTTTCCAGAAATAATGCTGCTTCTTTTGAATCTCTAAAAATCACAGGTGTTTCCTTCTCTTGTTGGTAAATATGCAGCCTAGCTGGGTACCGCAGACCGTGTTTAATTCCTCTGTTCCAAAGCAGCTGCATCACATCCCGAAAGGCATGCCGTTGCATCATCACCTCTTTAGTGTAATATGGGAAAAATAGGACTTTGCTACCTTCATACTGCATAATGTTCAGCCTGCCGTAGCACAGAATCAACTCTTTATCCTGAAAGTGGTGGATATGTGCTAAGATGGTGCACGGTCTGCCTCCGGCTGCTGGCTTCGGCTGAAGAGAGCGATGTGCGCGGTCCACTTTGACCGGGTGCAAAAAACACTTGTCTCCAAGCAGTTGAAGTAACAGCTGTGAAACGAACTCTGTGGGTTTACCTCCTTCCTCACCCTTTGATATCCCCACAATCTTAATGTCGTGTCTCCGAGAGTGAGCCTCCAGGTCCAGCACCTTAGCTTGGAGCTGTTTGTTTTGACTAGCGAGCTCTGAGCACATAGCTTTGAGCTCCTGAATCCGCGTTTCAATGGTTGCTACTTGCTAGCTCATAGTTAGCCACATGAGCTTGAAGGTCGGCTTGAGTAGTCACTAATGACTGAAGGCTGATTTGGAAGGCATCAAATCGCTCATTGATAACACGTAGAATTGAGTCGGACATCTGCTGGCAAAGTTTTTTACACATTTCATAAGTTTTGTCCGGCAATTTGTCCGGGCTGGAGGGTGGATTAGCAGACCCATCTTTAGCATGAGCCAAGGCTCCAGTAACTTGAACATCAGCAGATTTCGATTTGCTGGTCGCCTGTGGCTTTGGCATCTCACAAGCAGTTGAGTTAAGCGTGGAGTAGACAAGGTTTATGCACCTGTATGTCCGTTTTTATATGGCATTATTGCACTTTTAACAAAACTCAAAGAGGAGTGCAGCTGAAACACGTCCACCCCCTTCACATGCTCACTAGCACCCCTCCTCAGAAAAAAAAAGTTTCCTGACTTTCTTGAAGTGACACGGCGGCAGACAACATTTCCTTGCCAAAACGGCAGCGATAACACAGCATCCCTGTCCCGTATCTCCAGGCGGCCGTCCCTGCCACCACCATTGGCTCCTCGACCTCACTGGATTCCTTTGGAGGTCCTGGTGTCACTGCGTGCACACAGAGCCTTGTTTGCCAGGATGATTCGGTCTGCCAGCGCGCGGTAGTTCCTGGCCGCTAGCAGCGAGGAGTTAGCAAGGATCGCCCGCACTGTAGCTGGTAGGTTCCTGAGGAAGAGATGGGTAAACAGGAAAAATCCGTCATCTTTACCCATTAGCACGAGCATGCTCTCCATAACTTCCACAGCCGATCTGTCCCCTAACTCCAAGCGTGTGAGGAGCCTTTCCGCCCTCTTCCCGTCCGAATAGGTATAACGGTGCAGCAGCATCCACTTGAGAGCGTCGCATTTTCCTTGGGTTGGCAGGTCTTGGAGTAGACTCATGGCTTGCTGCGTGGCACACATGTCCAGCGATGCCACCACATGATGGTACTTTGTGTCGTCTGTTGAGACTCCGCGGAGGGCAAACTGGGCTTCCACATGAATAAACCAAGCAGCCAGGTTGTGAAGCCAAAAGTCTAGGCATCTGACTGCCATGGCGCATACAGCAGTGGGAGCCTCCAGTGGGAGTGTCTTCATGGTCGTACTCAGTCCATGTTCCATTTCACGTCTCTAGGTCACCAATGTGGAGGAAGGAATCAGGCGAGACCATGAGCTGATGACACCGACTTTACTCTCCTCCATCAAACATAACAGACTGAATCTGAGTGCCAGAGTGAACTCATACACTTTATTCCCGCCTCCGGCACCCAGGGTAAACACATTAACATACAAGCTGTGAAACATGCACACACATCTACATACACATTAACATACCATCACAGAGCAGGTCTTGATACAATACATTCGTGCCCCTGTGTCCTCAGGTGTGAACCTGGCACAGCGGGGGCGGAAGGCACATCTTTCTTTGGCTTTATACCCCCTAGCGCTCTGGCACCCTTAGCTTTCTCTTCTCGCCTTTTCCCCATTACCATTTCTGACTACCTTCTCCCCCACCAACCCCCTGTCCTGGGTGGAGTGCTATGTCCTCTTGTGTCCCCCACAGTGTCATCTTTTTGTCCTTTGTTCTTCTAGGCAGGGCTGTTTCTGCCTAAAGCAGAGTACGCAAATGCTATGGGCCCCGTCAGCCACTAGGGGACCCCAAGCTACAAGTTTATCCTCAACATTTTGGGAGGGAGAATTAAGATTGCCTTTAACTTTTTTCTCATTAATTTTTGACTTTTTTGTAGTAAATTTTCAACTTTCTTTCATAAATGTGCAACTTTTTCCTTCTAATTCAGTAACTTTTTAACTTAAATTTGCACCTTTTTCATGAATTTAATTTTTTTTTCTTGTTAATTTGCGAATTTTTCATAAATTTCCTACTTTTTTCATATAAATTTGTGATTTATTTAACATAAATTTGAAACTATTTCACATAAATTTGCCATTATTTTTCTCCTAAATTTGCAACTTTTTCGTCAAAAAATTGCTACTTTTTTTTCTTGTAAATTTGCAACATTCTTATGAACACTGCTCACATTTTTACTCTGTGCAGTTTGTTTTTCTGTTCTTTTAGAGGGTGACCCACATTTATTTTTTAAATGTTTTCTTTGAGAGAGTTTTTTTTTTCCTACATGTTAAAGGGTTTGCACTCCTCCCCATTACAAAAACAGGGCCCCCCTAAACACAGTCTTGCATAGGGCCCCCAAAAAGCTAGAAACGGCCCTGCTTTGACCCAGACATGTCTAAGTTAATTTTTTAAAAAACATTGCAGTGTGATTATTTCCAGTCAGCCTTTACTTTGTCTCTGTCTCCTGTGACAGGAGAACCACTGTCTGCGGATCAAGATTCTGGGAGACTGCTACTACTGCGTTAGCGGACTTCCAGAGGCCAGAGCCGACCATGCCCACTGCTGTGTGGAGATGGGCTTGGACATGATAGAGGCCATCTCGTAAGTCTTCCCATGTCTTGATCATGCTTTTAAAAATGACTTTGCGTGTTTAACATGGCAGCTTACATCTAGTTCTTATCAGAGTGTACTGTATATAGAACAGTGGTGACAGAACCACATGAGGGATAAATGAATGAGTTCCAGATGTAGTTTCAGGTGCTTAAAAAAAGGAATTATATCTGACTATACTGTATAGGGGAATGGGGGAGAATGTCACTGTTGTCCTCTATATAAACACAAATATCTCTTGGGCTGTATTCTCCAAACATAGAGATTGTTTGGTTTTGAAGAGAACAGAATAAATGCCGATGCCTCAAGAGCCTATGGGATATTTCTTTGTCCTATCAGTGCCTCAGCTTTCACAGCTGATCAGCCTTGCTCTGCTGTTGGTCTTATCAGATGCATCAGTTAAGCCTCCCATCTGTTTGTTTTCCCCAATATCCTGTTTTGATTAGCACAAGTCAGATTAAATACCTAATGCAGCATGTTGCTGTCAGTTAAAGGAAAACTGCATGTAAAACTACCATTACCAGGAGCAGAGGTGGGTAGTAACTAGTTACGTTTACTCAAGTACATGTACTCCTGTAATTAATTCACAAAATTGTGTTTTACAAGGTAGTTTTATTGTAGGATAGTTTTTGTTACTCTTACTTGACTACATTTAAGAAGAAAAACTGCATTTTTACTTAAGTACATGTGGTTGTATTCGTTGACTTACTTCTGATTTCAGTGACTTGAAAACTGGCAAGAAATATACTTGCTTATAGTGATAATAACAAAAGATGGTGGTATAATTAGTAGTTTTTGTGATTTTATGATTTCATGTGATTTGGTATATATTAGACGATAAATGTGATACCTTTTATCCATCCAGTGCTTTTGAAATGTGGTTCAACAGAATTATTTTAAAAAACAAACTCATGAAACAGGCCTGGACAAAAATGATGGTACCCCTAGAAAAGATTGAAAATAATGTAACCATAAGGACATGTTCAACCAAGATGTGTCCTCTAATTAACATCATAGGTGTCTACAAACTTGTAATCAGTCAGTCGGCCTATTTAAAGGGTGACAAGTAGCCACTGTGCTGTTTGGTGACATGGTGTGTACCACACTAAACATGGACCAGAGGAAGCAAAGGAGAGAGTTGTCTCAGGAGATTAGAAAGAAAATTATAGACAAGCATGTTAAAGGTAAAGGCTATAAGACCATCTCCAAGCAGCTTGATGTTCCTGTGACTACAGTTGCACACATTATTCAGAAATTTAAGATCCACGGGACTGTAGCCAACCTCCCTGGACGTGGCCACAGGAGGAGACAGATAATACGAATGGTAACAAAAGAGCCCAGAACAACCTCTAAACACATTCATGGTGAACTCCAAGGTCAAGGTACATCAGTGTCAGATCGCACCATCCGTTGTTGTTTGAGCCAAAGTGGACTTCATGGGAGACGACCAAGGAGGACACCACTGTTGAAAACAAATAAAAAAGCTAGACTGGAATTTGCCAAACTGCATGTTGACAAGCCACAAAGCTTCTGGGAGACTGTCCTATGGACAGACGAGACAAAACTGGAACTTTTTGGCAAGGCACATCAGCGCTATGTTTACAGACACAAAAATGAAGCATACCAAGAAAAGAACACTGTCCCTGCTGTGAAACATGGAGGAGGTACTGTTATGTTCTGGGACTGCTTGGACTATCAAGGTATTCTAGAGAGAAATGTGCTGCCCAGTGTCAGACAGCTTGGTCTCAGTCACAGGTCATAGGTCTTGCAACAGGATAATGACCCAAAACACACAGCTAAAAACACCCAAGAATGGCTAAGAACAAAACATTGGACTATTCTAAAGTGGCCTTCTATGAGCCCTGATCTAAATCCTATTAAACATCTGTGGAAGGAGCTAAAACATGCCGTCTGGAGAAGGCACCCTTCAAACCTGAGACAACTGGAGCAGTTTGCTCATGAGGAGTGGGCCAAAATACCTGCTGAGAGGTGCAGAAGTCTCATTGACAGTTACAGAAACCGTTTGATTGCAGTGATTGCCTTAAAAGGTTGTGCAACAAAATATTAAGTTACGGGTACCATCATTTTTTTTTTTTTTTTTGGTCACATTTTGTCTTAGCTTTGTTCTGAATTGTAATCGCTCTTGTTTTGTTTTTCTTTTGAATTCTTGGATGGAATATGGGTGGGCAATATAAGCTGCGGCTTCAGCCATCACCCATTTCGGATAACTTTTGTTGAACTGTATAATCAGAGGAGTTATTGTCTAATTTGACCTTGTTGTTGTTGGATTTTTGTCCAGGCCTGTTTTATGAGTTTGTTTTTTTAAAATAATTCTGTTGAACCACAATTCAAAAGCATTGTCTGATTTTCATAGAATTTTTATTTATTACCACTTTTGTCAGATTCAAGTTATTTCTGTGACCATTGTGGGTTTTTCTTTCATTAACGGAGGGGTACCAATAATTTTGTCCATGGCTGTAAATAAAATTTACTTTCCTCAGAATAACACATTTTAGAGACAAAAAAAAAAACCCTCTCAAACTTATGACAGTAAAGTTGCAAACTTATAAAGAAAAAACTAAATTTACAAAGAAAAGTTCATGAGAAAAACCTTGCTAATTTTGTGAGGAAAATCACACAAATTTATGGGAATAAGGTCTTAAATCTAGGGTGAAAAATCACTAATTACAAGAAAAATAACTACATGAGGAAAAAGGTTTCTAAAATTATGTGGAAAAAGTTGCACATTTATTTGAAAAAAGTTTCAAACGTATAAGGAGGTAGAAGTAATTCTTCAAGAAAATAGCCACAGATTTCAGAGAAAAACCTCCCACTCTGGCAAGAGTGAAGGTAGTGTTAAAACGCAAGTAACTTTATTGCAGATGCATTCTTTCTCAAGTAATTAAACACAATGAGTATCGCTAATTTTGCAGATTGCAGTTTTAAAGAGTGTTTTCTGTTTTTACGCAGGCTAGTACGGGAGGTGACCGGGGTGAACGTCAACATGCGGGTGGGGATCCACAGTGGCAGGGTGCACTGTGGGGTGCTGGGGCTCAGAAAGTGGCAGTTCGACGTCTGGTCCAATGACGTCACACTGGCAAATCAGATGGAAGCTGGGGGCCAAGCAGGGTATGTCCCTTTGACCATATTTGTATTCAGACTGCTCACAGACCAGCTCATGCTTACATAGATCTGAACATGCATTATCTGAATAAGGAAAGTTTCTGTGGGTTTTTGCATGTTGTTCTCATTTCAGGCGTATTCACATCACTAAGGCCACTCTGAACTACCTAAATGGGGACTACGATGTGGAGCCTGGAGCAGGAGGAGAAAGAAATGCCTACCTGAAGAAGCACAACATAGAAACCTACCTCATTGTGGGCTGCAGTCAGAAGAGGGTAAAATACTCCTTAATGTTTTAAATTACACCTATATGCAATATTAAAAGAAACAATTTAGAGCTCTTTATATAGTCACCTGTAAGTCAAGGTCCATATGAATACTTATTAGTAAGCATCAGAGATAAATCAACCAGACAAAACCACAAACCATTAATGAACTCCATGTTGTGGAAAAAATGTCTGTTTAGTAGTTGATACAGAACCATTTTTTGAAAAAAGGAGAAAAGAAACAACTGCATCCTGTACTTAGACATAAGATATAAGCTAGGAAGCGCACTTATTTTTTTATGAATATTTTAAAAAATCTGATTCATACCAGTTTTTATTGGGGTATGATACGAAAAAAAATGTATTTTTTTGCCCTGTAAATATTTAATTGTGATTTTATAATGTATAAAACTCTTAACTACTCTAATCTCTGTAAAGCTGATCACTTTTAATTTGTTACCAAAATAGTTTGAATTTTTAGCTCATTCTGGCGAAGCCGAAAGGAGCTAATGTGATGACGCCACATCCGTCCGTCCACATTTCATGGATATCGCTACTAGGCATTTACCCTTATGGTCCCCAAACTCACTCACAATGGTCCTGAGATGGGTCTGCATCCAGGTTGTGCTCAAGGTCAAAGGTCAGGAGATCTGGGCACTGTTGTGATTTCAGGAACATTTCTACTCCTCCTAGGCAATTGCCCCAGTGGTCACCAAACTCACTCACATGGATCCTCGCGTGGGTCTGCATCCAGGTTGTCGTCAAGGGCAAGGTGACAGTGAACAATCAAGTGGTCTAGTCACTTATGTGATTTCAGAAAAATCACTATTCCTCCTAGGCAATTGTGTCGATGCTCACCAAACTCACTCATGAGGATCCCCGGGTAGGTCTGCATCCAGGTTATTTCAAGGTCACGGTCATTGTCAAAGGTCAGGAGATCTGGGCATTTATGATTTCATGAAAATTACTACTTCTTCTAGGCAATTGCCCCAATGTTTGGCAAACTCATGCACAGTGATCCTGTATTTTCTTTTGATAGACTATCCAATGCAGTATATGGAAATGTCACTACTCTATGCTAATTCAGATATGGAGCAAGAATGACCTCACAGAACACCATTTGGCATGTGGACTAATTTATTCCCTTAGTACGCTGTAAGTGTAAGCAGCGCAGTGGTTAGCACTGTGGCAGCACAGTAAGAAGGTCGTGGGTTCGATCCCACCCCCTGACCATCAGTGACCCTTCTGTGTGGAGGTTGCATGTTCTCCCCAAGTCTGCATGGATTTACCCTGGGTGCTCCAGTTTCCTCCCACAGGCCAAAAACATGCATGTTAGGTTAACTGGAGACTCTAAAGTGGCCCTAGGTGTGAATGGTGAAGGGATTGGCGCTGCACTGTGGCTGCCTCATCCATCCACGTGGATGCCCTGAATTTCCCTCTGGGATTAATAAAGTATAAAAAATAAATTTATTGGCTTCCCATGGGGATCTGTTTTCGTTAAGATGAGCTGAAAATAATTACTTATCACAGCAGTTCCTAATTTTTTTTTCAATGAACACCCCCCCTTGCTTGTGTCCTAGACAAGCCAGGATACCCTACCGTACCCCAACCCTGCCTGCATACAGTGGTGTGAATAAGTGTTTGCCCCCTTCCTGATTTCTCATTTTTTTGTATGTTTGTCACACGTAAATGTTTAAGATCATCAAACAAATTTAAATATTAGACAAAGATAACACAAGTAAACACAAAATGCAGTTTTTAAATGAAGGTGCTTATTATTAAGGGTAAAAAAACATCCAGACCTACATGACCCTGTGTGAAAAAGTGATTGCCCACCCGTTAAAACATAAATTAAAGCCAACTTTATTGTCATTCAATCCATACAGCCAATCATGTACAGTAGAACGAAATTACGTTTCTCTTACCTACAATGTTAATCACATCTAGAATCAGAGGGGTCGCTGCCATGCAAGGCGCCGCCACAAATTTCCCTCCTCCGTTCCATTATTGCTGAGCACCAAGCTGGACGGCAGGAAGTTCCACTTTTATATGGTGACGTGACAGTGACTGATGTGACACTTGTCTAGAAGACAGTCATGGACACAATCTACAAAGAGGGTAAGCCACAGAAGGTCATTGATGAAAAGGCTGGCTCTTCACAGAGCACATTAAACACATCAAAGCATATTAATGGAGACCTGACTAGAAGAAAAAAGCGCAGTAGAAAAAGGTGCATGAGCAACAGAACTACAGCCTTGAGAGGACTGTCAAGAACCCGCAGGAGCTCTGGTGTCAGTGCATCAAGGATCACCTCACACATACGTCTTTGGGAAAGGGACTACAACTGTAGTGTTTCTGATACAAACCCACTCCTGAACCAGAGACAACGTCAGAAGAGTCTTAACTGGGCTAAAGAGAAAAAGAACTGGACTGTTGCTCAGTTTAAAAATCAAAGTCTGGAGTTTGGAGAAAGAGTGGTGAAACACAGAATCCAAGGTGTTTAAGGTCCAGTGTGAAGTATCCACAGTCTGTGATGATTTGTGGTGTCATGTCATCTCAAGTTGTTGGTCCACTGTGTTTCATCAAGTCCAAAGTCAACACTGCTGTCTACCAGGAAATTTTAGAGCACTTCATGTTGAAAAGCTTTATGGAGATGCCAGTTTCCTTTTTTCAGCAGGACTCGGCATCAACCCTCAGTGCCAAAACTACTACAGTATAGATTCTCTATAATCATGAGGAAAAATGAGAAACACCCAGTCCAACAATACAGATGAGCTGAAAGCTGCTATCAAAGCAACTTGGGTTCCAGTAACACCTCAGTAGTGTCACAGTGCAATCACCTCCATACCAGACTGCGCTGATGCAGTAATTGGTTATAAAGGAGTGTCAGCCAAGTACTGAGTGTGTAAATGAACACACCTTTCAGAATTTGGACATTTCTGTATTTTAAGTCTTTACATTGGATTGATTTTAGATATTGAATAATCTGAGGAAATATATTTCTGATTTTCATATGCTAGAAATCATAATTTTAACCCCAACTACTGTTTTCTCACTCTGCATCTAGTTAATGGTTCACAATCTGTATGAAACATGAATCTCCTTTGCTTCAGAATAACATTTTTTATTAATTGTATAGTTCTATTACCTTTATTTTATTCTAACACAAAATCAAAAACTGATGGCACTGCCTTGGAGGATGTAATTCACTTTACAGAAATTCTACTGAGACCCCTATGTGTGAGTGGTAAATACTACAAATGGACTTCTTCTCATGCAGCACAATAACCTAAAGTGGTGTTTCTGTATGAGCAATATTTTTAAGTGCACACTGCCAGTGAGCGTTGCTGTTATCATCGTTTATGAACTAGGATTTGGTCCCATGTGAGCTGGGTTTTTTTTTTTTTTTTTTAGAAATGAGTTCATTTCTGCTCTGCTACTTGAACTTTGTTAATGACTTTTTTTTTTTATCAGCCATCTGTGTCCTCCCGCTGCATCACATGCTCTGACTTTAGATAATATGTCATGTGCAGAGATACTGTCCACTCATGTGGCTGCTATTGATGGAAGACACAGGGATAATTGTGTGGCCAGATTTTTTTAGCAAGGTTTTACATTCTTGTGTTATACAAATTCATCTCCCTGCCAAGCTGCAGTTCTAGTGTCTAGTTGCAATGACACTTCCGAAAACTCAGAGAGAAATTATTTAAATTTATAAGAAAAGTGAGACAAATTTATAAGGGGGGGAAAAACAGGAAAAAGACATCTCAGCCTTGAGGGGAAAAAAGTCAAATGTATAATAAGAATTTGTACATTTATAAGAATGGTGGTTATAAGCTATCATGCAGTTCAGCACCAAACTGCCAATACCAGCGGGTGGTATAAAGCTCCTAGCCACACCTTCCAAAGAGGCATCCACCTTTGCTACTCCTTGCCTGAAGGGGGTGGGGGTGGCGCTACCCTGTTGGACATCTGATTTACCATCAAGTCTTCACCCACACTGACTGACCGGAGGAACTTCAACAACTCTCTGAGAGTGGCCCACAATCACCTCTGACATCTTAGGAAAGACCACTGTGGAAAAGCACACCATTTTACACAAGATGAGCTGCCAGTGAGACAAAGTTTAAATATAATGTATTTCCTATGAAAAAGTCAATTATTGAGGAGCACATTGAGTAAATGCTAAAGGATGACATCATTGAACCCTCTGGTGAATCCTGGTTCAGCACTGTGGAGCTGCAGTCCGGCTACCGGCAAGTGGCTATGGTCGAAGAAATTAAACATAAAACAGACACAGACATCATAGCACCATGGGAGATGGTGGGAATTGACCTTATGGGCCCATTTCCATGAAGTAAAAAAAGTAAATTCTTACACCTCCAAAGTCGGTGGTAATGTTCCCCTTAAGAGACAGCAAAACACCTCATCTCGTCAAGATTCCGCGACAGTAAATTTTCACTCGCTGGGGTATGCCACAGTGCCTGGTCTCTGACAGAGGACCACAGTTTACAGCCAGCCTCCTTACTGACCTCTGTAAGACCTGGGGAGTAGTGCAAAAACTAACCATGAGCTACCACCTGCAGACTAACCTCACAGAACTCTTCAGCAGAACACTAAAAACCATGATTGCCTCTTCTGTTGGACAGTACCACACTACCTGGGAACAGTGGATTTCAGAGTTCTGCTTTGTTTTGAATACACCCAAACGGAGAAGGCCAGGAACGAACCCGATGGCGCGGGTGTTGGGTAGACAAATGAAGGGACCAGTGGAGAGGCTCATTCACAAACCGTCCCCTGAACAGCAAGCTGCCTACAACCTGGTGGAACAACAGCAGAAGATGGCTGAGGAGGTTAATCGGAGAGTGGGGGTGCATCAGGTCAGACAAGCAAAGTATTAGAATTCCCGTCATAAAGATGCACGTTTTGAGCAGGATGACTTCAGATCTCATCCGCTCTCCAAACCCATTGACGAAGTCTTGGCCAGGCTAACACCTAAATGGGAAGGACCAGCAACAATTTAAAAAGTTAGGGCCTGTCAACTAAAGTGTGAGGGAGTAACCCACCTGATAAGACATTGTAAATCTGGTCAGTCTTAAAGGATATTATGTTGTCTTACATTAGAAGCCTCAGCTGGACAGGTGGTCTGTATAGATACATTGCACTTTATTAATAAAATTATAAATAAATAAAAATAAGCCTAATTATAGTATTGTTGAAACCATAAGTTTACATACACTGTATTTTTTTCCTTACTGTGACATTAAATCAGACTAAACTTTTCCTCTTTTACATCAGTTTGGATTACCAAAATTAATTCTATTTGCTAAATAAATTTTTTATTAGATTTGCTAAATGTTTTTTTTGGAGAATTTTTTATTTCTTTCTTCAAAGTCAAAAGTTTACATACATTTTCTTAGTATTTGATAGCATTGCCTTTAAACTGTATGACTTGGGCCAAACGCTTTGGGTATCCTTCCACAAACTTCTCACAATAGTTTGCTGAAATTTTGGCCCATTCCTCCTGACAGAACTGGTGTAACTGAGTCAGGTTTGTAGGCCACCTTACTCACACGTCTTTTCAGCGTTGGCCACAAATTTTCTATGCGACTGAGATCAGGGCTTTGTGATGGCCACTCCAAAACATTGACTTTGTTGTTGTTAAGCCACTTCATAACTAATTTAGTGGTATGTTTAGTATCATTGTCCGTTTGGATGATCCATTTGCACCCAAGCTTTAACTTCCTGATGTCTTGAGATGTTGCTTCAGTATTTCCACATAATGTTCTTTCCCCATGATGCCATCTATTTTGTGAAGTGCACCTGTCCCTCCTGCAGCAAATGCTTGGGATCATTGTCCTGTTGGAACGTCCAATAACACCCATGCTTCAACTTCCTCATAGATTGCATGACATTTTCTCCCAGGATTTCCTGATACTTGATTGAATCCATCTTGCTGTCCACACACTGTAGGTTTCCACTGCCAGAGGAACTGAAGCAGCCCCAGAGCATCACTGAGCCACTGCTATGCTTCACTTTAAGTGCTCTTTTCAGTGTATGCTTTATTCTTTCTCTTCCCGACATACTGCTGATCCATAGGCCTGAAAACTTCCAGTCCTAAAACCTCTTTGGCTCATTTATATAGTTTTGATCAAATTGGAACCAACTTTTTGGGGATGTGGATCAGCAATATGTCTGGAGGATGAAGAAGGAAGCACACAGTGCATCTGGGAAGTATTCACAGCGCTTCACTTTTTCCACATTTTGTTGTGTTACAGCCTTATTCCAAAAATGGATTAAATTTATTTTTTCCTCAAAATTCTACACACAATACCCCATAATGTCAATGTGAAAAAAGTTTTATATATTTGTGCAAATTTATTAAAAATAAAAAACTAAGAAATCACATGTACATAAATATTCACAGCCTTTGTCATGAAGTTCAGAATTGAGCTCAGGTGCCTCCTGTTTCCACTGATCCTCCTTGAGATGTTACTACAGCTTAATTGGAGTCCACCTGTGGTAAATTCATTTGATTGGACGTGATTTGGAAAGGCACACACCTGTCTATATAAGGTCCCACAGTTGACAGTGCATGTCAGAGCACAAACCAAGCATGAAGTCAAAGGAATTGTCTGTAGACCTCCGAGAAAGGATTATCTTGAGGCACAAGGTCCCAATGAGCACAGTGGCCTCCATCATCTGTAAGTGGAAGACGTTCTAAACCACCGGGACTTTTCCTAGAGCTGGCTGGCTGTCTAAACTGAGCGATTGGGGGAGAAGGGCCTTAGTCAGGGAGGTGACCAAGAACTCAATGGTCACTCTGTCAAAGCTCCAGCGTTTCTCTGTGGAGAGAGGAGAACCTTCCAGAAGGACAACCATCTCTGCAGCAATCTACCAATCAGGCCTGTATGGTAAAGTGGCCAGACGGAAGCCACTCCTTAGTAAAAGGCACATGGCAGCCCTCCTGAGTTTGCCAAAAGGTACCTGAAGAACTCTCAGACCATGAGAAACAAAATTCTCTGGTCTGATGAGACAAAGATTGAACTCTTTGGCGTGAATGCCAGACGTCATGTTTGGAGGAAACCAGGCACCGTTCATAACCACGCCAATGGTGGTGACAGTATCATGCTGTAGGGATGTTTTTTGGTAGCAGGAACTGGGAGACTAGTCAGGATAGAGGGAAAGATGAATGCAGCAATGTACAGAGACATCATGGATGAAAACCTGCTCCAGAGCATTCTTGACCTCAGACTGGGGAGACGGTTCATCTTTCAGCAGGACAGCAACCCTAAGCACACAGCCAAGATATCAAAGGAGTGGCTTCAGGACAACTCCGTGAATGTCCTTGAGTGGCCCAGCCAGAGCCCAGACTTGAATCCAATTGAACATCTCTGGAGAGATCCAAAAATGGCTGTGCAACGATGCTTCCCATCCAACCTGATGGAGCTTGAGAGGTGCTGCAAAGAGGAATGGGTGAATCTGCCCAAAGACAGGTGTGCCAAGTTTGTGGCATCATATTCAAAAAATCTTGAGGCTGTAATTGCTGCCAAAGGTGCATCAACAAAGTATTGAGCAAAGGCTGTGAATACTTATGTACATGTGATTTCGTAGTTTTTTATTTTTTAATAAATTTGCAAAAATCTCAAAAAAACTTTTTAATGTTGTCATTATGGGGTATTGTGTGTAGAATTTTGAGGAAACAAATAAATTTAATCCATTTTGGAATAAGGGTGTAACATAACAAAATGTGGAAAAAGTGAAGTGCTGTGAATACTTTCCGGATGCACTGTATGCTGCATACATTAACATCTCATTATTTTTGGTGGATTAGTTGGACTTTTATTCCTTTTTCTTTGTCGAAGATTAGTGGAGACATTGATATGGAGTATTTGGTTTGGGGTTTTTTCATTTGTGTTTGGAGTCAGCATATGCGCCTTAAAGAGAAACTGAGTTTGATGGACTCAAATTATGTTTAGTGATGAGAATAATTTTTTTTTTTACATATAACTCATAATTTAAAGTGTAACTGTATTTTGTGTCACGTTGAGTTGAATTACAGCACAATCTGAACATCACATTTGTGTATTTGGAATCATTTGCAACCCATTTTATTTCTTTTCTCTGTTTAATTAGCTAATTGTTACAGGTACAATTTAAAAATTAGCAACGTTTTGCTAAGCGTTGTCAGTTGAAAAGAGTCCAACAAATTTATGGAAAAACAAAATACATTTACAAGAAAAGATTTTGAGGAAAAAAAAATCTTTCTCTGAGTAATAAAAAAAATCATAATTTGGCAGAAAACTTCCATATATTAGGGACAAAATGTCACCAAAAGTATGGGGTGTGGGGGGGATTGCAGAATTACAAGGTAAAACTCAAACATTTTGATTAGTCTCAAATCAGTAAGCAGAAATTTGGGGAAAAAAACTCATGAATTTATGAACAAAACACATATTTTCAAGAAAAAAAAGTCAAACTTTGGGGTTACCAAAGTCTTTCTATTACTGTAGTTGTATTGGGTCATATGATGTGTTGCCAGGAGTATGATTGTTTGATTCCTAAAAAAAACAAAAACAAACACCGATAAAAGCAATATTACAGATCACAGGATTTTGTTGTAGACTTATTTTTGGTTCAGTTTGTTCAGATATTTGGTTTGGCAATATATACAGCAGGGAAAATATGTATTGAACATGTCAACATTTTTCTCATTAAACGTATTTCTGATGGAGCCATTGACCTGAGATTTTCACCAGATATCAGTAACAACCCAAGTAATCCATACATACAAAGAAATCAAGGCAACTGTGTTCACAAAACAAGTTATATTGAATAAAGTGGAATGACACCGGGAATAAATATTGAACACATGAAGAAAAAGAGGTGCAAAAAGGCATAGAAAGCCAAGACACCAGCTGAAATCCATCAGAATTTAGGAAGCCATCCCATACCCCATCAGTGCAAATTAATTTCAGCTAGTTATGTCCTGACTGATAACCTTTAAAAAGGTCTGTGAATATCAGATTGTCACACCACAAAGAACTCACAATGGGTAGAAGCAAAGAGCGCTCTCTAGACCTTTGCAACCTTATTGTTGCAAAACATAATGATGGCATTGGTTACAGGCACATTTCTAAACTACTGAATGTTCCAGTGAGCACTGTTGGAGCAATCATTTGGAAGTGGAAAGAACATCGTATTGCCATAAACCGCCCATGACCAGGAGCTCCTCACAAGATTTCTCACAGAGGAGTCAAAAGAATTATCAGAAGAGTTATCCAAGAGCCAAAGACCACTCGTGGAGAGCTCCAGAAAAACCTGGAGTTAGCAGGTACTGCTGTTTCAAAGTAAATGAAAAGTAATGCACTCACCCGACATGTGCACTATGCCCGCTCACTTTGCAAGACTTCATTGCTGAAGAAAAAGCATGTTGAAGCTAGTTTGCTGCACACCATTTGGACAAGCCAGTAAAATACTGGGAGAATATAGCTTGGTCAGATGAGACAAAAATTGAACTTTTTGGATGCCACAACACAGCATGTTTGGAGGAGAAATGGCACTGCACATCAGTCACCATACCAACAGTGAAGTTTGGAGGTGGAAGCACCATGGTGTGGGGGTGTTTTTCAGCACATGGTACAAGCAGACTTCATATAATTGAAGGAAAGATGAATGGACAAATGTACAGAGACATCCTTGATAAGAATCTGTTGCCGTCTGCCAAGATGCTGAAGATGAAATGAGGGTGAACATTTCAGTAATTCAGTGATCCCAAACACAGCCATGGAAACTCTCAACTAGCTCCAGAGAAGGGAAGTAAAGCTGCTAGAATGGCCCAGTCAGTCACCTGACCTGAATCCAACTGAAAATCTATGGAACAACCTGAAGATCAGAGTTCATAGAAGACACCCATGGAAACTTAAAGATTTGAAGACAGGTTGTGTAGAAGAATGCGCTAAAATCACTCCTGAGCAATGCCTGCTTTTAGCTTGTCCATACAGAAGGCATCTGGAAGCTTATTACCAATCAAGGCTTTTCTACTAAATATTAAATGAATTTCACCAAGTGTGTTCAATACTTATTCCCTGTGTCATTCCACTTTATTAAATATAACTTGTTTTGTGAGCACAGTTGCCTTGATCTCGTATGTGTGGATTACTTGGGTTGTTACTGATGTCTGGTGAAAATGTCAGGTCAATGGCTCCATCAGAAATATATTTAATGAGAAAAATCTTGATGTGTTCAATACGTATTTTCCCCACTGTGTGTGTATATATATATATACAGTATATATATATATATATATATATATATATAAAAGGCAAGAACAAGCACATGTGGTAGTTAAGTGTCCATCACCGTCAAGAAAATTTTCAATTTATACCATGAACCCTTCGTGTCAGGCTCTTGGCTTAAAATTAGAATTAATATGATCCATTACTTTGCAAAAATTCATAATTTAAAAAAAGCCATCTCTTTCTCTTCATCCTTGTTGTCATCACGTTTGCACTGAAGTCTGATATTGGCCACATTTACAAAATAATGTGAATTAATACCAGTGAATCAACGAAAATTACATGTAACCATCCAGTGTTATGCTGTTGAATAAACTCTGAGGAGTAATGTTTATATACAGGTGGTAGACAATCACTGTAAATATTATCATCATAAATAATCATTCTCATTAAAAGTGTGCTGTTGTCCAAATATTTCTGTCTCCTTTTTAGTGTTTCTGGGTCTCCTAATGCCTGTTTCTGTTCCACCATTCCTTGCAGAAAGAGGAAAAGGCGATGATTGCCAAAATGAATCGACAGAGGACCAATTCAGTCACTCACAACAGTGGCCACTGGACTGACCGGCCCTTCTACAACCACTTAGGTGGCAACACAATCTCCAAGGAGATGAAGAGGATGGTAAGAAAAAAAGTGGTCATTGTTAGATTTAACCTGCCTACTATCCCTTTGATTTGTAGCACAGCTGAAGAAATGATTTTTGGTGTAACTAGAAAGCAAACAGCCACAGGTGACCCTCCTGCCAATATCTCATCTCTGGTCTCATTTGGAGATGAAGCCAGCACCTTTTAATACCCATAATCCTCTGATCCTCTGTCCTGATAAGCAGTGACAAGGGGTCCTTCATGGCACACCTCACCCTCGGATCAGACAGCCTCTCAGGAGTACTCGGGGGACAAGAGCAACATGTGGGTGGCCGTGATGAAGGGAGAAACGTGGCAGAAGCAGCACAGAGAGTTAGGGTCTTATCAGGATTCATTTTTATTCACCTACTGTAGACCCCGAAAGTAGTGACTAACCCAGTGAATGGATGCACCCATAGCTGACACCCAGAGAAGACGGTTGTTTTTGTCACCACACAAATCCACCCACCTGCCTCAGTGAATCTATTAGGTCAGACCAGTGTGACCATCACACCACTTGGTATCATTTGAATAATCTGACCATTGAGTTAAGCCTCATTTCTGCCAAACGTTACAGTTTGGTTAGGTTTGGCATGTTATGTGATTATTTGAAAAGTTGTGAGGAGTACTAAAACACCCAGCCCATACCCATTTCCATAGCCAGGAACCAAGTGAAACAGGAACTTCTTAAGGGCCGTTTCTGTATTTGGCCCCCTTACCCGTCATGCCTCCATCATGGGGTTTATTCATTTTCATTCAGAGAGGTTTATTTCAAACATGTTAATAAGGAGTGAATAAACAAAAGCATATATATATATATCAAATCAAACTTTATTGTCATATTGCTGTACATACAACTGTAGTGCAGGCAAGATGAAATTGCGTTTCTCTCGGCATCCATATAAGAAGCAGCATGATTTAAGACACATTCCCACATAGCTCCCCCCCCCCATCCATATATATATATATATATAGACTGCAAGACCCAATTTAACAAACTAAATAAAAAAAATCAACTAACAGTAATTCATTTGAATATTCATGACTATTATAACCCTTCTTCTTGCTTTTACCTCAAACACCATATTTTTATACGGTGATTTAAACTGATGCATGTTTGGACATTGCTTGAGGCTCCCCTTTCCACCATTCCATGGTTAGGAACCATACGGATTTGTTGGTGATGTCATTGTCTGATGGTTTCAGCTTGATGCAGCGCAGCAAAGTAAAATCTATTGAAATCATACAGAAATGATTATGCACAAAATAAATGTAGGGTGGAGTGCATGGGACCAACTTGCCACTGTTGTTGTCTAATAATTGTGGAGAGGAACCAATCGAATAAAGTGACACTCCAGTCAGAATCTACTTTTATTCCCCGGCGGTTTGAACTGTCCGTTTGTCTGTCTGTCCCACTTTTGTGAAATCAACTCCTCCTACAGTTTTGTTCCAAATGTTTTGAAACTGTGTACCAAAGTTTGATGTACACTGATGAGGCGCATATTGCAATTTGACTCTGATTGGGTGACCTTGAGGTTAAGGTCAGAGGTCAGTTTTTCCTTAAATCTTGTAAATGCAATAACTACTGAAAGAAATTATGTATGAATGAATGAATGAATCTTTATTTCGGATAGTACAGGTTAGAAGAAACTGAATAATATAACAAAGGGGGAAAGAAAATCCAACAAGGTCAAATTGACAATAACTCCTCTGATTATACAATTCAACGTAAGTTATCTGAAATGGGTGATGGCTGAAGCCGCAGCTTATATTGCCCACCCATATTCCATCCAAGAATTCAAAAGAGAAAAAAGAGAAAACAAGACAAGAGCGATTACAATTCAAAAACAAAGCTAAGACAAAATGTGACAGAAAAAAAGAAAAAGAAAAAACTAAGCTACAACACAACACAGGCTGGATATGACAATCCTTATGTGATTTTACATGTCATCTTGTATATATGTTTGGAGTATTTCTTCCTTTAGTTTTTGTTTAAATTGTCCAAGCGTTGTACATGATTTTAATTCAGGTCCAAAATCGTTCCATAATCTGACTCCTTGCACTGAAACACAGTGTTGCTTGGTGGTAGTTCTCACTGAAGGTTTTTGAAATATACATGTTCCTCTAAAGTGGTATTGATTCTCCCTTATTTGGAACAACTTTTGGATATTTGCGGGCAGTGATAGATTCTTCACTTTAAACATTATTATTGCAGTTTTAAAGTCAACCAGATCTTTCAACTTGAGAGCTTTTAATTTAAGAAAAAGTGGGTTTGTTGGTTCCCTGTAAGCAGCTTTGTTTATTATTCTAATAGCTCTCTTCTGAAGCATAAAGAGTGGATATACGTTTGTTTTATATGTATTTCCCCATACTTCAGTACAATATGTCATGTATGGGAGTATTAATGAATGATACAAGGTATATAGTGTGGGTTGATTCAGCAAATATTTCACTCTGTGTAATATTGCAATTGATTTGGATATTTTACCTTTAATATAATTAATATGGGACTTCCAACACAGTTTATTATCAATTATTACTCCAAGAAATTTAGTTTCAGATACCCTTTCAATCTCTACACCATTTACACTGAGTTTAGATACTGAGTTGTTGTGATGGTTGTTAAAGACTATAAATTTTGTCTTACTTAAATTGAGCGTTAATTTGTTTGAATCAAACCACAGTTTAAGCTTTCCTGATTTCTTTCCGAGTGTATCCAGAAGTTGTTCCAGATTGCTTCCACTGCATAATAGATTAGTGTCATCAGCAAACAATATTAAGTCCATTTTTTCTGAAACTTTACATATATCATTTATATACATATTGAATAATAATGGCCCCAAAACTGAACCCTGTGGGACTCCACAAGTAACCTTCAGTAACTGAGTTTTCGTTACCAACACATACATACTGATATCTATTCTTTAAGTAACTACTTAACCAGGACAGTGCTACTCCTCTAATACCACAATTTTGTAGTTTCTTTAATAATAAATTATGATCCACTGTATCAAATGCTTTTTTAAGATCCAGGAATACCCCAGCTGAATACTCTTTATTTTCAATGGCAGTTGATATTTTTTCTATAAATTCCATTAGAGCAAATGCAGTTGTCCTCTTGTGTCTGAACCCATATTGCTGCTCACACAATAAATTATTCTTCAGTATGAAGTTGTCAATTCTCTCAGAATATTTTTTCAAGTATCTTGGAAAATTGCGGCAATAGTGAAATTGGTCTATAGTTTGAGAATTCCCCTCTGTCACCCGTCTTGTATATCGGAATTACTTTATCTATTTTCATTGCATTGGGAAATATACCTGTTTGGAGAGACAGGTTACAGATATACGTCAGTGGTTTCACTAAGCATTCAATAATAGTTTTGACTAAGAGCATGTCAATACCATCACAGTCCGTAGATGTTTTACTTTTAAACGATTTAACAGTTTCAATGACCTCTCTCTCGTCTGTGTTCTTTATGAAAATGGAGTCTTTTATAGCAGTGTTTTTGCTTATTGTATCATCTGTTGGTGCCGTAGTGGGTATTTCTCGAGCCAAATTAGGACCAATGTTAACAAAAAAGTTATTAAATTCATCTGCAGGTGAAGCTGCATTCACACTCAGTCGTTTTATTATTTTTTGAAAAATTGGTTGGGTAGCTTGTATTTCTGTTTTTATTTCCAAGAATACTGTTAAGTATTGTCCATGTATTTTTAATATTGTCTCTGTTTTTCTCCAGTTCTTTACTGTAATAGTCTCTCTTACTACATCTTATTATATATGTTAACTTATTTTTGTATGTTTTATACCGCTGCTCTGCTTCTTTTGTCCTTTTCTTTAGGAAAGCTTTATATAATAAATTTTTCTTTTTACATGCCTTTTGTAATCCTTTGGTTAACCATGGCTTATCGGCAAATTTATGTTTAAGCTTTTTCTTTAATAATGGACAATTTTTTCATAAAGAGTGGTTACAATGTTTATAAAAGCGTCATAAGCTTCATTTACATCTGGTACATAGACTTCTGTCCAGTCTTGCTTCAGCAAGTCTTCTTTAAAAGAACTGATTGCATTTGGTGATTTGTATCTGAAAGATTTTAAAAAATTTTCTGTATTGGCCCCCGTGTGGCCATGGATAAGTGCAAAGGTTGGCAAGTGGTCACTTATATCATTTATCAATAATCCACTTTCTATTTTCTTATCAATAATATTAACAAACAGGTTGTCAATAAGTGTAGCAGTGTGAACTGTGATTCTACTGGGATGTGTTATTGTGGGATATAGACTCATGCTGTACATAGAATTCATGAACTCTGTAATTACATTTTGTTGATGTGGATTTAGTAAATCAATATTGAAATCTCCACAAATTACTACCATTTTCTTACTAGTAATATTATTGTACAGCTCGACTAATTTATCTCTGAATGTCTCAATGCAAGTTCCCGGCGTTCTATATATACAACTTATAATTAGATTTTTTGTTTTATCTTGGTCAATCTCGACAGTAACACATTTCAAAATTCCTGGTAGTGCAAAGGACATTCCATTTACAAGCTTACACCTATACAGGTCATCAATATACAGTGCAACACCACCACCCTTTTTTTGAGATCTGTTAATATGAAACATCTGATATCCCTCTATTGCCATCAGGGAAGCCTGCTCTTCATTAAGCCAAGTTTCAGAGACTGCAATAGCTGTGAATTTTCTGTCTAGCTGTTTTAAATAGTCCTGAATCTGTGGAAAGTTTTTGTTAAGACTTCTGCTGTTGAAGTGTATTACTGATAGTTTACCATTGATAGTTTACCATGTATGCTATTCAAAATCGATACAGCAGTTGTATCTAAGACACATCTTGGATGACACACCCTGACCTGACTATGGGTTAGGGATCAAAAGATTAAAGGTCAAAATTAGCATTCCATTTACACTATTGCTATACAATGAGTAAGGCTAGGGCCGTCAAACCTGGTATACAGGTTCATGCTGCCTACAGGTTTGGGGTCAAAAGGTCAAGGTTAGCACTCCCTTTGCCCTCTTACTATAGAACATGTAAAGCTCTCTAGTGTCACCAAATTTGCTACACAGGTTCACCTCGGGAATAGTTCCCGACCTATAACTATGGCTTGTATACTTTTTGTTGTATATTTGTGGATGACGGGTTTATCATAATTTGGTTCTGTCACAGTAATTATATTGAAAAGTTGAAAACTGCTTTCCTTCAGTAACTATTTGGATCTTCAAAGAAAATGGAGGCGGGAGATATTGCACTCACCTCATAGTGCTCTTGTTTTTTCTTAACATGTCTGTAACATGTTTTTATGGCGTTCACTTATATAACACATTTTACTCATCTCTGGATGACTAAAGTGCTTTACAGATCCTGCTATCCACCCATTCACGCACACATTAACAGCATTGGCACTGCCATACACAGGCGCTGGCCTAACCCACCAGGAGCAACTGGGGGTTCAGTGTCTTGCTCGAGGACACTGTGACTTGCAGACTGCAGACAGAGCGGGAATCAAACCCCTCACCCTCTGATCAGTAGTCAGCCACACTACACCTGCGCCACAGCCACCCCCATGACTTACAAGACATATCAAGAGCTAAATCACTCTTGTGTCATGTCTGTGTTTTTCTGCTGTGAAAGTTCACTTAAGCTCCTCCCCTTGGAAAAAGGTAAGTTTAGACAGAGCATTTTGGTGAATGCACTGTAACAGGTGAACCACTCAGGACTAAGCAATGGCTGTTCAGATTTGCCAGGTTGACTTGTTGACTTTGACACCAGACTTCTGTGTCCTGGTGGGTGGGTTCTGGGTTGGATACTGGTGTTTGAAGGAGAAGGAAAAGAGAAAAGTATTTCTCTCTTTCTGATTCACCAAGGGGAAGAAAAGTTAAAAGTTAAACAACACTTTTCTCCTTTTAATTACTGAGTTTTGTTGATTTTTTTGTCATTTATTTGTTATTTTTCTGTGTCACTATCACAGTGAATCATTGATGTGATTCATGCTTTCTATGGTAGTCATCTCTAAATCACTATAACAAAGATACCAAGCTTTGTTTTCTTCTTAATGCTTTTGTTAAGCCAGTGAAATAGTCACAGTTCTGATTGTTGGTAAATTGTTACACTCAGACAAACGAGCAAACAAACAGAGGTTTAACAATCGAAACCACACTTGGTAAGCCAGCTCCCTAGCTTGGAAACTAACACCTTGGCTAGGCTCCCCGCTCATAGACATACAGCTATACTGACCAATGACAGAGTAGTGGCACAGGTTGGGGTTACATTTTCTTGACATAGAAGAAAAAACCTGGAAGAGTTGGAACGGCTCATAGGACACAAAAACAACATAAAGGCTGTGTTTTTTTCTAAGAGAAGTGAACTTTTTGATATTTTTTTCAATAATCATGCAACCAATAGATGCATTTCAGAAGGTTAAAACATACAAAAACACCATTTTTCAGTACATGGGACCTTGAAATTGAATACCAAATATTACCAGTCATTTTTTTTTGTATTAAAAACCCTCAGCTGCAGTGTTATTGTTCCTTTAGCATTGTTAGACAGCTGATGTGACAGAAACAGAGAAAAGGAGCGCTACCTACTGTGCCTGCAATCACAGTGAGTTACAGTGTTGGCAGTGACAGCAAAGAGTATTCTACATAAAAACAAGCCTTTCTCTTGTTCTGCTGACAAGAATACTTTCAGTTACCTGACTGCCCGACATCACATCAGCCACTGTGGCATTTATATACTGTATTTGTGTGTGACGATGGGATGTCACCACTGTATGTCTGGTTATATTGTGATTATGTTGTATCAGTATTGTTGTAATGTTGTAGGATTGTTGGTTAAGATGCACATAGTAGTTTGTGATTTGTCTTGGTTAATTTGAATGCCCTGGGAGATAATTAGTAGTGATGGCAAAATCGGAACAGTGTTTTGGAACGTACCGGAACCTAGGCGGAACTTGTGATTCGAAACGCTGTTCCGAGGTCTGTATCAGAAGGACGGTGTCACGTGACTGTTCCATAGCGCGTTCCATTCCGCCCCCAATTGTTTTGAAACGTCACAGTCGTTTTTGTTTCAGCAAGTGAATACAAATCTGTGTGTGGTTCCTTCATTTGTAATTCCAGTTCAAAATAAAATCAGAAAAAACAAATTTTTGGTCTCATTTTTGTTTTGTCCTTTTCCAAACTTATGTAGAAAAAAAATATATTATCAAATTTTGGGACATACCTGTGTTTAATTTTGCTCTTATTGTTTTATAGTCAAAACAAAAATATTAAGTTATTATTTTGGTTTATTATTTTGCGACACCAGAAGTGTTAGTGTTGGTGTAGGTGATGAGTTTAATCAGTTATTTAAAGTGTCTCTAGTTTTATCTATGATGTCTGACCTCCATTACACAAAATTAAAATGCCTATTATATGAAAACTAGTGATGGCAAAGTCAAAACAGTGTTTTAGTGCGTTACCGAAACCTAGGTGGAACTTCTGAATAGAATCAATATAAGCAATTGAATTGCAATATAAGCTGCAGCTTCAGCCATCACCCATTTCTGATAACTTATGTTGAACTGTATAATCAGAGGAGTTATTGTCTAATTTGACCTTGTTGGATTTTTTCCCCTTTTTTATATTATTCTGTTTCTTTTTAATCTTTACTTTTAATCTATCCGAAATAAATAAATAAAAATCATTGTTCCGAGGTCTGTATCAGAAAGAGGATGTCACGTGACTGTTCCATTTTGCATTCCATTACGTCACCAACTGTTCTCAAACTTCACCGTTGTTTTATGCAGTGATTGTGTTATCCCGTTTCTCAAATGGAATAATAAAATGCTGCCATTACACAATATTAAATTGCCTATTCTATGCACAGTTTATGTATTATATAAATACTTTATATGTAAAATACTAATTTCTGGTGTCCTTGCCTGATTGGCTGCTGGTCCATCAGCCCACATGCCTGAAACATTTCAAAGCTCCTCTGAAGTGCAGTTTGGTTGTGAAGTCTTGCCTCTCTGAGCTGCTTTTGGATTTACACTATTTGGAAATGGATGGCGGTAGAAAGCGTCCCAGGTCAGCTGTCTGGGATCACTATGACCTTCTTGAGGGAAAAAAAGTTAAATGTATGCACTGTATGCAACATCTTGCATTTTGTAACAATACAACAAGTAGGTGGAGACACCTATGGACAAAACATATAGTGCTATGAGATGACTGTTGTTGTGAAATGGCGCTATATAAATAAAGTTGAATTGAAAACATCGTGACACCTGCATTCCTAGCACAACACAACCGAGTTCTGAATCAAGCCATGGCCAGCGTAATGTTTATGGCATGTGTTCATGTTCTTTTAATACACATATGAGTATACATTTATTATTTATACACCTTTATTATTATTTACAATAAATATAGTTATGCATTTGATCACTAAAAGAAGCCATATTGTTGTACATTTACATATAGTTATATATTTTACATATAGTTACAATATATGAAGTTGCATGGCAGCATTCCTCCTAACTCAGTCTTTTTGTTGTTCCTTGACAGGAAGGCAAAAGAACTGAATGGACACAAACACCCCCTAAAAACAGGGACTGATGTCTATTTTGTAAACAAGCACCCCCTACAAAAACTAATTGAAAAAATATATTTTTTCAGACAAATAATACTAGAAACCCAAACAAAACACAAAACGTTGAGATAAAGACCCGAAAACACTTGACTGGTTCAGTGTAGTATTATAACATTTGGCCACCAGATGTCGCTGTGGGGAGATGTTTCAAATGTTCCAAAACATCAATTCTTTTTCTGAATCAATTGTTCCAAATGATTCGATCTCTCGATCGTTCCATTTCTGCCATCACTAATAATTAGTATGATTAAGAATCTGGTAAAATAATTGTTAAAAGATTTATTGCACCTACCTTTGCCAACATGCTTCCTGTGGGTGTCCAGGCAAAAGACTCCGTTAGGAGTTGAAGGCCTTATATAGGACACCAGCAGGGAGCAAATATGTATGGTTAGTCATAGGGGTGGTTTAATATTTGTAAATAGGGGTTAAGGTTATTTATGGAACTATTTATATGACTATTTATTGTGTGTCATTTATATATTTATATTGTGTATGTCTGGGGAAAGTTATTTATGTATTTTTATATATTAGTGGGTATGTGTTTAGTATAAGGAATGAGGTGTTTTACCTGGGATTATGGTAGGGGCTAATTACCTCTAATTGATCTGTCCACTATATAACAGGTGTGAGATATCAGTAGTAGGTTGTTGTATATTGATGAAAGGTAATTGACGAAAACGTTTGTTGAGGAATGTCTATTACTTGATCTCAGCACAGACAGGAGCGGAGGTCATTCCCCCAGACCCCTGTTTGAATCATGGTTACACACACATGATACATCTTGCCCTAATCCTGCTAAACACTGCTGGGTCATCATAATGCAGTTATAATGACACAGCAGTATAACTCAGAAATAACACATTTAACACACACAGTAACGTTTCAAACTGGCAAAGCATGCTGGGAAATCCCTGGCTCCTTTAAAATGGCCCCGACGTTACAATATGCTTCTTTTGAGAAAGTACATTTTGTTTGAAACTGTGTCAGAAGATTATCCTGAGAGACTGGAGATTATCTGAATGGGAGATGACTACTTGTAAGTGAAAAATAAATTTGTCTAATTGAAAACTGGAATTGAAGCTCTGGCCTCACTTTGCTGCACCAATTTTTCACATTGTGTTGTCTTCATTTTCCTAATATCAGATGAAGGTGCCAGCAGAGTCCTTTCACAGTTTCCAGAAACACTGAAACTTTATTTACTTATTCACAGCTTTGCCTGTCTTCGTCTTATCTCCGTACTCTTCATCACTCATAAGGCAAAGTCAGGAGATGAAGTTGTAGAGAGGTCAAGACTGAGGAGTGAAAGATGCAGAGAAGAAGTGAAGGAGAATCTTTCTCTGGGCAGAGGGGAAGCTTGTTGGATGGATCAGTTAAAGATGAACAGTTGATCTTAAATCATTTATGAGCCAGCCAGGATTTTGTACATTGTTTGCCAAACCAACAAAGTATTATTATTACAAACCGGAACGGAAATAGTGACATTTTGTATTTATCCACTAGAGGGAGCCTGATAGCCATGATTACGTGCAGGGGGACTTGGTATGTGTTCTTTCTAAGATGCTTGATATTCAAATGTATAGAAAATGGCCATTATGTACTTCAAACTTTGTTTTTACGAATTGGACAATGACACTAAGAAATACACCTATTCTATATAGAATGATGTCCACATTTTCATTTGCATAAGTTCTGAAGAAAACAGTATGAATCAAAACTATGCTATAGTTGAATAAAAATGAACAACACTGCTTAGAAGGGATGAGCTTGATATTTGACTGCAATGTAAGCAAAGTTTGAAGAGAGAAAGGGGGAAAAAATCTCTTACTTTGGGAACGAACACATTTTACGTAAAACAAATAAAAATTGTTATATAATATTCTTTGCTCAAAGGTATAATACAAGTTTTGAAGGCAATAGAGTTTATGTTGTGACCACTGAAAAATCTTGCAGTTAAACAATTTAATTATGTAATAAAAATTTAGCCAAAAAAATCTAGAATATATGGAGATGATAATTACACTAACACAAGGAGAATATCTGTAGATTATTTGTTTTCTTGGCTGAAGAATTAAGCAAAATTCTTTGCACTTTCTTTTTTGTCCTGGTGTGATTCACTCTTTGGGATTAAAAAAAAAAAAACTGATCATGTTGAGTTTTCCATGAGAGAGACACACCTGTTTGTCTCCGTTTCTTGCTAAGCAGAGCTGATCCCAGACTTTACACAAAGTTGGACACAAACATTTTTACCAGAAAACTGCTTGATTCTTTTCCTGTTCACGTTCTTCAAATATTTCTGTCATGCTGTTTTTTCTTCTCTTTTGGTTCAGACTAATAATTATGTCATCAAGCCCACAATAACTGCCATTTTCAAAATTATAGTGGCAGAATTTCTGCCGATTGCTATTATTGAGTTGAACAAGCTTCCATCAGACAGGATGTGTTCAGGGTTGGTGGGTCCGTGGTTTTAACTGTTTTATATAAAAATGTATCTGGAAAATTAAAATAATTTTATCGCAGTTCAGTCGAATGGAAAATGGTGAACGGTTTTATGAATAATATATTTTTCATACTTTATCAGCTGGTTAATTTAAATTTTTATGTGCAGCTAAAACATGTTTCTTGATTAAAAATGTAAAAAAAAAAAAAATCTGATAATACAGTGGTGTGAAAAAGTGTTTGTCCCCTTCCTGATTTCTCTTTTTTTTTTGTATGTTTGTCATACTTCAATGTTTCAGATCATCAAACAAATTTAAATATTAGACAAAGATAACACAAGTAAACACAAAATGCAGTTTTTAAATGAAGGTATTTATTATTAAGGGAAAAAAATCCAAACCTACATGGCCCTGTGTGAAAAGGTGATTGCCCCCTAAACCTAATAATTCAATTCAACTTTATTTATATAGCGCCATTTCACAACAGTCATCTCATAGCACTTTCAACTGTAGGGGAAACCCCCACAATTGCAGAAAGACCCCAGCAATCTGGTCCTGTGAGCACACAGTTGGTGATGGTGGAGAGGAAAAACTCCCTTTTAACAGAAAGAAGCCTCCAGCAGAGCCAGGCTCAGGGAGGGGCAGTCATCTGCTGCGACTGGCTGGGCCACCCTTAGCAACAACAACTGCAATGAAGCGTTTGCGATAACTGTCAGTGTGTCTTTTACAGTGCTGTGGAGGAATGTTGACCCACTCATCTTTGCAGAATTGTTGTAATTCAGCCACATTGGAGGGTTTTCAAGCATGAACCACCTTTTTAAGGTCATGCCACAGTATCTCAAGCAGATTCAGGTCAGGACTTTGACTAGGCCACTCCAAAGTCTTCATTTTGTTTTTCTTAAGCCATTCAGAGGTGGACCTGCTGGTGTGTTTTGGATCATTGTCCTGCTGCAGAACCCAAGTGGGCTTCAGCTTGAGGTCACGAACAGATGGCTGGACATTCTCCTTCAGGATTTTTTGGCAGACAGCAGAATTCATGGTTCCGTTTACCACAGCAAGTCTTCCAGGTCCTGAAGCAGCAAAACAGCCCCAGACCATCACACTACCACCACCATATTTTACTGTTGGTATGATGTTCCTTTTCTGAAATGTTGTGTTACTTTTACGCCAGATGTAATGGGACACACACCTTCCAAAAAGTTCAACTTTTGTCTCGTCAGTCCACAGAGTATTTTCCCAAAAGTCTTGGGGATCATCAAGATGCTTTCTGGCAAAACTGAGACGAGCCATTATATTGTTTTTTGCTCAGCAGTGGTTTTTGTCTTGGAACTCTGCCATGCAGGCCATTTTTGCCCAGTCTCTTTCTTATGGTGGAGTCATGAACACTGACCTTAAATGAGGCAAGTGAGGCCTGCAGTTCTTTGGATGTTGTTGTGGGGTCTTTTGTGACCTCTTGGATGAGTCGTCACTGCGCTCTTTGGGTAATTTTTGTCAGCCGGCCGCTCCTGGGAAGGTTCACCAGTGTTCCATGTTTTCATCATTTGTGGATAATGGCTCTCACTGTGGTTTGCTGGAGTCCCAAAGCTTTAGAAATGGCTTTATAACCTTTTCCAGACTGATAGATCTCAGTTACTTTGTTTCTCATTTGTTCCTGAATTTCTTTGGATTGTAGCATGATGTCTACCTTTTGAGGATCTTTTGGTCTACTTCACTTTGTCAGGCAGGTTCTATTTAAGTGTTTTCTTGATTGAGAACAGGTGTGGCAGTAATCAGGCCTGGGTGTGGTGAGAGAAATTGAACTCAGCTTTCCAAAGATGTGATAAACCACAGTTAATTTGTTTTAACGAGGGGGGGAATCACTTTTTCACACAGGGCCATGTAGGGTTGGATTTTTTCCCCCTTAATAATAAGCGCCTTCATTTAAAAACTGCATTTTGTGTTTACTTGTGTTATCTTTGTCTAATATTTAAATTTGTTTGATGATCTGAAACATTTAAGTGTGACAAACATACTGTACAAAAAAAAAAAAAAGAGAGAGAAATCAGGAAGGGGGCAAACACTTTTTCAGACCACTGTATATTTTGATAAAGAGAAAGGGGTCCAAAGTGCATAAGTGAGCAAAGTATGGTTTTTGTTTTGTTTGTTTTTTTACAACATTTTGGGATTTTCATCTATGAATGAACAAAAAAATCTTTGCATGCATTGATTTGTATTTCTGTTCTCTGTTCCCTCTGTTGTAGGGCTTTGAAGACCCCAAAGACAAGTGAGTACTGACCTGAAATCATCTTCCCTCTGATTGTACTATTTGTAAAATCTTGTTACTAGTTTTTACTCAGCCTTATATTAAGCACCAACAGATAACTGGAGGCCATTTTTAAACACAGGTATACCTGGCCTCATAGGCAGTGCAGTTGGCTTTAATTCATTTCTACTGGTGACATGCAAAGACGTTTCAGTGGACAAGTGCTCAGGCAAAAAATAAAAACAACTCCTAAATAAAAAAAATCCTAAATACCAAAAAAGTGAAGTTACATACAGTGGCACAAATTTTACTGTACTATACTCTATTTTATTTTAACACTCATGGAGATATTTGTGGCCCACAGATTTCTACCAAATTATCAACTCACACAGAGACCATGGTCTTCATCATTAATTATATATTTGCATGACAACAGGTCAATAATAAAAAATGGGCAGTTTCCATTGAAAAATATCTGTTGAAAATAAATCTTTGCAAAAATCTGAAAGTCTTTTCTTTCAATGTATTCAGTCTTTTCTCCTATATGTATTTGTTTGTGTTAAGCCAAGTTTATTGTCAGTCAGTCCATACAGCCAAACATGTACAATAGAACAAAATTATGTTTCTCCTATTGGGGGAGCCGTTGTCATGCAAGGCACCATCCTGATTTCCCTTCCCCTATTTTCTTCTTCTTCTTTTAGATTTGATTGGCAGTATTATGCTGAGCACAAGGTAGAAGTCAGGAAGTACCATTTTTATAGTCTTTCTTTGGTATGATCTGGCTGGGGCTTGAGCCCATGACCTCCCAGTTGTGGGCCAGATCCTCTACCTCTAGGCCACCATTCCAGTGGTTAAAGGGGATATGATGGAATTTTCACTTTTTCAGTGCTTTTGCACATCTGGGTATGTAGAGTACCTACCAGTTGAATAACTTCTTTTAGATTTGATTGGTGGTTGGCAACCAGCTTACAGGTGCATTACCGCCACGTACTTCACTCTATATCATCACTGTATCTGGTCAGGAGCTGTAGTCCTTACCACCACGTAATTCACTCAGTAAACATCACTCTATGTATCAAAAGTCAGAATTTACCTTTTGTTCTTATTAAAGACGGAAATAGAAAGGAGATGTTTTTACCGTCTTTACATGTTTCGACTGTTCACTGCAGCCTTTGTCAGAAGTGTCAGCTGATTGCTGTGAGGTATTATTTTATCAGCTGACTTTCGTAGGCGGGGCCAGCCCAGGAGACCTGTCAGATCCACCAAGCCGGCCGCACTTTCCGCCGTCCGATGATCTCTGGAGAATGTAGTCCCAGGTGTGGGAAGGCATAAAGGCCCCTCATCCCGGTTCATGCTATCGTTTCCCCGCTTCCTAATTTCTATGGCCTCCTTGATCCACCATTTGTATCTGTTGCTCTCCGATCCAATAATTTTTGCGTTGTCCCAGTCCATGATGTGATTATTTCTTTTGCAGTGATCTGATATAGCTGATTTTAATGTTTCTTGTTCTGCCTTTTCTTTTTGTGATCTTGCGAGTCGTCCTTGTGTTTCCTTCTCACATTCCTTCTGGTGTTCTTTTTTCCTTGTGGTGAATGATCTTCCGGTTTCTCCAATGAGGGTTTTGTTGCATGATCTGCATGATATTTCATATAGGTGAGCATTTGTATCATCTAGTGGACTGAAAAGTCAGTGGGATTTTATTACTCTGGTACTTGAGTAGGTAAGTTTGTGTTTACAACATTAATGAATAATTCTTAATGATTTTTTTTTTTTTTTTTTTTTTTCTTTTTTCTTCTCTCGGCGCCACACGAGTCGGCTGCCTTTTGCAACAGCGGCTCGATTCCGAGTCTTTTTTCCCTTCCTCTCTCTTTTGATCCGTCTTTTTTTTTCACCCCACTTATATCACGGACACACAGATCGTCCTAAATGTCTCCTGAGCCGGTGGACGGAGCCACTGTCTATAGCAGGATACGATACAGCAGAGAACAGCTGCTAGCATTCAACCGCCACCCGGTCCCATTGGAAATACTCGACATACCGAGAGAACTGAGGCGAAAACGCCGCGGCTGCCGGGCTGGAGTAAGGCGGAGGACAAAAAATATAAGGTACAGACCCTCCCTTCCATCTGTTGTCATGGGAAATGTACGGTCGATACTGGGAAAGTTAGATGAGCTAGCGGCTATCTCCCGTTATGATAGCACATACCGGGAGTGCTCTCTCCTTTTGTTTACTGAGACGTGGCTAACTGAACTAGCAGCAGATGCTAACATTGAGCTGGAGGGTTTTCACATGATACGAGCTGACCGAACACCAGACAGTGGCAAGGCTAGGGGCGGTGGAGTGATCATGTATGTTAACAACAACTGGTGCAGACCGGGACATATCACTGTTAAACAACGACACTGCAGCAAAGACATTGAGTTGCTAGCTGTTAGCATGAGGCCTACATATCTCCCGAGAGAACACTCACACGTGATCTGCATTGTTGTTTATGCAAATCCGACGGCGAACGCTGGGACAGCACGTGACGTCATCCATTCAGTAACCAGCAGGCTGCAGACAGAACACCCAGATGCTCTTCTCCTCATCTCAGGCGATTTCAACCATGTTTCACTGTCTCCCATTCTACCCACGTTCACCCAGTATGTCACATGCCACACTAGAGACAATAAAACACTGGATTTATTCTACGCAAACACTAAGGAGGCGTACACCTCATCACAACTACCCCCACTCGGGAGATCGGATCACAACTTGGTTCATCTCCGGCCGGTGTACAAACCCCTAGTGCACAGACAACCTCCGGCCATGCACACTGTGGAGTTATGGTCTGAGGAGACAATGGACACCCTAAAGGGCTGTTTTGAAGCCACCGCCTGGAAGCAGCTCTGCGATCCACATGGTGAGGACATCGATGGCCTCATTCACACCTTCACGGGCTACCTCAGCTTCTGTGTGGACAAATCCGTTCCCACCAAGACCATACGGCGTCACTCAAACAACAAACCCTGGATCAACCCTGAGATTAAAACACTTCTGAGAGAGAAGAAGAGGATCTTCAGGTCAGGGAACAGGGAGATGCTGAAGTCCGTACAGGGGGAGCTGAGGAGAAAGATCAGAGAAGGCAAGGACAGCTTCAGGAAGAAGATGGAGGACAAGCTGCAACAGAGCGACATCAGCGGGGTCTGGAGAAACCTCAAAACCATCTCGGGGCTCCAGAATACCTCCCCCCAGGCCACAGGGGGCAGGGAGTGGGCGAACAACCTGAATCTGTTTTTCAATAGATTTGACCAACCGCCCTCCCCCCTGACTGCACAACAACCACTGCTGCCTCTAAAGAAATCAAGTCCTGCTGCCCACTCCCCACTCTACCAACACCCCCCCACTCCCAACACACAGCTCACCATCCTGACCCTGACCAGGACCCAGGTGAGGACGGAGCTGAGGAAGATCAAGGCGAGGAAGGCGCCGGGACCGGACGGCATCAGCGCAAAGCTCCTCAAGTCCTGTGCAGACCAGCTGTGTGGGATTGTGACGTATATCTTCAACATGAGCCTGAAACTGGGGAGGGTACCACAGCTGTGGAAAACATCTTGTGTGGTACCTGTACCAAAAACTTCCCACCCCAAAGACCTGAACAGCTACAGACCGGTGGCCTTGACGTCCCACTTGATGAAGACCCTGGAGAGACTGCTCCTTGCTCACCTCCGCCCCCTGGTGGAACCAGCGATGGATCCACTCCAGTTCGCCTACCAGCATGGCATTGGGGTGGAGGATGCGGTGATCTTCCTCCTTCACCGTTCTCTGTCCCACCTGGAGAAGCCCGGGAATATGGTGAGGATCATGTTCTTTGACTTCTCCAGTGCTTTCAACACCATCCAACCGATGATCCTGAAGGACAAGCTGCTGCGCGCAGGGGTGGACCAGCACCTGTCATCATGGATCCTGGACTACCTCACGAACCGGCCTCAGTTTGTGAGAACCCGGGACTGTGTGTCCGACACGATCATCAGTAGCACGGGGGCCCCCCAGGGAACGGTGCTGGCTCCCTTCCTGTTCACTCTTTATACTGCGGACTTCTCACACAACACAACACACTGCCATCTACAGAAGTTCTCTGATGACTCTGCGATCGTTGGCCTCATCTCCAATGGAGATGAAGCTGAGTACAGAGGGCTTATCCAGGACTTCGTGGACTGGTGCCATCGGAACTGCCTCCAGATCAACGCGAGGAAAACTAAGGAGCTGGTGGTGGACTGCCGCAGGCATGGGCAGCCCCTCACAGTACCAGTAAATATACAGGGAACAGACATCGAGATGGTGACATCCTATAAGTACCTGGGTATTCATCTGAACAATAAACTAGACTGGTCACACAATACTGATGCACTCTACAAGAAGGGACAGCGCAGGCTGTTCCTGCTGAGGAGACTCAGGTCTTTTGGTGTACAAGGGGCGCTGCTGAAGTCATTCTATGACACGGTGGTGGCATCAGCCATCACTTTTGGAGTGGTCTGCTGGGGCAGTGGCATTACTGCAGCCGATAGGAAGAGACTGAACAAACTGATTAAGAAAGCTAGCTCTGTCCTGGGGCAGCGCCTTGATCCGATGGAGGAGATAGGAGAGAGAAGGACGGTGGCTAAACTGTCATCTCTGCTGGAGTCCGAGTTCCACCCTATGCAGGACATACTGAATGCACTGAGGAGCTCATTTAGCAGCAGACTACATCATCCCAGGTGCACAACCGAGAGGTTTCGTAGGTCCTTCCTACCAACGGCTGTCAGACTGTACAACCTAAGCAGGGCTGCTCGCAGAGATAGCAAAAAAGACATAACAAACTAATAGTTTTTTGAATGCAGAAGATGCAATAGACTTACACAGTGGTCCTCTCCGGCATACAACTAGGAGCATGCCGGTCGCTATGGAGGGTGAGAGTGTGTATGGGCACATAATCATACCATGCAGGATAGCTGGGTAGACGGTTATGCTGTTTCATTCCATCTAGCGGCAATGCTCTGCACTGTGTGTGTTTATATATTTGCATATTTGTTCCGTCTAGCTGCAATGCTCCGTACTGTGGGTGTTTATATATTTATATATCTACATGTTATTCCATCTAGCTACATTGCTCCGCACTGTGTGTGTTTATATACTTGCATATTTATTCCACCTAGCTGCAATGCTCCGTACTGTGGGTGTTTATATATTTACATATTTATTCCATCTAGCTACAATGCTCTGCACTGTGTGTTCATATATTCATATATTTATTCCATCCAGCTACAATGCTCTGCACTGTGTGTCTGTGTGTGTGTGTATATATATATATTTTATAGTAATACGTACATATGTTTATTAGCTGCTCTTGCTTGCTTGTTTTTTTTTCTTGCCTTCTGATTGTTGCTCTGAGTGTTGCTATCCCTGTGCTGTTGCAATCCTGGAATTTCCCCGTTGTGGGACTAATAAAGGCTTATCTTATCTTATCTTATCTTAATAAAATATCATGATACTGGTGTCTTTGAATTGATACAGTATTACCACCACAAAGTATTAGTCCTTCAGCCAAAGGCCACATTTTGGGTCCATGGGTCATCGGTACCAAACAAGGTGCCCGGGTTTAACAAAGTTTTTCAGAAAGATAGATTTCTTAGGGTTTCTAGGTTTCTTGGGGTCCAAATCAGTTGATGGCAAGAAAAAATCAGTAGTTTTTCGTATAGATTGATAAGATATTTCCGCCCTGGGTGGAAAACGGTGGAGAACAACGCCAACCAGAGCAATGCGGTGAGCAGCAGCAGCCGTGTGCCACGGAGGTCAGGCAGTCTCTCAGTGCCGGAGCTCCATGCGCCTTGGAGGAGGGCACTGCGCGGTACGGCGAGGTGCCCAAGGCAGTGAGCGGCACCAATGAGCGGGCCTCAGTTTTCCCCGGAGTGCGCAGGGTGAGTTGTCCAGTAACCAGAGGGTTGGTGGTTCGAATTACGTTTTTCTTCAGTTTGAGTCTCTTCATTTGTAAAGGACATTTCAAGGTAAGACAGCTGTGTTTTATATTAAACTATTTTCCTTCTTGCAATACTCTTAACTTTAGTGTGTGTTTTAAACTTGCTCGTTTGCAATAACTCGAGCCATCCATTTCAAAGTGAAATTCCGGTTCCACGTTATTGAAGCCATGCAGGGTTTAAATGACATTAACAGCCAGTTTAACCTCCGAATTATCTTAGCGACTTTGAGCCTTTTGTGGTATACTGACGTGGCCGTTTTATGCAAAGGTGGACTCTCCATCACTTGAGACTTTTAACTGGAACAGCAACCTCTTAAAGACGAAGCCAAAGTAAAATTTTTAACTTTTTGTATGGAATCTGGTCCGTCTCATGAGTGGTAATTGGAATGTTTGAGTGCAGGTGATCTGCAGGCAGAACTTCATTAAGGAATCCAAAGATTTTTATTCTTAAACGCTCCCAGTTGTATTCAGATTGATTGTTTTTGTTCGAGTCTTAATTAAGTTGGTTGCAAATACTGTACTTGTTTGAATTAAGATCTAAATGCGATCAAATGAAATTGTATGTTAAATGGCATATTGTATGATATAGTGTAGTTAGAAATGTACTTTAAGTCGGTTAATATTATTCTTAAAATGATGTTTTAAAAACGCAAAGCAATCAGAAAGTGGCCATAAGGACTGGAAGAGAAGTGGGAAAAAAAAGAAAAATCAGCAAAATTTAAAACAATGTGTCATGGGTTTAAGTTTCCCCTGAAGTTTGTTTCCTGAAATTGTGTCTTAGATTAACCATTATAATTCAATAAGTGACTCCGTGAAACAGTCATGGCTGCTCTGTTCATTCACAGACCAGAAAATTCACACCGTTATCCTGTTAAATCAAAGGGAATCTTTGTTCTTTTGCATGTCCTTTTGTTGTTAAAATTGTGTTAACAGGCCTGAGGAGTTGTTAGTTCCTGTCCAGCAGGTCAGTTGGGGGTGGGAGGGGATCAGTGCTGCTGATAAAGCCACGTCACCCTTTAACCCTTTGGTTTCCATCTCAGCAGCAGCTCTGTTTGAACTGTTCTCAGAAGGGAATATGTAAATCGACAGAGGTGTGAAGCTTGTCCCAGCTGTTCCCACTGATGTCATTGGGGGTGGTGGTGATCTGTTTGGTGTCATGGGGTGTCATATGTTTACTCTTCCTGGGTTAATTGGATATCTCTGCTGCTGGGGATCACCTATTCCTCCTCTTCTCCTTTACCCTGCTGATTAATGCAGATCTGCAGGATTTAACACCTCCGAACATCACCACTTAAGCGCTTTTCCACTTGGGTCAGTTTGGCCCCGTTTGGTGCGGTTCGGCCCCCTTTGTCCGCTTTTCCATTCGGCACTCAATGGCCTAACAGTTCTGTTTTTTTCGGAACTGTTCCAGTTTTATCGGCACCAATCGAGAGTAGGTCCGAAGGGTACCAGCACTGTTACGTCAACCCACTGCTGGCCACTGATTGGTCCGGGCGTAGCGTCATGAGAGTGGGCGTTACGCTGACTTTCCAGAATAGCTTGCTGGCCGCCATTTGCAGTTTTTCGTCCGTGAGCCCGCGAACAAGTGATATTATAAACAACAACGATAGAATGGCTTAACAGAAATCAGCAGAAATCTAACACAGCGGTCCAGCAGAGTTTCCTGTGCGTGTTGGCTGATGAGAGAATGCAGAGGGAAGCAGACTGAGCTTGCAGTGGGGAGCACAAGCAGACGCACTAGAAAATAGACGGAGACGCACCGGGAATTAGACCCAGCCACCCGAACTGAATTGAATGTACAGCCATGACGCACCCAACTTCAGCAGTTGAAGCCGTGATATTGTGATATACAGGACGGTGAATGATGTGATATTCATGTTTTACGTTCTTTTTTCCAACAGTGGAAAGTTCACTTAGGACAGACGAAAACTTAATCGTGTTTAAACGATGACCTAGCTCAATGCTACGTCCGTCCTTGTATGTTGCTTTTTTGTGTTGACAATATCTGATGAAATATGCTAGTTGTAATCCTGGTTAAAAAGGTGGGGTTTTTTTTTTTTTTTTTTTTACATGTTGCATTTTTGTGCTGTCCATGTACTTAATTTGTGTGTATTTCATTGTAGAGTCCAAACAGGATCTGCCCGGAATGGCGACGTTTTGATACCAATGTATTGTGACAGGTAAACAACACATCATATTTATAGTCAAATCTTTTGCTTTTTAAGTTAAAGTTTAGGTAACGTGCCAAATTTAAAGTAGCACAATTTCCACTTAATATGAAAGGGACTGAATTGAGATTTATTTGTGTGAATATTAATTACAGAGTAATTGAAAATGAATGGCACATCCAATAGTAGCCACCATAAAATAAACCGCTTGTTTATTTATTTTTATCAGATCACTTCTGTGATCCTTTATGAGTTATAGTCATAATAGTGTATCTTGCACCTTGGGGAATGGGAGTTGTTCAGTCACCATTAGAATTTAGTTTATATGTGTAGTCTATAGTATTTCATCTTTAAACTCATTCAGTAATAGAACACATTACAAATATTTGAGACCCATTGTAGTGCTTCCTTTTATATTTTAGCAATACAAACACAAAACACCACCCACACTTGAAACCAAGGCGACACAGCGGTGGCTAAACTTTTATTGATAACGTTATTTCACACCATCACAACCACTCAGTGTAAATGGTGTAGAGATTGAAAGGGTATCCAAAATTAAAATCCTTGGCATAATAATCAATAAAAAACTGTGTTGGAAGTCACATTAATTATATTAAAGGTAAGATATGCAAATCAATCGCAATACTGCACAGAGTGAAATATTTGCTGAATGTAATGCTGAAAGTAATACCTCTATACAAAACAGGAGACAGTCATCGCTTCACAAATTACAGGCCAGTCTCTTTACTCTCACAATTCTCCAAAATACTTGAAAAAATCTTCACTAAGAGACTGGATGATTTCACTGAAAAACACAACCTCCTTACAGAGAGCCAGTATGGTTTTAGAGCAGATAAATCTACATCTTTGGCACTGATCGAACTTATAGAAGAAATTACTAGTTGTATAGATAAAAAAAAGGTTGTTGTAGGAGTATTTATAGATTTAAAGAAAGCTTTTGACACCATTGACCACAGAATACTACTAAGGAAACTGGAAAGGTATGGGATAAGAGGGGTTGGACTGAGTTGGGTGGAAAGTTATTTAAGTAACAGACAACAATTTGTACAAATTGGAGAGCACAAATCACCCTTCATGGACATCACTTGTGGTGTGCCCCAGGGGTCAGTTTTGGGACCCAAACTCTTTATTTTGTATATAAATGACATTGAGATTGAGATTGAGATTCAACTTTATTGTCATTACACATGTATGAATACAAGGTAACGAAACGTGACTTGGCATTTGGGCACGCTCTGCAGAGCGCATCCAAGGCCGGGGCAGCCGCTAGGCGCCAGTCATAAAGAAGAAAGGAAAAAAAGAAAAGAAATGATATGACACAATAGGCGAGAGAAAAAAACATGTTTTATCAAATTGATGCTTAATGAGTAAGCGAAATTTTGATTGCAGGCAAAAAACCCTCAATGCATATTTAGCAGACATTTAGTGGACAAATCACACAGCAGAGGGAGAGCAGTGTGTGTATATATGCATGTAGTGTTGTATGCATTGTGTAGTGTAAATGTAACAGTTGTTAGTGAGCAGCAGAGGGCGCCTCCTGGCAGTGGATAGATGTTATAATCATGTGACTTATAAATAAGTCCAGAGTCCAGAGTCTATCTCTCTCTCTCTCTCTCTTGCTTGCAGAAGGCACATGGGCATTGTCGCTGACGACAAACAACTGATTGTTGATTGTATGGGTAGACATAAGAGCCGGTTCTTCCGCTAATCTCAGTCAGGAGGAATGTAAACACGGGGCAAACAAGGTCAAATCAAATCAAATCAGTACAGTGCACTCAGAGTAGAATTTGTCCTCACCCGTGTAATTCTGTGCTTCCATTATATATGCAGGCTTAAACTGTTTTTCCATAGAGAGCACAGGGCTTCAGATGTATTCCTTCACTGAATCACTGTCATTCAGTTCACCGTTTGCCGCTACTCGTGCCCTCCCCAACTGGTCGAATTTAATGAAGGAGCTGGCCGGATCCGCTTTGAACAGCTCTCTCACTTTCCTTCAATTTCTGATGCATCAGGGAACTCCACAGCCAAAAATAGAAGTCCTGAGATCATAACCAATAATGTTTCCATAGACGCATGGATTCCAATGTCCATGAGTCTCTCGTAGGTTCCAATTCTTGGGCTCCCCCTTGGCCCAATTCTTGTTGAAAAATAGTGACAATAGCACATTTAAGCCGCTTCCAAATCCATAATTTCCGTTTAGATTAAGATTCAGCGGAAGAAGAGCGACTAAACACAGACAAAAACGCAACATTGCAAAAGCTGGGAATAGATCAGGAAGGCAGGGGAGGAGGGAAGAAAAATGCGACTGCTCTCTCTCAAGGCAAGAAGGAAAGTGTGTAAATAAATATATATAAATATGCCAATATAAATATGCCAAGTATCAAAAATTCTGAAATTTATTTTGTTTGCGGATGACACAAATATCCTTTGCACTGGTGAGAATTTGCAGCAGGTTTTAGAGGTGGTCACAACTGAAATGGAAAAATTAACGCAGTGGTTCAACAAAAATAAATTATCTCTAAATCTAAAAAAAAACAAAGATTATGTTGTTTGGAAATTATAAAATAAATCATGAAATAATGGTAACGATAGATGATACCAGAATAGAAACAGTACAGGAAAATAAGTTTCTGGGGGTGACGCTAGACAATAAAATCTGCTGGAAACCTCACATCAGTCACATCCGGGCCAAATTAGCAAAATGTATAGGGATACTGGGGAAGACAAGACACTTCTTGGACTATAAATCATTGGTCTTATTGTACAATTCACTGTTTTTACCTTATCTTAACTACTGTGTAGAAGTCTGGGGAAACACCTACAAGACCAACCTACAGTCAATATGCACATTACAAAAAAGAGCTATAAGGATAATAAACAATGCAGGATATAGAGACCATACCAATGCGTTGTTCTTAAAGTCACATGTCATAAAGTTCATCGATTTAGTTAAATTTAAGACAGCACAAGTAATGTACAGGGCAATTAATAATCAACTACCAACTAATATACAAAAAATATTTTAAAAAAGAGACAATGATCATAATTTGAGGGGAGACTTAAACTTTACAAAACCCAAGATACGTACAACCAAGAAAAGTATGTGCATATCTGTCTGTGGGGTGGATTTGTGGAACAGTCTGGAGCCGGAACTGAAACTATGTACAAACAGAAATCAATTCAAAAAGAGGTATAAGCACCATTTGCTGAAAGGGTATATGTTAGAAGGGTAGTAGTTATATGTACGATTCATTATGTTCACTCTGGGATATTATGGGACACTATGGAATGGTGGGTGGGACAGCACTGTGTATATCTGTGTTGTTTGAGGCTGGTTTTGATGTATGGACATCATTGTATGTTAGAATGGATGGGTATTAATGTTGATTTGTAAAAAAATACAGTAAATTGTTTACTTGGGGTCTTAAAGGTGGTAATTTGTATAAAATTCACATGGGTGTATCTATGGAAAAGAGGAGATGGAATTAATAAGTGTTCACTTCTTCCTTCTCCCTTTCGAACAGTGTATAATGTTACTTTATTGCATTTGCCATTTGCTTGTATTTGTTAGTTTATTTCGAACACAAAAATATATCTATCTATCTATCTATCTAATCAACCCACACTATAGACTTTGTATCATTCATTAATACTCCCATACATGACATCCATCCATCCATCTTCTACTGCTTTTCCGGAGGTCCGGGTCGCAGAGGCAGCAGTTCAAGCAGAGAAGCCCAGACTTCCCTCTCCCCAGCCACCTGCTCCAGCTCTTCAGAGGATACCAATACCCATACATGACATATTGTACTGAAGTTTGGGGAAACGCATATAAAACATATATCCAGTCGTTATGCTTCAGAAGAGAGCTATTAGAATAATAAACAAAGCTGCTTACAGGGAACCAACAAACCCACTTTTTCTTAAATTAAAAGCTCTCAGGTTGAAAGATCTGGTTGCCTTTAAAACTGCAGTAATAATGTTTAAAGCTAAGAATCTATCACTGCCCGCAAATATCCAAAAGTTGTTCCAAATAACAATATCATTTCAGAGGAACACGTATATTTCAAAAACCTTCAGTGAGAACTACCACCAAGCAACACTGTGTCTCAGTGCAAGGAGTCAGACTGTGGAACGCTTTTGGACCTGAATTAAAATCATGTACAACGCTTGGACAATTTAAACAAAAACTAAAGGAAGAAATACTCCAAACATACACACGTGGACAAAATTGTTGGTACCCCTCTGTTAATGAAAGAAAAACCCACAATGGTCACAGCACAGTGACTACTTGTCACCCTTTAAATAGGCCAATTGACTGATTACAAGTTTGTAGACACCTGTGATGTTAATTAGAGGACACATCTTGGTTGAACATGTCCCTATGGTCACATTATTTTCAATCTTTTCTAGGGGTACCATCATTTTTGTCCAGGCCTGTTTCACGAGTTTGTTTTTTAAAATAATTCTGTTGAACCACAGTTCAAAAGCATTGTCTGATTTTCATTGGTTAATTTTCATAGAATTTTTATTTATTACCACTTTTGTCAGATTCAAGTTATTTCTGTGACCACTGTGGGTTTTTCTTTCATTAACAGAGGAGTACCAACAATTTTGTCCATGGCTGTATATACAAAACGACATGTAAAATCACATAAGGATTATCATATCCAGTCTGTGTTGTGCTGTTGCTTAGTTTTTGTCACGTTTTGTCTTGGCTTTGTTCTGATTTGTAATCACTCTTATTTTATTTTATTTTTGAATTCTTAGCTGGAACATGGGTGGGCAATATAAGCTGCGGCTTCACCCATCACCCATTTCGGATAAGTTATTTTGAATTGTATAATCCGAGGAGTTGCTGTTTAATTTGACCTTATTGGATTTTTCCCCCCTTGTTCTATTATTCTGTTCCTTTCTTTTAATCTAATCTATCCGAAATAAAGATTCATTCATTTCTCAGATATGTTTTAAACTTTCTTTAATTATCCACCACCCATTTCTGTCTTTCATCTAGGCAAGGGGAAAACGATCCACCCAAACCAGACCTTGCCTCACTATTTGCAGAGATGCAGGCTGAAGATCTGCTGAATCAGGACCAGTACGAGGGGCCGACCAGTTGCTTCTCAGTGAGGCAGCGTGGCTGGCGTGTGTGACCCATTCCAGTTTCTTTCTTTTTTTTTTTTTTTTTTTACAGTTTGAATTTTGCACATTCTACATAATCTGTAATTTGCTGCTGATTGGAATAAACAATTTAGTGACTTATGTGTTTGCATCATGATTTTCTATTTTGTCTGTTAAGACACCGGTGGGAAAAGAGTTAACAGTACGAACATTTATCAGTGACTTTGAAAATAATGGCTCATTTTTAAGAAAAGTAACCAACACAATTATTTGCTGAAGACTGTAAAACAAAATAGAGACGTCTGCAAAAGTACAAAGGTTTAATTGTCAAAATTCCCAGGGCAATACTACATGAATACATGTAAAGTTCACTGTTGATGCAGAGAATATATATTTATACAGTATCTACATGTAGTCAGCAATACTCAATACGATATATTTCCAGTTAATCCACATATTTCTCAATGTAACCTTGTGACTTGCATTATTTTAATTACTTTTAATCCTAGATCCATTTGTTTTGGCTTAAAATGCATCATAATTATTAAATATATCTTATGCCTAACTCAGTACTGTTTACCTGTTGAAATATATATTTAACGGCTCATATGGCACCTGATCCATGTTTTGCCACGACACCACTGGCTGGAGCAGGTAAATTCCATGACGTCTCAACAGTCTCTCCATGATTTTGACACAGATCAGAAGCTAAACATTTCTACAGACATTATAGCCACTTTGTGTTCGTGAAGTTGGGGTCACATCACTGTGGTGAACGTTAACGCCGACCGTTTGAAGTGATATTTTTGCCACAAGAGAGCCATCTGAAACACACACACAGAATACATATTTTAGTACCTAATATTGATAACTTGCCGACATTACAATGTTGTACGGAGGACTTAAAAGCAAAGTAGCATTAGCAATCATTAGCTCACCGTCATACGTAATGTAGTTGGTATCCTCATGGCTTCTAAATGCTCCAGTACCTTCCAGAGTGTGTCCTATTGCGGGTTTGCCTTCTGTTCTCTGTTTTTGCCTTTATTCTGGCAAAAACAGCCAGAGAACGCAGACGCCTCGTATCCTGCCAACTTGTGTTTTGCGTAACGTTACGCTTGATTTACGCCAGTTACGCTTGTTTTACGTAGTGGGAGGGAGAGGGTTGCGCCGCCTCCCTGTAACTATTTTCCACCCACTCCAAATGAGACCTAGTGCAGTGGAAAAACAAAGCGGGCCGAACTGTACTGTCCTGTCCCATACCAAACCGTGCCAAAGTGACCCAAGTGGAAAAGGGCCTATAGTTTCTCCTCATGGCTGTCTTTTAAAAAAAAATGGCCAACACACGCCAATTTATCACATCCTTTTTCATGTACAGTAAATTAGAAACATTCTTTTGTAAATGTGAGGATTTTACTCATAAATTTGCAGGATTTTCCTGCAGAGTTAGAGCCATTTTACTCAGAAATGTGCAGCTTCTTACTTGAAAATTTGCAGCTTTTTATTATTCATAAGTTTGCAGCTTTTTCCTCATGAATTGAGAACTTTTCTTACTCTTGAATTTGCAGTTAAAAAAAGAAAAAAGCTTAAACTTGCAGCATTTTATTCAAATCCTATATCTGCAGCGTTTTAGGTTGTTGTAAACAGTTGGAAATTTACACCTTCTTTTGTCTTTTTGCTAAAGTTGCAGCTTCTTACCCATAAAATTCCACTTTATTTTGGTCAGAAACTGGCAGCTTTTAACTGAGACTTGCATCCTTTTTTTGTGTCAGGTCAGGCATTGGCTTGCTTGCTACCGGATAACCATGAAAACCGGAACTACCAGTCCCATGGGTCGGGCCGTCGGGGACTCAACCGGTATCCCCGCCCTCCCGAGGGCGTGGAGGGTGAAACAGGGCATCCTGGCAGAACTAAAAACAATATCTGCCACAGGTCTGTGGTGGAAGATATAAGATAGAATAGATAGATAGAAGTCTGGGCTTCTCTGCTTGAACTGCTGCCTCCGCGACCCGGACCTCCGGAAAAGCGGTAGAAGATGGATGGATGGATGGAGGTCTGTGGTGGACCACTCCCAGTTACACAGGGTGAGACTGGACATCCTGGCAGATAAACACATCTGTTGCATGGTCTGTGGTGGACTGTGCCAGTCGGTGCATTGTGACATGCACTACACAAAGAGCAGAGATAAACAAACCTATCATCTGGTCAGTCACTGCAACAGATACTGGAGTCAGTTTGTCTTGGCTTGTACTTGCCACTGATAATACCTTTATCTGCCAAGAATGTGCTGCTAGTCCAGCAAAAGCTAGCAGTACTCAAATACTTTGCAAGCAGTTTCATGAAATGGTCAATCAGAAAGCAACTCATACCGACTCAGACGTCGCCCAGGCTTACAAGGTCCGCGCTGATCTGTTCACAGTCCAACAGGCAACGAAGAGTAAGCTAGGAGCAGGAAGACAAAAGAAGAGGAAAACAGCAGCCTTGTGTGTAGCAGAATGGAATGTACACACTCTGTTGGACAGAACAACATCACAGCACCCAGAAAGACAGACCGTGCTTGTGGCCCTGGAACTGAACAGGTACAATGTAGACATAGCTGCACTTAGTGAAACAAGATTGCCTGGATATGACAGCTTGGAAGACCATGGGTGCATCTTCTTTTGGAGTGGGACATCAACTCAAGAAAGGAGAGAATCAGGAGTGGGCTTTGCAGTTAGAAAGGAGATAGCAGCAATGCTTGATGAGGAACCGGTGCCAGTCAACGACAGGATGATGACTATGAGACTCCCACTACAGTGGGAGATGTATGCCACACTCATCAGTGTATATGCCCCAACAATGACCAACACAGAGGAGGTGAAGGAAGAGTTCTACAGTGATTTACATGAGACTATCAGGCGTGTACCAACTGATGACAGGCTGATACTTGTTGGAGATTTTAATGCCAGAGTTGGTTTGGACACTGAGAAATGGAAAGGAGTGCTAGGCAGTCATGGAGTAGGCAAGTGCAATGCTAATGGAGAACTTCTACTTGCACTATGTTCAGAGTACAACCTTGTGATAACCAACACTCTATTTAAGCACAAGGACACACACAAGAAGACATGGATGCACCCAAGATCCAAGCACTGGCACTTATTAGACTACATCATAGTCAGGCAGAGAGACATAAGGGATGTATTGGACACCACAGCAATGAGAGGCACGGACTGTGGTACTGATCATGTTATGCTGAGATCTAGATTAAGGATTTGCAGACGAAAACAGCACTGTAGGACTGGTGCGAAGCCACCACAGAAGCTAAACACTAGTGCACTGAAAGGCCAAAAGAAGCAGGAAGAACTTACACAGGAAGACACATTGGAGCCTATTACTCACTTAGTTAACTTGTCAATAAGAACAAATACCTTTCCAGAGAATTGAAAGACAGCAGTAATTACCCCGGTCTATAAGTCGGGAGACAAGGACCTAGCAAGCAACTACAGGCCGATTGCCATATTGCCCGTAGTTTCAAAAATTTTGGAGAAGATTGTTGCTGCTCAATTGATGGAACATTTAGAGTCCAACCAATTACTTTATTCACAGCAATTTGGGTTTAGGCCTAAGTATTCCACAGAAACAGCTAACTGTTATTTTATTGAGAAGGTCAAGGCTTCATTGGTTAAGGGGCATGTTGTGGGGACTGTGTTTCTGGATCTAAAAAAGGCCTTTGACACGGTAAACCACACTGTCCTATTGTCGAAGTTAAAAGACCTCAAGATTTCAACTGAGGCAATACAGTGGTTTAGGTCATACCTGGAGGGGAGAGAACAATGTTTCAAGGTTAATGGGGAGAAATGTGGGTTGCTCACCAATAACATGGAAGTACCACAAGGCTCTATACTAGGGCCATTGTTGTTCACAATATACATCAACGACTTGCCCGATAGTTGCTCAGGTGCCAACTGCCAGATGTATGCTGATGACACCGTAATCTATCTGTCTGCCAAAACGACTAGCATGGCAGCTGAGCACCTGACCCATGTTTTACAGAACATCTCTAAATGGCTTGTGTTGTCGCATTTAACCTTGAATGTCAAAAAAGCTGTTGCTATGTGTATCTCTATTAGAAACAGGCCCATGAATGATGTTTTTGATGTTAAAATTGGAAATGAGGTGCTTACTGAAGTGAATGAGGTCAAGTATTTAGGGATCATTCTAGACAGGAACCTGCGATTCGACAAGCAGGTGCATTACATTTGTAAGAAGGTCAAACCCAATTTAAATTGCTTCCGTCTCATTAGAAGGGATTTGTCACTCATACATATATGCACGCGATGATTCTTTCACATCTGTCATACTGTATCACATCTTGGTCACAAACATCTCAAATTACACTAAAACCCATAACTGCAATATACAGTGGGGCAAAAAAGTATTTAGTCAGCCACCAATTGTGCACGTTCTCCCACTTAAAAGATGAGAGAGGTCTCCAATTTTCATCATAGGTACACCTCAACTATGAGAGACAAAATGAGAAAAAAAAAATCCAGAAAATCACATTGAAGGATTTTTAATGAATTAATTGGTAAATTCCTTGGTAAAATAAGTATTTGGTCACCTACAAACAAGCAAGATTTCTGGCTCTCACAGACTTGTAACTTCTTCTTTAAGAGGCTCCTCTGTCCTCCACTCGTTACCTGTATTAATGGCACCTGTTTGAACTCGTTATCAGTATAAAAGACACCCGTCCACAACCTCAAACAGTCAGACTCCAAACTCCACTATGGCCAAGACCAAAGAGCTGTCAAAGGACACCAGAAACAAAATTGTAGACCTGCACCAGGCTGGGAAGACTGAATCTGCAATAGGTAAGCAGATTGGTGTGAAGAAATCAACTGTGGGAGCAATTATTAGAAAATGGAAGACATACAAGACCACTGATAATCTCCCTCAATCTGGGGCTCCACGCAAGATCTCACCCCGTGAGGTCAAAATGATCATGAGAACGGTGAGCAAAAATCCCAGAACTACACGGGGGGACCTAGTGAATGACCTGCAGAGGGCTGGGACCAGAGTAACAAAGGCTGCCATCAGTAACACACTACGCCGCCAGGGACTCAATCCTGCAGTGCCAGACGTGTCCCCCTGCTTAAGCCAGTACACATCCAGGCCCGTCTGAAGTTTGCTAGAGAGCATTTGGATGATCCAGAAGAGGACTGGGAGAATATCATATGGTCAGATGAAACCAAAATAGAACTTTTTGGTAAAAACTCAACTTGTCGTGTTTGGAGGAGAAAGAACACCATACCTACTGTGAAGCATGGGGGTGGAAACATCATGCTTTGGGGCTGTTTTTCTGCAAAGGGACCAGGACGACTGATCCGTGTAAAGGAAAGAATGAATTGGGCCATGTATCGTGAGATTTTGAGTGAAAACCTCCTTCCATCAGCAAGGGCATTGAAGATGAAATGTGGCTGGGTCTTTCAGCATGACAATGATCCCAAACACACCGCCCGGGCAATGAAGGAGTGGCTTCGTAAGAAGCATTTCAAGGTGCTGGAGTGGCCTAGCCAGTCTCCAGATCACAACCCCATAGAAAATCTTTGGAGGGAGTTGAAAGTCCGTGTTGCCCAGCGATAGCCCCAAAACATCACTGCTCTAGAGGAGATCTGCATGGAGGAATGGGCCAAAATACCAGCAACAGTGTGTGAAAATCTTGTGAAGACTTACAGAAAACATTTGACCTCTGTCATTGCCAACAAAGGGCATATAACAAAGTATTGAGATGAACTTTTGTTATTGACCAAATACTTATTTTACCGAGGAATTTACGAATTAATTCATTAAAAATCCTTCATTGTGATTTTCTGGATTTTTTTTTTCTCATTTTGTCTCTTAGTTGAGGTATACCTATGATGAAAATTGGAGACCTCTCTCATCTTTTAAGTGGGAGAACTTGCACAATTGGTGGCTGACTAAATACTTTTTTTCCCCACTGTATAAACAGGCTATAAAAATCTTGGACCGCAAACCAATGCGGTGGCATCACTGTGGTATTTTAGTCAAGCACAATCTTTTTACTTTTGAAAATTTTATTAGCTTCTGTAATATCAGACTGGTTTTTAAATGTCTATACAATCTTGTCTCACCTCCTTTTTCTGGTTTGGTGGCTAGACGCTCGAACTCTAGCAGAGCAAGCACACGAGCTTCCATCAACGGTGACTGCATTGTCACCATGTCTAGAACTTCATTTGGTCAGTCTGCTTTCTCCATAAAAGGGGCAAACTTATGGAACTCTCTGCCAACTCATTTAAAATTGGATACAAATGCCAACCTCTTCAACAGAGGCGTTAAAGATTGGCTAAAATCCCACCAGCAATGTGTGCATGTCTAGTCTGAATTGTTGTTTGTTGTGATCATGGATCTCTTGCTCTATTCATAATTTGTAATGTATTTGTAATTTTAATTAGCTTATAAATTTTGTATGTATAGGCTAATTTATGACCTATATAAGCCACCTATGGACTGGTGTTGAGAATTAGCACTTGTGCTATATACACCTATGCAAAACATCTGGTCTCTCCTTGTGATTGTACTAATGTAATTTGTTATGTCCATATTAAATAAAGAATAAAGAAAGAAAGAAGAAAAAGAAATGGATGAAAACTTGAAAGAGTGGGACAGCAACAACTCAGAGAATGACATAGAAGAGAAATGGGCAACACTGAAGGATACGGTGTACAGTATCAGACTGCGAGTGATGTATTAGGCCACCCTGAGAGGAAACATCAAGATTGATTTGATGAGCATGATGAACACCTGAAGAAACTACTAGAAGCAAGGAATACAGCTAGGCAGGAAAACCTACAGTGTAACACAAGGTCGAAGAAGAAGAAATACTCAGAGGCTCAGAATGAGCTACAGAAGTACACCAGAGAGATGAAGTCCTACTGGTGGGATGAAAAAGCGGAGAAACTTCAAACTGCAGCAGACAGGAAGGACATGAAAACATTCTTCACAGGTTTGAGAGAAATCTATGGCCCTAAACCAAGAGGATTGATCCAACTAAAGGCTATGGATGGTGAAATGGTTTTGCAGGAGAAAGACAAGATCCTGGACAGATTTGCAGACCACTTTGACCAACTACTAAACAACCCTGGAGATCTCACTGAAGAGGCTAAAGAAGCTCTCGTGCAGCGACCAGCTGTATCAAGTCTGGATGAACCACCAAATTTTGATGAACTACTGGCAGCTATCAGGACAACACAGGATGGTAAAGCTCCAGGAAGGGATGGAATTCCAGCAGAAGTGTGGAAATTTGGTGGTGTTCAGCTGACTAACTGCCTGCACAAGCTCATCCAAGAGATATGGAATGCCCAGAAAGTACCTCAAGACTGGAAGGATGCAAGTATTGTGCCTTTGTTCAAGAAAGGTGACAGGAAAGATTGTGGAAATTACCGAGGTATATCACTGCTAGCCACTGTTGGTAAGATTCTGTCACGTGTACTACTTAACAGACTCAGTGAACACATCTTGCAGAATGTACTACCGGAAACCTAGTGCGGCTTTAGAAGTGGAAGAAGCACAATGGACATGATTTTCTGCTTGAAACAGGTTCAAGAAAAGTGTGTCGAACAGAACATACCACTTTATGTAGTCTTCATAGACTTCAGTAAAGCCTTTGATACTGTTTCGCGACAAGGACTTTGGCAGGTACTCAAGAAATATGGTTGTACAGAGAAATTTGTCAGCCTGATTGAGGCACTCCATACACGTATGCAAGCAAACGTGGCAATGAGTGGTTCAGTATCTAAAGACTTTTCAGTAAGCAACGGGGTGAAACAAGGGTGTGTGCTGGCACCTACACTCTTCTCGCTATATCTGGCAGCCATGCTTAAGGTGGCCTTCAAAGACACTTCAGAAGGAGTATACATTCAAACAAGGAAAGAAGCAGACTTGTTCAATGTGGCACAGTTTAAAGCCGAGTAAGACATCGATAAAGGTAGTAAGAGAAATGCTCTTTGCCGACGACAGTGCTCTAGTTGCACACAGCGTGGAAGATATGCAATCTTTAGTGGAGAAATTTGCAAGAGCAGCTAGCCAATTCAGCCTCCAAATCAACATCAAGAAGACAGAGTGCCTTTATCAGCCACCAGAGTTCCAGTTATCAACATCACTACCAGAAGAGATCAGCATTGGTACAGAGCCACTAGTCAAGTGCAAGACTTTCAAGTACCTAGGGAGTACTGTTTCTGAGAATGCTAGGCTGGAGGATGAACTATCTCTCAGAATGGGAAGAGCGAGTGCTGTGTTTGGAAACTTGAGGGAGAGACTGTGGAACAATTGACATGTGTCTATCCGTGTGAAATGCAAAGTGTACAGAGCGACAGTACTGGCTACTCTATTGTACGGTGCTGAAACTTGGACTGTCTACAGAGTGCAGGTGAAGAAACTCCACGCGTACATGATGAGACACCTTCGAGCCATAATGAACACCTCATGGAAAGACAAGATAACCAACATAGAAGTGTTGAAATGAGCTGGTCTACCATCAGTGGAGGACATGCTAATACAGATGAACCTGAGATGGCTCGGACATGTTGAGAGGATGGACCACCAGCGTCTCCCTCGGCAGTTACTCTACTCACAGTTATGCAAGGGCAAACGCAATCAGGGTAGACCAAGGCTCAGATTTAAAGACACTGTAAAAAGAAACTTGAAGAAGTTGGACATAGACAGGAGTTCCTGGCAACGGAAGGCTAAGGACAGAGCTGTGTGGAGGAATCTGATCAGACCTAAATGAAACAGTCATTGTCGCCCACGACAGACTGCTATGATGATGATGACATTTCATTTTTTGTCTTGTTCTATTTTGTCCTTGGGGTGTAGTAATAACTGTCTTAATTTTTTGTGTGGTTTTACTGCTGTGTTTATTTTGTATTTTTTCATGATCCTTTGAATTGGTTCTGTTATCCCTCGGATGTATGGTATAGTTATGGTGTCCTTGTTTTTAATTTTGACTTTTTTTCTGTGTCTTGTTTCCTGTTTGTTTTCTTTGTTTTTGACTTGCTGTTTCCCTTTGTTTATGGCCCATGTTGGATATTGGCAGTAAGTGAGTGCATGTTTCATGTGGTTTTCATCTTCCTGTCTTGTCTTTTTGGTCTGTGATGATGGTGGCCCGTTCATATAATGTCCTGACAACTGATAGTTTGTGTGCTGTGGGGTGTTATGATGTCCATAGTAGGTATTGATCCGTGTGGGTTGATTTCCTGTACACTTTGATTTTTATACTGCTGTCATCGTTGTGGTGAATTTTCATGTCCAGAAAGGCGATGGTGCCATTTTCTTCCTCTCCATGTGTGAATTTTATGTTCCCAGTGTTGTCCGTGCTGTTCAGATGGTCAGTGAGTTCTTGTGTGTGTCCTTTCCTTATTTTCTCCAATATGACGTCCACGTATCTCTTCCAGAGGGTGGGTTTACATTGTATGGGTGCTGTGTTGATGGCTTTGTTTTCCAGATCTTCCATGAAGAAACTGGTCACGATGGCTGATAGTGGGTCTCCCATTGCAAATCCTTCTTTTTGTCTGTAGATTTTTTTTCTCTGTATTGAAAATAGGTGGATTTTGCAACAAATTGTAATAGTTCAGATATGTCGTCAACTGTGAGATTGGTGCGTCTTTTTAGGGTTCTGTCATTCCTGAGGCGTTCTTGCACTATGTGTAGTGTCACATCAATAGGGGTCTTTGTGAATAATGAAATGACATCATGTGAAATGAAGATCTCGTCTGATTCTGTATTAATATTTTTGAGTTCTTGTGCCAGCTCTTTTGAGTTTTTGCAGTGGTATTCTGATAGTCCAAGGAGGGGTTTGATGATTTCAACCTGTCATATCGCCTGGACAAGCCACCTGAGTGCAATGTGCAATCACCAAGTGAACACACAAAAAATGTTTGACCCTTTATTTGAATGTTCAAACACTACAATCTTGAAGAGAAAACGCCAGTCACTCGCCAGATAAGCAGGAGCCCTGTGGAGGACAGACGAGGCTGATTAGGGAGGAATGGAGATATAATGGGAAAACAGATAATGCCACTCACGTGAGAGATAGGAGGAGACCAGCATAGAACCCAGCGAAGGAGAGGAACCAGCAGGCAGAACTGCCGGACGGGTAGGGTGGATGGGTCTGACCGGGCAGAGAAGGAAGGCTACTTCGAGGAGGAGCAACAGGCTGGCGAGCGCACCAAATCTCTGCAGACGCACCTCTCCATGGGCAGCAACCTGGAAAAGGTGGAGGAGAGAAGATTGTTAGGTAATGTCATAAGACGAATAACCGCTTACAATAGAGCCATTGGTCGAGCAGTATACCCAAACGAGCCAGCGTTGAATCACTGAAGACTGCTTCCTTATAAATGCTGGCAGGCAGGAATCAGCAGGTGCGTCTGATGAGGGAGCCGATGAGCAGGAAGGAGGGGGCGAGCGCTCACCGCACGTGACAGTGCCCCCCTCTCAAGGAACGCCTCCTGGCGGTCGCCCAGTCTTCTCCGGGTGAGCACGATGGTAGTCCCGGACCATCCCCTTGTCATGAAACTTGGACCGAGGGACCCATGACCGATGCTCCGGGCCATAGCCCTCCCAGTCGACTAAATACTGAAAGCCCCGACCCCGATGTTGTACATCCAAGATCACCCAAACGGTGTGAGTGACATGACCACTCACACCGTGAGGACCTTGGGAGGAGGGGGAGACTTAGGGGGAGGGCAGAGAGGGCTGGAACAGAGAGGCTTAACTTTGGAGACATGGAAGGTAGGGTACGCGCGGACCGTCCGTGGAAGCTGGAGCCGAACAGCAGAGTCGCCAACGTTACTGGTGACAGGAAAGGGGCCCACGAACCGGGGGGCGAGTTTGCGACCCTCTGTCCTCAGCAAAACCTGGTCTGAGGCTACCCAAATCTGCTGTCCTTTTTTGTAGCTCAGCGCCAGAACCCTCTTGCGGTCAGCGTTGCGCTGATTGCGCTCGGTGGCACGCTGAAGCGCCGCTCTGGTGGATCTCCAGGCCCGGCGGCAGCGATGAAAGTGAGCCCCCACAGACGGCATCGCAACCTCTCTCTCAGCCATAGAAAGCGCGGGGGGTGGGGGGCGGGGGTTGTAGCCTACGGACGCCTCAAATGGTGACCGGCCCATAGCTGAGGAGACCTTGGAATTTATTGAGTATCCAACCCAGGTGAGATGGGAGCTCCATGAAGCGGGGTCTTCGGCTGCCACACAATGAAGGGCGGCCTCCAGGGACTGGTTGGTATGCTCAGCCTGCGCATTGCTCTGGGGATGATAGCCGGAGGTGAGGCTGACGGTGGTACCAAGGCAGTGGCAGAAGGACTTCCAGACTCGTGAAGTGAACTGTGGGCGCTGGTCAGACACAATGTCCGTAGGGATGCCGTGTAGCCTGACGACGTGTTAGGAAAGGAGATCCGCTGTCTTGGCAGTGGACGGCAGCATGGGAAGGGGAACCAGGTGTACGGCCTTGGAAAACCTGTCCACGATGGTCAAAATGACTGTGTTGCCATGGGAATGGGGAAGACCAGTGACAAAATCCATGGCAATATGGGACCAAGGCCAACTGGGGATGGGGGGGTGGTGGGGAGGAAGATTTATTCTGGGCACACGTCTGACAGGCTTTAACATACTCCTGCACGTCCCGCCATAGTGTCGGCCACCAAAACGCCTGCCTGATGATATCAATAGTCCACACCACCCCCGGGTGACAGGTGAAACGTTCAGTAAGATGAGATAAGATAAGCCTTTATTAGTCCCACAATTGGGAAATTCCAGGATTGCAACAGCACAGGGATAGCAACACTCAGAGCAATAATTTAGAAGATAAGAAAATAAGAGCAGTGAATATACATATGTACATGTAAAGGCCCTTAGGTTACAAGCCCTTAGGTTGTAATGCTCCGCATTGTAGCTAGATGGAATAAACGGCATAACCGTCTATTTAGTTACCCTACATAGTATGAATATGTACCCATACATATTGTCACCCTCCATAGCGACTGATATTGTCCTAGTTGTATACTGGAGGGGACCATTTGTGTAAGTCTGTTGCGTCTTTTGCATACAATACTATTAGGTCGTCACGTTTTTTTTGCTACCTCTGCGAGCAGCCCTGCTTAGGTTATACAGTCTGACAGCCGTAGGTAGGAAGGACCTGTGAAACCTCTCGGTTGCGCACCTAGGATGATGTAGCCTACTGCTAAATAGGCTCCTCAGTGCGTTCAGTATGTCCTGCATAGGGTGGGTCTCGGACTCCAGCAGAGATGACAGTTTAGCACCATCCTTCTCTCTCCTATCTCCTCCACTGGGTCAAGGCATTGCCCCAGGACAGAGCTAGCTTTCTTGATCAGTTTGTTCAGTCTCTTCCTATCGGCTGCTGTAATGCCGTTGCCCCAGCAGACCACTCCAAAAGTGAGGGCTGATGCCACCACCATGTCTTAGAATGTCTTCAAGAGCACCCCTTGTACACCAAAAGACCTGAGCCTCCTCAGTAGGAACAGCCTGCGCTGTCCCTTCTTGTAGAGTGCATCGGTATTGTGTGACCAGTCTAGTTTATTGTTCAGATGAACACCCAGGCACTTGTAGGATGTCACCATCTCAATGTCTGTTCCCTGGATGTTCACTGGTGCTGTGAGAGGTTGTCCTTGCCTGCGGCAGTCCACCACCAGCTCCTTAGTTTTCCTCGCGTTGATCTAGAGGCAGTTCCGATGGCACTAGTCCACGAAGTCCTGGATAAGTCCTCTGTACTCAGCTTCATCTCCGTTGGAGATGAGGCCGACGATCAGAGTCGTCGGAGAATGTCTGTAGATGACAGTGTGTTGTGTTGTGTGAGAAGTCCTCAGTATAAAGGGTGAACAGGAAGGAAGCCAAAACCGTTCCCTGGGGGGCCCCCGTGCTGCCGATGATCGTGTCTGACACACAATCCCGGGTTCTCACAAACTGTGGCCAGTTAGTGAGGTAGTCCAGGATCCATGAGGACAGGTGCTGGTCCACCCCTGCAGACAGCAGCTTGTCCTTCAGGATCATCAGTTGGATGGTGTTGAAAGCACTGGAGAAGTCAAAGAACATGATCCTCACCGCATTCCCGGGCTTCTCCAGGTGGGACAGGGAATGGTGAAGGAGGAAGATTACTGCATCCTCCACCCCAATGCCATGCTGGTAGGCGAACTGGAGTGGATCCATCGCTGGTCCCACCAGGGGGCGGAGGTGAGCAAGGAGCAGTTTCTCCAGGGTCTTCATCATGTGAGACGTCAGGGCCACTGGTCTGTAGCTGTTCAGGTCTTTGGGGTGGGAAGTCTTTGGTACAGGTACCACACAAGATGTTTTCCACAACTGTGGTACCCTCCCCGGCTTCAGGCTCAGGTTGAAGATGTGCTCCACAATCCCACACAGCTGGTCTGCGCAGGACTTGAGGAGCTTCGCGCTGATGCCGTCCGGTCCTGAGGCCTTCCTCAGTATGCCCCCATTGGATGACTTCACTGCGGAGAGCAGCCGGGACGTACAGGCGGTTGGGGGTGGGGGCAGCCCGCTGGTTCAGGGTCAGAAGACTGGGCCTAGCGGACTCGCTTCTCGATCTCCCAGGTGAGGGCTCCCAGGACGCACGAAGGAGGGAGAATGGACTGGGAGCGGGAAGGGGGGTCAGCCACGTCCTGAATGAACTGTCTGGAGAGAGCATCAGGCTACCCATTATGGGAGCCGGGCCTGTAAGTGACAGTAAAGTTAAAGCGCTGAAAAAATAAGGCCCAGCGAACCTGCCTAGGGTTAAGCTGGCAGGCCGACCGCAGATACTCCAAGTTCTTGTGGTCGGTCCACACGACTACCGGGTGAACAGCTCCCTCCAGCCAGTGTCTCCATTCCTCAAATGCCAATTTAATGGCCAGCAGCTCACGATCCCCAACGTAGTAATTCCTCTTGGCCGGGGTGAGCCGCCGAGAGAAATACGCACACGGGCGGAGCTTCAGGTCCGGGGAAGAACACTGAGATAACACTGCGCCCACCCCCATCTCTGAAGCATCCACCTCCAGGGTGAACTGGAGCTGAGGGTCGACCTGAGCCAAGACTTGATCGCCAGTGAACAAGACCTTTAATTTGTTGAAGGCCTGCTCAGCTGCCTCAGTCCATACAAATGGTACCTTAACAGAGGTCAGCTTAGTTAAAGGCTGTGCTATCCCACTATAGTTTCAAATAAATCTGTGATAAAAGTTTGCAAACCCCAAGAAGCGTTGCAGCTCTTTGCAGGATTGGGGGGTTGGCCAATCTAGCACAGCCTTCACCTTGGCTGGGTCAGCCCTTAGTTCTCCCTCCGCTATAATGAAGCCAAGAAAAGAAGTGGAAGATGTAGAAAATTCACACTTCTCTGCCTTGACGTATAGTTGGTTCTCTAAGAGCCGCTGTAACACGGCTCTAACATGGGTCTCGCGCTCCTCTGGCGTGCGAGAAAAAAATCAGGATGTCGTTTAAATAGACGAAAACAAACCGATTAAGCATATCACAGAGGACGTCATTGATTAAACGCTGCAAAACAGCAGGGGCATTAGTTAGCCCAAAAGGCATAACTAAATATTCAAAATGCCCCAAATGAGTCTTAAACACTGTTTTCCACTTGTCCCTCTCGTGTATTCTAACTAGATGATAAGCATTGCGTAGGTCGAGTTTAGAGAATACGCGTGAACGCTGCAGGAGCTCGAGAGTGGAGTTCATCAGGGGCAGAGGGTATTTGTCTTTGACACTGATGGCATTAAGCTCCCGATAGTCAATGCACGGACGCAAAGACCCGTCCTTTTTGCCTACAAAGAAAAACTCCGCCCCTAGGGGAGCCGAGGATGGCTGAATGAGACCGGTATTCAGTGAATCCTTAATGTACCTTTCCATCGCCTCTCTCTCTGGCCCAGAAATGCTATAGAGTTTGCTGGATGGCAACCTCGCACCTGGAAGGAGGTCAATGGCACAGTAGTACAAGCGATGCGGGGGAAACGCTAACGGTCACGACTTGCTAAATACCTCCCCGAGGTCGTGATAGACCTTGGGTACAAGGCTGAGGTCCGGCGGCTCAGCCTGAGGCGAGGAGATGGAAAGGGACAGAGAACACTCGGCCAAATTTAGACACGTAGCCAAACAGTTAGCATTCCAGGAGGTGATAGAATTTTGTGCCCAATTAATAATTGGATTATGCCTCCAGAGCCACGGATAACCCAGTACCATTGCATGAGAAGCTTGTGGAAACACATAAAAAGTCTGCTTCTCACGGTGGTTACCAGACAAAAGGACTGATAACTGCACCGTGCAATGAGTAACAGACGCCACCGTCTGGCCAGAAAGAGTATGCACAGAGCGGGGAGTCGGCAGTTTAACTGTTGGAATCCCCATCTCGTGCACCAGCGTAGAGGAGACAAAATTACCCTCCGCCCCAGAATCAATCAGGGCAGAGAAACCTCCTCTCAACCCCCGGTAGCTGGATGAGGGCCGAAATGAAGAAATTACCGGAGGGATCGGATTGAGTCCCGCCCGCCAGACCCCCCACGGCTACTGATAGGCCGATTCTTTTGGCCATAGGCAGCATGTGTCCAACTTATGGTTCAAAGCACTGCAGTAGGCACACGCCCCGATCCGCCACCGCTGCTCAACCTCTGTTCGCGGAAGGCAAGCAGAGCTGAGCTCCATTGGCTCAGGGGCGGAGTTGGGCTCGCCTCGGTCAGTAGATGCTGGGAAGGAACAAGTGACGGGTGGGCAAGAGGAGGCACCGCGCTCCCGAGCGCGCTCCCGGTATCAATTATCTAACCCGACCGCCTGATCTATCAGGCTGTCCAAGGTGGCAGAAACGGCATAAATCGCCAAGTCATCCCGGAGACGAGGATTCAGACCGTGGAGGAATGCGCTGTGTGACGCAACCTCGTTCCACCCCGAATCTGCTGCCTCAACCCGGAACTCCATCAAGTAGTCGTCCACCGACCAACTGCCCTGACGGAGTGACATTAGGTGACTCATAATGTTTCCTTCACTCTCGGAGCGGTCGAAGGTGCGGGTAAACTCGGCCACGAATAGGTCAAACGTTGGTGGCGAGGTTTTCTGACTGTCGATAACAGCCCGTGCCTAACTAAGAGCGCGGCCCCGAAGCAGAAGAACAAACTGATGAATCTTGGAGATGTCATCCGGGAACTCCCCCTGCACCTGCCCAAAATAAAGCCGAATCTGACATAAGAAGTCCTTGCATCCCCCCCCCCCTCCACACACACACACATACAGGGCAGGAGTAGAAATAACAAGGGTTCGGCGGACAATAGAAGGAGGAGCAGGTGAAGGTGGAGCAGCCGGGGCACCAGCTTGGCCCAATTGATCAGTAAGGACACTCAGCTGCTGCGCAATTGCCTGCAGCAATTGAGTGTGCTCAGCCACCTGCCTCTCTGTAGCGTCGAGGCGGTGGAGTGCGGCATGATCAGTTGATGATGATGCACCTGCCAGGTGGTGACTGGCTGGGTCATTCTGTCATATCGGCTGGACAAGCCACCTGAGTGCAACGTGCAATCACCAAGCGAGCACACAAAAAACGTTTGACCCTTTATTTGAGTGTTCAAACACTGCAATCTTGAAGAGAAAACGCCAATCACTCACCAGATAAGCAGGAGCCCTGCGGATGACAGACGAGGCTGATTAGGGAGGAATGGAGATATAATGGGAAAACAGATAATGCCACTCACGTGAGAGATAGGAGGAGATCAGCACAGAACCCAGCGAAGGAGAGGAACCAGCAGGCAGAACTACCGGACGGGTAGGGTGGATGGGTCTGACCGGGCAGAGAAGGAAGGCTGCTTCGAGGAGGAGCAACAGGCCGGCAAGCGCACCAAATCCCTGCAGATGCACCGCTCCATTGGCAGCAACCTGGAAAAGGTGGAGGAGAAAAGATTGTTAGGTAATGTCATAAGACGAATAACCACTTACAATAGAGCCGTCGGTCGAGCAGTATACCCAAACGAGCCAGCACTGAATCATTCAAGACTGCTTCCTTATAAACGCTGGCAGGCAGGAATCAGCAGGTGCGTCTGATGAGGGAGCCGATGAGCAGGAAGGAGGGGGCGAGCGCTCGCCGCACATGACACAACCAGGGCTTTTGATAAGTTGTATGTGACTGATCCAATACTGTCTATTATTGGTCGCAGTGGGATATCCTTTTTGGGGTTTCATAGATCCGGGGGGGTGATACTGGCTGTGGGTATCAGGTGTTCGTATGCATCCTTTGTGATTTTTTTGCTTCTAATAGGGGTTTAAGAAGGGCTTTTAGCATTTTTTTCTTTTCTTCTGTTGGGTTTGTTTTTATGAGTTCATGTGCTGCTGTCTGCCAACATGGTTTCCATCTGTTTTCCATGTTTCTGTGTCCATTACTACTGTAGTTCTGCCTTTATCTGATGGGAGGATTGTGATTGTTTTATCGTTCTTGAGTGAATTCAGTGCTTTTTTTTCTTCTTTTGTAACGTTGCTTTGTGGTAATTTGGCCATTTTGAGGATTCCTGTGACTGCGTTTTGTAGTGTTTCTTTTTCCCCTTGATCCTGGATTTTTTCACATGCAAGTTCTGTTGCGAGAATGTATTCTTCATGGGGTATTTTGGTTGGTGTGATGGCGAAATTCAGTCCTCTGCTCAGCACTTTTTTCTCCATGTCGATGAGTGTGCATTTTGATAAGTTTTTGACCCACTTGGTGTTCGTTTCCATGTGTGTTTGTCTTCGTTTATTCTTCCTTTCTGTGAGTTTTTTTAGTTTCTTTAAATGGCGGTTTTTCGTTATGGTGAATTGTTCACTGCAGTGAACAGTCGAAACATGTAAAGAAGGTAAAAACATCTTACTATTTTTGTCTTTAATAACAACAAAAAGTAAATAATTAAAAGAAGACAAAATGAACCTACTCAAGCTAAAAGTCAGAATTCTTCTCGGTTGGCAACCTCTTCTTTGTCTTCTTCACACTATATCTTTGTATAAGGAGTTCTTATAAGGAGTTCTGAACAATCTCCTTCTTCTTCAAACAGTGAGATTTCCATGTCTACATGATGTCTATAACACTCTATCTGGTCATTACTCTATAACGAGTTCTTATAAGGAGTTCTGAACAATCTTCCTCTTCTTCTTCTTCTTCTTCTTCTTCAAACAGTGAGATTTCCATGTCTACTTTGTTAACCTTAATTTATGCTTTGCACATCTGCTCAAGTGCAAGGCTTGTGTGACACAAATTTCATCATCCTCTCCAGTCCACTAGGCTCCGTGGGGTACCTCCACAGCTGTACGCATGCAGCCGAAGTTTTGTGACTGAGATGACTGTGCAGACTGATGACATGTGCAAGATCCAACCTCTCATTAAAAAAGTAACGCCACTGACACAGCATACAAAGATGAAGAAAAAGACTTTTAGAAGAAATGTGATAGGATGAGACCAGAGAAAGAAAAAGAAAAGATAATTAGCGTTCAAAGTAGTAACTACAGGAGTTACTTTTCTCGCCTTCATACACGTACCATTGCTGTAGCTAAAATGTGCACGGCTCTTGCCTTTCTTCTTTTTTTAAATAGCCACTAAACAATCACATTTGCACTACCCATCAGGCTGGGGTAAAACTGCAGATGATGGTTATATGCATGCGTCAAAAGCTTGGTTGAGCACTAGACGCAAATGAAACATGTATACAGCTGCATGTGTGCTGACCTTGTCCAGGTTCAGGTTCAGGTTACTTTATTTGTACCTGTAGGTAGATTTGTTTTGCAGTCAGGTGACATCCATATTTACAAACCACAATTACATTCAACATGAACACAAAACACAGGCACACATGAATCTGACTATAAACATGATAAAAGTACTCAAGGCTCCATCGATCAGGACATAAGACAGAGAGATAAGAGAAAAAAAAACAGAGATAAGAGAGAAGGGTCATATTAAAAAGTTAAAGACTAGTCAAAGAGGTTAAAAACTCAAAAGTCTAAAACCCAATAAAAGATTTAGAACCCAAATAAAAAACCTACAAAAATAAGTAAATATAAAATAAAATTAATAAATAGGTAACTAAATTATGTGCAATATATCAATCAATCAATCTTTATTTCAGATAGATTAAAAGTACAGATTAAAAGAAACAGAATAATAAAACAAAGGGGGAAAGAAAATCCAACAAGGTCAAATTAGACAATAACTCCTCTGATTACACAGTTCAACATAAGTTATCCGAAATGGGTGATGGCTGAAGCCGCAGCTTATATTGCCCACCCATATTACAACTTGTTCAACTCTTTAACAGCAGCAGGAACAAAGCTGTTTTTGTAGCGCTGGGTTTTACTTTTTGGGACAGCAAACCTCCGTCTGGAGGGAAGAAGCTGAAAGTGGCAGTGCAAAGGCTAGGAATCATTATTTAAAATGGAGGTAGCAATCCTCTGTACCTGTCTGGTGTACAGGGATGTCAGGCTCAGCTGTGACTCACCAAGCAAACGACTGGACCATCTAACTACCTGATCCATGGATTTCCTCTGTTTCAGTTTTATCTGACCAAACCATGACACTAAAGAAAAGGATAAAACAGATTGAATAAAAGCCCGATAAAACATTATCATTATGGTTCGGTCAATTTGGAAGCGTGCAAGTTTCCTTAAACAGTGCAAATGTTGCTGACCCTTTTTGCACACCCTTTCACAATTCTCTTCAAAGTTTAAATTACTATCAATAATCGTCCTAAGCCTTTTAGTACAGTGACTTCGTGCCTGGGAGTTTTCCTCCTAAAGTCAATAATCATATCTTTAGTTTTTGTCGTATTCAGCTGCAGGTAGGAATCCTCACACCAGTGAACAAAATCATCAACTACTGGGCCGTGGCCACTCTCACCATCCTGGAGGAGACTGACAACAACTGAATCATCAGCATACTTTATAATGTGTCTGTTGTCATGTCTGCTCCGACACATGTTTGTGTACAGGATGAAGAGTAGTGGTGACAACACACACCCCTGCGAAGAGCCAGTGGAAGAACACTTTTGGTCAGACAATGTACCATTGACCCTTACTCTCTGTGTCCTGTTGGTTAAAAAAATCCAGAATCCAACCCACCAGATTATTACTCAAATCAAATTGTTGCAGGAGCCTTTCAACTAAAATATGAGGTTGGATTGTATTAAAGGCGGAAGAAAAGTCCACAAATAAAAGCCTGGCATGTGTCCCATTAAAATCCAGATCTTTAAAAAGCGTGTTAAACAGAGTGACAGTGGCATCCTCCACTCCTCTGTGAGGCCTATAGGCAAACTGCAGAGGATCCAATGCATGCTCAGTCTGCTTTAGGACCTCAAATCTGACCAGTTTTTCAAAAATTTTCATTAAAATTGAAGTCAAAGCAACTGGTCTAAAGCCGTTTACCGTTTTAGGACAGCTGGATTTTGGAACGGGGACAATCACAGCATCTTTCCAGATCTTAGGCACATGTTGTGTCTGTAAGGACTTATTGAAAATGTAGTGAAATACAGGACTCAGTTCATGTGCACAGGACTTTACCAGTCGCCCACATATATTATCAGGGCCCTGACTTTTGTTCACTTTTACAGCACAGAACGCCCTTTTAACATCCTGCACCTCAATATTAAAGTGCTGATTGTCTTTGAGTTTCTGTTTCAAATCTTGGGTTTCTGTGCTAAAATCAAAGGAGTCAAAACGACCATAAAAACAATTAAGAGCATTAGCCAGCTCTGTGTCTGAATTAAAACCATCTAAAAACACACGATTACTGCGCTCTGTGCTCTGAAGGCCTGCAATAGTTTTCATACTGGCCCAGGCTGAACCAAGTTTCTTTGTTGCCATCTTGCTTTCCAACTCTGATTTATAATTCTGTTTTGCTCTTAAAATTTTGACCTTCAGCTCTTTTGTGGCAACCTGCAGCTCAGAAACAACCCCCTGTTTAAAGGCAAGTGCTTTCCTCTGTAAGCAGGATTTAACTGATTTTGTAACCCATGGCTTGTTGTTGGGATATATTTTGACATGTTTACGTGGAACGATCATATCTCTACAGAAAGCCATGTATGAGCATGTGACATCCACCAAAGAGTCCAAATCATCCCCGCAGATCAGTGTGAACACCTCCCAGTCCGTACAGTTAAAGCATTCCTGGAGGCAGTGCACTGAATCCTCTGTCCACACGTCTATGTCTCTGGTCTTCACCTTGTCTCTTCTGAGAGCAGTTTTATATGTGGGCAGCAAATGTACACAGTTGTGATCTGAGGATCCTAAAGGAGGAAAGGGAAGTGATTTATAGGCCCTCTCTATGGAGCCGTAGCACAGGTCCAATGTCTTTTTTCGCCTGGTTGGGCAGGAGACATACTGATAAAAGTTTTTAAGTGTCTTCTTTAAAGAAACATGGTTAAAATCCCCAAGAATAAAATTTGGAGCCTCTGGGGAAATCGACTGCAACTGTTGTACCACATCAAAGATGGTGCTGGAGGCGGAGTCAGCATCCGCTCTCAGGTGAATGTACACAGTCATTATGAAAAGTTGGGGGAACTCGTGGGGCAGATAAAAGGGGCGTAGTGACACGGACAGAAGCTCCACATCGAGTGTACAGATGCGCTCTCTGACCGTGACAGATGAACAGTACTGTTTATTAATATATAAACATACGCCGCCCCCCTGACGTTTCCCCGTTACCTCTTCCTGCCAATCCGAGCGAAGTGGGGTTCCAAAGCCGTCAATACTCAGGTCCGCATCCCGGTCATGCACCGTAAGCCACGTCTCCGTGTAAGCCATGACACAGCAGTTCTTGAAGTCCTTCTGATATCGTACATTTTCTTGAATTTCATCCACTTTATTTCTCAGGGATTGTACGTTCCCCATAATAATGGAAGGAAGAGGAATGCGGTTAAGCTGACGTCTCCTCAGGCTTAATCTTATGTCTCCACGCTTTCCGCGTTTTCTCCTCTTGTCTCTCTTTTCATCGCTGTGTCCATGAAAATCTCTTAAAATAAAGTCCGGCAGTTGTGGCACGGACTCAAACACAGATGCTGCATTTCCCATGTTTAAATGCAGTAACATGTCTCTGGAATACTGTATTCTTCCCGGCATGATCGCGCTTACCTCCAAGACAAAGAGCCGGTAGGAAAAAAGCGACAGTGCAAAAACAAGAAGGAAATCCATACTGATGGAACCAGGGAGCTCTTCGTTATATAGTCCACAAACATTCAAGGACAAAAACGGCACAGAGAATTACGTTAAAACACATTAAAGTGCATAAAAACAGAGACACAGACGTCAAACTTTTTTCACCCGCTGCCGGTCGCTGCGTGCACATGCGCCCCCGAAACATAGGCGCATCATAGATGCACAAAGCATAAATCCACTTTTAGGATCCACCTTTGTCTCAGTAACACTCTCTAAACTATCAGTTTTGATTTTGCTTCTGGTGTAATGTGAGAACTGGAGCCCACTGGTATGATGCCACCCTCCCAGTTTTATCTCCACCCATTTTAACAATGATGGGAGGATCCCTGATCGTTCAAACCCACACTGACAATGATATTATAGCTGCTTGCCTGCTATGGATTTAGCTTGGTGACTGTGGTTTATATTGTTATTTTCAATAGAGAGCCTAAGTCGCGCCCCCTCTACTTCCACACATGGGACCTTAAATCGGAAAAAATCTCCATTGAAATGAATGGCAAGAGCAAAATTATCTTTTGATCCCCATCAAATTTTGAAACGAGTTACACATATGTTTGTCAATTTAAAAGATAATTTTCCACGTAAATAACAGTGCAGGTTGTTGTGTGACTGTTAAGGTATAAGGTTGTGAAAATACGTAAATTAAGCTGCAAACACAGACATTTAAACTACATTACGTTTTCAAAGCACGTCCAGGGGGAAGTAACTAACAGTCCTCTGGATCAGTTCCAGCTCTCAAAATACAAAACAATACCTTTGTGTTGTTTTTCTCCTCTTTGGCTCCTTCTTTCATTGGTCAGGAAACAGGAGGTGAGGTCTAAATATGATGATCGTGTTTGGTGATGTGGGATGATGGCAGGTGTTGTCCATTAATCTTTTTCACAAAAACTAAATATTACTCTGTTATTATACGACAGCTGACAACTTTAATTACATGGAAAATTATCTTTTAAACTGGCAAACATCATGTGTAACTCATGGCAAAATTCGATCGGGATCAAAAGATAACTTCGCTCTTGCCATTCATTTCAATGGAGAATTTTTCCGATTTAAGGTCCCATATGCGGAAGTAGAGGGGGTGTGACTTAGGCTCTCTATAAATTCTAGTCACTCCACTTAATAATGGATGGATAATTTTTTCGCACATAAGGAGTTGTTCAGAACTCCTTATACAAAGATATAGCGTGATGATAATCAAGTATATTTCAAAAGCCTACAGTGAGAACAACCACCAAGCAACACTGTATTTCAGTGCAAGGAGTCAGATTATGGAACGATTTTGGACCTGAATTAAAATCATGTACAACGCTTGGACAATTTAAACAAAAACTAAAGGAAGAAATACTCCAAACATATTTACAAGACGACATGTAAACTCACATAAGGATTGACATTTCCAGCCTGTGTTGTAGCTTAGTTTTTCTTTTTTTTTTCTTTTTTTTCTCTGTGACATTATGTCTTAGATTTGTTTTTGAATAGTAACCGCTTAACTTAGACTAGCTCAGTTTTCTTTTTTCTCTCAGTCACATTTTGTCTTAGCCTTGTTTTAAATTGTAATCGCTCTTGTCTTGTTTTTCTCTTTTCTCCTTTGAATTCTTGGATGGAATATGGGTGGGCAATATAAGCTGCGGCTTCAGCCATCACCCATTTCGGATAACTCACGTGGAATTGTATAGTAGAAGGAGTCTTTGTCTAACTTGACCTTGTTGTTATATTATACAGTTTCTTTTAACCTGTAATGTACTATCCGAAATAAATAAATTCAATTCAATTCAAGTCAGTGGCGGTAATGCACCTGTAAGCTGGTTGCCAAATGCAAATCAAATCTAAAAGAAGAAGAAAGTATCTCATGTCAGTGTGCCTTATTTTGTTATATTTTGGCTGTAATAGGTATATCAGCCCACTAGCACCCTGGCTAGCCAGCTAATTTGGGCATTGCTTTAGCGGAGAGAGGGTGATACAGTAGCCCACCTTGTGTTAGCAGTAGGGATGCACGACAGAAGAATTTTTGCTAATAGCCAATATTGATAGTTTAAAACTAAATTTTGCCAGATACTAATATACACATATTTTTTCTCACCAGTTTACATCTTTATCTTACAGTGATGATTAACTGGAATTTAAAGACACATTCCCCAAGAAAAGACAACTACTTCAATTTAATATGAAAATAAATATATGTTATATATGTTGAGACCAATGTACGAGGGGAGGGAGCTTCTGTATCTTCTTCTTCTTTTAGATTTGATTGGTGGATGGCAACCAGTTTACAGGTGCATTACCGCCACTGACTTGAGTATCATCGCTCTATATCTTTGTATAAGGAGTTCTTATAACGAGTTCTGAACAACTCCTTATGTGTGAAAAAATTATCCATCCTTGCACTGTGTCCTCGGCGGCATCAATAGCTGTGCCAGCCAGCCGGCCAGCCAGCCTATCATCACTTTATATACAATTCAAGAAATCTGTGTGTCTGTCATGACCATAGGACGTGCTTAATTGCAGTAAGGAGTGCGGGGGGCGGGGAACGTGGATAGGACACACGAGCATAGAGTTGATACAGTGACATAGAGATGATACAGAGTGAAGTACGTGGCGGTAATGCACCTGTAAGCTGGTTGCCAACCGCCAATCAAATCTCAAAGAAGAAAAAGAAGGTCTAGAGTGATATGCCACACAAAAGAGCAGCAGAAATTCAGCAGGTGGTGGTAATGCACCTGTAAGCTGGTAGCCAACCACCAATCAAATCTAAAAGAAGAAGAAGAAGGTCGTAAATTCATCTTATGAATGCACACACAGCAACAGCCTGGACCAAGACAATGCCACAGATATGAAGAGCAATAATAACAACATAGCTTTAAGCTGACTTCACCTGGAGAAGAGGTGGAGTCCAATCAGAGTAATGACCTGAAGAATATAGTGGGACCAGATAGTGTTATAAACATCATGTAGACATGGAAATCTCACTAGAAGAAGAAGAAGAAGAAGAAGAAGAAGAAGAAGAAGAAGAAGAAGAAGAAGATTGTTCAGAACTCCTTATACAAAGATATAGAGTGAAGAAGAGGTTGCCAACCGAGAAGAATTCGGACTTTTGATACTTAGAGTGATGTTTACTGAGTGAAATACGTGGCGGTAAGGACTACAGCTCCTGACCAGATAGAGTGATGACATAGAGTGAAGTACGTGGCGGTAATGCACCTGTAAGCTGGTTGCTAACTGCCAATCAAATCTAAAAGAAGAAGAACAACAACATACAGCCGTGGACAAAATTGTTGGTACCCCTCTGTTAATGAAAGAAAAACCCACAATGGTCACAGAAATAACTTGAATCTGACAAAAGTGGTAATAAATAAAAATTCTATGAAAATTAACCAGTGAAAATCAGACAATGCTTTTGAATTGTGGTTCAACAGAATTACTTTAAAAAACAAACTCATGAAACAGGCCTGGACAAAAATGATGGTACTGTTAGAAAAATACCCGATTCTTTGATTGAAAGATCCAAGAACAAGCCGGAGATTTCTTCAATTTAAAGATGGAACATTTATTTAGAAGTCGCAAGTAAAGCAAGCAGCGATGGGTGCAGCGTGACGCAGCTCCCTCTGGAGCGTCGCCACACTGACCACAACTTCAGGGTGCGTGTTACAGTTATGTTCACATTTTGTACCCCTTACAATAGGATGGGCTTGTACGTGACTGATTGGCCAGTTTAACTCTGACGTGAACAGGCCATCCACTATTCACGTTACCGATCTCCTAAAATGTACTATTAAAAGTGTGTGTTAGAATGTTGTTTTGGGTGTGTAACTAACGTGAAAGACCTGACTAGAAAGAGAGAGAGAGAAGAGAGAGAGAGCTCTATAGCTTTGCCTCATTCCTGTTTATCAGTTTACCATAACATATTTGTTCATAAGCATGCAAACAGAATATGTATGGAATCTGTGTATAGCATAAAGGGAGATTACCTACAGAATTATTATTTTGGCACTAACTTTCCATTAACCCTTTCAGTACCCCTAGAAAAGATTGAAAATAATGTGACCATCGGGACATGTTCAACCAAGATGTATCCTCTAATTAACATCACAGGTGTCTACAAACTTGTAATCAGTCAGTCGGCCTATTTAACCCTCCTGTTGTCCTCAGGTCAAAATGACCCGCCACTGTGTTAAAAACAACAAAAAAAATCCCCCTAAACAATATTTTTTCCAACTTAAAATTTTATGACTTTTCCTAGATTGACCCCAACATTAGGATAAGTGAATTGTTGCCTTTATTCACATTTCCATGTAAGCTGTACCAAAAAAGGTACAAAGGTCGTCTTCGGGTCAAAATGACCCGACAGTCAAATTGAGTTGAAATCACAGTCACTGAGTTATTTACACACTGCAGAATGTGAGAATGTTTTAGTTCTGTCTCAGATCAATCAGTAGCAGATGTAAACAACACAATAGCAGACGTAAACAAGACAAGACAGATGGCCTTCTCGCGGACTGCAGTGCCTTTGATCGGTGTCAGATCAATCAGTAGCAGACGTAAACAAGACAAGACAGGTGGATTTCCAGAGGTTATAAAGGTGCTGCAGATGACAGTACCCCGAATTCTCTCTGTGCTGAAGCCATGAGTGTGCGTTATACCGTCGAACAGGCTATAGAGCTGATTTTTTTCAGATGTCCAGCAAGACAACTCTGATTCAGAAGAGGAAGCGGAGGATGTATCAGATGAAGAAGATAGGGAGGAATACAACCCAGAGCATGATGAATCATCTTCAGAAGAAGAAGAAGAAAACCCTGAAGCTGAAAGAGAGACTTTCCTTTTAACAAACAAGAAACAAGAATGTAGTACTTCTGAGCACACAGCACAAAGACGCTGCCATTAGCGATCGTGAGGACAGGAAGCTAGCCATCATCCTAGACTACAACTGCAACAAAGGAGGTGTGGACAACCTAGATAAGGTGATTGGGACATACAGCTGCAGAAGGATGACTGCCCGCTGGCCCCTGGTCATCTTCCACAACATCATTGATGTTTCCTCCTACAATGCCTTTGTGATTTGGAGAGAGCTCAACCCGACCTGGATGCCTCGTAAGCAGAACAAGAGGAGGGTGTTTCTGGAGCAGCTAGGAAAGGCACTTGTAACTCCACTCATTGAAAGAAGGAAGCATGTCCCCCGCACAGAAGCCTCTGCAGCAGTTGTGAAAGCTATTCAGAGTGCAGGAACTCCTGATCAACCTGAGGATCCAGCTGCCACAGCCGCTGCCCCAGCTGGGGCAAGTAAGAGGAAGAGATGTCAGTTCTGTCAGCCAAAGGAGGACTGTAAAACACATACAGTGTGCTGCAGGTGTAACAAAAAATATCTGCAAAGGCTGTGCACTTGCATACTGCCCTACATGTGCTAATTAGTTGAATGAGTTATGTTGTTTTTCACATTTTTGTATTGTATATTTTCTTACATTGTTCACTAGCAAAAAAAAAAAAAAAAGAAACTGAATCATTGGGATGAATAAAAATGCATTCAAAACTCATTTTTGCACATTTCTATTCTTTCTTATACAGGTGAAGAGGGAAAACTCAGGTATTCACACATTTTGTGGTGAATGACAAGTTGTTTCTTCAAGCAAAATAAAATTTGGTGTTTAAAATTCAATTAAGCTGCTTATATTGGGGGTTTAGTAAAGACGGGTCATTTTGACCCGGAGGACACGGGGTGTATACAGAATATGAGGACAACAGGAGGGTTAAAGGGTGACAAGTAGTCACTGTGCTATTTGGTGACATGGTGTTTACCACACTAAACATGGACCAGAGGAAGCAAAGGAGAGAGTTGTCTCAGGAGATTAGAAAGAAAATTATAGACAAGCATGTTAAAGGTAAAGGCTATAAGACCATCTCCAAGCAGCTTGATGTTCCTGTGACTACAGTTTCACATATTATTCAGAAATTTAAGATCCACGGGACTGTAGCCAACCTCCCTGGACGTGGCCGCAGGAGGAGACGGATAATAGGAATGGTAACAAAAGAGCCCAGAACAACCTCTAACCACATTCATGGTGAACTCCAAGGTCAAGGTACATCAGTGTCAGATCGCACCATCCGTCGTTGTTTGAGCCAAAGTGGACTTCATGGGAGACAACCAAGGAGGACACCACTGTTGAAAATAAATCATAAAAAAGCCAGACTGGAATTTGCCAAACTGCATGTTGACAAGCCACAAAGCTTCTGGGAGAATGTCCTATGGACAGACAAGACAAAACTGCAACTTTTTGGCAAGGCACATCAGGTCTATGCTCACAGACGCAAAAATGAAGCATACCAAGAAAAGAACACTGTCCCTACTGTGAAACATGGAGGAGGTTGTGTTATGTTCTGGGGCTGCTTTGCTGCATCTGGCACAGGGTGTCTTGAATCTGTGCAGGGTACAATGAAATCTCAAGACTATCAAGGTATTCTAGAGAGAAATGTGCTGCCCAGTGTCAGACAGCTTGGTCTCAGTCGCAGGTCATGGGTCTTGCAACAGGATAATGACCCAAAACACACAGCTAAAAACACCCAAGAATGGCTAAGAGCCAAACATTGGACTATTCTAAAGTGGCCTTCTATGAGCCCTGATCTAAATCCTATTGAACATCTGTGGAAGGAGCTGAAACATGCCATCTGGAGAAGGCACCCTTCAAACCTGAGACAACTGGAGCAGTTTGCTTATGAGGAGTGGGCCAAACTACCTGCTGAGAGGTGCAGAAGTCTCATTGACAGTTACAGAAATCGTTTGATTGCAGTGATTGCCTCAAAAGGTTGTGCAACAAAATATTAAGTTACGGGTACCATCATTTTTGTCCGGCCTGTTTCATGAGTTTGTTTTTTAAAATAATTCTGTTGAACCACAATTCAAAAGCATTGTCTGATTTTCATTGGTTAATTTTCATAGAATTTTTATTTATTACCACTTTTGTCAGATTGAAGTTATTTCTGTGACATTTGTGGGTTTTTCTTTCATTAACAGAGGGGTACCAACAATTTTGTCCACGTGTGTAGCGTTAGTTCATGAGCATTCCACGTACTAGTCTCATAATTAGTAAATCTGATGCTGGTTATTATTAATGCAAAATTCAGTCTCTCAGCCACTTCATCAGCCAGGGTAAATCTCATTATGACATTAAATAACTAGAAATTCTAAAAATGCCACACTGGAGTGGTGTCCTAATAATTTTAAATGCTCTATCAGCTGATACTGATAGTATGCCAGTATATATTGTGCATCCCTACTTAGCAGTATTTGCCATACATTCAGGCTTTTTTCTGTGCTTATTGTGCTTTATTTGCGCTTTTACATAATCACATTCAGCCATTACTTAAGCTCAGTCTTTCTTCGCCTTTCAGAGTGTAGTGGATTTATGGGTTTTATAGGTGTTTTATTGTTGGTACAAGTATTAATGTAAATATGAATGTGGGTATGGATGAAAATTTCCTACTATTACACAACCATATCCTCGTAGGACACCAGTTCAGATAATGGACAATTTTATTAACAATTCTTTATTTGTACCAATTATGAATCGGTATTAAAAAAAAGCCTTGTGAGTTCTTGTCTGCTGATAATCAAGAAGATGGACATGAAATCTAACAATAACTCCCATATGCCTTTCAGCGGTTTAATAAGAAATGTCAGAATAGGTTAACACTTTCGGATAACTTGAGACAGGAAATTCAACATGTATTACGAGCATCATGACTGTTATTGAGTTACTGAGTGTAACCTGTGAATCAAACAATTGTGGAACCAAAGAACCCTAGTTTAACTTGTCAGTATACTGGAAATTGGAAAGCCATAAAGTAGCAATGGTTAAGAAAAGTGGATGTAAATTTATGAAGAAAATGATGACTATGAGGCGGCATGCAAAAATAAGCAGCAGTGCTGTGGTTTTAAGCAGGTTTTATTATATCATGTCGCCTTCACGGGATCCCCTCTCCGGTGCATAGTGGAGCAGCCCGGAGTGGGATCCCTAAGCTCTCAGAGAAGGAGAGGCGGACACAGTGTGTCCACCTGTTGCAGGATCAGAGTGAGAGAGTAAGAGAGAGATTGCGTTACAGAGTTGCACCTTAAATACTTGATCATAACAATACATCAAAAAGACATACCCCACAGTCTAGAATGATCAAAGGGACAACAGAACAGGCAGGAGGTATTTGCATTTGTAAGCCATACATCACAATGGGCAGATTAGCTAGACCTCGCTCTAAGTGCAAGACAAAGAGGCTAACAAGCACATCTACATATTGATCTGAGTCTCTAGGTCACAGTAAGGACAGGACGCATGAGTACAAAGGATGAAAGGCATCGATTAACATCACATAGGTGAGACAGAAGAAACTCGTCTACCTGTAGACATTAATACACCAAAGCACATCTAAGATGCTCAGAAAAAGCACAGTAAGGACAAGCCATATGCACACTATACCGAATGGCGCATTACATCACAACACATGCATGTTTGCATCACAAATACATGAATGGCACATTGCTTCTCAGTAATGCAGCAGAAAAACAGAGAAAAGAGGGCTGAGTGTCCTTAGTCTGTTGTGGGGTTAAAACGAACCGCCACACACGCTCCCCCCCAGAGGACGCGGCAGGGGGTCGCGACCTCGATAATCCATCTGTGTGAGCGAGCTGTGGGAGAAGCTCGCTGCAGGCAGAGGGGGAGGGAGGGGAGGGGTAGTAAGTGCCGGCAGGAGCTGTGAAATCGTCCTGAGCCGTGCAAAAATTGCTTGCTGCTCCGTGACGTCGAGGGTTTGTCCCGTTGCACGTGCGGAGATCACAAGAAGAAAAATTAGTCTCTGACTCCTCTTGTGGCCATGAAGAAAAGCAGGAGCGGCTGTAAGAGAAAAAGTAAACAAAGCAGGGGGACTGTTGGCTTTGGGTGCTGAAGCAACCCCAAAGCTCCCGGGAACAGCTGACGGCTGAAATCCCGTTGTGCCGTGGCTAAGACCATTAAAAAATCCAGTGGCGAGCTGCGTGCTTGCTTCAGGTGAACGAGCAACCCTGAAGGTTCTGTGGGCAGCGGCGGAGGACGATGGCGGTCTGTGGCGTGGCTGAGACTGTTAACAAATCCTTCCAGTATGCTGCATGCGTGCCTCAGGTGAGCGAGCAGCCCTGAAAGGCAGCGGCGAAGGAGGAAGGCAGTCTGTGGAGCCATTACTTGTCCCATGCGTGATGCGCCGTCCTTGTAACTCCCCGATGCGTGCGCGGGGGTTCAGTGCGTGGGTGGGCCGCTGGAGTGGTGAGTCAGGGTGCAGAAACTTGGCAGAGATCAGCGCAGACGGCGCCAATAAAATCCAGGTTGAGCTGTTGCTGTAGATTTGGCCATGGTGCGTTGGAGCATTGAGAGGAAATAGACGATCTTTAGTCCCTCAGGCCCGTGCAGAGGCGTTGGAGCGGCGGGAGGGAATAGACGATCTTTTGTTCCTCAGGCTCATGCAGCTGCGTTGGAGCGGTGTGAGGAAGTAGACGATCTCCGTCCCTCGGGCTCGTGGAGGCGCGTTGGAGCGGTGCGAGGCAATAGACGATCTTTGTGCCCCGGGCTCGTGCAGCTGCGTTGGAGCGGTGAGAGGGAGGAGACGATCGTTGTCGCTCGTGCGGCCATGGTGCGTTCAGTTCCACGCGCTGCGCTCCCCGTCGGCCCTGGAGGTTGCCGTCGTGGAGAGAGGACGAGGTGCGTGCGCTCTCAGTGAGAGCGGCCGGTCCAGCGTGGTTGTGCAGATCTCAGGCGACGGAGCATTCATGCCCGGGTGTTGCGTTCGCTGGCCGCTCGTTTTTTTCAGCGTCGGTTCGCCAGCGTGGCCATCCAAAACAGAAGGCTGCGTTGCACAAAACGTGTGCGTCTTCAAGGGGCCACCAACGCAGCTGTGTGGTTGTCCAGCTCGGAAGGTTGCTTTCGCACAAAACGTGTGCGTGTTCGAGGGGTCACCAGTGAGGCGGCATGCAAAAATAAGCAGCAGTGCTGTGGTTTTAAGCAGGTTTTATTATATCATGTCGCCTTCACGGGATCCCCTCTCCGGTGCATAGTGGAGCAGCCCGGAGCGGGATCCCTAAGCTCTCAGAGAAGGAGAGGCGGACACAGTGTGTCCACCTGTTGCAGGATCAGAGTGAGAGAGTAAGAGAGAGATTGCGTTACAGAGTTGCACCTTAAATACTTGATCATAACAATACATCAAAAAGACATACCCCACAGTCTAGAATGATCAAAGGGACAACAGAACAGGCAGGAGGTATTTGCATTTGTAAGCCATACATCACAATGGGCAGATTAGCTAGACCTCGCTCTAAGTGCAAGACAAAGAGGCTAACAAGCACATCTACATATTGATCTGAGTCTCTAGGTCACAGTAAGGACAGGACGCATGAGTACAAAGGATGAAAGGCATCGATTAACATCACATAGGTGAGACAGAAGAAACTCGTGTACCTGTAGACATTAATACACCAAAGCACATCTAAGATGCTCAGAAAAAGCACAGTAAGGACAAGCCATATGCACACTATACCAAATGGCGCATTACATCACAACACATGCATGTTTGCATCACAAATACATGAATGGCACATTGCTTCTCAGTAATGCAGCAGAAAAACAGAGAAAAGAGGGCTGAGTGTCCTTAGTCTGTTGTGGGGTTAAAACGAGCCGCCACAACTAAACTATTTTTGAAAATGGAAAATTGGTGTTACTCTGAAAAAGAACGTAAATTAATGAAATGACAAAATGCATTTTGAAATTGTGATGGGGTTTGCAGGAAATTAAGTTTAAAGAACTTATACCAGGAATATTCTGAAGAATTAAGTTTAAACAACAGACCATCAGTCAAGCAGAATCATTGTGTCCCAGTAGGTAGCAGGCGGTCCACTGGATTCTGTTTCAACTGGACTGGCGTGGGTTCTGTTGGGAGACTGGCAGACAGGCTCCTTTTCACAGTTATGGCCTACTCTCGAGATCATAAAAGGGCTGGTTCTTCAGCAGGCCGGCTGCAGTCTTCTCTTATGCACTGAAAAAGGAATTAGTTTATTGTACAAAGTCCCATCAGAAATTCAAACTAAGGCAAAAACACACCACAAACCCGCTTCTTCCAATGTTTGTGGTTTAAATGAGTTGGTTTAAGCTTAAAAAAAATAAACAAAATCTTCTTACACGGTAATTTAAAGAAAAGGATTAAAATAAGGAAAAGTGAACTTTAAAGAAAAGGAAAAAAAATCACAGAGCATGACAGGCTCTGGGCCTTACTTGGAAGACTGAAAAAAATGGGAGAGCAGAGAAGTCTGCTCCTTACAGCTTGACCATTGCCCTAAAAACTGAACAAAGGAAATTTTTGGGGGGTGTGGCAAGATTTCACTGAATTTCCTGGAAACTGAACTGCACCAATTACATTTGAGCTTCTTTTTCCAGCAGAAGTCATAAACTCGACCTAAAAAAGGAAATGCAAGGAAGCGTGGAGGCCCATTGGTCATTTCAAAGTTCAGGGCTTTGTGGGTCTCCCAGCAGAAAGAGGAGGGGGAGAAACATTTGATATGAGAAGTGAGACCCCCCGTAACACACACATGTTGCTGAATAAAGCATAAATTCCTTAACCTTTAGTGACTAAGATATTCTACTCAATAATAAGGGAACATACTGTACATTGTAACTGTAATTAATTTGTGATAGTAAACATGCAAAAATTTAATTTCTTCTTGAAAATAAAGCAACACATATCAAATCATATCAGTAAAAGCATTTGAAACCACATTGTCCATCCCAAGAGTTCAACCATGTCTTCAGTAGTGAATACTGTCTTGAGAGAAAGAATATGAATTAATTTATTTGTCCATAATGCATAAATTCCGCTGCAAAGAGGAAAAAATTATTCCTGATTTGTCCACCAAATGGCACTGTGAAACTGTTTGGTTGTTTACTGGAGAATCTTGACTCCCAAGTCTGGATTATATCAACCGTAAATCTGTTGATTTGGGCATTCCTTTCTGGAGAAGGGATTAACTTCCACTTTATGGCCGATGGGTTGTGCTACAGCTTTGGTCCTTGGGTGAGAGAAGCAGTTCATGACCAGACTTTCGAGTTGAAACAATTTTTCTTCAGCAAAAAATGATTTTATAGATTGGAATTCAAGATCAACGCTACAAGAGCTAACAACGAACAAACTAACTTTATCCTCAAAATGTCGCCTGCCCCACCTCAATCAAACGTCTCGATGTAACGAGAGTGGCTAAAGAGCATTTACAAATACATGCACTGAAACAAATGGTTCTGAGGAAGCCTGCTAAAATGGGTTCAGAATGGTGCTGAAATTATTAAAGTTTGATGTAGTTTGACCAAAGCATGTCACAGACATTTAATCAAGACCTCTGGTAGTGGTGTCAACATTTGGGAAAACTGCATCATATGTCCCTTTTAAGTAGCAATCCACAACCGTCAGAGATGTTCCTTGTGTGATGTAGTAAGTGCAGTTTATTCAGAACACAAGCACAAAAGACAGGAAGGGATTTTTAAAGCAAAGGCCTGATCAAAGCTCCACTGTCATTTATGAAGAAGTTGTCCTGTTACGCATATGTGTTTCTTCTCAACTTGAGCTGGAGCTTCCAGACTGACAGCCTCCGCTCCATGCTAAAGCACAGCTCTCATGTCTTAAACAGACTGACAGGGTTTAGAAATGAGAGGAAGTGCACATGGGGTTTTCTCTCACACTGTAGAAAGCATTATGTTACACAGTATCACGTTGAGTTTAGATATCTGTTGTTTAATGTTAGAAATTCATCTTTTATCAGTATGCTTACAGACTACTGAGGAGAAAAATATTTGTTACTTTGCAACTAGTCTTCTTTTCCATTAGATTCACACAAAGTAAATTTACATGTTTTTTCTCACCATTTAGAGCACAGTGCTTAGAGGTTTTGATTAGGTGTTGAAAAATGTATTTTTAATATGATAAAAGTAAATGGTGTCTGACTTGTTATGATAAGCATAAAATTATGATTTTGAAAAACTGAATTTTTTTTGTCTATAAAATGAGATGCATAAAAAATACTTGAGACTGTTAAAAAAGGTCTAACCTTTGCTTTTCACAATTTTAGATAAGAATTACTCTAATTTATTTTAGAAGGAAAAAAGGAAGTCTACAACTATCTTTACTTTTATGTAATATCTCCAGTATTAATGGTGTGCCACTTAGTTATTCCTCAGTGTTATCTTACTGCATGCTTCTGTTGACTGGTGCGTTTAGACAGCAGAAAGAAAGCTGTTCATACACTGTTCAAACTAAGGTTTTTAGATATTGTTTTTGCAGGCTTTGATTTCTGCATAGTACTAATGGTTGCTATGTTCAAATACATGTTCTAAAAGCATTGAGGACCACAGTGATGGTGGTCTATTATCTGATAAACTGAGTCTACCTATCCCACCAAAGCAATCTAGATTATCATGAAGCAATGTGGGCCAGAGGGAAAAAAGTTCTAAGTGTTATTAGTGAACCATTCATTTTAATCTTTAAATATCTGGGAAGATTTAAGGCCACCAAGTTTGGCATAATGTCTAACTGTGAACTTGGTATTTTTTCTGCACTTTCACAGAATATGGAGGAAGAACATGAAGACAGCTCATTTCAGTATCAACAATGGCATATGATAAATATAAAAAAAGATCTTAGTCAATTTTTTTAATGTTAGTCAATGTAGTAATTATTGGGACAATGCATTTAAAGTTAAAAAAAAACCCTGTATTTAATATCTACTTGACAGAAGATGTCATTCATCTGTGTGAATCTATTTTCAGTGTCATCTAAACAATTTCTGATGTGACACGTGGCTCTGTTGAAGCACTGTACACATATGGACTCACCAGCTACAGTATCTTGTTTATGCTTAGATGCTCTTCATAGCCTATAGTCCAGGGGTTTGCAACTTTTCATATGGAATGAGCTGAGTGATATTCAGTCAAAAACATCTGCTTGGAGCAGCAAAGTATATATAAGCCTTACAGTAATGTTAAAACAGCCAAGTTATAAATATAAATTGGCCTCTCAGCAGTTATAACAGACGAGCTTTTACTCTGAAGTCTTCCCCTTAGTTTTAAAAAAGAAATTCCAGAAATTTGCTATTTTTTTGCTTATAAATTTAAACTTTTATGATATTTTTCTTTCACATTTGCAAAGTTTGTGCTTTTGCAACTTTTCTATTGTAAATCTGTCTTTTTTTTCTCATAAATGTACATTTTTTCTTCATCGTTCTGGTTATGGGTAAAGGAGCCACAGGTTGCAGACCCCTGACTACCTTACATTATTATTTCCTCCAACTTTTTATGTAAATAGCTCTTCAAAATAAACCTTTATAAACACACACCTTATCGAACGGCAGTATGTTTGGCATTTGTGATGGGTCCAGTATTTGGTGCTACACTTCTGCCTTGCCTTGTGACCCTTCTTCAATTATGGAGAAAGTTAAGCAGCAGTAGGAGCTAAAAGAGATTTTTTTTTCTCAGCGTAAGTATAAAATTTAGAGTATGGCATGCAGATGTGTTCCATCATAATAACTGATTTAAAATCATTCAAAGAAACCATTGTGCTTTACCAGTGAGTATCTGACCTAGTGAATCTCCCTCTATGCAGATGATGTCCTGTTCTATCTTTAAATCAGTTTTAGTGCACCTAAGTTTCTAAATCAGGTGTTTTATATAGTATGTTGCACTAGCTTGTCTCTTAAAGTCATTCTTAAAAGATTTAGCCACACATGAACTGTGGCTTTAGGGTTGAGAATGCCAACATCCTGGCTAGATAATTATACATGTAAGCTACTTTCTGTTTTTTTTTTAAAATCAGTAATAATCATATATGTTTGACCATAAGCTCCTACATGTCAAACTACTTCTGGGACTTAAATGTCAATCAGTCTCATCTTGTTTTATACAGGCATTTTATTTTCAGGAACACACAGGAAAACCTAAACCCAGAGGACGAGGTGGATGAGTTCCTGGGCCGGGCCATCGACGCTCGCAGCATCGACCGTTTGCGCTCGGAGCACGTCAGGAAGTTCCTGCTCACCTTCAGAGAGCCTGACCTGGAGAAAAAGGTGAGGACATACACACACAGTCACACTACCAGCCAATATGTCTGCAGATAATTGGCTGTGACAAGCAATCTTCTTCGTGCAAAAAGCTTTGTGTTTTCTGTCCCATGAGGAAGTCAGTCAAAACAAAGTATGAGGGGAAAAAAGAAAAGGAGGAAGACAGATTTAAATGAAGATATTGCTGCTAAAATGAAAGAGGAAGCAAACTACTTCAGACAGTGAATGGCAGGCTGGGAGGGTGAGCCTGGTGATAGAAATGAAATGGGGAAAAGACAAAATAAGTTAATTTTTGGTCACTTTACTTCATGTCATGGTCAAAGTTTTAGGACTGACTACTTCAGACAAATCAAAGGTTCACCCTTTGTGAACTCGTTCCTGTCCCAAGCACCAAATTCAGTCTCATCCTCTTGCTGTTGATCCACTGTCTCATTTTTTATCTCAGAAGATACACTTTTGATGTCTTTCAATGCTGCTCAGTGATGAAAGGTTCAAACTCTGCTGGTTGATTGCAGATCCTTAAAGTCCTAAAATAGTTTGGGTTTTTAAAATGAAAGCCTTCGTTATTCTTTAAAATTGAAACTGTTAATGCTTGAATCTGTCTTGAGTTTTTTTTAAACATACCACAGATGATAGACAAGAAGCTATAGTTTATGTGGGGTGAAAACTTTTTATTCAGTTTGGGGAATTTGTGTTCAGTTTGTGGGAGAAAGCATTTATTTTCAGGTTTGCATACATTATCTAGTAGCACTGATCATGGGGAAGTCTAAATTGAATGAGAGATGGGCTGATAATCCAAAATTTTCAGCAGTTTAACTTGATGTAAATATTTGGGCTAAATGATCTGACATGTGGTCTTATATTTTTGTCATTTTAAGAATGTAAGGTCATAAATATGATTAAGTGGGTTTCATAAATGCCTTAAATTTAACTTCCTTAAACCTGTACTGTACTGTTTACTGTATCATCTCAGAACTCAAAATTTAGGACTAGAAGGGTTTTTTTTTTCAAATATAGGTACATCATGGCAAAAAATAGGCTGAATATCGCTACTTTTAAGTCATCAGTCAATGTCAGCTCTGCTACTTGTGTTCTGTATGCATGATTATGCTGATTAAAAAATAAAGCATTTGTTCCCGCACAGCCCTTATCAAGTTGGATTTTTTTGTGCTCCTTTGACTGATTAATATTTGATTTTATTCATACTTTGTGTGCTGCACTCAAAGTCTAAGACAGATCAGTTTTTAGATATTGAACTGCTGTCTCTGTGTTCTCCTCTCAGTACTCTAAACAGGTGGACTCCCGGTTTGGGGCTTACGTGGCCTGCGCCTCACTCGTCTTTCTCTTCATCTGCTTCATCCAGATTGTCATTGTGCCACCGTGAGTCAGCACTGTGAAATGATAAAGTAAAGGGGAAAATTCAGTATCATCCAAAGCAGATCCCAGTTTGTGCTCTGACAGACTAAACAAAAATAGCAGGTGAAACTGACTTATTTAGCTGTTAATGAGAGGATGAATAATACAGACAAAGGTTGTTTATGTTGTGTAAATGCATTAAAGGTCCCATATTGTGCAAAACTATGTTTTCATGGCTTTTAACCTTATAACATATGGGCGTGAATCACATGTATACAGTTAAAATATTAAAACACTCTCTTCACATAGAAATGAACACTGCCTTCATTTTAAAAAAAATTAGAGGATTGCATTTCCTGGGTTTTATGACATCACAAACAACAAGCCCCACCTTCAGTTCTCTAAGTTGGCAAAACAAATGCACCCTGGCTGCCATGCTGCTTGTGGTCAGTCCACCTTAAAAAAAACCCTTTTAGAGCCTTATGAATATTAATGAGTAGGGTGAAAAGGGTTGGGTTTTCAGAGAGCTTTAGAGAGTTTTTTGATAAGGTGTAAAACAACAGAGACATGGTTTTTAGTCTTTATTAGTCTTTAAAACTACAATATATTTGTTCTTGAGGATGTCAAAATGTAAAAACCATGGAAAAAATCACAACATGGCACCTTTAGGGCAAGAAAAAATGGATTACAATGTCTTGAATGTCTTCCAAAAAGAGACTTAAAGATGTAACTGACTATAATTAACCTTGAAAAGACTTGTTCGAGATTTTTATTATGATTTGACGCCCTCAAAATGTCATCACAAATGAACACTAAAATATCTCTAGTATTTATTAAAAACATAATGTCTTAATGTGTAAATGCCTGGTGTATTTGGTCTTGTTCCTCTGAAACATGCTGAACATTGATTTAGCCTTCAATGTCTTTCACAAGTTCTGTTTTAAGCCCGAGTACCAGAATTTAAAAGATGAATTGCTGATTTTGTCAGTGATAAAAGATGAGTTAAATAAGCAGAATATCATATCAGAATCGGCGTACTAGCAGCTGAGCAGTGACCAGAGTGGAAAACATCGATCATGTTTTTCTCATAGTGATGTTTTCTTCCTTTTTGTAATCTCTCCTGGACTCAAACTCCATCTCTCACTATCGATCTTCTTCACACGGCCTCTTTATGACCTCACTGCTTTCATCTCACCACTCCCCTCTCGTCATTTATCCTCCCCCTATAACAGCGTCCCTCCCACTCCCTCTCTAGCACCTCCTCCTTTCTCTCCTCGTTTGCCTTTATTATTTCAAACCTCTTAGCACTTCCTGTGCTGATTGTATCCATTTCTGTCACACCCACATTATTTAAAATGACTCGGGTTCAAAGACCATTATGATAAACAGAAGCTATCTGCTCTGTTATTTTAGCTGCAGCTTGAACTGATGGAAATAGGGATTGTAACATTTTCTGTAATCACATCCTGTTTTTTTGTTTCCTGCAGCTCAAGACTGATGATTGGCTTCTTCGTCACCTGCCTCGTTATCCTGATGGCTGTCATGTTCGTCTCCGCTGTGTACTGCTGTTTTGGGGTGAGACTCCCTGCCTGTAATGGAGGAAGCATCTTCTGCAAAGCTTTAACGTTAAAAACTTTTTTGCAGGTTGTAGCTTGTCTCCTTGATGTGGCTAATGGTCAACTCATGACGCTGTATTTATATGGCTCACAAAAACCATACTTTCTTGGCTTTTAGGGTTAAACATTCCAAAAGCAAAGTTTTAAGCCTGATTGAAAGCTGATTGTAAAGGAGAAGCTCAACCTTCCACAAATGTTATCAAGAACGTCAAACCTTGTCTACTCCTATGTCATCATATTAAGTTTGTTTGCATTTATTGTTTGAATTAACATGATAGAACTTTACTGACATGTTTTAGTATTTGAAGACTTTTGAACAGTTGAAGAATTAAGGTAGATTTTTATACTTTCTGGATTATTTGAAGGAGCATGCATAGGGTAATACTACTGTATGTAGTAGTACAAGAAAAGAGATATAAGAAGAGCATTCAGAGATGGCAGACTTCGCCCCCATACTGAATCCTCATTATTAATCTTTTTTAAACAGTGTAGGTTTGGGAAGCACACACAGACACAAGTTTGCCAGCCCTGAAGTAATGAACTAAATCCTGAATGGTTCACTGAAGTTCTCTCTTTTCTGTTTTTCCCAGATCTTCCCAGTCCCCCTTCAGACTCTCTCAAAGAGGATCGTCCAATCCAGACTTAACAACACTCTGGTTGGAGTCTTCACCATCATCGTTGTATTTCTTTCTGCTTTTGTCAATATTGTAAGTCCTAATTTTGAAAGTCGTCATCATTCTTGTTGGTTTGGCTCCTTTGATGATGTTTGATCGTCCCTGTTTAGTTCACCTGCAGCAGCCATGACCTACGCAGCTGCATCAGGGCAGAGCTCAACGTCAGCCGTGACAGTGTGAACGCCTGCCACGCACACTTCCTCAACTACAGTCTGGACTCACAGCGCAGCCCCTGTGGAGACGACGCCCTCGTCTGCAGCTTTCCTGAGGTACAGGTGTGCCTTTTACTTTGCATGTGTGTCCTCGTGTTTCACTAGACAGCTTGATTTCTGATGCTGTGTACCCTGCAGAGTATGTTCATTTCATTTATTGGTATACTTGGAATGGTGGGTTGACAGAGGTCCTTTTGAAATATCTGACATGCTTTGGTTAAAGTATCTGAGGATCTAAATATTGCAGCACCATTTTCCACCCAGATTAAACACCCTTCTTCACAATGACCAAATTTGCCCCCCTGTCACTTTTGAGATCCTTAGTTGAGGCTAACATTATCTGACTAGTTCCAGATTTTGGACACAGTCTGAGCCAATTTAAGCTAAAAAGTTAATGAGAGGGTGAAAGCTACAATAGGCATAAGGACCTGTACTTGGATTATTTTCTAGTCACAAAGACCACTCAAAGTGCTTAACTAATAAATAAAGCATTACTGGGGACAAGGATGTGTGGTTTGAATATTTGGTAGGATGGGACGACTGCGGGGGGTTTGCTTGCCCCAGTGATCCCAGGAGCTATGTTGTCCGGGGCAGTTTGCCTCTGATAGGGTCACCCAAGACAAACTGGTCCTGGGTGAAGGGCCAGACTAAGAACGATCCAACAGACTCTCATGATAAATTCTAGATCAAGGATACAGTGTACCCCACCCGGTATGGGGTTACCGGGGCCCCACCCTGGAGTCAGGCCTGGGGGAGGGGCTCGATGGCTAGCGTCTGGTGGCCAGGTTTCCACCCATGGGACCCGGCCAGGCTCAGCTCGAAGGAGTTACATGGGTCCGCCCTCCAGTGGGCTCACCACCTGCAGGAGGGATCATGGGGGTCTGGTGCTATGTGGATTAGGTGGCGGTCAAAGGCGGAGACCTTGGCGAACTGATCCCAACCTTTCTAAACTGGCTTTTGGTACGTAGAATGTCACCTCTCTGGTGGGGAAGGAGCCTGAGCTGGTGTACGAGGTTGAGAGATCCCGGCTAGATATAGTCGGCCTCACCTCAACACACAGCTCCAGTTCCGGAACCAGTCTCCTGGAGAGGAGCTGGAGCTTGGCCTTTTCTGGAGTTGCCCCGGGCGAGAGGCGACGAGCAGGGGTGGGTATTCTTGTATCCCCCCCACCTTGCTGCCTCTATATTGGAGTTTTCCCAGGTGGATGAAAGGGTTGCTTCCCTGCGCCTTCGGGTGGGGAAACGGGTCCTGACCATCATTTGTGCCTATGCACCAAATGATGTTTCAGAGTACCCACCCTTTTTGGAGTCCGTGACTGGGGTGCTAGAGGGTGCTCCTCTTGGAGACTTCATTGTCCTACTGGGGGACTTCAATGCACACGTGGAAAACGACAGTGAAACCTGGAGGGGAGTGATTGGGAGGAACGGCCTGCCCGATCTGAACCCGAGTGGTGTTCAGTTATTGGACTTCTGTGCTAACCACAGTTTGTCCATAACAAACACCATGTTCAAGCATAAGGGTGTCCATATGTGCACCTGGCACCAGGACACCCTAGGTCGTAGGTCGATGATCGATTTTGTTATCATGTCATCAGACCTGCGACCAAATGTCTTGGACACTCGGGTAAAGAGAGGTGCAGAGCTGTCAACTGATCACCACCTGGTGGTGAGTTGGATCCGATGGCAGCGGAGGAAGCCATTTAGACCTGGTAGACCCAAACGTATAGTGAGGGTGTGCTGGGAACGTCTGGCTGAGGCCCCTGTCCGGGAGGTCTTCAACTCCCACCTCCGGAAGAACTTCAACCACATTCCGAGGGAGTCTGGAGACATGGAGTCTGAATGGGCCATGTTCTCCACCTCTGTTGTTGAAGAGGCAGCCCAGAGCTGCGGCCGCAAGGTGGTCGGTGCATCTCGTGGTGGCAACCCCCGAACCAAGTGGTGGACACCAGTGGTGAGGGATGCCATTAAGCTGAAGAAGGAGTCCTATCAAGCTTGGTTGGCTTGTGGGACTCCCGAAGCAGCTGAGGTGTACCGGCAGGCCAAGCGGAGTGCAGCTTGGGTGGTTGCTGAAGAAAAAACCCAGGTATGGCAGGAGTTCGGTGAGGCCATGGAACAAGGCTTTCGGTCGGCCTCGAAGAGATTCTGGCAAACTGTCCGGCGGCTCAGGAGGGGAAAGCAGCTCCCTGTCCACACTGTGTATGGTGCGGATGGGGCGCTGTTGACTTCGACTGGGGATATCGTCGGGCGGTGGAAGGAATACTTCGAGGATCTCCTCAATCCCACTGATACACCTTCCACAGAGGAAGCAGGGTTTGTGGACGAGGGGGATGACTCGCCTGTCACAGGGGCTGAGGTCGCCAGGGTGGTTAAAAATCTCCTTGGTGGCCAGGCCCCGGGGGTGGACGAGATTCGCCCTGAGTACCTCAAGGCCCTGGATGTTGTAGGGCTGTCATGGTTGACACGCCTCTGCAACATTGCGTGGAGGTTGGGGGCAGTGCCTTTGGCATGGCAAACCGGGGTGGTGGTTCCTCTCTTCAAAAAAGGGGACCGGAGGGTGTGCTCCAACTTTAGAGGGATCACACTCCTCAGCCTCCCTGGGAAGGTCTATGCCAAGGTACTGGAGAGGAGAGTCCGGCTGTTGGTCGAAGCTCAGATTCAGGAGGAGCAATGTGGTTTTCGTCCTGGCCGTGGCACATCGGACCAGCTCTTTACCCTCTCGAGAATTCTCGAGGGTTCGTGGGAGTTTTCCCAACCAGTTTACATGTGTTTTGTGGACTTGGAGAAGGCATTTGACCGCGTCCCTCGAGGTTTTTTGTGGGGAGTGCTTCGGGAGTATGGGGTATCGGGCTTGTTGTTACGAGCTATTCGGTCTCTGTACTACCGTTGTGAGAGTTTGGTTCGTATTGCCAACACTCGGTCGGACTCATTCCCAGTGAGAGTTGGACTCCACCAAGGCTGCCCTTTGTCACCGATCCTGTTCACAATTTTTATGGACAGGATTTCTAGGCGCAGCCGGGGAATTGAGGGTGTCATGCTTGGTGACCACAGGATCTCATCTCTGTTGTTTGCAGATGATGTTGTCCTGTTGGCTTCATCCAGCAATGACCTACAGCTCTTGCTGGGACGGTTTGCCGCTGAGTGTGAAGCGGCTGGGATGAGAATCAGCACCTCCAAGTCCGAGTCCATGATCCTCAGCCGAAAAAAGGTGGATTGTCCTCTCTGGGTTGGGGACAGGCTCCTGCCCCAAGTTGAGGAGTTTGTTTCTTGGGGTCTTATTCACGAGTGAGGGGAAAATGGAGCGAGAGATTGACAGACGGACCGGAACAGCATCTGCAGTGATGCGGACGTTGTACCGGTCTGTTGTGGTGAAGAGGGAGCTGAGTTCTAAGGCAAAGCTGTCGATTTACCAGTCAATCTACGTTCCTACTCTCACCTATGGTCATGAGCTTTGGGTAATGACTGAAAGAACAATATCGTGGATACAAGCGGCTGAAATGAGCTTTCTCTGTAGGATTGCTGGACTCACCCTCAGAGATAAGGTGAGGAGCTCAGTCACCCGGGAGAGGCTCAGAGTAGAACCGCTGCTCCTCCACATTGAAAGGAGTCAGTTGAGGTGGTATGGGCATCTGATTAGGATGCCTCCTGGACACCTTCCACTTGAGGTGTTTTGGGCACGTCCCACTGGGAGGAGACCCCGAGGCAGACCCAGGACTCGGTGGAGAGACTGTGTCTCCCAGCTGGTCTGGGAACGCCTTGGTATCCTCTCTGAAGAGCTGGAACAGGTTGCGGGGGAGAGGGAAGTCTGGGCTTCTCTGCTTGAACTGCTGCCTCTGCGACCCGGACCTCCGGAAAAGCGGTAGAAGATGGATGGATGGATGGATGGGACCACTGGGTCTAGTCTAGTAGGGTGAATAGAACCCTACTAGAGTAGCCATAAAAACTGTGAGCAGTCCTCCAGACTAACAAAGGTAGCTGCACTGTCAGCACATGTCTGCTTCCACAGTCATTAAAATGGGTGGAAATAATGATGGATGACATCATTCCGGTTTGGGTTACGTCACAACTGGAGATACAGTAAATCAGAATGAGACTTGGTGAGACAAAGGCAGATGCTAACAAAGTGACAGGATTTTGTTTTTATACAGTACACCCATAGAAAGATGAAATGTGTTATGATATGAAGATGACCGTCTGCCCATCCGTCTGCCCGTCCATTTGAGTTTGTCCAGCTAACTCCTACAGTTTTCAAGCTAGGATATTTATATTTCACAGTGTTTGTACATGTATCGAGCATGTGCCTGTTGTAGCAGATTAAATGATTTTCTGATATTTTATCTACATTTTTTTCTACTTTGGATTGTAGATTGTTTGCTTAAACTTCTTGCAATTACTTGGCTGTTATTTTTATTACAGATCTAGTGTATATTGCATCTTCAATTTGTTATTGATTTTGGGGGGGGGGGGGTTCGTTGTTGGTGTGCTAGCCATGCACTGTCGATAATTAAAATAAATGTCTTATGGGCATATATGTACCGTGTATGGTGAGGTTTTTTTTTTTTTTTTTGGTAGCCACTCCAGCTCCCCAAATTTATACACAAAAGCACTGAAAAAGTGAAATTTTCATCATGCGTTTCCTTCAAGGAAGTATGAACTTTGCTTGATATCCTAAGCATGAATAGCCCAGATAAGGTTAAAACTGAAAAATGTTTTTGTTGAATTTTCCTGCCTGACATAGTACCAGTCTGGACTGCTAAAAGCGGCTCATGTGCATTCTGAAAATGTGCCATAATCTGGGGTATTAAAATGTAACAGGCAACCAGGGACGTATTCATTTTAAGCATTTCAAGCAAGATTCAGGATTCGCTGTGGCAAATTGACCAACCGATGATATTAATGACTGACCCTAGCTGATATAATTCCCTCCATCTTTAATAAGAAAGACTAGACTATAGAGATTTTATTAAAACAAATGTATTAAAACTATAGGTAATCCTGCTAAGTGAAGAGGAATTGAGTGTTTACCACAGAAGTGCAAAAACCTTTTAATTTACTTCACTAACACTTTTCCTCCACTTATTCTAACTCGGGGTGCTGTTAAAACAATCATCAATAGTACTAGCAATACATTTTGACATTGAAATAATGTTGCCATTGTAATTACTTTATATTAAGGCATTTTTATGATCATTTATCTATATTACATTATATATTAACAACCTACTGCTGTGTTCAGTGGTGTATTAAAATCACTGTGTGTGCCCTCATTTTAAAATGTTAACTAATGCATATTCATAAAGTTAAGTACAGTAAAATGAATCAAAATGTTTTTTTGTGTTTAACATGCAGCTGCAAAATGTCTTATTTTCTGGGATCAACACACATTTCTAATCAGTGACATCATTTTGAGAGCAGAGCAAATGGGTGCTAACTGAGGGTAATTGCTGCTGTAAATGCTAACATAGACTTTGCAGTCATGTTCAGATTAGCAGTTAAGTGGTGAAAATGTGGGTTTATTGTGGGTTTTACTGCATGTTTAGATGTGATGTATTCGCTCAGAACCGTTGCGGGGTATAAAGCTTGACTACCAAACATAAAAACAAATGTACCTTTTCCAAACATCCCTCTCTGTCTCTGCATATTTCGCCCTCAGTACTTCTCGTCCTGCGTGCTGCTGAGTTTGCTGGCCTGCTCCGTCTTCCTACAGATCAGCAGCATCGGTAAACTCTTCCTCATGCTCTTCATCGAGCTGCTCTACTTGCTCATCATGGAGGTGCCCAGAGTGAGCCTCTTTGACAACCAGGACCTGCTGGTCATGGCCAACGCCATCAACATAGTGTGAGTGCCCCCCCCCCCCCCCCCACTGCCGCACAGTTTCACAGTTTGTCATTCTGGATGAAATGTTCAAACTCGGCTCATCAGCTCTTCTCTGCTCTTCCCCACACAGCGAGCATGTGAATGGAACAAGGTGAGAGCGACGGCAAGTTCTACTGCCACAGAGACCCAGAGTGATCTCTGTCATCCGTTTAAGCTAACAGCATCATTATCACTGTGCTGGCACAAATGGAGCTATAATGACCTGCTGGCAACAGATGCTAGCGCTAATGAGGCGAGATTTAGAGGGCAGCTTGTTTTTGTGTCCCCATGTTCCTGCAAAGTAACTTGTTAACTTGCATATACAGGTCGTTTTGATAGCTCAGGACTGGGCATAAAATATGCAAGAGGCTAATCTGTGGGTGTTTGTGCTGATCTCCAGCTGTGTGGTAGATACCAAGGTTCCTCTGAAGATCGTGACCCCCGTGGTGATCACAGTCTTCGTTCTCGCCCTCTACCTTCACGCCCAGCAGGTGGAGTCCACAGCCAGACTGGACTTTCTCTGGAAGCTGCAGGTTTGTCAATGGGTGGGAGTGTTTGTGACCGAGGTTTGGAAACCGACAGAATGACAAGAAACCACACACCCTTGATTCAAGTTACAAATGGCTTTGCAAAGAAAAAAGCAATATAGAATAGTCCTGGGCAATTTGACCTTAAATCAGCATCATGGTTAATTGATCCTTTCATGTTTTTTTTCCGGAGGACAAGACTCGTAATTAAGTAATATTACATAAGAGTGTGGTATCATATCACTGTGATGTGGTAGTCAATGCGCATAATATAATAAAGGACAGGCCTATTGTCCTTTCACACATAAAATAAACATGTTTATTTTCTGATTTGATATGATGATATTGTCTGAGATCCAAGAGCTTGTTCATTTTGGATTTCACAGAGGCAGTTATTAACAAAACTCATTTTGCTTTGGTCAGGTGATCTAATAGGAGAACATCTGTGTGTCATCAGCAGAAAAATGAGATTCACAGTTACCATCAATCATGGAGTGAGCGTGTAATGTTAAATAAAAAGAATCACACCTAAGACTTGATCCCTGTGGCACACCACATTTTCAAATAGAAATGAAGATGAAAAAAGCATTTTTTTTTAAATATTTTTTTCCAGTAGATGATTTTGGTGGGGGGGGGGGGTGAGGAGGGAGGCCATCCCCCTTGCTAACACAATGACCCCAACTCATCCCTCTTGCTAAACTGTCATCCTCCCATCCCCATAAAGACTGTAAAGATAGGTAATGCAGTACAGTTGAATATGTCAGTAAGGCTGTAGTTGCAAAAGTTTAAATTTTATGAGGAAAAGTTTCAAATTTATCATTGTATAGATGTAAATTTGTGTCGAAAAAGTTAACAAATTTATTACAGAAACTGACAAATTTATAGTAGAAGAAAAAGTACAAAGTTTATTAGAGAAGTCACATATTTTCCAGAAAAAAAAGTTGCAAATTTATGAGAAAAGGTTACAAAAGGGGAAAAATTCAAAAATTTATACAAATCTGCAGCTTTTTTCAAGGTGACTTTATTAATACCCGTAGGTAGATTCTTTTTACAGTCTGGAGAGGGCATCTCAAACACACAACTTTGAACATTAAAAACACAGGACACATACGTCAGACAATTTAAGAACAACACAGACTAAAGACATGGACAGATACTCCAGAAACTTACTGAACATGGTTAAAAATACTAAAAATAAATAGATAAAAAACCCAACTAAAATAAATAAAATCATTAAATATCACTAAGATATTATTAAAAATACCCATAAAACCTGTGGTAAGCCAGATAAAAGCATTATACCACACCAGGGACCAATAAAATAGTAGATAAGATAAACCACGTAAAAAGGCCAGACCCAAGAGTTTAAATAAAATGCATTAAAATGCATTAAGGCCTGTTTAAAAGAACGATAGCAGCAGGAACAAAGCTGTCCCTGTACCGTGTGTTTTTCCTCAAACTTGTGATTCTTTTCCTTATAAATGTGCAACTTTTTATTATAAATTTCTAACCTTGTAAATTTTAATTTTTTATACATTTTTGACTTTTTCTTGTAAATTTGCAACTTTTTCCTCTAACTTTTTCCTTGAAAATTTATTTTTTGAATAAATTTGCAGCTTTTTTCCCTAAACTTTAAATTTTTTTTCTGATAAATGTATTACTTTTTTCTTGGAAACATATTTTAGATAGATAGATAGATAGATGTACTTTATTGATCCCAAACTGGGAAATTACAGTGTAACAGCAGCATGACAGTTGACAACCAAACAACAGAAACACACACGACAAACAAAGGGATTACCCGTGGAAAGTAAAAACTAACACAACTATAAAACCTATATACATCATCATATATGATGACCCGTATAAACCGGAAGGTGTGCTCCAACTTTAGAGGGATCACACGCCTCAGCCTCCCTGGGAAGGTCTATGCCAAGGTACTGGAGAGGAGAGTCCGGCCGTTGGTCGAACCTCGGATTCAGGAGGAGCAGTGTGGTTTTCGTCCTGGCCGTTGCACATCGGACCAGCTCTTTACCCTCTCGAGAATTCTCGAGGGTTCGTGGGAGTTTTCCCAAGTGTTTTGTGGACTTGGAGAAGGCATTTGACCGCGTCCCTCGAGGTTTTTTGTGGGGGGTGCTTCGGGAGTATGGGGTATCGGGCTTGTTGTTACAAGCTATTCGGTCTCTGTATGACCGTTGTGAGAGTTTGGTTCGTATTGCCAACACTCGGTCGGACTCATTCCCAGTGAAAGTTAGACTCCGCCAGGGCTGCCCTTTGTCACCGATCCTGTTCATAATTTTTATGGACAGGATTTCTAGGCGCAGCCAGGGAATGGAGGGTGTCATGCTTGGTGACCACAGGATCTCATCTCTGTTGTTTGCAGATGATGTTGTCCTGTTGGCTTCATCCAGCAATGACCTACAGCTCTTGCTGGGACGGTTTGCCGCTGAGTGTGAAGTGGCTGGGATGAGAATCAGCACCTCCAAGTTCGAGTCCATGGTCCTCAGCCGGAAAAAGGTGGATTGTCCTCTCTGGGTTGGGGACAGGCTCCTGCCCCAAGTGGCGGAGTTTAAGTATCTTGGGGTCTTGTTCACGAGTGAGGGGAAAATGGACCAAGAGATTGACAGACGGATTGGAGCAGCATCTGCAGTGATGCGGACATTGTACCGGTCTGTTGTGGTGAAGAGGGAGCTAAGCTCTAAGGCAAAGCTGTCGATTTACCAGTCAATCTACATTCCTACTCTCACCTATGGTCACGAGCTTTGGGTAATGACCGAAAGAACAAGATCGCGGATACAAGCGGCTGAAATGAGCTTTCTCCGTAGGATTGCTGGACTCACCCTCAGAGATGGGGTGAGGGGCTCAGTCACCCGGGAGAGGCTCAGAGTAGAACCGCTGCTCCTCCACATTGAAGGGAGTCAGTTGAGGTGGTATGGGCATCTGATTAGGATGCCTCCTGGACACCTCCCACTTGAGGTGTTTCAGGCACGTCCTACTGGGAGGAGACCCCAGGGCAGACCCAGGACTCGGTGGAGAGACTATGTCTCCCAGCTGGTCTGGGAACACCTTGGTATCCTCTCTGAAGAGCTGGAGCAGGTGGCTGGGGAGAGGGAAGTCTGGGCTTCTCTGCTTGAACTGCTGCCTCCGCGACCCGGACCTCCGGAAAAGCGGTAGAAGATGGATGAATGGATGGATGGACCCGTATAAACACATGAATCATCCCATTGCACAAGGAAGGACTATCAGGAACAGAGTGAAAATGTGATGTACCAGTTAGTCTGTAAGGTGCAGTGTGGCAGCATAGCTATGCCAGAATACAACATCATAGTGAGTTATTGTACAGTGAAATTGCATGTGGGAGGAAAGATTTCCTGTACCTGGCTGTTCGACAGCGAAGCTGTTGTAGTTTACTGGAGAATGTGCTTCGCTGTCTGTCTAGTGTGTGGTGGAGGGGGTGATCAGGATTGTCCATGATGGATTGCAGTTTATTTAGTGTTCTCCTCTCCATCACTGTCTCAAAGGTCTCCGGTCTGAGACCAATTACAGAGCCAGCCCTCTTGATAATCTTGTCAAGTCTGTTGGTATCTCTGGCCCTGATACTGCTACCCCAACAGACAGCAGCAAAGAAGATGGCGCTGGTGACAACGGTCTGGTAGAAAAGCTCCAGCATCCTGCTGCACACGTTGAAGGATCTCAGCTTTCTCAGGAAGTAGAGTCTGCTCATCCCCTTCTTGTGCGCAGCATCGGTGTTGGATCTCCACTCCAACCCGCTGCTGATCCTGACACCCAGATATTTGTAGTCCTCAACCACTCCCACATCCTCCCCCCTAATCTGCAGTGGCTGAGAAGGAGCCTCTTCCTGAAGTCAATCACCATCTCTCTGGTCTTGTTGACATTCAACCTCAGGTGATTCTGCTCCGTCCACTCCACAAATCTGTCTACCAGTGCCCTGTACTCCCCCTCCTCTCCTCCTCTTATACACCCCACAACAGCTGAGTCATCAGAGAATTTTTGCAGGTGGCATGACTCAGCGTTGTACTGAAAGTCAGTGGTGTATAAGGTAAAAAGAAAAGGAGAGAGCACAGTCCCCTGTGGAGCTCCAGTATCACTAGCCACCACTTCAGACAAGACACTGCCCTGCCGGACAAACTGTGGTCTGCCTGTCAGGTAGTCAGTAATCCAGGAGATCACAGAGCTGTCAACCCCCATCACCTGCAGCTTCTCACCCAGCAGCAGTGGCTGGATGGTGTTAAAGGCACTGGAGAAATAAAAAAAAAAGTGATTCTCACAGTATCTCCTCCACCATCCAGGTACAGATGGGCTCATTGCAGCAGGTAGATGACAGCATCTTCAACTCCTAAATGGGGCTGATATGCAAACTGCAGAGGGTCCAGCCATGTCTTCATCTGCGGCCTCAGGTGGGCTAAGACCAGTCTCTCCAGGACCTTCATCACATGAGATGTGAGGGCAACTGGTCGGTAGTCATTCAGATCCGATGGAGATGACTTCTTGGGGACAGGAACCAGGCAGGATGTCTTCCACAGCACCGGTACTCTCTCCAGACTCAGGCTCAGGTTGTACAGGTGTTTCAGTACCGGAGCTAGTTGGTTGGCACAGGTCCTCAGGGTCCTTGCGGAGATGCCATCAGGGTCCGAAGCCTTCCACTGACAGAGTCTCTCCAGCTGTTTCTCCACCTGATCTGTAGTCACCGTGAAGTGAGGGAGGGTCCTGGTGCCCCCTGAGGAGGAGGAGGGGGGAGGTAGAGAGAGGTTCTGCACGGGAGCGTGGGTGGGGAGGGGTGCGTGGGGGTCTGGTTGTGTTGCTCGGGTGACAGACTGTGAGTTGAACCTATTAAAAAACAGATTCAGTTCCTCAGCTCTCTCCTGGCTCCCAGATGGCTGCCCGACTCTCCCCTTGCACCCAGTTGTTTGTTTCATTCCCTCCCACACATCTTTAATGTTGTTTTGCTTGAGTTTCTCTTCCAACTTCCTCCTATAATTGTCCTTGCACCTCCTCAGCATCTCTCTCAGCTCATGCTGCACTCCCCTCAGCTTCTCCTTGTTTCCAGACGTAAAAGCTCTCTTCTTTTTGTTCAGAAGTGCTTTCAGGTCTCTGGTGACCCATGGTCTGTTGTTGGAGAAGCAGTGTACAGTCTGAGCTAGCATGGTCATGTCTTCACAGAATCTGATGTATTCTGTGATGCAGTCAGTCATATTGTCTATGTCCACCCCAGGTGGTTCACAGAGTACGCTCCAGTCTGTCGTCTCGAAGCAGTCCTGCAGTACATCAGCAGCCTCCTGTGTCCACCTCCTCACAGTCCGTGTATGAGCAGGCTGCCTTTGCACAAGGGGAAAGTACTTGGGTGTTAACATGATCATGCAGTGATCTGAGTTGCCAATGGAGGGTAGAGCTGTGGCATTATATGCATCTCTGACATTGGCATACAGTAAATCCAGTGTTTTGTTCTCTCTGGTGGGACAGTCAACAAACTGGTGAAAGTTTGGTAATGTTTTTCCCACTGAGACATGGTTAAAATCACCTGTGATGGCCATGAATGCATCTGGGTGCTTCTCCAGTAATGTGGCCGCAGTGGAGCTGATGACGTCACAGGCCACCGCTGCATCAGCTGACGGAGGGACGTAGACGATAACAATTAAAGTGCACTTCATTTCTCGCGGCATATAATAAGGTCTCATACTAACAGCCAGCAGTTCAATGTCCGGGCTGCAGCACTTTCCCTTCACATAAATGTGTCTAGGATGACACCATCGTTCATTAACAAGAAGTGCCACTCCTCCTCCTCTCTTTTTCCTGCTGCTTTTCATGTCTCTGTCCCCCCGTATAGTCTTAAAGCCAGGTATCGCTACGTTTACATCCGGGATCTGTGAGTGTAACCACGTCTTCATAAAACACATGAAACTACACTCACGATATTCCTTTTGCATCCTGACCAGCGCTGTAAGCTCATCTGCTTTATTTTATTTTTTCCTTATTCATGAGTATTTTTTTCTCCTCATAAATCTGTAACATTTTTCTCATAAATTTGAGACTTGTTCATGCTAACTTATAGTGACTTTTGATAATTGTAAATTAGTATCTTTTGTCATTTTATTCCATCTTTATTCTTGAAAGTCTGTACTTGTTTTAGGTTTGTTTGTACCTAAATGTGTGAATACTCCATCCTCCAGAATAAGAAATTATCCACTGGTTTTAACTGATAAACATTAAGCAGTGTAATGGTGAAGCAGTGAATCCCACTTGGTTGTGGACCAGTTGTCCTCACAGGAGGAGAAAGCTGCAAACATTACTGATGGTGCGTGCTTAAAAGCCATATAATTTTCCAGTGAAGTGAAAATTCAACAATAAGGTTCTTAAAGGGACGTTCCAGGCTTCTCTGACACCTCATGAGCATTATGAAGCAGACTGGGCTGTCAGTGGTCGGTAATCCACTCAAGTGTATAAACAAGTTACTTAAGTTTCTGCTGCTGGAGGGGCCTTTATTTTCCAGCTCACTGCTGTCACTGATGGTTAGTGTAAAACTGTCTGTGGCCACTTTGTGAGACTGTGATTGTCAAAGATAGATGCAGCAAAACAGCCAAACCAGAAAGTGGAAAAACACACTTAAAGAGTATTATTGTGATGGTAGCTGTACATGTGACGAGACTCAGTATCCTTGGTTATACTAAATAATCTGAAGTGTTTAGATACTGTAAGTGCAGTGACTTGGTGATGGGGTCAGAGCAGCGGCATACCACCTGCAGCTCTGGAGCCATATGTGATTTTATCACTAACCAGTCTCTCTCTGTGGATTTCCCCCCCCCCCCCCCAAAAAAAAAATAAATTGTAAAAATTTGACGAAAGCTATGTACAAATGTACAAAACATTGTCCACTTTTTAGAGAAAAGCCACATTTTACAAGAAAAGAAAATGGCAAATTATACATTTGCAAAAAGAAAATGGGAAAATCTACTAGTAAAAAGCCAAAATTAAAAAAAAAAACACACTTGCAAGAAAAGGTGAAAATTTGAGAGACTAAAGCTAAAATTTATGCAAATGTTGCAACTTGCAAATTTATGAGAAGAAAACTACATATTTACAATCAAATTCACAACTCTAGGAGAAAAAAGACAAATAAATGACAAAAGATACATTTATATTAAAATTCACGATTTATCAGAAAAGCTTCAACAGAATAGCTGCAAATTTAAGATTTAATGTATTTTTGAAACTTTTTTAAAAATTCAGTGTTTAAAAGAAGAGTCACAGTTTTGTAAGGGAAAACTGAAATTGCAAGTCACAAATTCACAAAAGTCTCAGACTTAAAGAGAATAAAACTATACATTTATGTAATTATTTATAAATTTATGAGAAAAACGTCATAAGAGAAGGCTGCAAATTCCTAAAATGAATATGTTGGAAATTTGTGAAGAGGTTTTGTTGCTCCATGGAAATTATCTGAGCCAAAAAATGTTGAAAATGGCTCTCTCCATAGTGGAAGTTGCCAAACTTTCAAGGAAAACTTGGGATCACAGTATCATCATTCATCTTCCTCGGACCTTAAATGCTTGAACTAAACTTCTTTTGCAAACCATCCACTAGTTATTGAGTTTTCACCTTTAGTCTGTAAATAGGATTGGGTTTTTACAGCATATCATCCTGTCTTCATTAACTCTTTGATGCTTTAATGTGTCACCAGGCCACAGAGGAGAAGGAGGAGATGGAGGAGCTGCAGGCCTACAACCGGCGCCTGCTCCACAATATCCTCCCTAAAGACGTGGCCGCTCACTTCCTGCAGCAGGAGCGCCGCAACGATGAGCTCTACTACCAGTCGTGCGAGTGCGTGGCGGTCATGTTTGCATCCATCAGTAACTTCTCTGAGTTCTACGTAGAGCTGGAGGGCAACAACGAGGGAGTGGAGTGTCTGCGACTGCTCAACGAAATCATCGCCGACTTTGATGAGGTAAGATGTGAGAGATTAATGATTGTCATTTCCTTATTTGTGCTATAAATTATTAACTGTATGAAGGCAAATATTGTACACAAGGAGCATACAAACTACTCCACTGAACCTGCACTCAAACCCGGGTCTTTACAGCATTAAACTGAAAAACGTTCTCTCCTGCTCTCATTAGATCATCAGTGAGGATCAGTTCCGCCAGCTGGAGAAGATCAAGACCATCGGCTCTACCTACATGGCGGCCTCCGGCCTCAATGACTCTACTTACGATAAAGCTGGACGCTCGCACATCCGAGCTCTGGCCGACTACGCCATGAGGCTGATGGACCAGATGAAGTACATCAATGAGCACTCCTTCAACAACTTCAAGATGAAAATAGGTGGGCAGCAGAAAAAGAGAGAAGGCTGCTACTGACCCAGAAAAGCAGAGAATAATCTTGTGTTTTGTGTCTATCAAGTGTTTTTTTGTGTTGTGAATCTCTAGTGAAGCTTCTAAATCTTTCCATCAATGTTTCTTTCTTCTCAGGTCTTAACATTGGCCCGGTGGTTGCAGGGGTTATCGGGGCAAGGAAGCCTCAGTATGATATTTGGGGGAATACGGTAAATGTGGCGAGCCGCATGGACAGTACAGGCGTACCAGAGAGGATCCAGGTAAGCTAAAGTCCTGCAAAGCACTGCACAATGTTTGTTGTATAGTTGCAGTCAACATTATTCAACTCCCATTGCATTTTAGGTTTATTAGCAATTTTTTTCATGTGTTTGCAATAAACAAATTACACAAGAACATTTTAAATAGTTAAAACTGATATTACAAGGATTTTATCCAAATTCAACACTAAATCTTACTTTCAATGACTACTTTAGTCTCAAAATTATTCAACCTCCTGAATGGAATTCCTCATAAGCGCACACATTTGCAAATCAGGAGCAATCTCAAGCACACCTGATGCAACCAATCAAGGGCTTCATTAGTTACATCAGGTGTGCTTGAGATACAACACCTCAGATACCTGAACTGTTGACGGTGACGTTTGATTGCATATAAGAAAATATGGCTAAGTCAAGAGAATTGTCCAAAAAGTTCAGAGAAGAGATCATTACCTTGCACAAACAAGAAAAAGGATACAAAAATATAGCAAAGGCACTGAATGTTCCTAGAGATACAACTGGATGCACAGTTAACAAGTTTAAAGTTAGAGGAACAACTACACTACCTGGACATGGCAGAAAGAGGAAACTATCAATGGTTTTCACCAGAGTCGTGAGGAGGCAAGTGGTCAAAACCCCCCGACTGACTGCAAAAGACCTACAGCAAGACTTGGTGGCAGCAGGCACTGAGGTTTCAGTTACCCCAGTAAGGTGCACACTAAACACTGAAGAGCTCCATGCCCGAACTCCAAGACATACACCACTACTGATCCAAAAGCACAAAAAAAGTTGCCCAATTTGCTCAAAACTGTATAAATAAGCCAAAGAGGTTTTGGGATTTTGTTCTGAGGAGCAATGAAACAAAACTGAAACTTTTCAGGCCTATGGATCGCGGTCTGTCTGGAGGAGCAAGAATGAAGCATACACTGAAAAGAAGACTCAGCATACAGTGAAGCATAGCGGTGGCTCAGTGATGCTGTGGGGCTGCTTTACTTCCTCTGACACTGGAAACCTGCAGCATGTGGCGGGCAAGAAGGATTCAGTCAAGTATCAGGAAATCCTGGGAGAAAATGTCATGCCATCTGTGAGGAAGCTGAATATTGGGCATCATTGGACCTTCCAACAGGACAGTGATCCCTAGCATACCTCAAAGTTCACCAAGGTTTGGTTTCAGAAGAAGTCCTGGAAGATACTAGAGTGGCCATCACAGTCACCTGACTTGAACCTCATTGAAAATATCTGGTGGGATTTGAAAAAGGCAGTTGCAGCATGCAAACCCAAGAATATTAGTGAACTGGAGGCCTTTGCCCATGAGGAATGGACTAAGATTCCTCAGGAGCGCTGCCAGATGCTGCTGTCTGGCTGTGCATCACGTTTGTTGCAGGTCATAACAGTAAAAGGGTGCTCTACTAAGCATTAAAGATGCTTGTCATGAAGGGGTTGAATAATTTTGAGACTGCAGTAGTCATTAAAAGTGGCATTTTGTGTTGAATTTGGAGAAACCACTTGTAATATTAGTTGTGTTGAGCTATTTAAATTGTTCTAATTTGATTTGTTTCTTACAAACAGCTGCTAGTTTGTACATTTTGCCAGTAAACCTAATTAGCAGTAGGGGTTGAATAATTTTGATTGCAACTGTATCACTGCAGGGATGTCTCTGGTTTGACACGCAACCTACGATCAAATCACCGCAGTGATATAAACACTGACACCACACTCCCTCCAGCGTAATACTGCTTAAAAATAAACAACTTCACCCTCTCTGTCTCTCCTCAGGTGACACCAGAACTCTACCAGGTACTGAGCTCCTACAACTACACGCTGGAATACAGAGGAGTGGTCACTGTCAAAGGCAAAGGAGAGATGATGACCTACTTCCTCACTGGCGGACCTTCCAGCAGTTAACCCATGCTAAGTGACTGACGGACACATAAGGGCTTACCTGCCTTAAAAAAGGGGGCTCACGGACCACTGACGGTTTACGGGTGGATTGAGATTGACCTTTTCTCTCTCACAGCACCAAACCCTTCTTGAATCTGGGCGGCCCTACAGGATGAAAGAATCCCATCCTAAAGCTCAGCCTGGGGAGGAGCTCATGAGTCAGAAGTACAGGTTGAATCTACCGTTGAGACCAAAGATGTCCAATCAGAGCATGAAGGAGGATTTTGCCAACTGAGCAAGTCTGTGTCTTGATGGGAGTACGTTCCTTGGAAGAGTCTGATTCCTTTTGATCCATCAGACTTTGTTTAAAATGTTTTCAGACAAACCTCCATAAGAACATAAGCTACTTTACCTCTCTTTCTCCCTGCCTTTCTCCTGCTGGTCCAGTACATACGCGTAAAACATAAAAGGTTTCATATATGCGTACACAATTGTGTGTACCGTTCATAAAGGTACAAATCTCCCATGTGCGAACACTAAGTGAGCGCTGGAGAGCAATCCGTCAGTCTGTCTGTGTCTAATCACGCCAATAATGAACTGATTGACGGAGTAAGTTGTGTCTTAATGGGGAATAACGGAAGGCTTGTAAAAACACAACCAAACACAAACATATCAATGGCATATACACAACAAGGATGTCAGCGATAAGCCTTTTCTAATCTTCACAAGTTTTGTATTTTTATTTCTGAACACCAACTCCATATGATATATATATATATCATATTAAGAATCTATATTTTGAACAATATTATAAGAGAGCTCTCTATAAACAGCGGTGGGTATTTATGTGTAGTATAATTGTCATGATGGGATTTCAGAAGTACACCGTGAAGCTTCAGCAGGCCCACGCTCCCCAATGCCCTCCTCCTCCCTCTTTTCCGCAGGAATTGAACCGTTTGCTGATTCACATGCTGTAAATGGTTTCTCTTTACTAGCTTGATTTAGTCTCATTGTTAAAGAAAAAGAAATTCAAACAGAGCAAGGGAGCACTTTGACTGAATGACAGAAGAGTCCTGGTGCTCAAAAAGCCATTTTTTGCACTGCGGTGCTTTACAGCCGTTCACCTCTTAGTGCACTGCTCCACGGCCCCCCCTTGTTGCTCGCTCAATCAGATGGTACGACCCAATGAATGTCCAACGATCTCCGATGAGGCCTTGAATACGGACTCGACGCTGACGCCGATGATGCTCGACCTGTGGACAGGGATGGAGTCACACGTGTGGAAATGTGCTCCTTTAACCTGCTGTTCTGTCACCAGTAAGAGCAATTATTTTTTATCATGTCAGTGAGTCGTCAGACAAGCTACAAGGCTGCGTTAAAAAAAGGTTTTAGTGTTAATGTTGCCTATGTCAGAGTACAGCAAAAATTATGTTTCAGGATTTTATCAGCAAATATGGGAGATTACAAAGTCAAATGAAATGAGCATTTCTCTCTTGGGAAAACTCAAACTTTAAAAAAATTCAATGTGAATTTGTGTAGGGAGTAACGAGTATTCGTTGAACTCCACTGTACAAAGTTTTAACTGTGCCACTGGAATAATTAGACTGGTTTTATTTAAGTACACCATCATACAGGTATCAGAAATAATTAACTTCTAGTTGAAATTATGCACCCACTGCAAAAGGGGGGGCACAATTAAACAGATGACCGCTGAAATCTACAAAGACCATTGCTGTGGAAACCTGCCTATTCTTCCACTCAGAGACTGGGAATGTTAATTAAGAATGAAACTCATTTGTTATTTGGTTTAAACAAACAATACAGCAACTTATCAGGAACATCCTGATTAGGTGCTCAAACCGCCTCAGCTCAGGATGCCTCGCGGGCCCCTCCCATGTGAGATGCTGTGGGCACGTCCCACAGGGAGGAGACCCCGGGGAAGACCACGGATATGCTGGAGAGACTGCAGTGGTGTGAAAAAGTATTTGCTCCCTTCCTGATTTCTTACATCAAGCAAATTTTGATATTGGACAAAGATAACCCAAGTACATACAAAATGTAGTTTTTAAATGATTTCATTTATAAAAGCAAAAAAGCTATCCAAACCTGCAGTTGAAACCAGAAGTTTGCATACACTTTATAAAAAGACACATAACCTTGTTTCTCACTGTCTGACATTAAATCAGACTAAACTTTTGCTGCTTTAGATCAGTTAGGATTGCAAAAATTATTTCTATTTACTAAATAATTTTTATATTTTCTAAAAAGAAAATTGATTTTTTTATTACTTTCTTCATAGTGAAAAGTTTAGATACATTTCCTTAGTGTTTGGTAGCATTGCCTTTAAACTGTGACTTGGGACAAACATTTTGGGTTTCCCTCCACAAGCTTCTCACAATAGTTTGCTGGAATTCTGGCCCATTCCTCCTGACAGAACTGGTGGAACTGAGTCTGGTTTATAGGCTGTCTTGCCCACACGCGTCTTTTCAGCTCTGCCTATAAATTTTCTATGGGATTGAAATCAGGGCTTTGTGATGGCCACTCCAAAACTTTGACTTTGTTGTCCTGAAGCCACTTTGTAACTAATTTGGTGGTATGCTTGGAGTCATTGTCCATTTAGAAGACCCATTCGCACCTAAGCTTTAACTTCCTGGCTGATATCTTGAGATGTTGCTTCAAAATTTTTACATAATATTCTTTCCTCATGATACCATCCATTTTGGGAAGTGTATCAGTCCCTCCTGCAGCAAAACACCCCCATACTTCACACTTGGGATGTGTTCTCAGGCTTGCAAGCTTCTCCCATTTTCCTCCAAATGTATCAATGGTCATTATGACCAAACAGATCAATTTTAGTTTCATCAGACGACAGGACATGTCTCCAAAAATTAAAGTCTTTGTCCCTGTGTGCATTTGCAAACTGCAATCTGACTTTTTTATGCTACTTTTGGAGTAATGGCTTCTTCCTCGCTGAGTGGCCTTTTAGCCCATGTCAGTACAGGACTCGTTTCACTGTGGATATTGACACTCTTTTACCAGCTTCAGCCAGCATCTTCACAAGGTCTTTTGCTTTAGTTCTGGGATTGATACATTTTGCACCAAACATGTTCATCTCTGGAACACAGAACCTGTTGTGTCCATAATTAAGGCAATAATGATAGAGCGAGAGTTATACTAACGGCGCTTTATTAATAGAACTAGATACAAGACCGTGTGGACTTTCGGCGCTCTCCAGCAGGCCAGGGTGTCAATGGTGAAAGAGGACAAGCCCCTTCCGCCCGGGCCCTTTATACCGTGGGTGGCGTGAGTACCGGAAACGGCAGTTCGCCACCCCAGACCATTCCCAGCCAACCCAGCCGCCATCTTACTAATACCAACTATATTCATATGTAACATTTCTCCCCCTTCAAAAAAAACGCAAGCACACGGGTTGGCCCACCCAAATTTATCACCCGACTCACACTCTAATCATAAAACATATGTACAAAAATAAACAAACAACCTATCCATTCACACAACCAAGGCTGGGGGGCTGGGTGAACTACCAGCGTTCCCTACACGGCCTGGCGGATTATTCTGCTGCCTTGTCCTTATCAGTCTAAAATAAAAGAAGCCATGTTTTTTTAAAGAAATTAATCCCAGAACATTTGCCATATATATAACAACAATTAACAATATAAAACAGAACCTAAATAACCCCCATTGGTGGCCCCCACCCCACACCTGGGGACATCACAGAATAATTGCCGTTAATCAAATATCAATGTGAATTGACTGATGGCCGCGCCAGTACTCGCTGACTGGTAACATATCGTCACTTCCTGTGTTGCTGGCTGTTGTTGTGGTTTGCTTTGTGGTTCGTTCTCCTGAGGATTATTGCCTTTAATTGTATTTTAATCCCTTTTTTTTATCTACCGTCACCTCTCACTTCTGTTTATCAAGCCTCATGCACCTGTGTGCGCACTCAGTGTCATCTAATCACCCTCTTTAGCCTTCTGTTCACTTTTCATCGGTGTTTGTGTTTGCTTTGGGTTAGCCACTAGCTATGGCTACTAGCTCTCCTTCCCCTTCTCCTCTGGTGTGTTCTCTATGTCAGATGTTTAGCTACACCTCTGCCTCTTTTAGTGATAACGGTAAATGTAATAAATGTTGTCTTTTTGAGGCGCTCGAGGCGAGGTTGTCTGATTTGGAATCCCTGCTCCGTTGCGTTGAAACATCGTCTGCGCCAGTTAATTATGACGGACTCCCCTTAGCTGCAGCGTGGCACCCTAGCATAGGGCGGCCTGCTAGCGGTCCCCCGGCTCCGACCTCTCCTGAGCAGCCAGGAGAGAATGGGTGGGTGACGGTGAGAAGGAAGCATAGCTGCAAGCCCCTGGTACACCACCAACCTGTTGATGTTTCTAATCGCTTTTCCCCGCTCAGCAAAACACCCGCTGAGGAAAAAACTCTGATCATTGGCGACTCTGTAGTCAGAAATGTGAACCTAGAGACTCCAGCGGCCATAGTCAAATGCATTCCCGGGGCCAGAGCAGGCAACAAGTCAAATTTGAAAAATGCTGGCTAAAAGTAACTGTAAATACTCCACAATTGTTATCCACGCCGGCATTAATGACATCCAACTCCAGCAGTCAGAAGTCACAAAACTTAATGTGGAATCGGTGTGTGACTTTGCCAAAACAGTGTCTGCCTCTGTAGTATTCTCTGGGCCCCTCCCCAATCTGACCAGTGATGACATGTTTAGCCGCTTGTCATCCTTCAACCGCTGGATGTCTGTGTGGTGTCTTGCAAACGATGTGGGGTACATAGACAATTGGAACTCATTTTGGGGAAAACCTGGTCTTATTAGACGAGACGGCATCCATCCCACTTTGGATGGTGCGTCTCTTTTATCTAACAATCTGGCATCATTTTTATCCAAATTTCCAAAACCTTGACAATTCAGAGTTGGGACCAGGAAGCAGAGTCGCAGTCTTACACGCCTCTCTGCAGCTCCTCTTCATCTGCCACCCCTCAACTTAGCCCCTGTCTTCCCCATCAGAGAATCATTGTCTGCTCCCTCCAAAGTAAATAAAAATATAATGTATAAACATCCCAAAGTGATTAAACAAAAAGTTGGTAAAACTCAAATTAAACATGAAGCCTCTAAACTGAATGATTTGGCCTCTGTTCCTCCTCATAATTTAAAAATTAAATGTGGTTTGTTAAATATTAGGTCTCTAACTCCCAAGTCTCCACTAGTCCATGATCTGTTAATTGATCATCAGATTGATTTAATATCCCTTACAGAGACTTGGTTAGGGCAAGAGGATTATGTTGGTTTAAATGAATCAACTCCCTCTGGTTATTTAAACTGTCAAAATCCCAGAAGTTCTAGTCGTGGAGGAGGAGTAGCAACAATTTACCATTCCAAATTACTAGTTAATGTAAAGCAAAAACATGTTATAATTCCTTTGAGGGCCTGGTCCTCGGTATTGGGCATTTTAGCAATTTTAGGTTAAACCCAGTTTTGTTGGCCATAGTTTATCGTCCTCCATCAGCCTACTCAGAGTTTTTATCCGAATTTGCCGAATTCTTAGCTGATTTAGCGCTGAAATCAGATAGAATAATTATAGTGGGGGACTTTAATATACATATACATGTAGACAGTGATTGCCTTAATTTGGCATTTAATTCAATATTAAACTCGATGGGGTTTTCTCAGAAAGTAGTAAATTCTACCCATTATCTCCACCACACATTGGACCTTGTTCTGACATATGGCATAGAAATAGAAAATCTGGTAGTGTCTCCTCATAACCCTGTACTGTCAGACCATTGTCTAACCTTTGATAATTTATGCAGATTGTTTCCTGTATGCCATGTGTCAACACAATGGAAATTAGCATGGTAGATAGCACTGGTCAACACCAAATTTATTGTCTCAGTTTTTTTTAGATGATTTAGGACAATTTTGATGTGCTAAATCCAAAAATCACATTGGTTTTGCTCAATCAGATCAGCTTTGTGAATTATGGCCACATGTTGTTTTATACATTTTTGTTTACATGTATAGGTATTTTTGCTTTATATGATACAAAATTCTTTTTTATGTCTTGAAATTCTCTGAATTTTGAACAATGATGACGTAGCATTCAATTTACATGTACTTACCTTTATATAAAGGTAAGTACATGCACAGTACTAAGTAAGTACTAAGTAAGTACAGGTTTTTACTTGGCACCTGATCGAGAGAAACATGTCATTTTTGGATTCAACGGTGCAAAATTGTCTTAAATCAGTTGAAAAAACACAGAAAACTCACAAATTATTTTTGTAACCCTGTGTATTGTTACAGCTTCTCTGCATCAGACTCTAGACATGGTGGCCCCTTTAAAAAAGAAGAAGTCTAATCAGAGATTTTTAACTCCTTGGTTCAACACAGAAACTCGTAGCTTAAAACAGAAGACTCATCAATTAGGAAGAAAATGGCACTTCACTAATTTAGATGAAATCTATTTAGCTTGGAGAAATCATCTTTTAATTAATTAATTAATTTATTTATTTATAGAGCACCATATCACAACAAAAGTCATCTCATAGCACCACCAAATGAAGGGAAAACCCCACAATTTCAGAAAGACCCAGCAATCAGACGATCCCCTGTGAACAAGCACTTAGCGACGGTGGAGAGGAAAAACTCCCATTAACAGGGATAAGGACCTGTATTTATATAGCGCTTTTCTAGTCTCAAGGACCACTCAAAGCACTTCACTAGTACTAACCATCTATTCTAAGGGCCTACAGGAGACGGATATCTAGGGACAATTTAGAACAACCGGTTAACCTAACATGCATGTCTTTGGATTGTGGGAGGAAACCGGAGCCCCCGGAGTAAACCCACGCAGCATAGGGAGAACATGCAAACTCCACACAGAAAGGTTCCTACCCCTGCCAGCATGGGGATTTGAACCTGGAACCTTCTATCTGTAAGGCAACAGTGCTAACCACTGCACAGAAAGAAACCTCTAGCAGAACCAGGCTCAGGGAGGGGCAGTCATCTGCTGCGACTGGCTGGGTGTGAGGGGATAGAGAGGACAAAGAGAACAGACATAAAGAACGTGAATAGTGAGAAGCCAAGTGCATTATTGGAGGTCAACCGGCAGTCTGAATCCATTAACAGCAGAACAAAAGGGGGGTTAAGAGACACAAGATCCTTCCCTAGTCGTAGGCGATATTGAAATTTATAAAAAAAATCTCTTAGAAAAGCTAGAACAAGTTATTATTCTGCATTAGTAGAAGAGAATAAGAATAATCCCAGGTTTCTTTTCAGCACTGTAGCCAGGCTGACAAAGAATCAGGATTCTGTCAATCCTAGCATTCCCTTAGTGCTTACTAGTCAGGACTTTATGAACTTTTTCAATAATAAAATTTCATCTATCAGACATGAAATCAATCAGATTTTTCCCATCGTTAACTTAAATACAGTAACTACTACAACTCCTTCAATTGATATCTGTTTGGATGAGTTTACTCCAGTTGACCTTTTAGAGTTCGATAACATAATTTCCTCATCCAAGCCTTCAACTTGTCTTTTAGACCCTATTCCTACCAGGTTATTTAAAGAAGTCTTCCCATTTATTGGTAGCTCTATTCTTCAAATAATCAATTCTTCATTAACATTAGGCCATGTACCGCAGGCTTTTAAAACTGCTGTAATTAAACCCTTACTCAAACAGCCAATGCTGGATCCAGGAGTTTTAGCTAACTATAGACCAATCTCTAATCTGCCTTTCATTTCAAAAATCTTAGAAAGAGTTGTTGCTACGCAATTATTTGATCACTTGCAGGGAAATGGTTTATTTGAAGCGTTTCAATCTGGGTTTAGAATCCATCATAGTACTGAAACAGCCTTAGTGAAGGTCACTAATGATCTCCTTATCGCATCTGATAATGGACTTGTTTCTGTACTTGTCCTTTTAGACCTTAGTGCAGCTTTTGATACTATGGATCACAATATTCTACTTGATAGATTAGAACACTATGTTGGACTTAATGGAACTTCGTTGCAGTGGTTTAGATCTTATTTATCTGATAGGTTCCAGTTTGTTCATGTCAATAATGAGTTTTCTTCCAACTCAAAGCTCAGTCATGGAGTTCCACAGGGATCCGTGCTAGGCCCTACTCTTTTTAGTTTATATGTCCTTCCGTTAGGCAACATTTTTAGAAAGCACTGTATACATTTTCGTTGGTATGCAGATGACACACAATTATACCCGTCAATGAAGCCAGATGATAGTAATCAATTAGCCAAGTTAGAAGCCTGTCTTAAGGAAATCAAAGCTTGGATGACTTGTAATTTCCTGCTATTAAATTCAGATAAGACTGAAGTCATTCTAGTTGGTCCAGAAAACCTCAGAAATACCTTTCCAAATCAATCGCTTAGTTTGGATGTGGTTACTTTTTCTCTGAATAGTTCTGTGAGGAACCTTGGAGTTATTTTTGATCAAGATCTGTTTTTCAATTCACATATTAAATTTGTTTCTAAGACTGCCTTCTATCATTTGCGTAATATTGCCAAGATTAGGAGCATCTTGTCTCAGAGTGATGCTGAGAAACTGATCCACGCTTTTGTTAGCTCTAGATTAGATTATTGTAACTCTTTACTATCAGGTTGTCCTAAAACATTTCTAAAAAGTCTTCAGTTGATCCAAAATGCTACAGCAAAAGTTTTAACAGGTACTAGAAAGAGAGATCATATCTGTCCAGTTCTGGCCTCCCTTCATTGGCTTCCCATAGAGTTTAGAATTAAGTTTAAAATCCTTCTTCTCACTTACAAAGCTCTAAACAATCAGGCCCATTTTTATTTAAAAGATCTGATACTACCGTATTATCCTAACAGAGCACTACACTCCCAAAATGCAGGATTACTTGTAATACCTAGAATCTCCAAAAGTACAATGGGAGGCAGAGCCTTCAGTTATCAAGCTCCTCTCCTGTGGAACCAGCTGCCAATCTGGATTCGGGAGCCAGACTTGATCTCTGTTTTTAAGAATAGGGTTAAAACCTTCCTTTTTGATATAGCCTACAATTAGGGAGGGATCATGTACCTCTGAACCCTCCCTTAGTTATGCTGCTAATAGGTTTAGACAGCCGGGGTACCTCCTATAATGCACTGGGCTTCACTCCTTTCTTCACACTCAGTGAAATATTTTTGCTGGTCATTACCATAAGTTTGTTCTCTCCCATAGATTGAGTCTCCATCGTGCTGTTTGCTCTCTACATGTCTGTTTTTTTCATCTTCTCTATCCCCTCACCCCCCCAGCCAGTCGCAGCAGATGACTACCCCTCCCTGAGCCTGGTTCTGCTGGAGGTTTCTTCCTGTTAAAAGGGAGTTTTTCCTCTCCACCGTCGACAAGTGCTTGCTCACTGGGATCGCCTGATTGCTGGGGTCTTTCTGCAATTGTGGGAGTTTCCCCTACAGTTTAAAGTGCTATGAGATGACTGTTGTGAAATGGCGCTATATAAATAAAGTTGAATTGAATAGAATCTACAGTGTTGGGCATTTTAACCATTCCAAATTTCATATAACAATACTTCACATAAGTCAAACAACACGTGTTTTCTTCTTACTTTTCTAAATAAAATCAGTACCTCTTCTTTTCTACATTATACACCATTTACACCTAATCCAATCAACTCTGTGATTTCCACTTTTACAATTATTCGATTTACCCATGAACACACTTTAGTTCCTTTTTTTTTCCCAGCAAATCACACAATTTCTCTTTTAAAATTTCCAAACCCATCCATCCATCTTCTTCCACTTAATCCTTTTTGGGTCGGGGGGGGGGGGTATCCCAGCATCTTTGGGCAAGAGGCAGGGTACACCCTGGACAGATCGCCAGTCCATCACAGGGCCAACACAGAGAGACAGACAACCATTCACTCTCACAGTCATACCTAAGGACAATTTAGAATCCCCAGTTTGATGCCAATTAACCTAACATATCTATAATACTCAATTAACAATATATTCCTTTCAGCTTTGGCAAAAATATACTCAGGGCACACACCAATAGGCTACAAACTATGTGCATCATGACACAGGGCATAAAACTTAAAACTTACTAACAATCACCCCCCCCCCCCCCCCCAGTCACTTTGCACTTCCCATGGAGAGCCCTCCCCCTGGATTGCCATCCCATGGTTCCCATCCAGAGCGCCTTCTCTTCCTGACCTCTGGGGATGAACTGTGCTGTCTCCTCTTCTCCACTATGCGGCGCAGTTCATTGAGGTGCCTCCACGTCTCGTCCAGCAGGCCCAGAAACCAGTCAGCTCGGGCAGCTACCACCTGGAGCCCCCCTGATCCTTGCGTCATTCACGCATTCCGCGTGTCCCTCTCAGCCGAGCTTCAACCCTTGGGCGAACTCTATCACCAACCTTCAGGGGAGCTCCGCCATGCTTCCTCGGGCCACTGCAGTGTAAGCGAGCCTCCTCCTCGGAACCGGTCATCTTATGGGTCCGGTTCGAAGTCCTCTTGGAGAGCCGTCGCTTGGAGCGTTTTAACACTGCGCTCTCTGGTCTCACCCCATCTTTCCTCAGCGCGGGCGCCTCACGCTTACAGGTCACCCCGGGGGTCCCGTCGTGCTGTCCAGCTCCCACACAAAGGGTAGCGTGGACTCTGGCATTGGGTCCATCCCAGGACGACGGGCGTGGCCTCCTGCAGTAACGCCAAACCAATTAGGATCCCACACCTACTCATCTTCCACACTCGGAGCAGGCCAGTTCCACAACCCACAGCCCGACCACTCCGGTGTCGCTGGCGATAGAAAAGCCCAGACCATAAAACATATTGCATCCCATAATGTTGGCTCCAGCGGCGGTAATAATCACATGAACGTTCGGCAACGTCACTGATCTGTACCTTGACTCCATCTCCAAAAATCCCAAGACGGCCAATCTGTTCATACCGTAGCCATAATAGGGTGCAGTCTGTTTAATGATACGGTGGCAGGGAAACACACTCCTTACAGTTGCCAGGTTCAAAACGGAAATCACCGCTCCAGTGTCCACCAAGAGCGGGACCTCAACGCCATCCAGTGAAACAATACAACTAATACGCCCACTTGTCTCCGGGGAAACAGTATGGACTATCGTCAGTCTTCTGCGGGGAATCCGCCTCATGCTGTCGAACCCTTCGCTCAAAATTCTTACAGGCCCTAGCAAAGTGGTTCAGTAAGCCACACCTCCCACAATGCTTGCCTTTCGCTGAACATTCCCTGGACTTATAGCGGTGTTTTGGGGACCTGCAGCCATAACATTTTGGCGTTCCTGGGGCGGACCTAATCTTCACCACGGAGGCGTACTCGTCATCTCTGCTGGTCTCCTCTTCAGGGTCCAACGTCAGCGCGTTTAAACGAGGCTTGTCCTGGGTCGGAGAGGCTCTCTCACTGAGGCCTCTCACTATTGTCTCAGCTGCCTCAAATTGCTGAGCTAGCTCAATAGCAGAGGCCAACATCAGCTCACCTGGGTGGGTCAAAAGTCTCGACCGAGCCGCAGGACAGCGAGCGTGTTTCGCCAGCTGGTCCCGTATCACTTCTTCCTCCAGGTGTCCAAACTTGCATTCTCTTGCCAGCTCCCGGAGGTCTGCAATAAATCTTCTTACTGACTCTCACATCCGCTGGCGGCGCTGTCGAAACTGAATGTGTCGGACTGTGACATTCTCAGGCGCACAAAACTAACACGCCATTAGCTCCACCACCTCGTCAAAACTATTGGCTCCTCCTAGGTTCTCCAGGATCCTCTGTCCCTCTAAATTATGTACCAAGACTGCTCTGGCGCAAAGCCTCTCGAGTTCGCCGAGGTTCAGGGCCACCAGATAGTTGGTAAATGCAGCAAACCACTTGGGCCAGGGCATGGGCGGCTCGCCTGGTGCTTCCAGAAATGGCCGAAAATTGGCAACTGACCTCTCCATAACCACTTTTACCTCACCGCCAAAGGTTGTGTCCATAATTAAGGCAATAACGACAGAGCAAGAGTTCTACTAATGGAGCTTTATTAATAGAACTATATACAAGACCGTGCGGACTTTCGGTGCTCTCCAGCAGACCAGGGCGTCAACGGTGAAAGACGACAAGCCCCTTCCGCCCGGGCCCTTTATACCCTGGGTGGCATCATTACCGGAAACAGCAGTTTGCCACCCCAGACCATTCCCTGGCCAACCCGGCCGCCATCTTCCTAATACCAAGTATTTCATATGTAACAGAACCCTTCTCCTTCCTGAGTAATATGATGGCTGGACATTGCCATAGTGTTTATACTTGTGTATAATTGTTTGAACAGATGAACGTGGCACCTTCAGGCATCTAGAAATTGTACCCAAGGATGAACTAGACTTGTGGAGGTCCACAATTCTCTTCTTGATGTCTTGGCTGATTTCTTTTGATTTTCCCATGATGTCACACAAGAAAGCAGTGTGTCTGAGGTGTGCCTTAAAATACATCCACAGGTGTGCCTCCAATTAACTCAAATGTTGTCAACTAACCTATCAGAGGCTTACAAAAGCCATGACATCATCATCCGAGCTTTCCCAATTTGTTCAAAGGCATAGTAATCTTACTGTATGTAAACTTCTGACTTTGAAGAAGGTAATAAAAAATTCTCTAAAAAATATTTAGCAAATAGAAATAATTTTGGTAATCCTCATTGACCTAAAACAGGAAAAGTTTAATCTGATTTAATGTCAGACAGTGAGAATAAAAAAGGCTATGTGTCTTTTCATACAGTATGTGTAAACTTCTGGTTTCAACTGTACTTCGCTGTAGGAGGTGGCTGGAAGTCTTTGCTTCTCTGCTTAGACTGCTGCCCCCATGACCCGGACCCCAGATAAGCTATAAAAAAAATGGATGGATCGATTTCGGGAACATTTGATATATCAGAATTTGAAATTGTTTAAAAAAAAACCAAATTCAATAAACATCTAAGGTTTGTATTGGTTAATCTTAATGCACATATAATCACACTAATTGGTCTTCAATAGCACTTTATAATACAACCCACAAATGTTACTGTAATTACAATATAAGTACCATGTAATTAGAACAATTGTATACAGCAGTAGTGATACTGCCATACTATTAGTCAAAGTCTAGGAGGAATACATCTCAGGCCATTGTAGTTAACTGAGAATTATGTCATAATTGTCCTAAAATTACCCCATAATTACCAAATCAGTTATACTGTAATTGCATCCAATCAAAGTTGAAGAATACAGTCTGCAAACCTGTAGTTACACATATTCAAACTGCTGTTTATAGTGTGATTATTCCATAGTGACTCTATAATTACAATATAGGTGATGTGTGGGCTGTAATATAAACTGCTACTATTTTTTTCATTAACTGGTCAATTTAATTAGGCCTGGTTTGGTTACAGTAATTATTTCAGTGGCACAGTCCAGACTTTAACAATTAAACATTTGAAAAAAAAAAAAAAATCTCATTGATGTATTCTAACAGCATAGATACACAGTGGTGGTTAAGACCTACCAGTATTCTTTTGACAGGAAATACAGTTTCTCTTTGGTCTTTTAATGGGATTCTGTTAACAGTAAAATATATAAATAAACATGAGCTTTATTCTTTTATTACTGTTTTTTTTTTTTTTAAAAGAAAAGACGACACTTGTCCAAACACTTGCACTGTCCTACTCTGGTAAATTCTCTTTTTACTGTACTGTATTGCTACGTCGTCTTCACACACAGCTGCTACCAAGTTCCACCTTGTTTGACTCTCTGAACGAATCATCATTCTAGACCCACCTCATCCCCATTTTTCTGCTGTTATCATGTGCATAAACGTGTCAGAGAACATGAGGGAAGACATGCCGAGATGAGGGGCGTAGACATGAAGAGCCTGAGTGGATCCATCCTTTAAACATCACTCAGCCTGCTTTTCATTTCTGCCCCTGAGGATTCTCATGATGATTTTGTCATGAGACGAGATTGTGACAAATACAGCTTCTGAGACAAAACTGGATTGTCTTTTTGTTGTCGTTGTCATGCTCAACACTATCCTCTTTTTCTTTTACAGTAAAATAAAACCTGCTGAGGTTGTTTTACAGGTTAAAAATGATTTCCCTGATTTTTTTCCCCCCTTTGTGCTCTCATCTTAATAATTTTAATCTGTGTAAGCTGTTGTCCTCGCAAGTTCTTCAACCTGAAAACCACACAAAAGAACATGAAAAATTTTATGTTCTGAGCAAACACACAGATGCAAAAACATTTCCAACTAGAAAAGCACTCAGAGAGCGCATACCTCCGCCAAGACTCCTTCGATCCCCTATGGATCACCTCCAAAATGTAATGGGTTTGTTTTAGAGGATTCTTGCTAACACAGTGTGAGAAGATAAGAGCCTTGGTGGAGGTATGTGTTCTCAGATCATCACCAAAATGATATGGGTTCCTCTCTAACCCAAGGACCTCTGCGCAAGCGACACGGCCAAAAATCAATATTGGGTGCCTGTGATCTTCATGCCCCCAGGTGGTACTGCACTGAAAACAGGCATGCTCCAGCCAAGAAGAAGCCATTCTGTATGTAAACATGATCCAGAAATGCTGCGTACTTCTCTGGGCCAAAGCTCATTTATAATGGGCCGAGGAAATGTGGAAGCGCTGTGATCACATGAACTGAAATCAGAAATTCATTTTGGGTGCGGCATCCTCCGGACTAAAGAGGAAATCGACCAGCCTTCTTATCGCCGCTCAGTTCAGAAGCTCATATTTCTGATAGTATGGGGGTGCATTATAGTGCCTTTGGAAATGGCAAACTTGTGGATCTGGAAATCACCGTCAATGCTGAAATGTACCATTTTTAGAGCAACATGCTCTCATCCAGATGTCTTTTTCAGGGAGGGTCTTGTATATTTCAGCAGGACAATGCTACCAACACGGCTTCAAAGTCGAAAAATCCTGAACCTGGACTAGCGGGTGGACTCATATCAGACAAGGATGGGAGCATTCCTTTCACAAAGGTCCAGCAGCTGGTCTCCTCAGTTCCCAGACATTTACAGGCTGTTGTTAAGAAAGGATGCTACACAGTGGTAAACATGCCCTGTCCAAACTCTTCTGAGACCTGTTACTGCCATCAAATTCAAGATTGGCTACTATTTTTCATGATATAGTAAAAATGTCTCACTTTCAGCATTTGATGTGGATCATTTGTTATACTTTATTAACGCCAGAGAGAAATTCAAGAGCATCCACGGTGCTGTGCCAGTCCCTTCACACCTAGGGCCACTTTGGAATCTTCAATTAAACTAACTTGCCTGTTTTTGGAATGCCAGCTCCACACAGATAGGCCGGTAGCTGGTGGATTTGAACCCATGACTTTCTTACTGTGAGGCAGTATTGCTAACCACTACACCACCATGTTATCTCTGCTCTATTGTGAATGATAGTAGATTATGAGAGCTGCTGTTCTATTTTTTAGATGTTACATAGAGGCCCGGTCTTTTTTTTGGAATTGGGATTGTGTTTAATTTTAGGTGTACTGATACTTTTGGGCCATTTTACATGTTCTAGAACACATTCTACCGGTACAAAACTACCCCTCCAGCACGTCTTTAAATCACCATCACCTTGTGCTGGTGTTCTGCTGGAATCTGGCTGTCTTAATACATGTTCTTGTGGTTCACCAATAGATGGCAGGAGTACAACATCTAATTTATTCTTGGGCTCCTTTGTTCTCGTTTTTTAACTAAATACTGTATACATATGATGGAGGATTTGGAAGCAAGATGCTAATGTGCCGATTAGCTCCCTGCCTGTTACTTCGTCCATTTAATCATTAATATCTATATTTAGATATGTGTTAAATTAGAGGCCATTACATCAAATAAGAATGAATTAGACCCTTGATCTCCATCCATTTAAGCAGCTGTGCCTGACTTTTGTTACATTTATTCAGTTCATTTCAATCTCAGTATCTGAAAGGATTCATAAACTTGTCATTTACCAAACTGCCAGAATACTGTGACAGTTACAGTAGGGTTTTTCAGACTTTTCATTGAGGGAACTCATGTTGGAAAAACCAACCAACCTTCACACACTTAATGATTTTGACCTTTTGGATGAGTCAGCCTGTGAATCCCCCACACTGTGTGATCTTTGACGTGAACGCATTGTCACCTGCCGAAGCAGACCCACAATACTTCTGTTTAAACCTGAATTTTTTTATTTTTTTTTTACCTCCGCCATGGAGGTAATGTGATGGGGCAGATTGACTGTCTGTTAGCAGGATTACACAAGAACTACTGGATGGATTTTGGTGAAATTTTCATCAGAGGTGGCCCTTGGGCTATAGATGAGCCCATTAGATTTTGAAGGTGATCCATGAGCACATACCTCTACCAAGGCCCCATCTCTCAATGTAATGCGATCACCCATCCATCAGCACGATAAGGGCACTCTATGAGGTGAGTGCAATATCCCCCGCTTCTGTTTTCTTTGATGATCCCAGTACTTACTGACAGAGAGCAGTTTTCAACTTTTCAATATAACTACTGTGGCAGAACCAAATTATAAGCCATTTTAAGTATATAACCCATAGCTGTAGGTCAGGATCCCAAGGTGAACCTGTGTAGCAAGTATGGTGACCCTAGAGACCTTTACACGTTCTATAGTAAGAGATCATAGGGAGTGCCAACCTCGACCTTTGACCTTTTGACCCCAGACCTGTAGTCAAAGGTTATGGTGTCAGAATGAACCTGTGTACCAGGGTTGGTGACCCTAGCTTTCTTTGTTGTTCAGATATACTTTATAAGACATTTTGACGTTGACCTTTGACCTTGCAATCTCAAAACCACAGTCACACTTCAGGGTCACAGGGTGAACTTGTGTACCAACTTTGGTGGCCCTAGCTTTACTCGTACAGTAATAAGGCATAAGGAATGTTAATTTTGACCCCAAACCCATAGTCAGAGGTCAGGATCCCAAGGTGAACCTGTGTAGCAAGTTTGGTGATCCTAGCTTTCTTTGTTGTTGAGATATAGTTTAAAAACCACTTTCATGTTGACCTTTGGTTTTGGGATTACAAGGTCATAGTCACACTTCAGGGTCACAGGGTGAACATGTGTACCAAGTTTGGTGACTCTAACTTTACTTGTTGTACAGTAATGTCATAGGGAATGTTAACCTTGACCTTTTGACCCCAAACCCATAGTCAGAGGTCAGGATTCCAAGGTGAACCTGTGGACCAGGTTTGGTGGCCCTACCTTTACTCGTACAGTAATAAGGCATAAGAACTGCTACCCTTGACCTTTGACCCCAAACCCATAGTCAGAGGTCAGGATCCCAAGGTGAACCCATGGACCAGGTTTGGTGGCCGTAGCTTTACTTGTATAGCAAATGTAGCATTTACCGTAGTGCAACTGCAATGCTAACTTTGAACCTTTGACCCCGTGACCCCAAACCCATAGCTCAGTAAGGGTGTAAGTCGTCCCAGATGTGTATTAGATACAACTACTTTGATTTGAAAAGCCTACGTCATTTCTTTCAGTAGTTACTGTTTACAAGATTTAGGGAAAAATCTGAACTGACGTTTGACCTCAAGGTCATCCGATGAGAGTGAAAATGTAATATGTGCATCATCAGAATACCAAGTTTCACAACAATCAGAACAAAACTGTAGGAGTTGATTTCACAAGACAGTTACTATGAAGTGAGGTGAAACAGGAGGTCACAGGTCAGGGGCTACAATTCCCACAGAAATCATCTGATCAGAATCAAATTGCAATATACGCATCCTCAGTGTATATCAAACAATGGTACTAAGTTTCCAAATAATCGGACCACTGCGGTGCGGTGGCGCAGTGGTTAGCACTGCACCAGCACAGCAACTCACCCTTGGCCATGGGATCCCTGGTTCGATCCCAGCCCCTGACCTACAGTGATCTGTGTGAAGTTTGCATGTTCTCCCCATATCTGCGTGGGTTTACTCCGGGATTTCTCCTGTTTCCTCCCACAGGCCAAAAACATGCAGGTTAGGTTAATTGGAGACTCTAAAGTGGCCCTACGTGTGAATGTGTGTGTGAATGGTTAAGGGATAGCGCCGTACCGTGGCTGCTTCATCTATCCAGGTGGATGCCCTCAATTTCTCCTCTGGGGATCAATAAAGTATACAAAATAAAAAACAAAATCAAAACTGTAGTTGATTTCATAACAGTGGGATGGACAGATGGACCCATAACATAATCCCCCTTCGGTCTTGGCTCAAAGGGCTCTTCGACCCCTTTGGGCTTCGACCGGCGGAGGATTAAAAACTACTGGATCAATTTTGGACACAGTGAGGAACATACAAATGGACAGAGCCTTGGCAGTGGTATGCGCTCACTGAGTGCCCTCTAGTTTCATGTTTGTCTGTATGTTTGTTAGCAGGAATACACAGAAACTAATGGAATGAAATTTTCACCAGAGGTGGCCCTTGAGATACAGATGAAGCCATGATATTTTGGACGTGATTCAGATCAGGATGCAGATTCTGGATCACTTTTTCCCCAATTTCTTTTAACATCATGACATAGAGCCTTGGTGGAGGTATGCACTCTCTTAGTGCCCTCTAATTTCTATATGGCAGTGAACATCAACTAGCGGCCTGTGGGCCACATCCGGCCTGCACAGAGCTTTCCATCTGGCTCCCAGAAAATTACTGAATTCAGGAATAGTTTTGTTGCAAATGGGGCACAAAGGTACCACCATTTCCAAAAGTTGGCACTATGAATACATCAGTGCATTCTTCATTAAAGCTTTGTTTTTCTGCATCAATTTTCCACATAAGGCTCTTTGAGAGTGACATTTTTTATCCTTGAAATATATTCAGAAGGCCTTTCTCCTGCCAGTGTTTTCCACAAGCTACAACACTGCATGTGACCGTGCTGGACAGCTAAAATATATTAAAAAAAGCCTAAAATATCACAATCACTCCCTAGTGGCTTGCTGTAGTATAGGTAATATGAGTGTTGACACTGACAAAGGCTAAAAAAAAATAAATTTGGAAGAAAAATTAATATATCAAATAATAATATATCACTTAGGCTACAATATTAATTTTATTTATGAGAGCATGTGACCCTCACAGTGACCTTGTTTACATGGTCATGAGTAAACTGATGATCAGCTTTCTGGAGTTACCCGATTATTCAAACTGTCATGTAAACAGAGTAATCCAATTACCTTTATCAGTTAAAGGCCATTGTCAGTTTATGAGAAAACGGATTAACACACCTAGTGTATTTGCCCAGTAAATCGTTTACTTGGTGCATGTAAACACCATAAGCTATTTATTACCTTTATTGGTTCACTCCAGTAATCCGTTTACACGTGACCATGTAAACAGGGTCAGCGTCTGCCAATAAAAATCCTGGTCCTTGGGCAAATGTAGTTGATGACCCCTGCTGTGTGGGGTGAGAAAAAAAAATGAAACCAGTTTCCAGAAATCTACATCAGAAGAAATTTGTGTCCTCTATTAGGAATCAAATGAGATCAGTTCTAGTAATCATAATCAAAGTACACATTTTGCTTGTAACGAGGAAATTGCCTCATTATTCAGAGGCGGATGAATTATGAGGTGGCAGCTTATTACTGTAAAGATACTGTAGAAACACAGGAGATGGGTAAGTTACCAGAGAACCACAAAAAAAAAAAAACATTAAAAAAGCCAAAACTTTTGTCCCATTAACATACTGGATATTTCAGCAGCCAAGATTAAAATGTTAATTTCTTTAAATTATGAACCATTTTAACCAATAGTCCATTATACATTCCTAATCTTTTTGATCCATCTTCTTTTTTTGTAATTACAGCATGTACCAGATATAACTGAATAGCATAACACAGGATTTGTGATAGAAAATATGTATGAAGATCACTTCAGTGGCAATGTTGGTGATTTTTAATGTTTAGTGGTGCATAGAGGTGCTCAGAGATGGCATGTTCTACTAGACAGGATATGTTTCAAGTAGACAAAGGAGGACCAGCTCAGTCTACAACAGAATAATGAAATCAGAGTTAACAGAAAATTCTTTCAGATCCAGTGTTCAAAGTTGTTTTTACTCCACACCATCTTTCCAAGACTGTAGCCTCATGACTTCAACATCAAATTGCACTGTTCATATTATTATATTACAATTAGAGCCAAGAAACTCAACTGACACTATACAGAAAAGTCTACAGAATAAAATAGCCAATATTTGTGTAAAATATCTATAATTAGTAAGTGAGCACATTCACTTTTCATAGTTGGACAATTAAATATAAAATTCCTGAATTTGAAAAACAGCTAACACAACGTTTAATGTAGCTGAAGTGGAAAAACAATGAGTCAGTGAAGCACTATTCCAACCCAAGAGTCTATTGTCAAAAGAGCTATTAGGTCACATGGGTGTGGCACGAATGCTGGAAAGCGGAGGACATTCGGAACAAGACCAAAGATGAGTCACACAAGAATGAAGCGTTAGAACGGCCAAAGGGATGTGGAAGTATGGCTGCATTGGCTATCCTGCAACTCATTTTCACTTGTAACTTCTTCCAGCGAGAGAAGAACCATCCAAATTTAAAAAAAACCCAAAACAAACCATGACAATCTTAGCACTGCACCTTGAAGAATGAAGAAAACAAGACTCAATTTTCTACTCTTTTTTTTTTTTGCTATTGCTTGTTGTGATGATGTGGAAGCCAAAACATCATGCTGTGATTCCTGGAATAAACCAATACAGTCTAATGACGATGAATATGGCATCTCCCTGATAGTAATTATGTTAAATGTGAACACTGCTAATATCCCAGATGCTGGCAGAGCGAGTTTTCGTTTTAATAAATGGCAGTCATGTCTGAAGCGAGGCGCTCCGTGGGAGGAGACGCAGGCCAGAGGCTTCTTCAGATGATATGGGGCTGCCTCTGGCCTTGACAACGCAGCAATGCATCTTCACTGCTGCCAAACACTGACCTGTTTATTAACAGAGTCACTTGACACTGGCACGTGCTTGAGGCTGTGTAGGCGAGGAAGTCGGGGATGAATGCTAACGCGCTGGTTGTGTTGATGGGAGCATGGTGGAACAATCAAAGCCAAAAAAAAAAAAGTATAAAATTTGTATGAATCTTCACTGACCGTGTCGCAGCACAATCTGTCAGTAAATAAACAGCAATGATAAATAATTGCAAAAGTGTAAGATATGTCTGAAAGTAGGGAGACACATGCATAGAAGGCAACTTTGCATAGTTAAAAATGAGCCCTAAACATAAGGGATCAGTTGCACCAACTGGTCTTAAAGGTAGAAAATGCAGTATTTTCTACTATCAAATATTCCAGAAATGCCTAAAAATATAATTGGTGTAAAGAAGCATTTCTTTTGCTGTCATGCAAAATATAACTTGCATTACTGCAGGACTATGAATTAATTTATGATGTATGCTGGGCTGAAAAAGTGATAAATACCAAGTTACACCAGCAGGGTGAGTAGAAGCAAGTTTTCAGCTTAGAGTCAAAAATCCTGTGTTGTAACTTAATTATGTTAATTACTAGAGTAGGGCAGAACATGTAATGATACCAGTTAATTACTGGTTCACTTGGAGTAGACAAACATGAAGTCATCATGGGTCTTCAAAAAAAAAAAAAAAACTTTATCAAATTCACTTTGGCCTAGTGGATGAAGGCTCATTACTGACATCTGGTGTTGCTAGTAATCACCTGCAGTCTCTACAAAGTCCACGTTTAATGATCCACATTCACAAGAATGATCATGAGGTTTTAACTTTTTGCTTCTGATTTTCTACAGCTACTGAGAACCAAAGCACTTTACCATAATTTCAATGAAAAAAAAAAATCCACGGATTTGCAGTCACACAAATGCACCAATTATTAAGCATATAACATTACAATTAGCTGATTAGGAAATAAGGTCAGCATGCTGTTTTATTTAACACTTTTTCCTGGGGAAAAAAAAGGGAAAACATCAATGCGTCCTTTTTGTGTCCCAAAGTCCAATCCAGTAAATTTTGAAAACATCAAAACCTCACAATCAGCTTCTTATCTTTACGTCCAGCACCTTGTTTCTGTCAATAACTTGCTGTAAGGCTGTTATTAGCTGCACAGAAGCTAGCTACATTTGACTTTACACTTACTCCTGACTAGATGCAACATTTACAACAGGAAGATTTGCGCCCAAATTGTGCAGCTGGTATAATCATACCACCTGAGTTTGACTGCAAAATTAGGACCAACTTAGATTAAGACCTGTTGGTGCAACCAGCCCCAGGTCAGGTACACATGGGTGCATGTGGCAAAAATACTGGAAAAAACATACTTAATAAAAATCTCAAACTTAAATGACGGCTGTAATACGGAAAAAATAAATCAAAATCCCACTGGACAGCAGATGGACATGAGAACTCCTAAAATCAAGCCCAGTTTTGTCCATCAACTCGCGCTTCGATTTTATCAAGTACTGGAGTACTTCTGATGCTTTTTTCTTCCTGATTTGAGAGGCTGGCTCTTCGTGTTAATGCTGTCCTCAGTAGTATCTCCCGTATTTCTAGACTAAAGGTCCAGTTTGTCCTTTGTGTTTAAAGGTCTCCGTCAGACATTGTAGTCTGGTGCCTTGCCCAGCGGCTGCCTCAGTCTGATCTGCAGCGTCATGAAGGCCCCGACTGCTACATGAAAAAGGATCTGCCAGATGTTCCTCAGTTCGTACAGGTACATGTTGGACAGACAGATGAGTGCGAAGGCCAGGAAGGACTTGCTGTTCCTCCACACAGAGAAGTAGGCAAACAGGTAGCACTGAAACGTGAACAGAAGAGAATATAAATCCTGCTTCATACAAAACTATTTGAACATTTTTGTGTTTACCAATCTGTGGTGCACAGTTTAGAAAAAGAGCTGATGAAAATGTTTTAGAGTGAGCACTGGCTGAAAGGCAATGAGCTTTTTTTTTTTTTGCAAATGTTAGTCTAGCTGACAAGCTGCTGAACTGTAAAGTGCAGGGCTGTTAGTCAGCCAGTGATGAGCTGCCCTTAGTGCAGACTATCACTTACCTGATACAGACAGGCTGCTGTGCCCAGGAAGAAGGCAATCACGTAATTAAAGTCTTCATCATCATTCTGTGGACAAAAAGGAAAGTCAAAGAGCAAAATCTTGTTTTTGCCTGGACAAGTCAACAGGAAACAGAAAGTGACAAGAACATTTCCTTTTTTTGTCTGATCAATTCTATGCTATGAAATCTACAGTAAAAGGCATCATTGATAACTTATCCTGGTCCACCATAGGCGTGTTCGCACTGTAGGAACCTTTTGCAGTTCCTAGAACCTTTTCATTACCTAGGCCGGTTTTCTTGCGTTCAGACAGCATAGGAACTAGGAACCATGGACCTCAGTTCCTAGAACCATTTTAGCTCCAACTCCGAGGCAGGATCTTTTCTGGTTCCACAGGAACTCGTATGATGTAGGTGTTTGCTGATTGGCAGAACTCGTAAGCTACGCCCACTGCCAGAGACTTCTGCTTCTTACACTGCCGCCATGTTTAAAAAGAAACTTTGCCGTGTTTTTCCCTGCAATCGCTAACAGACATAGAAGTTTTAATGTGAACAAAACACTGACAAATGGACCGATGAGGAGGTCAAAGCTCTTCTGGCCTTGTACACCACACAGGAGGATCCGTGAGAATTCGGGCTCACAGTGGAGTGTAATAATTTTCGGAAAATAAGCTTGCAGGTAGCAGGGATTTTTCACAATGCGAAGGAGAGAGGAAGAAGATTACAAAACTGAAACAAGACTGGAACAATTAAGGACCCCAACAATCAGAACCAGGAGAACCAGATGACCAGGAAATGTTCCGACACTTTGGACGCAATCTTGCACTGACCTGCCTACATGGGGCATGAAACCCCAGCACCGCTGCCACAGGATACAACAGTCTACGTCCTCAGAGGAGCTGAAGGTTGGTAAATAGGTGCAAAAAATATGCAATCTCATAAATTTGAGGCTTTTTTTTACCCTCTTAACTTCTAATTTGTTCCTCCCAAATATGAAATAAATTTGCAACTCCTTTTCTAAACACTGACACTTTTTGTGGTGTAAATCTGCTATGTTTTTCTCTTAAATTTGCAACTTTTTCTTCTTGTTACCCTTTTTCCACTGAAATTTGTTTTGTTACAAATGTACAACTTATTTCACAAACGTTTCCAATGTTTTTCTCTCTAATATGCAGTTTTTTCTTGTAATGCGCATCAAGTTTCTCACATTTGCAGCCTTGTCCTCTTTAATCTGCATTTTTTTTTTTTTTTTTACTGTAAATTTGCAAAATTTTTCCACAAATTCGAGGCATTTTTTTAAAAATTTGAAACTCTTTTTCATTGATCTGGGGCTTCTTGTAAATGCACAGCTTTTTTCCTAATAATTTTGGACTTCCTAAAACGTGAAAGACATAAATTTGCCTATTTTTCTTTTTAATTTAGAATGTTTTTCTAGTTAATTCACAATTATGGTCATGTTTGAGGGGGCTTTCACACATAACCAGTTTGGTCTAGGCCTTCTGACCTTTCAGTTTGATTTGGACCAAAATGTTAGGTGTGAAACCTCCCCCCGACCACATACTGGACCAAAGAGCTGAAATGTGTTCTGGCACAAAGAGGTGGTCCTGGTCCAGATCAAACTGAACCTTGATCCAGTCTGTTTAGTGTGAAAGCAATTTTCAGAACAGTTCAGACTCTTGGACCAAACACAGGAAGTTAAGACAGCCAATAAGAGGGAAAATGAGCCGTGATAGCACTTGCAGACAGGAAATATAGAAGTTAGTGACATAAATAGTTGAAAAAAAAACATTAAAAGGTGAACAGACAGAGGACTGTGAAGGCCAGGTGAACCTGTATACCAGGTTTGGAGGCCCTAACTTTACTCATTTTATAGTGATAGTAAATGTAGCATTTACCATAGTGCAACTGCAATGTTAACTTTGAACTTTGACCCCTTGTCTCCAAACCCATAGTTAGGTCAGGGTGTAAATCGTCCAAGATGTGTATTAGATACAACTACTGTATTGATTTGAAAAGCCTACATCATTTCTTTCAGTAGTTATTGTGTTTACAAGATTAGGGAAAATCTGACCTGACCTTTGACCTCAAGGTCATCCAATGAGAGTGAAATTGCAATATGTGCATCATCGGAGTATATCAAACCATGGTACCAAGTTTCAAAACAAAGGGAACAAAACTGTAGGAAGAGTTGATTTCACAAAAGTGGGACAGACGGACGGACTGACCCATAACATAATCCCCCTTTGGCCTTCACCCAAAGGGCTCTTTGACCCCTTCAGGTTTCGTCCGGCAGGGGATAAAAAAATGGATGGGCAATCGCACCTGAAAATCATCATGGTTGATGTGAAGGACAAACGTCCTTTTTAATAAAGACCTGGATAATATTTTAGCCTCACTAAACTACCTCACTGACTAATATAATTGAGTGTTCCCCAGTTTCAACTTAAAATGCGGTTACTGATGTGTCCAGAACTGCAGAAAGACCATGGAGTGGGAGTAGCATGTTTGCTAGCAACACAAATGTCCTCATGACATGACGTAGGTGCGTCACATAAAGTTGTTTAATTTGCTTGGAAAAGAAGTAGTGTGAAACCAAACTTAACTGGACCAAATGTCGACAATGGAACAAAAATATGAAGCTTGGCCTGGACCTGGACTTTCAGGTGTGAAAACACCCTTCAACAACATTCTGGAGACACTAAAGGGCCTTTTCCACTAGCATGCTTTAGCGCGACACGGGACGGCTCAGCACGCTTTGTATGCTTTTCCACAAGCCCCAACACGGTTTAACAGCCGTGATTCTCAGCCCCGCTCCAGGGCAGGGTACAGCAGTGCTGAGCTGTGCCGTGTTGTGACGTTAACAGACTGGTCGCCGCTGATTGGTCAGGTCGTAACCGGCGCTGATTGGTCAGGTTGTAACCGCCCCTCTCCTCCTCCTCTTCTACCGAATCTTCACGACCTTCTCAATAAAGTTTAAAAAAATAAAAATAAAAAAAAGAATCTTCACGACCGCCATTACTCAGCACGCAACCACTGTTGGCGGTTTCTTTTCAGTGTATTGCTGTGCTATTTTCATTTATTCTCTATCAAAAATGGCTTCGCGTAATAAGGGTGTTCCATGGACCAATAAGGAGGTGCAGTGTCTGCTCACTGCATTGTCAGACGAACGTATCCAGCGCGAGTTAGACGGAGCCACCCGGAATGAAAAAATATACCGGGAGGTCTCGACATCGGAGTCCTTTAACAGTGAGTTTTAATTTTTTTTTATTGTGCGTTTTTTCGCAAATATATTCGGTAAGACGCTCAGTTTATTTATGCAATAAAAAAGGTGTTCATTTGTGGATGATGATCGCTGCTTTATTGCAGCACACTGCGGACTAAAGCTTTTATTTTAATTATTCATGTGAACAATACGCTGAAATAAGCTTATGTAATCTTGTTAAAAACTATTGTCTTTTCTGTATATCTTGCACTTTCGTGCTGTATTTTATTGTGTGCATTTTCCTTGTAGAATCATCCCACGCGTCCGCCGCGACAGCCCGTCCGGATTCATTCAACGGAGCCTTCCTGAACCAGAGCAGGCAGAGACGGATTCATTCAACCGAGCCTTGCTGACCCAGTTTGGGAAGCTGGTGTAGAGGCACTCAGTGGTCGGCGTGTATAAAATGTCGATTAACCTTCATGTTGTGTTGCAAAGTTTTTTTTTATTTTAATATTTTGTATATAATAAAATGGAATTGTTTTGGAAAGTGTGGTTTGTCTGTTATAACACTGAATTATAAAACAGTATAATTACATAGAAATTCCATTGCCTAGTCTGATCAAAATGATGCTGATCATCCTGTCAGGGGTCAACCATTGTAAAGGTAATGTAATTTTTAACTAGACCAAAAAACAAATGTTTTTGTAAGCTTTCTGTTCTTTTTATTGAAATATCATAAAAAATTAGCACCAAGTCAAAGTAGGTACAAGTATACTGTATGTAAATTGAATGTTCTATCGGCATTCCAAATTCAGAGAATTACAATACTTTAGAAGGAGTGTAGCATCATCTAAACGGAAAATAATAATACTGTTGTTCCAAACGTTGACCTGAAGGTGAAAAACATGAATTTTTTTTATTCAGTACATCCAAAATGCCCTAGGATGTAAAAAATAATACAATTTGGTGCTGGCCAGTGTGCCACTGTCTCATTATTTAATACGAATAAAAACAAGTTTCAGCTCATTATTTCTAGGTCATTTGGCAGTTAATTCAAAACAAAAGTGACTTGTGTTGTTGCAGCTTAATTATGAGATAAAATTAATTGTGAGATAAAACCACAGAGCGAGCAAGGCAATAATCCTTGGATCCTCCATTTTTTGTCTCGTGTAAATAAGGACTCAGTCGGGTGTGTAACGTCACGGGAGTGTGGCCCCGCCTCGCTGGGAATCTGCCGCCGCCCCGCTTCTAAAACCTCCTAACACAAACCATCACAGCACAAGCACAACACCATGCTAATGGAGACAGAAGCATTCCGAGCCGTACTGAAGTGAATCGAGCCGTACCGAGGTGTGCTGGGCTAGTGGAAAACAGGCTTTTGGGGTTTTAAACTTACTGCATAAATGCATAATTACAAAAACAGTTTTCAGACTGCATGTTCATAAACTTTGGTTTCACAATTTGATGTATTCTAGTCTGAGTTTTCACTGGAAAAACTACTCTGATAAAACCTGATTTTCTTACAACAAAAGTGGATGTCCATCAGTATTTGGGTAGACAAGCCAGAAACGGAATACTAGCTGTGAGCTGACTTAAGATAAGATAAGATAAGATAAGCCTTTATTAGTCCCACAACGGGGAAATTCCAGGATTGCAACAGCACAGGGATAGCAACACTCAGAGCAACAATCAGAAGGCAAGAAAAAAAACAAGCAAGCAAGAGCAGCTAATATACATATGTACATATTACTATAAAATATATATACACACACACACACACACACACACACAGACACACAGTGCAGAGCATTGTAGCTGGATGGAATAAATATATGAATATATGAACACACAGTGCAGAGCATTGTAGCTAGATGGAATAAATATGTAAATATATAAACACCCACAGTACGGAGCATTGCAGCTAGGTGGAATAAATATGCAAGTATATAAACACACACAGTGCGGAGCAATGTAGCTAGATGGAATAATATGTAGATATATAAAAACACAGTGCGGAGCATTGTAGCTAGATGGAATAAATATATAGATATATAAATATAAACACACCCAGTGCTGAGCATTGTAGCTAGATGGAATAAATATATAGATATATAAATATAAACACACCCAGTGCAGAGCATTGTAGCTAGATGGAATAAATATGTAAATATATAAACACACACAGTGCAGAGCATTGTTGCTAGGTGGGATGAAACAGCATAACCGTCTATTTAGTTATCCTACATGGTATGATTATGTGCCCATACATATTCTCACCCTCCATAGCGACCGGTATGTTCCTAGTTGTATGCCGGAGAGGACCATTGTGTAAGTCTATTGCATCTTTTGCATTCAAAAAACTATTAGTTTGTTACGTCTTTTTGCTATCTCTGCGAGCAGCCCTGCTTAGGTTGTACAGTCTGACAGCCGTTGGTAGGAAGGACCTACGAAACCTCTCGGTTGTGCACCTGGGATGATGTAGTCTGCTGCTAAATGAGCTCCTCAGTGCATCCAGTATGTCCTGCATAGGGTGGAACTCGGACTCCAGCAGAGATGACAGTTTAGCCACCGTCCTTCTCTCTCCTATCTCCTCCATCGGATCAAGGCGTTGCCCCAGGACAGAGCTAGCTTTCTTAATCAGTTTGTTCAGTCTCTTCCTATCGGCTGCAGTAATGCCACTGCCCCAGCAGACCACTCCAAAAGTGATGGCTGATGCCACCACCGTGTCATAGAATGACTTCAGCAGCGCCCCTTGTACACCAAAAGACCTGAGTCTCCTCAGCAGGAACAGCCTGCGCTGTCCCTTCTTGTAGAGTGCGTCAGTATTGTGTGACCAGTCTAGTTTATTGTTCAGATGAATACCCAGGTACTTGTAGGATATCACCATCTCGATGTCTGTTCCCTGTATATTTACTGGTGCTGTGAGGGGCTGCCCATGCCTGCGGCAGTCCACCACCAGCTCCTTAGTTTTCCTCGCGTTGATCTGGAGGCAGTTCCGATGGCACCAGTCCACAAAGTCCTGGATAAGCCCTCTGTACTCAGCTTCATCTCCGCTGGAGATGAGACCAACGATCGCAGAGTCATCAGAGAACTTCTGTAGATGGCAATGTGTTGTGTTGTGTGAGAAGTCCGCAGTATAAAGAGTGAACAGGAAGGGAGCCAGCACCGTTCCCTGGGGGGCCCCCGTGCTACTGATGATCGTGTCGGAAACACAGTCCCGGGTTCTCACAAACTGAGGCCGGTTCGTGAGGTAGTCCAGGATCCATGATGACAGGTGCTGGTCCACCCCTGCGCGCAGTAGCTTGTCCTTCAGGATCATCGGTTGGATGGTGTTGAAAGCACTGGAGAAGTCAAAGAACATGATCCTCACCATATTCCCGGGCTTCTCCAGGTGGGACAGAGAACGGTGAAGGAGGAAGATCACCGCATCCTCCACCCCAATGCCATGCTGGTAGGCGAACTGGAGTGGATCCATCGCTGGTTCCACCAGGGGGCGGAGATGAGCAAGGAGCAGTCTCTCCAGGGTCTTCATCAAGTGGGACGTCAAGGCCACCGGTCTGAAGCTGTTCAGGTCTTTGGGGTGGGAAGTTTTTGGTACAGGTACCACACAAGATGTTTTCCACAGCTGTGGTACCCTCCCCAGTTTCAGGCTCATGTTGAAGATATATGTCACAATCCCACACAGCTGGTCTGCACAGGACTTGAGGAGCTTTGCGCTGATGCCGTCCGGTCCCGACGCCTTCCTCGCCTTGATCTTCCTCAGCTCCGTCCTCACCTGGGTCTTGGTCAGGGTCAGGATGGGGGGCTGTGTGTTGGGAGTGGGGGGGGTGTCGGTGGAGTGGGGAGTGGGTAGCAGGACTTGATTTCTTAGAGGCAGCAGTGGTTGTTGTGCAGACAGGGGGGAGGGCGGTTGGTCAAATCTATTGAAAAACAGATTCAGGTTGTTCGCCCACTCCCTGCCCCCCGTGGCCTGGGGGGAGGTATTCTGGAGCCCCGAGATGGTTTTGAGGTTTCTCCAGACCCCGCTGATGTCGCTCTGTTGCAGCTTGTCCTCCATCTTCTTCCTGAAGCTGTCCTTGCCTTCTCTGATCTTTCTCCTCAGCTCCCTCTGTACGGACTTCAGCATCTCCCTGTTCCCCGACCTGAAGATCCTCTTCTTCTCTCTCAGAAGTGTTTTTATCTCAGGGTTGATCCAGGGTTTCCCGCCTGTTCACTGAAATGGAAGAAACAAGGACCACTGGGATGGAGTAAACTCATCTGTGCTGCCTTAGTTGTTGTTTTGGTTGTATACTGATGGTACATGTCCACCTAGGCGTGCGTTTTCATGCTTCCCATTCATTGTGTATGTAACACGCCCCGCATGCATTCTGGTAGTGTGGCATCAAGAATCTCGAGCCGTCACTTGGAGGTACCTGCTCCTTCTCCTCCTGAATCCCTGCGGGCGCATGGAGCCAATCACTTCCCCGAACTCAGGCTGAAGTTTTAAAATAGTGGTTGCCCTTAAGTGATACTCCTGACTTTTGTGCATTTGTTTTATATTTTCAAGCCATTTTGGCTGTGTTGAATGAATACAGCTCAAACTTGCCAGAGGATAATCATTTTTACAAAAATTTAGGACTGTGGTCTCAGTTCCTTAAATTTGCTTAAAATGGCTAAGCTACAGAAAAAAAAAAGACATTTGATCCTCGTGACAAAAACTGCCCCATTGAAAACCATTGAAAATAACATTTCTGATCCCAAAATTTATCATAACATAAACTAATACATTTTAATAAGTGATCCTGAAAAAAAAACTGACACATCTGACCCCTAAGGACAAAAAACTGACATTAATTTTTGTTCCACTTTAAAACACACAAAAATAAGATATATTTTTATATATTTATATTTTTAAAGTGGAAAAAATAATGTATAATATTTTTACAGTCTATTTGGTGAAGGTGACATTTTCTGCCCATAGGACCACGAGTGTGTGTGTGTGTGTGTGTGTGTGTGTGTGTGTGTGTGTTTAAATCTGACACTACAAAAAAAACCTGAAACATGAAAATCAATGCTGCTGCCAATCATCGACCCATTTCAGGGCCTAATAATAATAAAATACTCAATGAAACGTATTTTATGGAAATTATTTGTTTTTTTTTTCTATTAAAAAAACTGAAATTTTGTAAACATACTGCCCATTAAAGGGTTAAAATTTCAAAAATATAATTATTATTTGATATTTATATTTCAGACTGAAGTAGTTTTAAAAGACTGACTCATTTAACCCCTTGCACTCTGGTCAGTTTCCCTAAAAACGCCAAAAAATAACGTACCCAAAGTAAATCAAAAGCTGTTCTTCAACCCTTTGCAGCATCTTCATGGGGTTGGTCTCATTTAAAAGAAAACACTTTGAATTTTTTGGCAAAACAGTCATGATCTCTCTAAGTGCTCCAGCCACTGAGTAACAGTCATCTAAACATAATGAACTTGAAGAAAATAAATTTCGCCTGGGTGTTTTTTTGGATACAAATGCTTGCAAATAACACACAGCTGTCAGATCCGGGCTGGAAAATGCAACAGAAATGTAGAACCAAGTGTTATCCAGCTGAGGTCAAAATTTCGTAACAATACCACAAAAAATGAATATATTACACAGCTTTGTTCTCAGGTAGTTCCCAGGCGTTTTTGAACTGTGCCAAATTGTGCCAAATGGCACAATTTGGAAAAACGTCTGTAACTTTTGAATGATTCAATATAGAAGCTTCATCTTGGGCTCTAATGAAAGGTGAAGGGCTGTGTGTGTGTGTGGGGGGGGGGTTGTTTATTCATTCATGAATGAATGAATGAACAAACAAGCCCCCACACACAAAGAAGCATGCCACGTAAAAAATGTGTGGCTTTTTTTTACAATAAAAAATAACCTAGAGTGCACTAAAAATTATACTAGAATATAATTGGCATCAAACTGGGGATTCTAAATTGTCCTTGGGTATGACTGTGAGAGTGAATGGTTGTCTGTCTCTCTGTGTTGGCCCTGCGATGGACTGGCGATCTGTCCAGAGTGTACCCTGCCTCTCACCCAAAGACGCTGGGATAGGCTCCAGCCCCCCCGCGACCCGAAAAGGATTAAGCGGAAGAAAATGAATGAATGAATCTGTAATGTAGAAGATAACAACTCCCAACCCTCCCCCGCTACAGAGGACGGACATCGCCCATCGCTACATGACGGAAAGCGGTGACGGTGCGCCGCGGTCTACTACGCACAGTTGCACTAAAATATCTGCAATATATCTGCAATCCGCTACAGAAGAGTAGCCGGGGGGGGGGGGGGGCGTTCACAACATGATGGGGGGGCCGTTCGCAACATGATGGACCCGGACCGGAGCGATCCGGGTCCGTCATGTTGCGATAACGCACAGTTGTAATTTACCGATCGGTCAAAAGTCATTTGGATTACAATTTTCAGGGATAAAGAATAATTTAGCTTATAACACTTACCTGTCCACAACAGCAGTGTCGCTGGCGAACTTCTCTTCCTCATTGTCAGACGAACATGACGCTGGTCCACTTGTTACGGACTCGTGGTTCTGGTCTCGCGACCCGGTCAAACCATAATTCCATTATTGCGGTTTTGCACTTCCATGATTGCGGTTTTGGCGAACGATTTTTCAAAACAAATAAGAACAGTAGTTAGAAAAAAAGACTGGCGAACGCCTGTGTGTCACCCAGCCTTACACAAAACAGCTTTCAAACTTCTGTGCTTCAATTGGCTGGCTGTATTCGCAGCCGTTGGTAGGCGGGTCCTTCTTGCTAGGTTTTCAGTCATTGGTTCTTCAAGGTTTCAGAAACCCAATTCAAGGCTCTTATTAGTCGAATGAGAGGTCAATCACATCTAAACCAATCAAAGCACTCCTTTGGCTTTCTGTTCGCGGCTGTGTCTGTAGTGGAAGAACGGAAATGCAGCTTTTTTTTTCAGTGCGCTCTAGGACGCAGCGCCCTCGTGCGCTCTAGGACGCAGAGACGTGTCTGCCCGCGGTACACCGGAGTGCAAGAGGTTAAAGTGGAAAAAATATTAATATATAATATTTTTGTGGCGGTTTTTGGGAAGGTGGCAATTTCAGTCATGTCAGTTTTTTTTAAGGATCACTTAAGGGTTAGCAAAACGTAAACACATATTTGGCAGCTACACATTTATTTCTCGTCTCGACTGTTTTCAGAAAAATGTTCCGCTTTTTACTTTTGAAGATCTAGGCAAAAGTTTACCGTCCGGAAGCGTTGTGACCAGACTAGAACAGCCCACCCACCAGGAGTCGCGGCGACCAATAAGGCTGTGCAGGTCGGGGAGAGCAGAGCAGTCTGGGTAGACAGAAAAAGCTCATCAAACTGCACTTTTGTAGCTGAAAATACTGCATGAAAACCGGCCGAAGTTCTCTGATCAGGCAGAGACACTCTCCGTGCAGTTTGCAGCTACCGAGTATTGGACTCGTGACTCTTGCCTGGTTACACCCCTTCAACGCTCCCGACGGATCCTGATGTGGAGGAGGTGCAGGAAGCTTCCGTCAACAGACACCTAGGTGTACACGTACTATCAAAAGCATTAAAAATGCAACATACAAAGAAAACAAAATGATGTGTTTAAAACTATTAATGGTTTTTTTTTACAATGTTGGTGCACATGTGGACAATAAAATAATCCCTGTCATTCACAATGCCTAAATCTCCCTATCACAGCAACTGTGGGGTGTTCTGGATCAGCATGTACAAAGTCGGAATCCTGAACCAACAAATCATGCTGAGCTAGAGGCAGCGCTGCTCACTGAATGGTCCACATTCCTCAGCATCAAACTGACAACTTAGTGGCATCAGCCCCATGAAAAATCGAGACTTTGCTGGCAGCAAAATGGAGGTCACACACGATATTAATGAATGATAAAATCAACAGAAATGATTGAGGATGAAGTTTTGTTGCATATCTGTATGTCCAGAGAATGTGAATTTGTGCCCTAATAACCATTCGCTAAGCTTACACTGCATTCTAAAATTGATACAATGTTAAATTTTTAATGCCTCTTAGTATATGTCAGTATTTCATACATAATGAATATGATATATATGCACACATGCAATCTGAAAACAATGGAACAGAAAACATTTAAGATACTTGACAAGGTCATCTAAATGAAAGCAAAAGCAGTACACTCATGTCAAAAAAATAAAAAATAGTAAAAACTTTGTTTCTGTATTTCAAGGATCTCAAAAACTAATTAATTCCTTTGTGTTATTTTTTTTGTTTGTTTTTTTCTTTACATTGTCATGACTGACAGGTAAAACAATGAAAGTCAAGGACCCAGAGTGTATAAAACCACACTGGATCTGCTTAAATGTCATCTCCAGTGTGTCCTCACCTGTAGGACGCTCTCTATAGCATGGACTCCCCGCAGCAGGTTCAGCCCTCCACAAAGGACACTGAGGACACAGGACACAATGCCTGGGAGAGTCACCGGCTCCAACATTTGTGTAGGAGCTGGAAAAAAATACAAACACGTAGTATTACCAACTCAGTCAAATCTACTTTTCATAAAAATAGTGTATATATTTGATGAAATGTAGTTATTAGAAAAAAAACTATTATATGAAGGACAAAAGAAATAAATTCTTGAATAGCAGTGATAAACCAGCCATGCATAGTTTTTAAATCTTCTCACTTCAAAAGCATTCTTGCACAGCAAAAGAATTATTGTGTCACCATTATCAGATTAGCACACTTCATCCCTCGGGACAAAATGATTTATGTTCTCAGAAAACAGACACTGGCAGGGTCCATGCAAAATGAACAAAGCACAGACAGCTGCTCAGAAGGATGTCAGGGAGTACGGAACTGTTCTAAGTGACTAGAGGTGGGGTCACTTAGGTTGGGACGACAGAAGTGTGACGGCAGAGTGTGAAGCGTAAAACAAATCAACAGCAATCCGAAAGAAAATTTGGGATTATGCCCAGTATCGCTCATGATCATTATTTGTTGCTTGTTTAAACTGCAGATTGTCTTTCTCTAAATATTTCATATTCTTGACATATTCTATTCTATTCTTGTCATATGCTATGACAACCTTGATTCCAAGGTTGTCATAGCCAGGAGCGGCACTGGGGTTAAGCTCCCAGTGCTCATAAAATGCTCCTTATGGCGTGCGTCTCGAAAAGCCTCTGACAACTAAGTCCAACTCCTAGCCTGCCCGTGTGGTTTAGTCTCTAAGCCCGGCGGAACTGCTTTTACTAATAGGAGAAGGGGCGAGGGCGGATCTCTGGCGCCTTAAAACCAGATGCTTCGGGTAGATGGTGGCTCGTCAACCTGGGAAGGTAGCCCATCTAGGGGAAGGTAAACCCTGATTTCAAACCTCTACTGCCTTGCGGCATACCCGGTCACGGGAAAGGCTTCGGGAGTCAACCCTGAGGAAAAATCCGGAGTCGGAGCCCCTAAGGCAGTTCTATGTTGTGCTCAACATCGTTCTGGCAGCTCCTGCGACGGCGCTGGTGCCAAACTGTAGCAGCCCTGCTGTTCCTTTGGATTCATCAGTGACGTGGAGAGGGGGGACATGCTGCATGGGCAACATCTTGTCCTCCATATCTTCCTGCCCAGGCTTGAATCCTACCAACGCCCAACGCTGGAAGGTAGAACCCCGGATCACTGGAGAGGACACTCCAGCTTCGCCTTTGGCGTAGACAAAACACGGGGAATGACAGTTACCGGTTATAAGCCACTGCTCAATTGGCGTAGAGCGTGGCGCCAGGGGTTGTTCCCGACGGTGGGAGGGATCATCAGATCTCACTGGACAGCTACTGCCCGCCTCAAGCTGGGCAGCCCCCAGCCAATAAGGTGTTGTCCCGCCACAGCTTGCTTTCCTCATTGGGTGCATGGGGATGAGGAGAAGTCCGAACGGCAGGCTGAGAACCTTCGCACCAGGCAAGACAATAAAACAAAAGAGACCAACTCTAAAACTGGGAACTTGGAACGTCCGCACTATGATGACAGGACTCGCTGCTAACCTCAAGGACATCAACGACACCAGGAAGACTGCCATCATCAATAATGAGCTGAAGAGACTGGGAGTGGATATCGCCACTCTCCAGGAAACACGGTTAGCTGATGCAGGCACACTGAGAGAGAAGGACTACACGTTCTACTGGCAGGGAAAGGGCAGTGACGAACACAGGGAACACGGAGTGGGCTTCGCAGTGAAGAACACTTTGCTGAAGATGGTGGAACCGGGCAGCACTGGCTCTGCACGACTCCTCACCCTCCGCCTGAACACCACTGAAGGCCCAGTCACCCTCGTCAGTGTGTATGCCCCAACACAGACAGCCACACCAGAGGCAAAAGACGAGTTCTACGAGAATCTCGCAACAACTGTCAGGATCATCCCCAACTCTGAACAACTCATTCTCCTTGGAGACTTCAATGCCAGAGTGGGTGTTGACCACGACTCCTGGCCCTCCTGTCTTGGACCTTTTGGCGTGGGCAGAATGAACGACAACGGACAGCGGCTGCTCGAGTTCTGCACATATCACGATCTGTGCATCACAAACTCGTTCTTCAAGACCAAGCCCCAACACAAGGTTTCCTGGCAACATCCGCGCTCAAAGCACTGGCACCAGCTAGACTTGATCCTGACCAGGCGCACCTCACTGAAGAACGTGCTAATCACCCGTTCGTTCCAGAGTGCAGATTGCAACACAGACCATTCATTGGTGTGTTGCAAGGTCAAGCTGCAGCTGAAGAAATTCCATCGTGCTAGACAACCTGGAAAGGCACGGATTGACACCAGCAAGATGGCCCAACCAGAACTTGTTGAGCAGTTTGCCTCCACCTTTGAGAAGGAACTTGGTGTACCACAAGGAGGAGAATCTGCAAAGCAGAAGTGGGAAGAGCTGCGAAACACCATCTACCGCACAGCCTTGGCTACCTTTGGGAGGAAGACCTCGAAGTCACGGGACTGGTTTGATGCCAAGTTGACCGAGATGACCCCCGTCATTGAAGCCAAGCGCTCAGCACTTGCTGAGTACAAGAAGTACCCAAACGAGAAGAATCTCCAGATTCTCAGGGCTGCGAGAAGCAAAGTTCAGCAGACTGCTCGGCGCTGTGCCAACGAGTACTGGACTCAGCTCAGCCAAGACATTCAAACCGCTGCCATAACAGGGAACATCCGTGGTATGTACGATGGCATCAAGAAAGCACTTGGTCCGGCTCAGAGCAAGACGGCCCCCCTCAAATCTTCCACTGGGGAGATGATCACAGAGAAGAACAAGCAGATGGAGAGATGGGTGGAACACTACTCCGACCTCTACTCTAGACAGAACACCGTGACACCGTCAGCCCTTGATGCCATCGACTGCCTGCCATCCATGGACGAACTTGACGCCGAGCCAACCATCGACGAACTCAGTAAGGCCATTGATAGCTTGGCCGCTGGCAAGGCACCCGGCAACGACGGCATACCCCCTGACCTGATCAAGCACTGCAAGACCGCCCTACTGCTGCCATTGCATGACGTCCTCTGCCAGTGCTGGAAGGAAGGTGCCGTACCACAGGACATGAGGGACGCCAAGATCATCACCCTCTACAAAAACAAAGGGGAGAGAAGCGACTGCAACAACTACAGGGGCATTTCCCTCCTCAGCGTTGTTGGCAAAGTCTACGCACGAGTTGTTCTCGTTCGTCTACAGAAGCTTGCCGAACGTGTCTACCCCGAGTCTCAGTGTGGCTTCCGCGCTGAGCGATCGACGGTAGACATGATATTCTCCATCCGCCAACTCCAGGAGAAATGCAGAGAACAGAACATGCCTCTGTACGTCGCCTTCATCGACCTCACCAAAGCGTTCGATCTGGTCAGCAGAGAGGGCCTTTTCAAGATCCTGCCAAAGATAGGATGCCCACCAAAGTTGCAAAGCCTCATCGAATCGTTTCACACCAACATGCAGGGGATAGTGCAGCACGATGGCAACGTCTCAGAGCCATTCAACATACGCAGCGGAGTGAAACAGGGCTGTGTACTTGCGTCAACCCTCTTTGGGATTTTCTTTGCTATGCTCCTGAGGCATGCCTTCAGCACAGCAACAGAGGGAATCTACCTGCACACAAGATCTGACGGCAGGCTTTTCAACCTCGCCCGCCTGAAAGCCAGAACCAAAGTACGCGAGGCTCTAATCAGAGACATGCTGTTCGCAGACGACGCTGCAGTCGCAACCCACACACAGCAGGAGCTTCAGACCCTGATGGACCGCTTCTCCCAGGCATGCAAGGACTTCGGGCTTACCATCAGCCTGAAGAAGACTAACGTCTTGGCGCAAGGCACGGAAGCACCACCAACCATCACCATTGATGACTACAAGCTGGAGGTCGTGAATCAGTTCACGTACCTGGGGTCCACGATCAGCAACAACCTCTCCCTTGATACAGAGATCAACAAGAGGATTGGAAAATCAGCCTTCACACTCGCTCGCCTCACCACACGAGTGTGGGAGAATCCCAAACTCTCTGTCAAGACGAAGATGGCAGTGTACAACGCCTGCGTCATCAGCACACTGCTCTATGGGAGTGAGACATGGACAACATACGCCCGGCAGGAAAAGAGACTGAACTCCTTCCACTTGCGCTGCATTCGCCACATCCTGGACATATCCTGGCAGGACAAAGTGCCCAACACAGAAGTTCTGTCCCGCGCCGGCCTTCCCTCCATGTTCACTCTACTCAGGCAGCGCAGGCTCCGCTGGCTAGGCCACGTTCACCGTATGGAGGATGGCAGAATCCCCAAAGACGTCCTCTATGGAGAACTGGCAACTGGCAGGAGAGACGTTGGCCGCCCACAGCTGCGCTTTAGAGACGTCTGCAAGAGAGACATGAAGGCCCTGGATATCAACACAGAGCGCTGGGAGGACCTTGCAACGGACCGCTCCAAATGGAGAGGCACCCTGACCAGACAGCTCAAGGCGGGTGAAGAGAGACTGACTGCTGCAGCAGATGAAAAAAGGACCCGCAGGAAGAACCGCCACAGACCCAGCAGCACGGAGACCACCCACAAGTGTGACCTGTGTGACAGGGACTGTCATTCGCGCATCGGCCTGTTCAGCCACAGGCGGTGCTGTTCCAGCAGAGTAGACGTTTAGGATTCTCTTCCATGGTCATCATAGACCGACGGAGGCCGACGAAATATTTCATATTATTTAAGCAAAATGTTTAGCAGTTTAAGGGGGTCAGTAGAAGCAAGTCAAAATACATGTGGACTCAGCTGTAACAGTGAAGATGCAAGAAGTAGAGGTAGTGAAAGTAGATGAGTATAAATACCTGGGGTCAACCATCCAAAGCAATGGAAAATGCACAAGAGAGGTGAAGAAGATAGTCCAGGGAGGGTGGCGTATCAAAGGTGATTTGTGACAGGAGGATAGCAGCTTGAGTGAAAGAGAAGATTTACAAGACGGTAGTGAGACCTGCTATGATGTATGGTTTGGAGATGGTGCCGCTGACAAAAAAACAGGAGACAGAGCTGGAGGTGGCAGAGTTGAAGGTGCTAAGATTCTCACTGGGAGTGGCTAGGAGGGATAGGATTAGCACTAAGTATATCAGAGGGACAGCTCAGGTTGAGTGGTTTGAAGACAAAGTAAAAGAGGCAAGGCTGAGATGGTTTGGACATGTGCAGAGGAGGGATGATGGAGATATTGGACAAAGGATGGTGAAGAAGGAGCTGCCAGGCAGGACGAAAAGAGGAAGACCACAGAGAAGACTCATGGATGAGTGAAAGAAGACATGGAGAGGGTTGATATTACAGAGGAAGATGTAAGGGATAGAGTGAGATGGAAGCAGATGATCCGCTGTGGAGACCCCTAAAGGGAGCAGCCGAAAGAAGATTTAGCAGTTTAAAGCTGCAGTAGCAGAATAATTTTAATTCAAAGATAAATAAATTATTGTCTTAAAGCAATTTGTAAAGCAAGTAATCTGGCAGAACAGCTACATCACAGCATCTCAAGTGGGCTCTGCTCAGCCTGCAGAAAGATTCAGATTCATGATGGTTTCTTTGTTTAACCTCAGGTCTTGTCAGGCATAAGCTTTGCTATTGGCTTCTCTACACAAGCTGATGTGCTTCATAAACGCGCACTTTGGATGTGGAATGGCTTAGGACAGAGAAGAGATGGGGCGCTGCAGGAAGATTGTTTCTCAACTTTCAGGCAGTTTTCCCTGGTTTCTCAGATTTCTACGTACTGCAGCTTTAATGTTGTTCATCTTTAAATCATTTCTTAAAATCATTAAAATGGTTTATGCTAAGAGACAGAGATGGAAACTGGGCACAGCAGACAGCAATCAGAATGAACCTCCTAGCTCATGAAAAAGTTCTTGGGACAGATGTGGAAGTCTGGTGGCCTACCTATGCCCTTGTACTTGGAGGGTGTGTCCACGGAGTATCCATTAATAGCCTTCAGATCCTCTGAGGAGAGCTGGTATGGAGGTCTCAGCTTGATCTCTGTCTGCATGTCAGCCAGGTTGATCCTGGTGGACAGAGACCGAGGGTTGTTGTAGCGCTGTTTGGTCTTCTGGATGAAGGTGTCTGAGGGATGATGGTAAAACACAATGGTTAAAGCAAGAGGGTGTAAAGTGAAGGAAATAAACAAGAAAAAAGGAGGGAATAAAGGGAAGCAATCATCTGTTAGTGATCATCAAAACAGCCTACAAGGAAATGCATCATAATGTCAAAGTTGCACATATGCTAAAGCTGCCTTGTCATTTTAACTGCATCTGTATGCAGGGAACAACTGTGAAATTGGACTGAATTGAACTGGAGGGGGGATAATTAGGCTACATACAATAGATAATTTTTAAAAAGTTCTCTGTCATTTGAAGTAAAATAAGGTCTTCATTACCCACACTGACGGAGTCAAGGCATGGGTAAAGGGCGGTTGCCTGAGTCTGCATCTCTGTCTGTCTGTCTGTGTATCCGTGCTCTAACTGAAGAGGAAATTGTGCTAGGGTGACCAAACTTACTACACAGGTTGACCATGGGAGTACCACATATGGCTATGCTTTTGGGATCAAAGGATCAAGGTCAAACTCAAAATCAGTTAGAGCTTATAGTGACTTTATTATGACTGACAGAACCACCAAATTTTAACACAAGCTAGAATGGAGTCTGGGACACCTTGAATGTTCAATGACCTTGATCTTGCATTTGACCATGAAGATCAGTTTAAGTCTGAAAACAGGTCATGGTATCCCATCAGAATTAAAGTAGAAAGACAACCAGTGATTCTCCCTACACTATGACATTCCAACAGGGATAGGGCTGTAAGGCTTTGGTCTACATCTCTGTTGACTGCAATTATAGTTTAATAATGACATATGGAGAGAAAGGTACACTACCGTTCAAAAGTTTGGGGTCACTTAGAAATTTCCTTATTTTTGAAAGAAAAGCACTGTTTTTTTCAATGAAGATAACTTTAAACTAATCAGAAATACACTCTAATATCTAATATACATTGCTAATGTGGTAAATGACTATTCTAGCTGCAAATGTCTGGTTTTTGGTGCAATATCTACATAGGTGTATAGAGGCCCATTTCCAGCAACTATCACTCCAGTGTTCTAATGGTACAATGTGTTTGCTCATTGCGTCAGAAGGCTAATGGATGATTAGAAAACCCTTGTGCAATCATGTTAGCACAGCTGAAAACAGTTTAGCTGGTTAGAGAAACTATAAAACTGACCTTCCTTTGAGCAGGTTGAGTATCTGGAAAAAAATATTATTTCAAATACAAATCATTATTTCTAACCTTGTCAATGTCTTGACAATATTTTCTATTCATTTTACAACTCATGGTGGTAAATAAGTGTGACTTTTCAAGGAAAACACAAAATAATTGTCTAGATGACCCCAAACTTTTGAACGGTAGTGTATGTGGTGTATCCAGTGGACAGAGAAAGGAAAAGGAGACTTGGTGGTGGAATGACGAGGTACAGGAAAGTATTCAAAGGAAGAGGTTGGCAAAGAAAAAGTGGGATAGTCAGGGAGATGAAGAAAGTAGACAGGAGTACTTGGAATCTAGGCGCATGGCAAAGAGAGAGGTGGAAAAGGCATATATAGTGAGTTGTATGAGAGGCTAGACACTAAGGAAGGAGAAAAGGAGTTGTATCGATTGGCTAGACAGAGAGATCGAGCTAGAAAGGATGTACAGCAGGTTAGGTTGTTTAAGGACCAAGATGGTAATGTACTAACAAATGAGAGTGTGTTGAGAGGGTGGAAGGAGTACTTTGAAGAGCTGATGAATAAAGAAAATGAGAGAGAGAGGAGGATGGATGAAGGAAAGGTGGTGAACAAGGAAGTCCTGAGGATTAGCAAGGCGGAAGTGAGGGCAGCTTTGAAGAGGATGAAGAATGGAAAGGCAGCTGGTCCAGATGACATACCTGTGGAGGTATGGAGATGTTTAGGAGAGATGGCAGTGGACTTTTTAACCAGATTGTTTAACACAATCTTGGAGAGTAAGAGGATGCCTGAGGAGTGGAGAAGAAGTGTTTTGGTACCAGTTTTCAAGAACAAAGGTGATGCTCAGAGCTGTAGTAACTACAGAGGTATAAAGTTGATCAGCCACACTATGAAGATATGGGAAAGAGTTGTTGAAACCAGGTTAAGAGGAGAGGTGACAATCAGTGAGCAGCAGTACAGTTTCATGCCAAGAAAAAGTACTACAGATGCAATGTTTGCTTTAAGAGTGCTGATGGAGAAGTATAGAAAAGGTCAGAAGGAGTTGCACTGTGTCTTTGTGGATCTATGTGGCATATGATAGGGTGCCAAGAGAGGAAGTGTGGTACTGTATGACAAAGTCAGGAGTGGCAGAGAAGTATGTGAGGGTGGTGCAGGACATGTACGAGGAGAGTGAGACGGTGGTGAAGTATGCTGTAGGAGTGACAGATGGATTCAAGGTGGGGGTGGGACAACATCAAGGATCGGCTCTGAGCCCCTTCTCGTTTGCCATGGTGATGGACAGGCTGACAGACGAGGTCAGGCAGGAGTCTCTGTGGACCATAATGTTTGCAGATGACATTGTGATCTGTAGTGAGAGTAGGGAGCAGGTGGAAGATAACCTGGAGATGTGGAGGTATGCTCTGGAGAGAAGAGGAATTAAAGTCATTAGAAGACAGAACACATGAGTGTGAATGAGAGGGAGGCAGGTACGACGGTGAAGATGGAAGGAGAAGCGGCAGTGAAAGTAGAAGAGTCTGAATACCTGGGGTCAACCATACAAAGCAATGGAAAATGCACAAGAGAGGTGAAGAAGAGAGTGCAGGCAGGGTGGGTGGAGACGAGTGTCAGGGGTGATTTGTAACAGAAGGATAGCAGCAAAAGTGAAAGGGAAGATTTACAAGACGGTAGTGAGACCTGCTATAATGTATGGTTTGGAGACTGTGGTGCTGACAAAAAGACAGAAGGTGTAGCTAGAGGGGGCAGAGTTCAAGATGCTAAGATTTTCATTGGGCGTGACTAGGAGGGATAGGATAAGAAATTAGTATATCAGAGGGACAGCTCACGTTGAGCAGTTTGGAGACAAAGTAAGAGAGGCAAGGTTGAGATGGTTTGGACATGTGCAAAGGAGGGATAGTGGATATATTGGACAAAGGATGTTGAAGATGGAGCTGCCAGGCAGGAGGAAAAGAGGAAGACCACAGAGAAGATTCATGGATGTAGTGAAGGAGGACATGGAGAGGACTGGTGTTACAGAGGAAGATGCAAGGGATAGGATGAGATGAAGACAGATGATCCACTACGGCGACCCCTAAAGGGAGCAGCCGGAGAAGGAGGAAGAAGAGGAAGAAGAAGAAGAAGATACAATCATAAAACAGAGCTGTGAGTTTCCTTTCTTGCACACACAGTCCTAACAACTGAATAGCTTTAACATTTTCCTATTGACACTGGAGGGTTATAAATAAGAACTTCAATAATAATAACAACAATAAATAGTAATAATAGCAAGCAATAGTAAAGGAACTCTATTTCATTGTGTATGGGAATGTAGATTAATAAGAATGTTTTGGGAAGAGGTGAGGGTAACAATTGAAAAAATAATTTCAAAACAATTCATATTGAATCCTAAATTGTTTTTGTTGGGTCTGTACCCAGAAAAGCATAATTTTAATAAAAGTGAAAGAACATTCATAGACCTCAGTTTGCTTAATGCCAAAAAATGTATTGCACTATTATGGAAAAAGACTCATAGACCAGATGTGACTCAGTGGTTAAGACAGATGTTAACAAACCTTCCATTAGAAAGAATAACATATATACTGAAATCAAAGGAAATTGTGTTTGAGAATATATGGAGACCTTTTATTGATTATGTAAAAAATTTAAACATAACTTTTGAAGAAGAAGGTGAATGATGTGTGTGGACCTTGTAAATTCCAAACTGGTGAACATAATATGTATACTTATGTATTGGATTGTCTAGACTAAACAGAGGAGCATTGTTGAAGATTTGATTTTGCTGGTGGTTGTTGGTGTTTTTAGTGCATCTTTTTTTTTTTTTTTGTAGTACTTTAGTGTTAGTGTTTGATTGTTTGTATCATGTTTGTTAAAAAAAAAAAAGGTTCAATAAAGATATTGTGGAAAAAAAAAATAATAGCAAGCAAAACTTGCTCTTTTTTTTCCACAAAAATCTTTTTGTTTTCTCCCCCCCAAAAAGGTACTGGCTCCTTCACAATTCCTCCATCAGAATTTTTTTTTGTTAGTGACCTAAAATCCAAAAGCTCCTAGAAGGGAACATTTATTCCATCATATAAGGCTTTTAGATTGGTTATTTTCTATATCCTTAGTTTGGATTTGAGTGGTTAAATACTGTTTTAGGTTTAGTTTCATAGTCGCATTTCACATTTCCACTTCTTACAGAGCTCGTATTGTCTGAAACATGGGTGAAGGATGAACACACCAGAGTCAGTCCATTCAGGGCTAAAAGTATTATTTTAGCTGTCTACTCCGGGTTTTTAAGAATACACGTCAGATTTGTCCACTTTGACTCAGATACAGTATTTCTCTGAACGCTGTCTCTCTCCTCTCATGTAATTGAAGTGGTTGTGCTACAATGCTTCTCCTGTCAAAGCTGCCAAGCATGAGCTAACACAGACTACACATGCAAATGAAATTGGTGCTGGTTAATGCTATCACACATGCAAAAATATAAATGACCAGTAAGTGACAATAACATCATTCCAGTTGGAAGATGAGTAGTTTATGTTAATTTCAAAAACAGTTTTCCTATCTAGTGTTAATCCCACTAAAAAGACAGCAAGAATGATTTCCTTAGAGACTCAAAACAAAACACTGCATATATTTAAATAAATTACATTTTCTTTTTGCTGTTGCTCAAAACTGAGGTTCAGACTGAAGCATGGCTTTTTTGGTATTGCTTGAACTGTAATAATTGATGAACAACAATGACTGTGATATCTTTGCCCTTTAAGTCTGTGCAGCTGGTTGAAAAATACATGGTGAAGCTCACCAAACTCAATGAAGGAGTATGGCCGCATGGCATTGTTGATCCGTTTGGGGTCATAGGTGACAATAAACTCCTTCTGTAGCTCATCCAGGAAGCAGAAGGCTAGCACGTTGGGGTAGTTTGCAGTGCATATCATCAAGTAGCCAACACCCAGAGAACTTGTAAAACTGAAACGCACACAAACGTAATGGGTTTTAATGCACTGCACTACTGTCCCTCTGCAGAGAAACCAGACAGCTGTATTTAGTAGACTAAATTATCCATTGACATTTTCTATTCTGCTGGTTGCTGCTTAAGAGTGCAAACATTTCTGCTTTAAGATCACACTTTCACAGTTAATTAACAACAATAACTAAGTGTACATTCACCTCTGCATATTCACATCTATTAGTCTGGCAGAATTAATAGATACACCAAGCACAGATTAAATTCCCCAAACCTAAAATGACTTCTACTTTATCTGAACAGCTCAGAGTAAGAGAGCGGAAACTCAGTTATCGCAGAAACAAGCTAATCGATACTGAACTTACACTACCGTTCAAAAGTTTGGGGTCACTTAGAAATTTCCTTATTTTTGAAAGAAAAGCACTTTTTTCAATGAAGATAACTTTAAACTAATCAGAAATACACTCTATACATTGCTAATGTGGTAAATGACTATTCTAGCTGCAAATGTCTGGTTTTTGGTGCAATATCTACATAGGTGTATAGAGGCCCATTTCCAGCAGCTATCACTCCAGTGTTCTAATGGTACAATGTGTTTGCTCATTGCGTCAGAAGGCTAATGGATGACTAGAAAACCCTTGTGCAATCATGTTAGGTCTGCAATGCTGTAATTGCTGCAAATGGAGGATTCTTTGATGAAAGCAAAGTTTGAAGGAAAAAATTATTATTTCAAATACAAATCATTATTTCTAACCTTGTCAATGTCTTGACTATATTTTCTATTCATTTTACAACTCATGGTGGTAAATAAATGTGACTTTTCATGGAAAACACAAAATAATTGTCTGGGTGACCCCAAACTTTTGAACGGTAGTGTAAATGTTAACAAAATGTGCACCCACATGGTGCAAGACAAAAAGAACAACTTTTAGTGTTGATGATATCAAAGGACTAAAACGATCCGGGATCTTTACTTTTTGGTTTTGGTATTGGAAATTTGTGACCTCCAATACTGAGTTTATTTTAAAAATATAAGATTCAAGATTAAAAGTCTTTATTATCATGTGCACAATTAAGAAATGCAACATTTCCTGAGCAATGAAATTCTTACTCTGTTCTCCAAACGAATTCCAAGGTAATAAGTACACAACAATACTATTGAGGTAATAACACAGAACCAAACCACATAATAACTAGAGGAAACAAGAACAATGAAATTTGAAATTCTCTGGGTGACTATAGTGGACAGTGGTATATTGATATCAGAAATGATATGAACCTGAGATGGCATAAGCCTATGTACAGTGTGCAAATGAGCAGTATACAAATTGGCACCCAGTGTACAAATTTCTCTGTAATGATAATACCAGTAGACTGTACATGATAATTAGCAGCTGAGTTGATATGGACATCAGACGGGGTGAGACTATGTACACTGTACAAATGAGCAATGTACAAATTTAGCAACCGGTGCGTGAGTTCCTATTTGCAAAGCTGTGTTGCAGAGTTTTGGGAGTTTGTTACTTGTCTGATGGCAGTGGGAAAGGAGGAGTTTTTCAGTCTGGTTGTCCTGCATTTCACACTTCTGTACCTCTGGTCTGAGGGTAGAAGTGTGAACATTCTGTGCTGGGGGTAGGTGGGGTCCAGGAGGTTGGCGTCAGCTCTCCTTTGGACTCTGTGGTGGTAGATGCTCTGCAGAGAGAGGAGTGGAGTCCTGATGATCTTCTCCGCTGTCTTCACCACTCTCTGCAGGCATTTGCGGTCCAAGGTAGTAGTGCTGCTGTACCACGCAGTGATGCAGTTGGTCAGGATGCTCTTGATGATGCAGCTGTAGAAGTTGTTGAGGATCCTGGAAGACATGCCAAACTTCTTCAGCCTCCTCAGAAAGTACAGCCGCTGTTGCGCTCTCTTAACCAGCTCTGTGGTGTTGTATGTCCATGTAAGGTCCTCGCTGATGTGGATGCCCAGGTATTTAAAGCTGCTCACCCTCTCCACCTCAAGCTCCCAGATAAACAGCGGCTGATGGGGTCTCCTCCTCCTCTTCCTCATGTCCACTATCATCGCCTTTGTCTTGTCCGTGTTGAGGGTGAGGTTGTTGTCCTCACACCATGACACCAGGCTGGCCACCTCCCTCTTGTAGGCTGTTTCGTCATCACCAGTGATGCGTCTTATCACTGCTATGTCATCTGCGAACTTTAAGATGATATTGTCCTTGTGGGAGGCGACACAGTCATGGGTGAAGAGGCTGTAGAGAATGGGGCTGAGAACACAACCCTGTGGGACACCTGTGCTGGCTAAGGTCCTGTTACCCATCCTGACAGTCTGAGGCCTGCCAGTTAAAAAATCCAGTAGCCAGTCGCAGAAGGTGGGGTGCAGGCCAAGAGAAGAAAGTTTGTCAGTGAGTTTGTGGGGGATAACCGTGTTGAAGGCGGAGCTGTAGTCGACAAAGAGCATCCTAATGTAGGAATATTTATCTTCCAGGTGGGAGAGAGAGTAATGGAGTGCTGTAGCAATGGCATCTGAGGTGGACCTGTTGGGCCAGTAGGCACTGCAGGCGGTCCAGGGTATCCGGTATGCTGTCCTGAATGAGGGGCAGCACCACTCTCTCGAAACACTTCATGGTGATTGGAGTGAGTGCTACCAGTCTGTAATCATTCAGACAGGTCGGCGGGCTCCTTTTGGGGACGGGGATGATGGTTGTGGTTTTGAAGCAGGAGGGGACTATGTTCTGGTTGAGGGACAGGTTGAAGATGGATGCAAGAACGTCAGTCAGCTCACCAGCACATGCTCTGAGGGCCCGCCCAGGGATGTTGTCTGGCCCTGCTGCCTTGCAGAGGTTGATATTCCTCAGTGCTTTGTTTACCTGGCCTGGTGAGACTGTTCGTGGAGGGGGAGGGTGCATGGGTGTGTGTCTCCTCTCTGCACTGTAGCTGGTGCTCTCAAAGCAGGTGTAAAAGATGTTGAGATCGTCCGGCAAGCTGTCTGTGGAGCTAGTGGTGCTGCGTTGGTCCTCTTGTAGTCTGTGATGTGTTGCAGGCCTTGCCATATGCATCCCAGGTCAGGAGTGGAGTAGAGGCTGTCCAGCTTTTCTCTGTATTGCCTCTTGGCTGTTGTTATAGCCTTCCTCAGTCCATACTTTGCAGCTTTGTACTCGACCTCACTGCCTGATTTAAATGCAAGAGTGTGAGCACGCAGCATCTGATGTACCTGACTGCTGATCCAGGGCTTCTGGTTGGGGAACTTCCTGACTTGTATGGTGGGTACGATGGTATCAGCACATGTGCTGATGTACCCAGTCACATACTCGGCATATTCCTGTATGTTTACAGAAGAGTCCTCCCAGGTGGCTGCAGCTTTAAACGCATCCAAGTCTGTACAGGCAAAACAGTCATGCAGGGTGCTCTCAGCCTCTGGAGTCCAGCATTTAATTTGCTTAATAACAGGGTTTGTTTGTTTCAGCTTTTGTCTGTAGGCTGGGTACATAAACAGGGAGATGTGATCTGACTGCTCGAAGTGGGGGTGGGGTGCCGCTCTGTAAGCACCACATATGTTGGAGTAATCATGATCCAGTGTGCTTTTATCGGGCGTGGGAATGTCCACATGCTGGTAATATTTGGGGAGTACAGTCCGTAGATTGCACTGGATAAAGTCACCAGCAGCAATAAAAACATTTATCATGTTTAATGTTGCAGCATTGCACCGAGACAAATTCCTAGTTTGTGTACTACATGAACAATGGCAATAAATCTGATTCTGATTCTGATTCTGAAAAACAGCATCAGGATGGGTCATCTCTACTGCGCTGATGACGTTATGGAGTTTGCTTAGTGCTACTGTGTATAATCGTAATAATAATTATAATAAAGAAGACGCTCAAACTAAGAAATTGTGTAAAAGTATAAAAATTTTAATAATTAATAGTAGTAGTAGTAGATTAGTTTATTTGACAGGGACAGTGCAATAAACATAGACAATTAATCAAAGACAATCAATCTGATGTGTTGCACATAGAGTGTATAGCTATTAGCTAATTTGCAACTCTTGTCCCTGGATGGGCACATGAAAATTATTCCATTTAAAGTGGAAAAAAGATCTGTGTGCACACATCAACATCACACAAACTTTGTCTTGTTGACACAGGGCCACAGTTCTGCACCCAAGGTGTGAAAAATGCTGGTGTTACCATGCCGGGACAGTAGGTGACAGTGCGATGTTTTTACATCACCACCTACGACTTCTTGTCAACCGTCGATAGCATCAGCGAGCTTGTGCTGAAAAACAGCAGTTCTTAGTGAAAAGTAAACAAACAGTATATTCAGCAACTACACCATTTATTTCTCACCTCGATTGTTTTCAGAAACATGCTTCACTGTTTAGTTTTGAAGATATGAGAAAGTTTAACATCGGTGCCCATCTTGGATGGGGATGAACAAAGGAACAGGCCGTCTTCCGGGAGACAAGTCAACCAATGAGGTGCAGCTCGTGTGTTGGAACAGTGATGTCAGCATCATAGAATAGAATAGACTTTATTGTGCTCCACCAGGCTACTGCACAATCAAGTAAGAGAGAAGGATTAGATAAAACACGGTTACAGAACACACGATTAAAGACATGACTGAAATAAAAATATCCCATGATTATGGAAATATACACAGGTATGGTAGTGACTTCACAAATGGAACTATGTACATGAAAGTGCAGAGTGCAAACAGGTGAGTTATAGTGATAATTAAAAAGGTCCTCAGTTCTGTGCATGTGAGCATTCAGAGGGAGGGGGTGGGGCCTCTGACTGTTTGCAGTTCGGATGGCCCAGGGGAAGAAACTGTGTGCCAATCTGGAGGTGTGGGACCTGATCGAGCTGAACCATCATCCAGAGGGAAGCAGGTCAAACAGGTGGTGGGCGGGATGTGAGGGTCTCCTGTGATGGCCTTGATCTTTCTGAGACAGAAGGATCTGGAGATATCCTCCAGGGAGGGCAGAGGGCCACCAATGACTTTTTGGGCGGTGCTGATGACCCTCTGCACAGCATTCCTGCCGTGGAGCCAGCATACCACACACCCAGACAGTAGGTGAGCACGCTCTCCACTGAGCAGCGGTAGAAGGCCAGCAGCAGCTTCTGATCCAGGTTGTTCTTCCTCAGGACACGGAGGAAGTGCAGCCGCTGCTGGGCTTTCTTCACCAGGGCCTTGGTGTTGACAGTCCAGGAGAGGTCAGAGGAGATGTGGGTGCCCATGAACCTGAAGGTGGGGATGGTTTCCAGGTGGTTGCCATTTATGATGGGGGGGGGGGGGGGGGGTTCCTGTCTGTTCTTTCTGAAGTCCAGTATGAGTTCTTTGGTTTTTTTGGACATTCAGTTTCAGGTTGTTTGCTTGGAAGTGGCACCACAGCAACAGATTCTCTACCTCTGCCCTGTATGCCTTCTCATCATCATCAGTGATGAGCCCAACCAAGATGGTATTGTCTGCGTACTTCACGATGACGGTGGTTGGATGGGTTGGAATCATAGACATGTGAATGGGGCGTGACTGACATACATATGTGCTGCTTGGCCGTTTTCTCCCGTGCATATGGAGGAGGAAAAACTATGCCAGCAAAACCCTTCCACTCTGGAGACTTTCACATATCCAAAATCCCAGCGTCATATGCATGGACAGCCACACTGTAGAAGAAGGTTGCCAGTTTGGGGTAAAATGTTTCTGCGTGCATGAACCCTAAGGCTGGGGGGTACTATGAACATGTAAAAGAATGATGATACCTCGTGTTTCTTCACTTTTATATAGCCAGCGAACATATCGGCGCATTAATGCATTTGCGCTACCCATAGGGCTGGGGTAAAACTATAAATGACAGTTATGCGCATGCTTCAAATGCTTGGCCTAGTAGATGAAAAAAATTAAGCATATACACAACCGCGTGTGCACCGGCCTCGTCCAAAGCGGACACTCATCTCAGCACACTAGAGCGGAGGTGTAGCATAAACAAGGCTTTACTTCAAACACCACAAAATATTGTCCCACTATTACTGAGGCAACCTGTTTAAGAAATGCAGTGGTGGGATTTTACGTTTGTGTACACCAAACATTTTCTACTGCCAAGCCATACCAATTTCACGGCAATCATTTTGAAATGAAATAATGGGTAAACATTTAGTCTGCACTAAATAAAACAGAATCTCCATTAATGTGATTAGCATTACCTTTGTTGACCTACTATTTCACGTCAAAATGCCTGCTATGAATACGGCCAACTGGTAAATAATAATGAATTTCTTCATGCCTTTAAGACACAGAAATATAGTGATGCAGATGTGAAAATATTTGTGATACAGCTTTTAACTGGTGATTTTAAACACCGCTGACTTCATTCTGACCTTTACAGTCCTCCAATACACACATTTTAACTGATATTTCAGCTTTTTAACTGATTAAAAAAAAAGACTTCTCAAATATAGGCTCTGTTGTTGAAACTTACAACCACCCCACTGAAGGCTGATGTTTCTTTTAAGGTCATGTTCTCTGTCATAATGAGACTAATTGGCTCTTAAACACTGCTTCAGAGGGTTTCAAAGCCCTTTCCAAAGCATCAGCTGTACATTTAGAAACAGACTGAAGGCCTTAAGTGAGACCAGCTGTCAACTCATTCAAACAGAAAAGATTTCCTTCCAAAAAAGCAATGTTAGTAGAGGGTAAAAATAAAAGCTGTCTTCTTAAGCACCCATGGGACATTACAGATGAAGACATGAAAATTGGTCTTGTGGTTTTATACATAGAAATGATGAAAAATTTATCGAATCCAAATTCTATTACTCGAATATACCTGGCCTGTGTTCACAAGTCTTTAAAAAAAAAAAAAAAAATCAAGGTTTTAGACCCACTTCCTTCACTGTCAATGAATTATATGAAGGTGTAGTATAGTGTAATCATGCAGCCCTATTATGGTGGTTCATCACCTCAGAAAAAGGCCAGAAAAATCACTTTAATAGGGTAGAATAGCTGTATCTTCAGCTGAGAGTGAGACCTACTTGACATTGTAGGGTCCAGTCTTAAGTGTGCAGCGGTCAGGGAACTGGTTGAGCTTTTTGGAGAGGCCTTTGAGGTGCTTTTTTGTTTCCTGAAGCTCTTTGTCCTGCTCATAGTCTGTGGATGCAGAGAGAGGCAGCCCATCCACGACCCGGACCACAGAGGCAAACAACACCATCGACATTTTATAGCCCTGTAAGTCTCACCGAAGGCCTGCAAACAGAAATAAAAAAAACAAACAAACGAGTAGTTACAAGTGTTCGGTGCGTCTGTGTGTGGCAAAAAATACATTTGATGTCTTGAATCATCAATAACTTAAAAAAAACTGAAAAGCGTTGTTTTTTTATTGACTTATTTATAATGACATTTTTATCTATAATGTCACATAAAGCTCTGTCCACAAAGTCAGGCATTTATTTATTTTGCATTACTTTGTAGCTAACATTTTTATATATATCCCTCAAATACATTTTCCATCAGTTACCTGCACATCTTGTTCCCACTGGCTGCCACTTCAGTTGTGTTTCTTAGATTTCATTTGGTTTCACTCAATACATGCCTACTTTGCTTCCTATATGGTTATCTTACTTGTCACCCCTACAAGTTGTCACAATTTAAAATTCAGTCTTGATACTATGTAAATCAGGGGTGCCTGATCTTTTAACACTTGAGATCTACTTTTACATTTTTCAACATCACAAGATCTACTGGTCCAAAACATCTAAAAATGACAAGATTTCAAATGTAAGATGCAAAAAATAGTTAATTTACAAGAACAAAGTTGTAAATTTGCAAATAAATGTAGTAAATTAATGACAAGTTACAAATTTATGAGAAAAGCTGCAAATTTTAAAGAAAAAATGCATCTGTGCTAAGCATTGGTGCTTCAAATGCATTTTATTCAGTTGTGTAGCATGATATGGACGGGACTGTTATGATTTAGGGGGAACAATTCTCTTTTACAGGCGTTTTCAAGCAAATTTACTCAAAATATATCACTCATTTAACTGCTCTATCCCAGTGTAAAAAGACAAGCATAAGTTGGCACTGTGTACAACAAACTAGAAAAGGTACATAAAACAGAAGTTCTAATAAACAGTACATTTTACATTGCTGCTGATGCATGGTGCATGGCTACAGTCATCTTGACTGCAAGTTGGTCTTGCCGACCCAGTTTTATTGCCCAGAAAAACTGAGTTATGACTCAGAGGCACTTGTTCGGCATGTCCCAAATCCAACTAGCTTACAGAAAAGGAACTCACCAACAGTGCTGTCATTGAGCAATATTTTATTTAGTTTGTGCTCCTAATGTATATAAATTCCTGTCAATTTAAAAACATCCTGCTGACATGTTCTTGCCTGAGTGACCAAGTGGGAAAGTGGCATTAGTGCAGTTAAGCAGCAGAGTGAATTAGGCGCTCCACAGCTAATCCAAAAAGTCATCCTCTGGGGCAATGGCCAATTGAATAAGGCTTCCAGTATAGTCACTTTATATCAAGCACAAGAGTTGTGCACAAACTCTGGGAATTAAGTGTAAATGCAGTTGTACTTTAAGAAGCTAAATTATATCAACAATTGTGAATCAACCTTTTAAGCAAGAAAAAGTCAGAACAAAACAAACAGGGATTATTCTTTAATAGTTTTTATAAGTAACCTGACATCTTCTGTAATTTCCCCACTGTGGAACTAATAAAGGTTTATCTTATCTTCTATATGTATGTGTGATCTTTAATTCTTTTAAAGATTGTTACTGTGATTCTCCTATATCCTAGGATGGCAATTTACTCATATGTTCATGTTATTATATTCTATAGAAAGGTCAACATAAGACATTTTAAAACACAAAATTTGATGTGCCAGCAATGATTTAAAAAAAAAACAAAAAACACTTCTCTAATTCATCCACCTAAAAGGTGTTGCATATTTACATGCTAATTTAACAGCATGACTGCTTGGTTCACAGATGTACCTTGAGATGACAATGTAGGGTATAGGCTGCATGAAATCACAGTCTAAAACACAAAATGTTTGATATTCTACCAATGGTAATTGAAAGAGACTTTCAGTTTCTGCAGAGGACAAGTAATCAGAGCACTATAGAGGGGAGGCATTGGAACAGAATTCTTGGCAGTTACAGGGCAGTTATCATAGTTACACAGCACTGAGTGGCAAACATGTTTTAGCTTTAGTTTGTATGCAGCAAAACATTAAAATCACACAAAATATTTAGCCACAGCAGTACATTGAGTACTTTTTTTTTTTTACTTTAGATGTTAATATCACACTGTTTGCTTGAATATAATGATGTGTGGGTAAGAGCATGAGCATAAGTGAAGAACTGGTTTTGAGCCTTTAAATATTTATCTATTTTTCGTCAGTACAAGAGGGAATGATAAGAATAGCTCTCTGCAACGCAAGCAGGCCCTCTCTGTACTGCTGTGACTGACTACTGTCTGTTTTTTGTGTTTTACTGCATACACCCTCATTTTTGCCGCTCGGTGTTTTGCAACTGGCGACATCATGCACATACCCAAATTGAAAGAGACTTTCAATTTCTGCAGAGGACACAAGTAATCAGAGCGCTATAAACTTGCCAACCACGATAACCGTCAGTGCAACAGCCAGTTGGACTGATGCTCAAGACAGGAAGACAGAAGACAACTTGATACTGTCCAACAGGATTCAGAAATGTGACTATGTGACACTAACAACCAAGGTTTATGAGAAGTAAGATTATTTAGGAATGTATAAAAACTCAGATCTATTCATGCTGGTTTAAATTAAGAAAATTGTACAGTTCTCTACTGTTTTGTATCTAGTATTTTATTAACTGATGCTTACGAATCACGTTCTCATTTGGGATAATAATAAAGACTTGTTCTATACAACTATACTTCACAAAATAAATCGTAGATCTTGGGCTAAAGGTATAGGATAAAAACTCGTAGCATGAGAACCATGGACAGCTCCATAGACTCAATGAAAAGGCTTTCACAGGATTTATCCTGTCGCTATATTACGCCATCAAATCTTAAATATGAGCACAAACAACAGTTTAGCATTACTATTTATGATGAATTTAAATAAAACACGGGTAACATACAGCGAGAGAGGACCTACACTGAATAATGTTAGCTGTTTATGCTAACACCAAAACCGCAATAACAGCAGCAGAACTGTGGTTTTAGTTAGGTTTTAGTTTAGTTACGGAGGCATATTTGTTCAGCCGACAGACTGGTACATTAGCTTGTGTTATACATTCTAAAAATCATTAAAAGACAGTAAACACGGACTCAAACTGACACACACAAGCTAGAGCTTACTTTAGCACACTAGCTTCCGTTAGCAGCTACACTGTTAGCTGCTTTAAAGAAAATCGTTTCCTTAAAATAAAAAAAAAAAAAAAAACCTAGTCAGACCAGATGACAAGTGTCTGTTTAATATGCACACAGGTGTCCAAAATCAATAGTTTACTACCTGATAATCGTGTGTTTCATCATGTGGACGTCAGTGATAAACGCAAATATGAAGCAGCAGCTCTGCGAACCGTTTACGTGGCTGTTTCGCTGTGCATTGTGGGTAAGAGTGAAATTTGAATGAATGAATGATCATTTGATCGCTTTTATCGGTTTGGGGGAAGTAATTAAAAAAACTGCAAAAACAATATTAAAGAAAAAAAAGACTGATATGATTGTAAAGGGGAAAAAAGTCTTTGCACTATTGTAAATTTTGTATTTTTAAAATTTCCCAAGCAAATTTGTATATAATTCCATGAAAAGTCTTTAATCCAGTCTAAATTACATTACATTAAATTACATTAAAATTTCCTACTGGTATTATTTCAAATCTTAAATATATATGATAAGAAATGACTGGCAGAAATTAATTTAGAAGCGTACTTGTTTGGTCCAAACATTAGCTGTTACTGTTACATTATAAACAAACTAAAAGGAGAACTGCCTATATGCTGCATCAAATTACTATAGGCACAAATTTCTTTTAGCTATTTTAAGTGCTCTCTTTTGTCAAATGTGCATTAATTATTGCACTAGTAGGCTATAAATAATAGCTTATAAATAATGATAAATATTTTAAATGATGCATTTTTTCCAGAAAACTGACAGAGGCTTAAAGTTGGCAGATCTAAAGAGATTTTGGTACAAGAGCATTATGATACACCCCATTGTTTAAAACTGCAAAAGGTATCTGTTATTTAGCAAATGCTGTTTTTGAACTCTCCAAATACTCATGTGGTGATTTTTGTTTTTAAAAAAAAAAAGTCAAGATTTTGTAGATGTTGCTTTACATCATTGAGGACTGTGACCATTCATAAACCTTTCAAAATATGTGATTTTGGTCCAGTAAAAAACTTAATGTAAAAAACAAATGAGTGGGGTTATGGTAGTTTAATAATTATTCAAAACAACAGACTTCAAAAGCTCATTATAATTAATGAAACCATTTAAAAATCATAGAATTTCTGTATTTTAAAAATATTTTAATTGATCAAGGCGATCCACTTAACTTGTCAAATCTATAACCCTTACAACTCCATCAAGTAAAATTACACAAAAAGTACATGGAAGATCACAACAAAGAAATCAAACTGAAAACTAGTACACTCATATTTGGGAGACATGAGAGGCTGTAGCAGTTTATTCCCTCATTTATCTTTAACTGAATTTGTTCAGGACAGCTTGGTGGAGCAGTGGTTAGCACTGTCACCTTCACAGCAAGGAGGTCATGGGTTCAGTCCCGCCGATGGCGACCTTTCTGTGTGGAGTTTGCATATTCTCCCTGTGTATGTGTGGGCTTTTGCCAGGTACTCTGGTTTCCTCCCACAGTCCAAAGACATACACGTTGGGTTAACTGGCATCAACTGGGGATAAACTGTCCTTTGGTATGAGAGTGAATGGTTGTCTGTGATGGACCTTTGTGGACTTCAGCTCCGCATTCAACACCATCCGCCCCGCTCTGCTCCGGGACAAGCTGTCCCTGCTCAACGTGCCTGACTCCCTCTGCAGGTGGATCACCGACTTCCTGACGGACCGGAGGCAGCATGTGCGGCTGGGAAAGACTGTCTCAGACTCTGCTAGCATCAGCACCGGATCACCCCAGGGCTGTGTACTTTCCCCCCTACTCTTCTCCCTTTATACCAACTCCTGCACCTCCAGCCACCAGTCTGTCAAGTTGATCAAGTTTGCGGACGACACCACCCTCATCGGGCTCATCTCCAACGGCGACGAGTCCGCCTACAGGAGAGAGGTGGCCCAGCTGGCGTCCTGGTGCAACAACAACAACCTGCAGCTGAACGCTCTGAAGACAGTGGAGATGATTGTGGACTTCAGGAAAGTCACAACCCCTCTGCCCCCCCTCACCCCCTCACCCTCACAGGCTCTCCCATCACCACTGCTGATTCCTTCCGCTTCCTAGGCACCACCATCACCAGGGACCTCAAGTGGGAGCCGACCATCAGCTCCCTCATCAAAAAGGCCCAGCAGAGGATGTTCTTCCTGCGGCAGCTGAGGAAGCTCAAGCTACCCACCAAGATGTTAGTGCAGTTCTACACAGCCATCATCGAGTCCATCCTCACCACCTCCATAACCGTGTGGTACGCAGGAGCCACTGCCAGGGACAGACTAAGGCTGCAGCGCGTCGTGCGCACTGCTGAGAAGGTGATCGGCTGCAAGCTCCCATCTCTCCAGGATCTGTACATCTCCAGGACCCGGAGGCGTGCTGGCCGGATCATAGCCGATCCCTCACACCCTGGTCACATACTGTTTGCCCCCCTCCCCTCAGGTAGAAGACTTCGGTCCATCCAGACTAAAACTTCCCGTCACATGAACAGCTTCTTCCCCTCTGCCATCAGACTGCTGAACACTAAGTGACTTATTGACTCTCGTGCACTATGTACAGCAGCTCAACCAGACTCATGTCAATCATCACTGTTTTCTTCCTGCATTACCGACTGCACTATATGGTTCTCCAAATTATCTGCTGCTCGCTAATATATTTTAACTGCTGACCAGTATTACTCTCTTATTCTACACTTTATTGCATGTATAGCTTATTTCTTTTATTTTATCATGTTTAATGTTGCAGCATTGCACCGAGACAAATTCCTAGTTTGTGTACTACATGAACAATGGCAATAAATCTGATTCTGATTCTGATTCTGATTCTGACCGGTGATCTGTCCAGGCTGCACCCCGCCTCTTGTCCAGTGATGCTGAGATAACCCCAAAAAGGGTTAAGAAAAGAATGAATTCATTTGCATTGCAATATCCAAGTTTCCTAACTCAAACTTTCCCCCATTTCTAGCTCTCCTGTCATCCTGATCCGCACTTGCTCCAGTTGCTATTTTCATGCAGAGAAGTCCTGTCACAAATTAGCTGTGTTCCCAGGCATCTGATGCCGAGATTGCTTTCATGTTTAAATTAAAACATGAAAAATGAATAACGTTGACCCAGAGCCTGCCAGGCTTTAGTGCTCCACTCAGACCTGAAATAGGCCATTCACTTGCATCAGCACTTTCTTCCATTTTCATACATTTCCTGTTAGAATATGGGAGCGAAAACAGAAATTTGGCTGGAGGAAATGAAAACAGCGGTACAGAGATGGTTAGTGGCTTCATCCTTCACACATACCCATGCAATCTACTCAGAGACCCGGTAATGTGTCAGCCTGAGGGCCCTCCTCACTTCCCTTTCCCCCCGGCCTCTCCATGTGTGTCAGAGAGAGAGAGAAAGTGAGTTGGAAAAACAGACACATGCTGAAACTAGATGATGGATGTCTACTGGTGCTGACAAGACGATGAATAGCCACAGGTCTCTGTGAGCGTTTAGTGCAGAATGTGTCAGGTGAGAGGAAGGCAGTGTCGTCACTGGCAGTGACAAGTCTAAACAGAGGAGCAAACACAGCCTCCGCATCCATATGCACCTGGGCCAATTACCTCTTTCCCAGGATGTCATTACACTTTTCAATGCTGGATTCAGGAATTCTTGATCCATCCATCTATCATCTACTGCTTAGCCAGGGGTCCAGATCACAGAGATACAGACGTGGACAAAATTGTTGGTACCCCTCTGTTAATGAAAGAAAAACCCACAATGGTCACAGAATTAACTTGAATCTGACAAATGTGGTAATAAATAAAAATTCTATGAAAATTAACCAATGAAAATCAGACAATGCTTTTGAATTGTGGTTCAACAGAATTATTTAAAAAAAAAAAAAAAAAACTCATGAAACAGGCCTGGACAAAAATGATGGTAACCCTTAATATTTTGTTGCACAACCTTTTGAGGCAATCACTGCAATCAAACGATTTCTGTAACTGTCAATGAGACTTCTGCACCTCTCAGCAGGTATTTTGGCCCACTCCTCATGAACAAATTGCTCCAGTTGTCTCAGGTTTGAAGGGTGCCTTCTCCAGACGGCATGTTTCAGCTCCTTTCACAGATGTTCAATAGGATTTAGATCAGGGCTCATAGAAGGCCACTTGAATAGTCCAATGTTTCACTCTTAGTCATTCTTGGGTGTTTTTAGCTGTGTTTTGGGTCATTATCCTGTTGCAAGACCCATGACCTGCGACTGAGACCAAGCTGTCTGACACTGGGCAGCATATTTCTCTCTAGAATACCTTGATAGTCTTGAGATTTCATTGTACCCTGCACAGATTCAAGACACCCTGTGCCAGATGCAGCAAAGCAGCCCCAGAACATAACAGAGCCTCCTCCATGTTTCACAGTAGGGACAGTGTTCTTTTCTTGGTATGCTTCATTTTTTGCATCTGTGAATGTAGAGCTGATGTGCCTTGCCAAAAAGTTCCAGTTTTGTCTCGTCTGTCCATAGGACATTCTCCCAGAAGCTTTGTGGCTTGTCAACATGCAGTTTGGCAAAGTCCAGTCTGGCTTTTTTATGATTTGTTTTCAACAGTGGTGTCCTCCTTGGTCGTCTCCCATGAAGTCCACTTTGGCTCAAACAACAACGGATGGTGCGATCTGACACTGATGTACCTTGACCTTGGAGTTCACCATGAATGTGTTTAGAGGTTGTTCTGGGCTCTTTTTTGTAATTTGAATTTTATTGGGTTTTCAATTTAGAAAATAAAACAGAGACAAACAAACACAAAAAAAAAACAAAGAAAAAAAAAACAAAAAAAAAAAAACAAGTATACCTAGTGAGAGGATAAAACATTCCATTTCCACCCTAATACTCTTAAGATGATTAGCTTAATCTACTACACCTATAAAGGTAAGATAGGATCCCCACTTATTATAGAAGCTGTCCATCCTGTCCAGAAGCTTATATGAAAGGCGTTCTAGTGCAGCAAGCTTGCCCAACTCCCTGAGCCATTGAGCTACGGGTGGGGCAGAGGAAGATTTCCAGTAAAAAGTGATCAACTTTCGGCCCAGCATCAAAGCAGTCTGGATCCACTCGGCATCAGAGATTGGGTCCTGAATCATTGATGGATCCCCAAGGACAAAAAGTCTCTGAGTAAATGGCACTTCTTGCTTAACAATTGTCATAATATGTCTATGGATCTGCAACCAAAAGTCCTGTATTACCGGACAACTCCAGATCATATGGATTAATGTCCCCTCCCTCTGTAGACATCTCCAGCAGCTTGAAGAGTGAGTGAGATTCGCTCTCAACATTTTACGAGGTGTCCAGTAAAATCGATTCAAAATTTTAAATTGAACAAGTCTGGTTTTCAATTCCCTAGACACTTTCTTCCCATTCTTTAAAATATTTGCCCATTCAACATCAGTAAATTGTGAATTCAGATCTTTTTCCCATACGTGTTTAAGGAATGTAGAATCTTTATTTGAGCTCTTAAGGAGCATTAAATAGAAATTTGAGGCCTTAGATCTTTTGCCACAGGAACTCAAAGCCTGGATGAGCCAATCTACATCAGGAGGAGGGGTAGTTGTAGATCCAAAGACTTGACACAGCAGATGTCGAAGTTGTAAATATTTCCAAAACTGATTCTGTGGTAGTCCATACTGTGCCCGTAGAACATCAAATGATTTGAGAGCTCCCCCTTCATATAGATCTTTTAACATCAAGATGTCCTTTTTCACCCAGATTTTCCACATAAATGGGGATTTTCCAATATGGAGACTTGGGTTAAGCCAAATAGAAGCCATAGAATGAAGATGAGAGCTAAACTCTAGTATAGAAGCAACTCTCTTCCAAACGTATTGTAAAAAGGATATAATAGGATGTGACTGAAATTCAGGAGACAGTTTAATTGTGATTAGATGTACTAGGGGAAGAGGGCTGCTCAAATAACTCTCCAAATAAAACCAAGGGGGAGCTCTCTCAGGGGGGAGAGCCCAATGAATCAAATGTCTAAGACTAAAAGCGTAATGATATAAAACCAAATTTGGGACCCCCAAACCTCCTGAATCTATAGACTTCTGCAATCTTTTCAACTTTAATCTAGGGCGCTTACCATTCCATAAAAACTTATTGCACAACCTATCAAATTGTCGAAAATAACCAACTGGGATCCTAAGAGGAAGAGATTGCAGAAGGTAATTAAATCGGGGTGCACAAATCATCTTAATAACATTGACCTTGCCCCAGAGAGACAAAAAAAGAGGTGACCACCTTTCTATGTCTATTTTAAATTTTTCAAGCAAGGGTTCAAAATTAATCTGAATCAGATCTGATAAAATGTGAGGAAACAGGATGCCAAGATATTTAATTCCTAATTTTGGCCAAGAGAAGCCTATATTTTGACCAAATGTAAACAGTGTTTTAGGGCAATAAGATGTTAGAGGGAGAATTTCTGATTTTATCCAGTTAACTCTATAACCAGACAAACGTGAAAATTGGTTAATAATTTTAAGGAGAGCTGGAATTGATTTTTGAGGTTGTGTAATCAGTACCAATGCATCATCAGCATACAACATTATCTTATGGGTACTGCCATGGACCTGAATACCTGGAAAATTGCCGTCTTTGCGGATAGCAACAGCTAATGGTTCTAATGCCAAAGCAAAAAGCAAGGGACTTAAAGGGGAGCCCTGGCGCGTACCCCTATAAAGTCTAAAAGATTGTGATGTAACTCGATTTGATATCACTGAAGCTCTAGGTTCATTATATAGTAATTTAATCCAAGAAAGAAACTTTGAACCAAAACCAAAAGTCTCTAGAGTTGCAAAGAGATACTGCCACTCAACCCTGTTAAATGCTTTTTCAGCATCCAGGGAGAGGGCTGCCACTGGAGAGAGGTGTGCAAGTGAGGGATCATTTTGAACTAACCATATGATATCAATAAATCGCCTAATATTGTCTGCCGCACCCCTGGAACGAATAAAACCTACCTGATCAGGATTTATAAGAGATATCATTACTTTATCTAATCTTAATGCCAAAATTTTGGAGAGAATTTTACAGTCACAGTTTATAAGACTAATTGGTCTATAATTCTTACATTCTAACGGATCTTTATTGCTTTTTAAAATAAGCGAAATGAAAGCCTCTGTTAAAGAAGGGGGCAAACGGCCTTGTTCAAAAGATTCCGCAAACATTTCTAAAAATAAAGGAGAAAGCTCATCAACACAGGCCTTGTAAAATCCTGCAGTGAATCCGTCAGGGCCCGGTGCCTTTCCAGTCGGGAAGCTCTTAATCACTTTCACAATTTCCTCTTTAGTAATTGGGGCGTCAAGTAAGTCTATTTGTTCCTTCGTTAAGGAGGGCAAAGATAGGGATGATAAAAATGCATAGATCTCTTGAGATCCAGCCTCCATTTCAGAAGAATAAAGCGAGGTGTAAAATTCTCTGAAAGCACCATTAATTTCATTTAAGTCTGACACCAGAGTACCATCCTGTGTCCTAATAGCAGATATAGTACACTGAGCTTCTTTCATTTTAATATATCTAGCCAGCATTTTGCCAGCTTTATCCCCCTCCTCAAATTGTTTGTGCCTAAGACGAAATAGGGAAAATTCAACTTTTTGTGTTAGAATTGAATTCAGCTCATACTTAAGCTTCAGAAGGGGTGACAAATTTACTAAATTTGTGTCTTGTTTGAATGAAGTCTCTAATATAGCTATTCTCCTCTCCAAATCAATCTGTTTAGCAATGTTAGTTTTCTTTTTAAAAGATGCATATTGAATAATATGTCCCCTAATAAATGCCTTAAAGGCCTCCCAAGCAACCCTGGCAGAGGGAGCAGAATCCCAGTTTGTCTCAAGATATAAGGAGATCTCTGCTTTCAAAGAGGACACAAAATCTGGATTAAAAAGAAAGCTTGAATTAAGCCTCCATCTAGAATTTTTTTTCAACTGACAAGGCAGGATCATATGTAGAAAAACAGGGGCATGATCTGATAGTATTATGCTACCAATGAAGCTCGAATTTACAGAAGAAACAGAAAATTTTGACATTAAAAAATAATCAATCCTGGAAAAGACATTATGAACAGTGGAATAAAAAGTGTAATCCCTTGTGGATGGATTAAAAAGCCGCCAAACATCTACCAAACCAATTGCATTGCACATATCTTTCAATATAGAGCCAGATTTAGATGAACGCTGTGAGGGGGTGCTCTGATCTAAAATGTTGTCCATGACCTGATTAAAATCCCCGCCTACTAAAATGGGATAATTACCCATTTCGCTTAATTCGTGTTCCAATTGTGCGAAAAATGCACAATCAACTATATTTGGTGCATAAACATTAGCGAGTATCATCCTATGGCCCTGAATTTCTATAAGAATTATAAGGAGTCGTCCATCATCATCACTAACCTCTTTTAGACACTTGAACTGCAAATGTTTATGAATAAGGATTGCTACCCCCCTGCTCTGGCTATTACCACAAGACGCAAACCCATGGCCCACCCAGTCCCGACAGAGTTTTTTAGATTCTGTTTTAGTGAGGTGGGTCTCTTGAAGCAATGCTACATCCACTTTTTTTGATTTAATAAACGCCAAAAATTTTTTCCTCTTAATTGGGTAGTTAAGGCCTTTAACATTCCAAGTAATGAGGTTAAGAAAGCTCTGACAATTAGCCGACATCATAAACGGTACATATTACCATCCAAAATATCCAGCAATTCTCCACCAAAAACCCCCTCACTGGGCAAAAGACAAACACAATAAAAATTAAAAATACAAAAAAAACAAAAAAAAACAAAACAAAACGAAAACCACATAATCATAAAGTAACATAATCGGTGACCTGAAACCAATGTCACCCATCGGTGCACAAAAACCGCACCAACCAAAAAAAAGAAAATAAAAAACTCTAGGACCGTGACTGTGAACAGTGTAATAAACTTAGGGAGAGCCGCAACATCGCAGCAGCCTCATGCCTATAAACAATAAAGCGTGGGCAAAAAAAAGGAACCTTACATTAATACTGCATCAAATCCTCAGTCAAAAATATATAACAAATAAACATAAGATAAGATAAGATAAGATAAGCCTTTATTAGTCCCACAATGGGGAAATTCCAGGATTGCAACAGCACGGGGATAGCAACACTCAGAGCAACAATCAGAAGGCAAGAAAAAAAACCAAGCAAGCAAGAGCAGCTAATATACATATGTACATATTACTATAAAATATATATATACACACACACACACAGACACACAGTGCAGAGCATTGTAGCTGGATGGAATAAATATATGAATATATGAACACACAGTGCAGAGCATTGTAGCTAGATGGAATAAATATGTAAATATATAAACACCCACAGTACGGAGCATTGCAGCTAGGTGGAATAAATATGCAAGTATATAAACACACACAGTGCGGAGCAATGTAGCTAGATGGAATAATATGTAGATATATAAAAACACAGTGCAGAGCATTGTAGCTAGATGGAATAAATATGTAAATATATAAACACACACAGTGCAGAGCATTGTTGCTAGGTGGGATGAAACAGCATAACCGTCTACTTAGTTATCCTACATGGTATGATTATGTGCCCATACATATTCTCACCCTCCATAGCGACCGGTATGTTCCTAGTTGTATGCCGGAGGGGACCATTGTGTAAGTCTATTGCATCTTTTGCATTCAAAAAAAACTATTAGTTTGTTACGTCTTTTTGCTATCTCTGCGAGCAGCCCTGCTTAGGTTGTACAGTCTGACAGCCGTTGGTAGGAAGGACCTACGAAACCTCTCGGTTGTGCACCTGGGATGATGTAGTCTGCTGCTAAATGAGCTCCTCAGTGCATCCAGTATGTCCTGCATAGGGTGGAACTCGGACTCCAGCAGAGATGACAGTTTAACATATAGCATATATTCATACCATTGTTCATCAATGTCTCACGGTAGTGAAAGAATCAGGTTCAATGCTTTTTTAGGGTCAGTGAACTCCTGTTTACCACTTGCCAACTTCACAACGAGAACTGCAGGGTACCTGAGAGAGAATGCAATCTTCTTCTGGTGCAGCAGGTGTTTACACTGCTTGAACGCCGCTCTCATCTCGGATACTCGTCTGGAATAATCCGGGAAAATCATGATGCGATGACCATTCCAATCCAGCTTTCCCATCCTGCGCGCTGCCTCCACAATACGCTCCCTATCCTGGAAGCGCAGAAGTCGAATCAGGATAGCCCTGGGCGGCTGCCCGTCAGGTCTGCGTCCAGCGAGGCTCCGATGCGCACGGTCAATTTCCAGCCCTCCAGGGAACTCCATTTTCAGCAGATGTGGGATAGCTTTGCGCATGAAGGTAAGGGCATCTGATTTTTCACAATTTTCTGGAAAGCCGACAAAGCGTAGATTGTTTCGGCGTGATCTATTTTCTAAATCGTCCAGCTTCAAAAGTAAATCTTCTACCTGCGTCTGGGTTGCGGGGGGATTAGCATCCAGAGCTGTATTAGCATCCTCAAGAAAAGCGATGCGAGACTCCACATCTCCCAGCCGGGTAGCTAACTCCGTTAGCTTGGTGTTCACCGCCCTCATTGACGCCTCAATAGAGTTGAGTTTGGCGTCTTGCCTCTCCGATATTTCCTTCAACAGTGCAAAGATCTTAGAGATGTCCTCCGCCATTTGGTCTTTGGCAACACCTGCACCTGTTGAAGGTGGCGGAGAGGGAGGAGGGCTCGATGTGGTATCACCAGCTCTAGCCAGATTTTCCTTGCTAGCACCGGCTTTGGGGCGAAGATTAATTTTCTGCTGTTGCGTTGGCATACTAATCCTGTTCTCCACAAATCCAGTCTCGATGTAAAGTGTAGTAATAATAATAATTTCAGCTGAGGAAACAAGAGAAAAACGCCCTTGTAGAAGAAAAAAAAAGGCTGTCTGCACTGCGGTGCTCCTCACCTAAGCAGCCATCTTCACTGCCCGTGTCTCCGACGTTCTGGGCTCTTTTGTTACCATTCGTATTATCCATCTTCTCCTGCGGCCACGTCCAGGGAGGTTGGCTACAGTCCCGTGGATCTTAAATTTCTGAATATGTGCAACTTTAGTCACAGGAACATCAAGCTGCTTGGAGATGGTCTTATAGTCTTTGCCTTTAACATGCTTGTCTATAATTTTCTTTCTAATCTCCTGAGACAACTCTCTGCTTCCTCTGGTCCATGTTTAGTGTGGTACACACCATGTCAACAAAGCACAGTGACTACTTGTCACCCTTTAAATAGGCTGACTGACTGATTACAAGTTTGTAGACATCTGTGATGTTAATTAGAGGACACATCTTGGTTGAACATGTCCCTATGGTCACATTATTTCAAATCTTTTCTAGGGGTACCATCATTTTTGTCCAGGCCTGTTTCATGAGTTTGTTTTTTAAAACAATTCTGTTGAACCACAATTCAAAAGCATTGTCTGATTTTCATTGGTTAATTTTCATAGAATTTTTATTTATTACCACTTTTGTCAGATTCAGGTTATTTCTGTGACCATTGTGGGTTTTTCTTTCATTAACAGAAGGGTACCAACAATTTTGTCCACGTCTGTAGCAGTCTCAGCAGAGAGCCCAGACTTCCCTCTTCCCAGCTACCTCCTCCAGCTCTTCAGGGGGATGCCATGGTGTACTGTAGCCAGTAGGACTCACTGGTGCTGACAGTCAGAAGGCAGAAATCCTTAATCCTTAATGTCACTAAGTGCACCTCTGACATCGAGACGATGTCATTGTTCTATTGCGGCACCATTGAAAGCGTCCTTACATACTGCATTACCTCCTGGTATGGGAATAGCAAAGGAGAGGAGAGACAGAGACTGGGTAGAGTCATCAGGATGGCAGAGAGGATTATTGGCACCCAGCTGCCATCAGTGACTGACATCTACAGCCATAGATGCAGGTGCAGAGGGCGCTGCATCTTAGGGGATCCCTCTCACCCCTCACGCAGTCTCTTCTCTCTGAAGCCATCAGGAAGGAGATACAGGAGCATTCAAGCGAGGACGTCCAGGTTAAAGGACAGGTTTTTTTCCCTGCTGCGATAACACTATTAAGTGAAGAGTAATGTAGTTGCTATTTACTTTATTTGCAGTATTTTATTTATTCATATCATTTTAAGTGAACTAATGATGCTTATCTACTACTTCATATTAGGTAGGCTTGTTAGAGTGATATTGTTTTTAATGTTTTTGTTTCTATTTTTTTTGAGTGGTTTTGCTGTAGAAACAGTATTTTATTTTTGTGTTGACATGAAAATGACAATCAAGGCTCACCATCATCATCATGTAAAAATCTAGGGAGGAAATATGTAACATAGTCAAGTGGGTCCACCCTCTTGGTGACACAGGTAGGGTACCGGACTCTGGAAAAAGACATTCTGCGTTTGATCCCCTGGTTGGATGCCACCAGTTGGGCTTGGTCCATCCGCATGATCACATAAGAACTCTTCACTGATAATTCAAATACCAGGTGCAGAGGTACCTTAGATTACCTAGGGGGGCGGCAGTGGCTCAGGAGGTAGAGCAGGTCGTCCAATAACTGCATGGTTGGCGGTTCGAATCCCGCTCTCCCCAGATATCCTGCCATTGTGTCCCCGGGCAAGACACTTCACCCCCAATTGCTCCTGGTGGGTCTGGAAGTGCCATGTTAGGTAGCATGCCGCCATCAGTGTGTGAATGGGTGGATAGCAGGATCTGTAAAGCACTTTGGTCATCAAGAGATGAGAATAAAAGCGCTATATAAGTGAATGCCATTTACCATTTTACCTCTATGGTAAATGTACTGCTGCCCTTTACTGGCCGGGAATGAAAACTGCACCAACACCAAGACTGGATATAAAATCAAACTACAGATAAAGGCTTGAATTTTAAGGAAGTCCTTCCAAGGATCTGTAGCTGTAATGGGAAATAGCCAAGTACTGATAAACAGTCTTGCTGGAAAAACACTTCAGTCCTGGTCCGTATTCCCTTTAGAAGGTAATCTGATTCTGGATGGTAAACCCTGGAAACAGGCCCTCGTGAGCAAATTTCTCAAACAAGAAATAATCCAAACTCAGAATGAAAACTAACCCAGGCCAGACCCCTAGCAACTGTCCTTCAAATATAAATGAATCCTAATTCTGAAAGGAATGCAACATAATACATAGAAAAGGTGAGGTAAACGGTGGATTTGCACCAAGCAACAGGCCTGACTAAGTCAGTTGGTAGAGCATGAGACTCTTAATCTCAGGGCCGTGGGTTCAAGCCCCATGGTGGGCATGTGCAGCTTTACCATTGTTGATTATCATTTGCCAGTTCTTCCACTAAAGTGTCCAATGTCAAGCACAAGTTACCCTTATGGTGACTCTATAGAAGCTATAAGAACTACCAGTATGCATTGTACTCCAATATCTCAGCCTTACACAACCAGAAGAACCAATACAACTCTGGCTTTAGAATCCAGAACAGAAATTCACTGGAGGATGTATGCGAGAAACTAGAAAGGGAATGCCTTGTTGGACTGAGCCCATGGATGCCCTTCATGGAGCAACGTTCCCACCAGCCCCCTGGAAACATGTGTAAATGAATTTTTGAACTGATTAACATGAACGGTGGGGCTACTCACTACTGAGTCCTTTTTTGACACTTTCTTCTGTTTGGGAGATTTTTGGGCTATGATCTTAAACTTTTGATCAGCTGATGAACAGCCTGTTTGAGTTTAAATGTAATTTTCAATAAACTGCCTACTCTCCATTTTTTGTCTTGCTCCAGTTTCTTCTTTTTGCATTTTGAAACTCTACTTACAACCTGGTTACAATCCAGCAGCGCAAAATGCAGAAACTTGTAATTTTTCCCCCCAGTCTTAAGATTCTGATCAGGAAGTATATACATGGAAAAACTGAAGCCAACAGTTGATTTTCACCAAGCAACACAGCCAGCTAGCGCAGTTGGTGGAGCATCAGACTCTTAATCTCAGGGTTGTGGGTCGAACCCCACGCTGGGCATAAGACACTTCTTCTTTGTACATTAGTGTTGGTAAACTCTTCCACTAAAGTATCCAAGCACAAGTTTATTATTCTACAAAAGCCATAAGAACTGTCCATATGCATTGTATTCCAATAATTCAGCTTTACACTACCACAGGTAATACAAGTCTAGCTTTATAATAGAAGACGTGAGCTTATCAGGAAAAACTCCAGGGAAGCACGCCTGCGGCAGTCAACATATCACCTTCTTAAAGGCAGTTTTTCCAACTTTGACACCTCATGAGGTCTGGGACAGAAGTAGACAACACCATTCCTTTCCAATAAGATAAGATAAGATAAGATAAGATAAGATAAGCCTTTATTAGTCCCACAATGGGGAAATTCCAGGATTGCAATGGCACAGGGATAGCAACACTCAGCAACAATCAGAAGACAAGAAAAAACAAGAGCAGCAAGTATACACTACCGTTCAAAAGTTTGGGGTCACCCAGACAATTATTTTGTGTTTTCCATGAAAAGTCACACTTATTTACCACCATGAGTTGTAAAATGAATAGAAAATATTGTCAAGACATTGACAAGGTTAGAAATAATGATTTGTATTTGAAATAATATTTTTTTCCAGATACTCAACCTGCTCAGAGGAAGGTCAGTTTTATAGCTTCTCTAACCAGCTAAACTGTTTTCAGCTGTGCTAACATGATTGCACAAGGGTTTTCTAATCATCCATTAGCCTTCTGACGCAATGAGCAAACACATTGTACCATTAGAACACTGGAGTGATAGTTGCTGGAAATGGGCCTCTATACACCTATGTAGATATTGCACCAAAAACCAGACATTTGCAGCTAGAATAGTCATTTACCACATTAGCAATGTATATTAGATATTAGAGTGTATTTCTGATTAGTTTAAAGTTATCTTCATTGAAAAAAACAGTGCTTTTCTTTCAAAAATAAGGAAATTTCTAAGTGACCCCAAACTTTTGAACGGTAGTGTACATATGTACATATAAATATATAAATATATAAACACACAGTGCGGTGCACTGTAGCTAGATGGAATAAATATATAAACACACACAGTGCGGAGCATTGTAGCTAGATGGAATGAACAGCATAACCGTCTACTTAGTTATCCTACACGGTATGATTATGTACCCATACATATTGTCACCCTCCGTAGTGGCCGGTATTTTCCTAGTTGTATACCGGAGGGGACCATTGTGTAAGTCTATTGCGTCTTTTGCATTCAATACTATTAAGTTGTCATGTTTTTTTGCTATCTCTGTGAGCAGCCCTGCTTAGGTTATACAGTCTGACAGCCGTAGGTAGGAAGGACCTGCGAAACCTCTTGGTTGTGCACCTAGGATGATGTAGTCTGCTGCTAAATGAGCTCTTCAGTGCATTCAGTATGTCCTGCATAGGGTGGGACTTGGATTCCAGCAGAGATGACAGTTTAGCCACCATCCTTCTCTCTCCCATCTCCTCCACTGGGTCAAGGCGTTGCCCCAGGACAGAGCTAGCTTTCTTGATCAGTTTGTTCAGTCTCTTCCTATCGGCTGCTGTAACGCCACTGCCCCAGCAGACCACTCCAAAAGTGATGGCTGATGCCACCACCGTGTCGTAGAATGTCTTCAGCAGCGCCCTTTGTACACCAAAAGACCTGAGTCTCCTCAGTAGGAACAGCCTGCGCTGTCCCTTCTTGTAGAGTGCGTCAGTATTGTGTTATCAGTCTAGTTTATTGTTCAGATGAACACCCAGGTACTTGTAGGATGTCACCATCTCGATGTCAGTTCCCTGTATATTTACTGGTGCTGTGAGGGGTTGTCCTTGCCTGCGGCAGTCCACCACCAGCTCCTTAGTTTTCCTCGCGTTGATCTGGAGGCAGTTCCGATGGCACCAGTCCACGAAGTCCTGGATAAGTCCTCTGTACTCAGCTTCATCTCCGTTGGAGATGAGGCCAACGATTGCAGAGTCGTCAGAGAACTTCTGTAGATGGCAGTGTGTTGTGTTGTGTGAGAAGTCCGCAGTATAAAGGGTGAACAGGAAGGGAGCCAAAACTGTTCCCTTGGGGGCCCCCATGCTACCGATGATCGTGTCGGACACACATTCCCGGGCTCTCACAAACTGTGGCCGGTTAGTGAGGTAGTCCAGGATCCATGATGACAGGTGCTGGTCCACCCCTGCGCACAGCAGCTTGTCCTTCAGGATCATCGGTTGGATGGTGTTGAAAGCACTGGAGAAGTCAAAGAACATGATCCTCACCGCATTCCCGGGCTTCTCCAGGTGGGACAGAGAACGGTGAAGGAGGAAGATCACCGCATCCTCCACCCCAATGCCATGCTGGTAGGCGAACTGGAGTGGATCCATCGCTGGTCCCACCAGGGGGCGGAGGTGAGCAAGGAGCAGTCTCTCCAGGGTCTTCATCATGTGGGACATCAGGGCCACTGGTCTGTAGCTGTTCAGATCTTTGGGGTAGGAAGTCTTTGGTACAGGTACCACACAAGATGTTTTCCACAACTGTGGTACCCTCCCCAGCCTCAGGCTCAGGTTGGAGATGTGCTCCACAATCCCACACAGCTGGTCTGCACAGGACTTGAGGAGCTTTGCGCTGATGCCGTCTGGTCCCGACGCCTTCCTCGCCTTGATCTTCCTCAGCTCCGTCCTCACCTGGGTCTTAGTGAGGGTCATGTTGGGGGGCTGTGTGTTGGGAGTGGGGGGGTGATGGTGGAGTGGGGTGTGGGCAGCAGGACTCGATGTCTTCAGAGGCAGCAGTGGTTGTTGTGCAGTCGAGGCGGGGGGGCGGTTGGTCAAACCTATTAAAAAACAGGTTCAGATTGTTCGCCCACTCCCTGCCCCCATGGCCTGGGGGGAGGTATTCTGGAGCCCAGAGATGGTTTTAAGGTTTCTCCAGACCCCGCTGATGTCGCTCTGTTGCAGCTTGTCCTCTATCTTCTTCCTGAAGCCGTCCTTGCCTTCTCTGATCTTCCTCCTCAGCTCCCTCTGTACGGACTTCAGAATCTCCCTGTTCCCCGACCTGAAGATCCTCTTCTTCTCTCTCAGAAGTGTTTTAATCTCAGGGTTGATCCAGGGTTTGTTGTTCGAGCAACACCGTATGGTCTTGGTGGGTACGGTGTTGTCCACACAGAAGCTGATGTAGTCCGTGATGGTGTGAGTGAGGCCATCGATGTCCTCACCATGTGAATCGCAGAGCTGCTCCCAGGCAGTGGTTTCAAAACAGTCCTTTAGAGCATCCATTGCCTCCTCAGACCATAACTTCACTGTGCGCATGACCAGAGGTTGTCTGTGCACTAGGGGTTTGTACACCGGCCGGAGATGAACCAAGTTGTGATCCGATCTCCCGAGTGGGGGGAGTGGTGATGAGGTGTACGCCTCCTTAGTATTTGCGTAGAATAAGTCCAGTATTTTATTGTCTCTAGTGTGGCATGTGACATACTGGGTGAACATGGGTAGAATGGGAGACAGTGAAACATGGGCTGCACGGTTGCGCAGTGGTTAGCACTGTGGCAGCACAGTTTTACCCTCGGCTGGGGGATCGCAGGGACCGTGAGATCGTGGGTTCGATCCCTGCCCCCGGCCAACAGTGATCTGTGTGGAGTTTGCATGTTCTCCCCGTGTTTGCATGGGTTTACTCCGGGATTTCTCCGGTTTCCTCCCACATGCCAAAAACATGCAGGTTAGGGAGTTAAGGGGCGCTTGTGCACGCAGCGACCGGCAGCTGGTGGTTTGTCACCAGACTGCAAAACAAACCTACCTACGGGTACAAAATAAGTAATAAAAAAAAAAAATGGCTGAAGTTGCCTGAGATGAGGAGAAGAGCATCTGGGTGTTCTGTCCGCAGCCTGCCAGTTACTGAGTGGATGACGTCACGCGCTGTCCCAGCGTTCGCCTTCGGATTTGCATAAATAACAATGCAGATCACGTGGGAGTATTCCCTCGGGAGATATGTAGGCCGCATGCTAACAGCTAGCAACTCCATGTCTTTGTTGCAGTGTTGTTGTTTAACCGTGATATGTCCCGGTCTGCACCAGTTGTTATTAACATACATCATCACTCCACCGCCCCTTGCCTTGCCACTGTCTGGTGTTCGGTCAGCCCGTATCACGTGGAAACCCTCCAGTTCAATGTTAGCATCTGCTGCTAGTTCAGTTAGCCACATCTCAGTGAATAGCATAAGGCAGCACTCCCGGTATATGCTCTCGTAGCGGGAGATAGCCGCTAGCTCATCTGTTTTTCCTAATATCAATCGTACATTCCCCATAACAACGGATGGGAGGGTGGGTCTGTACCTTATATTCCTTGCCCGCCGTCTTACACCAGCACAACACCCACGCAGTTTTCGTCGTATTTCTCCCGGTATGTCGAGTTTTTTCGTTAGCACCGAGTAGCGGTTAAGTGCTAACAGCTGGTCCCTGTTGTACCGTCTCCTGCTATAAACAGTGGCTCCGTCCACCGGCTCGGGAGACATTTGGGGCGATCTGTGTGTTCGTGATGTATAAGGTGTCACCGGATCAGAAAGTTGTCGCCGGATCAGAAAGTTAGAGGAAGAAAAAACTCAGAATTGAGCCGCTGTTGCAAAAAGGCAGCCGACTCGTGTGGCGCCGGAAGTGCCACACGAGTCGGCTCGAGTCGTGCCACAATCTCCCCTGTTGTGCAATGCCATTGTCAATGTTGGAATCCATTGTTCACCCAAGCTCAGCAATGAGTATGGCAGCAGAAGAAGAAGCTTTATAATCCATGGTATAAATTTATGGAGGTTTATGCAGCAAAGTAGCAAGGGCAATGCTTCATAAAGGCAATGTCTCTTTAGATTGAGTTTACCGACACTGATCCACTGATTAGGCATTTATGTTGTGTTTGCAAGAACCGTTTACAGACAATTCAATTACACAAATGCCTAGTATGGTGGTGCCTTCGATTACCTCTATGTAAAAGCTGGAACTTTGAGAAAGTCCTTCCAAGGATTTGTAGCTGTAGTGGTCAATAGCCAAGTACTGATACAGTAAATATTCTGAGTTTGGATTATTTCTTCTTTGAGGAATTTGCTTATGAGGGCTGTTTCCAGAGTTCACCATCCTGAATGAGATTACCTTCTAAAGGAAATATGAACCAGCACTTGCAAGATTGTTTACAGGACTATTCATCATCCAAATTTGCTTTGGATACGGGTACTTGAATACGAGTGGACCCTGACATTTATATTGTTTCATGAGAGTTTATGTTCATTTCCTATACAGTAGGTTTAAAATGCTTGTCCCACAGTGGTGCAGTGGTTAGCACTGTTGCCTAAAAACTAGAAGGTTCCAGGTTTGAATCCCCAGGCTGGCAGGGATGGGAACCTTTCTGTGTGGAGTTTGCATGTTCTCCCTGTTCTGTGTGAGTTTACTGCGGGTGCTCTGGTTTCCTCCCACAATCCAAAGACATGCATGCTGGGTTAATTGGTCATTCTAAATTGTCCGTAGATCTCTGTCTCTGATAGGCCCTTAGAATAGAGGGTTGGTATTAGTGAAGCACTTTGAGTGGCCTTTGAGACTAGAATACGTAGCGCTATATAAGTACAGGTCCTTACCTGTTCCAAAAAATCCTGTCCATGTTATCAACTTCTAATAGGGCTGGTAAATGTAGTTGGTAGAAAGACAGTTCTAGCATGAAACATGTCACGACTAGGTTATAAGTTCTACTAACTGTTCCAATTTTTTTTCTTTTTGCTTTAGGCATAAGAAGAGGAGTGACATTGGGTCCTAATAACAAACATCTAAACTTTAGATGTTTGTTATTAGGACCCATCCTTGCTTTAGATTCTAAAGCAAGGATGGGCAACATGTGCCATGGAGGGCCAAGACAATGCGGATTGTGTCTTCAACAAGTGATTTCACTGAATTCTCACTGACTGATGCTTCAGTGACTGGATGGGCAAACAACCTGCAGGACCTCCGTGGTGCTTACTTGCCCATCCCTGATCTAAAGTGACTCCCACCAGCGTTTCTGGTCATTTCTGGCAGCGCATTTCCCATTTTCATGCTTTGCGACCTTGTAATCCAAATAATTGACATACTGTGAACATCTGTAGGAATGGTGTCTTTTAAAATGGGTGCAGCTGGGTGCAAAGTTGCCACGTTGCTAGTTTAATTTAATACAATAACAATGCACTTTTGACCAACAAAAAACACACCTAAAGTCAGTGGGGCACCATCAACTATAATTTAAGTGGCATGTTTTAAAAATGTGTGCGCACCACAAAACAAGGACACGCTCACACCCGCTTTACCTTAGGAGGAACAGTGGTGCTTCTGTAAATTATGTTCTTGTGCATTCTGACTTCATGCACAAGTACATCCCTTTCTGCAGAAGAAAATCAATATTCCTTCACAACAAAATACACCATTATAATAGCAATATGCCATAGATCATATACACCTGCCTGTTTAAGGTGAGGTGACCATGTTATGCCCCAAACTTGCCACTGAATAATTAAGAGTTAGAACAACTTTCTCCCCCCACTACCATTGCAATAGAAAAAAATCGATTTGGACATGCACATAAATAATGTTTGTGCTTTTGACAATGCCCTTTTAACTAGAATTGCCCTCAGCAGAGATGCAGACCCACACCTTACAGCTCTATCCCTGTTGGAATGTCATATGGTAGGGAAAAATCCCTGGTTGATTTTGTCCTTCAGTTCTGATGGGACACCATGACCTATTTTCAGATCTTACAGATCTTCAAGTTCAAAAACAAGGTCAAGGTCAGTGGACATTCAAGAGGTGTCCCAGACCCCGTTCTGGCTTGTGTTAAAATGTGGTGATTCTACCTCTCACAATAAAGTGACCTTAAGCCAAAACTGATTTTGACTTTTTATGACCCTGTGACCTTGACCTTTGGATGCCAAAAGCATAGTCAAATGTGGTACTCCCGTGGTCAACTTGTGGGCTAAGTTTGGTCACCCAAGCATTATTTCCTCTTGAGTTAGCGCATGACACACAGACTCGGTCAACCAGCGTGGATAACTAGGTTGTAATAGGGCCCATTTAGTTGAATTACAGTGGTGTGAAAAAGTGTTTGTCCCTTCCTGATTTCTCATTGTTTTGTATGTTTGTCACACTTAAATGTTTCAGATCATCAAACAAATTTAAATATGAGACAAAGATAACACAAAATGCAGTTTTTAAATGAGAGTGTTTATTATTAAGGGGAAAAAATTCAAACCTACATGGCCCTGTGTGGAAAAAGTGATTCCCCACTAAACCTAATACCTGGTTGGGCCACCCTTAGCAGCAACAACTGCAATCAAAAGTTTGCGATAACTGTCAGTGAGTCTTTTACAGCGCTGTGGAGGAATTTTGGCCCACTCATCTTTGCAGAATTGTTGTAATTCAGCCACATTGGAGGGTTTTCAAGCATGAACCACCTTTTTAAGGTCATGCCACAGTATCTCAAGCAGATTCAGGTCAGGACGTTGACTAAGCCACTCCAAAGTGTTCATTTTGTTTTTCTTAAGCCATTCAGAGGTGGACTTACTGGTGTGTTTTGGATCATTGTCCTGCTGTAGAATCCAAGTGCGCTTCAGCTTGAGGTCACAAACAGATGGCTGGACATTCTCCTTCAGGATTTTTTGGTAGACAGCAGAATTCATGGTTTCATTTACCACAGCAACTCTTCCAGGTCCTGAAGCAGCAAAACAGACCCAGACCATCACACTACCACCACCATATTTTACTGTTGGTATGATGTTCCTTTTCTGAAATGCTGTGTTACTTTTACGCCCGATGTAATGGGACACACCTTCCAAAAAGTTCAACTCTCGTCTCATCAGTCCACAGAGTATTTTCCCAAAAGTCTTGGGGATCATCAAGATGTTTTCTGGCAAAACTGAGATGAGCCTTTATGTTCTTTTTGCTCAGCAGTGGTTTTTGTCTTGGAACTCTGCCATGCAGGCCATTTTTGCCCAGTCTCTTTCTTATGGTGGGGTCATAAACGCTGGCCTTAGCTAAGGCAAATGAGGCCTGCAGTTCTTTGGATGTTGTTGTGGGGTCTTTTGTGACCTCTTGGATGAGTCGCCGCCGTGCTCTTGGGGTAATTTTGGTCGGCTGGCCACTCCTGGGAAGGTTCACCACTGTTCCACGTTTTCACCATTTGTGGATAATGGCTCTCACTGTGGTTCACAGGAGTCCCAAAGCTTTACAAATGGCTTTATAACCTTTTCCAGACTGACAGATCTTAATTACTTTGCTTCTCATTTGTTCCTGAATTTCTCTGGATCACAGCGTGATGTCTAGCTTTTGGTCTACTTCACTTTGTCAGGCAGGTCCTATTTAAGTATTTCTTGATTGAGAACAGGTGCGGCAGTAATCAGGCCTGGGTGTGGCTAGAGAAATTGAACTCAGTGTTCCAAAAATGTGATAAACCACAGTTAATTTATGCCTTAACGGAGTGGGGAGGAATCACTTTTTCATACGGGGCCATGTAGGTTTGGAATTTTTTTTTTTTTTTTTTACCCTTAATAATAAACACTTTTATTTAAAATCTGCATTTTGTTTACTTGTGTTATCTTTGTCTAATATTTAAATTTGCTTGATTAGAACTGACTGGGGCCGATGCTGTGATCGCGAGACGTTTCGAGACTACTTGCACAATAATCCAAATGGCGACTGCTGTCGACCGAGCTTAAAACAAACTTTTCCACAGGTATTTTTTTTTCTTTTTTGTAATTAATTCATTAACTGATTGTCTGTGTTTATTTTTCTTTTCTCGTACGAAGCTGGAGGAACTACAGAACTACATCGACGAGTCTTATTATCGTTGCTGTGTCATGGAGCAGGTGAGTGTGTGTTCCGTCCCTGCTTCTCAGTCTAAACGACTGAGACCCGCAGATTTGCCAAAAATAACGACCGAGAAATCACAGCAGGGCACCGAGGTTAGTGACATCCTTTTCTTCATGAGAATTGGGCAGCACGGTGGTGCAGTGGTTAGCACTGTTGCCTTATAGCTAGAAGGTTCCTGGTTCGAATCCCCAGGCTGGCAGGGGTTGGAACCTTTCTGTGTGGAGTTTGCATGTTCTCCCTGTGCTGTGTGGGTTTACTCCGGGGGCTCCGGTTTCCTCCCACAATCCAAAGACATGCATGTTAGGTAAATTGGCTGTTCTAAATTGTCCCTAGATATCTGTTTCCTATAGGCCCTTAGAATAGCGGGTTAGTACTAGTGAAAGCGCTTTGAGTGGTCTTTGTGACTAGAAAAGTGCTATACAAGTGCAGGTTAGTTAGTTAGTTAGAATAAACTTACCTGCATGGATGGTAGACTGGCGCTGGTTGAGCTCCTTCATAGAGTTCCAGAGTTTGCGGGAGAGTTTAGAGTTCAGTCAAACACAGCTCGCCTCTCTTGTAGAGGAAAATAACAGCCTAAAAAAGTCAGTAAACACAGTAACCACGCAGCTTGGTGTTGTTGAGGGAGAAAACTGAAAAATGAAGTAAGCAATTCTCAATTTGCAGTCACGCAGCATGAGAGATAACCTTGTTTTTTTCTGGAATTGTTGAAAAAATTAATGAAAATCCAGAACAGCTGGTCTGTGAATTTATCTCAACACAACTGAAACTATCCCCCGAAGTCACAAATTCAATTACCTTTCACCGAATTGGGCAAAAAAAAAATTCCCAGAATAAATGTCCCAGACCTATTGTTGCCAAATTTGATAATTTTAAGCAAAAAATTTTGGTACAGAGGCAGGGTAGGCAGCTTAAAAACACCAATCATGGTCTAAATAATCAATTTCCACAGGAAATCTTGGAAAGGAGAAGGAAACTTTTTCCCATTAGGAAACAAAACATCCAAGAAGGTAAACGAGCTATTGTTTCTGTGGATAGACTGTATATAGATGGCAAGCTGTTTATGGATGAAACTATAACACCCTGGTTATTCTAGAGCCTATTTTGTTATACTTTAATGAGAGATTTGGATTTGGAAGCTGTTGCCACCAAAGAACCTGAAGCATCTTAACAGGTCAGTGGGTCTCTTCCTTTTTATAATGAAAATGTATACATGCTGTTCTGGTTACTTAGCTTTTTTGTCTTTTTTGTGCCGTTGGTTATTAATAATAATGGATTAGATTTATATGGTGCTTTACATGTCAAGTGACATCTCAAAGCGCTTACAGTGATTCCATTATTCATTCACTTCAGACACTGATAGTGGTAAGCTACCTGTGTAGCTTACCACTGTAGTCTGTAGGGCAGACTGACGGAAACATGGCTGCTGATCCGTGCCAGTGGCCTCTTCGACCACTACCGAACATTTATACACATTCAATGTCATGGACACTACGTGGGTAAAGTGTCTTGCCCAGGGACATAACAGCAAGATGGCTGGGGAGAGTGGGATTTGAACCATCAACCCTGCGGTTATTGGACGACCTGCTCTACCACCTGAGCCACTGCTGCCCTGGATTAGATGAGAATGGTGAATAATCCAGAGTCTGCTGCTATAAGGAGGTCATTTATGATTTTTAAAAGTGCAGTTTCAGTGCTATGGAGGGGGTGGAAACCAGACTGGAATTTTTCATATAGATTGTGTGTAAGATGGGATTGGATTTGGGTGGCAACTATTTTTTTTTTTGAGAATTTTGGAGAGGACGGATAAATTGGAAATAGAGGTGGGAGGTGAGGGACCTCGTGATCCAATTAAGATTGCAATACTTGGGTCACGATTAGGGATGTTAATGATTAATTGACTTTTGATTAATTGTCGATAAGAATTTAGTAAACTACATTAAATTAGTTGTCAATTAATTGATAACTGGATTACCAGAGTGGTGGCCTAGTGGCAGAGCATCTGCCCCACAGCCAGGAGGTTGCAGGTTCAAGCCCCAGCCAGGTTATAGCAAAGACCAGCTAAAAATGGTACTTCCTACCTTCTAGCTCGGTGATCAGCATAATAGAATTGGAGGGGGGGGGGGGGTTGTTTGTGGCGGCGCCTTGCATGGCAGCAGCACCTCTGATTATAGATGATTAACATTGCAAATAGGAGAAATGTAATTTCGTTCTACTGTACATGATTGGCTGTATGGATTGAATGACATTAAGGTTGGCTTCTTGTACTTAACTCGGCTGTCCTTTTCAATGGGACTTTATTCTATGAAATGCAGTGGCATTGCCATCTAGGTGGGGGCGCACGTGGTCATCCACTGCGGCCTTTCAACCGAAACTTAAGAAAAAGCAGAAGAAGATGCCAAGCCCCCAGAGCGCATGCACAGTGCAGAGCAAAAAAAACTTGTGCGGTGGCGGAGTGGTTAGCACTGCGGCAGCACAGTAACTCACCCTTGCCCAGGGGATCCCGGGTTCAATCCCAGCCCCCAACCACCAGTGATCTGTGTAGAGTTTGCATGTTCTCCCCGTGTCTGCATGGGTTTACTCCGGGATTTCTCCGGTTTCCTCCTACATGCCAAAAACATGCAAGTTCGGTTAACTGGCATCAACTGGGGATTCTAAATTGTCCTTAGTTATGACTGTGAGACTGAATGGTTGCCTGTCTCTCTGCGTTGGCCCTGTGATGGACTGGTGATCTGTCCAGGGTGTACCCTGCCTCTCGCCCAAAGATGCTGGGATAGGCTCCAGCCCCCCTGCGACCTGAAAAGGATTAAGCGGAAGAAGATGGATGGATGGATGGATGGATGGATGGATGGATGGATGGATGGATGGATAACTTCTTCTTTCGGCTGCTCCCTTTAGGGTTCGCCACAGTGGATCATCTGTCTCCATCTCACCCTATCCCTTGCATCTTCCTCTGTAACACCAACCCTCTCCATGTCCTTCTTCACTACATCCATGAATCTTTTCTGTGGTCTTCCTCTTTTCCTCCTGCCTGGCAGCTCCATCTTCAACATCCTTTGTCAGGTATATCCACTATCCCTCCTCTGCACATGCCCAGACCATCTCAGCCTTGCCTCTCTTACTTTGTCTCCAAACTGCTCAATGTGAGCTGTCCCTCTGATACACTCAATTCTAATCTTGTCCCTCCTAGTCACTCCCAATGAAAATCTTAGCATCTTCGACTCTGCCACCTCCAGCTCCACCTCCTGTCTTTTTGTCAGCACCACCATCTCCAAACCATACACGTGGACAGGGTTGTTAGTGCCCCTCTGTTGGTGGGGGGGACACAATGGTCACAGAGGTAACTTGAATCTGACAAAAGTGGTGATAGATAGGTCTATGAAGGTTGGCCGGTGGGGGTCGGACAGTGCTTTTGAGTTGTGGTTCAATAGAGTTATTTTGAAGAACAAACTCATGAAACAGGCCTGGACAAAAATGATGGTACCCTTAACATAATATTTTGTTGCACAACCTTTTGAGGCAATCACTGCAATCAAACGATTTCTGTAACTGTCAATGAGACTTCTGCACCTCTCAGCAGGTATTTTGGCCCACTCCTCATGAGCAAACTGCTCCAGTTGTCTCAGGTTTGAAGAGTCCCTTCTCCAGATGGCATTTTTCAGCTCCTTCCACAGATGTTCAATAGGATTTAGATCAGGGCTCATAGAAGGCCACTTTAGAATAGTCCAATGTTTCACTCTTAGCAATTCTTGGGTGTTTTTAGCTGTGTGTTTTGGGTCATTATCCTGTTGCAAGACCCATGACCTGTGACTGAGACCACGCTGTCTGACACTGGGCAGCACATTTCTCTCTAGAATACCTTGATAGTCTTGAGATTTCATTGTACCCTGCACAGATTCAAGACACCCTGTGCCAGATGCAGCAAAGCAGCCCCAGAACATAACAGAACCTCCTCCATCTTTCACAGTAGGGACAGTGTTCTTTTCTTGGTATGCTTCATTTTTGCGTCTGTGAACATAGAGCTGATGTCCCTTGCCAAAAACTTCCAGTTTTGTCTCGTCTGTCCATAGGACATTCTCCCAGAAGCTTTGTGGCTTGTCAACATGCAGTTTGGCAAATTCCAGTCTGGCTTTTTTATGATTTGTTTTCAACAGTGGTGTCCTCCTTGATCATCCCCCATGAAGTCCACTTTGGCTCAAACAACGACGGATGGTGCGATCCGATACTGATGGCAGTACCTTGACCTTGGAGTTCACTATGAATGTGTTTAGAGGTTGTTCTGGGCTCTTTTGTTACTATTTGTATTATCCGTCTCTTCCATTTTTCATCAAGTTTCCTCATGCGGCCACATTCAGGGAGGTTGGCTACAGTCCCGTGGATCTTAAATTTCTGAATAATATGTGCAACTTTAGTCACAGGAACATCAAGCTGCTTGGAGATGGTCTTATAGCCTTTACCTTTAACATGCTTGTCTATAATTTTCTTTCTAATCTCCTGAGACAACTCTCTCCTTTGCTTCCTCTGGTCCATGTTTAGTGTGGTACACACCATGTCACTGTCAGAAAATTGTACATATGTGCATACATATTATCATTTTATATAATTCAATGAAGTGTATATGTAACTATTTGCTGAAAAATACTAAAACTGTCTGTGTGCTAGAGGTTCTGTACATGATGCATGAAGACTAAAATTGTTTTTCTTATTTTTAATTATGTTGAAATTCCAGTTCTCCTTTCATGGTAGATTTATCTTAAAACACATGCCTGCACCTGGCTTAGAGACTGTAACTCCTTAGAACACAGGACGCACTCTAATAACATGGAACTGTTACTCCCTAGAGCACAGGAAGCACTCTGATAAAATGAAACTGTTCCCCTTTCTTCAGTGTCAGCATGTTTTATCTGTTTGACCATGCAACTGCTGTGTATAAAATGTCTGAACTGTGAGGATTACCTCCAGTACCTACTTCCTGTAACCAGAGGTTCGTACTCCTTGTGCAAGTAAAACTCTTAAAAGAATATTCTTGTGTCTCGAATCTTTATTGAGGTAACGAACTAATATACGATCACTTTTTTGAGTTTCAAGATTCCTGACAGTCACCAAACAGCACAGTGACTACTTGTCACCCTTTAAATAGGCCAACTGACTGATCACAAGTTTGTAGACACCTGTGATGTTAATTAGAGGACACATCTTGGTTGAACATGTCCCTATGGTCACATTATTTTCAATCTTTTCTAGGGGTACCATCATTTTTGTCCAGGCCTGTTTCATGAGTTTGTTTTTTGGAGTAGTTCTGTTGGGCCACAGTTCAGGGGCATTGTCTGATTTTCATTGGTTAGTTTTCATAGAGTTTTTGTTTGTTGCCACTTTTGTCAGATTTGGGTTGGTTCTGTGGCCATTGTGGGTTTTTCTTTCATTGGCAGAGGGGTACCAACAATTTTGTCCACGTGTGTACATCATAGAAGGTCTCGCTGTCTTGAAAATCTTCCCTTTCTCTCTTGATGCTACCTTTCTGTCACAAATCACCCCTGACAGTCATCTCTACTCACTCCACCTTGCCTGAACTCTGTTCTTCACCTCTCTTGTGCATTTTCCATTGCGTTGGATGGTTGATCCCAGGTATTTAAACTCATGGCTGCTCTGTTCATTCACAGACCAGAAAATTCACGCTGTTATCCTGTTAAATGAAAGGGAATCTTTGTTCTTTTGCATGTCCTTTTGTTGTTAAAATTGTGTTAACAGGCCTGAGGAGTTGTTAGTTCCTGGCCAGCAGGTCAGTTGGGGGAGGGGGGGGGGGTCAGTGCTGCTGATAAAGCCACGTCACCCTTTAACCCTTTGGTTTCCATCTCAGTAGCAGCTCTGTTTGAATTGTCCTCAGAAGGGAATATGTAAATCGACAGAGGTGTGAAGTTTGGCCCAGCTGTTCCCACTGATGTCATGGGGGGGGGGATCTGTTGGGTGTCATGGGGTGCCATGTGTTTACTCATCCTGGGTTAACTGGATTATTTCTGCTGCTGGGGATCACCTATTCCTCTTCTTCTCCTTTTCCCTGCTGATTAATGCAGATCTGCAGGATTTAACACCTCCGAACACCACCGCTTAGTTCCTCCTCAAAGCTGTCTTTTAAAAAAATGGTCAGCACACGCCAATTTATCACATCCTTTTTCCTTGTAAATTAAAAACATTCTTTCGTAAATGTGAGGATTTTTTCATAAATTTGCAGGATTTTCCTGCAGAGTTAGAGCCATTCTACTCAGAATTGTGCAGCTTCTTACTTGAATCTTTGCAGCTTTTACTATTCATAATTTTGCAGCTTTTTCCTCATGAATTTAGAACTTTTCTTACTCTTGAATTTGCAGTTTAAAAAAAAGCTTAAACTTGCAGCATTTTACTCAAATCTTATGTCTGCAGCATTTTAGCTTGTAAACAGTTGGAAATTTACACCTTCTTTTGTCTTTTTGCAAAAGTTGCAGCTTCTTACCCATAAAATTCCACTTTTTTTGGTCAGAAATTGGCAGCTTTTAAATGAGACTTACATTTTTTTTGTGTGTGTGTGTGTGTGTCAGGTCAGGCATTGGCTTGCTTGCTACCAAATAACCATGAAAACCGGTACTACTTGTCTCATGGGTCGGGCCGTCGGCGACTCAACCGGCATCCCCACCCTTCCGAGGGAATGGAGGGTGAAACAGGGCATCCTGGCAGAACTAAAAACAATATCTGTCACAGGTCTGTGGTGGACCACTCCCAGTTACACAGGGTGAGACTGGACATCCTGGCAGATAAACACATCTGTCGCAGGGTCTGTGGTGGACTGTGCCAGTCAGTGCATTGTGACATGCACTACACAAAGAGCAGAGATAAACAAACCTATTATCTGGTCAGTCACTGCAACAGATACTGGAGTCAGTTTGTCTTGGCTTGTCCTTGCCATTGATAACACCTTTATCTGCCAAGAAAGTGCTGCTAGTCCAGCAAAAGCTAGCAGTACTCAAATACTTTGCAAGCAGTTTCATAAAATGGTCAATCAGAAAGCAACTCATACCAGCTCGGACGTTGCCCGGGCTTACAAGGTCT